>CM068376.1:37998764-39432098 GCA_034769895.1 Magicicada septendecula
TTGATAACATAAAATATATAGCCTATTCGTAAATTATAAGACTTGGAATTTTATTTCCTATAAAACCAACTAGTAAGTGTTATATGTACAGCATATGCTAAGAAATATAGGTATACATTAAATCGGTTTTGACCTTTGACCAAGGTGTTCCACTTATGTGGAAACAGTAGAGTATTGTTGCCCAATTCATGCAATACATATCCGATTTCATGCAAATTTATGTTAGTTTTAACTTTTCCAATTTACAATGTTGAAAGTGAATAGCCTGGGTATGAATTGCTGAAAAAGGTTATTTTAGTATTAGTATTAGTATTAATATATAGAATTTGTATTTAATTACCTTTATCCGTGTTGTGATATGTAATCTTCCTTACTGCCAACATTCGCGACAGGTATATTAGACTAAATACTTTTCTAGAAAATGTGCTCACATTAATCTGGACAAAAAATTTATACGTGTGAGGACAGAGAGAATTTCTTCTGTGAGAAAATAAGGTGTAATACAAATAAGCCCCATAAAGGTAAATCACTAGTATTGTGTGGAGACAGTTTTTTAAAGCCGACACAATTAATACATAGGAATTAAGAACATAATGTTTAAAATGATGTGTCTCTAATACTGTAAGACTGCAGTACTAATTACCGTAGCCAACTCAGGTATTCTGAAATTGTACTTAGCAACAATGTGATATATATGTAGTTCCTTATTGCCTACGTTGCGGAAAAGTATTTTGAGTTATAGCCTAATACTTTTATATTTCTTTTATGAATTTGCTAACTGCTATAATTTTTTATTGTTCGACTAAGCTTTTCGTCATTACTGACATCTTCAGGTCTTAAAAAAAAAAAAAAAAAAAAATTATAGCAGTTAGCAAATTCATAAAAGAAATAGTAAGGATGGCTGCTAATTTAAACAATACGAAGAATGTAATACTTTTCTATTTAGTTGGCAAACATTAAACCAGTTCATAAGTGATACCATCAGGATCCATTCCTGATGGCCCATCATACGTTTGTTCCTTACCGGTTGGACCATTTTTGGCGTCACCAACCCACACTTCCCTTCGTTTGTCTGATGAACTAACAGACATGTTCCACAGGCATATATTAAATCGGTTTTGATCCTTGATGAGCTGTCTGACATATGTGGAGACAGTTGCAAGAAAACTGTACAGTACCGGTATGTGAAAATATGCTCAGTAAAGTGGATTTTCCAGAATATCCTATTTCATGCAAATTTTGTAATAACGTGTGCAAATTTATTTTAGTTTTAACTTTTATAGTTTACAAGGATGAAAGTGTATAGCTTTGCTATGAATTGGAGGAAAAGGTTATTTTAGTATTAGTATGCTGTATTAGTATTTAACTCCCTTTATATGTGTTGTGATATGTAATCTTACTTACTGCCTACATTCGCGACAAGTATATTAGTTAAAATACTTTTCTAGAAAATGTGCTCACATTATTTTGGGAACAATTTGTAAGTGTGAGGTCAGAGAGAATTTCTTCTGTGAGAAAATAAGGTGTAATACAAATAAGCGCCATAAAGGTATTATCCAAGCTCCTTTATACCTGTCACATATACTCCGCATTGTAAGATATAGTTTCTACTATTGAGCCGGTACAATCTTCTAATTCACTACTCACGCTTAATATGAATGGGCGCCGTTAACTCCCTCTCGCACACACGCGCGCGCGCGCGCGCACACACACACACACACACACAAACCCACTGACCACGTTCATTCCCTTGATATTTCTGTTATATGGTTTAATGCCTTTATATTATCGTGTGCAAATTTATGTTAGTATGAAGTTTATAGTTTACAAGGTTGAAAGTGTATAGCTTTGCTTCCTTTGGAGGAAGAGGTTATTTTAGTATTAGTATGTAGTATTAGTATTTAATTTTCTTTATCCGTGTTGTGATATGTAATCTTACTTACTGCCTACATTCGCGACAGATGTGTTAGTCTAAAATACTTTTCTAGAAAATGTTCTCACATTAATTTGGGCAAACATTTATACGTGTGAGGTCAGAGAGAATTTCTTCTGTGAGTAAATAAGGTGTAATACAAATAAGCCGCATAAAGGTATTTTCCAAGTTCTTTTATAGACCTACTTGTCACATATAAACCTCACTGTAAGATATAGTTTCTATTATTGTACCGGTAGAATCTTCTAGTTCACTACTACTCACGCTTAATCTGAATGTGCGCCGTTCTCTCTCTCTCTCTCTCTCTCTCTCTCGCACATGCACGCACGCACACGCACACAGACAGACACACTGACCACGTTCATCCCCTTGATATTTTTGTTATTTGCTTGAATGCTTTTATATTATATTTCTATTTTGATTTTTTAATAATTTATATAGGAATGATTTAAGAAATATTTTGTGATTATTTGGAAGGATAAAAGACATTAATTGCGTGTCAATTCATGTTATTTTTTTTCACTGACACTCTTAAACTAGGCCTGTATGTTGTTTCTGGGAACAAAAATCGTTCCTACTCTACTGCAAATATCTCTCTTCGACTGCAACCATTCCATGTTTTTTGTGTCGAATTTATTTTCTGTGGGTGTAAAAAATGAATACTACGGTTTACACAAAACAGGGAAGTTTGCGTATGTTAACTTACGCCAGTCTCACAAACTGCCCGTTCCTATTCTATTGCCACATAATAAAACTTCTTTAACAACATTCTAGAGAGAAATATTATCATAATTCCTACCTAATTTTAAGAAACACTTGTTTGATTGTCTATCCACTACCCTCATCACCAAAACCACTTATGTTCTGTGTCTCTCCTCTAGTATATTTTCGCCGTCTAAAGGCACTTTAATTGATTTTGACCGACTTGCCAGTTCCTCCCAATTCAGTAATATTTTCCTCCAAATAAAGACACAATAACATATTGGCTTATACAATAGGAGCGCCTACCCACCAAAAACAACAATATTTAAATGGATAAAACAAACTCTGTAACTAGTTAATTATATATATCCAGCGAATTGGAAAAATATTAATGTGGAAAATCAGCATTTGCGCAAGCTGAGGGAAATCTTTATGTCTCTTTTATATTAAAGATTATTGTTTATTGTGACAAAACTGAGTTTCCCAGTTATAGCAATTGAATGCGGACATTACTGAGTATGTGTTGTGCTTATCTTCCCTAAGTTAGTCTATAACATTGCAGTGAGAAAGTTTATGAAGGTCGATAATCATAATTAATTAAGGAAGAAAAATTACATGTTAGAGATACCAGTACGAGATTTCGATGTGAATTGCCAAATGGGAATCTGGTAGTCTTAATTTTTCTGTAGCAACAATGAGATGTATTCAGTTCCTTATTGCCTTCGCTGAGGAAAAGTATTTTGAGTTATAAATACTTTTCTAGTAAGTTGGCAAACATTAAAACAGTTCATAAGTGATACCATCAGGATCCATTCCTGATGGCCCATCATACGTTTGTTCCTTTCCGCTTGGAACATTTTTAGCGTCACCAACCCACCCTTCCCCCCGTCAATCTGATGAACTAACAGACATGTTCCACAGGCATATATTAAATCGGTTTTGATCGTTGATAAGCTGTCTGACATATGTGGAGACAGTTGCAAGAAAACTGTACAGTACCGGTATGTGAAAATATGCTCAGTAAAGTGGATATTCCAGAATATCCGATTTCATGCAAATTTTTGTAATATCGTGTGCAAATTTATGTTAGTTTGAACTTTTATAGTTTACAAAGTTGAAAGTGTATAGCTTTGCTACACTTTGCTTCCTTTGGAGGAAGAGGTTATTTTAGTATTAGTATGTAGTATTAGTATTTAGTTTTCTTTATCCATGTTGTGATATGTAATCTTACTAACTGGCTACATTTGCGACAGATGTATTAGTCTAAAATACTTTTCTAGAAAATGTTCTCACATTAATTTGGGCAATCATTTATACGTGTGAGTTCAGAGACAATTTCTTCTGTGAGAAAATAAGGTGTAATACAAATAAGCCCCATAAAGGTATTATCCAAGCTCCTTTAGAACTGTCACATATAAACCTCACTGTAAGATATAGTTTCAACTATAGAACCGGTGGAATCTTCTAGTTCACTACTCACGCTTAATCTGAATGGGTACCGTTCTCTCAATGTCTCTCTCTCTCTCTCTGTGTCTGACGCACGTACGCACGCACACACACACACACACCACTGACCACTTTCATTCCCTTGATATTTCTGTTATTTGCTTTAATACCAGAGTCCACGGTTCTTATAAATAAAGATATAGGGTATGATATCAAATGTGGTGTATGCATCTTAAGAAACTTCTTAATAGTGTGTGAATTCAGAGTTGTTTCAATTTGAATTTAAAAGTGGATAAGTTAAGATCGAAGTAAGTTATAAGCGAGTATAAAAAACAAAGATTTGATAGCGAATGTATTCAGATCATAGTGCTCAGACAATATAAATGCACTTGCTTCAGTTTGAATTTAAAAATTGATAAGCTGAAATCTATAGAGGTATTGTATTGTTAGAATAAGTTTAGCAGACACTAATTTAACAAATGCCTTATTTCAACATTAACACAATGAATTATAAAACGGCAGTTAAATACGCAGCGCGTGCAAGTACTGTAGACATTTTATTGAAAACTAATTTAGCTGTTCGCCCTCTCCCAGAGTTAGAAATCGAGCAGGAGCATCACGCGCAACAGAATTCTTCTCCAGATATAAGAATACAGTTTATGACATGTTCTTAAACAGGTGCGCTACAGAGTATTCCTCCAGTGAGAATGCGAACTTAACAATATAAGGAAGATTATACAATATACAAAGTAATATAACGTTAGAACAAGAATAGGTGCCTATGAGCCTATGAATAAATTATGAACCCGAGCAACGCTGGGTAAATCGGCTAGATATAGATATCTATATAAGCCAAATACCACTGACTCACTGATCACGATATCTCTGAAACCACTGAATGGAAATCAATGAAACTTTGAACATAGCTTCATCATAGGTCTTAGGTGCTCACTAAGAAACGGTTTTAAAAACTTTCACTCTTAAGGGACAAAAAAACAAATACTGGAATTTATCGCGGGAATTGCATACTTTGTAAATGAAGTGGTTGACATCTCAGTTTACTGGAAACCCCGAATACATTTAGTCCTGAGTTTTTAATCATTGTTTTAAATTGAAAAAACCTTCGTTGTTTGCAGGTTCTTATAGTCGAGAAAATTTCGAAGTTCAATTAATTAATAAATGTATGTCCTTTTTTTTCTCGGAAACGGCTCTAACGATTTTCTCGAAATAAATAATAAATAGCTGTTGCTATGAATATAAATAAAAAAACTAAGAGTTGAGAATTTGTACAATCTATCTAATCCTATACTATTAAGCGAGCAATAATTGTACAATTACGTACAACATGAAACTCCGTAGCGAAGCACGGGTATTTTGCTAGTAATTTATATAGGAATGATTTAAGAAATATTTTGTGATTATTTGGAAGGATAATTGATATTAATTGCGTGTCAAATCATGTAAGTGTTTCCACTGACACTCTTATAGTAGGCCTGTATGTTGTTTCTCGGAACATAATCGTTTTTACTCTACTGCTAATATCTCTCTTCGACTACAACCATTCCATGTTTGTTGTGTCGAACTTTATTTTCTGTGGGTGTAAAAAATGAATACTACGATTTACACAAAAGAGGTACAAGTTTGCGTGTGTTAACTTGCGGCAGTCTCACAAACTGCTCGTTCCTATTCTATTGCCAGTTAATAAAATTTCTTTAACAACATTCTAGAGAGTAATATTATCATACTTCCTACCTATTTTTAAGAAACACTTCTTTGATTGTCTATCCACTACCCTCATCACCAAAATCACTTAGTTTCTGTGTCCTTCCTCTAGTAAGTTATATTTCCGCCGACTAAAGGCACTTTGATCGATTTTGACCGACTTTCGAGTTGCTCCCAATTCAGTACTATTTTCCTCTAAATAATCACACAATAAAGTATTCGCTTATACAATAGGAGCGCAGAACCACGTGAACCCTCCACCCCACCAAAATCAAAAATTTTTAACTGAAAGAACAAACTCTGTATCTAGTTAATTATAATTTTCCAGCGATCTGGAAAATATTAATGAGGAAAATCAGCATCTGCGCAAGCTGCGAGAAATGTTTATATCTCTTTATATTAAAGATTATTATTTATTGTGACAAAACTGTGTTTCCCAGTTATAGCAATTGAATGCGGACTTACTGAGTATTTGTTGTGCTTATCTTCCCTAAGTTAGTCTATAACATTGCAGTGTGAAAGTTTACGAAGATCGATAATCATAATTAATTAAGGGAGAAAAAATAACTTGTTAGTGATACCAGTACGAGATTTCGATGTGATATGCCAAATGGGAATCTGGTAGTCTTAATGTTTCTGTAGCAACAATGAGATGTATTCAGTTCCTTATTGCCTTCGCTGAGGAAAAGTATTTTGAGTTATAAATACTTTTCCTCAGCGTTGAGAAATCTTTATGAGAATATTTCCCACCTATTTTTAAGAAACATGTTCTTTGATTATCTATCCACTACCCTCATCACCAAAACCAAATAGTTTCTGTGTCTTTCCACTAGTATATTTTCGCCGTCTAAAGGCACTTTTATCGATTTTGACCAACTTGCCACTTCCTCCCAATTCAGTAATATTTTCCTCCAAATAAACACACAGTAACATATTGGCTTATACAATAGGAGCGCCTCCCCACCAAAAACAACAATATTTAAATGGATAAAACAAACTCTGTAACTAGTTTATATCCAGCGAATTGGAAAAATATTAATGTGGAAAATCAGCATCTGTGCAACCTGAGAGAAATCTTTATGTCTCTTTTATATTAAAGATTATTGTTTATTGTGACAAAACTGAGTTTCCCAGTTATAGCAATTGAATGCGGACTTTACTGAGTTTGTTGTGCTTATCTTCCCTAAGTTAGTCTATAACATTGCAGTGAGAAAGTTTATGAAGGTCGATAATCATAATTAATTAAGGAAGAAAAATTACATGTTAGAGATACCAGTACGAGATTTCGATGTGAATTGCCAAATGGGAATCTGGTAGTCTTAATTTTTCTGTAGCAACAATGAGATGTATTCAGTTCCTTATTGCCTTCGCTGAGGAAAAGTATTTTGAGTTATAAATACTTTTCTAGTAAGTTGGCAAACATTAAAACAGTTCATAAGTGATACCATCAGGATCCATTCCTGATGGCCCATCATACGTTTGTTCCTTTCCGCTTGGAACATTTTTAGCGTCACCAACCCACCCTTCCCCCCGTCAATCTGATGAACTAACAGACATGTTCCACAGGCATATATTAAATCGGTTTTGATCGTTGATAAGCTGTCTGACATATGTGGAGACAGTTACAAGAAATCTGTACAGTACAGGTATGTGAAAATATGCTCAGTAAATTGGATTTTCCAGAATATCCGATTTCATGCAAATGTTTGTAATATCGTGTGCAAATTTATGTTAGTTTGATCTTTTATAGTTTACAAGGTTGAAAGTGTATAGCTTTGCTTCCTTTGGAGGAAGAGGTTATTTTAGTATTAGTATGTAGCATTAGTATATAATTTTCTTTATCCATGTTGTGATATGTAATCTTACTTACTTGCTATATTCGCGACAGATGTTTTAGTCTAAAATACTTTTCTAGAAAATGTTGTCTCATTAATTTGGGCAAACATTTATACGTGTGAGGTCAGAGAGAATATCTTCTGTGAGAAAATAAGGTGTAATACGAATAAGCCGCATAAAGGTATTATCCAAATTCCTTTATAGGCCTACCTGTCACATATAAACTTCACTGTAAGATATAGTTTCTACTATAGAACCGGTAGAACCTTCTAGTTCACTACTCACGCTTAATCTGAATGGGCGCCCTTCTCTCACTGCCTATCTCTCTCTCACCCCCTCTTTCTCTCACTCTCTCACTCTCTCCCTTTCTCTGACGCACCACACACGCGCGCGCACACACACACACACCACACTGACCACTTTCATTCCTTTGATATTTCTGTTATTTGCTTTAAAGCCTTTAGATTATATTTCTGTTTTGATTTTTGAATAACGTATGTAGGAATCATTTAAGAAAAATGTTATGTGATTATTTGGAGGGATAAAAAATATTAATTGCGTGTCAAATCATGTAAAAGTTTCCACTGACACGCTTAAAGTAGGCCTGTATGTTCTTTCTCGAAACACCAATCGTTCATATTCTACTGAAAATATCTCTCTTCGACCACAATCATTCCATGTTTGTTGTGTCGATTTTTCTTTTCTCTGAGTGTAAAATATTAATACTACGATTTAGACAAAAGAGGTTGAAGTTTGCGTGTGTTAACTTGCGGCAGTCTCACTAACTGCTCGTTCCGATTCTATTGCCAGTTAATAAAATTTCTTTAACAACATTCTAGAGAGTAATATTGTCATACATCAAAATAATTTTAAGAAACACTTCTTGGATTGTCTATCCACTACACTCATCACCAAAACCACTTAGTTTCCGTGTCTTTCCTTTGGTATATTTTCGCCTACTAAAGGCACTTTCTTCGATTTTGACCGACTTGCCAGTTCCACCCAATTCAGTACTATTTTCCGCCAAATAAACACAAACTAACGTATTGGCTTATACAATAGGAGCGCAGAAACACTTGAACCTCCCACAGCACCAAAAACAACAATATTTAACAGGATAATAAAAACTCTGTAACTAGTTAATTATATATTTCCAGCGAATTGGAAAAATATTAATGTGGAAAATCAGCATCTGCGCAAACTCTGAAAAATCTTTATGTCTTTTATATTTAAAATTATTGTTTATTGTGACAAAACTGTGTTTCCCAGTTATAGCAATTGAATGCGGACTTTATTGAGTATTTGTTGTGCTTATCGTCCCTAAGTTAGTCTATAACATTGCAGTGTGAAAGTTTACGAAGGTCGATAATCATAATGAATTAAGGGAGGAAAATAACATGGTAGAGATACCAGTACGAGATTTCGATGTGATGTGCCAAATGGGAATCTGGTAGTCGTAATGTTTTGTGTAGCAACAATGAGATGTATTCAGTTCCTTATTGCCTTCGCTTAGGAAAAGTATTTTGAGTTATAAATACTTTTCTAGTAAGTTGGCAAACCTTAAAACAGTTCATAAGTGATACCATCAGGATCCATTCCTGATGGCCCATCAGGTTTGTTCCTTTTCGCTTTGACCATTTTTGGCGTCACCAACCCACCCATTCCCCCCGTAAATCTGATGAACTAACAGATATGTTCCACAGGCATATATTAAATCGGTTTTGATCGTTGATAAGCTGTCTGACATATGTGGAGACATTTGCAAGAAAACTGTACAGTACCGGTATGTAAAAATATGCTCAGTAAAGTGGATATTCCAGAATATCCGATTTCATGCAAATTTTTGTAATATCGTGTGCAAATTTATGTTAGTTTGAACTTTTATAGTTTTCAAGGTTGAAAGTGTATAGCTTTGCTTCCTTTGGAGGAAGAGGTTATTTTAGTATTAGTATGTAGTATTACTATTTAATTTTCTTTATCCGTGTTGTGATATGTAATCTTACTTACTGGCTACATTCGCGACAGATGTATTATTCTAAATTACTTTTCTAGAAAATGCTGTCACATTAATTTTGGCAAACATTTATACTTTATACGTGTGAGGTCAGAGAGAATTTCTGCTGTGAGAAAATAAGGTGTAATACAAATAAGCCGCATAAAGTATTTTCCAAGTTCCTTTATAGGCCTACCTGTCACATATAAACATCACTGTAGGATACAGTTTATATTATTGAAACGGTAGAATCTTCTAGTTCACTACTCACCTTTAATCTGAATGTGCGCCGTTCTCTCTCTCGCACACGCACGACCGCACACACACACACACACACCCACACACACACTCACACACTGCCCACGTTCATCCCCTTGATATTTTTGTTATTTGCTTGAATGCCTTTATATTATATTTCTATTTTGATTTTTTAATAATTTATGTAGGAATGATTTAAGAAATATTTTGTAATAATTTGGAAGGACAAAAGACATTAATTGCGTGTCAATTCATGTTATTTTTTTCACTGACACTTTTAATCTAGGCCTGTATATTGTTTCTGGGAACAAAAATCGTTCTTACTCTACTGCAAATATCTCTCTTCGACTGCAACCATTCCATGTTTTTTGTGTCGAATTTATTTTCTGTGGGTGTATAAAATGAATACTACGGTTTACACAAAACAGGGAAGTTTGCGTATGTTAACTTACGCCAGTCTCAAAAACTGCCCGTTCCTATTCTATTGCCAGTTAATAAAATTTCTTTAACAACATTCTAGAGAGAAATATTATCATAATTCCTACCTATTTTTAAGAAACACTTGTTTGATTGTCTATCCACTACCCTCATCACCAAAACCACTTATGTTCTGTGTCTTTCCTCTAGTATATTTTCGCCGACTAAAGGCACTTTTATCGATTTGGACCGACTTCCCAGTTCCTCCAATTTCAGTACTATTTGCGCCTAAATAATCACACAATAAAGTATTCGCTTATACAATAGGAGCGCAGAAACATGTGAACCCTCCACCCCGCAAAAAAACAACAATATTTAACTGAAAGGACAAACTCTGTATCTAGTAAATTATATTTTTCCAGCGATCTGGAGAATATTAATGAGGAAAATCAGCATCTGCGCAAGCTGAGAGAAATCTTTATGTATCTTTATATTAAAGATTATTGTTTATTGTGACAAAACTGTGTTTCCCAGTTATAGCAATTGAATGCGGACTTTACTGAGTATTTGTTGTGCTTATCTTCCCTAAGTTAGTCTATAACATTGCAGTGTAAAAGTTTACGAAGGTCGATAATCATAATTCATTAAGGGAGAAAAATTACATGTTAGTTATACCAGTACGAGTTTTCGATGTGATATGACAAATGGGAATCTGGGAAATGGGAAATGGGAGTCTTGATGTTTCTGTAGCAACAATGAGATGTATTCAGTTCCTTATTGCCTTCGCTGAGGAAAAGTATTTTGAGTTATAAATACTTTTCTAGTAAGTTGGCAAACATTAAAACAGTTCATAAGTGATACCATCAGGATCCATTCCTGATGGTCCATCATACGTTTGTTCCTTTTCGCTAGGAACATTTTTAGCGTCACCAACCCACCCTTCCCCCCGTCAATCTGATGAACTAACAGACATGTTCCACAGGCATATATTAAATCGGTTTTGATCGTTGATAAGCTGTCTGACATATGTGGAGACTGTTGCAAGATAACTGTACAGTACCGGTATGTGAAAAAATGCTCAGTAAAGTGGATATTCCAGAATATCCGATTTCATGCAAATTTTTGTAATATCTTGTGCAAATTTATGTTAGTTTGAAATTTTATAATTTACAAGGTTGTAAGTGTATAGCTTTGCTTCCTTTGGAGGAAGAGTTTATTTTAGTATTAGTATGTAGTATTGGTATTTAATTTTCTTTATCCATGTTGTGATATGTAATCATACTTAGTGGCTACATTTGCGACAGATGTATTAGTCTAAAATACTTTTCTAGAAAATGTTGTCACATTAATTTGGGCAATCATTTATACGTGTGAGGTCAGAGAGAATTTCTTCTGTGAGAAAAAAAGGTGTAATACAAATAAGCCCATTAAAGGTATTATCCAAGCTCCTTTATACCTGTCACATATAAACCTCACTGTAAGATATAGTTTCTACTATAGAACCGGTAGAATCTTCTAGTTCACTACTCACGCTTAATCTGAATGTGCACCGTTCTCTCACTGTCCCTCTCACTCTCGCTCTCTCTCTCTCCCTCTCACGCACGCACACGCACGCACGCACGCACGCACACACGCACACACACCACTGACCACTTTCATTCCCTTGATATTTCTGTTATTAGCTTTAATGCCTTTATATTATATTTCTATTTTGATTTTTGAATAATTTATGTAAGAATCATTTAAGAAATATTTTGTGATTATTTGGAGCGATAAAAAATATTAATTGCGTGTCAATTCATGTAAATGTTTCCACTGACACTCTTAAAGTAGGCCTGTATGTTGTTTCTCGAAACACCAATCGTTCTTACTCTACTGAAAATATCTCTCTTCGACCACAATCATTGCATGTTTGTTGTGCAATTACATATTTTCCAGAATATCCGATTTCATGCAAATTTTTGTAATATCGTGTGCAGGTTTATGTTATTTTGAACATTTATAGTTTAAAAAGTTGAAAGTGTATAGTTTTGCTTCCTTTGGAGGAAGAGGTTATTTTAGTATTAGTATGTAGTATTAGTATTTAATTTTCTTTATACATGTTGTGATATGTAATCTTACTTACTGGCTACATTCGCGACAGATGTATTAGTCTAAAATACCTTTTTAGAAAATTTTTTCACATTAATTTGGGCAAACATTTATACGTGTGAGTTCAGAGAGAATTTCTTCATTGAGAAAATAAGGTGTAATACAAATAAGCCGCATAAAAGTATTTTCCAAGTTCCTTTATAGGTCTACCTGTCACATAAACCTCACTGTATGATATAGTTTCTACTATTAAACCGGTAGAATCTTCTAGTTCACTACTCACGCTTAGTCTGAATGTGCGCCGTTCTCTCACTCACTCCCTCTCTCTCGCACACGCACGACCGCACACGCGCGCGCGCGCGCGCGCACACACACACACACACACACACACAAGAACACACACACACACTGACCACGTTCATCCCCTTGATATTTTTGTTATTTGCTTGAATGCCTTTATATTATATTCCTATTTTGATTTTTTAATAATTTATGTAGGAATGATTTAAGAAAAATTTTGTGATTATTTGGAAGGACAAAAGACATTAATTGCCTGTTAATTCATGTTATTTTTTTTCACTGACACTTTTAATCTAGGCCTGTATGTTGTTTCTGGGAACAAAAATCGTTCTTAATCTACTGCAAATATCTCTCTTCGACTGCAACCATTCCATGTTTTTTTTGTCGAATTTATTTTCTGTGGGTGTAAAAAATGAATACTACGGTTTACACAAAACAGGGAAGTTTGCGTATGTTAACTTGCGCCAGTCTCACAAACTGCCCGTTCCTATTCTATTGCCAGATAATAAAACTTCTTTTACAACCTTCTAGAGAGAAATATTATCATAATTCCTACCTAATTTTAAGAAACACTTCTTTGATTGTCTATCCACTACCCTCATCACCAAAACCACTTAGGTTCTGCGTCTTTCCTCTAGTATATTTTCGCCGACTAAAGGCACTTTTATCGATTTGGACCGACTTCCCAGTTCCTCCCTATTCAGTACCATTTTCCTCTAAATAATCACACAATAAAGTATTCGCTTATACAATAGGAGCGCAGAAACACGTGAACCCTCCACCCCACCAAAAACAACAATATTTAACTGAAAGAACAAACTCTGTATCTAGTAAATTATATTTTTCCAGCGATCTGGAAAATATTAATGTGGAAAATCAGCATCTGCGCAAGCTGAGAGAAATCTTTATATCTCTTTATATTAAAGGTTATTGTTTATTGTGACAAAACAGTGTTTCCCAGTTATAGCAATAAAATGCGGATTTTACTGAGTATTTGTTGTCCTTACCTTCCCTAAGTTAGTCTATAACATTGCAGTGTGAAAGTTTACGAAGATTTATATTCATAATTAATTAAGGGAGAAAAATTACGTGTTAGTGATACAAGTACGAGATTTCGATATGATATGCCAAATGGGAATCTGGTAGTCTTAATTTTTCTGTAGCAACAATGAGATGTATTCAGTTCCTTATTGCCTTCGATGAGGAAAAGTATTTTGAGTTATAAATAATTTTCTAGTAAGTTGGCAAACATTAAAACAGTTTATAAGTGATACCATCAGGATCCATTCCTGATGGCCCATCATACGTTTGTTCCTTGTCGCTAGGAACATTTTTAGCGTCGCTAACCCACCCTTCCACCCATCAATCTGATGAACTAACAGACATGTTCCACAGGCATATACTAAATCGTTTTTGATCCTTGATATGCTGTCTGACATATGTGGAGACAGTTGCAAGAAAACTGTACAGTACCGGTGTGTGAAAATATGTTCAGTAAAGTGGATTTTCCAGAATATCGGATTTCATGCAAATTTTTGTAATATCGTGTGTAAATTTATTTTAGTTTGACCTTTTATAGGTTACAAGGTTAAAAGTGTATAGCTTTGCTTCCTTTGGAGGAAGAGGTTATTTTAGTATTAGTATGTAGTATTAGTATTTAATTTGCTTTATCCATGTTGTGATATGTAATCTTACTTACTGGCTACATTCGCGACAGATGTATTATTCTAAATTACTTTTCTAGAAAATGTTGTCACATTAATTTGGGCAAACATTTATACGTGTGAGGTCAGAGAGAATTTCTTCCGTGAGAAAATAAGGTGTAATACAAATAAGCCGCATAAAAGTATTTTCCAAGTTCCTTTATAGGCCTACCTGTCACATAAACCTCACTGTATGATATAGTTTCTACTATTAAACCGGTAGAATCTTCTAGTTCACTACTCACGCTTAGTCTGAATGTGCGCCGTTCTCTCACTCACTCCCTCTCTCTCGCACACGCACGACAGCACACACGCGCGCGCGCGCGCACACACACAAGAACACACACACACACTGACCACGTTCATCCCCTTGATATTTTTGTTATTTGCTTGAATGCCTTTATATTATATTCCTATTTTGATTTTTTAATAATTTATGTAGGAATGATTTAAGAAAAATTTTGTGATTATTTGGAAGGACAAAAGACATTAATTGCCTGTTAATTCATGTTATTTTTTTTCACTGACACTTTTAATCTAGGCCTGTATGTTGTTTCTGGGAACAAAAATCGTTCCTAATCTACTGCAAATATCTCTCTTCGACTGCAACCATTCCATGTTTTTTTTGTCGAATTTATTTTCTGTGGGTGTAAAAAATGAATACTACGGTTTACACAAAACAGGGAAGTTTGCGTATGTTAACTTGCGCCAGTCTCACAAACTGCCCGTTCCTATTCTATTGCCAGATAATAAAACTTCTTTTACAACCTTCTAGAGAGAAATATTATCATAATTCCTACCTAATTTTAAGAAACACTTCTTTGATTGTCTATCCACTACCCTCATCACCAAAACCACTTAGGTTCTGCGTCTTTCCTCTAGTATATTTTCGCCGACTAAAGGCACTTTTATCGATTTGGACCGACTTCCCAGTTCCTCCCTATTCAGTACCATTTTCCTCTAAATAATCACACAATAAAGTATTCGCTTATACAATAGGAGCGCAGAAACACGTGAACCCTCCACCCCACCAAAAACAACAATATTTAACTGAAAGAACAAACTCTGTATCTAGTAAATTATATTTTTCCAGCGATCTGGAAAATATTAATGTGGAAAATCAGCATCTGCGCAAGCTGAGAGAAATCTTTATATCTCTTTATATTAAAGGTTATTGTTTATTGTGACAAAACAGTGTTTCCCAGTTATAGCAATAAAATGCGGATTTTACTGAGTATTTGTTGTCCTTACCTTCCCTAAGTTAGTCTATAACATTGCAGTGTGAAAGTTTACGAAGATTGATATTCATAATTAATTAAGGGAGAAAAATTACGTGTTAGTGATACAAGTACGAGATTTCGATATGATATGCCAAATGGGAATCTGGTAGTCTTAATTTTTCTGTAGCAACAATGAGATGTATTCAGTTCCTTATTGCCTTCGCTGAGGAAAAGTATTTTGAATTATAAATACTTTTCTAGTAAGTTGGCAAACATTAAAACAGTTTATAAGTGATACCATCAGGATCCATTCCTGATGGCCCATCATTCCTTGTCGCTAGGAACATTTTTAGCGTCGCTAACCCACCCTTCCACCCTACAATCTGATGAACTAACAGACATGTTCCACAGGCATATACTAAATCGTTTTTGATCCTTGATATGCTGTCTGACATATGTGGAGACAGTTGCAAGAAAACTGTACAGTACCGGTGTGTGAAAATATGTTCAGTAAAGTGGATTTTCCAGAATATCGAATTTCATGCAAATTTTTGTAATATCGTGTGTAAATTTATTTTAGTTTGACCTTTTATAGTTTACAAGGTTAAAAGTGTATAGCTTTGCTTCCTTTGGAGGAAGAGGTTATTTTAGTATTAGTATGTAGTATTAGTATTTAATTTGCTTTATCCATGTTGTGATATGTAATCTTACTTACTGGCTACATTCGCGACAGATGTATTATTCTAAATTACTTTTCTAGAAAATGTTGTCACATTAATTTGGGCAAACATTTATACGTGTGAGGTCAGAGAGAATTTCTTCCGTGAGAAAATAAGGTGTAATACAAATAAGCCGCATAAAAGTATTTTCCAAGTTCCTTTATAGGCCTACCTGTCACATATAAACATCACTGTAAGATACAGTTTCTATTATTGAAACGGTAGAATCTTCTAGTTCACTACTCACGCTTAATCTGAATGTGCGCCGTTCTCTCTCTCACTCTTTCTCTCTCTCTCTCGCACACGCACGCCCGCGCACACACACACACACACAAAAACACACACTGACCACGTTCATCCCCTTGATATTTTTGTTATATTACTTGAATGCCTTTATATTATATTTCTATTTTGATTTTTTAATAATTTATATAGGAATGATTTAAGAAATATTTCGTGATTATTTGGAAGGATAAAAGACATTTATTGCCTGTTAATTTATGTTATTTTTTTCCACTGACACTTTTAAACTAGGCCTGTATGTTGTTTCTCGAAACAAAAATCGTTCTTAATCTACTACAAATATCTGTATTCGACCACAGTCATTACATGTTTGTTGTGTCTATTTTTCTTTTGTGTGGGTGTACAAAATTAATAATACGGTTTTCACATAAGAGGTAGAAGTTTCCGTATGTTAAATTACGGCAGTCTCACTAACTGCCCGTACCTATTCTATTGCCAGTTAATAGCACTTCTTTAACAACATTCTAGAGAAAAATATTGTCATACTTCCCACCTTTTTTTAAGAAACATGTCTTTGATTATCTATCCACTACCCTCATCACCAAAACCAACTAGTTTCTGTGTCTTTCCACTAGTATATTTTCGCCGTCTAAAGGCACTTTTACCGATTTTGACCGACTTGCCAGTTCCTCCCAATTCAGTACTATTTTCCTCCAAATAAACACACAGTATCATATTGGCTGATACAATAGGAGCGCCTCCCCACCAAAAACAACAATATTTAAATGGATAAAACAAACTCTGTAACTAGTTAATTATATGTATCCAGCGAATTGGAAAAATATTAATGTGGAAAATCAGCATCTGTGCAATCTGAGAGAAATCTTTATGTCTCTTTTATATTAAAGATTATTGTTTATTGTGACAAACTGTGTTTCCCAGTTATAGCAATTGAATGCGGACATTACTGAGTATTTGTTGTGCTTATCTTCCCAAAGTTAGTCTATAACATTGCAGTGTGAAAGTTTACGAAGGTCGATAATCATAATTCATTAAGGGAGAAAAATTACATGTTAGTGATACCAGTACGAGATTTCGATGTGATATGCGAAATGGGAATCTGGTAGTCTTAATTTTTCTGTAGCAACAATGAGATGTATTCAGTTCCTTATTGCCTTCGCTGAGGAAAAGTATTTTGAGTTATAAATACTTTTCTAGTAAGTTGGCAAACATTAAAACAGTTCATAAGTGATACCATCAGGATCCATTCCTGATGGCCCATCATACGTTTGTTCCTTTTCGCTAGGAACATTTTTAGCGTCACCAACCCACCCTTCCCCCCGTCAATCTGATGAACTAACAGACATGTTCCACAGGCATATATTAAATCGGTTTTGATCGTTGATAAGCTGTCTGGCATATGTGGAGACAGTTGCAAGAAAACTGTACAGTACCGGTATGTGAAAAAATGCTCAGTAAAGTGGATATTCCAGAATATCCGATTTCATGCAAATTTTTGTAATATCGTGTGCAAATTTATTTTAGTTTGATATTTTATAGTTTACAAGGTTGAAAGTGTATAGCTTTGCTTCCTTTGGAGGAAGAGTTTATTTTAACATTAGTATGTAGTATTAGTATTCAATTTTCTTTATCCATGTTGTGATATGTAATCATACTTAGTGGCTACATTTGCGACTGATGTATTAGTCGAAAATACTTTTCTAGAAAATGTTGTCACATTAATCTGGGCAATTATTTATACGTGTGAGGTCAGAGAGAATTTCTTCTGTGAGAAAATAAGGTGTAATACAAATAAGCCGCATAAAGGTATTTTCCAAATTCATTTATAGGCCTACCTGTCACATATAAACCTCACTGTAAGATATAGTTTCTACTATAGAACCGGTAGAATCTTCTAGTTCACTACTCACGCTTAGTCTGAATGTGCGCCGTTCTCTCACTCACTCCCTCTCTCTCGCACACGCACGACCGCACACGCGCGCGCGCGCGCGCACACACACACACACACACACAAGAACACACACACACACTGACCACGTTCATCCCCTTGATATTTTTGTTATTTGCTTGAATGCCTTTATATTATATTCCTATTTTGATTTTTTAATAATTTATGTAGGAATGATTTAAGAAAAATTTTGTGATTATTTGGAAGGACAAAAGACATTAATTGCCTGTTAATTCATGTTATTTTTTTTCACTGACACTTTTAATCTAGGCCTGTATGTTGTTTCTGGGAACAAAAATCGTTCTTAATCTACTGCAAATATCTCTCTTCGACTGCAACCATTCCATGTTTTTTTTGTCGAATTTATTTTCTGTGGGTGTAAAAAATGAATACTACGGTTTACACAAAACAGGGAAGTTTGCGTATGTTAACTTGCGCCAGTCTCACAAACTGCCCGTTCCTATTCTATTGCCAGATAATAAAACTTCTTTTACAACCTTCTAGAGAGAAATATTATCATAATTCCTACCTAATTTTAAGAAACACTTCTTTGATTGTCTATCCACTACCCTCATCACCAAAACCACTTAGGTTCTGCGTCTTTCCTCTAGTATATTTTCGCCGACTAAAGGCACTTTTATCGATTTGGACCGACTTCCCAGTTCCTCCCTATTCAGTACCATTTTCCTCTAAATAATCACACAATAAAGTATTCGCTTATACAATAGGAGCGCAGAAACACGTGAACCCTCCACCCCACCAAAAACAACAATATTTAACTGAAAGAACAAACTCTGTATCTAGTAAATTATATTTTTCCAGCGATCTGGAAAATATTAATGTGGAAAATCAGCATCTGCGCAAGCTGAGAGAAATCTTTATATCTCTTTATATTAAAGGTTATTGTTTATTGTGACAAAACAGTGTTTCCCAGTTATAGCAATAAAATGCGGATTTTACTGAGTATTTGTTGTCCTTACCTTCCCTAAGTTAGTCTATAACATTGCAGTGTGAAAGTTTACGAAGATTGATATTCATAATTAATTAAGGGAGAAAAATTACGTGTTAGTGATACAAGTACGAGATTTCGATATGATATGCCAAATGGGAATCTGGTAGTCTTAATTTTTCTGTAGCAACAATGAGATGTATTCAGTTCCTTATTGCCTTCGCTGAGGAAAAGTATTTTGAATTATAAATACTTTTCTAGTAAGTTGGCAAACATTAAAACAGTTTATAAGTGATACCATCAGGATCCATTCCTGATGGCCCATCATTCCTTGTCGCTAGGAACATTTTTAGCGTCGCTAACCCACCCTTCCACCCTACAATCTGATGAACTAACAGACATGTTCCACAGGCATATACTAAATCGTTTTTGATCCTTGATATGCTGTCTGACATATGTGGAGACAGTTGCAAGAAAACTGTACAGTACCGGTGTGTGAAAATATGTTCAGTAAAGTGGATTTTCCAGAATATCGAATTTCATGCAAATTTTTGTAATATCGTGTGTAAATTTATTTTAGTTTGACCTTTTATAGTTTACAAGGTTAAAAGTGTATAGCTTTGCTTCCTTTGGAGGAAGAGGTATTTTTAGTATTAGTATGTAGTATTAGTATTTAATTTGCTTTATCCATGTTGTGATATGTAATCTTACTTACTGGCTACATTCGCGACAGATGTATTATTCTAAATTACTTTTCTAGAAAATGTTGTCACATTAATTTGGGCAAACATTTATACGTGTGAGGTCAGAGAGAATTTCTTCCGTGAGAAAATAAGGTGTAATACAAATAAGCCGCATAAAAGTATTTTCCAAGTTCCTTTATAGGCCTACCTGTCACATATAAACATCACTGTAAGATACAGTTTCTATTATTGAAACGGTAGAATCTTCTAGTTCACTACTCACGCTTAATCTGAATGTGCGCCGTTCTCTCTCTCACTCTTTCTCTCTCTCTCTCGCACACGCACGCCCGCGCACACACACACACACACAAAAACACACACTGACCACGTTCATCCCCTTGATATTTTTGTTATATTACTTGAATGCCTTTATATTATATTTCTATTTTGATTTTTTAATAATTTATATAGGAATGATTTAAGAAATATTTTGTGATTATTTGGAAGGATAAAAGACATTAATTGCCTGTTAATTTATGTAATTTTTTTCCACTGACACTTTTAAACTAGGCCTGTATGTTGTTTCTCGAAACAAAAATCGTTATTAATCTACTACAAATATCTGTCTTCGACCACAGTCATTACATGTTTGTTGTGTCTATTTTTATTTTCTGTGGGTGTACAAAATTAATAATACGGTTTACACAAAAGAGGTAGAGGTTTCCGTATGTTAAATTACGGCAGTCTCACTAACTGCCCGTTTCTATTCTATTGCCAGTTAATAGCACTTCTTTAACAACATTCTAGAGAGAAATATTGTCATACTTCCCACCTTTTTTTAAGAAACATGTCTTTGATTATCTATCCACTACCCTCATCACCAAAACCAACTAGTTTCTGTGTCTTTCCACTAGTATATTTTCGCCGTCTAAAGGCACTTTTACCGATTTTGACCGACTTGCCAGTTCCTCCCAATTCAGTACTATTTTCCTCCAAATAAACACACAGTATCATATTGGCTTATACAATAGGAGCGCCTCCCCACCAAAATAAACAATATTTAAACGGATAAAACAAACTCTGTAACTAGTTAATTATATGTATCCAGCGAATTGGAAAAATATTAATGTGGAAAATCAGCATCTGTGCAATCTGAGAGAAATCTTTGTCTCTTTTATATTAAAGATTATTGTTTATTGTGACAAACTGTGTTTCCCAGTTATAGCAATTGAATGCGGACATTACTGAGTATGTGTTGTGCTTATCTTCCCAAAGTTAGTCTATAACATTGCAGTGTGAAAGTTTACGAAGGTTGATAATCATAATTCATTAAGGGAGAAAAATTACATGTTAGTGATACCAGTACGAGATTTCGATGTGATATGCCAAAAGGGAATCTGGTAGTCTTAATTTTTCTGTAGCAACAATAAGATGTATTCAGTTCCTTATTGCCTTCGCTGAGGAAAAGTATTTTGAGTTATAAACACTTTTCTAGTAAGTTGGCAAACATTAAAACAGTTCATAAGTGATACCATCAGGATCCATTCCTGATGGCCCATCATACGTTTGTTCCTTTTCGCTAGGAACATTTTTAGCGTCACCAACCCACCCTTCCCCCCGTCGATGTGATGAACTAACAGACATGTTCCACAGGCATATATTAAATCGGTTTTGATCGTTGATAAGCTGTCTGACATATATGGAGACAGTTGCAAGAAAACTGTAGAGTACCGGTATGCGAAAATATGCTCAGTTAAGTGGATATTCCAGAATATCCGATTTCATGAAAATTTTTGTAATATCGTGTGCAAATTTATGTTAGTTTGAACTTTTATAGTTTACAAGGTTGAAAGTGTATAGCTTTACTTCCTTTGGAGGAAGAGGTTATTTTAACATTAGTATGTAGTATTAGTATTTAATTTTCTTTATCCATGTTGTGATATGTAATCATACTTAGTGGCTACATTTGCGACTGATGTATTAGTCTAAAATACTTTTCTAGAAAATGTTGTCACATTAATTTGGGCAATCATTTATACGTGTGAGGCCAGAGAGAATTTCTTCTGTGAGAAATAAGGTGTAATACAAATAAGCCGCATAAAGGTATTTTCCAAATTCATTTATAGGCCTACTTGTCACATATTATAAACCTCACTGTAAGATATAGTTTCTACTATAGAATCGTTAGAATCTTCTAGTTCACTACTCACGCTTAATCTGAATCGGCGCCCTTCTCTCACTGTCTATCTCTCTATCCTCCCTCTCTCTCACTCTCTCTCACTCTCTCTCTCTCTCACTCTCTCTCTCTCTCTCTCTGACGCACACGCGCGCGCGCACACACACACCACACTGACCACTTTCATTCCCTTGATATTTCTTTTATTTGCTTTAAAGCCTTTATATTATATTTCTGTTTTGATTTTTAAATAATTTATGTAGGAATCATTTAAGAAATATTATGTGATTATTTGGAGGGATAAAAATATTAATTGAGTGTCAAATCATGTAAATGTTTCCACTGACACTCTTGAAGTAGGTCTGTATGTTGTTTCTCGAAACACCAATCGTTCATATTCTACTGAAAATATCTGTCTTCGACCACAATCATTCCATGTTTGTTGTGTCGATTTTTCTTTTCTGTGAGTGTAAAAAATTAATACTACGATTTACACAAAAGAGGTTGAAGTTTGCGAGTGTTAACTTGCGGCAGTCTCACAAACTGCTCGTTCCGATTCTATTGCCAATTAATAGAATTTCTTTAACAACATTCTAGAGAGTAATATTGTCATACTTCCCCCCTAATTTTAAGAAACACTTCTTTGATTGTCTATCCACTACCCTCATCTCCAAAACCACTTAGTTTCCGTGTCTTTCCTCTGGTATATTTTCGCCGACTAAAGGCACTTTCTTCGATTTTGACCGACTTGTCAGTTCCACCCAATTCAGTACTATTTTCCTCCAAATAAACACACACTAACGGATTGGCTTATACAATAGGAGCGCAGAAACACGTGAACCTCCCACAGCACCAAAAACAACAATATTTAACAGGATAATACAAACTCTGTAACTAGTTCATTATATATTTCCAGCGAATTGGAAAAATATTAATGTGGAAAATCATCATCTTCGCAAGCTCAGAAAAATCTTTATGTCTTTTTATATTTAAAATTATTGTTTATTGTGACAAAACTGTTTCCCAGTTATAGCAATTGAATGCGGACTTTACTGAGTATTTGTTGTGTTTATCTTCCCTAAGTTAGTCTATAACATTGCAGTGTGAATGTTTACGAAGTTCGATAATCATAACTCATTAAGGGAGACAAATTACATTTTAGAGATACCAGTACGAGTTTTCGATGTGATATGCCAATGGGAATCTGGTAGTCTTAATGTTTCTGTAGCAACAGTGAGATGTAGTCAGTTCCTTATTGTCCACGCTGAGGAATAGTATTTTGAGGTATAATACTCTTCTAGTAAGTGGGCAAACAGTAAATCGGTTTATATCCGCTGTACCACTAGTATCGTGTGGATACAGTTTTGTAAAGCCGACACATTTAATTAATAGGTATTGATCAAATAATGTTTAAAATGATATGTCTCTAATACTGTAAGACTGCAGTACTAATTACCGTAGGTAGCTCAGGTATTCTTAAATTGTACTTAGCAACAATGTGATATATGTAGTTCCTTATTGTATACGTTGCGGAAAAGTATTTTAAAATGAAATAATTTTCTAGTAAGTGGGCAAACATTAAATCAGTTCATAAGTGATACCATCACGATCCATTCCTGATGGCCCATCATACGTTTGGTCTTTTTCACTTTGGACCATTTTTGGCGTCACCATCCTACACTTCCCCTCACCGCTACGACAATCTGATGAACTAACAGACATGTTCTACATGCATTAAATCGGTTTTGATCCTTGATAAGCTGTTTGACATATGTGGGAACTAGCTAATTAGTTAACTAGAAAATTCTGTAACTAGTTAGTTATATATTTCCAGCGATTTGGACAAATATTAATGTGGATAATTAACATCTGCTCATGCTGAGAGAAATCTTTGTCTCTATTATTTATATTAAAAATTATTGTTTATTGCTACAAAACTGTGTTTCCCAGTTATAGCAATTGAATGCGGAATTTACTGAGTATTTGTTGTGCTTATCTTCCCTAAGTTAGTCTATAACATTGCAGTGTGAAAGTTTACGAAGATCGATAATCATAATTAATTAAGGGAGAAAAATTACATGTTAGTGATACCAGTACGAGATTTCGATGTGATATGCCAAATGGGAATCTGGTAGTCTTAATGTTTCTGTAGCAACAATGATATGTATTCAGTTCCTTATTGCCTTCGCTGAGGAAAAGTATTTTGAGTTATAAGTACTTTTCTAGTAAGTTGGCAAACATTAAAACAGTTCATAAGTGATACCATCAGGATCCATTCCTGATGGCCCATCATCCGTTTGTTCCTTTCGCTTGGAACATATTTAGCGGCACCAACCCACCCTTCCTCACCATCTATCTGATGAACTAAAAGACATGTTCCACAGGCATATATTAAATCGGTTTTGATCGTTGATAAGCTGTCTGACATATGTGGAGACAGTTGCAAGAAAACTGTACAGTACCGTTATGTGAAAAAATGCTCAGTAAAGTGGATTTTCCAGAATATCCGATTTCATGAAAATTTTTGTAATATCGTGTGCAAATTGATTTTAGTTTGATATTTTATAGTTTACAAGTTTGAAAGTGTATAGCTTTGCTTCCTTTGGAGGAAGAGGTTATTTTAGTATTGGTATGTAGTATTAGTATTTAATTTTCTTTACCCGTGTTGTGATATGTAATCATCTTTTTTACTGCCTACATTCGCGACAGATGTGTTAGTCTAAAATACTTTTCTAGATAATGTTCTCACATTAATTTGGGCAAACATTTATACGAGTGAGGTCAGAAAGAATTTCTTCTGTGAGAAAATAAGGTGTAATACAAATAAGCCGCATAAAAGTATATTCCAAGTTCCTTTATAGGCCTACCTGTGACATATAAACATCACTGTAAGATACAGTTTCTATTATTGAAACGGTAGAATCTTCTAGTTCACTACTCACGCTTAATCTGAATGTGCGCCGTTCTCTCTCTCACTCTCTCTCTCTCTCTCTCTCTCTCTCTCCCTCTCGCACACGCACGCCCGCACACACACACACACACAAACACACACACTGGCCACGCTCATCGCCTTGATATTTTTGTTATATTACTTGAATGCCTTTATATTATATTTCTATTTTGATTTTTTAATAATTTATACAGGAATGATTTAAGAAATATTTTGTGATTATTTGGAAGGATAAATGACATTAATTGCCTGTTAATTTCTGTTATTTTTTTCCACTGACACTTTTAAACTAGGCCTGTATGTTGTTTCTCGAAACAAAAATCGTTCTTAATCTACTACAAATATCTGTCTTCGACCACAGTCATTACATGTTTGTTGTGTCTATTTCTCTTTTGTGTGGGTGTACAAAATTGATAATACGGTTTACACAAAAGAGGTAGAAGTTTCCGTATGTTAAATTACGGCAGTCTCACTAACTGCCCGTTCCTATTCTTTGCCAGTTAATAGCACTTCTTTAACAACATTCTAGAGAGAAATATTGTCATACTTCCCACCTTTTTTTAAGAAACATGTCTTTGATTATTTATCCACTACCCTCATCACCAAAACCAACTAGTTTCTGTGTCTTTCCACTAGTATATTTTCGCCGTCTAAACGCACTTTTACCGATTTTGACCGACTTGCCAGTTCCTCCCAATTCAGTTCTATTTTTCTCCAATTAAACACACAGTATCATATTGGCTGATACAATAGGAGCGGCTCCCCACCAGAAACAACAATATTTAAATGGATAAAACAAACTCTGTAACTAGTTAATTATATGTATCCAGCGAATTGGAAAAATATTAATGTGGAAAATCAGCATCTGTGCAATCTGAGAGAAATCTTTATGTCTCTTTTATATTAAAGATTATTGTTTATTGTGACAAACTGTGTTTCCCAGTTATAGCAATTGAATGCGGACATTACTGAGTATTTGTTGTGCTTATCTTCCCAAAGTTAGTCTATAACATTGCAGTGTGAAAGTTTACGAAGGTCGATAATCATAAGTCATTAAGGGAGAAAAATTACATGTTAGTGATACCAGTACGAGATTTCGATGTGATATGCCAAATGGGAATCTGGTAGTCTTAATTTTTCTGTAGCAACAATGAGATGTATTCAGTTCCTTATTGCCTTCGCTGAGGAAAAGTATTTTGAGTTATAAATACTTTTCTAGTAAGTTGGCAAACATTAAAACAGTTCATAAGTGATACCATCAGGATCCATTCCTGATGGCCCATCATACGTTTGTTCCTTTTCGCTAGGAACATTTTTAGCGTCACCAACCCACCCTTCCCCCCGTCAATCTGATGAACTAACAGACATGTTCCACAGGCATATATTAAATCGGTTTTGATCGTTGATAAGCTGTCTGACATATGTGGAGACAGTTGCAAGAAAACTGTACAGTACCGGTATGCGAAAATATGCTCAGTAAAGTGGATATTCCAGAATATCCGATTTCATGCAAATTTTTGTAATATCGTGTGCAAATTTATGTTAGTTTGAACTTTTATAGTTTACAAGGTTGAAAGTGTATAGCTTTGCTTCCTTTGGAGGAAGAGTTTATTTTAACATTAGTATGTAGTATAAGTATTCAATTTTCTTTATCCATGTTGTGATATGTAATCATACTTAGTGGCTACATTTGCGACAGATGTATTACTCTAAAATACTTTTCTAGAAAATTTTGTCACATTAATTTGGGCAATCATTTATACGTCTGAGGTCAGAGAGAATTTCTTCTGTGAGAAAATAAGGTGTAATAAAGGTATTTTCCAAATTCATTTATAGGCCTACCTGTCACATATAAACCTCACTGTAAGATATATTTTCTACTATAGAACCGGTAGAATCTTCTAGTTCACTACTCACGCTTAATCTGAATCAGCGCCCTTCTCTCACTGTCTATATCTCTCTCTCCCTCTCTCTCTCACAATCTCTCACTCACTCACTCTCTCTCTCTCTGACGCACGCACACGCTCGCGCGCACACACTCCACACTGACCACTTTCATTCCCTTGATATTTCTGTTATTTGCTTTAATGCCTTTATATTATATTTCTATTTTGATTTTTGAATAATTTATGTAGGAATCATTTAAGAAATATTTTATGATTATTTGGAGGGATAAAAATATTAATTGAGTGTCAAATCATGTAAATGTTTCCACTGACACTCTTAAAGTAGGTCTGAATGTTGTTTCTCAAAACACCAATCGTTCATATTCTACTGAAAATATCTCTCTTCGACGAGAATCATTCCATGTTTGTTGTGTCGATTTTTCTTTTCTGTGAGTGTAAAAAATTAATACTACGATTTACACAAAAGAGGTTGAAGTTTGCGTGTGTTAACTTGCGGCAGTCTCACAAACTGCTCGTTCCTATTCTATTGCCAGTTAATAAAATTTCTTTAACAACATTCTAGAGAGTAATATTGTCATACTTCCCACCTAACTTTAAGAAACACTTCTTTGATTGTCTATCCACTACTCTCATCACCAAAACCACTTAGTTTCCGTGTCTTTCCTCTGGTATATTTTCGCCGACTAAAGGCACTTTCTTCGATTTTGACCGACTTGCCATTTCCACCCAATTCAGTAGTATTTTCCTCCAAATAAACACACACTAACGTATTGGTTTATACAATTGGAGCGCAGAAACACGTGAACCTCCCACAGCACCAAAAACAACAATATTTAGCAGGATAATACAAACTCTGTAACTAGTTCATTATATATTTCCAGCGAATTGGAAAAATATTAATGTGGAAAATCAGCATCTTCGCAAGCTCAGAAAAATCTTTGTCTTTTTATATTTAAAATTATTGTTTATTGTAACAAAACTGTTTCCCAGTTATAGCAATTGAATGCGGACATTACTGAGTATTTGTTGTGTTTATCTTCCCTAAGTTAGTCTATAACATTGCAGTGTGAATGTTTACGAAGTTCGATAATCATAACTCATTAAGGGAGACAAATTACATTTTAGAGATACCAGTACGAGTTTTCGATGTGATATGGCAATGGGAATCTGGTAGTCTTAATGTTTCTGTAGCAAGAGTGAGATGTAGTCAGTTCCTTATTGCCCACGCTGAGGAATAGTATTTTGAGGTATAATACTCTTCTAGTAAGTGGGCAAACAGTAAATCGGTTTATATCCGCTGTACCACTAGTATCGTGTGGATACAGTTTTGTAAAGCCGACATATTTAATTAATAGGTATTGATCAAATAATGTTTAAAATGATATGTCTCTAATACTGTAAGACTGCAGTACTAATTACCGTAGGTAGCTCAGGTATTCTTAAATTGTACTTAGCAACAATGTGATATATGTAGTTCCTTATTGTATACGTTGCGGAAAAGTATTTTGAAATGAAATAATTTTCTATTAAGTGGGCAATCATTAAATCAGTTCATAAGTGAGACCATCACGATCCATTCCTGATGGCCCATCATACGTTTGGTCGTTTTCACTTTGGACCATTTTTGGCGTCACCAACCTACACTTCCCTTCACCGCTACGACAATCTGATGAACTAACAGACATGTTCTACATGCATTAAATCGGTTTTGATCCTTGATAAGCTGTTTGACATATGTGGGAACTAGCTAATTAGTTAACTAGAAAATTCTGTAACTAGTTAATTATATATTTCCAGCGATTTGGACAAATATTAATGTGGATAATTAACATCTGCTCATGCTGAGAGAAATCTTTGTCTCTATTATTTATATTAAAAATTATTGTTTATTGCTACAAAACTGTGTTTCCCAGTTATAGCAATTGAATGCGGAATTTACTGAGTATTTGTTGTGCTTATCTTCCCTAAGTTAGTCTATAACATTGCAGTGTGAAAGTTTACGAAGATCGATAATCATAATTAATTAAGGGAAAAAAATTACGTGTTAGTGATACAAGTACGAAATTTCGATGTGATATGCCAAATGGGAATCTGGTAGTCTTAATGTTTCTGTAGCAACAATGATATGTATTCAGTTCCTTATTGCCTTCGCTGAGGAAAAGTATTTTGAGTTATAAGTACTTTTCTAGTAAGTTGGCAAACATTAAAACAGTTCATAAGTGATACCATCAGGATCCATTCCTGATGGCCCATCATCCGTTTGTTCCTTTTCGCTTGGAACATTTTTAGCGTCACCAACCCACCCTTCCCCCCGTCTATCTGATGAACTAAAAGACATGTTCCACAGGCATATATTAAATCGGTTTTGATCCTTGATAAGCTGTCTGACAAATGTGGAGACTGTTGCAAGAAAACTGTACAGTACCGGTATGTGAAAAAATGCTCAGTAAAGTGGATTTTCCAGAATATCCGATTTCATGCAAATGTTTGTAATATCGTGTGCAAATTTATGTTAGTTTGATCTTTTATAGTTTACAAGGTTGAAAGTGTATAGCTTTGCTTCCTTTGGAGGAAGAGGTTATTTTTGTATTAGTATGTAGTATTAGTATTTAATTTTCTTTATGTGTGTAGTGATATGTAATCTTACTTACTGGCTACATTCGCGACAGATGTATTAGTCTAAAATACTTTTCTAGAAAATGTTGTCACATTAATTTGGGCAAACATTTATACGTTTGAGGTCAGAGAAAATTTCTTCTGTAACAAAATAAGTTTTAATACAAATAAGCCGCATAAAGGTATTTTCCTAGTACCTTTTTAGGCCTACCTGTCACATATAAACCTCACTGTAAGATATAGTTTCTACTATAGAACCGGTAGAACCTTCTAGTTCACTACTCACGCTTAATCTGAATGGGTGCCCTTCGCGCACTCTCTCTCTCTCTCTCTCTCTCTCTCTCTCTCTCTCTCTCTCTCTCTCTCTCTCTCTCTCTCTCTCTCTCTGACGCACTCACGCGCGCGCGCACACGCACACCACACTGACCAATGTCATTCCCTTGATATTTCTGTTATTTGCTTTAATGCCTTTATATTATATTTCTACTTTGATTTTTGAATAATTTATGTAGGAATCATTTAAAAAATATTTTGTGATTATTTGGAGCGATAAAAAATATTAATTGCATGTCAATTCATGTAAATGTTTCCACTGACACTCTTAAAGTAGGCCTGTATGTTGTTTCTCGAAACACCAATCGTTCTTACTCTACTGAAAATATCTCTCTTCGACCACAATCTTTACATGTTTGTTGTGCAATTACATATTTTCCAGAGTATCCGATTTCATGCAAATTTTTGTAATATCGTGTGCAAATTTATGTTATTTTGAACATTTAGGCTATAGTTTAAAAAGTTGAAAGTGTATAGCTTTGCTTCCTTTGGAGGAAGAGGTTATTTTAGTATTAGTATGTAGTATTAGTATTTAATTTTCTTTACCCGTGTTGTGATATGTAATCATCTTTTTTACTGCCTACATTCGCGACAGATGTGTTAGTCTAAAATACTTTTCTAGATAATGTTCTCACATTAATTTGGGCAAACATTTATACGTGTGAGGTCAGAGAGAATTTCTTCTGTGAGAAAATAAGGTGTAATACAAATAAGCCGCATAAAAGTATTTTCCAAGTCCCTTTATAGGCCTACCTGTCACATATAAACATCACTGTAAGATACAGTTTCTATTATTGAAACGGTAGAATCTTCTAGTTCACTACTCACGCTTAATCTGAATGTGCGCCGTTCTCTCTCTCACTCTCTCTCTCTCTCCCTCTCGCACACGCCCGCCCGCACACACACACACACACACACACACACACACACACACACACACACACACACACACACACACACACACACACACACACACACACACACACACACACACACACACTGGCCACGCTCATCGCCTTGATATTTTTGTTATATTACTTGAATGCCTTTATATTTTATTTCTGTTTTGATTTTTTAATAATTTATACAGGAATGATTTAAGAAATATTTTGTGATTATTTGGAAAGATAAATGACATTAATTGCTTGTTAATTTATGTTATTTTTTTCCACTGACACTTTTAAACTAGGCCTGTATGTTGTTTCTCGAAACAAAAATCGTTCTTAATCTGCTACAAATATCTGTCTTCGACCACAGTCATTACATGTTTGTTGTGTCTATTTTTCTTTTGTGTGGGTGTACAAAATTAATAATACGGTTTACACAAAAGAGGTAGAAGTTTCCGTATGTTAAATTACGGCAGTCTCACTAACTGCCCGTTCCTATACTTTGCCAGTTAATAGCACTTCTTTAACAACATTCTAGAGAGAAATATTGTCATACTTCCCACCTTTTTTTAAGAAACATGTCTTTGATTATTTATCCACTACCCTCATCACCAAAACCAACTAGTTTCTGTGTCTTTCCACTAGTATATTTTCGCCGTCTAAAGGCTCTTTTACCGATTTTGACCGACTTGCCAGTTCCTCCCAATTCAGTACTATTTTCCTCCAAATAAACACACAGTATCATATTGGCTGATACAATAGGAGCGGCTCCCCACCAAAAACAACAATATTTAAATGGATAAAACAAACTCTGTAACTAGTTAATTATATGTATCCAGCGAATTGGAAAAATATTAATGTGGAAAATCAGCATCTGTGCAATCTGATAGAAATCTTTATGTCTCTTTTAAGATTATTGTTTATTGTGACAAACTGTGTTTCCCAGTTATAGCAATTGAATGCGGACATTACTGAGTATTTGTTGTGCTTATCTTCCCAAAGTTAGTCTATAACATTGCAGTGTGAAAGTTTACGAAGGTCGATAATCATAATTCATTAAGGGAGAAAAATTACATGTTAGTGATACCAGTACGAGATTTCGATGTGATATGCCAAATGGGAATCTGGTAGTCTTAATTTTTCTGTAGCAACAATGAGATGTATTCAGTTCCTTATTGCCTTCGCTGAGGAAAAGTATTTTGAGTTATAAATACTTTTCTAGTAAGTTGGCAAACATTAAAACAGTTCATAAGTGATACCATCAGGATCCATTCCTGATGGCCCATCATACGTTTGTTCCTTTTCGCTAGGAACATTTTTAGCGTCACCAACCCACCCTTCCCCCCGTCAATCTGATGAACTAACAGACATGTTCCACAGGCATATATTAAATCGGTTTTGATCGTTGATAAGCTGTCTGACATATGTGGAGACAGTTGCAAGAAAACTGTTCAGTACCGGTATGCTAAAATATGCTCAGTAAAGTGGATATTCCAGAATATCCGATTTCATGCAAATTTTTGTAATATCGTGTGCAAATTTATGTTAGTTTGAACTTTTATAGTTTACAAGGTTGAAAGTGTATAGCTTTGCTTCCTTTGGTGGAAGAGTTTATTTTAACATTAGTATGTAGTATTAGTATTCAATTTTCTTTATCCATGTTGTGATATGTAATCATACTTAGTGGCTACATTTGCGACAGATGTATTAGTCTAAAATACTTTTCTAGAAAATGTTGTCACATTAATTTGGACAATTATTTATACGTGTGAGGTCAGAGAGAATTTCTTCTGTGAGAAAATAAGGTGTAATACATATAAGCCTCATAAAGGTATTTTCCAAATTCATTTATAGGCCTACCTGTCACATATAAACCTCACTGTAAGATATAGTTTCTACTATAGAACCGGTAGAATCTTATAGTTCACTACTCACGCTTAATCTGAATCGGCGCCCTTCTCTCACTGTCTATCTCTCTCTCTCCCCCCTCTCGCACCCCCTCTCTCTCACACTCTCTCTCTCTCTCTCTCTCTCTCTCTCTCTTTCTCTCTCTCTCTCTCTCTCTCTCTGACGCACGCACACGCGCGCGCGCGCGCACACACACAGACACACCACACTGACCACTTTCATTCCCTTGATATTTCTGTAATTTGCTTTAATGCCTTTATATTATATTTCTATTTTGATTTTTGAATAATTTATGTAGGAATCATTTAAGAAATATTTTATGATTATTTGGAGGGATAAAAATATTAATTGAGTGTCAAATCATGTAAATGTTTCCACTGACCATCTTAAAGTAGGTCTGTATGTTGTTTCTCGAAACACCAAACGTTCATATTCTACTGAAAATATCTCTCTTTGACCAGAATCATTCCATGTTTGTTGTGTCGATTTTTCTTTTCTGTGAGTGTAAAAAATTAAAACTACGATTTACACAAAAGAGGTTGAAGTTTGCGCGTGTTAACTTGCGGCAGTCTCACAAACTGCTCGTTCCGATTCTATTGCCAGTTAATAAAATTTCTTTAACAACATTCTAGAGAGTAATATTGTCATACTTGCCACCTAATTTTAAGAAACACTTGTTTGATTGTCTATCCACTACCCTCATCCCCAAAACCACTTAGTTTCCGTGTCTTTACTCTGGTATATTTAGCCGACTAAAGGCACTTTCTTCGATTTTGACCGACTTGTCAGTTCCACCCAATTCAGTACTATTTTCCTCCAAATAAACACACACTAACGTATTGGCTTATACAATAGGAGCGCAGAAACACGTGAACCTCCCACAGCACCAAAAACAACAATATTTAACAGGATAATACAAACTCTGTAACTAGTTCATTATATATTTCCAGCGAATTGGAAAAATATTAATGTGGAAAATCAGTATCTTCGCAAGCTCAGAAAAATCTTTATGTCTTTTTATATTTAAAATTATTGTTTATTGTGACAAAACTGTTTCCCAGTTATAGCAATTGAATGCGGACTTTACTGAGTATTTGTTGTGTTTATCTTCCCTAAGTTAGTCTATAACATTGCAGTGTGAATGTTTACGAAGTTCGATAATCATAACTCATTAAGGGAGACAAATTACATTTTAGAGATACCAGTACAAGTTTTCGATGTGATATGCCAATGGGAATCTGGTAGTCTTAATGTTTCTGTAGCAACAGTGAGATGTAGTCAGTTCCTTATTGCCCACGCTGAGGAATAGTATTTTGAGGTATAATACTCTTCTAGTAAGTGGGCAAACAGTAAATCGGTTTATATCCGCTGTACCACTAGTATCGTGTGGATACAGTTTTGTAAAGCCGACACATTTAATTAATAGGTATTGATAAAATAATGTTTAAAATGATATGTCTCTAATACTGTAAGACTGCAGTACTAATTACCGTAGGTAGCTCAGGTATTCTTAAATTGTACTTAGCAACAATGTGATATATGTAGTTCCTTATTGTATACGTTGCGGAAAAGTATTTTGAAATGAAATAATTATCTAGTAAGTGGGCAAAAATTAAATCAGTTCATAAGTGATACCATCACGATCCATTCCTGATGGCCCATCATACGTTTGGTCTTTTTCACTTTGGACCATTTTTGGCGTCACCAACCTACATTTCCCCTCACCGCTACGACAATCTGATGAACTAACAGACATGTTCTACATGCATTAAATCGGTTTTGATCCTTGATAAGCTGTTTGACATATGTGGAAACCAGCTACCTAGTTAACTGGAAAATTCTGTAACTAGTTAATTATATATTTCCAGCGATTTGGACAAATATTAATGTGGATAATTAACATCTGCTCATGCTGAGAGAAATCTTTGTCTCTATTATTTATATTAAAAATTATTGTTTATTGCTACAAAACTGTGTTTCCCAGTTATAGCAATTGAATGCGGAATTTACTGAGTATTTGTTGTGCTTATCTTCCCTAAGTTAGTCTATAACATTGCAGTGTGAAAGTTTACGAAGATCGATAATCATAATTAATTAAGGGAGAAAAATTACGTGTTAGTGATACAAGTACGAGATTTCGATGTGATATGCCAAATGGGAATCTGGTAGTCTTAATGTTTCTGTAGCAACAATGATATGTATTCAGTTCCTTATTGCCTTCGCTGAGGAAAAGTATTTTGAGTTATAAGTACTTTTCTAGTAAGTTGGCAAACATTAAAACAGTTCATAAGTGATACCATCAGGATCCATTCCTGATGGCCCATCATCCGTTTGTTCCTTTCGCTTGGAACATATTTAGCGGCACCAACCCACCCTTCCTCACCATCTATCTGATGAACTAAAAGACATGTTCCACAGGCATATATTAAATCGGTTTTGATCGTTGATAAGCTGTCTGACATATGTGGAGACAGTTGCAAGAAAACTGTACAGTACCGGTATGTGAAAAAATGCTCAGTAAAGTGGATTTTCCAGAATATCCGATTTCATGAAAATTTTTGTAATATCGTGTGCAAATTTATTTTAGTTTGATATTTTATAGTTTACAAGTTTGAAAGTGTATAGCTTTGCTTCCTTTGGAGGAAGAGGTTATTTTAGTATTGGTATGTAGTATTAGTATTTAATTTTCTTTACCCGTGTTGTGATATGTAATCATCTTTTTTACTGCCTACATTCGCGACAGATGTGTTAGTCTAAAATACTTTTCTAGATAATGTTCTCACATTAATTTGGGCAAACATTTATACGTGTGAGGTCAGAGAGAATTTCTTCTGTGAGAAAATAAGGTGTAATACAAATAAGCCGCATAAAAGTATATTCCAAGTTCCTTTATAGGCCTACCTGTGACATATAAACATCACTGTAAGATACAGTTTCTATTATTGAAACGGTAGAATCTTCTAGTTCACTACTCACGCTTAATCTGAATGTGCGCCGTTCTCTCTCTCACTCTCTCTCTCTCTCCCTCTCGCACACGCACGCCCGCACACACACACACACACACACAAACACACACACTGACCACGCTCATCGCCTTAATATTTTTGTTATATTACTTGAATGCCTTTATATTATATTTCTATTTTGATTTTTTAATAATTTATACAGGAATGATTTAAGAAATATTTTGTGATTATTTGGAAGGATAAATGACATTAATTGCCTGTTAATTTCTGTTATTTTTTTCCACTGACACTTTTAAACTAGGCCTGTATGTTGTTTCTCGAAACAAAAATCGTTCTTAATCTACTACAAATATCTGTCTTCGACCACAGTCATTACATGTTTGTTGTGTCTATTTTTCTTTTGTGTGGGTGTACAAAATTGATAATACGGTTTACACAAAAGAGGTAGAAGTTTCCGTATGTTAAATTACGGCAGTCTCACTAACTGCCCGTTCCTATTCTTTGCCAGTTAATAGCACATCTTTAACAACATTCTAGAGAGAAATATTGTCATACTTCCCACCTTTTTTTAAGAAACATGTCTTTGATTATTTATCCACTACCCTCATCACCAAAACCAACTAGTTTCTGTGTCTTTCCACTAGTATATTTTCGCCGTCTAAAGGCACTTTTACCGATTTTGACCGACTTGCCAGTTCCTCCCAATTCAGTTCTATTTTTCTCCAAATAAACACACAGTATCATATTGGCTGATACAATAGGAGCACCTCCCCACCAAAACAACAATATTTAAATGGATAAAACAAACTCTGTAACTAGTTAATTATATGTATCCAGCGAATTGGAAAAATATTAATGTGGAAAATCAGCATCTGTGCAATCTGAGAGAAATCTTTATGTCTCTTTTATATTAAAGATTATTGTTTATTGTGACAAACTGTGTTTCCCAGTTATAGCAATTGAATGCGGACATTACTGAGTATTTGTTGTGCTTATCTTCCCAAAGTTAGTCTATAACATTGCAGTGTGAAAGTTTACGAAGGTCGATAATCATAATTCATTAAGGGAGAAAAATTACATGTTAGTGATACCAGTACGAGATTTCGATGTGATATGCCAAATGGGAATCTGGTAGTCTTAATTTTTCTGTAGCAACAATGAGATGTATTCAGTTCCTTATTGCCTTCGCTGAGGAAAAGTATTTTGAGTTATAAATACTTTTCTAGTAAGTTGGCAAACATTAAAACAGTTCATAAGTGATACCATCAGGATCAATTCCTGATGGCCCATCATACGTTTGTTCCTTTTCGCTAGGAACATTTTTAGCGTCACCAACCCACCCTTCCCCCCGTCAATCTGATGAACTAACAGACATGTTCCACAGGCATATATTAAATCGGTTTTGATCGTTGATAAGCTGTCTGACATATGTGGAGACAGTTGCAAGAAAACTGTACAGTACCGGTATGCGAAAATATGCTCAGTAAAGTGGATATTCCAGAATATCCGATTTCATGCAAATTTTTGTAATATCGTGTGCAAATTTATGTTAGTTTGAACTTTTATAGTTTACAAGGTTGAAAGTGTATAGCTTTGCTTCCTTTGGAGGAAGAGTTTATTTTAACATTAGTATGTAGTATAAGTATTCAATTTTCTTTATCCATGTTGTGATATGTAATCATACTTAGTGGCTACATTTGCGACAGATGTATTAGTCTAAAATACTTTTCTAGAAAATTTTGTCACATTAATTTAGGCAATCATTTATACGTCTGAGGTCAGAGAGAATTTCTTCTGTGAGAAAATAAGGTGTAATAAAGGTATTTTCCAAATTCATTTATAGACCTACCTGTCACATATAAACCTCACTGTAAGATACAGTTTCTACTATATAACCGGTAGAATCTTCTAGTTCACTACTCACGCTTAATCTGAATCGGCGCCCTTCTCTCACTGTCTATATCTCTCTCTCCCTCTCTCTCTCACAATCTCTCACTCACTCTCTCTCTCTCTCTCTGACGCACGCACGCGCTCGCGCGCACACACTCCACACTGACCACTTTCATTCCCTTGATATTTCTGTTATTTGCTTTAATGCCTTTATATTATATTTCTATTTTGATTTTTGAATAATTTATGTAGGAATCATTTAAGAAATATTTTATGATTATTTGGAGGGATAAAAATATTAATTGAGTGTCAAATCATGTAAATGTTTCCACTGTCACTCTTAAAGTAGGTCTGAATGTTGTTTCTCAAAACACCAATCGTTCATATTCTACTGAAAATATCTCTCTTCGACGAGAATCATTCCATGTTTGTTGTGTCGATTTTTCTTTTCTGTGAGTGTAAAAAATTAATACTACGATTTACACAAAAGAGGTTGAAGTTTGCGTGTGTTAACTTGCGGCAGTCTCACAAACTGCTCGTTCCTATTCTATTGCCAGTTAATAAAATTTCTTTAACAACATTCTAGAGAGTAATATTGTCATACTTCCCACCTAACTTTAAGAAACACTTCTTTGATTGTCTATCCACTACCCTCATCACCAAAACCACTTAGTTTCCGTGTCTTTCCTCTGGTATATTTTCGCCGACTAAAGGCACTTTCTTCGATTTTGACCGACTTGCCAGTTCCACCCAATTCAGTAGTATTTTCCTCCAAATAAACACACACTAACGTATTGGTTTATACAATTGGAGCGCAGAAACACGTGAACCTCCCACAGCACCAAAAACAACAATATTTAGCATGATAATACAAACTCTGTAACTAGTTCATTATATATTTCCAGCGAATTGGAAAAATATTAATGTGGAAAATCAGCATCTTCGCAAGCTCAGAAAAATCTTTATGTCTTTTTATATTTAAAATTATTGTTTATTGTGACAAAACTGTTTCCCAGTTATAGCAATTGAATGCTGACATTACTGAGTATTTGTTGTGTTTATCTTCCCTAAGTTAGTCTATAACATTGCAGTGTGAATGTTTACGAAGTTCGATAATCATAACTCATTAAGGGAGACAAATTACATTTTAGAGATACCAGTACGAGTTTTCGATGTGATATGCCAATGGGAATCTGGTAGTCTTAATGTTTCTGTAGCAACAGTGAGATGTAGTCAGTTCCTTATTGCCCACGCTGAGGAATAGTATTTTGAGGTATAATACTCTTCTAGTAAGTGGGCAAACAGTAAATCGGTTTATATCCGCTGTACCACTAGTATCGTGTGGATACAGTTTTGTAAAGCCGACACATTTAATTAATAGGTATTGATAAAATAATGTTTAAAATGATATGTCTCTAATACTGTAAGACTGCAGTACTAATTACCGTAGGTAGCTCAGGTATTCTTAAATTGTACTTAGCAACAATGTGATATATGTAGTTCCTTATTGTATACGTTGCGGAAAAGTATTTTGAAATGAAATAATTTTCTATTAAGTGGGCAAACATTAAATCAGTTAATAAGTGATACCATCACGATCCATTCCTGATGGCCCATCATACGTTTGGTCGTTTTCACTTTGGACCATTTTTGGCGTCACCAACCTACACTTCCCCTCACCGCTACGACAATCTGATGAACTAACAGACATGTTCTACATGCATTAAATCGGTTTTGATCCTTGATAAGCTGTTTGACATATGTGGGAACTAGCTAATTAGTTAACTAGAAAATTCTGTAACTAGTTAATTATATATTTCCAGCGATTTGGACAAATATTAATGTGGATAATTAACATCTGCTCATGCTGAGAGAAATCTTTGTCTCTATTATTTATATTAAAAATTATTGTTTATTGCTACAAAACTGTGTTTCCCAGTTATAGCAATTGAATGCGGAATTTACTGAGTATTTGTTGTGCTTATCTTCCCTAAGTTAGTCTATAACATTGCAGTGTGAAAGTTTACGAAGATCGATAATCATAATTAATTAAGGGAAAAAAATTACGTGTTAGTGATACAAGTACGAAATTTCGATGTGATATGCCAAATGGGAATCTGGTAGTCTTAATGTTTCTGTAGCAACAATGATATGTATTCAGTTCCTTATTGCCTTCGCTGAGGAAAAGTATTTTGAGTTATAAGTACTTTTCTAGTAAGTTGGCAAACATTAAAACAGTTCATAAGTGATACCATCAGGATCCATTCCTGATGGCCCATCATACGTTTGTTCCTTTTCGCTTGGAACATTTTTAGCGTCACCAACCCTCCCTTCCCCCCGTCAATCTGATGAACTAAAAGACATGTTCCACAGGCATATATTAAATCGGTTTTGATCCTTGATAAGCTGTCTGACAAATGTGGAGACTGTTGCAAGAAAACTGTACAGTACCGGTATGTGAAAAAATGCTCAGTAAAGTGGATTTTCCAGAATATCCGATTTCATGCAAATGTTTGTAATATCGTGTGCAAATTTATGTTAGTTTGATCTTTTATAGTTTACAAGGTTGAAAGTGTATAGCTTTGCTTCCTTTGGAGGAAGAGGTTATTTTAGTATTAGTAGGTAGTATTAGTATTTAATTTTCTTTATGTGTGTAGTGATATGTAATCTTACTTACTGGCTACATTCGCGACAGATGTATTAGTCTAAAATACTTTTCTAGAAAATGTTGTCACATTAATTTGGGCAAACATTTATACGTGTGAGGTCAGAGAGAATTTCTTCTGTAACAAAATAAGGTTTAATACAAATAAGCCGCATAAAGATATTTTCCTAGTTCCTTTATAGGCCTACCTGTCACATATAAACCTCACTGTAAGATATAGTTTCTACTATAGAACCGGTAGAATCTTCTAGTTCACTACTCACGCTTAATCTGAATGTGCGCCGTTCTCTCACTGTCTCTCTATCACTCTCTCTCTCTCTCTCTCTCTCTCTCTCTCTCTCTCTCTCTCTCTCTCTCTCTCTCTCTCTCTCTCTCTCTCTCTCTTACTTTGACGCACGCGCACACACACACCACACTGACCACTTTGATTCCCTTGATATTTCTGTTATTTGCTTTAATGCCTTTATATTATATTTCTATTTTGATTTTTGAATAATTTATGTAGGAATCATTTAAGAAATATTTTGTGATTATTTGAAGCGATAAAAAATATTAATTGCGTGTCAATTCATGTAAATGTTTCCACTGACACTCTTAAAGTAGGCATGTATGTTGTTTCTCGAAACACCAATCGTTCTTAAATTATTCCTCAGGCTTTCACGGCCGGTGTCAGATGAATTGTTCATGATATGCGGGCTGTTTGGCCGTGGTTCATGGTTTATAGTTCACTATATAGTGGTAGAATCTTCTAGTTCACTACTCACGCTTAATCTGAATGTGCGCCGTTCTCTCACTCTCTCTCTCGCGCACACGCATGCACGCACACATTTCTTTAACAACATTCTAGAGAGTAATATTGTCATACTTCCCATCTATTTTTAAGAAACACTTCTTTGATTATTTATTACCCTCATCAGCAAAACCACTTTGTTTCTGTGGCTTTCCTCTAGTATATTTTCGCTGACTAAAGGGACTTTTATCGATTTTGACCGACTTGCCAGTTTCTCCCAATTCAGTACTATTTTCCTCCAAATAAACACACAACAACATATTGTCTTATACAATAGGACCACCTCCCCACCAAAAACAACAATATTTAACTGGATAAAACAAACTCTGTAACTAGTTAATTATATATATCCAGCGAATTGGAAAAATATTAATGTGGAAAATCAGCATTTGCGCAAGCTGAGGGAAATCTTTATGTCTCTTTTATATTAAAGATTAATGTTTATTGTGACAAAACTGTGTTTCCCAGTTATAGCAATTGAATGCGGACTTTACTGAGTATGTGTTGTGCTTATCTTCCCTAAGTTAGTCTATAACATTGCAGTGTGAAAGTTTAAGGAGATCGATAATCATTATTCATTAAGGGAGAAAAATTACATGTAAGTGATACCAGTACGAGTTTTCAATGTGATATGCCAAATGGAAATCTGGTAGTCTTAATGTTTCTGTAGCAACAATGAGATGTATTCAGTTCCTTATTGCCTACGCTGAGGGAAAGTATTTTGAGGTATAATACTCTACTTGTAAGTGGGCAAGCAGTAATTCGGTTTATATCGGCTGTACTACTAGTATCGTGTGGATACAGTTTTTTAAAACTGCCACATTTAGTACATAGGAATTTAGTATATAATGTTTAAAAGTATATGTCTGTAATACTGTAAGACTGCAGTACTAATTACCGTAGCCATTTCCGTGTGTGGCGAGCACAAAATAACCACAAGTGGTAGTTTTGCTTTTGTGTGTGTGCGTTTGTGTGTTTTTCAAAATTTAATTTTTGTGGCTGTCTTTAGTAATATTGATAAAAATTTAGTAGTTTAATCTAAAAAACGAGGCAATATTACATTTACGACTATTATAAATAACTAAAACAATCAAAAGAAATGTACAGGTAGATAACATAAAATAAAAAGAAAAGAATTGTCAAATTACAAAAGAGTAATCTATGGCTGATTTACGTGAGTTGTCATTGTCAGCGATATCAGTTTCGTAAATTATATTTTATTGTCTAAAGAATCAGCTATTAAGTATTATATGTATTGCACATTCTAAGAAATACAGTCATACATTAAATCGGTTTTGATCTTTGACGTAGGTGACCCCACATATATGTAGAAACAGTAGTGAACAAACCGTTCACTAAGAGTATGTGAAAAATGCTCTGCAAATTGAATTTTGAAGAATTTCCGATTTCATGCATATATTTGTAAAAACGTGTGCAAATTTATGTTAGTTTTAACTTTTCTAGAAGGCTGAAATTGTATAGCTAGGAATTGGAGAAAAAAGTTATTTTAGTATTAGTATTTAGTTTTCTTTATCTGTGGTGTGATATGTAATCTTTCTTACTGCCTATATTGGCGATAGGTAGATTAGACTTTTCTAGAAAATGTGCTCACATGAAATAGGGCAAACATTATACGTGTGAGGCCCGAGAGAATTTCTTCTGTGAGAAATTAGGGTGTAATACAAATAAGGCCACTAAGGGTATTTTCCAACCCCTTTTATACCCGTCACATATACCCCTCTTTGTAAGATATAGTTTCTACTACTGAGCCGGTACAATCTTCTAGTTTACAATTCACGCTCAATCTGAATGCGCACGGTTCACACACACACACACACACACACACACACACACACACACACACACACACACACACACACACACACACACACACACACACACACACACACACACACACACACACACACACACACACACACACACACACACACACACACACACACACACACACACACACACACACACACACACACACACACACACACACACACACACACACACACACACACACACACACACACACACACACACACACACACACACACACACACACTGACCACACCGACTGAATATAGTATTAGTATTTATTTTCCTTTATCTGTGGCGATAAGTACGTTAGGCAATTAAATAGGGTAAGAATTTTACGCATGTGGCCAGAGAGAGTTTCTCCTGTGAGGAGTTAAATTCCAATATAAATAAATCCAATAAGGTTATTTTCCAACCTCCTCTATTTCTTTCACATATGCTCCTCATTGTAAGAATCAGTTTCTAATTACTTACTAATTACAACAAATACTTTATATGTATATTATAAATAGGTTGTTGTTCAGTTTTGTTTGTATTTTGAAACTACAAATCGAAGTGTTTACATACATGTGTATATAACGTGTGCAATTATATTTGTGTTTCCGTTTACAGTCACACTTTGTGGATCTACAGATAATAAACACACCTGCGCATATGATTCGTTGCTTCTGTCGCGCGCATGTGATGAAGTTAAATAAAACGCGATACTCAGTGTCGATACCGACATCGTCGTTTTCCTTATGTAGTACAGGTGTTGGAACAGGTAGAGATAACGGAACATTAAAATTTTCTGTTATTTACTGTGACGTATCTAAATTCTATAGAAGTATCAATTGGATGTATTTATCTGTATTTATGTCAGTCTTGTTAGTTTCCAATATTAGATGGTGCCACTAATATAGATATGAATGCTTTTGGTGTCCATTAAGTTATGTTTAAACTTTATAAAGGAAAGAAAAATTTTACTTTTCCAAAGACAAAACAAATGGAAAGGTTGATACAGAGTGGAGCGACACAGTGAGGGGGGCATTGTGAGAGGTATTGATAGAGTGTGTGAGAGAGAGGGGAGAGAGAGACAGAGGAGAGGGAGAGTATGTGAGTGAGAGAGTGTGTGCGTGCGTGCGTGTGTGTTTATATGTGCGCTGGCGTGAAATGAAATGAACTGAAGTCAATAGTTTAATGTTAGTTATGATGGAAAGCCTTACATGTCTATAATATAAGTTACCTCAGTTTTACCTCAATTGCAAAATATTAATGCTTTGTGTTATGTTTTTGTTGTAGGTCGGTTGTGCCGCTCGAGATGGATTCATTCGTTCCGTCGTTTAGGCTTCATAGTAACCCACCCATCCGTTCTCCTTTCGTTTACAATTCACTGTATTGATCTTGCTTTCTGCAATTGCTTCATCCGCTGTCGTTTTTTCTATTCTCTTATTTGTAGAAAATATATTTAGTTCTGTCATTGCGTTATTGCCTTCTAGCAGATAAACTTAGATATTTAATTCATGTCTTTGGGTCGGTTGTTATCGTATAGGCTTCATTAGTGTAGGTGGGAACACACAGTGTTATTAGTTTATAAAATAACCTCTTCCGTTTATCAGGGCTCATTTTATTTTTTTGAAAGCCTTCGAAAAGGTTAACGCCGCTTTCCGGTAGCCGTTGAACTTTCACGACCGGAGCGTAATGGGGCCTTGAGGCAGTTCTCTACCAGTGCACCGAAGCCGGAGAGAGACGCATCATCTTGTACGCTAGCGCCAAGATTACCTTGGCAGCGGTCTGGTCTATAAAATGTACCGGCCGTACTTGGAGGAAAACCACTTTACCCTCCGCACCGACAACAAGGCGCTAACGTGGTTAAAACAGGCAACTGGGCAGAAGACGAAGTACGCTCGTTGGACCCTGTAAATACAGAGTTTAAAATTTACACTAGTTAACTGCCCAGGCAAGGAGAACGGGTTGCCAGATTTCCTTTCAAGGAAACCAGGGCCTGAAGACACTACCGATGTACAAGAAGAACCTCGGATGCAGCCAGACGAGGTGCCAGATCGCAGTGTTGCAGCAGCTACACACCACCCTCAACTAATCACGGCCGTCGGGATCCATCGGGTGGTGCAGGAATCGCAAGAAACCGACGCGAGTGTGAGCTTGGAGAGATGACTCTGCAGCCGCTCTCAGCCGGGTAGACAACGGCCTGGTGCACCGCCGGGAACCAGGATTTTACGTACCGCCGAACGTCCGCGTGGAGGTCATCAAAACGCTTTCCCGTGGAGGTCGCCGCACTTTGTCACCCGGGAACAAAAGAGACGTTTTGGGACTTCGTTTGAACTGGCTTAGCTATCGGCGTCCACAACTACGTCGGAGACTGCCGTGTGTGCGCTGCCCAAATCCGGAACCGGACCCAGGAGATGTTGGAATACAGTCGCCTCGACGTCATGGCCCCGTATCTGGTCACCCGGGCTAGCATCCGATACATCGTCATGGACATGATGTCGCGGTGGGTGGAAGGGACGGCAGTGCGGAAAGCGGACGCTGATACGATCATTCGCGACTCGGAGGAAGAGGTATTCCCTCGCTGGGGGTATTCACAGGCGTTGCTCACGGACAAATGGAAGCCTCTCAAGAGCCACAAGTGGAAGCATATGTGCAACAAGCTGCACACACAACCTTGCACTACAGCCATCTACCATCCCCGGGCGAACCTGACTGATCGACGCATCGGTGAGATAAAGAAGGCGCTGCGCATCCAACTCCACGACTGCGAGGACCATTGCGGCTGGGACGAGCGTTTGCTAACAGTTCTGTTTACACTAAGGAATCATACGAACGCCGCCACTGGCGTGACACCAGCGAACTTCTGCTGGACAGGGAATTACATAGGCCTGGTGACTGGAGCCGGCCTCACACCGAGCAGGACGTCCGGCCGATTGAAGAAAGTGAAGCGGCATCACGGTCTCACCAGACGAGGTATTGGCTGCGGCGGTAGCCGGACCAGAGAACGCAACACCCTACGCTGTCGGTAGGTGTGAGGAGTCACGTCGGTCCAGCCAAAGGACGGAGGTATCCTGGATGGGAAGTTCCCTTCAGCGTAACCGCGACACTCAGCGAGGAGATCTACGTGGTGGAGAAGGAGGAACGTCCCTACAAGGTACACCGGCAGCGACTCAAATCCGCTGAGGAAGAGCATTAGACTGGCGAGTGAAGAGCATTCAAGACAAGGCGGAATTGTAACGGTAGCGACAGACATCTGTTGTGCGTTACGAGCCTGTAGTAATCTGATTGCATCGAAAAGGGAGAGTTCACATCTTAGTCGTCTGATAGGCTCATGACTCGGAGGAAGAAGGAAACAGCAGAGGATGGCGAAAGACGAGATGCGTATAGATTGGGACAGAGGCGATTTGGACGTACAGCTTCCGAGTGAAGAGGACTGCGGCGCAGTAGCAACAGTGAGCGCGGCCCGCGCAGTACACTCGCCGTTACAGCTACAAGGCCCCTTTTAAATGCCACAAAATTTATACGAGTTGCGCTTGGTGCCATTTGTCTTGTGACAGAAGGTCAACAAGGATTCTTAGTTGATACGGAAGAACCATTTGTCATGGTTAATTGGAAGGCAATGTTTAAGCGCTTTTCAGGCTAAAAGTTGATAATAGGTAGGCCTATAGGAGAACTGATTATGAAATTTATGAAAACCAAATCAGTTTTGGTATACAGTTTTAATTCTTCTGTAGAATCACTATTTACACACGCGGTGTAAGTCAGTTTCCTCAGGTCCCAGCAATATTCTCAGATGTCCATCATGTTCGATTCTTCGTTCGGTTTCCTTGAAAACCTGCCGGAAGGTATGAAGATTCTGAAAATAAAAAGCGTTCAATACTGTAGGGGTATCGGGGTTGAAATAGGTAGATAGGTGGTGAACACACCATTCTCGATTTTCTGTCGGAGTTTTCCTCTCCTAGGTCAATTGCTTACTCAACATATTAGAGCTTGACCTGATGTCGTAATGTCTAACTAATATCCTTTATATATAGAGTAACCTCTTCATAAGGCGGTACGTATTTGTTGGGCGAACTTATTTGCCTTTTCACTGCATCTTTATAAAGATTGTGTGCCTTGCAGATATTGTGACTGCACCTCCAATATTCCAGTTTCCCCAGCACACTTTCCTGATTGTACCTTCTCGATCATGTCAGGTGGGACGATCGATATCCGCCACGTGCGACCGGTCCAGTAGCTGAGGACATGGAATCCAAGGTAATTGTTATAGAAAAGTAATGCATGTTTCTGATCGTGTAGCTGTTGTACCATTTGGTCGTTCATGTATTGGAAATTTACTGAATTTGATGTAGTATAACTTTAAACGTCTTAGACACTAAACGTGTTTAGCAAGAGGCACCATAAGAGAGAGAGAGAGAGAGAGAGAGAGAGAGAGAGAGAGAGAGAGAGAGAGAGAGAGAGAGAGTGTGTGTGTACGATAAAGTGAAACAATATGCCGTTTAATGCCAGAACCAATAAAGACGTTTTAGTATTATATATAATAATTTATGTCGAGTTAGTATTGATATTATTATTAAGTGAATCGATGAAAATCTTATGGGACATCGTCTCATTAGTCTTTTGAATTAAAGAGTGGGAATGGGAGAGCTGGTTTGAATGTGATGTGGTCCTAGATTGCAGCAAACCAACAGTGAGTGATGGATAGATAGATAGATAAATGGAGAGAGAGAGAGAGAGAGAGAGAGAGAGAGAGAGAGAGAGAGAGAGAGAGAGAGAGAGACAGACAGACAGACAGACAGACAGACAGACAGACAGATAGACAGACAGACACAGACGGATGGAGAAACTAGAGAGACGGGACTAGGGATTTCCAAACGTACGTTAAGCAAAATATTTAACTTTTGTACAGTTGACAGTATTTTAAGATTATCTCTTGAAAGCAGGGGTGCCCACAGGGGGGGAACATAGCGCAAGTTGCGCATTGAGAATTTTGGGGGGGGGATTTTTCGGGTGTATTTTAAGGATTTTGGGGGGGATTTTTTCAAGAATAACATTTTAAATCCAACATTGATGGAAATTTTTACCGTGTTTGCGCAACAAACTAAGCGTTTAGTAAAAAACTGAAGCAAATGCATATCTTTATGATTGTTTTAACGAACTGGCGGCATAAATGTCTCTACCAGTACAACTAGTAGTAAATTTTATCGTAAGAAGTGTAACAATTATCGTAACTGTAATGTAGGATCTTGTTTTGTTTTCCATGACTTTTTCAACTAAAATAATTTGCATAGGCTTATTGAAAAACCCCGAGATTTAGGTCTAAAATATACCTAAAACTCGAGTTTTGAAGTCTTAATTTTCAAATTTTCCCCTTTTACTGGGGGGTATTCCATACTCCCCAGACCCCCCGGAACGGCTTGCACCCCCTGGGTCATTATTAGTGGGGGGACTTTTCAATTGGGGGGAGTGCTGAGACTTTGGGAGGGGATTTGCGCATTGGGCCTTGGGGGGGATGGGCACCCCTGCTTGAAAGCAAAAAATTAATGACAAAAATTACGTTATATAAGATTTTCAAATGAATATTACAGATTATTACAAGCGGAATTGTGTGTATTAAAAAGATTCAGTTATGAGTTACAGTATATAGTGTCAGTTATATAAGAGGTTATACAGTTTTGCGAATAAGTTGGTTCTTATTACACAACGTAAGATATTACACACACACACACACACACACACACACACACACACACACACACACACACACACACACACACACACACACACACACACACACACACACACACACACACACACACACACACACACACACACACACACACACACACACACACACACACACACACACACACACACACACACACACACACACACACACACACACACACACATTTTCGCTTGCAATAATTTGGAATATTCAGTTAAAAATATTTTCAAAAGAATATGTTTTATAATTAATTATCATTTTACATAATTATAATTAATTATGCTCCTGCTGTGCACATCTGTTCCTTTTACTCCCATGTTCCATAAGGAAATGGAAGTATGGTGATGGCGAAAAAATCGTGTTCGAGATAAGGCTGATTCTGATTGTACTACCCTCAAAACATGAAGAAAAGTCATTTTTCGGAAAGTGTCTGTGTGTGTGTCTGTCTGTCTTGTGTATGTGTGTAGAATTTTACTATGGCAAACGATAACAGCCGCAAGTTCAAACAGAATCCAATAATGTTTTGCATACATCCCTCAATTGCAGAGGACTCAAGGCCTATTGTTTTTTGTGAAGATCGGTTAAGGGGAAGGGGTATTTTACCAGCAACATTTTATGTTTTAATGAGGGTAATTTTTTTTGACGAACTATAACTGTCGCAAATTCAAACAGAATCAAATAATATTTTGCATACATCCCTGAATTATAGAGTACTCAAGGATTGCTGATTTTAGTGAAGATAGGTAAAGGGGAAGGGGTAGTTTACCTGCAACATTTTATGTTTTAACAAGAGTAATTTTTTCTGACCAACGATAACTGCCGTAAATTCAAACAGAATCAAATACGTTCTTGCATACGTCTCTGAATTTTAGAAGACACAAGGCCTATTGATTTTGGTGAAGATCGGTTGAGAGAAAGGGTAGTTTACTTACCTCCAACGTTTTATGTTTTAACAAGGGTAATTTTACTTCCATGTTCCATAAGGAAATGGAAGTATGGTCATGGAGAAAAAAATCGTGTTCGAGATAACTGCTGATTCTGATTGTACTACCCTCAAAACATGAAGAAAAGTCATTTTTCTAAAAGTGTCTGTCTGTGTGTGTGTGTGTGTGTGTGTGTGTGTGTGTGTGTGTGTGTGTGTGTGTGTGTGTGTGTCTGTGTGTAGAATTTTTCCTATGCAAACGATAACAGCCTCAAGTTCAAATAGAATCAAATAATTTTTGGCATACATCCCTGAATTGCAGAGTACTTAAGGTCTATTGATTTCGGTGAAGATCTGTTAAGAGAAAGGGGCAGTTTACCTGCAACGTTTTATGTTTTACAAAGGTAATTTTTTTATGACGAACGATAACTGCCGCACATTCAAACAGAATCAAATAATTTTTTGCATACATACGTGAATTGTAGAGGACTCAAGGCTTATTGTTATTGGTGAAGATCGGTTAAGGAAAAGGGGTAATTTACCTGCCACGTTTTATGTTTTAAAACAAGAGTTAAAAAAACAAGAGTAATTTTTTCTATGACGAACGATAACTGCCGTAAATTCAAACAGAATCAAATAATATTTTGCATGGTTGCCTAAGGTGTCGAGTACTCAAGGTCCATTGAGTTTGGTGAAGATCGGTTACGGGGAAAGGGTAGTTTACCTGCAACGTTTTATGTTTCAACAAGAGTAAAGTACTTAATTTTGATAAATAAAGTATCCTGATAAGAAGATCATAATAATCCACTGTAGAAACGTAGATGAAATATCTATAAATGAAGAGGCTAGTTGAACGGGGGGGGGTAATTTTCTATAAATGAAAATTATAGTTGAAGTGGGAGGGGATAATTTTTACTAACATGTTCCGTAAGGAAATGGAAGTATGGTGATGGCGAAAAGGATCGTGTTCGAGATAACGGCTGATTCTGATTGTACTACCCTCAAAACATGAAAAGTCATTTTTCGAAAAGTGTGTGTGTGTGTGTACAATTTTTCTATGGCAAACGGTAACAGCCGCAAATTCAAACATAATCAAATAATTGTTTGTGTCTGTGTAGTACATCCCTGAATTGTAGAGGACTCAAGGCCTCTTGATTTTGGTGAAGATCGGTTAAGGGAAAGGGGTAGTTTACCTACAACATTTTATGTTTTAACAAGAGTAATTTTTTTATGACGAACGATAACTGTCGTAAATTCAAACAGAATCAAATAATTTTTTACATATGTGCCTGAGTTGAAGAGTACTCAAGGCTTATTTTTTTTGGTAAAGATCGGTTACGGGGAAAATGGTTTACCTGCAACGTTTTATGTTCTAACAAGAGTAAAGTACTTAATTTTGATAATTAAATTATCCTGATAAGAAGATCATAATAATCCACTGTAGAAACTTAGACGAAATATCTCTAAATGAAGAGGCTAGTTGAACGAGTTGGGGGTAATTTTCTATAAACGAAAATTATAGTTGAAGTGGGAGGGGATAATTTTTTATATGTGTACTACGTTATCGGCAACAAAGAAGTAGTTTGTTGTTAAAATCCCTTCCCGGGCTGTTTGGACGTAGTCCAATGTTTTCTGCAAAACCAGACGTTTCGGCAGTGCCATCGACTGCCATCATCCGTGAAAATCGAGTGCGATAACGTGAGGTGGTATACGTTAGTGACCACAGTACTGTCGTTAAGGCTGAAGCAAGAAGTAGAAAGAAGTAGTTTCTATGGAAATATTTCATTTTGAAAATGATTTTAAATATAAATCTTAGAACATGGAAGTCATGTATGGTTCTCCATACCGATTTTTCGACTTGGACTACTTAATATCAACTTTCATACAAACTTAAATAAATATTTAACTTTATGAAAAGTAGTAATTTACCAGCCAACCTATGTTTTAGAAAATTTATCCTAACCAGGATATATTGAACAAACTATATTTACAAAAATATATAATTTATACAGTTTTGAATAACCAGCTTCAAATTTGCATAGTAGAATTTCACTAAATAGAAGTTACAAAATTTAGTGCATGCTGTCTCTACATATTGGACAGTCCAAACAAACCTATAATAATGTGCAACATTTCATAGATATTTTAATATGTTAAACAGATTCTTGTTGTCACTGGCAATGGCTATCATAGCAATTCTCCGTGTATCATACCAAATTGCTACCGTTCTTTGGCACGAAAATTTTAACAAGTTTTCAATTAAACATTTTCTCAAGTATAGATTCCTATGTCAAGATAAACATGTGGAGCATAAGCTTAATAAATGCTTTTTATATGTTTTGGGTAAAGAGTGTGGGAGGCATTCTGTAAGGACTAAAGGAAATACTAGCGAGACATGTCAGTGACAAGGTTCCGCATTATTGTTGTTTAAGTATTAATGGTTGCGCGAGACAATCAGAATATTGTTTACTGTAACGTTACGGACAGACTGGAAATCTAAAACAACACTGAAATATTTCGTTTTAAACGACGTATAACTTAATTAGAGTTTAATGAATGTAAGGCACAAGCATATAGAATGTAGGCCTCAATGTCAATGCGTGATCATTAGACAGTACCACACTCGTGTTCAAACTCTTCCAGTGAATGAATATTTATTTAATTTACTGAATTTGTTCTTTACTAATCAATTTACAGCTTCGATTATATTGCAGAAACGGCAAAAACTTAATCAGTATGGGATTATTAAGGAATTTACGTACATATCAAATTTGGAGAGAATGGGGATCCTAGTGGCATAATAAGAAGCGATTTGAACATTTTTGAACTTTCCTTACATTATTGTATATTATAAAATAGGTTAATTACCTTCTGTCAACGTTTCTTAGAATCCTTTTCGGGATAACTCGAGTTTCGACACCAATGGTGTCATCAACAGATCGGATATGAATAAGGTTAAAACATTATTGATGTATACACATCTCGTCAAATATTAAAAATTAAAAACAACACATACATTCTACAAATAATAAATAAAACATATTATAACAAAATAACAATATAACAACGAAATATAAAAACACGCGGCCGCAACGAACCTGCACAGGAACGCCCCCACGGTAAGACTAATCAATGCCGGCTTGACCTTGGTTCAATTTTATCGATCTGATATAGCCGATTTCTCGTTCTATATGATCGATTCTATTAAATAAAATATTATTTGTATGTATTGCTTTTTCATTTAGGACACGATTGTGATCCTCCTTTATAGCTTTATATATCTCGAACCTTTCAAGGGTGTCCAGCTTTAGTGACTTTTTACATTTATGTAGGATATCTAAATTATCACTTATACTCTTTATATTATGGTCATGTAAGCTTAAATGTTCTGAAAATGTAGATATTCTTACATTTGACTTGGAGCTTGGGATATGTTCTTTATAGCGTAATTTGAAGGAACGACCTGTTTGTCCTATATAGAACTGTGTGCAATCAGAACAATTAAGTCTATATACACCAGTACCATCAAATATATCGGAGGGTATATTTTTGTTAGTACCTAAATGTAAGTTTTTTCTCAAGTTTATTACTCGCCTTTGAGGCCAAAGTAATATTATGCTTTTTTAATTGGTTTTTTAAAATATGGTGTAGAATTTCACCATATTCTATTGCAATGTATTTGTTTACTTTTTCTTTGGATACATCAATATTTATTGGTTTATTTTGTTTTTTATTAATTATTCTATCTATTATATGACTTTTGTATCCATTGGCTAACGCTATGTGTTTGATAATGTTTAGTTCATTGTTATAATCTTCCGTAGATAGGGGCAATGCCAGCAATCTATGAATCATACAATTGAAAAATGCCATTTTATGTGAAATAGGGTGATACGATGAGTTTGTTCTAACCAATAATCTACCAAATTCGTCATATATTATACACGTTTTCTTAAGTTATTCGAGATGTAGAAATAATTGGAAAAACTGAACACTAAAATTGGGGTTGAGAGAACTAGATATTCTACTCATCAAATTTAAGCTTATCCTTCTAGTATTTGTGTATATATTTATAGTACTCTTATTATTTAAGAGTGTAATAAATAGTTTAGTTTGTTGAAATTTGTAATAAAAAGTCAAAACAGAACATACTTGCTCAGCAGAGGCTCAAGTGAGGGATGTGAAAGGTAGAAAAAGCGAGGGGTAGCTGGCCACACAATGCCTAAAGTTATCAAGTTAAATATTTTATTGTAACTCATTATAAAATTATAGTTATAAAATAATGGTATTAAAAAAATTGTATTACAAGTAGAAATTGAGTGTTTGTGTTTAAGGCCAGACAGGTCAGTTATGGAGTTTTGCGACAAGCCTCCCTTTGTGTTGTGTTTGAGCTGATGGTTTATCCAACATGAGAACAATGAGTGCTTAACCTTTTAGTACTTCTTTCTGAAGTAGGCGTACATTAAATCGGCTTATATCACTGATGTGGATACATTACGCTAAAGCCGATACATTTACGGTGTGGCCTATTAAGTTTTTACGTATTGTATCAGATGTAACAAGAAATAAATTGTGTGTGTGTGTGTGTGTGTGTGTGTGTGCGCGCACGCGGGTGAAGCGGAAATATAGGATGTTATATTCATCGGGTGTACTAGGAATAATTCATTTAGGGAGAATAAATAAATGTCAATGATACCAGTATGTGTTTTCGATGTGTTATGCCAAACGGGAACATGGTAATCCTAAGTTATCTTTAGCAACGATGTATATAGTTCCTTATTGCCGAAAAGTATTTTTACCTGTAATACTTTTCAAGGAAGTGGGAAAACATTAAATCGGCTTATATTGGCTGTACCACTAGTATCGAGTGGATACAATCTTTTTTAATCCGATACATTTAATACACAGGAGTCAGACATACACAATGGTTAAAACAACACGTCTCTAATGCTGTAGGCTGGTTGCACACACATCGATTTCGATCGTACGGTAAAATATCGTACGATCGAATTCTTTTAGTAGAACGAAGAAGAGCATGGGAGCTTGCACACGGTACGATCTCCACACGGCACGGCACGATCCCGTTTAGCTGCCGTCCATTGCCACTGCAAGAGACGGTCGCCGTGCCGTGTCCGTGAATTCAGTGGCGTACGTGACCCAATGTACACTTCCACACTACACGATTTATATTCGTACGGTAAAAATACGTCTTCATATGACTTGTTGCTTCTGACCAAACTGGAACCTATTTTATAAAAGTAAGCAATATTATTAGCAAATTTTATTAAATAATAATTAGTTTTTTTTTTGGTTTATAAACATTTCAATCAAACTCTTAAAATCCTTTACTAGTATTATTAGTTTAATAATGAATAGGTTCTACCGAGGTTACATGTAAACACGTGAATTTTTTTAACGGATAGTTAAAAGTGATTATTCTGTATAGTATACAGAATAGTATAGTGTAGTATACTATAGGCCTAATATTCTATAGTATTATGCTTGTTCCCTTTTCTCGTTAACTGGATGAACCCAGTAAGTTCGTTTAATCCTACGACGCCTGAGACGACGCTACACCAACCACACAGTAACAACAAGTTTTGGATTCATTTTCCATTACAACTGTGAGTGATCTCGAGCTAAAACGACTGCACTCTACACGGAAGAAACCGTGGTGTGTGAAAGCAACGCACACACGATAAAATATCGTATGATATTTTTCCGTACGATCGAAATCGATGTGTGTGCAACCAGCTTAAGTCTGCAGTACTATTTACCGAGTTCAGTGTAGTGTCTGCCGAGCACAAAACAGGCTGACATAACACTTAGTTAAGTGGACATTGACCGTCTCAATTATAATTATCCTGTAGATAATGTTGACTACTTTTTTAAGGTAAATCTTTCATATAAGATAAGAGGTATTGTTTATTTATGTTTTTTTGTGCAATAACATTATTTCCAGACATCTTCTTATTCCATAAGATACCTGTTACAATGAAGTAATTTCAGTACAACTTTGAAACTGTTAGACGTAACATGCTGGAAATTTTGAGTTTCATTAAAATGGTAGTTTCATAATTTTAAACTTATTGCCTTATCCAGCAGCGAAGCGTTTTATAATAATTTCTACTGTATTGGGCATGCTGAAAAAGGGGAATTCCTACAGCGAGACAAAACAGTACAGTGAAATATTTTCATGTGATTTGTGGTATAAGAACTTGTGTTTAATGTCTGTTTGAAAATTGCTTCGTATACGAGTTTTGTGGGTGTGTATACAAACGTGGGTGCATGCGCGCACTCACACACGAGACCTGTCGCTTTTGTGACTTGAATTGACGATTGTCAAGTTATGATGGAGTTTAAGTTAATAGTTCATATTTATTATTATTTTTTTTTTGTAATTTAGCATTGTGAAAAAGATTTTATTGGACATATTCGAATTTATATTTACTAGATGAGCGCAAGTCGTTTTTATTTTTAATGTTAATGAGTTTTCGAATTTGTAATAGAGTTATGTATAGGCATTAAATTAGTGTTATATTTTGTTGGAATTGTGTGTGCAAATAAGTTTCCATTGTAGTACTTAGTAACGGTAGACTGATTACTAGATAAGAAACGTGTTTAACAAAAAATGACGCAACAGGATGCGTAACGGGAGTTCCGAAAATGATCAGTCAACACTGTCACTGTACATTACGCCGCCAATGGAGTTGCCAAAATGGGTATTTTGTAGTGGCGAACGGCGACGTCGAAGAATTCACCGACGTTGAGGATGTTAGGATGAAGCTTTCTACAGCGTAGGGCGCAGGAAGCGTCTGTTGTAAAGCGTTTCCGCAAACGGTGTCACAGAGACGACGGAACCGTGCATTTAGAACAACAGTATAGTCTGCCTCCTTTGTCTACACCATGTACAGTGTTTGACGAAATTGACATACTGTAGATGGTGTGGACAAAGGAGGCAGACTATATATGACTATGGAGATTTTTCTACTAGACAGCATCGTGACTGACGAGATGGCAGACGGAGGTACTACCGCTACACCGGCTCCCGCCGCTACGCCCAAAAAGTCTAAGGCGTCGGCCGCGGCCAGCAACAAGCCCAGGACGAAAGCGTCGCATCCTCCGACTTCGGACATGGTGAACAACGCTAGCAAGAGTCTGGTGGCTCATAACTGCAGGCTTGTCACTCGTTCATCGACAAGGTTATTGTACAGGGTAAGTTTTTACTTGAAATTTCAATGCATGGTCTTAATTTCGATGGATGGCATGTTCATGGATTTGGAGAATTATAGTTGTGATGTATTTTTTACAATTGTATTTTATTTTTTGGAATTTTAGTCACAAATGTGATAGAATCTTATGTACATAATGGACAAAAGTTATAACCTAAATGGCCAGCTTTTATAACCTGAAGAAATGCGAGGTATGTGCTTAGACGTTAGAAACCGTGAAAAAGGCTGCTTGCAACTGATAACATTGTGGCCATATACAGTAGAAGTAAATGAAGACAAATCTGTATAGCCTACTGTTACAAGTACATTGTGTTTTTAATAGTTTTATTAAAAAACTCTTTTAAGAAATACAAACTTAACTTAGTCTTGTTTTCATTGGACGTATAGTGAATGAAACGTGTATTTCACGATTATCAAATTTGCAAGATCTCCAATAGTTGTATTTCGAGAAACGTCCATCTTACATTATATAGTACACATGAGTGCATGCGAGTAAATATGAAGGATGGAATTATTGGTAGAAGTTTGTTTGTCACTTTCGTCCAGTTCATTATTTCCCTAAAAATAATGTCATAAATTGTACAACGTTATGAATGTTCTGAACTTTGTTCAAGTAGCATCCATTGCAAACGGTGTATAGCTGCTGACGTATTTGGATCCTTCACTCCAGAGGATTCTGTAGTACTAGTCACCGCATTGCAAGTCTGTTTCCTCCATCTCATCAAGTATATCTTCTGTCTATGATTTCATAGGCCTACGTCGTTAACTTTTTCTATATGGAACTCCTTTCTAGCATTAGTTTATGCCAACACTAATTATGTGTGAGTTCCATGTGGCCGTATTTGTGGTGTATAAAATTGTCTTGTTAACATGAATCTGTCTCCGTTATCATTATTTCTAATGTAGTGGAGCCTGGAGACCCATTTCCACTGCTCGGGGCCTTCAGGAGTTTTGTTTCACTCTCGGTTTCCAGAACCGTACATGAACTATACTTTACATTCCAAAGCACACAATTCAGCCTCCACCGGCGTCACCATTTTGTCTTGTTTTTTTTCCAGCTTATATCTTCATTACTTGTGTTGTCTTTTGATGTTGCCCTAAGATATTTGTGATCACTGTTTTTTATAATGCACGAACCTAGTCTGTCTTAGTGGTTACTTAATTTCAAATAACTAGCTGTTTAGTTTTAGAAAATGCAAATCGGGGTCCTAAGAAAAGTATTTTACCTGTTATACTTTTCAAGGAAGTGGGCAAACATTAAATCGGCTTATATCGGCTGTACCACTAGTATCGTGAGGATACAGTTTTTTAAAGCCGATACATTTAATACAGAGGAATGAGGCACAGAATTTTAAAATGCTACGTCCGTTCCACTCTAAGTCGGCAAAACCATTTACTGTAGTAGGGTGAGAGTTTGCGGGCCAGAAATAACAATAAGTTGTAATTAAAGAAATATAGATTTGGTTGTGTGTGTGTGTGTTCCAAAATTTCATTTTGGTAAATGTATTTAGTAACTTTGATAAACAAAGTAGGGGAATGAAAATAAAATGCAAGGAGTATATATTTCGTAAACAAACTAGAAATAACTGAAACTAATTAAAACATAATAGGCCTACATGTAGATAGCATAAAACTAAAAACAAAAAAACAATCGCCAATGTGAAAAGGAAATAACCTACAACTGCTTAACGTGAAGAGACTTGGTTTATTCAATGAGAGAGCATGAATACATAAACCCCCCCCTTAATAATTCCAGATCAATTAACTGGATAAAAAATTATATAACTAGTTAATTATATATTTGCAGCTAATTGGAACAAAATATTAAAGCAGAAAATCAGTATCTGCGCATGCGGAGAGAAAGCTTTATATCTCTTTAAAGTATATTAAAGATTATTGTTTATTGTGACGAAATTGAGTTTCCCATATATACCAATTGAATGCGGAATTTACTATTTTTGCGCTTATCATACCTGTGTTAATTTATAATAGTGAAATGTCAAATTTTGCAAAGAACGATAGTTGTAAATTATGAATTGAGAAAAAGTAAATTTTAATGATACGCAGTATGTGCTTTCGATGTCATATGTCAAATGGGGATCTGGTAGAATTAATTTGACTTTAGCATAAATGCGATGTACACAGTTCCCTGTTGCCAACTCTGCCGAGAAGTATTTTGAGGTATACTAGTTTACTAGTAAGTTGACAAACATTAAATCGGTTTATAACGGCTGTGCCAGTAGTACCGTGTAAATACTGTTTTTAAAGCCGAACAATTTAATACATAGGAACCAGACGCACAATGGTAAAAGAATACGACACTAATACTGTAAGTCTGCAGTAGTATATACCGTGGTCCGCGCAATGATTGACGAGCAGAAATCTGACTGACATAACAGTTAGTTAAGTGGACATTCACCGTCTCAATTATAGTTATCCTGTGGATAATGTTGATTTAATTTTTAAGGGAAATATTTCATATATGATAAGAGGTATTGTTTATTTATGGTGTTTTGTGCAATTACAGGCATCACATCAAGCTGGAAGAAGAGAGTAGATGTTAAGTCTCGAGTCAAAAACATGTCAATCATTTGTTTCTATTAATTTGTTTAACAGGGATTTCTGATTAGAGAAGATTTGTTCGCACATCAGCAGCCTCAATTCAATCTCAACAGTTAACTGGGAGCGGAGAAACTAATACATTGAATTAGACATTTTTGGGGGGGAAATAATGAAGTAAAATATTTAACAACGTTTTGACATGAATATTACTTATAACTCTTGTTGCGCGTTATCCATGTTTTGCAGGTACCGCAATAGAAGAAATGTCGGCCTATTGTCCAGACTCAAAAGTGTCCTACCAGCTAGTTTATAATCAAGTTGTATGGCACTTTTGTGTCGGGAAGATGAGTCAAATGTCGGCCGGTTCAGGTACTGTTGCCTCACAATTCATTGAATCGTTGAATGTTGAAAATTTGTAGGTAATTCTTAAGATAATAATTTTAAATATCATATGAGGGACCGTTTACTAATATTGTATTGAGCAGTAACCTTATTTCCAGGCATCACATCAATTGGTTGCGTACATCAGCAGTCTCAATTCGATCTCAACCGTTAACTGACAGCGAAAAATCGAGTACATTCCATCAGACAGTTATTTGGGAAATGCTCAAGTAAAATGTTTAACAACTTTTCGACATGGTTAATACTTATTTGTCCAGTTGTCCCGAATCAGAAAGGTTTGTGTGACTGGCTTCTATTAATTTGTTTCACTGGCCTTTCTGATTAGGGAAGATTGGTTGCGCACGTCAGCAGTATCAATTTGATCTCAACAGTTAACTGGCAGCAGAACAACCGACTAAATTCCTACATTCTATTAGGCAGTTTGTTCGGAAATGATGTAGTAAAATGTTTAACAACGTTCCGACATGGTTATTATTTATTTGTGCGTTATCCATGTTTTGCAGGCACCTCAATAGAAGAAATGTCGGCCTATTGTCCCGGCTCAAAAGTGTGGTACCAGCTGGTTTATAATGAAGTTGTACTTCACTTTTGTGTCGGGACTTTGGGTTAATTGTCGCCAGCCGGCTGGATCAGTACGATTGCTCACATCTCTTTGAATCCTTGAATGTTGATAATTTGTAGGTAATTTTTAAGGTAATAATTTTATAAATCATATGAGGTACCGTTTACTAATACGTATTGTATTCTGCAATATCCTCATTTATATCAAGGTGGAATTAGATAGTCCATGTCAAGTCTCTAGCTGTCCCGAATCAGAAAGGTTTGTGTGACGGGTTTCTATTAATTTTTTTCACTGCCCTTTCTGATTAGGGAAGATTGGTTGCGCACGTCAGCAGTGTCAATTTGATCTCAACAGTTAACTGACAGCGGAACAATCGACTACAATATATTAGACAGTTTGTTCGGAAATGATGAAGTAAAATCTGTAATAACGTTTTGACATGGTTATTACTAGTACTTATATCTCTTGTTGTGCATTACTATAATTGTCGTCTGGATCAGTACGATCGCCTCACATTTCATTGAATTGTTGAATATTGATAATTTGAAGGTAATTCTTAAGGTAATAAGTTTAAATATCATATGAAGTACCGTTTGCTTATGGTGTTTTGTGCAATAACATTATTTACATGCATCTCCTTAGTATTAATATACACGTTACAATAGAGTTATTTCAGTACAAATTTAAAACTGTTAGATGAAACATATTGAAAAGTTTTAGTTTTATTAAATGGTTGATTCGTATTGTTATACTTATTGCCTTGTCCAGCAGTGAAGTATTTTATAACAGTGTCTACTGAATTTGCCATGCTGAAAAAGGGGAATTATCACACCGAGACAAAACAGTAAAGTGAATTAAATATTTTCACGTGGTTTGTGATATAAGAACGTGTTTTTAAATTCTAAACTGCGTCCGCTCTAAGTCTTCACCACGCTTCAATAGGCTTTATTTATTCATATTTCATTTTTCAGTAAAATAGTTCCGAAGAAAGTACTCTGCGTAACTAATTTATGACTTAATTAAAACGTAATTTCCTATATATGTTCTATAAATTTACGTATTAATATAAAGATGTAAACTATTGCATGATCGGTTTATGCATACTGTTCCACTGATGTGGATGCAGGATCCAAAGCCGACACAATTGAAGTATCAGACACGTGTTTGAATACACTTTGTATGTCTGCACTACCAAGATTTAAGCTACATTAACATATAATACCGTTTACATAAAGCTTGTATAAAAAATTGTTTAAATTACCCTAAGAAATTCCATATTGCTGGGATATTATGTTCAGTTTATCTCATTTCACATATAATAACACTTTAGCTATTCCTTTCGTTGGACAATGGCGCCTCTCGTGGAGTCACATGCATTGTATATACGCTGTTACAAATTACTGAATTACTGGAGTTTAATAAATGTGTAATATACAAGATAAGGGTAGCATGACTTAGGGGTATCATACCAGTGAGTGTTAACGACTAATTGAAAACAGTGAATTGCTATGGAATACATGATTTTCATTCGTTAAAAAATTCTATTTTGACTACAATTTGTATTCAGTCTGTAGATACAAAGTCATACAGTTACTACAGTGCTTTAGATTATTTTCTTAGTAGCATTGAGTGAGATACGTTGCAGGTATCACTACTGTAGCTTCAGTCGTTCAGTAAATAATGTTGCCTTTCATCAGCAATGTTTGACTTAGTTACGGATTGAAAAACAACTGATAGCTCAGATACTGTTCTAAGATTGACTCACATCACTTCGCAACCAATTTATGTAGATTCGTTCAGACAATAATATTTGAGTTACGAATATAAAGCTATTTTTATGTTCTGAGCTAACTATATATGTTATAGTTATCAAATAATGATATAACAAATTTTTCTGTAAAAAGTAAGAGTTATGTGTGTCTGTGTGTGTGTTTAAAGTTGTAAACGCCGTTTATCAAATTATACGTCAACCTTGATTTTGTGTTGTGTTACGGAAGTTATAAGGTAGTTTTGGCTACATCGTCAAGAAGATCTTAACCTTTTAGTACTTCTTGTTTAAGTAGTCGTACATTAACTCGGTTTCTCATAGAGTGTATCACTGATGTGGATACATTACGTTAAAGCCGATACATTTAACGCATAAAACGTATTTACATACACTAATTCTCTTGGCTTTTTCTTAGGTCAAAAATACTAATATTTTGTCTCATTTGTTTCACAGGTCCGAGGCTCAGCCCAAGGTGTTAGTGGCAACATGGATTCCAAGGTAAAGACCAGAATTTTGTTACTCCTATTACAGACACGTAATGCATGCTTAAGCCTGTATATACGCTACACTGTACGTTTCTGTACTGCACTTGATTGGTGTTTTGTGTAACCTTTAGATGGTTAGCATGAGATAGGCCTACTGTAATTCCAGTATATCTTAATGGCTATGTTGTTGTTGTAAGCGTCCACTTGATGCTTTTTAACATGTTGCAATAGACTGGCGAGCGAACACATATTCCAAATTCATTCTCTTGAAAGACTTAATGCTGCTCACCCTGACACTATTTTGTACCCAATTCGGTGAATTCCGATCATCTCTAGACTTGCAACATCATTGTTTTTCTTAATAACATGCTAATCTATTTCCATCTTCCACCGAGGAGATCAATGATCCTTGTGAAGGGGTTACCATACGTCTAAGCATTTTCCAGTCCGATGTTTTTAGCTTTTCTCTTAGGTAGGATTAGGTGTCGATACTTTAAGGCATTATGCCGTACCTTTCCGTTGATATGATACGCCTTATCAATGCAACTACATTTTTCCACTGATACTCATAAAGTAGGCCTGTGTGTTGATTCTCGATACACCAGTCGTACCTACTCTTTTCCACATATCACTCTAAGACCCACAATCGTTTGATGTTTTGTGTGTCAATCGCTCTATTCTGCAGGTGAACAAAATGAACTATGATTTACACAGAAGAGGTTGACGTTTGCGTTTTTTACCTTACGGCAGTTTTCCCAAATACTATTCCCCGTTACTATTGTATTCCTAGTTAATAAATATTCTTTAATAACATTCTAGATAATAGTATTGCAACTTTCTGACCATTTTTCTAGAAATATTTCATTGATTCTATCTCCATTCGCCCCATCAGCCAAAACCAATGTGTTGTTTTTCTGATATATTGTAGCCGACCAAACACACGTTCATTGCTATCGACAGTGTTACATGTTTCTTCCAACTGAGTATTGTTTTCCTCTAACCAAACACACAATAACGTATGGGGTTATTTATTAGGAACACGTAAACCCTTATTTGCCTTAGAGGTTTATTAAAAATGATTGTTTATTGTGACAAAGTGAGTTTCCCAGATATACCAATTGAAAACGTGCTTTATTGAGTATTTGTTGTGCTTATCATATACCTGTGTTAGTTTCTAATAGTGGAACGTGAGAGTTTACAAAGATCGATAGTCGTAATTCATTAAGGGAGAAAAAGTACATGTTAATGTTACCAGTATGTGTTTTCGATGTGATATGCCATATGGGAATCTGTTGGCTTATAAAATTTGTTTTATTAATATTACGTAGATATTATCACAGAAACAGAACAGACCTCGTTTGTTTCCATGAAACTTCACGGACCAACAGAGATGTAAGTTGTGTTGCCTTTTTCCTTATGCGGGCGTCGCGGAGTAGCATTATGTTTTAAGATTTACATAAAATATATAAATAATATTTCTCTCTGACAGTTCGATTATATCCTTTACCTACATTTGTAAGTTCAAGATAATAATTTATAAATGGTTTACGTGGTTGATGATTTTTTTTAGTCAGAAATATTTGAACTTTGTATGACCCGTCTTGAGGTGTAAATCTTTTTCAATATCTGCCAGTCTGTATCATACATATCATTTAATATCTAACGTATAATAGTCATACCAAATTTTTGCTACGCGTGTGAGATGTGCAGGAAAATGTTTTAATATACTATTTAGAACATCTGTTACATTTGGCACTGGCTTGTTATTTATTTACGAGTACACTAGTTGATTCACTTAGTTTGTCATAAAAGTATGCTGCATATGTTATTACTACAATTGCTGTAGTTGCTATAGTATGTAGTTTCGATTTATTTGCGTCTTCTCTTTTTAATTTAAAAGTTTTTATATCCTAGCGTAACTCTAATCCTTCAACTTCTTCATATCTTATGTCATCAGCTACACTGTCGCAATTAGGATGATGTTATCAAAAATTTTTCCAATTTACCTATCTCAGGATATAATCGTTAGTCCTCAAGTATTAGTTTTTATCTTCCATTAAAAATATTTGATAATAATGTTCTGTATTTTGAATGCGGCTAAATATAAGTATGGTCTTAGTATTAAGTAAATTATCATTCAATATATACATATAAATTTGTAATTCACTTTCTGAGTCATTATGATTGAATTGTATGTTAGGGCGTGCGTGTGACACTTAGTAATAAATTGAAACATGATACTATTGCCTATTCCTAGAAGGCGTATGTTATATACACCGTAAAGGATAGTGTTATATCCTTATGTCATATAATACTGTTTACGGAATAGGCATACATTAAATCAGTTTGTACCATGCTGTTCCACAAGTGTGGAAACAGCTACAGAAAACCGTACATGAAACATTATTGTTTACTGTAACAGAACTGGGTTTTCCAGATGTACCGATTTTACTGAGTATTTGTGGTTGTTCTTTTAGCTCAATGCAACTACATTTTTCCACTGATACACTCGTAAAGTAGGCCTGTGTGTTGATTCTCGATACACTAATCGTAGCTACTCTTTTTCGTATATCTCTCTAAGACGATAATTATTCGATGTTTTGCGTGTGGATCGCTCTATTCTGCAAGTGAACAAAATTAAACTATGTTTTACACAGAAGAGGTTGATGTATGCGTAATTTATCTTACGGTAGTCTCCGTGGCAGTCTGCGTGGGAGTACTATTGTATTCCCAGTTAATAAAAATTCTTTAAAAACATTCTAGGTGGTAGTATTGTCGCTTTTCTGACCTATTTTCTAGAAATATTTCATTGGTTCTCTCGACCTCCCCCCCCCAAACCACTTTGTTCTTTTATCTGTACTCTGGTATATTTTAGCCGACCCAACATCGTTCATCGATTTTGACAGTGTTAAATCTTCCTCGCAATTGAGTATTTTTTTTAATCCAACCAAACACACAATAATGTATTGGCTTATTCAATATGTAAGCAGAAACACGTGAATCCCCTCCCACAAAAATTCATAAGCAATTAACTGCTTAAAACAAATTCTATAACTAGTATATTATATACTTGCAGGTAATTGGAAAAAAACATTCAAGTAGAAAATCAGCATATGCGGAAGCGGAGAGAAAGCTTTATTGTCTGTATGTATGTTAAAGATTATTGTTTATTGTAGCAAAACTGGGTTTGCAAGCTATACCAATTGAATGCGGGCATTACTGAGTATTTATTGTGGTTATCTTACCTGTGTTATTTTCTAATACTGAAACGTAAATGTTTACAAATTTAACGGAGATAAAGTACGTGTTTATGATACCAGTGTGTGTTTTTGATGTTATATGCCGAATGGAATCTGGTAGTGTTAGTTTATCTGTAGCAACAATGAGTTGTATTCAGTTCCTTATTGCCTACGTTGCCGAAAAGTATTTTGAGGTATAATACTTTTCTAGTAAGTGGGCAAACAGCAAACCGGTTTATATCGGCTGTACCTCTAGTATCGTGTGGATACAGTTTTTTGAAGCCGATACATTTAATATATTTGAATCAGGCACGATATGTTAAAAACGATACGTCTCTAATACTGTAAGTCTGCAGTACTATTTACGTGGTCGACTCAGTACTGCCGAGCACAAAATTATACGTTTTATTTACACAAAAAATATGAATTATTTGCTAGTGTGTGTGCGTGGGCGTGGTGTGAGATTTACAATATTTTATTTTATAAAAAATGTACGAAATTAAATATAAAATAGGAATATAACACGAAAATCAATTAGAAATAACTAAAATCAATTAAAACTTAAGTGAACGAAGTTCGTAGAAAAATAAGTAAATGAAATTAAAAAAAATTAATTGAAAAATGATAATGCAATAACCTTTAGCTGTTTTATGTTAGCTGTCTTTATTAGTGATGTCAGTTTGGTAAATTATAAGACGAGTAATTTTATTGCCTAAACAAACAAGTAGGCCCAACAAGGTCTTTTTAGAGTGTGTATAGCAGTTTCTAAAAAAAAAATTATAGGCAGACATTAAATCGGTTTTGTTCAAGCTGTTCCATATATTTGGACACAGTTGGGAAAAAAACCGTACACTAAAAGTATGTGAAAGTTTGCTCAGCAATTTGTTTTTTTTTTACAAAACTGGGACAATCTGCAGTCGGAAATAACACACGGTTATGTCCCGATCTTCATTTTTAATCTGTCCGTCATCCATGCTCTATAATTTTTCCAACTAAATTGTAGTATATGTACACGTTTTACTATATCATGCCCATTATATTTGTTTATAATTTGTTTAAGAATTAAGTTGTAGTGATTTTTCATTTGGTTTGTTGGTACAAGAACTTTCTTAGTGTCTCCCTTCCTAATTTCCTATTGTTCGCCCTTTCAACTAATATTGTAGATAAAAAGGAGAGGATTTATTGTTTAAATGTGTGTGTGTGTGTGTGTGTGTGTGTGTGTGTGTGTGTGAACCCAACATGCCAGTTGTGCAAGTATACAGCACGCTTCTTTTTGACTAGTGTTATTTCAATTGAGATGATTTTCCTACATGTTAACAAGGAGTACTTAACCTTGTAGAATATCTTTCTGATGTAGGCGTACACTAAACCGGCTTCTCGTACAGTGTATCGCTAGCGTGAATACATTATGTTAATGTCGATACATTGAACATAAAAAAAGGAATTAAGTACCCTAATCAGATTAGTTACAACAATGTATGGTTTTACCTCTAGAGACAAGAATTCTAAATTTTGCACAAACAGAAGGCTACAAGTAGATTTATGCCCCATAAGTGTAATTATTTATGATTGTTCGTAGCGATATGTTTCTAAGTTTTGAGTCTGTATTTCAATATGCATGACAATGAAGAATTAGTTGGAGTTTATGAAATTGATTATTTATGAATAAAAATATTATTTTACAAAACTGAGTCAGTCGGCATTCAAAAATACAGACATACTGTTCATTCACACTTTATAATTTGCCCAACTAAGTGGTAGTATATGTACAAGTTTTACTTTATCATGCCCTATATATTTTTCTGTGATTAAGCCGCATTTATTCTTTAAGTATGAGTTATTTATTTACGATTACAAATAGTGTTTAACAAAACTGAGTCAATCTGCGTTCGGAAATTCAGACATACGTTTATGTCCCGATCTTCATTTTTAATCTGTCCGTCATCCACGCTCTATAATTTTCCAAACTAAATTGTAGTATATGTTCAAGGTTTACTATAACATGTCCACTATATTTGCCTCTGATTAAGCGACTCATATTCTTTAAGTATATATATAGACTCATAGTCTAGCCAGAGATCTTCAGACACAGAACGAATATTCCCAGTTTATCTTTTCATTTTCCTATTTCGAAGGGCTTCCATTTGCTTAAAACCAGCACTTTACCTTAACTTCTGAATTCATAACCGTACAGTTATTTTTAAGCGTTTTATACGTTCTGGTATAAACAGACAAGACGATTCTCACAGTAAGAACATCAGTTTTTGTTAAAAAAGATTTTCCTTACTTCACAAGAGAATAACACTCTCGTACACCACACAGAAATCATATACCTACTTTCTGCTCGTTAAGAGTTCCTTTTTCACTGTGAATTAAACCAAGTTAAAGGGACTTCTTACCGACTAGAAGACAGGTGGCGTCTTCAGAAGGACTGACACCGTAATCTTCACACCAACAGAACAGCAAGGATTTGTAACAATCTCACCAGGAAATTTGTGCCTGTTGATCGACAGATCTACGCAGAACACTTCAAAAACCATTTTGCAAATTACAGATTTTTAACCTTTTTATACGTATTGGTATAAACAGACAAGGTGACTCTCAAAGTATAAACGTCAGTTTTTGTTGTAAAAATGTTTTCCTTACTCCACAAGAGGATAGCACTATGGTACACCATTTATAAACATCTTATACCTATTTTCTGCTCGTTAAGAGGTCCTTTTTCACTGTGAATTAAACCAAGTTACAAGGACCTCTCACCGACTAGAAAACAGGTGGCGTCTTCAGAAGGACTGACACCGTAATCTTCACAACAACAGAACAGCACAGCAAGGCTATGTGACAATATAAACAGGAAATTTGTGCCTGTGGATTGATAGATCTACGCTGAACATTTCGTAAAGAATTACTGGAATGTACAGTTTTTTAACCTTTTTATACGTTCTGGTATAAACAGGAAAGATAGTTCTCACAGTGAAAACATCAGTTTTCGTTGAACAAGTATTTTCCTTACTCCACAAGATACTCCACACTCTGGTACATCACATAGAAAAATCATATACCTATTTTCTGCTCGTTAAGAGGTCCTGTTTCACTGGGAATTAAGTCAATTGACCGGAACCCTTACTGATTAGAAGACGGGTGGCGTCATCAGCATGAACGACAACCTTATATAGAAACCAACAGAACAGAAATCTATGTGGCAATTTTTCCAGGAAATTTGAGCCTGTGGATTGATGGGCCACGGAACTGATGATGTTTTTTTGGACCTCATGAAATTGAATATTTAGGATTACAAATAGTATTTTACAATACTGTGTCAATCTGCGTTCGGAAATACCGACATACGGTTATGTCGCCTTCTTTATTTCTAAATTGTTCGCCATCTACGCTCTATGATTTGCCCATCTAAGTTGTAGTATATGTACAAGTTTCACAATATCAAGTCATCTATATTCGCATGTGAATAACCGACTCACATTCTTTAAATATGAGTAAGAATCTAGCCAGATGTCTAGCTTCATACACAGAACGAATATTCCTAGTTTACCTTTAAATTTCCAATTTTGAAGGCGGTTCCATGTGCTTGAATGGAGCACCTTACCTTCACGTGTGATTTCAGAACAGTATTGTCCGAAGCTACTTTAAACCCATGACTATCATATATCCATGGCTTACGGATTACCATAACGTAAACCATATCTGAGGCAATGAATCATAATTTGTTTCAGAATTAATATGTAGTGATTTTTCATTTGGTGTGTTGGTACAAGAACTTTCTGAGTATCTCCCTAATTTCCTATTGCTCGCCCTTTCAGTGACCTAATATTAAAGATAAAAAGGAGAGGATTTATTGTTTAAATGTGAGTGTGTGTGTGAACCTAACATGCCAGTTGTGCAGGTATACAACAAGTTTCCTTTTGACTAGTGTTATTTCAATTGAGATGATTTTCCTACATGTTAACAAGGAGTACTTAACCTTGTAGAATATCTTTCTGATGTAGGCGTACACTAAACCGGCTTCTCGTACAGTGTATCGCTAGCGTGAATACATTATGTTAATGTGGATACGTTGAACATAAAAAAAGGAATTAAGTACCCTACTCAGTTTACATATAACCATGTATGGTTTGACTTCTACAGACAAGAATTCTAAATTTAGCACAAACACAGAAGACTACAGATGGAATCGTAGAATACTGATCAGTTCTATCTACTGCGTAAGGTAGCAATTTTAAATATCATATGATATACCGTTTATTTACGGTGTTTTGTGCAATAACATTATTTCTAGGCATCTCCTTATCCCATAATATATAATTGTTACAATGAAGTAATTTCAGAACAACTTTCAAACTGTTAGACGTAACATGTTGAAAATTTGAGTTTCATTAAATGATAGTTTCGTAATTTTATATTTATTGCCTTATCCAGCAGTGAAGCGTTTTATAATAGTTTCTACTCGATTGGGCATACATTAAAGGGGGATTGCCACAGGGGGACAAAACTGTACAGTGAAATATTTTCTTGTGAAATGTGGTGTAAGAACGTGTGTTTAATGTCTATTTGAAAATTGCTTTGTATACGAGTTTTGTGTGTAATTAAAAAACAAACTGCGACTGCCCTAAGACCACGCCAAGAAACTAATTTATGACTTAATTAAAACGTAATGTCTTATATATTGTCTATAAATAGACGTATTTATATACAGATGTAAACTATTATCGATCTCTCGTACTGGTGATTTTACATGTATCTAAAATGTTTGGAGTACTTAACTGTGATGGTGGTAATTTTTGTCTCTTATATTTAATATGTTAATTATAAACCTATTGCCTATTTTATCAGATAAAAGTATTATATATGAATTACTTTTTTAGAATTAGGCATAAAGTAAATCGGTTTATGCATACTGTTCCACTGATGTGGATGCAGGATCCAAAGCCGACACAATTAAAGTATCCGGCACGTGTTTGAATTCACGCTGTCTATGTATTGTAGTCTGTAGTATAAGTTAGCGGCTAGATTAACTTATAATACTGTATACTTAAAGTTAGTTAAAACAATTATAATTAGACCAAATTGTTTGAAGTACCCTAAGGGATTCCATATTGCTGGGATATTATGTTCCACAGTTTAGCTCATTTCACATATACATTGGTTTTAACATAATAATGTTTTTAGGTTGGGGGTCATTCCACAAAATGCGTGATGCAAAATGTGTAACGTCATTGAAGCATGTACCGCTCCAGGTGATGTTAACACTATATTTTTTCCACACTTTTGATTCCCGACAGTCTAGAAATCGTCGGTCTCTGTCGTTTCAAAAGCCTAAAAACTTTATCATGCTTCGATGTTTCGGTTTCCTCGAAATTCTTTCTTTGCGAAGCCTGTATATCTTATCATCTTTATATTTAACGATGAAGCGATGCTTTATAGATTGCATTAACATTTCTGGCTAAGACTTGACAAATTTATAGATATTTTTTCCTTTTGTTGGATAATGGCGCCTCTTTTGTGCCGGGAAGCTGGGTTATACGATAGGTTTGCTAAGATTGCCTCACTCTGTTGATTGCCACACATTTCGTTGAATCCTTGAATATTGATCAATTCTATGTACTTCGTAAGGTAACAATTTTAAATATCATATGATGTACCGTTTATTTATGGTGTTTTGTGCAATAATATTATTTCTAGGCATCTCCTTATTCCATAATATAGGGGAGAGCCGGGTAGTATGGGCCAGCGGGTAGTATGGGCCATTGAGTGTTTCTAAGGTTTAAGGCTAGGTAGTAGCACGCTACAGAGCTCTGTGCATAGAGGTTGTGTCTTTTCGCCATGTGCAGATATTTAGTTGTTGTCATTGCAGCGTGTCAGAAGGTATACTTTTTTTTGTTTGTGTTATCCTTTCCGGCGTTGCCCCGCATATAACTTTTGAGAGTGGTTGTGTTAAAATAGGTAAAACATTAGGTAAGCAAACTAACTTATTATTATAGTATACTATGTCTAGAATATATCGTAAGAGTTTTAAAGAGTTGTTTTCGGTAGTTACGGTTCGGCGCCATTTTTTTCCCTGCAGCCTCGGTCGGGTAGTATGGGCCATACTGACGTCGGGTTGTATGGGCCATGTAATTGACACATGTTTTTTATTTCAGTGGACGATGCCTACATTTAAAAAGAAGCCTGCAGGTGAAGGCCGTGGAGAATGGTCTGTAGAAGACATGAAATTAGCGGTGCAAGACGTTTTGGAAAATAAAATATCGGTTCGGGCCTTTGCAGAACGGCATAATGTGCCAAGAAATACATTGCAGAGGAAAGTTCGTAGTGTAGAAACTGAATCGCCGGTGGAAATGAAACCTCAGCTAGGGAGATTTAAACCTACTTTCGATAATCTGTATGAAAACGAGCTCGTAAAGCATATGAAAGAATTGGATGCACGACTAATGCCCTTATCAAGGAACGAATTTCTCAAGCTTGCGTATGATCTTGCAGAAAGTTTAAAATTGCCACATAGATTTAATAGGGAGAAACGAATGGCAGGAAAAGATTTTTTCACAGGATTCATGAAAAGACACTCTGAGCTAAGTTACAGAAAACCGCAATCAACAAGTTTAATGCGCTCAGTAGGCTTTAATAAGCCTCAAGTTGAGAGATTTTTCAAACAACTTATGAAACTGCAAGACGAGCGTTGCTTCCGTCCGTCTAGAATCTTTAACGCTGACGAAACGGGGGTGACATGCGTCCACGAAAATGAGATGGTAGTTTCAACAAAAGGAAAGCGCAAGTTGGGAAAATGACTTCGGGGGAGAGGGGTCGCACGGTAACACTCATGTTTTGTATGAGTGTGACTGGACTCTTTATTCCACCGCTGTTTGTATTCCCCCGAAAAAGAATGAATGACCAATTGATGATTGGTGCACCATCTGAAAGTATTAGTTTCCCAACTCCAACTGGATGGATAAATGGACCAGCTTTTCTGACGTGGTTGAAATATTTTGTTTGATTTACGAAACCCACTACAGAAGACCCAGTTTTACTGATCATCGATGGGCATGGCAGTCACAAGGAGCTGGACGTTATCATGTATGCACGTAAAAACAACGTTCATATGCTGAGCGCCCCCCGCTCATACGACCCATAAATTGCAGCCCCTTGATAGAACATTCATGAAACCGTTTAAAGGTGCCTATCAAGTTGCTTGCAGTTTGTGGATGAGGGCTAATCCTGGCCTCAGAATAAATGACTACGACATCGCAAAGCTAGTTGCCGATGCCTATAGGAAAGTCTGTCGTTTGGACATTGCCAAAAATGGTTTCAAATGCACAGGAATATATCCTTTGAATTCACAGATATTCACTGATTTGGACTTTATGGGAAGTGAGTTAACCAACGTAACCAACAGCCCCTCAAAATCAAGAGTTGCTGTTCAACAGTCTGGTGAGACTTCTACTGGGACATCGTCGATGCCTGACAACTCAGCTGCTGCAGTTCCTGTTCCAACGTCTACTGAACCGTCTCCTGGGACATCGAAAATGCCTGACAATTCAGCTCCTACAATTGCTGTATTACCAATTCCTGGGCCTTCTTTGAAAACACACTCAAATATTATAGTGTCGTCTCCAGTTGTTAGGCACTCAAACTTCGAAAACATCTTAAAAAAGTGTCGCCTTTGCCATCATGCAGTGAAAGAAGATTGACAAGTCGCAAGAGGAAGGCAGGAAAAAGTGAGATTTTGACATCAACTCCCGTAAAAAATGCATTAAGCGAAAAGAAAAAGATAGTAAAAGAAAGAGAAGAAGCTAAGACATATAGAAGACAATTAAAGTTTGAAACACAGCAGAGTTAAAAAGAAAAACGAAAAAATCAAAATCCAGTGGCCCTAAGACTGGAAAGAAAAAAAGTGAAGCATCTCATCATTACACTCCAGAATCCTCTATGTGTGAAAATGTAGACTGTCTTGTATGTGGTGAACATTTTGATGAAAACTGGATTCAGTGTCATACATGTGAAGGGTGGGCACATGAACTTTGTGCAGATATTGAATACACACTGTATTGTTATTGCGATTACTGCAAGTTCAACAGTATGTGTTGAAAAGTTGAAAAATGTATTTACACAATTTAAATTGAATTTGTATAAAAATTAAACAATTCTGTTAACAAAAATAATTTTTATTTATCTTGACTCCTGTTTTTTAATTTTGGCCCATACTACCCGACGCCGAAAATTTTATCACAATTACAGCTATAAATTTGAAACACCACACACATTTTATTTGATTAATTTTAATTCCTTTTTCAAAGTGTGTGTGCAGTAAATGTTTCACTACTTAGTATTACATAATTTTAGATGATTGTGCCTATCATTTAATATTTTGTGACACTTTTTGCATAAGTGGGCCATACTACCCGCCTCTCCCCTATCTGTTACAATGAAGTAATTTCAGAACAACTTTGAAACTGTTAGACGTAACATGTTAGAAACTTTGAGTTTCATTAAGTGATAGTTTCGTAATTTTATACTTATAGCCTTATCCAGCAGTGAAGAGTTTTATAATAGTTTCTACTCGATTGGGCATACATTAAAGGGGCACTGCCACAAGGAGACAAAGCCGTACAGTGAAACATTTTCATGTGAAATGTGGTTTAAGAACGTGTGTTTAATGTCTATTTGAAAATTGCTTTGTATACGAGTTTTGTGTGTAATTACAAAACAAACTGCGACTGCCCTAAGACTACACCAAGCTTCAATACGCTTTGGTGATATGTTCTGAACAATTTCTCCAATTTACCTATCGCAGGATATAACGGTTTGTCCTCAAGTGTTAGTTTTTAGCAGCCATTACAAATATTTGATAATAATTTTCTGTATTTCGAATACGGCTAAATATGTTTTATACTATTTAGTAAAACATCATTCAATATAAGCATATGTAATTCTCTTTCTGAGTAATTATGATTGAATTGTATGTTAGGGCGCGCGTATGAGAGTTGGTAATAAATTGAAAAACGTGATACTATTGCCTATTCCTAGAAGGTGTATAGTATATACACTGTAAAGAATAGTGTTATATATATAATACTATTTACGGAATAGGCATACATTAAATCGGTTAGTACCTTGCTGTTCCACAAGTGAGGAGACAGCTCGAGAAAGCCGTACATTAAACATTTTTTTTTAATGCGACAGAACTGGGTTTTCCAGATGTACCGATTTTACTGAGTATTTGTGGTTGCTCTTTTAGTTGTGTTAGTTTCTAGTATGCTAGTATGAAAGTTTAAACGATCAATAGTCGTAATTCATATAGGGAGAAGTACATGTCAATGATACCTGTATGTGTTTTGTTGTGTTATGCCAAATCGAAATCTGGTATTCTGAAATTGTGCATATCAACAATGTGATACATGTAGTTCCTTATTGTCTACGTTGCCAAAAATTGTTTAGAGGTATATTACTTATATTAATACATACATATTAACCTCTAAGAAGGTTTGACAAGTATTCCGAGGTTATAAGCGTAATTGTGAGCACAGAATTATATATGATGGTATGGTGATGCAATGGGACAGAAGGCTGGAGATTGTGACAAAAGAGTTTCTGTCTCTCACACGGACGCCGACAAGAACTCACCCACGTAGAGTCTAGAAATAATTTTAAAATTGAGGAGGGTTCTGTTGACTTAGTTTTGCCAATATAAAGAAGACATGATAAAGGAAAGAACTTCAGGGCTTTTTTTCTGTTGGAATTTAGCATTAAGAACATTTTATAATTTCTAATTTTCACTAGTTTGTGGTAGTCGATGAGTTTAAGACATTTCTGTAGTGTTATTAAAGAACTATGGGCATTGTAAAGTAGAATAGAGTGAAGTAGACTTTAAACTGTAATATTATGTCCGAATTGTTTGTCCAAATAACAGTTTACATTATGATGTAGGTTAAGTTATTTGGTGGAGTGGGAAATTGGCATGAGCAGTTGTACACTATACGTTAGGTTATTGTACCCTGCGGTTACCAGGTTTTCTTGTGGAACAAACGATTGTCATAGACTTGATGAAATGTATCGAAAACTCAACTAGTGGAATTCGAAGTAAATTATTTTTTATAGCACATTAACACGTAATTGTACACATGCACAGTAATATTTGTTAGAATCTAAGCACATTCCATCAGTAATTTAAGTTTTGAAGCTTGGTGTGCTATTAGTTTCTATTGTTACGATACATTATATTTTTGGATTTGACAATTTATCATTTTTTATATTTTCGTTTCATTAAAATGGGGAAGTTTACAAAAACGGTTAATTCTGTCTGAATGAGGTCCTGGCTGCAACGATTTCTTCACAGCTATCCATTTTAATTTAATTTAAGAGAATATTTTCTATTTACAAATGCGTTTGAGCTAAGAATACTCAACATACATCTACATAGTACAATGAACATAATACATTTTACTTATATTACGGATCTTTGTGTTTCGAACACTGGAAAAGAAATGAACCCATTTTTTGTATATCATTACCATCATGCTTTGAACTTTCAGCCAGGATTGTTTCACATTCATAAAACTTATCATACAACTGATAAAAATTTATATGATCCTGAATTTCAGTCGCTTCAACGGCTACCTCAAAATCTACAAATATTAATTTCTGGCTACCTAAAGAAGAGCTCAGTGACCTTGAACATTTTTCATTTGTATGTTTAAGGACGTCAAAAATTGAAATGGCAATCCCAAACAGCTTTGTCAGTCTTGTTTGGCTGATTCTGTCGTAATGATGCCAGCAGGTGTTTTCGTAATGAGTGTATTTTCTTCAAGGTTGTTTTAAAATGATTTTTAGATTTAAAAGCAAATACCCCGAACAATGTGACTTACGAGAAGGAAAAAACTCGTAAAACTGCCCCAGAAGGGGGGGGGTAGAACGTAATACCTGGAAACTTTAGTGTACCTTAACTACTGTGATAGTATTAAATAAATTTGTGGTGGTCCTGAAGTGTCGAAACTGCATATTCGACTCCGTTTCTTGTAATACACTTTTAATTGAGCACATGGGATTCGTTAATTGCAGATAAGTATTATGAGTAATAGGCCTCCGGTTTTCCTTTTATTTGTTAACAACAATTAACATGTGTGCGGATGCATACAATTGTTACTTAATTTGTAACACCGCGGTGTGACACACAGCTTTAGCGGCGTGAATTAGATTTGGAACACTATAGACAGTGCCCGATTGTCATACTACGTATAGCTGTAGTTATACTGTGTCTTATATGATTGTTACAGCAGTCAACTGAAAGTACTTTTTAAGCATACACGCGTCGTGTCGTGGGCATGACTATAAAATTAAGTAAACAATTTGTACTACAACAGTTGCTCCTCAGAATATTTTGGGGTAAAGTTTTCTCTCTTCCACTGCCTTTCTTCACCTGGTTTCATTTTTTTCAACAATCTACTAGTCACTTGACAAGTATAATCGTGGTCAGTTCAACTGTTTTCGTTAATTTGTATTTGTAATAAACACAAGAAATAAACGTAATTTACTAATCGGTGAAGCGTTGAAGAATAGCGAAAAATTCTCCTGAGGAATTTGTTCTTTATAGGTTGAATGTTGAAAATTTGTTGGTAATTCTTAAGGTAATAATTTTAAATATCATACGAGGTACCGTTTACTAATACTGTATTGAGCAGTAACCTTAATTCCAGGCATTACATCAATTTGTTGCGCACGTCAGCAGTATCAATTTGATCTCAACAGTTAACTGGCAGCAGAACAATCGACTACATTCCTACATTCTATTAGGCAGTTTGTTCGGAAATGATGTAGTAAAATGTTTAACAACGTTTCAACATGGTTATTACTTATTTGTGAGTTATCCATGTTTTGCAGGCACCTCAATAGAAAAAATGTCGGCCTATTGTCCCGACTCAAAAGTGTGGTACCAGCTGGTTTATAATGAAGTTGTGCTTCACTTTTGTGTCGGGAAGATGGGTTAATTGTCGGCTGGATCAGTACGATTGCTTACTTAGTATCAATTTGGTCTCAACAGTTAACTGACAGCGGAATAATCGACTACATTCTATTATACACTTTGTTCGGAAATATTGAAGTAAAATATTTAACAAAGTTTCGTCATGGTTATTACTTATTTGTGCGTTATCCATGATTTGTAGGCACCTCAATAAAAGAAATGTCGGCCTATTGTCAAGACTTAAAAGTGTAGTACCAGCTAGTTTATAATGAAGTTGTATGGCACTTATTTCGCGAAGATGAATCAAATGTCGCCCGGGTAAGTACGGTTGCCTCAGAATTCATTGAATCTTTGAATGTTGATAATATGTATGTAATTCTTAGGTAATAATTTTAAATATTATATGAGGTACCGTTTACTAATGCTGTATTGTGCAGTAACCTTATTTTCATGAACCACATCAAGCTGGAAATAGAGAGTCGATGTTAAGTCTCCAGTTGTCCCGAGCCAGAAACGTGTCAATCATTTGTTTCTATTAATTAGTGATTGACGCGTTTCTGAGTTGGGAAGATTGATTGCGTACATCAGCAGTCTCAATTCGATCTCAACCGTTAACTGACAGGGAAATTTCGAGTACATTACATCAGACAGTTATTTGGGAAATGTTGAAGTAAATTGTTTAACAAAGTTTCGACATGGTTATTACTTATAACACTTGTTGTGCGTTATCCATGTTTTGCAAGCATCTCAATAGAAGAAATGTCGACCTATTGTCCCGACTCAAAATTGTGGTACCAGCTGGTTTATAATGAAGTTGGTTCTTCACTTTTGTGTCGGGAAAATAGGTTAATTGTCGGCTGGCTCATATCTCTTTGAATAGTTGAAAGTTGATAATTTGTAGGTAATTTTTAAGGTAACAATTTTATAAATCATATGAGGTACCGTTTAATAATGTTGTATTGTGCAATATTCTCATTTACAGGCATCTCATCAAGTGGAATTAGAGAGTCCATGTCAAGTCTCCAGTTGTCCCGCGTCAGAAAGGTTTGTGTGACTGGCTTCTATTAATTTGTTTCACTGCCCTTTCTGATTAGGGAAGATTGGTTGCGCACGTCAGCAGTATCAATTTGATCTCAACAGTTAACTGGCAGCAGAACAATCGACTACATTCCTACATTCTATTAGGCAGTTTGTTCGGAAATGATGTAGTAAAATGTTTAACAACGTTTCAACATGGTTATTACTTATTTGTAAGTTATCCATGTTTTGCAGGCATCTCAATAGAAGAAATGTCGGCCTATTGTCTCTACTGAAAAGTGTGGTACCACGTGGTTTATAATGAAGTTGTACTTCACTTTTTTGTAGGGGAAATAGGTTAATTGTCGGCTGGCTCATATCTCTTTGAATCGTTGAATGTTGATAATTTGTAGGTAATTTTAAGGTAACAATTTTATAAATCATATGAGGTACCGTTTAATAATGTTGTATTGTGCAATATTCTCATTTACAGGCATCTCATCATGCTGGAATTAGAGAGTCCATGTCAAGTCTCCAGTTGTCCACCGTCAGAAAGTTTTGTGTGACTGGCTTCTATTAATTTGTTTCACTGCCCTTTCTGATTAGGGAAGATTGGTTGCGCACGTCAGCAGTATCAATTTGATCTCAACAGTTAACTGGCAGCAGAACAATCGACTACATTCCTACATTGTATTAGGCAGGTTTTTCGGAAATGATGTAGTAAAATGTTTAACAACGTTTCGACATGGTTATTACTTATTGTACGTTATCAATGTTTTGCAGGCACCTCAATAGAAGAAATGTCGGCCTATTTTCCCGGCTCAAAAGTGTGGTACAAGCTGGTTTATAATGAAGTTCTAATTCACTTTTGTGTAGGGAAAATAAGTTAATTGTCGGCTGGCTCGTATGTCTTTGAATCGTTGAATTTTGATAATTTGTAGGTAATTTTTAAGGTAACAATTTCCTAAGGTAATGGTAAATTTAAGGTAAATGGTACCGTTTAATAATGTTGTATTCTGCAATATTCTCATTTACAGGCATCTCATCAACCTGGAATTAGAGAGGCCATGTCATGTCTCCAGTTGTCCCGAGTCAGAAAGGTTTGTGTGACTGGCTTCTATTAATTTGTTTCACTGGCCTTTCTGATTAGGGAAGATAACCAATCTTCCACGCCAGCAGTATCAATTTGATCTCAACAGTTAACTGGCAGCAGAACAATCGACTACATTCCTACATTCTATTAGGCAGTTTGTTCGGAAATGATGTAGTAAAATGTTTAACAACGTTTCAACATGGTTATTACTTATTTGTAAGTTATCCATGTTTTGCAGGCATCTCAATAGAAGAAATGTCGGCCTATTGTCTCTACTGAAAAGTGTGGTACCACGTGGTTTATAATGAAGTTGTACTTCACTTTTTTGTAGGGGAAATAGGTTAATTGTCGGCTGGCTCATATCTCTTTGAATCGTTGAATGTTGATAATTTGTAGGTAATTTTAAGGTAACAATTTTATAAATCATATGAGGTACCGTTTAATTATGTTGTATTCTGCAATATTCTCAATTACAGGCATCTCATCAAGCTGGAATTAGAGAGTCCATGTCAAATCTCCAGTTGTCCAGAGTCAGAAAGGTTTGTGTGACTGGCTTCTATTGATTTGTTTCACTGGCCTTTCTGATTAGGGATTGGTTGCGCACGTCAGCAGTATCAATTTGATCTCAACAGTTAACTGGCAGCAGAACAATCGACTACATTCCTACATTCTATTAGGCAGTTTGTTCGGAAATGATGTAGTAAAATGTTTAACAACGTTTCAACATGGTTATTACTTATTTGTGAGTTATCCATGTTTTGCAGGCACCTCAATAGAAAAAATGTCGGCCTATTGTCCCGACTCAAAAGTGTGGTACCAGCTGGTTTATAATGAAGTTGTGCTTCACTTTTGTGTCGGGAAGATGGGTTAATTGTCGGCTGGATCAGTACGATTGCTTACTTAGTATCAATTTGGTCTCAACAGTTAACTGACAGCGGAATAATCGACTACATTCTATTATACACTTTGTTCGGAAATATTGAAGTAAAATATTTAACAAAGTTTCGTCATGGTTATTACTTATTTGTGCGTTATCCATGATTTGTAGGCACCTCAATAAAAGAAATGTCGGCCTATTGTCAAGACTTAAAAGTGTAGTACCAGCTAGTTTATAATGAAGTTGTATGGCACTTATTTCGGGAAGATGAATCAAATGTCGCCCGGTTAAGTACGGTTGCCTCAGAATTCATTGAATCTTTGAATGTTGATAATATGTATGTAATTCTTAGGTAATAATTTTAAATATTATATGAGGTACCGTTTACTAATGCTGTATTGTGCAGTAACCTTATTTTCATGAACCACATCGTGCTGGAAATAGAGAGTCGATGTTAAGTCTCCAGTTGTCCCGAGCCAGAAACGTGTCAATCATTTGTTTCTATTAATTAGTGATTGACGCGTTTCTGAGTTGGGAAGATTGATTGCGTACATCAGCAGTCTCAATTCGATCTCAACCGTTAACTGACAGGGAAATTTCGAGTACATTACATCAGACAGTTATTTGGGAAATGTTGAAGTAAATTGTTTAACAACGTTTCGACATGGTTATTACTTATAACACTTGTTGTGCGTTATCCATGTTTTGCAAGCATCTCAATAGAAGAAATGTCGACCTATTGTCCCGACTCAAAAGTGTGGTACCAGCTGGTTTATAATGAAGTTGTACTTCACTTTTTTGTAGGGGAAATAGGTTAATTGTCGGCTGGCTCATATCTCTTTGAATAGTTGAATGTTGATAATTTGTAGGTAATTTTAAGGTAACAATTTTATAAATCATATGAGGTACCGTTTAATAATGTTGTATTGTGCAATATTCTCATTTACAGGCATCTCATCATGCTGGAATTAGAGAGTCCATGTCAAGTCTCCAGTTGTCCCGCGTCAGAAAGATTTGTGTGACTGGCTTCTATTAATTTGTTTCACTGCCCTTTCTGATTAGGGAAGATTGGTTGCGCACGTCAGCAGTATCAATTTGATCTCAACAGTTAACTGGTAGCAGAACAATCGACTACATTCCTACATTGTATTAGGCAGGTTGTTCGGAAGTGATGTAGTAAAATGTTTAACAACGTTTCGACATGGTTATTACTTATTGTACGTTATCAATGTTTTGCAGGCACCTCAATAGAAGAAATGTCGGCCTATTTTCCCGGCTCAAAAGTGTGGTACAAGCTGGTTTATAATGAAGTTCTAATTCACTTTTGTGTAGGGAAAATAAGTTAATTGTCGGCTGGCTCGTATGTCTTTGAATCGTTGAATTTTGATAATTTGTAGGTAATTTTTAAGGTAACAATTTCCTAAGGTAATGGTAAATTTAAGGTAAATGGTACCGTTCAATAATGTTGTATTCTGCAATATTCTCATTTACAGGCATCTCATCAACCTGGAATTAGAGAGGCCATGTCATGTCTCCAGTTGTCCCGAGTCAGAAAGGTTTGTGTGACTGGCTTCTATTAATTTGTTTCACTGGCCTTTCTGATTAGGGAAGATTGGTTGCCCACGCCAGCAGTATCAATTTGATCTCAACAGTTAACTGGCAGCAGAACAATCGACTACATTCCTACATTCTATTAGGCAGTTTGTTCGGAAATGATGTAGTAAAATGTTTAACAACGTTTCAACATGGTTATTACTTATTTGTAAGTTATCCATGTTTTGCAGGCATCTCAATAGAAGAAATGTCGGCCTATTGTCTCTACTGAAAAGTGTGGTACCACGTGGTTTATAATGAAGTTGTACTTCACTTTTTTGTAGGGGAAATAGGTTAATTGTCGGCTGGCTCATATCTCTTTGAATCGTTGAATGTTGATAATTTGTAGGTAATTTTAAGGTAACAATTTTATAAATCATATGAGGTACCGTTTAATTATGTTGTATTCTGCAATATTCTCATTTACAGGCATCTCATCAAGCTGGAATTAGAGAGTCCATGTCAAATCTCCAGTTGTCCAGAGTCAGAAAGGTTTGTGTGACTGGCTTCTATTGATTTGTTTCACTGGCCTTTCTGATTAGGGAAGATTGGTTGCGCACGTCAGCAGTATCAATTTGATCTCAACAGTTAACTGGCAGCAGAACAATCGACTACATTCCTACATTCTATTAGGCAGTTTGTTCGGAAATGATGTAGTAAAATGTTTAACAACGTTTCAACATGGTTATTACTTATTTTTTGATTTATCCATGTTTTGTAGGCACCTCAGTAGAAGAAATGTCGGTCTATTATCAAGACTCAAAAGTGTAGTACCAGCTAGTTTATAATGAAGTTGTATGGCACTCTTTCGCGAAGATGATTCTAATGTCGGCCGGTTAAGTACGGTTGCCTCAGAATTCATTGAATCGTTGAATGTTGATAATACGTATGTAATTCTTAGGTAATAATTTTAAATATTATATGAGGTACCGTTTACTAATGCTGTATTGTGCAGTAACCTTATTTTTATGAATCACATCAAGCTGGAATTAGAGAGTCGATGTTAAGTCTCCAGTTGTCCCGAGTCAGGAACGCGTCCATCACTTGTTTCTTTTAATTAGTGACTGACGATTTCTTGAGTAGGGAAGATTGGTTGCTTACATCAGCAGTCTCAATTGGATCTCAACCGTTAACTGACAGCGGAAAAATCGAGTACATTATATCAGACAGTTATTTGGGAAATCTTGAAGTACATTGGTTAACAACGTTTCAACATGGTTATTACTTATAACACTTGTTGTGCGTTATCCATGTTTTGCAGGCACCTCAATAGAAGAAATGTCGGCCTATTGTCCCGACTCAAAAGTGTGGTACCAGCTGGTTTATAATGAAGTTGTACTTCACTTTTGTGTCGTGAAGTTGGGTTAATTGTCGCCAGCCGGCTGGATCAGTACGATTGCTCACATCTCTTTGAATCCTTGAATGTTGATAATTTGTAGGTAATTTTTAAGGTAATAATTTTATAAATCATATGAGGTACCGTTTACTAATACGTATTGTATTCTGCAATATCCTTATTTACATCAAGGTGGAATTAGATAGTCCATGTCAAGTCTCTAGTTGTCCCGAATCAGAAAGGTTTGTGTGACTGGTTTCTATTAATTTGTTTCACTGCCCTTTCTGATTAGGGAAGATTGGTTGCGCACGTCAGCAGTATCAATTTGATCTCAACAGTTAACTGACAGCGGAACAATCGACTACATTATATTAGACAGTTTGTTCGGAAATGATGAAGTAAAATCTGTAATAACGTTTTGACATGGTTATTACTAGTACTTATATCTCTTGTTGTGCATTACTATAATTGTCGTCTGGATCAGTACGATCGCCTCACATTTCATTGAATTGTTGAATATTGATAATTTGAAGGTAATTCTTAAGGTAATAAGTTTAAATATCATATGAAGTACCGTTTGCTTATGGTGTTTTTTGCAATAACATTATTTACATGCATCTCCTTAGTATATAATATACACGTTACAATAGAGTTATTTCAGTACAAATTTAAAACTGTTAGATGAAACATATTGAAAAGTTTTAGTTTTATTAAATGGTTGTTTCGTATTTTTATACTTATTGCCTTGTCCAGCATTGAAGTATTTTATAACAGTGTCTACTGAATTTGCCGTGCTGAAAAAGGGGAATTATAACACCGAGACAAAACAGTACAGTGAAATATTTTCATGTAGTTTGTAATATAAGAACGTGTTTTTAAATTCTAAACTGCGTCTGCTCTAAGTCTTCACCACGCTTTAATAGGCTTTATTTATTCATAGTTCAGTTTTCAGTAAAATAGTTCCGAAGAAAGTACTCTGCGTAACTAATTTATGACTTAATTAAAACGTAATTTCCTATATATGTTCTATAAATTTATGTATTAATATAAAGATGTAAACTTTTGTATGATCGGTTTATGCATACTGTTCCACTGATGTGGATGCAGGATCCAAAGCCGACACAATTCAAGTATCAGACACGTGTTTGAATACACTTTGTATGTCTGTACTACCAAGATTTAAGCTACATTAACATATAATACCGTTTACATAAAGCTTGTATAAAAAATTGTTTAAATTACCCTAAGAAATTCCATATTGCTGGGATATTATGTTCAGTTTATCTCATTTCACATATAATAACACTTTAGCTATTCCTTTCGTTGGACAATGGCGCCTCTCGTGGAGTCACATGCATTGTATATACGCTGTTACAAATTACTGAATTACTGGAGTTTAATAAATGTGTAATATACAAGATAAGGGTAGCATGACTTAGGGGTATCATACCAGTGAGTGTTAACGACTAATTGAAAACAGTGAATTGCTATGGAATACATGATTTTCATTCGTTAAAAAATTCCATTTTGACTAAAATTTGTATTCAGTCTTTAGGTACAAAGTCATACAGTTACTACAGTGCTTTAGATTATTTTCTTAGTAGCATTGAGTGAGATACGTTGCAGGTATCACTACTGTAGTTTCAGTCGTTCAGTAAATAATGTTGCCTTTCATCAGCAATGTTTGACTTAGTTACGGATTGAAAAATAACTGATAGCTCAGATACTGTGCTAAGATTTACTCACATCACTTCGCAACTAATTTTTATGTTCTGAGCTATCTATATATGTTATAGTTATCAAATAATGATATAACAAATTTTTCTGTAAAAAGTAAGAGTTATGTGTGTCTGTGTGTATGTGTGTGTGTTTAAAGTTGTAAATGCCGTTTATCAAAGTATACGTCAACCTTGATTTTGTGTTGTGTTACGGAAGTTATAAGATAGTTTTGCCTACTTCGTCAAGAAGTACTTAACCTTTTAGTACTTCTTGTTTAAGTAGTCGTACATTAACTCGGTTTCTCGTAGAGTGTATCACTGATGTGGATACATTACGTTGAAGCCGATACATTTAACGCATAAAACGTATTTACATACACTAATTCTCTTGGCTTTTTCTTAGGTCAAAAATACTAATATTTTGTCTCATTTGTTTCACAGGTCCGAGGCTCAGCCCAAGGTGTTAGTGGCAAAATGGATTCCAAGGTAAAGACCAGAATTTTGTTACTCGTATTACAGACACGTAATGCATGCTGAAGCCTGTATATACGCTACACTGTACGTTTGTGTACTGCACTTTATTGTTGTTTTGTGTAACCATTAGATGGTTAGCATGAGATACTGTAGGCCTACTGTAATTACAGTATATCTTAATGGCTATGTTGTTGTTGTAAGCGTCTTCTTGATGCATTTTAACATGTTGCAATAGACTAGCGAGCGAACACATATTCCTAATTCGTTCGCTTGAAAGACTTAATGCTGCTCACACTTACACTATTTTGTACCCAGTTCGGTGAATTCCGATCATCTCTAGACTTACAACATCATTGTTTTTCTTAATAACATGCTAATCTATTTCCATCTTCCACCGAGGAGAATCAATGATCCTTGTGAAGGGGTTTACCATACGTCTAAGCATTTTCCAGTCAGACGTTTTTAGCTTTTCTCTTAGGTAGGATTAGGTGTCGATACTTTAAGGCATTATGCCGTACCTTTCCGTTGATATGATATGCCTTATCAATGCAACTACATTTTTCCACTGATACTCATAAAGTATTCACCAATCGTACCTACTCTTTTCCACATATCACTCTAAGACCCACAATCGTTTGATGTTTTGTGTGTCAATTGCTCTATTCTGCAGGTGAACAAATTTGAACTATGATTTACACTGCAGAGGTTGACTTTTGCGTTTTTTACCTTACGGCAGTATTCCCAAATACTATTCCCCGTTACTATTGTATTCCTAGTTAATAAATATTCTTTAATAACATTCTAGATAGTAGTATTGCAACTTTTCTGACCATTTTTCTAGAAATATTTCATTGATTCTATCTCCATTCGCCCCCTCAGCCAAAACCAATGTATTGTTTTTCTGATATATTGTAGCCGACCAAACACACGTTCATTGCTATCGACAGTGTTACATGTTCCTTCCAACTGAGTATTGTTTTCCTCTAACCAAACACACAATAACGTATGGGGTTATTTAATAGGAACACGTAAACCCTTATTTGCCTTAGAGGTTTATTAAAAATGATTGTTTATTGTGACAAAGTGAGTTTCCCAGATATACCATATGAAAACGGGCTTTATTGAGTATTTGTTGTGCTTATCATATACCTGTGATAGTTTCTAATAGTGGAACGTGAAAGTTTACAAAGATCGATAGTCGTAATTCATTAAGGGAGAAAAAGTACATGTTAATGTTACCAGTATGTGTTTTCGATGTGATATGCCATATGGGAATCTGTTAGCTTATAAAATTTGTTTTATTAATATTACGTAGATATTATCACAGAAACAGAACAGACCTCGTTTGTTTCCATGAAACTTCACGGACCAACAGAGATGTAAGTTGTGTTGCCTTTTTCCTTATGCGGGCGTCGCGGAGTTGCATTATTTTTTACGATTTACATAAAATATATAAATAATATTTTTCTCTGACAGTTCGATTATATCCTTTACCTACATTTGTAAGTTCAAGATAATAATTTATAAATGGTTTACGTGGTTGATGATTTTTTTTATTCAGAAATATTTGAACTTTGTATGACCCGTCTTGAGGTGTAAATCTTTTTCAATATCTGCCAGTCTGTATCATACATATGATGTAATATCTAACGTATAATAGTCATACCAAATTTTTGCTACGCGTGTGAGATGTGGAGGAAAATGTTTTAATATACTATTTAGAACATCTGTTACATTTGGCACTGACCTGTTATTTATTTACGAGTACACTAGTTGATTCACTTAGTTCGTCATTAAAGTATGCTGCATATGTTATTACTACAATTGCTGTAGTTGCTATAGTATGTAGTTTCGATTTATTTGCGTCTTCTCTTTTTAATTAAAAAGTTTTAATATCCTAGCGTAACTCTAATCCTTCAACTTCTTCATATCTTATGCCTTCATCTACACTGTCGCAATTGGGATGATATGTTATCAACAATTTCTCCAATTTACCTATCTCAGGATATAACCGTTAGTCCTCAAGTGTTAGTTTGTATCTTCCATTAAAAATATTTGATAATAATGTTCTGTATTTTGAATGCGGCTAAATATAAATATGGTTTTTACTATTGAGTAAATTATCATTCAATATAAGCATATAAATTTGTAATTCTCTTTCTGAGTCATTATGATTGAATTGTATGTTAGGGCGCGCGTGTGACACTTAGTAATAAATTGAAACATGATACTATTGCCTATTCCTAGAAGGTGTATGTTATATACACCGTAAAGGATAGTGTCATATATATATATAATACTGTTTACGGAATAGGCATACATTAAATCGGTTTGTACCATGCTGTTCCACAAGTGTGGAAAAAGCTACAGAAAACCGTACATGAATCATTATTGTTTACTGAAACAGAACTGGGTTTTCCAGATGTACCGATTTTACTGAGTATTTGTGGTTGTCCTTTTAGCTCAATGCAACTACATTTTTCCACTGATACTCGTAAAGTAGGCCTGTGTGTTGATTCTCGATACACCAATCGTACCTACTCTTTTCCACATATCACTCTAAGACCCACAATCGTTTGATGTTTTGTGTGTCAATTGCTCTATTCTGCAGGTGAACAAATTTGAACTATGATTTACACTGAAGAGGTTGACGTTTGCGTTTTTTACCTTACGGCAGTATTCCCAAATACTATTCCCCGTTACTATTGTATTCCTAGTTAATAAATATTCTTTAATAACATTCTAGATAGTAGTATTGCAACTTTTCTGACCATTTTTCTAGAAATATTTCATTGATTCTATCTCCATTCGCCCCCTCAGCCAAAACCAATGTATTGTTTTTCTGATATATTGTAGCCGACCAAACACACGTTCATTGCTATCGACAGTGTTACATGTTCCTTCCAACTGAGTATTGTTTTCCTCTAACCAAACACACAATAACGTATGGGGTTATTTAATAGGAACACGTAAACCCTTATTTGCCTTAGAGGTTTATTAAAAATGATTGTTTATTGTGACAAAGTGAGTTTCCCAGATATACCATATGAAAACGGGCTTTATTGAGTATTTGTTGTGCTTATCATATACCTGTGATAGTTTCTAATAGTGGAACGTGAAAGTTTACAAAGATCGATAGTCGTAATTCATTAAGGGAGAAAAAGTACATGTTAATGTTACCAGTATGTGTTTTCGATGTGATATGCCATATGGGAATCTGTTAGCTTATAAAATTTGTTTTATTAATATTACGTAGATATTATCACAGAAACAGAGCAGACCTCGTTTGTATCCATGAAACTTCACGGACCAACAGAGATGTAAGTTGTGTTGCCTTTTTCCTTATGCGGGCGTCGCGGAGTTGCATTATTTTTTACGATTTACATAAAATATATAAATAATATTTTTCTCTGACAGTTCGATTATATCCTTTACCTACATTTGTAAGTTCAAGATAATAATTTATAAATGGTTTACGTGGTTGATGATTTTTTTTATTCAGAAATATTTGAACTTTGTATGACCCGTCTTGAGGTGTAAATCTTTTTCAATATCTGCCAGTCTGTATCATACATATGATGTAATATCTAACGTATAATAGTCATACCAAATTTTTGCTACGCGTGTGAGATGTGGAGGAAAATGTTTTAATATACTATTTAGAACATCTGTTACATTTGGCACTGACCTGTTATTTATTTACGAGTACACTAGTTGATTCACTTAGTTCGTCATTAAAGTATGCTGCATATGTTATTACTACAATTGCTGTAGTTGCTATAGTATGTAGTTTCGATTTATTTGCGTCTTCTCTTTTTAATTAAAAAGTTTTAATATCCTAGCGTAACTCTAATCCTTCAACTTCTTCATATCTTATGCCTTCATCTACACTGTCGCAATTGGGATGATATGTTATCAACAATTTCTCCAATTTACCTATCTCAGGATATAACCGTTAGTCCTCAAGTGTTAGTTTGTATCTTCCATTAAAAATATTTGATAATAATGTTCTGTATTTTGAATGCGGCTAAATATAAATATGGTTTTTACTATTGAGTAAATTATCATTCAATATAAGCATATAAATTTGTAATTCTCTTTCTGAGTCATTATGATTGAATTGTATGTTAGGGCGCGCGTGTGACACTTAGTAATAAATTGAAACATGATACTATTGCCTATTCCTAGAAGGTGTATGTTATATACACCGTAAAGGATAGTGTCATATATATATATAATACTGTTTACGGAATAGGCATACATTAAATCGGTTTGTACCATGCTGTTCCACAAGTGTGGAAAAAGCTACAGAAAACCGTACATGAATCATTATTGTTTACTGAAACAGAACTGGGTTTTCCAGATGTACCGATTTTACTGAGTATTTGTGGTTGTCCTTTTAGCTCAATGCAACTACATTTTTCCACTGATACTCGTAAAGTAGGCCTGTGTGTTGATTCTCGATACACCAATCGTACCTACTCTTTTCCACATATTACTCTAAGACCCACAATCGTTTGATGTTTTGTGTGTCAATTGCTCTATTCTGCAGGTGAACAAATTTGAACTATGATTTACACTGAAGAGGTTGACGTTTGCGTTTTTTACCTTACGGCAGTATTCCCAAATACTATTCCCCGTTACTATTGTATTCCTAGTTAATAAATATTCTTTAATAACATTCTAGATAGTAGTATTGCAACTTTTCTGACCATTTTTCTAGAAATATTTCATTGATTCTATCTCCATTCGCCCCCTCAGCCAAAACCAATGTATTGTTTTTCTGATATATTGTAGCCGACCAAACACACGTTCATTGCTATCGACAGTGTTACATGTTCCTTCCAACTGAGTATTGTTTTCCTCTAACCAAACACACAATAACGTATGGGGTTATTTAATAGGAACACGTAAACCCTTATTTGCCTTAGAGGTTTATTAAAAATGATTGTTTATTGTGACAAAGTGAGTTTCCCAGATATACCATATGAAAACGGGCTTTATTGAGTATTTGTTGTGCTTATCATATACCTGTGATAGTTTCTAATAGTGGAACGTGAAAGTTTACAAAGATCGATAGTCGTAATTCATTAAGGGAGAAAAAGTACATGTTAATGTTACCAGTATGTGTTTTCGATGTGATATGCCATATGGGAATCTGTTAGCTTATAAAATTTGTTTTATTAATATTACGTAGATATTATCACAGAAACAGAACAGACCTCGTTTGTTTCCATGAAACTTCACGGACCAACAGAGATGTAAGTTGTGTTGCCTTTTTCCTTATGCGGGCGTCGCGGAGTTGCATTATTTTTTACGATTTACACAAAATATATAAATAATATTTTTCTCTGACAGTTCGATTATATCCTTTACCTACATTTGTAAGTTCAAGATAATAATTTATAAATGGTTTACGTGGTTGATGATTTTTTTTATTCAGAAATATTTGAACTTTGTATGACCCGTCTTGAGGTGTAAATCTTTTTCAATATCTGCCAGTCTGTATCATACATATGATGTAATATCTAACGTATAATAGTCATACCAAATTTTTGCTACGCGTGTGAGATGTGGAGGAAAATGTTTTAATATACTATTTAGAACATCTGTTACATTTGGCACTGACCTGTTATTTATTTACGAGTACACTAGTTGATTCACTTAGTTCGTCATAAAAGTATGCTGCATATGTTATTACTACAATTGCTGTAGTTGCTATAGTATGTAGTTTCGATTTATTTGCGTCTTCTCTTTTTAATTAAAAAGTTTTAATATCCTAGCTTAACTCTAATCCTTCAACTTCTTCATATCTTATGCCTTCATCTACACTGTCGCAATTGGGATGATATGTTATCAACAATTTCTCCAATTTACCTATCTCAGGATATAACCGTTAGTCCTCAAGTGTTAGTTTGTATCTTCCATTAAAAATATTTGATAATAATGTTCTGTATTTTGAATGCGGCTAAATATAAATATGGTTTTTACTATTGAGTAAATTATCATTCAATATAAGCATATAAATTTGTAATTCTCTTTCTGAGTCATTATGATTGAATTGTATGTTAGGGCGCGCGTGTGACACTTAGTAATAAATTGAAACATGATACTATTGCCTATTCCTAGAAGGTGTATGTTATATACACCGTAAAGGATAGTGTCATATATATATATAATACTGTTTACGGAATAGGCATACATTAAATCGGTTTGTACCATGCTGTTCCACAAGTGTGGAAACAGCTACAGAAAACCGTACATGAAACATTATTGTTTACTGAAACAGAACTGGGTTTTCCAGATGTACCGATTTTACTGAGTATTTGTGGTTGTCCTTTTAGCTCAATGCAACTACATTTTTCCACTGATACTCGTAAAGTAGGCCTGTGTGTTGATTCTCGATACACCAATCGTACCTACTCTTTTTCGTATATCTCTCTGAGACGATAATCATTCGATGTTTTCCGTGTGGATCGCTGTATTCTACAAGTGAACAAAATTAGACTATGATTTACTCAGAAGAGGTTGATGTTTGCGTAATTTATCTTTCGGCAGTCCCCGCGACTGCACGTTACTATTGTATTCCCAGTTAATAAAAAATTCTTTAAAAACATTCTAGGTAGTAGTATTGTCTCTTATCTGACCTATTTTCTAGAAATATTTCTTTGGTTCTCTCGACATTCCCCCCCCCACCCCCAAACCACTTTGTTTTTTTATCTGTACTCTGGTATATTTTAGCCGACCCAACGCACGTTCATCGATTTTGACAGTGTTAATTGTTCGTCGCAACTGAGTATTTTTTTTAATCTAACCAAACACACAATAATGTATTGGCTTATTCAATATGTAAGCAGAAACACGTGAATCCCCTCCCACAAAAATTCATAAGCAATTAACTGCTTAAAACAAATTCTATAACTAGTTTATTATATACTTGCTGGTAATTGGAAAAAAACATTCAAGTAGAAAATCAGCATATGCGGAAGCGGAGAGAAAGCTTTATTGTCTGTATTAATGTTAAAGATTATTGTTTATTGTAGCGAAACTGGGTTTGCAAGATATACCGATTTAATGCGGGCATTACTGAGTATTTATTGTGGTTATCTTACCTGTGTTATTTTCTAATACTGAAACGTAAAAGTTTACAAATTTAAGGGAGATAAAGTATGTGTTTATGATACCAGTGTGTGTTTTTGATGTTATATGCCGAATGGAAATCTGGTAGTGTTAGGTTATCTGTAGCAACAATGAGTTGTATTCAGTTCCTTATTGCCTACGTTGCCGAAAAGTATTTTGAGGTATAATACTTTTCTAGTAATTGGGCAAACAGTAAACCGGTTTATATCGGCTGTACCACTAGTATCGTGTGGATACAGTTTTTTGAAGCCGATACATTTAATATATATGAATCAGGCACGATATGTTAAAAACGATACGTCTCTAATACTGTAAGTCTGCAGTACTATTTACGTGGTCGACTCAGTACTGCCAAGCAGAAAATTATACGTTTTATTTACACCAAAAATATGAATTATTTGCTAGTGTGTGTGCGTGTGCGTGTGTGATTTACAATATTTTATTTTCTGAAAAATGTACGGAATTAAATATAAAATAGGAATATAACACAAAAACCAATTAGAAGTAACTAAAATTAATTAAATCTTACGTGAACGAAGTTTGTAGAAAAATAAGTAAAAAAATCAATTGAAAAATGATAATGCAATAACCTTTAGCTGTTTTATGTTAGCTGTCTTTATTAGTGATGTCAGTTTGGTAAATTATAAGACGAGTAATTTTATTGCCTAAACAAACAAGTAGGCCCAACAAGGAATTTTTAGAGTGTGTATAGCAGTTTCTAAAAAAAAATTATAGGCATACATTAAATTGGTTTTGTTCAAGCTGTCCCATATATTTGGGCACAGTTGGGAAAAAAACCGTACACTAAAAATATGTGAAACTTTTCTCAGCAATTTGTTTTTTTTTACAAAACTGGGACAACCTGCAGTCGGAAATACAGACACACGGTTATGTCCCGATCTTCATTTTTAATCTGTCCGTCATCCACGCTCTATAATTTTTCCAACTAAATTGTAGTATATGTACACGTTTTACTATATCATGCCCATTATATTTGTTTATAATTTGTTTAAGAATTAAGTTGTAGTGATTTTTCATTTGGTGTGTTGGTACAAGAACTTTCTTAGTATCTCCCTTCCTAATTTCCTATTGTTCGCCCTTTCAACTAATATTATAGATAAAAAGGAGAGGATTTATTGTTTAAATGTGTGTGTGTGTGTGTGTGTGTGAACCCAACATGCCAGTTGTGCAAGTATACAACACGCTTCTTTTTGACTAGTGTTATTTCAATTGAGATGATTTTCCTACATGTTAACAAGGAGTACTTAATCTTGTAGAATATCTTTCTGAAGTAGGCGTACACTAAACCGGCTTCTCGTACAGTGTATCGCTAGCGTGAATACATTATGTTAATGTCGATACATTGAACATAAAAAAAGGAATTAAGTACCCTAATCAGATTAGTTACAACAATGTATGGTTTTACCTCTAGAGACAAAAATTCTAAATTTTGCACAAACAGAAGGCTACAAGTAGATTTATGCCCCATAAGTGTAATTATTTATGATTTTTCGTAGCGACATGTTTCTAAGTTTTGAGTCTGTATTTCAATATGCATGACAATGAAGAATTAGTTGGAGTTTATGAAATTGATTATTTATGAATAAAAATATTATTTTACAAAACTGAGTCAATCGGCATTCAAAAATACAGACATACTGTTCATTCACACTTTATAATTTGCCCAATTAAGTGGTAGTATATGTACAAGTTTTACTATATCATGTCCTATATATTTTTCTGCGATTAAGCCGCATTTATTCTTTAAGTATGAGTTATTTATTTACGATTACAAATACTGTTTAACAAAACTGAGTCAATCTGCGTTCGGAAATTCAGACATACGTTTATGTCCCGATCTTCATTTTTAATCTGTCCGTCATCCACGCTCTATAATTTTCCAAACTAAATTGTAGTATATGTTCAAGGTTTACTATAACATGTCCACTATTTTTGCCTCTGATTAAGCGACTCATATTCTTTAAGTATATATATAGACTCATAGTCTAGCCAGAGATCTTCCTTCAGGCACAGAACGAATATTCCCAGTTTATCTTTTCATTTTCCTATTTCGAAGGGCTTCCATTTGCTTAAAACCAGCACTTTACTTTAACTTCTGAATTCATAACCGTATTGTCTGAAGCAACTCTAACTCGATTACTATCATATTACCGAATGGGTTACGGACAAGCACAACTTAAAGCGTAACTGCTGAAAGACCGTACCATATTCCTGCTTTCTGCCCCAAAAGAGGTGCTATTGAACTGTGAATTAATCTAAGTTGTAGCACCCCTTAAAGATTAGGAGACAGGTGGCATCATCAGCAGGAGCGACACCGTAATCTACACACGAACAGAACAGAAAGAGCTATGTGGCAATCTTACAAGGAAATTTGTGCCTGTGGATTGATAGATCTACGCAGAACACTTCGTAAAGCAGTACTGCAATTTACAGATTTTTAAGCGTTTTATACGTTCTGGTATAAACAGACAAGATGATTCTCACAGTAAGAACATCAGTTTTTGTTAAAAAAGATTTTCCTTACTCCACAAGAGAATAACACTCTTGTACACCACACAGAAATCATATACCTACTTTCTGCTCGTTAAGAGTTCCTTTTTCACTGTGAATTAAACCAAGTTAAAGGGACTTCTTACCGACTAGAAGACAGGTGGCGTCTTCAGAAGGACTGACACCGTAATCTTCACACCAACAGAACAGCAAGGATTTGTAACAATCTCACCAGGAAATTTGTGCCTGTTGATCGACAGATCTACGCAGAACACTTCAAAAACCATTTTGCAAATTATAGATTTTTAACCTTTTTATACGTATTGGTATAAACAGACAAGGTGACTCTCAAAGTATAAACGTCAGTTTTTGTTGTAAAAATGTTTTTCTTACTCCACAAGAGGATAGCACTATGGTACACCATTTAGAAACATCTTATACCTATTTTCTGCTCGTTAAGAGGTCCTTTTTCACTGTGAATTAAACCAAGTTACAAGGACCTCTCACCGACTAGAAAACAGGTGGCGTCTTCAGAAGGACTGACACCGTAATCTTCACAACAACAGAACAGCTCAGCAAGGCTATGTGACAATATTAGCAGGAAATTTGTGCCTGTGGATTGATAGATCTACGCTGAACATTTCGTAAAGAATTACTGCAATGTACAGTTTTTTAACCTTTTTATACATTCTGGTATAAACAGGAAAGATAGTTCTCACAGTGAAAACATCAGTTTTCGTTGAACAAATATTTTCCTTACTTCACAAGATACTCCACACTCTGGTACATCACATAGAAAAATCATATACCTATTTTCTGCTCGTTAAGAGGTCCTGTTTCACTGGGAATTAAGTCAATTGACCGGACCCCTTACCGATTAGAAGACGGGTGGCGTCATCAGCATGAACGACAACCTTATATAGAAACCAACAGAACAGAAATCTATGTGGCAATTTTTCCAGGAAATTTGAGCCTGTGGATTGATGGGCCACGGAACTGATGATGTTTTTTTGGACCTCATGAAATTGAATATTTAGTATTACAAATAGTATTTTACAATACTGAGTCAATCTATATATATAAAAATTAGCTGTCACAGTGTTTGTCCGCGATGGACGCCAAAACTACTCAACCGATCTTAATGACATTTTTTTCAAAATGTGTGATTTGTTCCAACTTAGGCTATAGGATAGATTTTATCTCAATAAATACTATAAATATTTTTTTATTGCGAATTAATTGTTTCTATAGAACGAAAGGTCGCTAAATATTTATGTTCTATAATTTTCCGGCAGATGGCAATGTAAGTCAGCGTATTGTATACAATCTGCTGTCAACTAAGTTACGTTAGCATCAAATAGATGGCGCCGTACTTCAATTCATAATCTCTTGATGCTACAATTTATTTCATGGCACACGTGTTTTCTAGATTCGCAGACGACATAACCGTACTTTTTCTGTTTATTCGTATATCATTATTACTGTTCTGATTCCGGTATTGATTCGTATGTTCTTATTTCTTACTATGAAATAATTGTGATTCTTGAAATTTTGAGTATAACTTTCATTCCGTTTTTCAATTTACTATTTCTTTGATGTGAATAAAAAATGTGTAAGTACCTACTTGATTTTTATTCTATTATTATTTTCTTTAGTTGATAGGGTTAATAATAATAATTATAAAGATAATTATAATTATAATTATAATAATAATAATTACAATAATATTAATAATAATAATAATGCTTAATAATAATAATGATTATAACCATGGTATACTTGCTTGCGTCTCTTTCTCTTAATCCGACTTAATTTTGATTGTTTTAATTATTTTTTCCAGAAAAATGCCGGCAAAAAAGTCTAACCTCTACAATCGGCATAGTAGAGAGTCCCGGCGCAAACGTTTTGAAAGAACTCACCAGTCGGCCGATCAAATTGAGGATAGAAACGTATCTCAAAGAACCAGGACGGCAGAGAACCGTATGCAAGAGTCTCGAGATCAGCGTGATGAACGTCAGCGACAGAATCTATTGAGAACAAGAGCAGCGCGTGAACAAAATATTGCAACATACAGAACGCGAGAACAAGAGAGACAGGAAACCAGTCGCACATTCAATCGTTCATATTTCGTTCGTCTTGTGTTCGAATATGCACCAGACATCAATTATTCTGCACATCCTAAAATTAGCATCGGTGCAATGGACAAAGAATGTCAATTCTGTCGGGCATTAAAATTTCGCAATGAAACACCTGGCATGTGTTGTGCGTCAGGGAAAGTCAAACTAACGACTCTTCTAACTCCACCAGAACCTTTAAAATCACTTCTTACTGGCCAATCGCACGATTCAAAATTATTTTTGAGCAAGATTCGAAAATTCAATTCTTGCTTTCAAATGACGTCATTTGGGGCAAGCAAAATTTGCGATCTATCAACCAATGGACGCAATTTTGAAACTACGTTCAAAATACAAGGCCAGGTATATCATACAATCGGGTCGTTGATGCCAATGCCTGACGTCGTACCAAAATTCTTACAAATTTATTTTATGGGTAGCTGTGAAGAACGCGTGACAACTCGGTGCCAGCATAATTATATGGAACGAGCAGAAGAGAGAACAATTGTAGAGTTATTGGAAAATTTGTTGGAAAGTCGTAATCAACTTATTCAGTTGTTTAAACGAGTGTTGCCACAATTAAAAAACGACAATTTTCAAATCGTTATTAATGCCGACAAAGTGCCTTCAGGAGACACGCTGGCAGGTTCAACGCGCCAACTGTAGATGAAGTTGCTGTAATAATGGTTGGCGATCCAGTTAATAGCCGGGCCATCAAAATAACACGTCGAGACAGCACTATAAGTATTATTTCTGATATTCACCGTTCATATGATGCCCTTCAATACCCGCTGATATTTTGGGATGGACAGGATCAATATCACATCAATATCAAACAGTGTGATCCAGTGACTGGTAATGAAACAAACAAAAAAGTAAGTTCAATGAACTACTACGCGCACCGATTAATGATTAGGCGTTACCAGGACAACTATATCCTTTTATATCGTCAGCTCTATCATCAATACGTAGTAGACATGTACGCTAAGATTGAAAGTGAACGTTTAAGATTTATTAGACACAACCAAGCAAAATTAAGATCAGAGGAATACATGCATCTACGAGATGCTATTACCGGAAATATTGATGGAAACTTAAACATTAATGACATCGGAAATGCGTTCATTTTACCTTCAAGTTATATCGGAAGCCCACGAAATTTGCAGGAATATATACAAGACTTACGTACGTCATTACGGTCGTCCAGATTTGTTTATAACGTTTACGTGCAATCCGAATTGGGAGGAAATACAAACTTTGCTATTACCAGGTCAACAAGCAATACATCGTCATGATCTGACGGCACGTGTATTTAAACAAAAATTGAAATCTTTGATTGATTTCATAGTAAAATATTCAGTTTTTGGCAAAACAAGTTGTTGGCTATATTCGATTGAGTGGCAAAAGCGAGGTTTGCCTCATCAAATAATTTCAGCTGAGATTCCCGATCCAGCGATTGATCCAGAATTGTATGAGATTGTCACCAGTCACATGATCCACGGCCCATGCGGTGTTTTTAATATGACATCGCCATGCATGGAAGATAGAAAATGTAAGGAGCGTTTCTCAAAGCAACATACGAATGATACTATCACTTATATCGATGGTTATCCTTTGTATCGTCGCCGAAACGCTGAGAATGGTGGACACACTTTCAAAATGCGAATCTCAAATCCTACAAATCAAGTTGGAATTGACAATCAATGGGTGGTACCCTACTCACCGTTGCTTTCGAAAACTTATAAAGCTCATATAAATGTAGAGCTGTGCAGTTCTGTAAAATCCATTAAGTATATTTGCAAATACGTTAATAAAGGTAGTGATTTGGCCGTTTTTGAAGTACGAAATATCAATAGAAATGACGAAATTTTACAATATCAAATGGGTAGATACATAAGTAGCAACGAAGCTATCTGGCGTATTCTAAGTTTTCCCATACATGAAAGAGAGCCTTCCGTCCAACATCTTGCAGTACATCTTGAAAACGGCCAACGGGTATACTTCACAGAACAAAATGTCCTCCAGAGAGCACTTGAGCCACCAAAAACCACTCTAACTGCATTTTTCACGTTGTGTCAACAATCTGATGCTTTTGGCCAATTTGCAAAAACATTGTTTTACACTGATATTCCACAATATTTTACATGGAACAAATCAGGAAAAAAATGGGTACCACGTAAACAAGGAGAAACGCATCCTTCAATAGCGGGCATATTTAAAGCCAAAACTTTGGGACGGCTTTATACAGTACATCCAAAACAAAGAGAGTGCTTCTTTTTGCGTTTGTTATTGGTAAATGTTCCTGGACCAACTTCTTTTGAATTTTTGCGAACAGTTAACGGTCAAGTGTTCAGTACATATCAAGAAGCATGTCGCGAGTTGCAACTGCTGGAAGATGAGAATCATTGGGACCTGACACTTGCTGATGCCGCATTAACGTATGCCGAATAGTATTCGCCAACTCTTTGCAATTATTTTGACGACATGTTATCCAACACAATCATCGACTTTGTGGGAAAAATACAAAAACTACATGACTGAAGACATACTACACCGAGTTAAACAAACGAACCAATGCTTAAATATGGATTTTACACCAGAAATGTATAATGAAGCATTAGTATTGATCGAGGACTTAAGTGTTTCAATTTCAAATTTGCCACTTAATCATTTTGGTATGCCATCACCAGATCGCCCGGCTACAGACTTAGTTAACAGTGATTTGCAACGAGAAAAACAGTTTAACAACCATGACTTAGCTACAGTAGTTGCAAACAATGAGCTATTATTGACTGACGAGCAGAAGAATATTTACCATCGGATTATGCTGGCTGTTGATGCTAAACAAGGTGGCTTTTTTTTCTTGGATGCACCGGGTGGGACCGGTAAAACATTTTTAATATCGTTGATCCTTGCCAAAATAAGATCACAACAGAAAATTGCATTAGCAATTGCATCATCAGGCATTGCTGCCACTTTGTTGGATGGTGGGCGAACGGCACATTCAGCGTTCAAGCTGCCATTAGATGTTCATAACAAGCCAAATGCAATGTGTAACATTAAAAAAAGAAGCGGAATGGCTGCAGTGTTGCAGGAAAGTTTAATAATAATCTGGGATGAGTGTACAATGGCTCATAAGCATTCACTCGAAGCATTACATAGAACTATGCAAGATTTAAACGGTAATGATAGACTGTTCGGTGGTGCTATCTTACTATTGTCTGGTGATTTCCGACAGACATTGCCAGTCATTCCTCGCTCTACTTTTGTCGATGAAATAAACGCATGCCTAAAACAATCGTTTTTATGGAGAAACGTCGAAACACTCCGATTGACAATAAACATGCGAGTTCAACTCCAAAATGATCCAGCGGCACAAGTATTTTCTAAGCAATTGCTGGATATTGGAAACGGTGAAATTGATTCTCGGCCTAATACACAATGCATAACATTGCCAGACGATTTCTGCACTGTTGTTCAAACAAAAAATGAACTAATTGAGAGTGTTTTTCCGGATATACTGACTAACTACTTAGATCACAATTGGCTTAGTAGTCGTGCTATTTTGGCAGCAAAAAATGTTGATGTGGATCTCATTAACTACCAGATACAACAATTGTTGCCAGGAGAATTGATGTCATTCAAATCAATCGACGCTACTGTGGATGAAAACGAAGCCGTGAATTTTCCAATTGAATTTTTAAATTCTTTGGATATATCAGGAATGCCACCACACAATCTTCAGCTAAAAATTGGTTCACCGATTATTCTTTTGCGTAATTTAAACCCCCCTAAATTATGCAACGGTACACGTTTGGTCATCAAAAAGATCACCGGAAATGTTCTTGAAGCAACCATTTTGACTGGAAAGTTTAAAGGAGAAATCGTCCTGTTGCCACGTATTCCGATGATACCATCAGATTCTCCAATACCATTCAAAAGGCTTCAATTTCCCATTCGTTTGGCTTTTGCGATGACCATCAATAAGTCTCAAGGCCAAACAATGTCTGTTTGCGGATTAGATTTAGAAAATCCATGTTTTTCCCATGGGCAACTATACGTTGCTTGCTCACGTGTAGGAAAACCATCGAATTTATTAGTGTTAACAAAAGATAGGTTGACAAAAAATATCGTACATCGACTAGCGCTTAATTAAGCTTTAACTATGAATTACTGTTATTAAAGGTAATGAGAGTACTTACTAATAAAATAAAAGATTAGAAAATTTATGTTGATTTGTATTGATAAATAAAATATAGAATTAAAACTTTCATGTTTCATTTGAGCTTAATTTTGTCTTCTAAACTCTTTCCTAATCACTATCAGAATTTGACTCAACTATCCGTTCTCTACTCCGTCCATTTTTAGATCAGCTCATACGCCGATGTTTCTTTGTTACTGATCATTAACAATATTATACCAAATAGTTGATTATAATATCAATTTAACATGTAATAACTAAGCCACAGCAACGCGTGGCCGGGTCAGCTAGTCTGCGTTCGGAAATACCGACATACGGTTATGTCGCCTTCTTTACTTCTAAATTGTTCGCCATCTACGCTCTATGATTTGCCCATCTAAGTTGTAGTATATGTACAAGTTTCACAATATCAAGTCATCTATATTCGCATGTGAATAACCGACTCACATTCTTTAAATATGAGTAAGAATCTAGCCTGATGTCTAGCTTCATACACAGAACGAATATTCCTAGTTTACCTTTAAATTTCCAATTTTGAAGGCGCTTCCATGTGCTTGAATGGAGCACCTTACCTTCACGTGTGATTTCAGAACAGTATTGTCCGAAGCTACTTTAAACCCATGACTATCATATATCCATGACTTACGGATTACCATAACGTAAACCATATCTGAGGCGATGAATCATAATTTGTTTCAGAATTAATATGTAGTGATTTTTCATTTGGTGTGTTGGTACAAGAACTTTCTGAGTATCTCCCTTCCTAATTTCCTATTGCTCGCCCTTTCAGTGACCTAATATTAAAGATAAAAAGGAGAGGATTTATTGTTTAAATGTGAGTGTGTGTGTGAACCTAACATGCCAGTTGTGCAGGTATACAACAAGTTTCCTTTTGACTAGTGTTATTTCAATTGAGATGATTTTCCTACATGTTAACAAGGAGTACTTAACCTTGTAGAATATCTTTCTGATGTAGGCGTACACTAAACCGGCTTCTCGTACAGTGTATCGCTAGCGTGAATACATTATGTTAATGTGGATACATTGAACATAAAAAAAGGAATTAAGTACCCTACTCAGTTTATATATAACCATGTATGTTTTGACTTCTACAGACAAGAATTCTAAATTTAGCACAAACACAGAAGACTACAGATGGAATCGTAGAATACTGATCAGTTCTATCTACTGCGTAAGGTAACAATTAAATATCATATGATATACCGTTTATTTACGGTGTTTTGTGCAATAATATTATTTCTAGGCATCTCCTTATTCCATAATATATAATTGTTACAATGAAGTAATTTCAGAACAACTTTCAAACTGTTAGACGTAACATGTTGAAAATTTGAGTTTCATTAAATGATAGTTTCGTAATTTTATATTTATTGCCTTATCCAGCAGTGAAGCGTTTTATAATAGTTTCTACTCGATTGGGCATACATTAAAGGGGGATTGCCACAGGGGGACAAAACTGTACAGTGAAATATTTTCTTGTGAAATGTGGTGTAAGAACGTGTGTTTAATGTCTATTTGAAAATTGCTTTGTATATGAGTTTTGTGTGTAATTAAAAAACAAACTGCGACTGCCCTAAGACCACGCCAAGAAACTAATTTATGACTTAATTAAAACGTATTGTCTTATATATTTTCTATAAATAGACGTATTTATATACAGATGTAAACTATTATCGATCTCTCGTACTTGTGATTTTACATGTATCTAAATGTTTAGAGTACTTTACTGTGATGGTGGTAATTTTTGTCTCTTATATTTAATATGTTAATTATAAACCTATTGCCTATTTTAACAGATAAAAGTATTATATATGAAATACTTTTTTAGAATTAGGCATAAAGTAAATCGGTTAATGCATACTGTTCCACTGATGTGGATGCAGGATCCAAAGCCGACACAATTAAAGTATCAGGCACGTGTTTGAATTCACGCTGTCTATGTATTGTAGTCTGTAGTATAAGTTAGCGGCTAGATTAACTTATAATACTGTATACTTAAAGCTAGTTAAAACAAATATAATTAGACCAAATTGTTTGAAGTACCCTAAGAAATTCCATATTGCTGGGATATTATGTTCCACAGTTTAGCTCATTTCACATATACATTGCTTTTAACATAAAGTTTTTAGGTTGGGGGTCATTCCACAAAATGTGTGATGCAAAGTGTGTAACGTCATTGAAGCATGTACCGCTCCAGGTGATGTTAACACTATATTTTTTCCACACTTTCGATTCCCGACACTCTAGAAATCGTCGGTCTCTGTCGTTTCAAAAGCCTACAAACTTTATCATGCTTCGATGTTTCGGTTTCCTCGAAATTCTTTCTTTGCGAAGCCTGTATATTTTATCATCTTTATATTTAACGATGAAGCGATGCTTTATAGATTGCATTAACATTTCTGGCTAAGACTTGACAAATTTATAGATATTTTTTCCTTTTCTTGGATAATGGCGCCTCTTTTGAGCCGGGAAGATGGGTTATACGATAGGTTCGGTACGATTGCCTCACTCTGTTGATTGCCACACATTTCGTTGAATCCTTGAATATTGATCAATTCTATGTACTTCGTAAGGTAACAATTTTAAATATCATATGATGTACCGTTTATTTATGGTGTTTTGTGCAATAATATTATTTCTAGGCATCTCCTTATTCCATAATATAGGGGAGAGCCGGGTAGTATGGGCCATTGAGTGTTTCTAAGGTTTAACGCTAGGTAGTAGCACGCTACAGAGCTCTGTGCATAGAGGTTGTGTCTTCTCGCCATGTGCAAATAGTTAGTTGTTGTCATTGCAGCGTGTCAGAAGGTATACTTTTTTTTGTTTGTGTTATCCTTTCCGGCGTTGCCCCGCATATAACTTTTGAGAGTGGTTGTGTTAAAATAGGTAAAACATTAGGTAAGCAAACTAACTTATTATTATAGTATACTATGTCTAGAATATATCGTAAGAGTTTTAAAGAGTTGTTTTCGGTAGTTACGGTTCGGCGCCATTTTTTTCCCTGCAGCCTCGGTCGGGTAGTATGGGCCATACTGACGTCGGGTTGTATGGGCCATGTAATTGACACATGTTTTTTATTTCAGTGGACGATGCCTACATTTAAAAAGAAGCCTGCAGGTGAAGGCCGTGGAGAATGGTCTGTAGAAGACATGAAATTAGCGGTGCAAGACGTTTTGGAAAATAAAATATCGGTTCGGGCCTCTGCAGAACGGCATAATGTGCCAAGAAATACATTGCAGAGGAAAGTTCGTAGTGTAGAAACTGAATCGCCGGTGGAAATGAAACCTCAGCTAGGGAGATTTAAACCTACTTTCGATAATCTGTATGAAAACGAGCTCGTAAAGCATATGAAAGAATTGGATGTACGACTAATGCCCTTATCAAGGAACGAATTTCTCAAGCTTGCGTATGATCTTGCAGAAAGTTTAAAATTGCCACATAGATTTAATAGGGAGAAACGAATGGCAGGAAAAGATTTTTTTTTCACAGGATTCATGAAAAGACACTCTGAGCTAAGTTACAGAAAACCGCAATCAACAAGTTTAATGCGCTCAGTAGGCTTTAATAAGCCTCAAGTTGAGAGATTTTTCAAACAACTTATGAAACTGCAAGACGAGCGTTGCTTCCGTCCGTCTAGAATCTTTAACGCTGACGAAACGGGGGTGACATGCGTCCACGAAAATGAGATGGTAGTTTCAACAAAAGGAAAGCGCAAGTTGGGAAAATGACTTCGGGGGAGAGGGGTCGCACGGTAACACTCATGTTTTGTATGAGTGTGACTGGACTCTTTATTCCACCGCAGTTTGTATTCCCCCGAAAAAGAATGAATGACCGATTGATGATTGGTGCACCATCTGAAAGTATTAGTTTCCCAACTCCAACTGGATGGATAAATGGACCAGCTTTTCTGACGTGGTTGAAACATTTTGTTTGATTTACGAAACCCACTACAGAAGACCCAGTTTTACTGATCATCGATGGGCATGGCAGTCACAAGGAGCTGGACGTTATCATGTATGCACGTAAAAACAACGTTCATATGCTGAGCGCCCCCCGCTCATACGACCCATAAATTGCAGCCCCTTGATAGAACATTCATGAAACCGTTTAAAGGTGCCTATCAAGTTGCTTGCAGTTTGTGGATGAGGGCTAATCCTGGCCTCAGAATAAATGACTACGACATCGCAAAGCTAGTTGCCGATGCCTATAGGAAAGTCTGTCGTTTGGACATTGCCAAAAATGGTTTCAAATGCACAGGAATATATCCTTTGAATTCACAGATATTCACTGATTTGGACTTTATGGGAAGTGAGTTAACCAACGTAACCAACAGCCCCTCAAAATCAAGAGTTGCTGTTCAACAGTCTGGTGAGACTTCTACTGGGACATCGTCGATGCCTGACAACTCAGCTGCTGCAGTTCCTGTTCCAACGTCTACTGAACCGTCTCCTGGGATATCGGGAATGTCTGTCATTTCAACTGCTTCAATTGCTGTTCAACAGTCTGGTGAGACTTCTCCTGGGACATCGGTGATGCCTGATAACTCAGCTGCTGCAGTTCCTGTCCCAACGTCTACTGAACCTTCTCCTGGGACATCGAAAATGCCTGACAATTCAGCTCCTACAATTGCTGTATTACCAATTCCTGGGCCTTCTTTGAAAACACACTCAAATATTATAGTGTCGTCTCCAGTTGTTAGGCACTCAAACTTCGAAAAGATTCTTAAAAAAATGTCGCCTTTGCCATCATGCAGTGAAAGAAGATTGACAAGTCGCAAGAGGAAGGCAGGAAAAAGTGAGATTTTGACATCAACTCCCGTAAAAAATGCATTAAGCGAAAAGAAAAAGATAGGAAAAGAAAGAGAAGAAGCTAAGACATATAGAAGACAATTAAAGTTTGAAAAACAGCAGAGTGAAAAAGAAAAAGGAAAAAAATCAAAATCCAGTGGCCCTAAGACTGGAAAGAAAAAAAGTGAAGCATCTCATCATTACACTCCAGAATCCTCTATGGGTGAAAATGTAGACTGTCTTGTATGTGGTGAACATTTTTATGAAAACTGGATTCAGTGTCATACATGTGAAGGGTGGGCACATGAACTTTGTGCAGATATTGAATACACACTGTATTATTATTGCGATTACTGCACGTTCAACAGTATGCAGTCTAAATAAAAGTTAAAAAATGTATTTACACAATTTAAATTGAATTTGTATAAAAATTAAACAATTCTGTTAACAAAAATAATTTTTATTTATCTTGACTCCTGTTTTTTAATTGTGGCCCATACTTCCCGACGCCGAAAATGTTATCACAATTACAGCTATAAATTTGAAACACCACACACATTTTATTTGATTAATTTTAATTCCTTTTTCAAAGTGTGTGTGAAGTAAATGTTTCACTACTTAGTATTACATAATTTTAGGTGATTGTGCCTATCATTTAATATTTTGTGACACTTTTTGCATAAGTGGGCCATACTACCCGCCTCTCCCCTATCTGTTACAATGAAGTAATTTCAGAACAACTTTGAAACTGTTAGACGTAACATGTTGGAAATTTTGAGTTTCATTAAATGATAGTTTCGTAATTTTATATTTATAGCCTTATCCAGCAGTGAAGAGTTTTATAATAGTTTCTACTCGATTGGGCATACATTAAAGGGGCACTGCCACAGGGAGACAAAACCGTACAGTGAAACATTTTCATGTGAAATGTGGTTTAAGAACGTGTGTTTAATGTCTATTTGAAAATTGCTTTGTATACGAGTTTTGTGTGTAATTACAAAACAAACTGCGACTGCCCTAAGACTACACCAAGCTTCAATACGCTTTGGTGATATGTTCTCAACAATTTCTCCAATTTACCTATCGCAGGATATAACGGTTTGTCCTCAAGTGTTAGTTTGTAGCAGCCATTACAAATATTTTATAATAATTTTCTGTATTTCGAATACGGCTAAATATGTTTTATACTATTTAGTAAAACATCATTCAATATAAGCATATGTAATTCTCTTTCTGAGTAATTATGATTGAATTGTATGTTAGGGCGCGCGTGTGAGAGTTGGTAATAAATTGAAAAACGTGATACTATTGCCTATTCCTAGAAGGTGTATAGTATATACACTGTAAAGGATAGTGTTATATATATAATACTATTTACGGAATAGGCATACATTAAATCGGTTAGTACCTTGCTGTTCCACAAGTGAGGAAACGGCTAGAGAAAACCGTCCATTAAATATTATTGTTTACTGCGACAGAACTGGGTTTTCCAGATGTACCGATTTTACTGAGTATTTGTGGTTGCACTTTTAGTTGTGTTAGTTTCTAGTATTCTAGTATGAAAGTTTAAACGATCAATAGTCGTAATTCATATAGGGAGAAGTACATGTTAATGATACCTGTATGTGTTTTGTTGTGTTATGCCAAATCGAAATCTGGTATTCTGAAATTGTGCTTATCAACAATGTGAGACATGTAGTTCCTTATTGCCTACGTTGCCAAAAATTGTTTAGAGGTATATTACTTATATTAATACATACATATTAACCTCTAAGAAGGTTTGACAAGTATTCCGAGGTTACAAGCGTAATTGTGAGCACAGAATTATATATGATGGTATGGTGATGCAATGGGACAGAACGCTGGAGATTGTGACAAAAGAGTTTCTGTCTCTCACACGGACGCCGACAAGAACTCACCCACGTAGAGTCTAGAAATAATTTTAAAATTGAGGAGGGTTCTGTTGACTTAGTTTTGCCAATATAAAGAAGACATGATAAAGGAAAGAACTTCAGGGCTTTTTTTCTGTTGGAATTTAGCATTAAGAACATTTTATAATTTCTAATTTTCACTAGTTTGTGGTAGTCGATGAATTTAAGACATTTATGTAGTGTTATTAAAGAACTATGGGCATTTGTAAAGTAGAATAGAGTGAAGTAGACTTTAAACATGTGTAATATTATGCCCGAATTGTTTGTCCAAATAACAGTTAACATTATGGTGTAGGTTAAGTTATTTGGTTGAGTGGGAAATTGGCATGAGCAGTTGTACACTATACGTTAGGTTATTGTACCCTGCGGTTACCAGGTTTTCTTATGGAACAAACGATTGTCATAGATTTGATGAAATGTATCGAAAACTCAACTAGTGGAATTCGAAGTAAATTATTTTTTATAGCACATTAACACGTAATTGAACACATGCACAGTAATATTTGTTAGAATCTAAGCACATTCCATCAGTAATTTAAGTTTTGAAGCTTGGTGTGCTATTAGTTTCTATTGTTACGATACCTTATATTTTTGGATTTGACAATTTACCATTTTTTATATTTTCGTTTCACTAAAATGGGGAAGTTTACAACTACGGTTAATTCTGTCTCAATGAGGTCCTGGCTGCAACGATTTCTTCACAGCTATCCATTTTAATTTAATTTAAGAGAATATTTTCTATTTACAAATGCGTTTGAGCTAAGAATACTCAACATACATTTACATAGTACAATGAACATAATACATTTTACTTATATCACGGATCTTTGTGTTTCGAACACTGGAAAAGAAATGAACCCATTTTTTGTATATCACTACCATCATGCTTTGAACTTTCAGCCAGGATTGTTTCACATTCATAAAACTTATCATACAATTGATAAAAATTTATATGGTCCTGAATTTCAGTCGCTTCAACGGCTACCTCAAAATCTACAAATATTAATTTCTGGCTACCTAAAGAAGAGCTCAGTGACCTTGAACATTTTTCATTTGTATGTTTAAGGACGTCAAAAATTGAAATGGCAATCCCAAACAGCGTTGTCAGTCTTGTTTGGCTGATTCTGTCGTATGATGCCAGCAGCTGTTTTCGAAATGAGTGTATTTTCTTCAAGGTCGTTTTAAAATGGCTTTTAGATTGAAAAGCAAATACCCCGAACAATGTGACTTACGAGAAGGAAAAAACCCGTAAAACTGTCCCTGTAGGGGGGGGGGGAGTAGAACGTAATACCTGGAAACTTTAGTGTACCTTAACTACTGTGATAGTATTAAATAAATTTGTGGTGGTCCTGAAGTGTCGAAACTGCATATTCGACTCAGTTTCTTTTAATATACTTTTAATTGAGCACATGGGATTCGTTAATTGCGGATAAGTATTATGAGTAATAGGCCTCCGGTTTTCCTTTTATTTGTTAACAACAATTACCCTGTGTACGGATGCATAAAATTGTTACTTAATTTGTAACACCGGGGTGTGACACACAGCTTTAGCGGCGTGATTGAGATTTGGAACACTATAGACAGTGCCCGACTGTCATACTACGTATAGCTGTAGTTATACTGTGTCTTATATGATTGTTACAGCGGTCAACTGAAAGTACTTTTTAAGCATAAACGCGTCGTGTCGTGGGCATGACTATAAAATTAAGTAAAGAATTTGTACTACAACAGTTGCTCCTCAGAATATTTTGGGGTAAAGTTTTCTCTCTTCCACTGCCTTTCTTCACCTGGTTTCATTTTTTTCAACAATCTACTAGTCACTTGACAAGTATAATCGTGGTCAGTTCAACTGTTTTCGTTAATTTGTATTTGTAATAAACACAAGAAATAAACGTAATTTACTAATCGGAGAAGCGTTGAAGAATAGCGAAAAATTCTCCTGAGGAATTTGTTCCTTATAGGTATAGATAATGATAATGGCACAATTCCTTGTGCTTGATTATTAGTTTAGGCAATTAACATTTTGATTTATTAGTAATTTTGATTTATTAGTATTAGGTCCCTTTCTATTTTGTTTATGATGTGTTGCACCAGCAACTGAGTGAACCGTGCAATTCTGTCTGTCCGATCCTTACATTTTTGTCATTGGGAAATGTTCAGTCGTGGTATAAAACTTGTAGGTAATGTCAGATACACATTTTCCTATTAACTGAGGATACTATGCACGTTTTTTTTTGTATGTTTTCAGTCCCTTCTTTTTTGTTCTTTGTATGCTGTTCCTCATGCCGTTAGTGAATCAGGTGATTATTCCGTAGACGACTATAGTGTTACGGGCTATTAATGCGTGCAAAATATATCTTTGTATACTGTGTTAAGCAACGAGTATTCATCAGAAAAGACATCGTGCAGAAAAGCGAGTTCATTTTGATGCATGGTATTTGCATAGAATTTTATTAAAAATGTCAGTTTTTTCATTTGCACAGTTAATGTAATCAAACATATAAGTGAATACCGGGATGCAATTACGATACAGATTAATTTAGAGCGACACACGTGAATAGGACGTTTCTGAACTGCGTAGTACTGAATGCATGGTGGTGGGGCTCGTTCTCCTCCCAACGAGAAGTCATTTTAGTAGCAATGGAGCAATGGTCCTTGCAACGTTGGCTGTTCATGTATGACAGTTGTGTTCAAAGTGGTCAGTCTATCACACCTGCGCAGCGACTCTATCGAAATGGCAATTTTCTGATAGTATTATTTCTCAAGGAAGGAAAAGGGTATCAGCCTTGATATTGTATGTGCTTACTTATGTGTGATTGTAGTTAATTGATAGTGAATTTCAACGGTGAGTAAGGAGTGCCGTTTAAATATTACAGTCTTTTATAAATTGGAACCTTTTAATTGTTATAAATTTACGCTTGTAAGAAAACTGAAGAAATATTAAAACTCAGTTATAGTGTTAGGTATCACCCGTGCCAGAAAATTGACGGCATTACTTACATTCTATCATTGTTTCACACCAGAATCAGACAGTACATGAACATGTGATTCGGAATTATATCGAACTGAGTGATGTATTGCCCTAGGTGATCAGATTAGAGAAAAAGGGAAATTCTGTGCATAAAATTTACAGAAAGAATGGAGAGTGGACTGAATAATGTTATGGACAGATACAGAGACGTCGAAAGTTTACATGGAAGAATGGAAATGCTGCTAATGGATAGCGAAGAAAGACGTTTTGAAGGGGAAAGTAGAATATAATAGAAAAATCTATGGATATAAAAATGATAGTTGTATGAAGAGGGAGAACTTTTTAAAAAATAGAAAGGATTTAAGGAGAACGTTAAAGCAGCAGGTAGTATCTGTTAGTTCGGAAACTGCTTTTGAAACGAGTAAGTGTTGAGTTGGGTGTTTTACATAACCTGATGGAAACGGAAGACTTGTGCACTGAACTAAATATGAAATAGAAAGAGAATATCAAGTACAGGCAAAGAGGACAACTTTGTATGTATCTACAACTTAAAGGAAATAATTTCGAATCTGTATTAGGGCTCAACTATGAAGTGAATTAACTGAAGAGAAGAAAGTATAGAGAATGAAAACGATATAACACCATAGGACAGAATTATGAGACCTGGCACATACATTTGAAATTTAACGGTTTTCAATGTTGTTTTGTACAAAAGGTTAGCAACATTCGAAAGAACATATTCATGTCAAAGGTGTAAATTACGGTCAGGAAGAAATAGAATCGGTAGCTGACAACTCTTATGGACAAGTAAATAGGAAGAATGGTATGGCATTACGATGAGGAGAAAGGTGGCAGACAACACAAACGTGGGTGCATGCGCGCACTCACACACGAGACCTGTCGCTTTTGTGACTTGAATTGACGATTGTCAAGTTATGATGGAGTTTAAGTTAATAGTTCATATTTATTTATTTTTTTTTGTAATTTAGCATTGTGAAAAAGATTTTATTGGAGATATTGGAATTTACTTTTACTAGATGAGCGCAAGTCGTTGTTATATTGAATGTTAATGAGTTTTCGAATTTGTAATAGAGTTATGTATATTCATTAAATTAGTGTTATATTTTGTTGGAATTGTGTGTCCAAATAAGTTTCCATTGTAGTACTTAGTAATGGTAGACTGGAAAATTGACACATTGTGCGAATGAAGACACCACAGTCATTATCTGTGCATCCTAACGCTGTGATGTTGAATAAAAGGGTGATGGTCATGAAGTGTTGAAAGTAAACATGAAGTAGGTAAATTTGTTGCTGTGTTGTTGCTTTTGTAGTACATCTAAGTGAGCACATAGAATTTGTTATTTGTCAATAATTATGAGATTGCTGTTACCCAATATTTTTGTAAATATTGCTGTACCGTGTTCATACTTTGGAAAACAAAAGAAGAGTTACGTTTATTTATTGGCATTGTCTAGAGACCGGTGTATAAGCGTTCCGTGTTCTCGTTGGTGGGGACCAAAATGACTATGTCTACAGTTAATGCCTGTCATGATGTGATCTAAATTCAGTCATAAGACCATGCTATTGCACCTAGTAGATTTCGACCATGTGTTAGGTGCGACTCTGTTTAAACAGATTGTCGGAAAGGATAGCGCACTTGGTGTTATGTAGTGTATTGTGTATTGAGACACGACACCTTAGTTTTCTTCTGAAGGGAAAATATGGCATCAACCTCGCTTGAAATAGAACTTCTATGCACCACTACTCTGAAAAATTATCAAATCGTGCAATTTGTGTTGTTATTTGTTATCGAGCGGCTGAAGGTGGAATGCTGAAATGGTTGGCAAAATCGTTGTACGAACTGGAGCCTACTGGTAGGCATACCCAGGAGAGCACATTTCAGTGTACATAACGGGTCATCTGCAATTTCTTCAAGTGAAAAACATGGAAGGAACGTTTTTCGCCAGATGATGGTGAAATGTTTGCTGGTGGGTTGGATACTGAGAGAATTCTTAGGTAAAAATTAAAAGCTGAAACGAATGAACTCTTGTATACGGAGGAAAGTTTACACGTATCAGTTAACTGTGGCGGGTGATGCAAGACTTCTAGTAATAATGAAGATGGTAATAGGAAACTAAATGTGCCCACAGCTGAGTTTTGCTAATGCCCTGCATTGTCCATCTAGAGAAGTCTGTACTTAATCGAGGAGAAATAACAACAGACAAATGTAAATGTTTCAGTTAAGTAATTGATCCTCTCAAAGTTGGCATTAGGTTGTCAACAACACAATAGATACGTCAATGAGTTTTATGTAAAGTATTTTTTATGCTGAAACAGAAAGTGTTATAACAAATGCTCTATCACATCACGTTATTTAGTTATCTGTCTTACGTCATTTTGGAGTAATAATAAAAACGATCTGCTATCTTTTGAAATATGTTACAAAAATGCCGGACGTGGTTAAGATTGCAGAAGAAAGGACAGCTGTATGATACATTGACATTCCGACAGCCACGATTTAACCAATGAGTCATCCAGCAGGAACAAAGGAGTCATCCCCGGTCTTTGAAAACACGCAATCTGTCAGTAGGGGCGCAATCTTCCCGGTAAGGGCGCTGTACCGGGCGTCCGACGAAGCGCAAAAGACTCTTTCGCAGCGACTCTGGAGCTCTTCACCCTCCAATTCTAAGGTTTTCATTTTCTTCACCCGACAACGATTTTCATTTTCTGTGTCGGTACCCTGTGGACAGTATTTCCTCGGATGCGCTGCTAGGAAGCCCCCACCCCAAGAATAGATACCTTACCATTCTTCCGTTTGATAATAACCGCAATGGTGATTTCATTCTGTCTTGTCATGAAGCGAGCGATCTCAGTGTCATATCGTAGTCTGTTGTGGATCTGCTGAGAACTCTCTCTCTCTCTCTCTCTCTCTCTCTCTCTCTCTCTCTCTCTCTCTCTCTCTCTCTCTCTCTCTCTGTCTCTCTCTCTCTCTCTCTGTCTCTCTCTCTCTCTCTCTCACACACACACACACACACACACACACACACACAAGCGCGTGTGTGTGTCCAATGTAATGTTTTGAGTGAGATTAATTTTGTTTGTTTCAAATTGATTTCTGAAATTCAACTCGAAAGAAAAGTTAATTAAACGTTAGTTATAATAGTCAAATTTAATTTACTGATTCTAATTGATTTAAATTAATAGGGTTATTAATCAATTAACGAATGTAGTATAACAAATTCCTCTTAATTACTGTTCACTGTTCAATTCACTGTAAGTGATACAGATATGTTGGGGGCGCAGTGGTAAGATACTCCCGATTCAGTAGTTATTATCGACGAACCTAGTAAACGAAGAGATCTTTGTTGGAGAGGATGCTATTGTTGCGTTGCGTAGTTAACCCGTGGGAGGATTGCGACATCTGGTTCGAGCCCAGTGGCTGACAGATTATAACCATAGTGCTGATCAGTAAGTTTATATATATTTCACAGATATAGGCCAGACATATATCGGGCAGTTTTACTGTAAAACGCTCAAACCTGCCAGCGCAGTGGTCAGATATTCCCAGCAGTGGCTTAAGCGCGTTCACCGCGGATACGTCTGGCCAGCTGGATGTCTTTCGGCATAATGGTGATTATGTCTTCCGGCATTCTCTTAGCGTGGATGGCGCACAAGTTGGTTGTCTTCAAAAAGACCGAACAAGTAGGCTTCGCTAGCTTCTTGCAGAGCTATCACGGCCGAGCTTTGGAAGCGAAGGTCCGTCTTTAAGTCTTGCGCTATTTCGCATACCAGACGCTGGAACGGCAGCTTTCGGATGAGAAGTTCCGTACTCTTCTGGTAACGCCTGATTTCTCTAAGAGCGACTGTGCCTGGCCTGTAACGGTAAGGCTTCTTCACGCTGCCGGTGGCTGGAGCGCTCTTCCTAGCCGCTTTCGTAGCCAGCTGTTTGCGAGAAGCTTTGCCTCCTGTAGATTTACGTGCCGTTAATCCGCCCGGTTTTTATGGGCTCTATGGGGTACGAAAACTTCGATTGGTCTTAACCATCCGCCAATCCCGCTAGCCAAATTAACGACCGCCGAATGCATACAAACAGGATATCAAAATTTTTGGTGTGACATTCGCTCGTCGTACGCCAGCACAACATGACCGGTCGCGGAAAAGGTGGCAAGGGACTAGGAAAGGGAGGAGCCAAGGGACACCGAAAGGTGTTGAGAGACAACATCCAGGGCATCACTAAGCCCGCAATCAGGCGTCTCGCTCGTCGCGGAGGTGTAAAGCGCATCTCCGGTCTGATATACGAGGAGACACGCGGCGTGCTGAAAGTGTTCTTGGGAAACGTTATTAGGGACGCCGTCACTTCACGGAACACGCCAAACGGAAGACTGTGACGGCCATGGATGCCGTGTACGCTCTGAAACGTCAAGGTCGTACCCTGTACGGTTTCGGCGGTTAAGGAACACTCGACTTTTCTCGTTCGTTTGGCTTCCTATCGGTCCTTTTCAGGACCACAAACGATTCTGTAAGAGGCATGTGTGCTACGCGGTCGCTTTTGTTATGTCCGTCGATGACGTTCGTCACCAGACGCTTCCTCGTAATTTTGAAATCGTGCGATCTCTTAGTGTTGTAGTAGTATTCCGGCGTGTAGTCTGTACGTGTTCAACAGAGACATAGACGAGAGTGTGTCTCTATCCGCGCGTGAAAAGGTATTGCAGACTGCTTACTAGGTAGGTTACTAGGATAAAGGAACGTCAGACTGCCGTCACGCGCGTAATTGATGTGTTTTTTTTTAATCGAGAAATAACTGATTACTAGATAAGAAACGTGTTTAACAAAAAATGACGTAACAGGATGCGTAACGGCAGTTCCGAAAACGAACAGTCAACACTGTCACTGTACATTGTACGCTGCCGATGGAGTTGCCAAAGTGGGTATTTTGTAGTGGCGAAAAAACGGGAAACGGCGACGTCGAAGAATTCACCGACGTTGAGGATGTTAGGATGAAGCTTTCTGCAGCGTAGGGCGCAGGAAGCGTCTGTTGTAAAGCGTTTTTGGGCGGTTTCCGCAACGGTGTCACGGAGACGACGGATCCGTGGCCAGCGGTGTCTCAGCGCCTGCGACGGGATCTGCCTGCGTCGTTAGTCCAATATGTCTGGAATGTTGTTTTGTGTTTCAGAGAATATACTGGCGTCGCGTTTTCTCAAAACCCGGGGGTGCGTTTAGAACAACAGTATAGTCTGCCTCCTTGGCCACACCATCCACAGTATTTGTCAATTCAGTCTTCATCAGTAGAAAAATCTCCATAACCATATAACTCCGAACAGTCCTATTCTTATTTCAGGAATGTTCGAAGTTTTATGACTATGGGGATTTTTTTGTCTACCTTATTTACAGGCATCACAGTATTAGAAAGTCGATGTTAAGTCTCCAGTTGTCCCTAGTCAGGAACGCGTCCATCACTTGTTTCTATTAAATAGTGACTGACGCTTTCCTGAGTAGGGAAGATTGGTTGCTTACATCAGCAGTCTCAATTCGATCTCAACCGTTAACTGACAGCGGAAAAATCGAGTACATTACATGAGACAGTTATTTGGGAAATATTGAAGTAAATTGTTTAACAACGTTTCGACATGGTTATTACTTATAACACTTGTTGTGCGTTATCCATGTTTTGCAGGCACCTCAATAGAAGAAATGTCGGCCTATTGTCTCTACTCAAAAGTGTGGTACCACGTGGTTTATAATGAAGTTGTACTTCACTTTTGTGTAGGGAGAATAGGTTAATTGTCGGCTGGCTCATATCTCTTTGAATCGTTGAATGTTGATAATTTGTAGGTAATTTTTAGGTAACAATTTTATAAATCATATGAGGTACCGTTTAATTATGTTGTGTTCTGCAATATTCTAATTTACAGGCATCTCATCAAGCTGGAATTAGAGAGTCCATGTCAAATCTCCAGTTGTCCCGAGTCAGAAAGGTTTGTGTGACTGGCTTCTATTAATTTGTTTCACTGGCCTTTCTGATTAGGGAAGATTGGTTGCGCACGTCAGCAGTATCAATTTGATCTCAACAGTTAACTGACAGCGGAACAATCGACTACATTCATTCAGACAGTTATTTGGGAAATGATGAAGTAAAATCTGTAATAACGTTTTGAGATGGTTATTTCTAGTACTTATATCTCTTGTTGTGCATTACTATAATTGTCGTCTGGAGTCCATGTCAAATCTCCAGTTGTCCCGAGTCAGAAAGGTTTGTGTGACTGGCTTCTATTAATTTGTTTCACTGGCCTTTCTGATTAGGGAAGATTGGTTGCGCACGTCAGCAGTATCAATTTGATCTCAACAGTTAACTGACAGCGGAACAATCGACTACATTCCATATGACAGTTATTTGGGAAATGATGAAGTAAAATCTGTAATAACGTTTCGACATGGTTATTACTTATAACACTTGTGCGTTATCCATGTTTTGCAGGCACCTCAATGGAAGAAATGTCGGCCTATTGTCTCTACTCAAAAGTGTGGTACCACGTGGTTTATAATGAAGTTGTACTTCACTTTTGTGTAGGGAGAATAGGTTAATTGTCGGCTGGCTCATATCTCTTTGAATCGTTGAATGTTGATAATTTGTAGGTAATTTTTAGGTAACAATTTTATAAATCATATGAGGTACCGTTTAATTATGTTGTATTCTGCAATATTCTCATTTACAGGCATCTCATCAATCTGGAATTAGAGAGTCCATGTCAAATCTCCAGTTGTCCCGAGTCAGAAAGGTTTGTGTGACTGGCTTCTATTAATTTGTTTCACTGGCCTTTCTGATTAGGGAAGATTGGTTGCGCACGTCAGCAGTATCAATTTGATCTCAACAGTTAACTGACAGAGGAACAATCGACTACATTCCATCAGAGAGTTATTTGGGAAATGATGAAGTAAAATCTTTAATAACGTTTTGGCATGGTTATTACTAGTACTTATATCTCTTGTTGTGCATTACTATAATTGTCGTCTGGATCAGTACGATCGCCTCGCATTTCATTGAATTGTTGAATATTGATAATTTGAATGTAATTCTGAAGGTAATAAGTTAAAATATCATATGAAGTACCGTTTACTTATGGTGTTTTGTGGAATAACATTATTTACATGCATCTCCTTAGTATATAATATACACGTTACAATAGAGTTATTTCAGTACAAATTTAAAACTGTTAGATGAAACATATTGAAAAGTTTTAGTTTTATTAAATGGTTGTTTCGTATTGTTATACTTATTGCCTTGTCCAGCAGTGAAGTATTTTATAACAGTGTCTACTGAATTTACCATGCTGAAAAAGGGGAATTGCCACACCGAGGCAAAACATTACAGTGAAATATTTTCATGTGGTTTGTGGTATAAGAACGTGTTTTTAAATTCTAAACTGCGTCTGCTCTAAGTCTACACCACGCTTCAATAGGGTTTATTTATTCATAGTTCAGTTTTCAATAAAATAGTTCCGAAGAAAGTACTCTGCGTAACTAATTTATGACTTCATTAAAACGTAATTTCCTATATATGTTCTACAAATTTACGTATTAATATAAAGATGTAAACTATTGTATGATCTCTAGGATTGTGATTTTACATGTAGTGCTATAAATGTTGTAGAACATAAGTGTGATGGTGGTAATATTTTGTCTCTTGTAACTAATATATAATAATTATAAATCTATTGCCTATTTTATCAGTGAAAAGTGTTTTAAATGAAATACTTTTTTAGAAATAGGCATAAAGTAAATCGGTTTATGCATACTGTTCCACTGATGTGGATGCAGGATCCAAAACCGACACAACTGAAGTATTAAACACGTGTTTGAATACACTTTGTATGTCTGTACTACCAAGATTGCAGCTACACTAACGTATAATACCGTTTACATAAAGCTTGTATAAAAAATTGTTTAAAGTACCGGTACCCTAAGAAATTCCATATTGCTGGGATATTATGTTCCACAGTTTATCTCATTTCACATATACTAATACATGGTTTTTTACTTTCGTTGGACAATGGTGCCTTTCGTGGATTTTATATACTCTGTTACAAATTACTGTATTACTCGAGTTTAATAAATGTGTAATATACAAGATAAGGGTAGCACGAGTTAAGAGTACCATACCAATGTGTGTGTACGATCAATTGAAAACAGTGTATTACTATGCAATACATAATTACCATACGTGAAAAAAATTCCATTTTGGCTACAATTTGTATTCAGTCTTTAGATTTAGTAGAGTGCTTTAGTTTATATGTTCTTAGTACCATTGTGTGAGATACGTTGCAGGTATCACTACTGTAGTTTCAATCGTTCAGTAAATAATGTTGCCTTTAATCAGCAATATGTGACGGAGTTACGGATTGAAAAACTACTGATAGCTCAGATATTGTGCTAAGGTTGACGATCACATCACTTCGCAACCAATTTATGTAAATTCGTTTACACAATAATATTATAGTTACGAATCTAAAAGTATTGTTTTAAATCTAAACCAACTATATATGTTATAGATATCAAATAATGATATAACAAAATTTTATGTAAGAAGTAGGAGTTATGTGTGACTGTGTGTAAGTGTGTGTGATAAGGTTGTAAATACCGTTTATCAAAGTATACGTCAACCTTGGATTTGTGTTCTGTTACGGAAGTTATAAGATAGTTTTGCCTAAATCGTCGAAAAGTTCTTAAATTTTAGTACTTCTTGTTTACGTAGGCGTACATAAACTCGGTTTCTCGTAGAGTGTATCACTGATGTGGATACATTACGTTAAAGCCGATACATTTAACGCATAAAACTTATTTACATATACTAATTCTCTTAGCTTTTCCTTTGGTCAAAAATACTAATATTTGGTCTCATTAGTTTCACTGGTCCGAGGCTCAGCCCCAAGGTGTTAGTGGCAACATGGATTCCAAGGTAAATACCAGAATTTTGTTACTCGTATTACAGACACGTAATGCATGCTTAAGCCTGTATATACGCTACACTGTACGTTTGTGTACTGCACCTTATTGGTGTTTTGTGTAACCATTAGATGGTTAGCATGAGATAGGCCTACTGTAATTTAGAAAATTGTTTTATAGAATAACGGTACGATTGCAGTGAAACCTTCGGTAGAAGAATATATTGGACAGCAGATAATACCTATTTTTGGCATGTGTGAATTCTCAAGTTCAGTAGATTGTTTTCGCTTCACTGCTACAAGTAATTAACTATTTTCCTTTACAGCTTGTAGTTTGCACATCGATATATATTTCGGTCTCATCAACCACTAACACTGATGAATAGTAAAATGCAACCAAGCTCAGTCTGCACCGATAGTGAAGCAGACACTATTTCTTGGTACTGTTGCCGCGCTCATATTCATTTCTTCCACTGTGCCAAATTGATCCACAGTGGTATGAAGGAATATCGGTAGGATTGCAGTGCAATCTTCGGTAGAAGAATATATTGGACAGCAGGTAATACCTATTTTTGTCATGTGTGAATTCTCAAGTTCTTAGGAATGTTTTCCTTTCTCTGCTCCAAGTAATTAGGTAGGTCTTTTATAGTAGCTTGAAGTTTGCATGTCGATATATATTTCGGTCTCATCAACCCCTAACACTGACGAATTGTTAAATGCAACCAGGCTCAGTCTGCACAGACAGTGAAGCAGACACTATTTCTTAGTAATGTTGCCGCGCTGATATTCCTTTCTTCCACTGTGTCAACTTGACCCACAGTGGTATGAAGGAATATCAGTACGATTTCATTGCAATCTTCGGTAGAAGAATATACTGAACAGCATGCAATACCTATTTTTGGCATGTGTGCATTCTCAAGTTGAGTGGCTTGTTTTCGCTTCACTCCTACAAGTAATTAGCTATTTTTCTTTATAGCTTGTAGTTTGCATGTCGATATATATTTTGGTCTTATCAACCCCTAACACTGGCGAATAGTAAAATGCAACCAGGCACAGTCTGCACATATAGTGAAGCATTCACTATTTTTTGGTACTGTTGCCGTGCTGATATTCCTTTTTCCACTGTGTCAAATTGACCCACAGTGGTATGAAGGAATATCGATACGACTGCAGTGCAATCTTCGGTAGAAGAATATATTGGACAGCAGTTAATACCTATTTTTGGCATGTGTGAATTCTCAAGTTCAATTGATTGTTTTCGCTTAACTCCTTCAAGTAATTAGCTATTTTTCTTTATAGCTTGTAGTTTGCATGTCGATATATATTTTGGTCTTATCAACCCCTAACACTGGCGAATAGTAAAATGCAACCAGGCTCAGTCTTCACAGATAGTGAAGCAGGCACTATTTCTTGGTACTGTTGCCGCGCTGATATTCCTTTCTTCCACTGTGTCAAATAGACCCACAGTGGTATGAAGGAATATCGGCACGATCGCAGTGCAATCTTCAGTAGAAGAATACATCGGACAGCAGGTAATACCTATTTTTATCATTTGTGAATTCTCACGTTCTTAGGACAGTTTTCCCTTCGCCGCTCCAAGTAATTAGGTAGGTCTATTATAGTAGCTTGACGTTTGCATGTCGATATATATTTCGGTCTTATCAACCCCTAACACTGGTGAATAGTAAAATGCAACAAGGCTCAGTCTGCACAGATAGTGAAGCAGACACTATTTCTTGGTACTGTTGCCGCGCTGGTATTCCTTTCTTCCACTGTGTCAAATAGACCCACAGAGGTGTGAAGGAATATCGGCACGATTGCAGTGCAATCTTCGGTAGAAGAATAAATCGGACAGGAGGTAATACCTATTTTTATCATTTGTTAAATCTCACGTACTTTGGACTGTTTTCCCTACGCTGCTCCAAGTAATTAGGTAGGTCTTTTATAGTAGCTTGGCGTTTGCATGTCGATATATATTTCGGTCTTATCAACCCCTAACACTGACGAATAGTAAAATACAACCTGGCTCAGTCTGCACAGACAGTGAAGCAGACAATATTTCTTGGTACTGTTGCCGCGCTGAGATTCCTTTCTTCCACTGTGTCAAATAGACCCACAGTGGTATGAAGGAATATCGGCACGATTGCAGTGCAATCTTCGGTAGAAGAATACATCGGACAGGAGGTAATACCTATTTTTATCATTTGTGAATTCTCACGTTCTTTGGACTGTTTCCCTTCGCTGCTCCAAGTAATTAGGTAGGTTTTTTATAGTAGCTTGACGTTTGCATGTCGATATATATTTCGGTCTTATCAACCCCTAACACTGGTGAATAGTAAAATGCAACCAGGGTCAGTCTGCACAGATAGTGAAGCAGACACTATTTCTTAGTACTGTTGCCACGCTGATATTCCTTTCTTCCACTGTGTCAAATAGACCCACAGTGGTATGAAGGAATATCGGCACCATTGCAGTGCAATCTTCGGTAGAAGAATACATCGGACAGCAGGTAATACCTATTTTTATCATTTGTGAATTCTCACGTTCTTTGGACTGTTTTCCCTTCGCTGCTCCAAGTAATTAGGTAGGTCTTTTATAGTAGCTTGACGTTTGCATGTCGATATATATTTCGGTCTTATCAACCCCTAACACTGGTGAATAGTAAAATGCAACCAGGGTCAGTCTGCACAGATAGTGAAGCAGACACTATTTCTTAGTACTGTTGCCGCGCTGATATTCCTTTCTTCCACTGTGTCAAATAGACCCACAGTGGTATGAAGGAATATCGGCACGATTGCAGTGCAATCTTCGGTAGAAGAATACATCGGGCAGCAGGTAATACCTATTTTTATCATTTGTGAATTCTCACGTTCTTTGGACAGTTTTCCCTTCGTTGCTCCAAGTAATTAGGTAGGTCTTTTATAGTAGCTTGACGTTTGCATGTCGATATATATTTCGGTCTTATCAACCCCTAACACTGGTGAATAGTAAAATGCAACCAGGCTCAGTCTGCACAGACAGTGAAGCACAAACTATTTCTTGGTACTGTTGCCGCGCTGGTATTCCTTTCTTCCACTGTGTCAAATAGACCCACAGTGGTATGAAGGAATATCGGCACGATTGCAGTGCAATCTTCGGTAGAAGAATAAATCGGACAGGAGGTAATACCTATTTTTATCATTTGTGAATTCTCACGTTCTTTGGACTGTTTTCCCTTCGCTGCTCCAAGTAATTAGGTAGGTCTTTTATAGTAGCTTGACGTTTGCATGTCGATATATATTTCGGTCTTATCAACCCCTAACACTGGTGAATAGTAAAATGCAACCAGGCTCAGTCTGCACAGACAGTGAAGCAGAAACTATTTCTTGGTACTGTTGCCGCGCTGGTATTCCTTTCTTCCACTGTGTCAAATAGACCCACAGTGGTATGAAGGAATATCGGCACGATTCCAGTGCAATCTTCGGTAGAAGAATAAATCGGACAGGAGGTAATACCTATTTTTATCATTTGTTAATTCTCACGTTCTTTGGACTGTTTTCCCTACGCTGTTCCAAGTAATTAGGTAGGTCTTTTATAGTAGCTTGGCGTTTGCATGTCACTATATATTTCGGTCTTATCAACCCCTAACACTGACGAATAGTAAAATGCAACCAGGCTCAGTCTGCACAGATAGTGAAGCAGACACTATTTCTTGGTACTGTTGCCGCGCTGGTATTCCTTTCTTCCACTGTGTCAAATAGACCCACAGTGGCATGAAGGAATATCGGCACGATTGCAGTGCAATCTTCGGTAGAAGAATAAATCGGACAGGAGGTAATACCTATTTTTATCATTTGTTAATTCTCACGTTCTTTGGACTGTTTTCCCTACGCTGCTCCAAGTAATTAGGTAGGTCTTTTATAGTAGTTTGGCGTTTGCATGTCGATATATATATTTCGGTCTTATCAACACCTAACACTGGTGAATATTAAAATGCAACCAGGCTCAGTCTGCACAGATAGTGAAGCAGACACTATTTCTTGGTACTGTTGCCGCGCTGGTATTCCTTTCTTCCACTGTGTCAAATAGACCCACAGTGGCATGAAGGAATATCGGCACGATTGCAGTGCAATCTTCGGTAGAAGAATAAATCGGACAGGAGGTAATACCTATTTTTATCATTTGTTAATTCCCACGTTCTTTGGACTGTTTTCCCTACGCTGCTCCAAGTAATTAGGTAGGTTTTTTATAGTAGTTTGGCGTTTGCATGTCGATATATATTTCGGTCTTATCAACCCCTAACACTGACGAATAGTAAAATGCAACCAGGCTCAGTCTGCACAGATAGTGAAGCAGACACTATTTCTTAGTACTGTTGCCGCGCTGAAATTCCTTTCTTCCACTGTGTCAAATAGACCCACAGTGGTATGAAGGAATATCGGCACGATTGCAGTGCAATCTTCGGTAGAAGAATACATCGGACTGCAGGTAATACCTATTTTTATCATTTGGGAATTCTCACGTTCTTTGGACTGTTTCCCTTCGCTGCTCCAAGTAATTAGGTAGGTCTTTTATAGTAGCTTGACGTTTGCATGTCGATATATATTTCGGTCTTATCAACCCCTAACACTGGTGAATAGTAAAATGCAACCAGGCTCAGTCTGCACAGACAGTTAAGCAGAAACTATTTCTTGGTACTGTTGCCGCGCTGACATTCCTTTCTTCCACTGTGTCAAATAGACCCACAGTGGTATGAAGGAATATCGGCACGATTGCAGTGCAATCTTGGGTAGAAGAATACATCGGACAGCAGGTAATACCTATTTTTATCATTTGTGAATTCTCACGTTCTTTGGACTGTTTTCCCTTAGCTGCTCCAAGTAATTAGGTAGGTCTTTTATAGTAGCTTGACGTTTGCATGTCGATATATATTTCGGTCTTATCAACCCCTAACACTGGTGAATAGTAAAATGCAACCAGGGTCAGTCTGCACAGATAGTGAAGCAGACACTATTTCTTAGTACTGTTGCCGCGCTGAAATTCCTTTCTTCCACTGTGTCAAATAGACCCACAGTGGTATGAAGGAATATCGGCACGATTGCAGTGCAATCTTCGGTAGAAGAATACATCGGGCAGCAGGTAATACCTATTTTTATCATTTGTGAATTCTCACGTTCTTTGGACTGTTTTCCCTTCGCTGCTCCAAGTAATTAGGTAGGTCTTTTATAGTAGCTTGACGTTTGCATGTCGATATATATTTCGGTCTTATCAACCCCTAACACTGGTGAATAGTAAAATGCAACCAGGCTCAGTCTGCACAGACAGTGAAGCACAAACTATTTCTTGGTACTGTTGCCGCGCTGGTATTCCTTTCTTCCACTGTGTCAAATAGACCCACAGTGGTATGAAGGAATATCGGCACAATTGCAGTGCAATCTTCGGTAGAAGAATAAATCGGACAGGAGGTAATACCTATTTTTATCATTTGTTAATTCTCACGTTCTTTGGACTGTTTTCCCTACGCTGCTCCAAGTAATTAGGTAGGTCTTTTATAGTAGTTTGGCGTTTGCATGTCGATATATATTTCGGTCTTATCAACCCCTAACACTGACGAATAGTAAAATACAACCTGGCTCAGTCTGCACAGACAGTGAAGCAGACAATATTTCTTGGTACTGTTGCCGCGCTGAGATTCCTTTCTTCCACTGTGTCAAATAGACCCACATTGGTATGAAGGAATATCGGCACGATTGCAGTGCAATCTTCGGTAGAAGAATACATCGGACAGCAGGTAATACCTATTTTTATCATTTGTGAATTCTCACGTTCTTTGGACAGTTTTCCCTTCGCTGCTCCAAGTAATTAGGTAGGTCTTTTATAGTAGCTTGACGTTTGCATGTCGATATATATTTCGGTCTTATCAACCCATAACACTGGTGAATAGTAAAATGCAACCAGGCTCAGTCTGCACAGACAGTGAAGCACAAACTATTTCTTGGTACTGTTGCCGCGCTGGTATTCCTTTCTTCCACTGTGTCAAATAGACCCACAGTGGTATGAAGGAATATCGGAACGATTGCAGTGCAATCTTCGGTAGAAGAATAAATCGGACAGGAGGTAATACCTATTTTTATCATTTGTGAATTCTCACGTTCTTTGGACTGTTTTCCCTTCGCTGCTCCAAGTAATTAGGTAGGTCTTTTATAGTAGCTTGACGTTTGCATGTCGATATATATTTCGGTCTTATCAACCCCTAACACTGGTGAATAGTAAAATGCAACCAGGCTCAGTCTGCACAGACAGTGAAGCAGAAACTATTTCCTGGTACTGTTGCCGCGCTGGTATTCCTTTCTTCCACTGTGTCAAATAGACCCACAGTGGTATGAAGGAATATCGGCACGATTCCAGTGCAATCTTCGGTAGAAGAATAAATCGGACAGGAGGTAATACCTATTTTTATCATTTGTTAATTCTCACGTTCTTTGGACTGTTTTCCCTACGCTGTTCCAAGTAATTAGGTAGGTCTTTTATAGTAGCTTGGCGTTTGCATGTCACTATATATTTCGGTCTTATCAACCCCTAACACTGACGAATAGTAAAATGCAACCAGGCTCAGTCTGCACAGATAGTGAAGCAGACACTATTTCTTGGTACTGTTGCCGCGCTGGTATTCCTTTCTTCCACTGTGTCAAATAGACCCACAGTGGCATGAAGGAATATCGGCACGATTGCAGTGCAATCTTCGGTAGAAGAATACATGGGACAGCAGGTAATACCTATTTTTATCATTTGTGAATGCTCACGTTCTTTGGACTGTTTTCCCTTCGCTGCTCCAAGTAATTAGGTAGGTCTTTTATAGTAGCTTGACGTTTGCATGTCGATATATATATTTCGGTCTTATCAACACCTAACACTGGTGAATATTAAAATGCAACCAGGCTCAGTCTGCACAGATAGTGAAGCAGACACTATTTCTTGGTACTGTTGCCGCGCTGGTATTCCTTTCTTCCACTGTGTCAAATAGACCCACAGTGGCATGAAGGAATATCGGCACGATTGCAGTGCAATCTTCGGTAGAAGAATAAATCGGACAGGAGGTAATACCTATTTTTATCATTTGTTAATTCCCACGTTCTTTGGACTGTTTTCCCTACGCTGCTCCAAGTAATTAGGTAGGTTTTTTATAGTAGCTTGGCGTTTGCATGTCGATATATATTTCGGTCTTATCAACCCCTAACACTGACGAATAGTAAAATGCAACCAGGCTCAGTCTGCACAGATAGTGAAGCAGACACTATTTCTTAGTACTGTTGCCGCGCTGATATTCCTTTCTTCCACTGTGTCAAATAGACCCACAGTGGTATGAAGGAATATCGGCACGATTGCAGTGCAATCTTCGGTAGAAGAATACATCGGACTGCAGGTAATACCTATTTTTATCATTTGGGAATTCTCACGTTCTTTGGACTGTTTCCCTTCGCTGCTCCAAGTAATTAGGTAGGTCTTTTATAGTAGCTTGACGTTTGCATGTCGATATATATTTCGGTCTTATCAACCCCTAACACTGGTGAATAGTAAAATGCAACCAGGCTCAGTCTGCACAGACAGTTAAGCAGAAACTATTTCTTGGTACTGTTGCCGCGCTGACATTCCTTTCTTCCACTGTGTCAAATAGACCCACAGTGGTATGAAGGAATATCGGCGCGATTGCAGTGCAATCTTCGGTAGAAGAATACATCGGACAGCAGGTAATACCTATTTTTATCATTTGTGAATTCTCACGTTCTTTGGACTGTTTTCCCTTCGCTGCTCCAAGTAATTAGGTAGGTCTTTTATAGTAGCTTGACGTTTGCATGTCGATATATATTTCGGTCTTATCAACCCCTAACACTGGTGAATAGTAAAATGCAACCAGGGTCAGTCTGCACAGATAGTGAAGCAGACACTATTTCTTAGTACTGTTGCCGCGCTGATATTCCTTTCTTCCACTGTGTCAAATAGACCCACAGTGGTGTGAAGGAATATCGGCACGATTGCAGTGCAATCTTCGGTAGAAGAATACATCGGGCAGCAGGTAATACCTATTTTTATCATTTTTGAATTCTCACGTTCTTTGGACTGTTTTCCCTTCGCTGCTCCAAGTAATTAGGTAGGTCTTTTATAGTAGCTTGACGTTTGCATGTCGATATATACTTTTCGGTCTTATCAACCCCTAACACTGGTGAATAGTAAAATGCAACCAGGCTCAGTCTGCACAGACAATGAAGCACAAACTATTTCTTGGTACTGTTGCCGCGCTGGTATTCCTTTCTTCCACTGTGTCAAATAGACCCACAGTGGTATGAAGGAATATCGGCACGATTGCAGTGCAATCTTCGGTAGAAGAATAAATCGGACAGGAGGTAATACCTATTTTTATCATTTGTTATCATTTGTTAATTCTCACGTTCTTTGGACTGTTTTCCCTACGCTGCTCCAAGTAATTAGGTAGGTCTTTTATAGTAGTTTGGCGTTTGCATGTCGATATATATTTCGGTCTTATCAACCCCTAACACTGGTGAATAGTAAAATGCAACCAGGCTCAGTCTGCACAGACAGTGAAGCAGAAACTATTTCTTGGTGCTGTTGCCGCGCTGGTATTCCTTTCTTCCACTGTGTCAAATAGACCCACAGTGGTATGAAGGAATATCGGCACGATTTCAGTGCAATCTTCGGTAGAAGAATAAATCGGACAGGAGGTAATACCTATTTTTATCATTTGTAAATTCTCACGTTCTTTGGACTGTTTTCCCTACGCTGTTCCAAGTAATTAGGTAGGTCTTTTATAGTAGCTTGACGTTTGCATGTCGATATATATTTCGGTCTTTTCAACCCCTGACACTGGTGAATAGTAAAATGCAACCAGGGTCAGTCTGCACAGATAGTGAAGCCGACACTATTTCTTAGTACTGATGCCGCTCAGATATTCCTTTCTTCCACTGTGTCAAATAGACCCACAGTGGTATGAAGGAATATCGGCACGATTGCAGTCCAATCTTCGGTAGAAGAATACATCGGGCAGCAGGTAATACCTATTTTTATCATTTGTGAATTCTCACGTTCTTTGGACAGTTTTCCCTTCGTTGCTCCAAGTAATTAGGTAGGTCTTTTATAGTAGCTTGACGTTTGCATGTCGATATATATTTCGGTCTTATCAACCCCTAACACTGGTGAATAGTAAAATGCAACCAGGCTCAGTCTGCACAGACAGTGAAGCACAAACTATTTCTTGGTACTGTTGCCGCGCTGGTATTCCTTTCTTCCACTGTGTCAAATAGACCCACAGTGGTATGAAGGAATATCGGCACGATTGCAGTGCAATCTTCGGTAGAAGAATAAATCGGACAGGAGGTAATACCTATTTTTATCATTTGTGAATTCTCACGTTCTTTGGACTGTTTTCCCTTCGCTGCTCCAAGTAATTAGGTAGGTCTTTTATAGTAGCTTGACGTTTGCATGTCGATATATATTTCGGTCTTATCAACCCCTAACACTGGTGAATAGTAAAATGCAACCAGGCTCAGTCTGCACAGACAGTGAAGCAGAAACTATTTCTTGGTACTGTTGCCGCGCTGGTATTCCTTTCTTCCACTGTGTCAAATAGACCCACAGTGGTATGAAGGAATATCGGCACGATTCCAGTGCAATCTTCGGTAGAAGAATAAATCGGACAGGAGGTAATACCTATTTTTATCATTTGTTAATTCTCACGTTCTTTGGACTGTTTTCCCTACGCTGTTCCAAGTAATTAGGTAGGTCTTTTATAGTAGCTTGGCGTTTGCATGTCACTATATATTTCGGTCTTATCAACCCCTAACACTGACGAATAGTAAAATGCAACCAGGCTCAGTCTGCACAGATAGTGAAGCAGACACTATTTCTTGGTACTGTTGCCGCGCTGGTATTCCTTTCTTCCACTGTGTCAAATAGACCCACAGTGGAATGAAGGAATATCGGCACGATTGCAGTGCAATCTTCGGTAGAAGAATACATGGGACAGCAGGTAATACCTATTTTTATCATTTGTGAATGCTCACGTTCTTTGGACTGTTTTCCCTTCGCTGCTCCAAGTAATTAGGTAGGTCTTTTATAGTAGCTTGACGTTTGCATGTCGATATATATATTTCGGTCTTATCAACACCTAACACTGGTGAATATTAAAATGCAACCAGGCTCAGTCTGCACAGCTAGTGAAGCAGACACTATTTCTTGGTACTGTTGCCGCGCTGGTATTCCTTTCTTCCACTGTGTCAAATAGACCCACAGTGGCATGAAGGAATATCGGCACGATTGCAGTGCAATCTTCGGTAGAAGAATAAATCGGACAGGAGGTAATACCTATTTTTATCATTTGTTAATTCTCACGTTCTTTGGACTGTTTTCCCTACGCTGCTCCAAGTAATTAGGTAGGTTTTTTATAGTAGCTTGGCGTTTGCATGTCGATATATATTTCGGTCTTATCAACCCCTAACACTGACGAATAGTAAAAAGCAACCAGGCTCAGTCTGCACAGATAGTGAAGCAGACACTATTTCTTAGTACTGTTGCCGCGCTGATATTCCTTTCTTCCACTGTGTCAAATAGACCCACAGTGGTATGATGGAATATCGGCACGATTGCAGTGCAATCTTCGGTAGAAGAATACATCGGACTGCAGGTAATACCTATTTTTATCATTTGGGAATTCTCACGTTCTTTGGACTGTTTCCCTTCGCTGCTCCAAGTAATTAGGTAGGTCTTTTATAGTAGCTTGACGTTTGCATGTCGATATATATTTCGGTCTTATCAACCCCTAACACTGGTGAATAGTAAAATGCAACCAGGCTCAGTCTGCACAGACAGTTAAGCAGAAACTATTTCTTGGTACTGTTGCCGCGCTGACATTCCTTTCTTCCACTGTGTCAAATAGACCCACAGTGGTATGAAGGAATATCGGCACGATTGCAGTGCAATCTTCGGTAGAAGAATACATCGGACAGCAGGTAAAACCTATTTTTATCATTTGTGAATTCTCACGTTCTTTGGACTGTTTTCCCTTCGCTGCTCCAAGTAATTAGGTAGGTCTTTTATAGTAGCTTGACGTTTGCATGTCGATATATATTTCGGTCTTATCAACCCCTAACACTGGTGAATAGTAAAATGCAACCAGGGTCAGTCTGCACAGATAGTGAAGCAGACACTATTTCTTAGTACTGTTGCCGCGCTGAAATTCCTTTCTTCCACTGTGTCAAATAGACCCACAGTGGTATGAAGGAATATCGGCACGATTGCAGTGCAATCTTCGGTAGAAGAATACATCGGGCAGCAGGTAATACCTATTTTTATCATTTGTGAATTCTCACGTTCTTTGGACTGTTTTCCCTTCGCTGCTCCAAGTAATTAGGTAGGTCTTTTATAGTAGCTTGACGTTTGCATGTCGATATATATTTCGGTCTTATCAACCCCTAACACTGGTGAATAGTAAAATGCAACCAGGCTCAGTCTGCACAGACAGTGAAGCACAAACTATTTCTTGGTACTGTTGCCGCGCTGGTATTCCTTTCTTCCACTGTGTCAAATAGACCCACAGTGGTATGAAGGAATATCGGCACAATTGCAGTGCAATCTTCGGTAGAAGAATAAATCGGACAGGAGGTAATACCTATTTTTATCATTTGTTAATTCTCACGTTCTTTGGACTGTTTTCCCTACGCTGCTCCAAGTAATTAGGTAGGTCTTTTATAGTAGTTTGGCGTTTGCATATCGATATATATTTCGGTCTTATCAACCCCTAACACTGACGAATAGTAAAATACAACCTGGCTCAGTCTGCACAGACAGTGAAGCAGACAATATTTCTTGGTACTGTTGCCGCGCTGAGATTCCTTTCTTCCACTGTGTCAAATAGACCCACATTGGTATGAAGGAATATCGGCACGATTGCAGTGCAATCTTCGGTAGAAGAATACATCGGACAGCAGGTAATACCTATTTTTATCATTTGTGAATTCTCACGTTCTTTGGACTGTTTTCCCTTCGCTGCTCCAAGTAATTAGGTAGGTCTTTTATAGTAGCTTGATGTTTGCATGTCGATATATATTTCGGTCTTATCAACCCCTAACACTGGTGAATAGTAAAATGCAACCAGGCTCAGTCTGCACAGACAGTGAAGCACAAACTATTTCTTGGTACTGTTGCCGCGCTGGTATTCCTTTCTTCCACTGTGTCAAATAGACCCACAGTGGTATGAAGGAATATCGGCACGATTGCAGTGCAATCTTCGGTAGAAGAATAAATCGGACAGGAGGTAATACCTATTTTTATCATTTGTGAATTCTCACGTTCTTTGGACTGTTTTCCCTTCGCTGCTCCAAGTAATTAGGTAGGTCTTTTATAGTAGCTTGACGTTTGCATGTCGATATATATTTCGGTCTTATCAACCCCTAACACTGGTGAATAGTAAAATGCAACCAGGCTCAGTCTGCACAGACAGTGAAGCAGAAACTATTTCCTGGTACTGTTGCCGCGCTGGTATTCCTTTCTTCCACTGTGTCAAATAGACCCACAGTGGTATGAAGGAATATCGGCACGATTCCAGTGCAATCTTCGGTAGAAGAATAAATCGGACAGGAGGTAATACCTATTTTTATCATTTGTTAATTCTCACGTTCTTTGGACTGTTTTCCCTACGCTGTTCCAAGTAATTAGGTAGGTCTTTTATAGTAGCTTGGCGTTTGCATGTCACTATATATTTCGGTCTTATCAACCCCTAACACTGACGAATAGTAAAATGCAACCAGGCTCAGTCTGCACAGATAGTGAAGCAGACACTATTTCTTGGTACTGTTGCCGCGCTGGCATTCCTTTCTTCCACTGTGTCAAATAGACCCACAGTGGCATGAAGGAATATCGGCACGATTGCAGTGCAATCTTCGGTAGAAGAATACATGGGACAGCAGGTAATACCTATTTTTATCATTTGTGAATGCTCACGTTCTTTGGACTGTTTTCCCTTCGCTGCTCCAAGTAATTAGGTAGGTCTTTTATAGTAGCTTGACGTTTGCATGTCGATATATATATTTCGGTCTTATCAACACCTAACACTGGTGAATATTAAAATGCAACCAGGCTCAGTCTGCACAGATAGTGAAGCAGACACTATTTCTTGGTACTGCTGCCGCGCTGGTATTCCTTTCTTCCACTGTGTCAAATAGACCCACAGTGGCATGAAGGAATATCGGCACGATTGCAGTGCAATCTTCGGTAGAAGAATAAATCGGACAGGAGGTAATACCTATTTTTATCATTTGTTAATTCCCACGTTCTTTGGACTGTTTTCCCTACGCTGCTCCAAGTAATTAGGTAGGTTTTTTATAGTAGCTTGGCGTTTGCATGTCGATATATATTTCGGTCTTATCAACCCCTAACACTGACGAATAGTAAAATGCAACCAGGCTCAGTCTGCACAGATAGTGAAGCAGACACTATTTCTTAGTACTGTTGCCGCGCTGATATTCCTTTCTTCCACTGTGTCAAATAGACCCACAGTGGTATGAAGGAATATCGGCACGATTGCAGTGCAATCTTCGGTAGAAGAATACATCGGACTGCAGGTAATACCTATTTTTATAATTTGGGAATTCTCACGTTCTTTGGACTGTTTCCCTTCGCTGCTCCAAGTAATTAGGTAGGTCTTTTATAGTAGCTTGACGTTTGCATGTCGATATATATTTCGGTCTTATCAACCCCTAACACTGGTGAATAGTAAAATGCAACCAGGCTCAGTCTGCACAGACAGTTAAGCAGAAACTATTTCTTGGTACTGTTGCCGCGCTGACATTCCTTTCTTCCACTGTGTCAAATAGACCCACAGTTTTATGAAGGAATATCGGCACGATTGCAGTGCAATCTTCGGTAGAAGAATACATCGGACAGCAGGTAATACCTATTTTTATCATTTGTGAATTCTCACGTTCTTTGGACTGTTTTCCCTTCGCTGCTCCAAGTAATTAGGTAGGTCTTTTATAGTAGCTTGACGTTTGCATGTCGATATATATTTCGGTCTTATCAACCCCTAACACTGGTGAATAGTAAAATGCAACCAGGGTCAGTCTGCACAGATAGTGAAGCAGACACTATTTCTTAGTACTGTTGCCGCGCTGAAATTCCTTTCTTCCACTGTGTCAAATAGACCCACAGTGGTATGAACGAATATCGGCACGATTGCAGTGCAATCTTCGGTAGAAGAATACATCGGGCAGCAGGTAATACCCATTTTTATCATTTGTGAATTCTCACGTTCTTTGGACTGTTTTCCCTTCGCTGCTCCAAGTAATTAGGTAGGTCTTTTATAGTAGCTTGACGTTTGCATGTCGATATATATTTCGGTCTTATCAACCCCTAACACTGGTGAATAGTAAAATGCAACCAGGCTCAGTCTGCACAGACAGTGAAGCACAAACTATTTCTTGGTACTGTTGCCGCGCTGGTATTCCTTTCTTCCACTGTGTCAAATAGACCCACAGTGGTATGAAGGAATATCGGCACAATTGCAGTGCAATCTTCGGTAGAAGAATAAATCGGACAGGAGGTAATACCTATTTTTATCATTTGTTAATTCTCACGTTCTTTGGACTGTTTTCCCTACGCTGCTCCAAGTAATTAGGTAGGTCTTTTAAAGTAGTTTGGCGTTTGCATGTCGATATATATTTCGGTCTTATCAACCCCTAACACTGACGAATAGTAAAATACAACCTGGCTCAGTCTGCACAGACAGTGAAGCAGACAATATTTCTTGGTACTGTTGCCGCGCTGAGATTCCTTTCTTCCACTGTGTCAAATAGACCCACATTGGTATGAAGGAATATCGGCACGATTGCAGTGCAATCTTCGGTAGAAGAATACATCGGACAGCAGGTAATACCTATTTTTATCATTTGTGAATTCTCACGTTCTTTGGACAGTTTTCCCTTCGCTGCTCCAAGTAATTAGGTAGGTCTTTTATAGTAGCTTGACGTTTGCATGTCGATATATATTTCGGTCTTATCAACCCCTAACACTGGTGAATAGTAAAATGCAACCAGGCTCAGTCTGCACAGACAGTGAAGCACAAACTATTTCTTGGTACTGTTGCCGCGCTGGTATTCCTTTCTTCCACTGTGTCAAATAGACCCACAGTGGTATGAAGGAATATCGGCACGATTGCAGTGCAATCTTCGGTAGAAGAATATATCGGACAGGAGGTAATACCTATTTTTATCATTTGTGAATTCTCACGTTCTTTGGACTGTTTTCCCTTCGCTGCTCCAAGTAATTAGGTAGGTCTTTTATAGTAGCTTGACGTTTGCATGTCGATATATATTTCGGTCTTATCAACCCCTAACACTGGTGAATAGTAAAATGCAACCAGGCTCAGTCTGCACAGACAGTGAAGCAGAAACTATTTCCTGGTACTGTTGCCGCGGTGGTATTCCTTTCTTCCACTGTGTCAAATAGACCCACAGTGGTATGAAGGAATATCGGCACGATTCCAGTGCAATCTTCGGTAGAAGAATAAATCGGACAGGAGGTAATACCTATTTTTATCATTTGTTAATAATCACGTTCTTTGGACTGTTTTCCCTACGCTGTTCCAAGTAATTAGGTAGGTCTTTTATAGTAGCTTGGCGTTTGCATGTCACTATATATTTCGGTCTTATCAACCCCTAACACTGACGAATAGTAAAATGCAACCAGGCTCAGTCTGCACAGATAGTGAAGCAGACACTATTTCTTGGTACTGTTGCCGCGCTGGTATTCCTTTCTTCCACTGAGTCAAATAGACCCACAGTGGCATGAAGGAATATCGGCACGATTGCAGTGCAATCTTCGGTAGAAGAATACATGGGACAGCAGGTAATACCTATTTTTATCATTTGTGAATGCTCACGATCTTTGGACTGTTTTCCCTTCGCTGCTCCAAGTAATTAGGTAGGTCTTTTATAGTAGCTTGACGTTTGCATGTCGATATATATATTTCGGTCTTATCAACACCTAACACTGGTGAATATTAAAATGCAACCAGGCTCAGTCTGCACAGATAGTGAAGCAGACACTATTTCTTGGTACTGTTGCCGCGCTGGTATTCCTTTCTTCCACTGTGTCAAATAGACCCACAGTGGCATGAAGGAATATCGGCACGATTGCAGTGCAATCTTCGGTAGAAGAATAAATCGGACAGGAGGTAATACCTATTTTTATCATTTGTTAATTCCCACGTTCTTTGGACTGTTTTCCCTACGCTGCTCCAAGTAATTAGGTAGGTTTTTTATAGTAGCTTGGCGTTTGCATGTCGATATATATTTCGGTCTTATCAACCCCTAACACTGACGAATAGTAAAATGCAACCAGGCTCAGTCTGCACAGATAGTGAAGCAGACACTATTTCTTAGTACTGTTGCCGCGCTGATATTCCTTTCTTCCACTGTGTCAAATAGACCCACAGTGGTATGAAGGAATATCGGCACGATTGCAGTGCAATCTTCGGTAGAAGAATACATCGGACTGCAGGTAATACCTATTTTTATCATTTGGGAATTCTCACGTTCTTTGGACTGTTTCCCTTCGCTGCTCCAAGTAATTAGGTAGGTCTTTTATAGTAGCTTGACGTTTGCATGTCGATATATATTTCGGTCTTATCAACCCCTAACACTGGTGAATAGTAAAATGCAACCAGGCTCAGTCTGCACAGACAGTTAAGCAGAAACTATTTCTTGGTACTGTTGCCGCGCTGACATTCCTTTCTTCCACTGTGTCAAATAGACCCGCAGTGGTATGAAGGAATATCGGCGCGATTGCAGTGCAATCTTCGGTAGAAGAATACATCGGACAGCAGGTAATACCTATTTTTATCATTTGTGAATTCTCACGTTCTTTGGACTGTTTTCCCTTCGCTGCTCCAAGTAATTAGGTAGGTCTTTTATAGTAGCTTGACGTTTGCATGTCGATATATATTTCGGTCTTATCAACCCCTAACACTGGTGAATAGTAAAATGCAACCAGGGTCAGTCTGCACAGATAGTGAAGCAGACACTATTTCTTAGTACTGTTGCCGCGCTGATATTCCTTTCTTCCACTATGTCAAATAGACCCACAGTGGTGTGAAGGAATATCGGCACGATTGCAGTGCAATCTTCGGTAGAAGAATACATCGGGCAGCAGGTAATACCTATTTTTATCATTTTTGAATTCTCACGTTCTTTGGACTGTTTTCCCTTCGCTGCTCCAAGTAATTAGGTAGGTCTTTTATAGTAGCTTGACGTTTGCATGTCGATATATATTTTTCGGTCTTATCAACCCCTAACACTGGTGAATAGTAAAATGCAACCAGGCTCAGTCTGCACAGACAATGAAGCACAAACTATTTCTTGGTACTGTTGCCGCGCTGGTATTCCTTTCTTCCACTGTGTCAAATAGACCCACAGTGGTATGAAGGAATATCGGCACGATTGCAGTGCAATCTTCGGTAGAAGAATAAATCGGACAGGAGGTAATACCTATTTTTATCATTTGTTAATTCTCACGTTCTTTGGACTGTTTTCCCTACGCTGCTCCAAGTAATTAGGTAGGTCTTTTATAGTAGTTTGGCGTTTGCATGTCGATATATATTTCGGTCTTATCAACCCCTAACACTGGTGAATAGTAAAATGCAACCAGGCTCAGTCTGCACAGACAGTGAAGCAGAAACTATTTCTTGGTGCTGTTGCCGCGCTGGTATTCCTTTCTTCCACTGTGTCAAATAGACCCACAGTGGTATGAAGGAATATCGGCACGATTGCAGTGCAATCTTCGGTAGAAGAATAAATCGGACAGGAGGTAATACCTATTTTTATCATTTGTAAATTCTCACGTTCTTTGGACTGTTTTCCCTACGCTGTTCCAAGTAATTAGGTAGGTCTTTTATAGTAGCTTGACGTTTGCATGTCGATATATATTTCGGTCTTATCAACCCCTGACGCTGGTGAATAGTAAAATGCAACCAGGGTCAGTCTGCACAGATAGTGAAGCCGACACTATTTCTTAGTACTGATGCCGCTCAGATATTCCTTTCTTCCACTGTGTCAAATAGACCCACAGTGGTATGAAGGAATATCGGCACGATTGCAGTCCAATCTTCGGTAGAAGAATACATCGGGCAGCAGGTAATACCTATTTTTATCATTTGTGAATTCTCACGTTCTTTGGACAGTTTTCCCTTCGCTGCTCCAAGTAATTAGGTAGGTCTTTTATAGTAGCTTGACGTTTGCATGTCGATATATATTTCGGTCTTATCAACCCCTAACACTGGTGAATAGTAAAATGCAACCAGGCTCAGTCTGCACAGACAGTGAAGCACAAACTATTTCTTGGTACTGTTGCCGCGCTGTTATTCCTTTCTTCCACTGTGTCAAATAGACCCACAGTGGTATGAAGGAATATCGGCACGATTGCAGTGCAATCTTCGGTAGAAGAATAAATCGGACAGGAGGTAATACCTATTTTTATCATTTGTGAATTCTCACGTTCTTAGGACTGTTTTCCCTTCGCTGCTCCAAGTAATTAGGTAGGTCTTTTATAGTAGCTTGACGTTTGCATGTCGATATATATTTCGGTCTTATCAACCCCTAACACTGGTGAATAGTAAAATGCAACCAGGCTCAGTCTGCACAGACAGTGAAGCAGAAACTATTTCTTGGTACTGTTGCCGCGCTGGTATTCCTTTCTTCCACTGTGTCAAATAGACCCACAGTGGTATGAAGGAATATCGGCACGATTCCAGTGCAATCTTCGGTAGAAGAATAAATCGGACAGGAGGTAATACCTATTTTTATCATTTGTTAATTCTCACGTTCTTTGGACTGTTTTCCCTACGCTGTTCCAAGTAATTAGGTAGGTCTTTTATAGTAGCTTGGCGTTTGCATGTCACTATATATTTCGGTCTTATCAACCCCTAACACTGACGAATAGTAAAATGCAACCAGGCTCAGTCTGCACAGATAGTGAAGCAGACACTATTTCTTGGTACTGTTGCCGCGCTGGTATTCCTTTCTTCCACTGTGTCAAATAGACCCACAGTGGCATGAAGGAATATCGGCACGATTGCAGTGCAATCTTCGGTAGAAGAATACATGGGACAGCAGGTAATACCTATTTTTATCATTTGTGAATGCTCACGTTCTCTGGACTGTTTTCCCTTCGCTGCCTCAAGTAATTAGGTAGGTCTTTTATAGTAGCTTGACGTTTGCATGTCGATATATATATTTCGGTCTTATCAACACATAACACTGGTGAATATTAAAATGCAACCAGGCTCAGTATGCACAGATAGTGAAGCAGACACTATTTCTTAGTACTGTTGCCGCGCTGATATTCCTTTCTTCCACTGTGTCAAATAGACCCACAGTGGTATGAAGGAATATCGGCACGATTGCAGTGCAATCTTCGGTAGAAGAATACATCGGACTGCAGGTAATACCTATTTTTATCATTTGGGAATTCTCACGTTCTTTGGACTGTTTCCCTTCGCTGCTCCAAGTAATTAGGTAGGTCTTTTATAGTAGCTTGACGTTTGCATGTCGATATATATTTCGGTCTTATCAACCCCTAACACTGGTGAATAGTAAAATGCAACCAGGCTCAGTCTGCACAGACAGTTAAGCAGAAACTATTTCTTGGTACTGTTGCCGCGCTGACATTCCTTTCTTCCACTGTGTCAAATAGACCCACAGTGGTATGAAGGAATATCGGCGCGATTGCAGTGCAATCTTCGGTAGAAGAATACATCGGACAGCAGGTAATACCTATTTTTATCATTTGTGAATTCTCACGTTCTTTGGACTGTTTTCCCTTCGCTGCTCCAAGTAATTAGGTAGGTCTTTTATAGTAGCTTGACGTTTGCATGTCGATATATATTTCGGTCTTATCAACCACTAACACTGGTGAATAGTAAAATGCAACCAGGGTCAGTCTGCACAGATAGTGAAGCAGACACTATTTCTTAGTACTGTTGCCGCGCTGATATTCCTTTCTTCCACTGTGTCAAATAGACCCACAGTGGTGTGAAGGAATATCGGCACGATTGCAGTGCAATCTTCGGTAGAAGAATACATCGGGCAGCAGGTAATACCTATTTTTATCATTTTTGAATTCTCACGTTCTTTGGACTGTTTTCCCTTCGCTGCTCCAAGTAATTAGGTAGGTCTTTTATAGTAGCTTGACGTTTGCATGTCGATATATATTTTTCGGTCTTATCAACCCCTAACACTGGTGAATAGTAAAATGCAACCAGGCTCAGTCTGCACAGACAATGAAGCACAAACTATTTCTTGGTACTGTTGCCGCGCTGGTATTCCTTTCTTCCACTGTGTCAAATAGACCCACAGTGGTATGAAGGAATATCGGCACGATTGCAGTGCAATCTTCGGTAGAAGAATAAATCGGACAGGAGGTAATACCTATTTTTATCATTTGTTAATTCTCACGTTCTTTTGACTGTTTTCCCTACGCTGCTCCAAGTAATTAGGTAGGTCTTTTATAGTAGTTTGGCGTTTGCATGTCGATATATATTTCGGTCTTATCAACCCCTAACACTGACGAATAGTAAAATACATCCTGGCTCAGTCTGCACAGACAGTGAAGCAGACAATATTTCTTGATACTGTTGCCGCGCTGAGATTCCTTTCTTCCACTGTGTCAAATAGACCCACATTGGTATGAAGGAATATCGGCACGATTGCAGTGCAATCTTCGGTAGAAGAATACATCGGACAGCAGGTAATACCTATTTTTATCATTTGTGAATTCTCACGTTCTTTGGACAGTTTTCCCTTCGCTGCTCCAAGTAATTAGGTAGGTCTTTTATAGTAGCTTGACGTTTGCATGTCGATATATATTTCGGTCTTATCAACCCCTAACACTGGTGAATAGTAAAATGCAACCAGGCTCAGTCTGCACAGACAGTGAAGCACAAACTATTTCTTGGTACTGTTGCCGCGCTGGTATTCCTTTCTTCCACTGTGTCAAATAGACCCACAGTGGTATGAAGGAATATCGGCACGATTGCAGTGCAATCTTCGGTAGAAGAATAAATCGGACAGGAGGTAATACCTATTTTTATCATTTGTGAATTCTCACGTTCTTTGGACTGTTTTCCCTTCGCTGCTCCAAGTAATTAGGTAGGTCTTTTATAGTAGCTTGACGTTTGCATGTCGATATATATTTCGGTCTTATCAACCCCTAACACTGGTGAATAGTAAAATGCAACCAGGCTCAGTCTGCACAGACAGTGAAGCACAAACTATTTCTTGGTACTGTTGCCGCGCTGGTATTCCTTTCTTCCACTGTGTCAAATAGACCCACAGTGGTATGAAGGAATATCGGCACAATTGCAGTGCAATCTTCGGTAGAAGAATAAATCGGACAGGAGGTAATACCTATTTTTATCTTTTTTTAATTCTCACGTTCTTTGGACTGTTTTCCCTACGCTGCTCCAAGTAATTAGGTAGGTCTTTTATAGTAGTTTGGCGTTTGCATGTCGATATATATTTCGGTCTTATCAACCCCTAACACTGACGAATAGTAAAATACAACCTGGCTCAGTCTGCACAGACAGTGAAGCAGAAACTATTTCTTGGTACTGTTGCCGCGCTGGTATTCCTTTCTTCCACTGTGTCAAATAGACCCACAGTGGTATGAAGGAATATCGGCACGATTCCAGTGCAATCTTCGGTAGAACAATAAATCGGACAGGAGGTAATACCTATTTTTATCATTTGTTAATTCTCACGTTCTTTGGACTGTTTTCCCTACGCTGTTCCAAGTAATTAGGTAGGTCTTTTATAGTAGCTTGGCGTTTGCATGTCACTATATATTTCGGTCTTATCAACCCCTAACACTGACGAATAGTAAAATGCAACCAGGCTCAGTCTGCACAGATAGTGAAGCAGACACTATTTCTTGGTACTGTTGCCGCGCTGGTATTCCTTTCTTCCACTGTGTCAAATAGACCCACAGTGGCATGAAGGAATATCGGCACGATTGCAGTGCAATCTTCGGTAGAAGAATACATGGGACAGCAGGTAATACCTATTTTTATCATTTGTGAATGCTCACGTTCTCTGGACTGTTTTCCCTTCGCTGCTCCAAGTAATTAGGTAGGTCTTTTATAGTAGCTTGACGTTTGCATGTCGATATATATATTTCGGTCTTATCAACACCTAACACTGGTGAATATTAAAATGCAACCAGGCTCAGTATGCACAGATAGTGAAGCAGACACTATTTCTTAGTACTGTTGCCGCGCTGATATTCCTTTCTTCCACTGTGTCAAATAGACCCACAGTGGTATGAAGGAATATCGGCACGATTGCAGTGCAATCTTCGGTAGAAGAATACATCGGACTGCAGGTAATACCTATTTTTATCATTTGGGAATTCTCACGTTCTTTGGACTGTTTCCCTTCGCTGCTCCAAGTAATTAGGTAGGTCTTTTATAGTAGCTTGACGTTTGCATGTCGATATATATTTCGGTCTTATCAACCCCTAACACTGGTGAATAGTAAAATGCAACCAGGCTCAGTCTGCACAGACAGTTAAGCAGAAACTATTTCTTGGTACTGTTGCCGCGCTGACATTCCTTTCTTCCACTGTGTCAAATAGACCCACAGTGGTATGAAGGAATATCGGCGCGATTGCAGTGCAATCTTCGGTAGAAGAATACATCGGACAGCAGGTAATACCTATTTTTATCATTTGTGAATTCTCACGTTCTTTGGACTGTTTTCCCTTCGCTGCTCCAAGTAATTAGGTAGGTCTTTTATAGTAGCTTGACGTTTGCATGTCGATATATATTTCGGTCTTATCAACCACTAACACTGGTGAATAGTAAAATGCAACCAGGGTCAGTCTGCACAGATAGTGAAGCAGACACTATTTCTTAGTACTGTTGCCGCGCTGATATTCCTTTCTTCCACTGTGTCAAATAGACCCACAGTGGTGTGAAGGAATATCGGCACGATTGCAGTGCAATCTTCGGTAGAAGAATACATCGGGCAGCAGGTAATACCTATTTTTATCATTTTTGAATTCTCACGTTCTTTGGACTGTTTTCCCTTCGCTGCTCCAAGTAATTAGGTAGGTCTTTTATAGTAGCTTGACGTTTGCATGTCGATATATATTTTTCGGTCTTATCAACCCCTAACACTGGTGAATAGTAAAATGCAACCAGGCTCAGTCTGCACAGACAATGAAGCACAAACTATTTCTTGGTACTGTTGCCGCGCTGGTATTCCTTTCTTCCACTGTGTCAAATAGACCCACAGTGGTATGAAGGAATATCGGCACGATTGCAGTGCAATCTTCGGTAGAAGAATAAATCGGACAGGAGGTAATACCTATTTTTATCATTTGTTAATTCTCACGTTCTTTTGACTGTTTTCCCTACGCTGCTCCAAGTAATTAGGTAGGTCTTTTATAGTAGTTTGGCGTTTGCATGTCGATATATATTTCGGTCTTATCAACCCCTAACACTGACGAATAGTAAAATACATCCTGGCTCAGTCTGCACAGACAGTGAAGCAGACAATATTTCTTGATACTGTTGCCGCGCTGAGATTCCTTTCTTCCACTGTGTCAAATAGACCCACATTGGTATGAAGGAATATCGGCACGATTGCAGTGCAATCTTCGGTAGAAGAATACATCGGACAGCAGGTAATACCTATTTTTATCATTTGTGAATTCTCACGTTCTTTGGACAGTTTTCCCTTCGCTGCTCCAAGTAATTAGGTAGGTCTTTTATAGTAGCTTGACGTTTGCATGTCGATATATATTTCGGTCTTATCAACCCCTAACACTGGTGAATAGTAAAATGCAACCAGGCTCAGTCTGCACAGACAGTGAAGCACAAACTATTTCTTGGTACTGTTGCCGCGCTGGTATTCCTTTCTTCCACTGTGTCAAATAGACCCACAGTGGTATGAAGGAATATCGGCACGATTGCAGTGCAATCTTCGGTAGAAGAATAAATCGGACAGGAGGTAATACCTATTTTTATCATTTGTGAATTCTCACGTTCTTTGGACTGTTTTCCCTTCGCTGCTCCAAGTAATTAGGTAGGTCTTTTATAGTAGCTTGACGTTTGCATGTCGATATATATTTCGGTCTTATCAACCCCTAACACTGGTGAATAGTAAAATGCAACCAGGCTCAGTCTGCACAGACAGTGAAGCACAAACTATTTCTTGGTACTGTTGCCGCGCTGGTATTCCTTTCTTCCACTGTGTCAAATAGACCCACAGTGGTATGAAGGAATATCGGCACAATTGCAGTGCAATCTTCGGTAGAAGAATAAATCGGACAGGAGGTAATACCTATTTTTATCTTTTTTTAATTCTCACGTTCTTTGGACTGTTTTCCCTACGCTGCTCCAAGTAATTAGGTAGGTCTTTTATAGTAGTTTGGCGTTTGCATGTCGATATATATTTCGGTCTTATCAACCCCTAACACTGACGAATAGTAAAATACAACCTGGCTCAGTCTGCACAGACAGTGAAGCAGAAACTATTTCTTGGTACTGTTGCCGCGCTGGTATTCCTTTCTTCCACTGTGTCAAATAGACCCACAGTGGTATGAAGGAATATCGGCACGATTCCAGTGCAATCTTCGGTAGAACAATAAATCGGACAGGAGGTAATACCTATTTTTATCATTTGTTAATTCTCACGTTCTTTGGACTGTTTTCCCTACGCTGTTCCAAGTAATTAGGTAGGTCTTTTATAGTAGCTTGGCGTTTGCATGTCACTATATATTTCGGTCTTATCAACCCCTAACACTGACGAATAGTAAAATGCAACCAGGCTCAGTCTGCACAGATAGTGAAGCAGACACTATTTCTTGGTACTGTTGCCCGCTGCTATTCCTTTCTTCCACTGTGTCAAATAGACCCACAGTGGCATGAAGGAATATCGGCACGACTGCAGTGCAATCTTCGGTAGAAGAATACATGGGACAGCAGGTAATACCTATTTTTATAATTTGTTAATTCTCACGTTCTTTGGACTGTTTTCCCTACGCTGCTCCAAGTAATTAGGTAGGTTTTTTATAGTAGCTTGGCGTTTGCATGTCGATATATATTTCGGTCTTATCAACCCCTAACACTGACGAATAGTAAAATGCAACCAGGCTCAGTCTGCACAGATAGTGAAGCAGACACTATTTCTTAGTACTGTTGCCGCGCTGATATTCCTTTCTTCCACTGTGTCAAATAGACCCACAGTGGTATGAAGGAATATCGGCACGATTGCAGTGCAATCTTCGGTAGAAGAATACATCGGACTGCAGGTAATACCTATTTTTATCATTTGGGAATTCTCACGTTCTTTGGACTGTTTCCCTTCGCTGCTCCAAGTAATTAGGTAGGTCTTTTATAGTAGCTTGACGTTTGCATGTCGATATATATTTCGGTCTTATCAACCACTAACACTGGTGAATAGTAAAATGCAACCAGGCTCAGTCTGCACAGACAGTTAAGCAGAAACTATTTCTTGGTACTGTTGCCGCGCTGATATTCCTTTCTTCCACTGTGTCAAATAGACCCACAGTGGTATGAAGGAATATCGGCACGATTGCAGTGCAATCTTCGGTAGAAGAATACATCGGACAGCAGGTAATACCTATTTTTATCATTTGTGAATTCTCACGTTCTTTGGACTGTTTTCCCTTCGCTGCTCCAAGTAATTAGGTAGGTCTTTTATAGTAGCTTGACGTTTGCATGTCGATATATATTTCGGTCTTATCAACCCCTAACACTGGTGAATAGTAAAATGCAACCAGGGTCAGTCTGCACAGATAGTGAAGCAGACACTATTTCTTAGTACTGTTGCCGCGCTGATATTCCTTTCTTCCACTGTGTCAAATAGACCCACAGTGGTATGAAGGAATATCGGCACGATTGCAGTGCAATCTTCGGTAGAAGAATACATCGGGCAGCAGGTAATACCTATTTTTATCATTTGTGAATTCTCACGTTCTTTGGACTGTTTTCCCTTCGCTGCTCCAAGTAATTAGGTAGGTCTTTTATAGTAGCTTGACGTTTGCATGTCGATATATATTTCGGTCTTATCAACCCCTAACACTGGTGAATAGTAAAATGCAACCAGGCTCAGTCTGCACAGACAGTGAAGCACAAACTATTTCTTGATACTGTTGCCGCGCTGGTATTCCTTTCTTCCACTGTGTCAAATAGACCCACAGTGGTATGAAGGAATATCGGCACGATTGCAGTGCAATCTTCGGTAGAAGAATAAATCGGACAGGAGGTAATACCTATTTTTATCATTTGTGAATTCTCACGTTCTTTGGACTGTTTTCCCTTCGCTGCTCCAAGTAATTAGGTAGGTCTTTTATAGTAGCTTGACGTTTGCATGTCGATATATATTTCGGTCTTATCAACCCCTAACACTGGTGAATAGTAAAATGCAACCAGGCTCAGTCTGCACAGACAGTGAAGCAGAAACTATTTTTGGTACTGTTTGCCGCGCTGGTATTCCTTTCTTCCACTGTGTCAAATAGACCCCACAGTGGTATGAAGGAATATCGGCGCGATTGCAGTGCAATCTTCGGTAGAAGAATACATCGGACAGCAGGTAATACCTATTTTTATCATTTGTGAATTCTCACGTTCTTTGGACTGTTTTCCCTTCGCTGCTCCAAGTATTAGGTAGGTCTTTTATAGTAGCTTGCCGTTTGCATGTCGATATATATTTCGGTCTTATCAACCCCTAACACTGGTGAATAGTAAAATGCAACCAGGGTCAGTCTGCACAGATAGTGAAGCAGACACTATTTCTTAGTACTGTTGCCGCGCTGATATTCCTTTCTTCCACTGTGTCAAATAGACCCACAGTGGTGTGAAGGAATATCGGCACGATTGCAGTGCAATCTTCGGTAGAAGAATACATCGGGCAGCAGGTAATACCTATTTTTATCATTTTTGAATTCTCACGTTCTTTGGACTGTTTTCCCTTCGCTGCTCCAAGTAATTAGGTAGGTCTTTTATAGTAGCTTGACGTTTGCATGTCGATATATATTTTTCGGTCTTATCAACCCCTAACACTGGTGAATAGTAAAATGCAACCAGGCTGAGTCTGCACAGACAATGAAGCACAAACTATTTCTTGGTACTGTTGCCGCGCTGGTATTCCTTTCTTCCACTGTGTCAAATAGACCCACAGTGGTATGAAGGAATATCGGCACGATTGCAGTGCAATCTTCGGTAGAAGAATAAATCGGACAGGAGGTAATACCTATTTTTATCATTTGTTAATTCTCACGTTCTTTGGACTGTTTTCCCTACGCTGCTCCAAGCAATTAGGTAGGTCTTTTATAGTAGTTTGGCGTTTGCATGTCGATATATATTTCGGTCTTATCAACCCCTAACACTGGTGAATAGTAAAATGCAACCAGGCTCAGTCTGCACAGACAGTGAAGCAGAAACTATTTCTTGGTGCTGTTGCCGCGCTGGTATTCCTTTCTTCCACTGTGTCAAATAGACCCACAGTGGTATGAAGGAATATCGGCACGATTGCAGTGCAATCTTCGGTAGAAGAATAAATCGGACAGGAGGTAATACCTATTTTTATCATTTGTAAATTCTCACGTTCTTTGGACTGTTTTCCCTACGCTGTTCCAAGTAATTAGGTAGGTCTTTTATAGTAGCTTGACGTTTGCATGTCGATATATATTTCGGTCTTATCAACCCCTGACGCTGGTGAATAGTAAAATGCAACCAGGGTCAGTCTGCACAGATAGTGAAGCCGACACTATTTCTTAGTACTGATGCAGCTCAGATATTCCTTTCTTCCACTGTGTCAAATAGACCCACAGTGGTATGAAGGAATATCGGCACGATTGCAGTCCAATCTTCGGTAGAAGAATACATCGGGCAGCAGGTAATACCTATTTTTATCATTTGTGAATTCTCACGTTCTTTGGACAGTTTTCCCTTCGCTGCTCCAAGTAATTAGGTAGGTCTTTTATAGTAGCTTGACGTTTGCATGTCGATATATATTTCGGTCTTATCAACCCCTAACACTGGTGAATAGTAAAATGCAACCAGGCTCAGTCTGCACAGACAGTGAAGCACAAACTATTTCTTGGTACTGTTGCCGCGCTGTTATTCCTTTCTTCCACTGTGTCAAATAGACCCACAGTGGTATGAAGGAATATCGGCACGATTGCAGTGCAATCTTCGGTAGAAGAATAAATCGGACAGGAGGTAATACCTATTTTTATCATTTGTGAATTCTCACGTTCTTTGGACTGTTTTCCCTTCGCTGCTCCAAGTAATTAGGTAGGTCTTTTATAGTAGCTTGACGTTTGCATGTCGATATATATTTCGGTATTATCAACCCCTAACACTGGTGAATAGTAAAATGCAACCAGGCTCAGTCTGCACAGACAGTGAAGCAGAAACTATTTCTTGGTACTGTTGCCGCGCTGGTATTCCTTCCACTGTGTCAAATAGACCCACAGTGGTATGAAGGAATATCGGCACGATTCCAGTGCAATCTTCGGTAGAAGAATAAATCGGACAGGAGGTAATACCTATTTTTATCATTTGTTAATTCTCACGTTCTTTGGACTGTTTTCCCTACGCTGTTCCAAGTAATTAGGTAGGTCTTTTATAGTAGCTTGGCGTTTGCATGTCACTATATATTTCGGTCTTATCAACCCCTAACACTGACGAATAGTAAAATGCAACCAGGCTCAGTCTGCACAGATAGTGAAGCAGACACTATTTCTTGGTACTGTTGCCGCTGCTATTCCTTTCTTCCACTGTGTCAAATAGACCCACAGTGGCATGAAGGAATATCGGCACGACTGCAGTGCAATCTTCGGTAGAAGAATACATGGGACAGCAGGTGATACCTATTTTTATAATTTGTTAATTCTCACGTTCTTTGGACTGTTTTCCCTACGCTGCTCCAAGTAATTAGGTAGGTTTTTTATAGTAGCTTGGCGTTTGCATGTCGATATATATTTCGGTCTTATCAACCCCTAACACTGACGAATAGTAAAATGCAACCAGGCTCAGTCTGCACAGATAGTGAAGCAGTCACTATTTCTTAGTACTGTTGCCGCGCTGATATTCCTTTCTTCCACTGTGTCAAATAGACCCACAGTGGTATGAAGGAATATCGGCACGATTGCAGTGCAATCTTCGGTAGAAGAATACATCGGACTGCAGGTAATACCTATTTTTATCATTTGGGAATTCTCACGTTCTTTGGACTGTTTCCCTTCGCTGCTCCAAGTAATTAGGTAGGTCTTTTATAGTAGCTTGACGTTTGCATGTCGATATATATTTCGGTCTTATCAACCCCTAACACTGGTGAATAGTAAAATGCAACCAGGCTCAGTCTGCACAGACAGTTAAGCAGAAACTATTTCTTGGTACTGTTGCCGCGCTGACATTCCTTTCTTCCACTGTGTCAAATAGATCCACAGTGGTATGAAGGAATATCGGCACGATTGCAGTGCAATCTTCGGTAGAAGAATACATCGGACAGCAGGTAATACCTATTTTTATCATTTGTGAATTCTCACGTTCTTTGGACTGTTTTCCCTTCGCTGCTCCAAGTAATTAGGTAGGTCTTTTATAGTAGCTTGACGTTTGCATGTCGATATATATTTCGGTCTTATCAACCCCTAACACTGGTGAATAGTAAAATGCAACCAGGGTCAGTCTGCACAGATAGTGAAGCAGACACTATTTCTTAGTACTGTTGCCGCGCTGATATTCCTTTCTTCCACTGTGTCAAATAGACCCACAGTGGTATGAAGGAATATCGGCACGATTGCAGTGCAATCTTCGGTAGAAGAATACATCGGGCAGCAGGTAATACCTATTTTTATCATTTGTGAATTCTCACGTTCTTTGGACTGTTTTCCCTTCGCTGCTCCAAGTAATTAGGTAGGTCTTTTATAGTAGCTTGACGTTTGCATGTCGATATATATTTCGGTCTTATCAACCCCTAACACTGGTGAATAGTAAAATGCAACCAGGCTCAGTCTGCACAGACAGTGAAGCACAAACTATTTCTTGATACTGTTGCCGCGCTGGTATTCCTTTCTTCCACTGTGTCAAATAGACCCACAGTGGTATGAAGGAATATCGGCACGATTGCAGTGCAATCTTCGGTAGAAGAATAAATCGGACAGGAGGTAATACCTATTTTTATCATTTGTGAATTCTCACGTTCTTTGGACTGTTTTCCCTTCGCTGCTCCAAGTAATTAGGTAGGTCTTTTATAGTAGCTTGACGTTTGCATGTCGATATATATTTCGGTCTTATCAACCCCTAACACTGGTGAATAGTAAAATGCAACCAGGCTCAGTCTGCACAGACAGTGAAGCAGAAACTATTTCTTGGTACTGTTGCCGCGCTGGTATTCCTTTCTTCCACTGTGTCAAATAGACCCACAGTGGTATGAAGGAATATCGGCACGATTCCAGTGCAATCTTCGGTAGAAGAATAAATCGGACAGGAGGTAATACCTATTTTTATCATTTGTTAATTCTCACGTTCTTTGGACTGTTTTCCCTACGCTGTTCCAAGTAATTAGGTAGGTCTTTTATAGTAGCTTGGCGTTTGCATGTCACTATATATTTCGGTCTTATCAACCCCTAACACTGACGAATAGTAAAATGCAACCAGGCTCAGTCTGCACAGATAGTGAAGCAGACACTATTTCTTGGTACTGTTGCCGCGCTGGTATTCCTTTCTTCCACTGTGTCAAATAGACCCACAGTGGCATGAAGGAATATCGGCACGATTGCAGTGCAATCTTCGGTAGAAGAATACATGGGACAGCAGGTAATACCTATTTTTATCATTTGTGAATGCTCACGTTCTTTGGACTGTTTTCCCTTCGCTGCTCCAAGTAATTAGGTAGGTCTTTTATAGTAGCTTGACGTTTGCATGTCGATATATATATTTCGGTCTTATCAACACCTAACACTGGTGAATATTAAAATGCAACCAGGCTCAGTCTGCACAGATAGTGAAGCAGACACTATTTCTTGGTACTGTTGCCGCGCTGGTATTCCTTTCTTCCACTGTGTCAAATAGACCCACAGTGGCATGAAGGAATATCGGCACGATTGCAGTGCAATCTTCGGTAGAAGAATAAATCGGACAGGAGGTAATACCTATTTTTATCATTTGTTAATTCTCACGTTCTTTGGACTGTTTTCCCTACGCTGCTCCAAGTAATTAGGTAGTTTTTTTATAGTAGCTTGGCGTTTGCATGTCGATATATATTTCGGTCTTATCAACCCCTAACACTGACGAATAGTAAAATGCAACCAGGCTCAGTCTGCACAGATAGTGAAGCAGACACTATTTCTTAGTACTGTTGCCGCGCTGATATTCCTTTCTTCCACTGTGTCAAATAGACCCACAGTGGTATGAAGCAATATCGGCACGATTGCAGTGCAATCTTCGGTAGAAGAATACATCGGACTGCAGGTAATACCTATTTTTATCATTTGGGAATTCTCACGTTCTTTGGACTGTTTCCCTTCGCTGCTCCAAGTAATTAGGTAGGTCTTTTATAGTAGCTTGACGTTTGCATGTCGATATATATTTCGGTCTTATCAACCCCTAACACTGGTGAATAGTAAAATGCAACCAGGCTCAGTCTGCACAGACAGTTAAGCAGAAACTATTTCTTGGTACTGTTGCCGCGCTGACATTCCTTTCTTCCACTGTGTCAAATAGACCCACAGTGGTATGAAGGAATATCGGTGCGATTGCAGTGCAATCTTCGGTAGAAGAATACATCGGACAGCAGGTAATACCTTTTTTTATCATTTGTGAATTCTCACGTTCTTTGGACTGTTTTCCCTTCGCTGCTCCAAGTAATTAGGTAGGTCTTTTATAGTAGCTTGACGTTTGCATGTCGATATATATTTCGGTCTTATCAACCCCTAACACTGGTGAATAGTAAAATGCAACCAGGGTCAGTCTGCACAGATAGTGAAGCAGACACTATTTCTTAGTACTGTTGCCGCGCTGATATTCCTTTCTTCCACTGTGTCAAATAGACCCACAGTGGTATGAAGGAATATCGGCACGATTGCAGTGCAATCTTCGGTAGAAGAATACATCGGGCAGCAGGTAATACCTATTTTTATCATTTGTGAATTTTCACGTTCTTTGGACTGTTTTCCCTTCGCTGCTCCAAGTAATTAGGTAGGTCTTTTATAGTAGCTTGACGTTTGCATGTCGATATATATTTCGGTCTTATCAACCCCTAACACTGGTGAATAGTAAAATGCAACCAGGCTCAGTCTGCACAGACAGTGAAGCACAAACTATTTCTTGGTACTGTTGCCGCGCTGGTATTCCTTTCTTCCACTGTGTCAAATAGACCCACAGTGGTATGAAGGAATATCGGCACGATTGCAGTGCAATCTTCGGTAGAAGAATAAATCGGACAGGAGGTAATACCTATTTTTATCATTTGTTAATTCTCACGTTCTTTGGACTGTTTTCCCTACGCTGCTCCAAGTAATTAGGTAGGTCTTTTATAGTAGTTTGGCGTTTGCATGTCGATATATATTTCGGTCTTATCAACCCCTAACACTGACGAATAGTAAAATACATCCTGGCTCAGTCTGCACAGACAGTGAAGCAGACAATATTTCTTGGTACTGTTGCCGCGCTGAGATTCCTTTCTTCCACTGTGTCAAATAGACCCACATTGGTATGAAGGAATATCGGCACGATTGCAGTGCAATCTTCGGTAGAAGAATACATCGGACAGCAGGTAATACCTATTTTTATCATTTGTGAATTCTCACGATCTTTGGACAGTTTTCCCTTCGCTGCTCCAAGTAATTAGGTAGGTCTTTTATAGTAGCTTGACGTTTGCATGTCGATATATATTTCGGTCTTATCAACCCCTAACACTGGTGAATAGTAAAATGCAACCAGGCTCAGTCTGCACAGACAGTGAAGCACAAACTATTTCTTGGTACTGTTGCCGCGCTGGTATTCCTTTCTTCCACTGTGTCAAATAGACCCACAGTGGTATGAAAAAATATCGGCACGATTGCAGTGCAATCTTCGGTAGAAGAATACATCGGACAGCAGGTAATACCTATTTTTATCATTTGTGAATTCTCACGTTCTTTGGACAGTTTTCCCTTCGCTGCTCCAAGTAATTAGGTAGGTCTTTTATAGTAGCTTGACGTTTGCATGTCGATATATATTTCGGTCTTATCAACCCCTAACACTGGGGAATAGTAAAATGCAACCAGGCTCAGTCTGCACAGACAGTGAAGCAAAAACTATTTCTTGGTACTGTTGCCGCGCTGGTATTCCTTTCTTCCACTCTGTCAAATAGACCCACAGTGGTATGAAGGAATATCGGCACGATTGCAGTGCAATCTTCGGTAGAAGAATAAATCGGACAGGAGGTAATACCTATTTTTATCATTTGTGAATTCTCACGTTCTTTGGACTGTTTTCCCTTCGCTGCTCCAAGTAATTAGGTAGGTCTTTTATAGTAGCTTGACGTTTGCATGTCGATATGTATTTCGGTCTTATCAACCCCTAACACTGGTGAATAGTAAAATGCAACCAGGCTCAGTCTGCACAGACAGTGAAGCAGAAACTATTTCTTGGTACTGTTGCCGCGCTGGTATTCCTTTCTTCCACTGTGTCAAATAGACCCACAGTGGTATGAAGGAATATCGGCACGATTGCAGTGCAATCTTCGGTAGAAGAATAAATCGGACAGGAGGTAATACCTATTTTTATCATTTGTTAATTCTCACGTTCTTTGGACTGTTTTCCCTACGCTGTTCCAAGTAATTAGGTAGGTCTTTTATAGTAGCTTGGCGTTTGCATGTCACTATATATTTCGGTTTTATCAACCCCTAACACTGACGAATAGTAAAATGCAACCAGGCTCAGTCTGCACAGATAGTGAAGCAGACACTATTTCTTAGTACTGTTGCCGCGCTGATATTCCTTTCTTCCACTGTGTCAAATAGACCCACAGTGGTATGAAGGAATATCGGCACGATTGCAGTGCAATCTTCGGTAGAAGAATACATGGGACAGCAGGTAATACCTATTTTTATCATTTGTGAATGCTCACGTTCTTTGGACTGTTTTCCCTTCGCTGCTCCAAGTAATTAGGTAGGTCATTTATAGTAGCTTGACGTTTGCATGTCGATATATATATTTCGGTCTTATCAACACCTAACACTGGTGAATATTAAAATGCAACCAGGCTCAGTCTGCACAGATAGTGAAGCAGACACTATTTCTTGGTACTGTTGCCGCGCTGGTATTCGTTTCTTCCACTGTGTCAAATAGACCCACAGTGGTATGAAGGAATATCGGCACGATTGCAGTGCAATCTTCGGTAGAAGAATAAATCGGACAGGAGGTAATACCTATTTTTATCATTTGTTAATTCTCACGTTCTTTGGACTGTTTTCCCTACGCTGCTCCAAGTAATTAGGTAGGTTTTTTATAGTAGCTTGGCGTTTGCATGTCGATATATATTTCGGTCTTATCAACCCCTAACACTGACGAATAGTAAAATGCAACCAGGCTCAGTCTGCACAGATAGTGAAGCAGACACTATTTCTTAGTACTGTTGCCGCGCTGATATTCCTTTCTTCCACTGTGTCAAATAGACCCACAGTGCTATGAAGGTATATCGGCACGATTGCAGTGCAATCTTCGGTAGAAGAATACATGGGACAGCAGGTAATACCTATTTTTATCATTTGTGAATTCTCACGTTCTTTGGACTGTTTTCCCTTCGCTGCTCCAAGTAATTAGGTAGGTCTTTTATAGTAGCTTGACGTTTGCATGTCGATATATATTTCGGTCTTATCAACCCCTAACACTGGTGAATATAATAAATGCAACCAGGCTCAGTCTGCACAGATAGTGAAGCAGACACTATTTCTTGGTACTGTTGCCGCGCTGGTATTCCTTTCTTCCACTGTTCAAATAGACCCACAGTGGTATGAAGGAATATCGGCACGATTGCAGTGCAATCTTCGGTAGAAGAATAAATCGGACAGGAGGTAATACCTATTTTTATCATTTGTTAATTCTCACGTTCTTTGGACTGTTTTCCCTACGCTGCTCCAAGTAATTAGGTAGGTCTTTTGTAGTAGCTTGGCGTTTGCATGTCGATATATATTTCGGTCTTATCAACCCCTAACACTGACGAATAGTAAAATACAACCTGGCTCAGTCTGCACAGACAGTGAAGCAGACAATATTTCTTGGTACTGTTGCCGCGCTGAGATTCCTTTCTTCCACTGTGTCAAATAGACCCACAGTGGTATGAAGGAATATCGGCACGATTGCAGTGCAATCTTCGGTAGAAGAATACATCGGACAGCAGGTAATACCTATTTTTATCATTTGTGAATTCTCACGTTCTTTGGACTGTTTTCCCTTCGCTGCTCCAAGTAATTAGGTAGGTCTTTTATAGTAGCTTGTCGTTTGCATGCCGATATATATTTCGGTCTTATCAATCCCTAACACTGACGAATAGTAAAATACAACCTGGCTCAGTCTGCACAGACAGTGAAGCAGACAATATTTCTTGGTACTGCTGACGCGCTGATATTCCTTTTTTCCACTGTGTCGAATTGACCCACAGTGGTATGAAGGAATATCGGTACGATTGCAGTGCAATCTTCGGTAGAAGAATATATTGGACAGCCGGTAGTACCTATTTTTGGCATGTGCGAATTCTCAAGTTAGGCAGGTTTCTGTATTCTACAAGTAACACTAAGACGTGGTAGATAAGAACCAGTCTCAGGCTCAACCAGCAGTGAATTGGCCGGTACTGTTGCCGTGTCTATGTTTCTTTACATCACTGTGTGAATTTGATCAACAGTGGTATGAAGAAGACTATTGTTACCGGTCTATATGTAATTCTGTAGGTTTGTCATAGGCGTATTGTTTGCATTCTCAAGGTTTTTCAGTTGCTTCTGATTGTTTCATCAGTACCATTATGTGTACATTTTTGTAAAATGTGTAGTTTGCGTTTACATATTATATTTATGTAAGTTTCTGTATTCCCCCCTAACACTGTGTAGTAGTAGAAATGAACCAGCCTCAGTCTGCACCGGCAGTGAAATGGACAACATTTATTAATACTGTTGTCGTGCTTAAATTTCTTTTTACCACTGTGTCAATTAATCCATAGTAGTATGGAGAAATTTAGCGCACTCTCAGCGTAGACTACGGTAGAATAATACGCGGGACAGCAGGTAATAGGCCTACCTATTGTCATATGAGTATTGTTTGAATTCTCAATTTCTCTGGGCTGTTTCCTCAAAATAATTATGCGGACCTTTTTATAATAGTATGTTGTTTGTACGTCGATATATATTTAGGTAAGTTACTCTATTGTACCACAAACACTGAGCAGTTATTACAAAGGAGCCGGGCTTGGTTTGGACCAGCAGTGAAGTGGACAATATTTTTTGGTACTGTTACTTTGGTGATGTTTGTTTATGGCACTGTGTAAATTTAATCCACAATCGGATGTTAATATATAGCGCGATTCCAGTGTAAATTACGGTATAAGAATACAGTGGACAGGAAGTAATACATTTTTGTCATATGGATACTGTTTGAATTGCAGACTAGGAAATACGGGGCTGCCGATATTTCCTACTGATATTGTTTTAGGCCGGTTGATACCGTTTTTGCTGTAAATATTAGAAATTGTGTGGGTATTTGTTTAATATAGTGTAGTATAACATTAATATCTCGTTGATGAGCCCCCTGTTGAGTAGCACAAATATTTATAATGTTACAAATTTTCAATGGGTGTAATCGTAAAATTGTTTAAAATGATTAAAACATTTATTAATTAAAATTTCAAAATAAATTTCGAATTAAAATTGCATTATTATTGCATGTGTATGGGTAGTCGCAGTACCCATACTTATTGATTACATACACGTAATATCGCATATTCCATACAAACATAAAATACTCTTATAATTATAAATACATTTGATTATTAATAATATGGCTCTCGACTTGCTCAGTATATTATGAGTAATTTATTATATTCTGAAATCTTTCTTTAAAACAAATAAATCTTATTGTTATTGCATATATGTTTGTCATTTATATTAATTACTTTAGTAACTTTCTATTCTTTCAAAAATTACATTTAAATATTGTCAATAAAATTATTAATTAAAAAATTAGGCTTTCATAATTCAACAATTTAAATTTAAATATTTTCCATAAATTATACATTCAAAATTATGCTTTCATAATTACTATATAATTTAAATTTAAATATTTTCAATAAATTATTAATCCAAAACTTATGCTATAGTTACTATACAAAACAGTTATATTTACAAGTTATAAATTACACTTTTGCAAATTATTGTCTTTCTTTTGACAGTGTTTATCTGTCTTTGATTAAGTCTTTTGTTATGAGGAATACATGGATTTCTTTCACCTTAATTGTAGCGGTTCCTCACCGACCCTCTCCTGGTCCTGAGTCCTTTGTTGTGAATCCTGTGTAGTCGTGAAGTCCTGGATCCTTTCCTCGTCCTCCGGGTTCTCTCGGAAGTCAGATGACTCGTCCTCTACGTCTGGAATTTATGCCATGTAGTGTGCTGATCCCTCGTTCTCCTTAATGTCTCTGGCTGCAACGATGGTGTCCTGAAAGTGATGATGTTGTCAGCATCGCCTCCGGCTGTCGCTGTAGTCGAAAAAGAGTTGAAGTAGTTGGGCAGAGCCTCCGGCTGCCACTGTGGTTGAACGAAAAAGAGTTGTAGTCGTTGGGCAGAGGTTCCGGCTGTCACTGTAGTTGAATGAGAAAGAGAACATAGCTGGTGTGCCTCGCGTTTTTATAGTCTAGGGCGCAAAATTCATGTTTCGACAATTCTCTGCAGGCCTAAGTTTGTCGTGACATCCTTTTACAAACACGATTATTCATACACTTTTTTCACTTGTCTTCGCAACATGCGAAGTCTTTTGCAAATTACTGGATATTCATCTGTTCGGTAATTTTTATGTACCGTATACAACTGTGTTGTAATTTTTATGTATACAACTTTGTTTAAACCGTTTCTCATTTTCTTAATTATTATGGGTTTCATTTTTGTTTATTTTCACTGTATTCGCACTTTTTATTATTTTCGCACCATCTTTCATACACACGTGCGTCTTTATATTATACACACTGTGTTGTATTTGGTTTTGTGATATTTAATCTACACTTATCACCATTTAAATAATTCATATAATTAATAGCGTTTATTTGGGATTTATGCTTGATAGGAATTAACTGGGCTCACACACACACTTAAGATACACGTGTACACACAGACACAGCTGAGTGGCGTGACCCACCTTTCCAAGCATGCAAATTTGTTGTTCACTTTACAGTTCAGATTGAAATCTGAAATATTATTACTAACAATATGGATTATTTATTTAAATTATATTAATTATCTTAACTAATTGTGCAATGCACAGTACCCTATACATTTTTACTGATGCAGTATTTTTATTTTGCCTACGTTTGTACGTATTTGTCTGTTCAGTCTTCAATGTTCCGTACCACCCACCAGAGATACGACGTCACCGATTTACAAGACTTTTCATCCTTGAGTTTTTTGTGTACTTAGTATTATCGCACTAAGTAATGTTCATAAACACTGTATCCAAATAGCTCTGAAATACTCGTTAAGTCTGCTGCAACATCTAGAACCGACTGGTCGCTCATTAATTTTTACTTCCATGTTGCGTAGGAAATGGAAGTATGGTGATGGCGAAAAAAATCGTGTTCGAGATAATGGCTGATTCTGATTGTGCTACCCTCAGAACATGAAGAATGTTCATTTTGTGTAAATTCTTTTGTGTGTGTGTGTGTGTTAACATTTAAATTACTTAAATGCGACAATAGTTAACATTTAGTTTTTCATCGCGTTAATAAGTCATTCATGTATTTCTTTAACAATACGATCATTATTATGTTTGTCATAATATGCAAGGAAAAATGCATACAGAAAAACCTAATAGAGGGGAAAGTTTGATAAAACACTGAGGCATTATAAAATGAAGAGACAACATCGTTTTGGCGCTCTGTGATTTCAATTTGTCAGTCGTGTCGGAAAACTGCAAGCCGAAACCAAAGTTCTCAAGTTTTACAAAGTACAAATGGTCAAAAGCACGATCAGGCAGTGTGTTTGGCGATGGACCGACCACAACATTAAGCAGAAGACTTCAGATAGTGAATAACAAGCCATACCTTATGTTCCGACCTCTTGGATGTTGCAGACACCTCTTGTCCGTACGACAACGGTTCTCAACGTAAATTGAGTTAAGACTCGCCTTTGGGACTACGTTTGTAGTACTTAAGTGTGATGGTGGTAATATTTGTCTCTTTTATTTAATATGTTATTTATAAACCTATTGCTATTTTATCAGATAAAAGTATTTCATATGAAATACTTTTTTAGAATTAGGCATAAAATAAATCGGGTTATGCATACTGTTCCACTGATGTGGATGCAGGATCCAAAGCCGACACAATTAAAGTATCAGGCACGTGTTTGAATTCACGCGGTCTATGTATTCTATGTCTGTAGTATAAGTTACCGGCTAGATTAACTTATAATACCGTATACATAAAGCTAGTTAAAACAAAACAAATATAAGACCAAATTGTTTGAAGTACCCGAAGAAATTCCATATTGGTGGGATATTATGTTCCACAGTTTATCTCATTTCTCATATACTTATACATTGCTCTTTTCTTTTCGTTGGATAATGGCGCCTCTTTTGTGCCGGCAAGATGGGTAATATGTCGACCAGTTCAGTATGATTACTTCACTCTGTTGATTGCCACACATTTCGTTGAATCGTTAAATATTGATCAGTTCTATGTACTTCGTAAGGTAACAATTTTAAATATCATATGATGTACCGTTTACTTATGGTGTTTTGTTCAATAATATTATTTCTAGGCATGCCTTTATTCCATAATATATCTGTTACAATGAAGTAATTTCAGAACAACTTTGAAACTGTTAGACGTAACATGCTGGAAATTCTGAGTTTCATTAAATGATATTTTCGTAATTTTATACTTATTGCCTTATCCAGCAGTGAAGCGTTTTGTACTAGTTTCTACTCGATTGGGCATACATTAAAGGAGCATTGCCACAGGAAGACAAAACCGTACAGTAAAATATTTTCTTGTGAAATGTTGTGTAAGAATGTGTGTTTAATGTCTATTTGAAAATTGCTTTGTATACGACTTTTGTGTGTAATTAAAAAACAAACTGCGACTGCACTAAGTCTGCACTAAGCTTCAATACGCTTTATTTACTCATAGTTCATGTTTCAGTAAAATAGTTTCGAAAAACTACTCTGCTTAACTAATTTATGACTTAATTAAAACGTAATGTCCTATATTTATGTTCTATAAATAGACGTATTTATATACAGATGTAAACTATTATACGATCTCTCGTACTTGTGATTTTACATGTACTAAAAGTTTGTAGTATTTAAGTGTGATAGTGGTAATTTTTGTCTCTTTTATTTAGTATGTTAATTATAAACCTATTGCCTATTTTATCAGATAAAAGTATTTCATATGATATACTTTTCTAGAATTAGGCATAAAGTAAATCGGTTTATGCATACTGTTCCACTGATGTGGATGCAGTACCCAAAGCTGACACAATTACAGTAACAGGCAAATGTTTGATTCAGGCGGTCTATGTATTGTATGTCTATAGTATAACTTAGCGGCTAGATTAACTTATAATACCGTATACCTAAAGCTAGTTAAAACAAAACAAATATAATTAGACCAAATTGTTTGAAGTACCCGAAGAAATTCCATATTGCTGGGATATTATGTTCCACAGTTTATCTCATTTCACATATACGGGTTTTTTTCTTTCGTTGGACAATGGTGCCTCTCGTGGATTACTGTTACAAATTACTGTATTCATCAAGTTCAATAAATGTGTAATATACCAGATAAAGGTAGCACGAGTTAAGCGTATCATACCAATGAGTGTGTATGACCAATTGAAAACAGTGTATTACTATGCAATACGTAATTACCAAACGCTAAACAAATTCCATTTTGGCTACAATTTGTATTCAGTCTTTAGATACAAAGTCATACAGTTAGTAGAGTGCTTTAGTTTATATGTTCTTAGTAGCATTGTGTGAGATACGTTGCAGGTATCACTACTGTAGTTTCAATCGTTCAGTAAATAATGTTGCCTTTCATCAGCAATATGTGAGGGAGTTACGGTTTGAAAAACTACTGATAGCTCAGATACTGTAATAAGATTGACGATCACATCACTTCGCAACCAATTTATGTAGATTCGTTTACACAATAATATTTGAGTTACGAATATAAAGCTATCTTTTTATTCTGAGCTAACTATACATGTTATAGTTATCAAATAATGTTATAACAAAATTTTATGTAAGAAGTAAGAGTTATGTATGTCTGTGTGAATATGTGTGTGTTTAAAGTTGTAAATGCCGTTTATCAAAGTAAACGTCAACCTTGGTTTTGTGTTGTGTTACGGAAGTTATAAGACAGTTTTGCCTAAATCGTCAAGAAGTACTTATCTTTTTAGTACGTCTTTTTTAAGTAGTCGAATATTAACTCGGTTTCTCGTAGAGTGTATCACTGATGTGGATACATTACGTTGAAGCCGATACATTTAACGCATAAAACTTATTTACATATACTAATTCTCTTGTTTTTTTCTTAGGTCAAAAATATTAATATTTTGTCTCATTTGTTTCACAGGTCCGAGGCTCAGCCCAAGTGTTAGTGGCAACATGGATTCGAAGGTAAATACCAGAATTTTGTTACTCGTATTACAGACACGTAATGCATGCTTAAGCCTGTATATACGCTACACTGTACGTTTGTGTACTGCACTTTATTGGTGTTTTGTGTAACCATTAGATGGTTAGCATGAGATACTGTAGGCCTACTGTAATTCCAGTATATCTTAATGGCTATGTTGTTGTTGTTGTTGTAAGCGTCCACGTGGTGCATTTTAACAGGTTACAATAGACTGGCGAGCGAACACATATTCCAAATTCATTCTCTTGAAAGACTTATTGCCTCTCACACTTACACTTTTTTGTACCCAAGTCGGTGAATCCCTATCATTTCTAGATTTACAACATCATTGTTTTTCTTAACATGCTAATCTACGCCAAATTCCACAGAGGAGAGTCAATGATCCTTACCATACGTCTAAGCATTTTCCAGTTAGACGTTTTTAGCTTTTCTCTGAGATAGGATTAGGTGTCGGTACTTTAAGGGATTATGCCGTTCCTTTCCGTAGATATGATATGCCTTATCAATGCAACTACATTTTTCTACTGATATTCATAAAGTAGCCCTGTATGTTGATTCTCGATACACCAACCGTACCTACTCTTTTACACATATCACTCTAAGACCCACAATCGTTTGATGTTTTGTGTGTCAATCTCTCTATTCTGCAGGTGAACAAAATTAAACTATGATTTACACAGAAGAGGTTGACGTTTGCATATTTTACCTTACGGCAGTTTTCCCAAATACTATTCCCCGTTACTATTGTATTCCCTGTTAATAAGAATTCTTTAATAACATTCTAGATAGTAGTATTGTCTCTTTGCTGACCATTTTTCTAGAAATATTTCATTGATTCTCTCTCCACTCGCCCCATCCGCCAAAACCAATTTTTTTTTTTTTTTCTGATATATTTTAGCCGACCAAACACACGTTCATTGCTAGCGACAGTGTTACATGTTCCTTCCAACTGGGTATTGTTTTCCTCCAACCAAACACACAATAACGTATGAGGTTATTCAGTAGGAACACGTAAACCCTTATTTGCCTTTAAGGTTTATTAAAAAAGATTGTTTATTGTGACAAAGTGAGTTTCCCAGATATACCAATTGAAAACGGGCTTTATTGAGTACAGTATTTCTTGTGCTTATCATATACCTGTGCAGGAAAATGTTTTAATATACTATTTAGAACATCTGTTACATTTGGCACTGACTTGTTATTTATTTAGGAGTACACTAGCTGATTCACCAAGGTTGTCAATAAAGTATGCTGCATATGTTATTACTATATTAGCAGTAGTTGCTATAGTATGTAGTTTCGATTTATTTGCATCTTCTCTTTGTAATTTAAAAGTTTTAAAATCCAAGCTTAACTCTAATCCTTCAACTTCTTCATATCTTATGCCTTCAGGTACACTGTCGCAATTAGGATGGTATGTTACCAACAATTTCTCCAATTTACCTATCTCAGGATATAACCGTTAGTCCTCAAGTGTTAGTTTGTATCTTCCATTAAAATTATTTGATAATAATGTTCTGTATTTTGAATGCGGTTAATATAAATATTTTTTTTACTATTCAGTAAATCATCATTCAATATAAGCATATACATTTGTAATTCTCTTTCTGAGTCATTATGTTTGAATTGAATTTTAGGGCGCGCGTGTGACATTTAGTAATAAATTGAAACATGATACTATTGCCTATTCCTAGAAGGTGTATGTTATATACGCTGTAAAGTTTAGTGTTATATATATATATATATATATATATATATAATACTATTTACGGAATAGGCATACATTAAATCGGTTTGTATCATGCTGTTCCACAAGTGTGGAAACAGCTACAGAAAACCGTACACGAAACATTATTGTTTACTGTGATAGAACTGGGTTTTCCAGATGTACCGATTTTACTGAGTATTTGTGGTTGTTCTTTTAGCTCAATGCAACTACATTTTTCCACTGATACACGTAAAGTAGGCCTGTGTGTTGATTCACGATACACTAATCGTACCTACTGTTTTTCGTATATCTCTCTAAGACGACAATCATTCGATATTTTGTGTGTGGATCGTTCTATTCTGCAAGTGAACAAAATGAAACTATGATTTACACAGAATAGGTTGGTGTTTGCGTATTTTAACTTACGGCAGTCTCCGCGACTGCCCGTTACTATTGTATTCCCAGTTAATAAAAATTCTTTAACAACATTCTAGGTAGAAGTATTGTCTCATTTCTGACCTATTTTCTGGAAATATTTCTTTGATTCCCCCCCCCAAACCACTTTGTTTTTCTATCTGTACTTTTGTATATTTTAGCCGACCCAACGCACGTTCATCGATTTTGCAGTGTTAAATTTTCCTCGCAACTGAGTATTTTTTTTAATCCGACCAAACACAATAATGTATTGGCTTATTCAAAATGGGAGCAGAAATAGGTGAATCTCCTCCCACAAAAATTCATAAGTAATTAACTGCTTAAAACAAATTCTATAACTAGTTTATTATATACTTGCGGGTAATTGGAAAAAAACATTCAAGTAGAAAATCAGCATATGCGGAAGCGGAGAGAAAGCTTTATTGTCTGTACGTATGTTAAGATTATTGTTTATTGTAGCAAAACTGGGTTTGCAAGATATACCGATTGAATGCGGGCATTACTGAGTATTTGTTGTGGTTATCTTACCTGTGTTAGTTTATAATACTGAAACGTAAATGTTTACAAAGATAGATAGTCGTAACTCTTTAACGGAGATAAAGTATGTGTTTATGATACCAGTGTGTGTTTTTGATGTTATATGCCGAATGGAAATCTGGTAGTGTTAGGTTATCTGTAGCAACAATGAGTTGTATTCAGTTCCTTATTGCCTACGTTGCCGAAAAGTATTTTGAGGCATAATACTTTTCTAGTAAGTGGGCAAACAGCAAACCGGTTTATATCGGCTGTACCACTAGTATCGTGTGGATACAGTTTTTTGAAGCCGATACATTTAATATATATGAATCAGGCACGATATGTTAAAAACGATACGTCTCTAATACTGTAAGTCTGCAGTACTATTTACGTGGTCGACTCAGTACTGCCGAGCACAAAATTATACGTTTTATTTACACCAAAAATATGAATTATTTGCTATTGTGTGTGCGTGGGCGTGTGTGATTTACAATATTTTATTTTATAAAAAATGTACGAAATTAAATATAAAATAGGAATATAACACGAAAATCAATTAGAAATAACTAAAATCAATTAAAACTTAAGTGAACGAAGTTCGTAGAAAAATAAGTAAATAAAATTAAAAAAAATTAATTGAAAAATAATAATTCAATAATCATTAGCTGTTTTATGTTAGCTGTCTTTATTAGTGATGTCAGTTTGGTAAATTATAAGACGAGTAATTTTATTGCCTGAACAAACAAGTAGGCCCAACAAGGTCTTTTTAGAGTGTGTATAGCAGTTTCTAAAAAAAAATTATAGGCAGACATTAAATCGGTTTTGTTCAAGCTGTCCCATATATTTGGACACAGTTGGGAAAAAACCGTACACTAAAAATATGTGAAAGTTTGCTCAGCAATTTGTTTTTTTTTACAAAACTGGGACAATCTGCAGTCGGAAATACTGACTTATAAGACTACAGACTACGGAAATACAGGTTATGTCCCGATCTTCATTTTTAATCTGTCCGTCATCCACGCTCTATAATTTTTCCAACTAAATTGTAGTATATGTACAAGTTTTACTATATCATGCCCATTATATTTGTTTATAATTTGTTTCAGAATTAAGATGTAGTGATTTTTCATTTGGTGTGTTGGTACAAGAACTTTCTGAGTATCTTCCTTCCTAATTTTTCCTATTGCTTGCCCTTTCAACTAATATTATAGATAAAAATGAGAGGATTTATTGTTTAAATGTGTGTGTGTGTGAACCCAACATGCCAGTTGTGCAGGTATATAACAAGTTTCCTTTAGACTATTGTTATTTCAATTGAGATGATTTTCTTACATGTTAACAAGGAGTACTTAACCTTGTAGAATATCTTTCTGAAGTAGGCGTACACTAAACCGGCTTCTCGTACAGTGTATCGCTAGCGTGAATACATTATGTTAATGTCGATACATTGAACATAAAAAAAGGAATTAAGTACCCTAATCAGATTAGTTACAACAATGTATGGTTTGACCTCTAGAGACAAGAATTCTAAATTTTGCACAAACAGAAGGCTACAAGTAGATTTATGCCACATAAGTGTAATTATTTATGATTTTTCGTAGCGACATGTTTCTAAGTTTTTGAGTCTGTATTTCAATATGCATGACAATGAAGAATTAGTTGGAATTTATGAAATTGATTATTTATGAATAAAAATATTATTTTACAAAACTGAGTCAATCGGCATTCAAAAATACAGACATACTGTTCATTCACACTTTATAGGCCTAATTTGCCCAACCAAGTGGTAGTAAATGTACAAGTTTTACTATATCATGTCCTATATATTTTTCTGTGATTAAGCCGCTTTTATTCTTAAGTATGAGTTATTTATTTACGATTACAAATAGTGTTTAACAGAACTGAGTCAATCTGCGTTCGGAAATTCATACATACGTTTATGTCCCGATCTTCATTTTTAATCTGTCCGTCATCCACGCTCTATAATTTTCCAAACTAAATTGTAGTATATGTTCAAGGTTTACTATAACATGTCCACTATATTTGCCTCTGATTAAACGACTCATATTCTTTAAGTATGAGTAAGAGTCTAGCCAGAGATCTTCCTTCAGACACAGAACGAATATTCCCAGTTTATCTTTTCATTTTCCTATTTCGAAGGGCTTCCATTTGCTTAAAACCAGCACTTTACCTTAACTTTAACATCTGAATTCATAACCGTATTGTCTGAACCAATTCTACTCGATTACTATCATATTACCGAATGGGTTACGTACAAGCAAAACTTAAAGCGTATTTGCTGAAAGACCGTACCATATTCCTACAGGGTGTCCACATTCTGGAAAGTCAGGGAGAGTCAGGGAAAGTCAGGGAAAAAAAGTTGGTCAGGGAAAGTCAGGGAAATAAACAAAAAATCTGGAAAGTCAGGGAAATCTTCCCCGATGACAGACTTGAGGGTAATTTTTTACTCTAGTCTGCCGCAACCCATGAAAAATCTGAAAAGTCAGGGAAATCTTCCCTGATGATGGATTTGAGGGGAATTTTGAATGCTCTAGTCTGCCGTAACCCAGACTATTGTAGCATTTTTTCCAGGTATTTTTCACAAGAAGTGCACAACAATTATATATTTTTTGTTGTGCCCTTGTGTCCTTTTTTCAACCGATTTAGCTAATTCTTTTTCTATTTTAATTTTTTTAGGCTGCTGACTTACACTCATTACAATGGCTAACAAGAAATGTTTGTTTAATAAACTTTGGCTGGACAGTAAAGTGTTTCCGGAATTTAGTGGTTGGTTGGACTTGGTGGTTAGTGATGCAAATTCGGCTTATTGTCAAGTGTGTCTCAAATCTTTTAAACTAAGCAATATGGGGAAACAAGCAATTGTTTCTCATGCTAAGGGACCAACTCATGTAAAAAACATGAGAGCAAAGGCTTCCCAGCCGGCAATTTCTTTTTTTACTACTCCATCTCCATTAAAAGATGTGCAGCCAACACCTTCAACTTCAGCTACAAAAGAATTATTAGTAGTGCCAGGAACAAGTCAAACAAGTTTAAAGAGTTTCAGTGTGAATGAAGATGATGTTACGTCAGCCGAAGCAATATGGGCTTTCCACGTCATCACTGGGAAAATGTCTCTCTACTATTGTGATGAAATCTCTGCAGCCTTCAACAATATGTTTCCAGACAGTAAAATCACTCGGAGCTTTTCTATGGGCAAGACTAAGGCTTCCTATGTAATAAATCATGGGTTAGCCCCATATTTTCAAGAAATGTTGCAAAATAACATGAAACAGTGCTCTGACTATGTTGTTTGTTTTGATGAATCTCTGAACAAATTTGTTCAAAGAGGACAAAGGGACTTGTGTGTAAGGTTTTGGGAAGTAAACCTTCAGAAAGTTTCAACACGATATTGGAATAGTGTATTTTTAGGCAGGGCAACTGCAGATCACTTGTTAGATGGGTTTATTCAAGGGCTCTCCTTACCTTTAGGAAATATTTTGCAAATCTCAATGGACGGGCCGAATGTTAACCTCAGTTTTATGAAAAACTCGAGAGCCATTTGCAAGTCTTAAATCCAGAGGGAAAGTCCCTTCTTGATATTGGCATATGCAGTTTGCATACAGTTAATGGAGCCCTGAAGACTGGGATCTCCAAAACTGGTTGGGAACTTTTTCACTTTTTTAGATCTCTCTACAGTCTTTTCAAAGATAGCCCAGCTCGGCGAGCAAAATACTCAGATATTACAACCAGCACCTCTTTCCCTTTTAAGTTCACAGCAGTAAGATGGCTGGAAAATGGTCGCTGTGTAGATCAAGCTCTCAAAATATTTGATCATGTCGATAAATTTGTAAAAGAATACAACGAAAAATACAACAAAAACCTGCAATACCTTAGAGAAGCTATGAAAAATCCATTTTTTAAGGCAAAACTAAGTGCTTTCAGAAGCATATTGTCAGACGTTGAATCGTTCCTGAGAAGGTTCCAAAGTCAGAAGCCTATGGTCCCTTATCTCTTTACTTCACTTGAACAACTTATGAAAAACCTAATGATGAGATTTGTAAAATATGAAAAAATAGCTGAAGCAAGTACTACTAAAAAATTAATGAACTTGGACTTGCAAGACAGTGCCAATCTGGTTTCAGTAGAAAAGGTGGACGTTGGTTATGCTGCAGAAAAATTAATGAAACAAATTAAATGCTCAGAAAAAGAGAAACTTGTTTTTAAAAATTAGTTCAAAAATCTCCTTACCACCATGATAGAAAAACTCAGAGAGAAAAGTCCTTTGAAATCACATTTAGCACGAGGCCTCACTGCCTTAGACCCTAAAATGATAATGCTCAAACCCAGTTTGGCAATAAAAAGGATTGATGTTGTTCTAGAAAACCTGCACAGCCATAGAAGAATATGTGATAAAAGTGCTGAAAAGGCCAAACGACAGTAATCTTTGCTAACTGAAGAAGCTAATGATTTCATTTCCAAAACATCTGATAACATGGGATTGGACGAATTTTACTACGGCCTTTTAGGAGAAGATAAGAAATATGAAGAGCTTTGGTCTGTAATGAAGCTGTGTTTCATTTTGTCCCATGGTAATGCATCAGTTGAATCTGGCTTTTCTGTCAATAAGCATTTACTAGTTGAAAATCTTCTAGAAGAATCCCTTGTGTCCCAAAGAGTTATTTGTGATAGCATAAAGCATCTAGGTGGTTTGAGGAATGTGACTATCAACAGAAGTATGCTTACCTCGGTCACATCTTCAAGAAGAAGATATCAATCATATTTGGAAAAGAAAAAAGAAATGCAGTCAGAAGAGGAAAAAAGAAAATAGAGAAAAGGAAAATTGAATTACAGTTGAAAGAGTTGGAAGAAAAAAGAAAAAAGTTGAAACTTGAAAGAGAAATGGAGGCTTTGGAAATTGGGGAAAAGAAAAAACTGCTGGAGAACATAAAGAGATCACACTAGGAGTGCATATTTTTCTTTTTCATTCTCATCCTGTCGGACTGGTTCATTTTCAATTTTGAAAGCTATAGCTGATTATTACAATTATTTGTTACCATGTAAGTTGTTCTATTAATTAGTCCATTTTATCTTGTTCATATATTATTTTATAAAGTTCTAGTGAAAATACTCTCATTCTTATGTTACCTAAGGTAATAATGGAAATATTTATTTTTAAAATGCCATCAATGTATTTGTATTTTTCAATAAATAAATAATAAAAAATAAATAAAATAAAAGAGGAAGAAAAAAGAAAGTGGAGAGAGAATTAGGCCAGCTATGGGGAAGGTGGAGGCTGGGTTTTCTTTTTTCTTCCTTGTAAAATATAATGCTCAAAGAATTAACGTACTATGCATTTTAGTGAGTCAGGGAAATTTCTGTAAGTAGGTCAGGGAAAGTCAGGGAAAGTCAGGGAAAATTAAAACAGAATTTCTGTGGACACCCTGTCCTACTTTCTGCCCCTGAAGAGGTGCTATTGAACTGTGAATTAATCTAAGTTGTAGCACCCCTTAAAGATTAGGAGACAGGTGGCATCATCAGCAGGAGCAACACCGTAAGCTACACACCAACAGAACAGAAATCTGTGTGGCAATCTTACAAGGAAATTTGTGCTTGTGGATTGATAGATCTACGCAGAACACTTCGTAAAGCAGTACTGCAATTTACAGATTTTTAAGCGTTTTATATGTTCTGGTATAAACAGACAAGATGATTCTCACAGTAAGAACATCAGTTTTTGTTAAAAAAGATTTTCCTTACTCCACAAGAGAATAACACAGAAATCATATACCTATTTTCTGCTCGTTAAGAGGTCCTTTTTCACTGTGAATTAAACTAAGTTAAAGGGACTTCTTACTTCTTAGAAGACAGGTGGCGTCTTCAGAAGGACTGACACCCTAATCTTCACACCAAAAGAACAGCAAGGATTTGTAACAATCTCACCACGAAATTTGTGCCCGTTGATTGACAGATCTACGCAGAACACTTCAAAAACAATTTTGCAAATTACAGTTTTTTAACCTTTTTGTACGTATTGGTATAAACAGACAAGGTGACTCTCAAAATATAAACGTCAGTTTTTGTTGTAAAAATATTTTCCTTACTCCACAAGAGGATAACACTATGGTACACCATTTAGGAACATCATATACCTATTTTCTGCTCGTTAAGAGGTCCTTTTCACTGTGAATTAAACCAAGTTACAAGGACCTCTTACCGACTAGAAAACAGGTGGTGTCTTCAGAAGGACTGACACCGTAATCTTCACAACAACAGAACAGCAAGGCTATGTGACAATAGTAGCAGGAAATTTGTGCCTGTGGATTGATAGATCTACGCTGAACATTTCGTAAAGCATTACTGCAATGTACAGTTTTTTAACCTTTTTATACGTTCTGGTGTAAACAGGAAAGATAGTTCTCACAGTGAAAACATCAGTTTTCGTTGAACAAATATTTTCCTTACTCCATAAGATACATTACTCCAGACTCTGGTACATCATGTTGTAACGCCCGGGGCTGGGACCTCACAAAGTGAAAGCACCAGTCGTGCGGACAGGATAGCTGTGGGAATGGCTTGTTATTAAATAAGGCATTTACTTAAATTAATAATATTTCTTTAATCTATTAGAGTAACTACGTTCGTTAACAAGTTTTATCTTGATGAACAAATGACAATAATGACAATACAAATCAACAAAATAACAATAATTGAAGTGACATACTTTTCGTTACAATAATTCTATTGAGTGTTTTCATTAAGACATAATATTATATATAAAAAAAAACATTCTTTATATACTGACTATTCTTTATTAAAACATTATAAAAGCTTTACTAACTATATTTCTGAATTTGGCATGTTACCACTTTAAATTAGGCAAAAATTATTAAGATGTCAATTATACATATTCCTTAACAAATTTAGAACACTACTGAGCACTTCTGAGTATAAATAATTCATTATCCAAAATCGATTAATGCTTTAAGTTTGAACTAAGTAAAACAAAAACAATGTTGTAATTACGCTTTTGATGTGGCTCCATCGTAGACAGAAGATGCACATCTACGATGTACGGAGAGTGTGCAAGGACGCCAAAAAGTGAACAAGTGAAAAAAGAGAGTGTGCTAATTGTTAGCACAGGTGGCACCGCGGGAAATCAGCAGCCTTCCCCACAGTACTTCGCGGAAAACAAGTGAGTACCTAATGGCATAGCTTGGTGCGAGCCAATCATACACCATCTTTATTGTGATTGGCTGATGGTGTCATTTTTACCTGTACGTGGGACTTTGCTGAATTTATAAGTACAGGTAGCATGGCAGGACAGCTTTGCCCTATACCACAGTACTGTGGGCCTGTACGTAAACACCCGGCGTGCAGGATTTTTTATACCACTGATGATGGCAGCCAGTGGAGCTGCCGAAACGTTTGGTTTTGTAATAAGCCATGGACCACGGCCAAACAGCCCGGATATCATGAACAATTCATCTGACACCGGCCGTGAAAGCCTGAGGAATAATTTACTACGCCTCTACGGGGAGGAAGTTTTAAAAAATATCAGACGTTTCGAGAAAAAAGAAGGTACACCTGCTCTGTTCACTGGCTTTTCTGTCAAGATGCCGGGATACTGGTGTTATTCCCCGGTTTCTGAAATTGAAAAATTACATCTTTACACCGCAAGTCAGTCGCATTTATCGACGTGCAGAGCAGGCAATGTTACGCGAACATATCCACCAGACCAGGAAAGATCTTGCCGACAACAATATGAAGTTGTTCCGCCTACACCTGGAATTAAGCACTGTGTTGTCACCTGGCCTCTGGGATCTGGTGGATAGCCTATGTTCCAGCTCTTCCGAGGCCGTTCGCGAGAGTGTTCGATCGCGCCATGAGAATACGTACCGGAGAGATAGCCCCGAGGAGAACAACCAGGGACATCAGCGAAGCAGCTTAGAGACGGACCGGACAGTAGTGAACTTGTCGGACCGCCAGCTTACCACCACCGAAACTGCTGTCCTGGCGAGGGGGGAGAAGTTTGCAGTGGCCCCTAAGAAGATTCCAGTGGAGGACATCATTGCCAACGTTGAGGCTGGAGTGCGACGGCTGCCGCGTGAACAGGCAGATGAAGTTAGGATCGAAGCTTCGAGGATCCTGGCTAGAGCGAAACCGCCGCGATGCAACATTCCAGTGGGTGAGCTGCGGGCACTAAGAACATTAAGGCGGGATGAATCTATCATCATATTACCGGCGGATAAGGGGAGCGCTACGGTTGTAATGAACACCGATGACTACCAAAGGAAGATCGGAGAACTGCTGGACCCAGAAACCTTCAAGAAACTGCGAAGAGATCCGACTGCAGTGGTCCTTAAAAGGGCCGATTTTCTGGTTAAGCGGTCTTCCTTGGAGCCTGATGTGAAGGCAGCCGTCCGGTGTTCGGAAGCCCTTCCACCTAGGCTTTATGGGCTCCCCAAAATCCACAAGCCGGACGTCCCGCTCAGACCCATCGTCAGCGCCATAGGGTCTCCAACCTACCATCTGGGTAAACACTTGACTGAGCTTCTCCGGCCACATATCACCTATATATGTACGGAGTCATATGTGAGGGATTCGACCCACTTTCTTGAAAGACTCGGTGGGTTGTCGTTGCGGCCTGGAGACATAATGGTCAGCTTTGACGTGGTTTCGTTGTTCACCATGGTGCCCGTGGATGATGTCCTTGGCCACTAAGCTAACCTTTTTCCGGCAGACATTACAGCGCTTTTCCGGCATGTTCTAAAAACTACCTATTTTCAGTACGGCGGTGAATTCTTTGAAATGATTGATGGTGTGGCCATGGGGAGTCCACTCAGTCCTGTGGTGGCGAGCTTTTATATGGAAAGGTTCGAGCAGCGGGCAATTTCATCTTTTCCGTTGAAGCCGAGGTGCTGGTTCCGGTATGTTGATGACACCTTTGTTATCTGGAACCATGGAGAGGATGAACTCGGCAGGTTCGTGGCACATCTCAATCAGGTTCACCCACGTTCAACCAGTTAACCGTTGAAAGGGAAACCGACAATCAGCTGGTTTTTCTGGACGTGTTGGTCCTTAGAAGGACCGATGGCAGCCTCGGACATAAAGTTTATAGAAAACCGACACACACTAACCGCTATCTCCAACAGTTAAACCACCATCCCAGCCAGAAGAGGGTGGTATTGAAGACCTTGGTGGATCGGGCTAGGAGGATATGCGAGCCTCGGTACCTCGATGAGGAGCTGCGCCACCTCGAACTAGCGCTGCAGGCCAATTGATATTCCGTCGGGGAGGTGAGACGAGCCGAGAAGAACAGCCAGGCCGGAAGTGGAGTCACGGGAGACCGTCGGTTTCGCGGCGTTGCCCTACATCCATGGGGTTACGGACAGCATTGGTAGGCTGCTCAGTCGGCACGGTGTGAGGCCAATATTCAAGCCGACAAGGAAGATCCACCAGTTCTTGAGGCCGACGAAGGACGTCCGAGACCCGCTGTCATCGTGCGGTGTGTACGGAGTTCCCTGCTCATGCGGCCAGGTGCACATTGGTACCACGAAGCGCCGCGTCCACACACGCGTCGGTGAACATAGCCGTTACTGTAGATTGGGACAGCCGGAGAAGTCTGCCGTAGCTGAGCAAGCGCTCGCCAATGCCGACCATCGGATCCGCTTCGATGAGACGAAACTCTTGTCGGCGGTGAGTGGTTACTTCCCTCGTCTCCATATGGAGTCCGTCTTGATTCATAAGCATACTGCGTTAGGTTATAGATGCTTTACGTCAGCTATCATTGTATGCGATATCAGTTTGGTAAATTAAGACTTGACATTTTTGTTGTTATTAGTAAACCAAAAATGATTCCTCTTGACCAAAATCAAGAACAAATTTCTATGTTGAGAAGATAGAGGAATCTTTTCTTTCTTCCAGGAATGTGTGTCAGGGTGGGTGTGATATTTGAAAATTATATGTCTTCATAATCGGTTTAATCATTGTTTAAATTCTTGCATAGCGTCTTTAGTCGTTTGCAGCGTTACCTGATCTCGAGTGAAAACAAACTATGTATATATCTGTTGCAGCATGTTATTTATTCACTGTTTGACTGTAACATTCAACTGATTGTATCATAGTTAAACAAATTAGGTACAAATCTGTACCCTCATCTTATTTGTATAAGCAACAACGAATACTCGTCCATCAATTTCTAAAGGTATTTTCACGATTTATGCGTCGACCTAAAAGTTGTCTGAGTGTTATCCTTCATTTACCGTCTGTTAACGTGGCCCCTACAAATTGTTTACATGTGTACTACTGCATTGAATTACACAGGCGAACAAATCCTTTGCTTCTCTCAGTATTTCTTTATTATGGTTATGAACACGATATTGATTTTCTTTCTTCAAATTTTGTATTAATCACGTTATCTTAACATCCAAAACCACGTATATTTCCTGTAGGATACTTAAACCTCTGGGAAAAAGCCAACTTTCAATGCTTCGTTGGATTCCCTAGAGAACCATCACTATGACCATAACGTTTCTACGGTATTAGGTATGACCTTTAATTAGGTAGACAGATGATGATAAGACATGTCACAGTCTACTGTCTAGTTTGCAGTAACTAATAACACTACCAAATTCGTCATATACTATTCACGTTTTCTTAAGTTATTCGAGATGTAGATATAATTGGAAAAACTGAAAACTAAAATTGGGGTTGATAGAACTAGATATTCTACTCAGCAAATTTAAACTATAGGTACCTTCTAGTATTTGTGTATGTTTACAGTAGGCTTATTACCTAAAAGTGAAATACATAGTTTAATTTAGTTGACAATTTGTAATATTTGTAATAAAAATTAAGAAAAGAACGTACTTGTTCAGCAGAGATGTGAAAGGTAGAGAAAGAGGAGGGTAGCTGGCCACACAATGCCTAAAGTTATAAAGTTAAATATTTTATTTTAAACTAATTAAAAAAGTTATAGTTATAAATTAACGATATTAAAAAATTGTATCATAAGGAAACATTGTGTGTTTGTGTTTAAGGCCAGACAGGCCAGTTATGAAGATATGCGACAAGCTTGCCTTTGTGTTGTGTTATGTCAAGTGAGCAGATGGTTTAGCCTACATGTGAACAAGGAGTACTTAACCATTTAGTAATTTTTTAACCTCTTTAACATCCTAACCTTTTTAACCTCGTAATTACTAACCTCTCTCTCTCTCTTTCTCTCTCTCTCTCCCTCTCTTTTGACTGTTTTCGCTTCGCTGCTACATTAATTAGCTGGAGCTCTTTATAATAGTTTGTAGTTTGTATGTCCTTGTATATTTTGGTCTTATCAACCTGAGCTTTATTTTGAGCTTTATACGCACATGAGAGAAGGAGACATATTGCTCAAGGGCCATCTTTTAGCAACATAACAAAGAGGTGTATCAGGTTTCTTTAAATAATATAAGAATATATCGGGGATGATTGATATTACATTACAAAGAGACCGGAATGTGAACATCGTCGTGGCATGCCATTAAATGAAGAAGTCAACGAGATATCTTTTGTACAGCTGGAGCCATTATGGTATTTCTTAATACCAGCGTGTTTAAATTGCATTCACACGCTGGCGTTTAGAAGAAGTATCGTATTGATTTCCAGACAACTCTACAAAGATGGGTATTTCGGCTTGCCGTTTTCCAGAAGCGTGTAAAACTTTTGGACTTTTGCTAAGCACAGTCACTGTTTTCACTTCGCTGCTACAATTAATTAGCTGGATCCTTTATAATTGTTTGTAGTTTGCATGTTCTTGTATATTTTGTTCTTATCAACCTGAGCTTTATACGCACATGAGAGAAGGAGACGTATTGCTCAAGGTCCAGAAGCGTGTAAAACTTTTCCTAAGCACAGGTAAGTAGACAATGTTTATAATATGATTAAGAAAACTATATTGACTTAGGTTATTGACTTTAATAACAAGTGTTGTTACACAGGGTACTATTCGAAAGAGCAAACATTCGAAAATCATATCTGTGCGTAAATTCACTGTCAAACCACAGGTCTCTCAATGTTTTTCACACACACACACACACACACACACACACACACACACACACACACACACACACACACACACACACACACACACACACACACACACACACACACACACACACACACACACACACACACACACACACACACACACACACACACACACACACACACACACACACACACACACACACACACACACACACACACACACACGCACGCACGCACGCACGCACGCACGCACGCACGCACGCACGCACGCACGCACGCACACGCACACGCACACGCACACGCACACGCACACGCACACGCACACGCACACGCACACGCACACGCACACGCACACGCACACACACACACACACACACACACACACACACACACAATCACACACACACACACACACACACACAATCACACTATTTTTCTCGTATCCCTCTCTCCCTCTGACTCTCTCTCTTTATATCCCTCCCCCTCTCAACCACCCATCACCCTCTCGACCGCCCGCAATCGCTCACTCACTCACTCTCACTCTCTATCTATCTATCTGTCTGTCTCTCTCTCTCTGTTTCTCTCTGGATATACAAATTAATTATAGGTGAATGCGATCGCCAGAAGCCCATATAATTTTCCAAGGTGTGAAAAATATAAATTTTTTCACAACCTCTGGTCTAACTTCATAACAAATGACGCACAAAGCAGAAGCGGACGTATTGGTAAGGCACAGGTTTTAGCATCATAACAAAGAGGTGTATCAAGTCTTTTTAAAAAATATAAGAATATGTCTGGGATGGTTCATATTACATTACAAAGAGTCTCTAATGTGAACAACCACGTGGCATGCCATTATATAAAGAAATCAACGAGATATCAATTGTACAACTAGAGCCATTACCGGGAAGTGTCAAATTGACCCACAGTGGAATAAGGAATATCGGTAGGATTGCAGTGTAGTCTTCGGTAGAAGACAGCAGGTAATACTTATTTTTGTCATGTGTGAAATCTCAAGTACTATGGATTGTTTTCGCTTAGCTGCTGCAAGTAATTAAGTAGATCTTTTATAGTAGCTTCAAGTTTGCATGTCGATATATATGTTTCGGTATTATCAACCTCTAACACTGACGAATAGTAAAATACAACCTGCCTCACTCTGAACAGACAGTGAAGAAGACACTATTTCTTGGTAATCTTGCTGCGCTGATATTCCTTTTTTCCACTGTGTCAAATTGACCACAGTGCTATGATGGAATGTCGGTACGATTGCAGTGCAGTCTTCGGTAGAAGAATATATTGGACAGCAGGTAATACCTATTTTTGGCATGTGTGAATTCTCAAGTTCAGTGGATTGTTTTCCCTTCACTCCTACAAGTAATAAGCTATTTTTCTTTATAGCTTGTAGTTTGCATGTCGATATATATTTTGGTCTTATCAACCCCTAACACTGGCGAATAGTAAAATGCAACCAGGCTCAGTCTGCACAGATAGTGAAGCAGATACTATTCTTGGTACTGTTGCCAAGCTGAGATTCGTTTCTAACACTGTGTCAAATTTAACAACAGTGGTATGAAGGAATATCGGCACGATTGCAGTGCAGTCTCCAGCAGAAGAATAAATCGGACAGCAGGAAATACCTATTTTTGGCATGTGTGAATTCTCAAGTTTAGTAGATTGTTTCCGCTTCACTCCTACAAGTAATTAACTACTTTCCTTTATAGTTTGTAGTTTGCATGTCGATGTATATTGTGGTCTTATCAACCCCTAACACTGGCGAATAGTAAAATGCAACCAGGCTCAGTCTGCACAGATAGTGAAGCAGACACTATTACTTGGTACTGTTGCCGCGCTGAGATTCCTTTCTTCCACAGTGTCAAATAGACCCACAGTGGTATGAAGGAATATCGGTACGATTTCAGTGCAATCTGCGGTAGAAGAATATATTGGACAGCAGGTAATAACTACTTTTGGCATGTGTGAATTCTCAAGTTCAGTAGATTGTTTCCGCTTCACTCCTACAAGTAATTAACTATTTTCCTTTATACATTGTAGTTTGCATGTCGATGTATATTTTGGTCTTACCAACCTCTAACACTAGCGAAAAGTAAAATGCAACCAGGCTCAGTCTGCACAGATAGTGAAGCAGACACTATTTCTTGGTACTGTTGCCGCGCTGAGATTCCTTTCTTCCACTGTGTCAAATAGACCCACAGTGGTATGAAGGAATATCGGCACGATTGCAGTGCAATCTTCGGTAGAAGAATACATCGGACAGCAGGTAATACCTATTTTTATCATTTGTGAATTCTCACGTTTTTTGTACTGTTTTCCCTTCGCTGCTCCAAGTAATTAGGTAGGTCTTTTATAGAACTTGACGTTTGCATGTCGATATATATTTCGGTTTAATCAACCCCTAACACTGACGAATAGTAAAATACAACCTGGCTCACTCTGAACAGACAGTGAAGCAGAAACTATTTCTTGGTACTGTTGCCGCGCTGAGATTCCTTTCTTCCACTGTGTCAAATAGACCCACAGTGGTATGAAGGAATATCGGTACGATTGCAGTGCAATCTGCGGTAGAAGAATATATTGGAAAGCAGGTAATACCTATTTTTGTCATGTGTGAATTCTCAAGTTCAATGGATTGTTTTCGCTTCACTCCTACAAGTAATAAGCTATTTTTCTTTATAGCTTGTAGTTTGCATGTCGATATATATTTTGGTCTTGTCAACCCCTAACAATGGCGAATAGTAAAACGCAACCAGATGCGCTGAGATTCGTTTCTAACACTGTGTCAAATTGACCCACAGTGGTATGAAGGAATATCGGTACGATTGCAGTGTAATCTTCGGTATACGAATATATTGGTCAGCAGCTAATACCTATTTTTGGCATGTGTGAATTCTCAAGTTCAGTAGATTTTTTCCGCTTCACTCCTACAAGTAAATATCTATCTTCCTTTATACTTTGTAGTTTGCATGTCGATGTATATTTTGGTCTTATCAACCCCTAACACTGGCGAATAGTAAAATGCAACCAGGTTCAGTCTGCACAGATAATGTGGCAGAAACTATTTCTTGGTACTGTTGCCACGCTGAGATTCCTTTCTTCCACTGTGTCAAATAGATCCACAGTGGTATGAAGGAATATCGGTACGATTGCAGTGGAATCTGCGGTAGAAGAATATATTGTACAGCAGGTAATACATATTTCTGCCATGTGTGAATTGTCATGTTCCGTAGATTTTTTCCTCTTCACTCCTACAAGAAATTAACTATTTTCCTTTATACCTTGTAGTTTGCATGTAGCTGTATATTTTGGTCTTATCAACCTCTAATACTGGCGAATAGTAAAATGCAACCAGGCTCACTCTGAACAGATAGTGAAGCAGACAATATTTCTTGGTACTGTTGCCGCGCTGATATTCCTTTCTTCCACTGTGTCAAATTGACCCACAGTGGTATGAAGGAATATAGGTACGATTGCAGTGGAATCTGCGGTAGAAGAATATATTGTACAGCAGGTAATACATATTTCTGCCATGTGTGAATTCTAATGTTCCGTAGATTTTTTCCTCCTCACTCCTACAAGTAATTAACTATTTTCCTTTATACCTTGTAGTTTGCATGTAGCTCTATATTTTGGTCTTATCAACCTCTAACACTGGCGAATAGTAAAATGCAACCAGGCTCACTCTGAGCAGGTAATACCTATTTTTATCATTTGTGAATTCTCACGTTCTTTGTACTGTTTTCCCTTCGCTGCTCCAGGTAATTAAGTATGTATTTTATAGTAGCTTGACGTTTGCATGTCGATATATATTTCGGTTTATTCAACCCCTTACACTGAAGACTAGTAAAATACAACCTGGCTCAGTCTGCACAGACAGTGAAGCAGACAATATTTCTTGGTACTGCTGACGCGCTGATATTCCTTTCTCCCACTGTGTCAAATAGACCCATAGTGGTATGAAGGAATATCGGCACGATTGCAGTGCAATCTTCTGTAGAAGAATACATCGGACAGCAGGAAATTCCTATTTTTGTCATGTGTGAATTCTCAAGTTCTTTAGACTCTCTTCGCTTAGCTGCTGCAAGTAATTAAGTAGATCTTTTAAAGTAGCTTGAAGTTTGCATGTCGATATATATTTCGGTCTTATCAACCCCTAAGACTGGCTAATAGTAAAATACAACCTGGCTCACTCTGAACAGACAGTGAAGCAGACACTATTTCTTGGTACTGCTGGCGCACTGATATTCCTTTCTCCCACTGTGTCAAATAGACCCATAGTGGTATGAAGGAATATCGGTACGATTGCAGTGCAATCTGCGGTAGAAGAATATATTGGACAGCAGGTAATACCTATTTTTGGCATGTGTGAATTCTCAAGTTCAGTAGATTGTTTCCGCTTCACTCCTACAAGTAATTAACTATTTTCCTTTATACCTTGTAGTTTGCATGTCGATGTATATTTTGGTCTTATCAACCCCTAACACTGGCGAATAGTAAAATGCAACCAGGCTCAGTCTGCACAGATAATGAAGCAGACACTATTTCTTGGTACTGTTGCCGCGCTGAGATTCCTTTCTTTCACTGTGTCAAATAGACCCACAGTGGTATGAAGGAATATCGGCACGATTGCAGTGCAATCTTCGGTAGAAGAATACATCGGACAGCAGGTAATACCTATTTTTATCATTTGTGAATTCTCACGTTCTTTGTACTGTTTTGCCTTCGCTGCTCCAAGTAATTAGGTAGGTCTTTGATAGTAGCTTGACGTTTGCATGTATATATATCTATATATATATATATATTTCGGTTTAAACAACCCCTAACACTGACGAATAGTAAAATACAACCTGGCTCAGTCTGTACACACAGTGAAGCAGACAATATTTCTTGGTACTCCTGACGCGCTGATATTCCTTTTTTCCACTGTGTCAAATTGACCCACAGTGGTATGAAGGTATATCGGTACGATTGCAGTGCAATCTTCGGTAAAAGAATATATTGGACAGCAGATAATACATATACCTGGCATGTGTGAATTCTCAAGTTCAGTAGATTTTTTCCACTTCACTCCTACAAGTAATTAATATTTTCCTTTATACTTTGTAGTTTGCATGTCGCTGTATATTTTGGTCTTATCAAGCTCTAACACTGGCGAATGGTAAAATTCAATCAGGCTCAGTCTGCACAGATAGTGAAGCAGAAACTAGTTCTTGGTACTGTTGCCGCTGTGAGATTCCTTTCTTCCACTGTGTCAAATAAACCCACAGTGGTATGAAGGAATACCGGCACGATTGCAGTGCAATCTTCCGTAGAAGAATACACGGACAGCAGTTAATACCTATTTTTATCATTTGTGAATTCTCACGTTCTTTGGGCTGTTTTCCCTTCGCTGCTCCAAGTAATTAGGTAGGTCTGTTATAGTAGCTTGACGTTTGCATGTCGATATATATATTTCGGTTTTATTAACCCCTAACACTGACGAATAGTAAAATACAACCTGACTCAGTCTGCACAGACAGTGAAGAAGACAATAATTCTTGGTACTGCTGACGCGCTGATATTCCTTTTTTCCACTGTGTCAAATTGATCCACAGTGGTATGAAGGAATATCGGTACGATTGCAGTGCAATCTGCGGTAGAAGAATATATTGGACAGCAGGTAATACCTATTTTTGGCATGTGTGAATTCTCAAGTTCAGTAGATTGTTTCCGCTTCACTCCTACAAGTAAATATCTATCTTCCTTTGTACTTTGTAGTTTGCATGTCGATGTATATTTTGGTCTTATCAACCCCTAACACTGGCGAATAGTAAAATGCAACCAGGCTCACTCTGCACAGATAGTGAAGCAGACACTATTTCTTGCTACTGTTGCCGCGCTGATATTCCTTTCTTCCACTGTGTCAAATAGACGCACAGTGGTATGAAGGAATATCGGCACGGTTGCAGTGCAATCTTCGGTAGAAGAATACATCGGACAGCAGGTAATACTTATTTTTATCATTTGTGAATTCTCACATTCTTTGTACTGTTTTCGCTTCGCTGCTCCAAGTAATTAGGTAGGTCTTTTATAGTAGCTTGACGTTTGCATGTCGATATATATTTCGGTTTAATCAACCTCTAACACTGGCGAATAGAAAAATACAACCTGGCTCAGTCTGCACACACAGTGAAGCAGAAAATATTTCTTGGTACTGCTGACGCGCTGATATTCCTTTTTTCCACTGTGTCAAATTGACCCACAGTGGTATGAAGGAATATCGGCACGATTGCAGTGCAATCTTCGGTAGAAGAATATATTGGACAGCAGGTAATACCTATTTTAGGCATGTGTGAATTCTCAAGTTCTGTAGATTGTTTACGCTTCACTCCTACAAGTAATTAACTATTTTCCTTTATACCTTGTAGTTTGCATGTCGATGTATATTTTGGTCTTTTCAACCCCTAACACTGGCGAATAGTAAAATGCAACCAGGCTCAGTCTGCACAGATAGTGAAGCAGACACTATTTCTTGGTACTGTTGCCGCGCTGAGATTCCTTTCTTCCACTGTGTCAAATAGACCCACAGTGTTATGAAGGAATACCGGCACGATTGCAGTGCAATCTTCGGTAGAAGAATACATCGGACAGCAGGTAATACCTATTTTTATCATTTCTGAATTCTCACGTTCTTTGAGCTGTTTTCCCTTCGCTGCTCCAAGTAATTAGGTAGGTGTTTTATAGTAGCTTGACGTTTGCATGTCGATATATATATTTCGGTCTTATCAACCCCTAACACTGACTAATAGTAAAATACAACCTGGCTCACTCTGAACAGACAGTGAAACAGACAATATTTCTTGGTACTGCTGACGCACTGATATTCCTTCCTTCCACTGTGTAAAATTGAACCACAGTGGTATGAATGAATATCGGTAAGATTGCAGTGCAATCTTCGGTAGAAGAATATATTGGACAGCAGGTAATACCTATTTTTGTCATGTGTGAATTCTCAAATTCAATGGATTGTTTTCGCTTCACTCCTACAAGTAATAAGCTATTTTTCTTTATAGCTTGTAGTTTGCATGTCGATATATATTTTGGTCTTGTCAACCCCTAACACTGGCGAATAGTAAAACGCAACCAGGCTCAAGTCTGCACAGATAGTGAAGGAGACACTATTTCTTTGTACTGTTGCCGCGCTGAGATTCGTTTCTAACACTGTGTCAAATTTAACCACAGTGGTATGAAGGAATATCGGCACGATTGCAGTGCAATCTTCTGTAGAAGAATACATCGGACAGCAGGAAATACCTATTTTTGTCATGTGTGAATTCTCATGTTCTTTGGACTGTTTTCGCTTAGCTGCTGCAAGTAATTAAGTAGATCTTCTAAAGTAGCTTGAAGTTTGCATGTCGATATATATTACGGTTTTATCAACCCCTAACACTGGCGAATAGTAAAATGCAACCAGGCTCACTCTGAACAGACAGTGAAGCAGAAACTATTTCTTGGTACTGTTGCCGCGCTGAGATTCCTTTCTTCCACTGTGTCAAATAGACCCACAATGGTATGAAGGAATATCGGTACGATTGCAGTGCAATCTGCGGTAGAAGAATATATTGGAAAGCAGGTAATACCTATTTTTGTCATGTGTGAATTCTCAAGTTCAATGGATTGTTTTCGCTTCACTCCTACAAGTAATAAGCTATTTTTCTTTATAGCTTGTAGTTTGCATGTCGATATATATTTTGGTCTTGTCAACCCCTAACAATGGCGAATAGTAAAACGCAACCAGGCTCAAGTCTGCACAGATAGTGAAGGAGACATTATTTCTTTGTACTTTTGCCGCGCTGAGATTCGTTTCTAACACTGTGTCAAATTGACCCACAGTGGTATGAAGGAATATCGGTACGATTGCAGTGTAATCTTCGGTATACGAATATATTGGTCAGCAGCTAATACCTATTTTTGGCATGTGTGAATTCTCAAGTTCAGTAGATTTTTTCCGCTTCACTCCTACAAGTAAATATCTATCTTCCTTTATACTTTGTAGTTTGCATGTCGATGTATATTTTGGTCTTATCAACCCCTAACACTGGCGAATAGTAAAATGCAACCAGGTTCAGTCTGCACAGATAATGCAGCAGAAACTATTTCTTGGTACTGTTGCCACGCTGAGATTCCTTTCTTCCACTGTGTCAAATAGATCCACAGTGGTATGAAGGAATATCGGTACGATTTCAGTGGAATCTGCGGTAGAAGAATATATTGTACAGCAGGTAATACATATTTCTGCCATGTGTGAATTGTCATGTTCCGTAGATTTTTTCCTCTTCACTCCTACAAGTAATTAACTATTTTCCTTTATACCTTGTAGTTTGCATGTAGCAGTATATTTTGGTCTTATCAACCTCTAATACTGGCGAATAGTAAAATGCAACCAGGCTCACTCTGAACAGATAGTGAAGCAGACAATATTTCTTGGTACTGTTGCCGCGCTGATATTCCTTTCTTCCACTGTGTCAAATAGACCCATAGTGGTATGAAGGAATATCGGCACGATTGCAGTGCAATCTTCGGTAGAAGAATACATCGGACAGCAGGTAATATCTATTTTTATCATTTGTGAATTCTCACGTTCTTTGTACTGTTTTCCCTTCGCTGCTCCTAATAATTAAGTATGTATTTTATAGTAGCTTGACGTTTGCATGTCGATATATATTTCGGTTTATTCAACCCCTTACACTGAAGACTAGTAAAATACAACCTGGCTCAGTCTGCACAGACAGTGAAGCAGACAATATTTCTTGGTACTGCTGACGCGCTGATATTCCTTTTTTCCACTGTGTCAAATTGACCCACAGTGGTATGAAGGAATATCGGTACGATTGCAGTGTAATCTTCGGTAAACGAATATATTGGACAGCAGGTAATACATATTTCTGGCATGTGTGAATTCTCATGTTCAGTAAATTTTTTCCGATTCACTCCTACAAGTAATTAACTATTTTCCTTTATACCTTGTAGTTTGCGTGTACCTGTATATTTTGGTCTTATCAACCTCTAACACTGGCGAATAGTAAAATGCAACCAGGCTCAGTCTGCACAGATAGTGAAGAAGACATTATTTCTTGGTACTGTTGCCACGCTGAGATTCCTTTCTTCCACTGTGTCAAATAGACCCACAGTGGTATGAAGGAATATCGGTACGATTGCAGTGCAATCTGCGGTAGAAGAATATATTTGACAGCAGGTAATACCTATTTTTGGCATGTGCGATTTCTCAGGTTCAGTAGATTGTTTCCGCTTCACTCCTACGAGTAATTAACTGTTTTCCTTTATACCTTTTAGTTTGCATATCGATGTATATTTTGGTCTTATCAACCCCTAACACTGGCGAATAGTAAAATGCAACCAGGCTCAGTCTGCACAGATAGTGTAGCAGACGCTTTTTCTTGGTACTGTTGCCGCGCTGAGATTCGTTTCTAACACTATGTCAAATTTAACCACAGTGGTATGAAGGAATATCGACACGATTGCAGTGCAATCTTCTGTAGAAGAATACATCGGACAGCAGGAAATTCCTATTTTTGTCATGTGTGAATTCTCAAGTTCTTTAGACTCTTTTCGCTTAGCTGCTGCAAGTAATTAAGTAGATCTTTTAAAGTAGCTTGAAGTTTGCATGTCGATATATATTTCGGTCTTATCAACCCCTAAGTCTGGCTAATGGTAAAATACAACCTGGCTCACTCTGAACAGACAGTGAAGCAGACACTTTCTTGATACTGCTGGCGCACTGATATTCCTTTCTCCCACTGTGTCAAATAGACCCACAGTGGTATGAAGGAATATCGGTACGATTGCAGTGCAATCTGCGGTAGAAGAATATATTGGACAGCAGGTAATACCTATTTTTGGCATGTGTGAATTCTCAAGTTCAGTAGATTGTTTCCGCTTCACTCCTACAAGTAATTAACTATTTTCCTTTATACCTTGTAGTTTGCATGTCGATGTATATTTTGGTCTTATCAACCCCTAACACTGGCGGATAGTAAAATGCAACCAGGCTCAGTCTGCACAGATAATGAAGTAGACACTATTTCTTGGTACTGTTGCCGCGCTGAGATTCCTTTCTTTCACTGTGTCAAATAGACCCACAGTGGTATGAAGGAATATCGGCACGATTGCAGGGCAATCTTCGGTAGAAGAATACATCGGACAGCAGGTAATACCTATTTTTATCATTTGTGAATTCTCACGTTCTTTGTACTGTTTTGCCTTCGCTGCTCCAAGTAATTAGGTAGGTCTTTTATAGTAGCTTGATATTTTCATGTATATATATATATATATATATATATTTCGGTTTAAACAACCCCTAACACTGACGAATAGTAAAATACAACCTGGCTCAGTCTGCACACACAGTGAAGCAGACAATATTTCTTGGTACTCCTGACGCGCTGATATTCCTTTTTTCCACTGTGTCAAATTGACCCACAGTGGTATGAAGGTATATCGGTACGATTGCAGTGCAATCTTCGGTAAAAGAATATATTGGACAGCAGATAATACATATACCTGGCATGTGTGAATTCTCAAGTTCAGTAGATTTTTTCCACTTCACTCCTACAAGTAATTAATTATTTTCCTTTATACTTTGTAGTTTGCATGTCGCTGTATATTTTGGTCTTATCAAGCTCTAACACTGGCGAATGGTAAAATGCAATCAGGCTCAGTCTGCACAGATAGTGAAGCAGACACTATTTCTTGGTACTGTTGCCGCGGTGAGATTCCTTTCTTCCACTGTGTCAAATAAACCCACAGTGGTATGAAGGAATACCGGCACGATTGCAGTGCAATCTACCGTAGAAGAATACACGGACAGCAGTTAATACCTATTTTTATCATTTGTGAATTCTCACGTTCTTTGGGCTGTTTTCCCTTCGCTGCTCCAAGTAATTAGGTAGGTCTGTTATAGTAGCTTGACGTTTGCATGTCGATATATATTTCGGTTTTATTAACCCCTAACACTGACGAATAGTAAAATACAACCTGGCTCAGTCTGCACAGACAGTGAAGAAGACAATAATTCTTGGTACTGCTGACGCGCTGATATTCCTTTTTTCCACTGTGTCAAATTGATCCACAGTGGTATGAAGGAATATCGGTACGATTGCAGTGCAATCTGCGGTAGAAGAATATATTGGACAGCAGGTAATACCTATTTTTGGCATGTGTGAATTCTCAAGTTCAGTAGATTGTTTCCGCTTCACTCCTACAAGTAATTAATTATTTTCCTTTATACCTTGTAGTTTGCATGTCGATGTATATTTTGGTCTTGTCAACCCCTAACACTGGCGAATAGTAAAATGCAACCAGGCTCAGTCTGCACAGATAGTGAAGCAGACACTATTTCTTGGTACTGTTGCCGCGCTGAAATTCCTTTCTTCCACTGTGTCAAATAGACTCACAGTGGTATGAAGGAATATCGGCACGATTGCAGTGCAATCTTTGGTAGAAGAATACATCGGACAGCAGGTAATACCTATTTTTATCATTTGTGAATTCTCACGTTCTCTGTACTGTTTTCCCTTCGCTGCTCCAAGTAATTAGGTAGGTCTTTTATAGTAGCTTGACGTTTGCATGTATATATATATATTTCGGTTTAAACAACCCCTAACACTGACGATTAGTAAAATACAACCTGGCTCAGTCTGCACACACAGTGAAGCAGACAATATTTCTTGGACTCCTGACGCGCTGATATTCCTTTTTTCCACTGTGTCAAATTGACCCACAGTGGTATATAGGAATATCGGTACGATTGCAGTGCAAACTTCGGTAAAAGGATATATTGGACAGCAGATAATACATATTTCTGGCATGTGTGATTTCTCAAGTTCAGTAGATTTTTTCCACTTCACTCCTACAAGTAATTAAGTATTTTCCTTTATACCTTGTAGTTTGCATGTCGATGTATATTTTGGTCTTATCAACCCCTAACACTGGCGAATAGTAAAATCCAACCAGGCTCAGTCTGCACAGATAGTGAAGAAGAAATTATTTCTTGGTACGGTTGCCACGCTGAGATTCCTTTCTTCCACTGTGTCAAATAGACCCACAGTGGTATGAAGGAATATCGGTACGATTGCAGTGCAATCTGCGGTAGAAGAATATATTTGACAGCAGGTAATACCTATTTTTTGCATGTGCGATTTCTCAAGTTCTTTAGACTATTTTCGCTTAGCTGCTGCAAGTAATTAAGTAGATCTTTTAAAGTAGCTTGAAGTGTGCATGTCGATATATATTTCGGTCTTATCAACCCCTAAGACTGGCTAATAGTAAAATACAACCTGGCTCACTCTGAACAGACAGTGAAGCAGACACTATTTCTTGGTACTGCTGACGCACTGATATTCCTTTCTCCCACTGTGTCAAATAGACCCACAGTGGTATGAAGGAATATCTGTACGATTGCAGTGCAATCTGCGGTAGAAGAATATATTGGACAGCAGGTAATACCAATTTTTTCATGTGTGAATTCTCAAGGTCAGTAGATTGTTTTTGCTTCACTCCTACAAGTAATTAACTATTATGCTTTATAGTTTGTAGTTTGCATGTCGATATATATTTTGGTCTTATCAACCCCTAACACTAGCGAATAGTAAATTGCAACCACGCTCGCTCTGCAGAGATAGTGAAGCAGACACTATTTCTTGGTACTGTTGCCGCGCTGAGATTCCTTTCTTCCACTGTGTCAAATAGACCCACAATGGTATGAAGGAATATCGGCACGATTGCAGTGCAATCTTCGGTAGAAGAATACATCGGACAGCAGGTAATACCTATTTTTATCATCTGTGAATTCTCACGTTCTTTGTACTGTTTTCCCTTCGCTGCTCCAAGTAATTAAGTATGTATTTTATAGTAGCTTGACGTTTGCATGTCGATATATATTTCGGTTTATTCAACCCCTAACACTGACGACTAGTAAAATACAACCTGGCTCAGTCTGCACAGACAGTGAAGCAGACAATATTTCTTTGTACTGCTGACGCGCTGATATTCCTTTTTTCCACTGTGTCAAATTGACCCACAGTGGTATGAAGGAATATCGGTACGATTGCAGTGCAATCTTCGGTAAAAGAATATATTGGACAGCAGATAATACATATTTCTGGCATGTGTGAATTTTCAAGTACAGTAGATTTTTTCCACTTCACTCCTACAAGTAATTAAGTATTTTCCTTTATACCTTGTAGTTTGCATGTCGCTGTATATTTTGGTCTTATCAACCTCTAACACTGGCGAATAGTAAAACGCAACCAGGCTCAGTCTGCACAGATAGTGAAGCAGACACTATTTCTTGGTACTGTTGCCGCGCTGAGATTCCTTTCTTCCACTGTGTCAAATTGACCCACAGTGGTATGAAGGAATATCGGTACGATTACAGTGCAAACTTCTGTAGAAGGATATATTGGACAGCAGATAATACATATTTCTGGCATGTGTGAATTCTCAAGTTCAGTAGATTTTTTCCACTTCACTCCTACAAGTAATTAAGTATTTTCCTTTATACCTTGTAGTTTGCATGTCGATGTATATTTTGGTCTTATCAACCCCTAACACTGGCGAATAGTAAAATGCAACCAGGCTCAGTCTGCACAGATATTGAAGCAGACACTATTTCTTGGTACTGTTGCCGCGCTGAGATTCCTTTCTTCCACTGTGTCAAATAGACCCACAGTGGTATGAAGGAATACCGGCACGATTGCAGTGCAATCTTCGGTAGAAGAATACATCGGACAGCAGGTAACACCTATTTTTATTATTTCTGAATTCTCACGTTCTTTGGGCTGTTTTCCCTTCGCTGCTCCAAGTAATTAGGTAGGTCTTTTATAGTAGCTTGACGTTTGCATGTCGATATATATATTTCGGTTTTATCAACCACTAACACTGACTAATAGTAAAATACAAACTGGCTCACTCTGAACAGACAGTGAAACAGACAATATTTCTTGGTACTGCTGACGCACTGATATTCCTTTCTTCCACTGTGTAAAATTGACCCACAGTGGTATGAAGGAATATCGGTAGGATTGCAGTGCAATCTTCTGTAGAAGAATATATTAGAGAGCATGTAATACCTATTTATATCATTTGTGATTTCTCACGTTCTTTGTACTGTTTTCCCTTCGCTGCTCCAAGTAAATAGGTTGGTCTTTTATAGTAGCTTGACGTTTGCATGTCGATATATATTTCGGTTTTATCAACACCTAACACTGACGAATAGTAAAATACAACCTGGCTCAGTCTGCACAGACAGTGAAGCAGACAATAATTCTTTGTACTGCTGACGCGCTGAAATTCCTTTTTTCCACTGTGTCAAATTGATCCACAGTGGTATGTAGGAATATCGGTACGATTGCAGTGCAATCTGCGGTAGAAGAATATATTGGACAGCAGGTAATACATATTTTTGTGTGTGTGAATTCTCTGGATATTTCGGCTGTTTCCGCTTGTCTGTTACAAATAATGACGTTTTTATCTTTTTGTTATTGTGTGTAGCGTGCATGTCGACATATATTTAGGCAGATTTCTGTATTCTACAAGTAACACTAAGGCGTGGTAGATAAGACCCAGTCTCAGTCTCAACCAGCAGTGAAGTGGTCGGTACTGTTGCCGTGTCTATGTTTCTTTACATCACTGTGTGAATTTCATCAACAGTGGTGTGAAGAAGACTATTGGTACCGGTCAACAGGTAATTCTGTAGTTTTGTCATAGGCCTATGCGTATTGTTTGTATTCTCATGGTTTTTCGGTTGCTTCTGATTGTTTCATCAATACATTTATGTGTACCTTTTTGGTAAAATGTGTAGTTTGCGTTTACATATTATATTTATGTAAGTTTCTGTATTCCCCCCTAACACTGTGTAGTAGTAGAAATGAACCAGCCTCAGTCTGCACCGGCAGTGAAGTGGACAACATTTATTAATACTGTTTGCTTAAATTTTTTTTACCACTGTGTCAATTTAATCCATAGTAGTATGGAGAAATTTAGCGCGTTCTCAGTGTAGACTACGGTAGAATAATACGCGGGACAGCAGGTAATAGGCCTACCTATTGTCATATGAGTATTGTTTGAATTCTCATCTTCTCTCGGCTGTTTCCTCAAAATAATTAGGCGGACCTTTTTAAAATAGTATGTTGTTTGTACGTCGATATATATTTAGGTAAGTCTCTGTATTGTACCACAAATACTGAGCAGTTATTACAAAGGAGCCGGGCTTGGTTTGGACCAGCAGTGAAGTGGACAATATTTTTTGGTACTGTTACTTTGGTGATGTTTGTTTATGGCACTGTGTAAATTTAATCCACAATCGGATGTTAATATATAGCGCGATTCCAGTGTAAATTACGGCATAAGAATACACTGGACAGGAAGTAATACATTCTTGTCATATGGATACTGTTTGAATTGCAGACTAGGAAATACGGGGCTGCCGATATTTCCTACTGATATTGTTTTAGGTCTGTTGATACCGTTTTTGCTGTATATATTGCAAATTGTGTGGGCATTTGTTTAATATAGTGTAGTATAACATTAATATCTCGTTGATGAGCCCCCTGCTGAGTAGCACAAATATTTATAATGTTACAAATTTTCAATGGGTGTAATCGTAAAATTGTTTAAAATGATTAAAACATTTATTAATTAAAATTTCAAAATAAATTTCGAATTAAAATTTCATTATTATTGCATGTGTATGGGTAGTCGCAGTACCCATACTTATTGATTACATACACGTAATATCGCATATTCCATACAAACATAAAATACTCTTATAATTATAAATACATTTGATTATTAATAATATGGCTCTCGACTTGCTCAGTATATTATGAGTAATTTATTATATTCTGAAATCTTTCTTTAAACAAATAAATCTTATTGTTATTGCATATGTGTTTGTCATTTATATTAATTACTTTAGTAGCTTTCTATTCTTTCAAAAATTACATTTAAATATTGTCAATAAAATTATTAATTAAAAAATTAGGCTTTCATAATTCAACAATTTAAATTTAAATATTTTCCATACATTATACTGTACATTCAAAATTATGCTTTCATAATTACTATATAATTTAAATTTAAATATTTTCAATAAATTATTAATCCAAAACTTATGCTATAATTACTATACAAGACAGTTATATTTACAAGTTATAAATTACACTTTTGCAAATTATTGTCTTTCTTTTGACAATGTTTATCTGTCTTTGATTAAGTCTTTTGTTATGAGGAATACATTGATTTCTTTCACCTTAATTGTAGCGGTTCCTCAGCGTACCCTTTCCTGGTCCTGAGTCCTTTGTTGTGAATCCTGTGTAGACGTGAAGTCCTGGATCCTTTCCTCGTCCTCCGGGTTCTCTCGGAAGTCCGATGACTCGTCCTCTACGTCTGGAATTTATGCCATGTAGTGTGCTGTTCCCTCGTTATCCTTAAACATCTCAGGCTGCAACGATGGTGTCCTGAAAGTGATGATGTTGTCAGCATCGCCTCCGGCTGTCGCTGTAGTCGAAAAAGAGTTGAAGTAGTTGGGCAGAGCCTCTGGCTGCCACTGTGGTTGAATGAAAAAGATTTGTAGTCGTTGGGCAGATGTTCCGGCTGCCACTGTAGTTGAATGAGAAAGAGAACAAGGCTGATGTGCCTCGCGTATTTATAGTCTAGGGCGCAAAATTCATGTTTCGACAATTCTCTGCAGGCCTAAGTTTGTCGTGACATCCTTTTACAAACACGATTATTCATACACTTTTTTCACTTGTCTTCGCAACATGGGAAGTCTTTTGCAAATTACCCGATATTCATCTGTTCGGTAATTTTTATGTACCGTATACAACTGTGTTGTAATTTTTATGTATACAACTTTGTTTAAACCGTTTCTCGTTTTCTTAATTATTATGGGTTTTATTTATGTTTATTTTCACTGTATTCGCACTTTTTATTATTTTCGCACCATCTTTCATACACACGTGCGTCTTTATATTATACACACTGTGGAGTATTTGGTTTTGTGATATTTAATCTACACTTATCACCATTTAAATAATTCATATAATTAATAGCGTTTATTTAGGGGTGATGCTTGATAGGAATCAACTGGCCTCACACACACACACACACGTAAGATACATGTGTACACACAGACACAGCTGAGTGGAGTGACCCACCTGTCCAAGCACGCAAATTTGTTTTTCACTTTACAGTTCAGATAGAACCTGAAATATTATTACTAACAATATGGATTATTTATTTAAATTATATTAATTATCTTAACTAATTGTGCAATGCACAGTACCCTATACATTTTTACTGTTGCAGAAGTTTTATTTTGGCTACGTTTGTAAGTATTTGTCTGTTTAGTCTTCAATGTTCCGTACCACCCACCAGAGATACGACGTCACCGATTTACTAGACTTTTCGTCCTTGAGTTTTTTGTATACTTAGTATTATCGCACTAAGTAATGTTCTTAACCACTGTATCCAACTAGCTCTGGAATACTCGTTAAGTCTGCTGCAACATCTAGAACCGACTGGTCGCACATTAAATTTTACTTCCATGTTCCATAGGAAATGGAAGTATGGTGATGGCGAGAAAAAAATCGTGTTCGAGATAATGGCTGATTCTGATTGTACTACCCTCAGAACATGAAGAATAGTCATTTTATTAAACGTCTTGTGTGTGTGTGTAGATTTTTATCTATGGCTAGCGATAACTTACGCAAATTCAAACATAATCAAATAAAGTTTTGCATAAGTGCCTGAGATGTAGAGGACTCAAGGCGCTTTGATTTTGGTGACGGTCGGTTAACGGGAAGGGGTTGTTTACCTGCAACGTTTTACGTTTTAAAAAGAGTAAAGTACTTAATTTTGATAAATAGTGTAGTCTGAAATGAAGGTCATAATAATTCACTGTAGACAGTTAGATGAAATATCTGTAAATAATAAGGGTTTTTTTAACGGGGAGGGGGCAATTTCCAATAAAAGGAAATGATAGTTGAAGAGAGAGGGGATAATTTTTTTATAAGTGTACTACGTTATCGGCAACAAAAAAGTAGTTTGTTGTTAAAATTCCTTCCCGGGCTGTTTGGCCGTGGTCCAATGTTTTCTGCAAACCAGATGTTTCGGCAGTGCCATCGACTGATATCATCAGTGAAAATCGAGGGCGCTAACGTGAGGTGGTATACGTTAGTGACCACAGCACTGTGGTTTAGGCTGAAAAAATAAATAGTTGATATGGAAATATTTCATTTCGAAAATGATTTTAAATATAAATCTTAGAACATGGAAGTCATGTATGGTTCTCCATACCGATATTTATTATGTACTACGGCAAAGTAATATATCTGCATTAATTAATTTTTTATGAAACGTCTAACGGTTCAACGCTGGTTCTCCTGAACTATTTCGGCGGCATTAACGGTTACAAATTTTTATACTTATTGTGTCTGCATGCTAGTATACGTGTGAGAGACTAAATTGTGATCATTGAATATAGGAAAAAGTTGTGGCAAGTTAAAGTTTGTCCAGTTTTACCTCAAGTGAGCTGTAGTAACTGATGTATACAAATGCATAGGCAAATATTCAAGTTTTGCGTACCTGTTCCCATATATATATATGTGTATATATATATATATATATATATATATATATATTATTTCTCACTACTCGAGGCTATGTCTCAATGCGTCAAGATTCTGGACAGCGCAACGTATTGTACCTGAAGTCCTATAGTTAGTTGGTTTGCAGTTTACTTGACATTAGGAAAGTAACTGAAATCCATTGACGACGGGAAGTTAGGCGATGACTACAGTAGGATGCGACGACAAGATACCCAGTTGTCTTCAACTGAGAACCTGTCATAATAGAACAGATTTGCCTACATCATTGCTACTTCAGGACAGGACTACTTCTCTCTCTCTCACACACACACACACCCGCGCACTCTCATATAGGTGTACATTCATTACTTTCATGTCCTTCCTTGGGCGACAGTATTCAAATTCCAGGAGAAATACTCCAAGATTGTTTCATTTACACATTTGGCTTTTGTAGTTCACCGTCCTCCGCTCTTTAATTTTAGTGTTATGTTATCGTAGTTTCTTAAGCCTGTGTTTCTTATCAGATCTGTCGTAAGTTTTGCTTCAGACTTCCCTTCTTTAGCTAACATCATCGAGTTCATGAGTATGCACAAACTTTATACATTCTGGAATAATTTTTATGGGGGGAAGTTAGGTGACGGAACCAGAGAAGCGACACCGACAGTCCATTCTGCAGTTGAAGCAAATCTGAACACCGTAATCTACACACCAACAGAACAGAAAGCTATGTGGCAATCTTACAGAGTTTGTGCCTGTTGGTTGATAGATCTACGCAGAACACTTCGTAAAGCAGTACTGCAATTTACAGATTTTTAGTGGTTACAGGTTTTTATTATATACTTGCGGGTAATTGGAAAAAAGCATTCAAGTAGAAAATCACCATATGCGGAAGCGGAGAGAAAGCTTTATTTCCTGCATGTATGTTAAAGATTATTGTTTATTGTAGCAAAACTGGGTTTGCAATATATACCGATTGATATATGTCGAATGGAAATCTGGTAGCGTTAGGTTATTTGTAGCAACAATATGTTGTATTCAGTTTCTTATTGCCTACGTTGCCGAAAAGTATTTTGAGGTATAATACTTTTCCAGTAAGTGGGCAAACAGTAAATCGGTTTATATCGGCTGTACCACTAGTATCGTGTAGATACAGTTTTTTGAAGCCGATACATTCAATATATTTGAATCAGGCACGATATGTTAAAAACGATACGTCTCTAATACTGTAAGTCTGCAGTACTATTTACGTGGTCGGCTCAGTACTGCCGAGCACAAAATTATACGTTTTATTTACACCAAAAATATGAATTATTTGCTAGTGTGTGTGCGTGGGCGTGTGTCATTTACAATATTTTATTTTATAAAAAATGTACGGAATTAAGTATAAAATAGGAATATAACACAAAAATCAATTAGAAATAACTAAAACCAATTAAAACTTACGTGAAAGAAGTTAGTAGAAAAATAAATAAAAAAATTAATTGAAAAATAATAATACAATAACCTTTAGTTGTTTTATGTTAGCTGTCTTTATTAGTGAATTTTGGTAAATTATTAGACGTGTAATTTTATTGCCTAAACAAACAAGTAGGCTTAACAAGGTCTTTTTAGAGTGTGTATAGCAATTTCTAAAAAAAAATATAGGCATACATTAAATCGGTTTTGTTTAAGCTGTCCCATATATTTGGACACAGTTGCGAAAAAAACCGTACACTAAAAATATGTATAAATGTGGTCAGCACTTTGTTGTTTTTACAAAACTGGGACAATCTGCAGTCGGAAATAAAGGCACACGGTTATGTCCCGACCTTCATTTTTAATCTGTCCGTCATCCACGCTCTATAATTCTTCCAACTAAATTGTAGTATATGTACAAGTTTTACTGTACCATACCCATTATATTTGCATCTGTTTAAGCTACTGATATTCTTTAACTATGAGTAAGAGTGTAGCCAGAGATCTTGCTCCAGACACGGATCGAATATTCCCAGTTGTCTTTTGATTTTCTTATTTCGAAGGGGTTTCCATTTGCTTGAAACCAGCACCTTCCATTCACTTCTGAATTCATAACAGTATTGTCCCAGGCATTGATCTGTGAATTAATCTAAGTTGTAACACCCTTTAACGATTATAAGAAAGGTGGCGTCATCAGCCGAAGCGACACCGTAATCTATACACCAACAGAACAGAAAGATATGTGGCAATTTTACCAGAAAATGTGTGCCTGTAGATTGATAGATCTACACAGTACACTTCGTAAAGCAGTACTGCAATACTCATTTTTCTTTAAGAATTTTATACGTACTGGTGTGAACACACAAATTAATTCTGACAGTAAAAACGTCACTTTTCGTTAAAAATTGGATTCATTACTCCACAAGGGGACAAAACTTTTGTTCAGCACATAGAAAATCATGTAAATATTTTCTGCTCGTTAAGAAGTTTTCTTTGACTGTGAATTAAACCAAGTCAGGGGACCCCTTAACGACTAGAAGACAGGTGGCGTCTTCAGAAGGACTGGCACTTCACAACAACAGAACAGCAAGGCTATGAGACAATCTTAGCAGGAAATTTGTGCCTGTGGATTGATGGATCAACGCAGAACAATTCAAAAAGCATTATTGCAATTTACAGTTTTTTAATCTTTTTATACGTATTGGTATAAACAGGAAAGATAGTTCTCACAGTGAAAAATCAGTTTTTCTTGAACAAATATTTTCCTTACTCCACAAGAGGATAACATTCTGGTACACCACATAGAAAAATCATATACCTATTTTCTGCTCGTTAAGAGGTCCTGTTTCACTGGGAATTAAATCAAGTGACCGGACTCTTACCGATTAGAAGACTGGTGGCGTCATCAGCAGGAGCGACAACCTAATATAGAAACCAACAGAACAGAAATTTATGTGGAATTTTGCCAGGAAATTTGTGCCTGCGGATTGATGGGCCACGGAACTGATGATTTTTTGACCTCATGAATTTGAATATTTAACATTACAAATAGTATTTTACAGAATTGAGTCAATCTGCGTTCGGAAATACCGACATACGGTTATGTCGCCTTGTTAATTTCTAAACTGTTCGCCATCTACGCTCTATGATTTGCCCAACTAAGTTGTAGTATAAGTACATGTTTCACAATATCATGTCATCTATATTCGCATGTTAATAACCGACTCACATTCTTTAAATATGAGTAAGAATCTAGCCAGGTGTCTTGCTTCATACACAGAACGAATATTCCTAGTTTACCTTTAAATTTCAAATTTTGAAGGCGCTTCCATGCGCTTGAAAGGAGCACCTTACCTTCACTTGTGATTTCAGAACAGTATTGTCCGAAGCTACTTTAAACCCATGACTATAATATATCCATGGCTTACGGATTGCCATAACATAAATCATATCTGAGGCAAAGAATCATAATTTGTTTCAGAATTAAGATGTAGTGATTTTTCATTTGGTGTGTTGGTACAAGAACATTCTGGGTATCGTCCTTCCTAATTTCCTATTGCTTGCCCTTTCAATGTCCTGACTTTATAAATAAAAAGGAGTGGATTTATTGTTTAAATGTGAGTGTGTGTGTGAACCCAACATGCCAGTTGTGCAGGCTACAACAAGTTTCCTTTTGACTAGTGTTATTTCATTTGAGATGATTTTCCAAAATGTTAACAAGGAGTATTTAACCTTGTAGAATATCTTTCTGAAGTAGGCGTACACTAAACCGGCGTCACGTACAGTGTATCGCTAGCGTAAATACATGATGTTAATGTCGATACATTGAACATAAAAAAAGCAATTAAGTACCCTATTCAGTTTAAATATAACCATGTATGTTTTGACTTCTAGAGACAAGAATTCTAAATTTAGCACAAACACAGAAGACTACAGGTTGAATCGTAGAATATTGATCAGTTCTATGTACTGCGTAAGGTAACAATTTTAAATATCATATGATATACCGTTTATTTACGGTGTTTTGTGCAATAACATTATTTCTAGGCATCTTCTTACCCCATAATATATAATTGTTACAATGAAGTAATTTCAGAACAACTTTCAAACTGTTAGACGCAACATGTTGGAAATTTTGAGATTCATTAAATAATAGTCTCGCAATTTTATACTTGTTGCCTTATCCAGCAGTGAAGCGTATTATAATAGTTTCTACTCGATTCGGCATACATTAAAGGGCCACTGCCACAGGGAGACAAAACCGTACAGTGAAATAATTTCTTGTGAAATGTTGTGTAAGAACGTGTGTTTAATGTATATTTGAAAATTGCTTTGTATACGAGATTTGTGTGTAATTAAAAAAAACTGCGACTGCTCTAAGACTACACCAATATTCAATACGCTTTATTTACTCATGGTTCATATTTCAGTAAAATAATTTCAAAAAACCACTCTGCGTAACTAATTTATGACTTAATTAAAACGTAATGTCCTATATATGTACTATAAATAGACGTATTTATATACAGATGTAAACTATTATACGATCTTTCGTACTTGTGATTTTACATGTATCTAAAATGTTTGTAGTACTTAACTGTGATGGTGGTAATTTTTGTCTCTTATTTTTAATATGTTAAATATAAACCTATTGCCTATTTTATCAGATAAAAGTATTTCATATGAAATACTTTTTTAGAATTAGGCATAAAGTAAATCGGTTTATGCATACTGTTCCACTGATGTGGATGCAGGATCCAAAGCCGACACAATTAAAGTATCAGGCACGTGTTTGAAATCACGAGGTCTATGTTTTGTATGTCTGTAGTATAAGTTAGGGGCTAGATTAACTTATAATACAGTATACTTAAAACTATTTAAAACAAATATAATTAGACCAAATTGTTTGAAGTACCCTAAGAAATTCCATATTGCTGGGATATTATGTTCCACAGTTTATCTCTTTTCACATATATTAATATATGTTTTTTTTTCTTTCGTTGGACAAGGGTGCCTCTCGTGGATTGTATATACACTGTTAAAAATTACTGTATTCATCAAGTTTAATAAATGTGTAATATACAAGGTAAAGGTAGCACGAGTTAGGAGTACCATACCAATGAGTGTGTACGACCAATTGAATACAGTGTATTACTATGCAATACATAATTACCATACGTTAAACAAATTCCATTTTGGCTACAATTTGTATTCAGTCTTTAGATACAAAGTCATACACGTAGTAGAGTGCTTTAGTTTATATGTTCTCAGTAGCATTGTGTGAGATACGTTGCAGGTATCACTACTGTAGTTTCAATCGTTCAGTAAATAATCTTGCCTTTCATCAGCAATATGTGAGGGAGTTACGATTTGAAAAACTACTGATAGCTCAGAATACTGTACTAAGATTGACGATCACATCACTTCGCAACCAATTTATGTAGATTCGTTTACACAATAATATTTGAGTTACGAATATAAAGCTATCATTTTATTCTGAGCTAACTATGTATGTTATAGTTATCAAATAATGATATAACAAAATGTTATGTAAGAAGTCAGAGTTATGTGTGTCTGTGTGTTTGTGTGTGTGTTTAAAGTTGTAAATGTCGTTTATCAAAGTAAACGTCAACCTTGGTTTTGTGTTTTGTTACGGAATTTATAAGATACTTTGCCTACATCGTCGAGAAGTACATAACTTTATAGTAATTCTTTTTTAAGTAGGCGTACATTAACGCGGTTTCTCGTAGAGTGTATCACTGATGTGGATACATTACGTTAAAGCCGATACATTTAACGCATAAAACTTATTTACATATACTAATACATACTCTTGGCTTTTTCTTAGGTCAAAAATACTAATATTTTGTCTCATTTGTTTCACAGGTCCGAGGCTCAGCCCAAAGGTGTTAGTGGCAACATGGATTACAAGGTAAATACCAGAATTTTGTTACTCGTATTACAGACACGTAATGCATGCTTAAGCCTGTAAATACGCTACACTGTACGTTTGTGTACTGCACTTTATTGGTGTTTTGTGTAACCATTAGATGGTTAGCATGAGATACTGTAGGCCTACTGTAATTCCAGTATATCTTAATGGCTATGTTGTTGTTGTAAGCGTCCACGTGATGCATTTTAACAGGTTACAATAGACTGGCGAGCGAACACATATTCCAAATTCATTCTCTTGAAAGACTTATTGCCTCTCACACTTACACTTTTTTGTACCCAAGTCGGTGAATTCCGATCATTTCTAGAATTACAACATCATTGTTTTTCTTAATAACATGCTAATCTACGCCAAATTCCACCAAGGAGAATCAATGATCCTTGTTAAGGGGTTACCATACGTCCAAGCATTTTCCAGTCAGACGTTTATAGCTTTTCCGTGAGATAGGATTATGTGTAGGTAATTTAAGGGATTATGACGTACCTTTCCGTAGATATGATATGCCTTATCAATCCAACTACATTTTTCCACTGATATTCATAAAGTAGGCCTGTATGTTGATTCTCGATACACCAACCGTACCTACTCTTTTCCACATATCACTCAAAGACCCACAATCGTTTGATGTTTTGTGTGTCAATCGCTCTATTCTGCAGGTGAACAAAATTAAATTATGATTTACACAGAAGAGGTTGACGTTTGCGTATTTAGCTTACGGCAGTTTTCCCAAATACTATTCCCCGTTACTATTGTATTCCCAGTTAATAAAAATTCTTTAATAGCATTCTAGATAGTAGTATTGTCTCTTTCTGACCATTTTTCTAGAAATATTTCATTGATTCTCTCTCCATTCGCCCCCTCAGCCAAAACCAATGTGTTGTTTTTCTGATATATTGTAGCCGACCTAACACACGGTCATTGCTATCGACAGTGTTACATGTTCTTTCCAACTGAGTATTGTTTTCCTCCAACCAAACACACAATAACGTATGGGGTTATTCAGTAGGAACACGTAAACCCTTATTTGCCTTTAAGGTATATTAAAAATTATTGTTTAATGTGACAAATTGAGTTTCCCAGATATACCAATTGAAAACGGGCTTTATTGAGCATTTGTTGTGCTTATCATATACCTGTGTTAGTTTCTAATAGCGCAACGTGAAAGTTTACAAAGATCGATAGTCGTAATTCATTAAGGGAGAAAAAGTACATGTTAATGATACCAGTATGTGCTTTCGATGTGATACGCCTTATGGGAATCTGTTAGCTTATAAAATTTGTTTTATGAATATTACGTAGATATTATCGCAGAAACAGAAAAGGCCTCGTTTGTATCCAAGAAACTTCACGGACCAACAGAGATGTAAGTTGTGTTGCCTTTTTCCTTATGCGGGCGTCGCGGAGTTGCATTATGTTCTACGATTTACATAAAATATATAAATAATATTTCTCGCTGACAGTTCGATTATATCCTTTACCTACATCTGTAAGATCAATATAATAATTTATAAATGGTTTACATGGTAGATGATTTTTTTTTATTCAGTAATGTTTGAACTTTATATGACCCGTCTTGAGGTGTAAATCTTTTCCAATATCTGCCAGTCTGTATCATATATATGATTTAATGTGTAACGTATAATAGACATAGCAAATTTTTGCTACGCGTGTGAGATGTGCCGAAAAATGTTTAATATACTATTTCGAACATCTGTTACATTTGGCATTGACTTGTTATTTATTTAGGAGTACACTAGCTGATTCACCAAGGTTGTCAATAAAGTATGCTGCATATGTTATTACTATATTTGCAGTAGTTGCTATAGTAAGAAGTTTCGATTTATTTGCGTCTTCCCTTTCTAATATCCAATGTTTAAAATGTTTTAATGTTTTAAAATCCAAGCTTAACTCTAATCCTTCAACTTCATCATGTACAATGTCTTCAGCTACACTCTCGCGATTGCATGATATGTTCTCAACAATTTCTCCAATTGGGGAAAAAATCCCGTTATATCTACCTACTGTGACTTCGAGGGGCAAACAAGCTCCTCTAGCAGCGAGAGGTAGGGATACAGGGACGAACAGCTATGCAAGAGCAGTGAAACAACAACAACTCAAGACCGCAGGAAACGCTGGGAAAATGGATCAAGTGCTTAGTGAGGTCATTGAAAGACTTGACGTCCTGAATAATGCGATGGAAAAACAAAAAGATTCTACTGACAAAATTCTCGAGAAACTCGCTGAGCAACAGCAAATAAACAACAAATTGTCGAAAAAAATTGCGCAGGTGGGCGCACAAGTAACTGCTTCCCCTCTAAGCCAAAAACATGTATAACACCGTAAGAATTGCAACGTGGAATGCAAATGGACTTCTGCAACGGATAACGGAGCTTGAATTGTTTCTAAATATGGAAAGCATTGACATCTGCCTAATCTCGGAGAGCCACCTTACCAGAAATGCGATTGTTAATATAAGAGGATATAGCTGCTATCATGCGGCTCATCCAGCGGATAGAGCCAGAGGAGGCACGGCCTTATTGCTGAAAAGCACTATCAAATATTATGAAGACCTGAAAATAGAGGAGGACTCGTTTCAAGTGGCAACTGTCAAAGTGCAGCTGCTTGGTAAAGGAAATTTTAAAATTTCTGCAATATACTGCCCACCAAGGCAAAATCTGAAAAAAGAATATTATGTTGAGTTATTCAAGATGCTGGGGAATCACTTCATTGTTGGAGGTGATTTTAACGCCAAAAACACCTTTTGGGGTTCTAGGTTATCGACCACCAAAGGCAGGGAACTATACAAAGCTGGGATTGAAGTAAAACTTGATTTTCACTCAAGCGCTACCCCAACTTATTGGCCTGCAGATGGCAACAAATTACCTGATTTGATTGACTTTTACGTTGTTAAAGGATTATCCAGCAGGTACATAGATGTTAAAAACTGTGAGGATCTCTCATCGGACCACTCACCGGTTGTCATGACAATAAATGATGAGGTTATTTCTCGGTCATACCCGTGCCAGCTTTCGAGTAACAAAACGAATTGGACCCTATTCAGGCAACTACTGGATGAAAGCATAGACCTTCATGTCCCTTTGAATGATATTTACCAGTTAGATGAAGAAGTCAAGAGATTTAATACTAATATTCAGAAAGCAGCATGGGAAAGCACTCCCCAGATCCCAGCGGCAGAATGTTTTTCATCTTTCTGCAACGGATTTTTAGAAAACCAAGTACTTTCTGCAAGCATTTCAGTAGTAACGTAGTTAGAATTGTTTGATGCAACGGCTCTCTCCATTCTATATAAGTATTAAAATAATAATCCTTAAAATTTCAGGAGACAAACATTGAGATATTTTTAGATTAGGTTTTCGGAAATATAAGGTCTATCAGGATTTATTTGAATAAATTTGAAAAATTACATTTAAATATATTGATATTATAGGATATTGATTTTAGGTTGATATAAAAAATCAGTTCAGAAATACACAACTTTTTTTAATATGTACTGAAAACATGTAAATACACTTACTTCATTTGAAGTTTTCTTATATTTTAAAACATGGCAAGGATTTATTTAAGTCCTCTTGGACCCTTCTTATAAATTTGGATGTTACCAATTCAGACATTAATTTGCTTTTTGAAACTGGCTTGAAATGGTTGTAGTACTGAGTCCCATACTTCTTGCAAAGAGCCAATTTTAAAAATTTCCTATTTCCTTTGTAACCAGCAGGAGGACCATTTATCATTATGAAAGCCAACATATCAGTAGTGCCAATTTGGTCATATGTGAGATCACTGGCTGCAGGGCGCTTAGTCATTATGTTGGTAATAAGGGAACCCCAGCTTTCACATATGGCTTCTGAAACTGGAGTACTAAGCAAAAATTTCAACAACTTTATACCCAAAGGATATTCTTGTTGAAGATCTGTTACTGTCATTTTGAACAAATATTTGAAATCAAGAATATTTTCAGTAACTCTTGCAGAATTCAATTTCTCAGTCATCCAGAGCAACACTTGTTTATATTCAAAAAAAGTTTCCTTTTATCAATGGAAAGAAGAAATGGATATGAGGAAACACTGATCTTATCATAAAACTCTTGAAAAGAATGAAAATTGTTCTCTGCTTTCTCGTTACTTACATTATTTCTTGGAAATATCAGAAAGTCCAAGTTGAACAAAAAATCTGCTATCTTAATAACTTTGATACAGTGATTACTGTCTTCATCAACATTCAGGTAAGTCTGGCATTGTTCCTTGAGTGACCCTAAAAACTTTTAAAACTCTTTAGCACATTTTACAATTTCACTGACTACTTCATTGCCAACTGAAGCAGACAAAGATCTTAAAATTTTGCTGCTCACAGGAACATCGGGCAAAGGGCATAGTACACCTTTAAAGGTGCTACTATCCATAATAAATTCACTAGAGAGTTTTGTGTGTTTAAAGAAGCCCTCAGGCAATTCGTTGATCATTTGACATAAAGTGTCTCTGGAGAGTCTGGAATCAGCAGAAACAATATTTTCTACATGCCGAATCATAACTTCTAAATGTACTTGGATATTTTCCATAAACTGAACATACTGCCATGGTAAATGGTAACTGGATTGAACTTCTTTTGATAAAGAAGACAAAATGGAGTAATTGTCAGCAAGTAAAAGAATAATAAACATATTTGTTTTTGATAGCAGCTTATCTCTTAGGGCAAAAGATTCTGGGCACTTTTCTACAGCACACACAAAACTTCTGTAATCTCCAAGAAAAGTATTAAACACAGTTTCAGAATAGCTTGCGAATTTCATGGTTTTAAATGCTTTTGGTTTGTAAAAATAGTCTTCGAATTCTTTTGATGACTGTAAAAGTAATTCATAATTCTTTCCTGTAGAAAACTCTTTCATAGCTTCATCAATGAGTGTGTGCTCCTTCTGAATTAGCTCAGGTACAGAAGAATGTTTTTCAGCTAGTTCAATTCTGTGCATCAAGTCCCAAGAAACAGATATATTTTCTAAAGCAAGCTCATCTCTTATGTGTTTTTCAACACCTAGTCGAATATACTGTCCATAAAATGCCATACCAACTAAATTATTTCTTAAAAATGATAAATCAAAGCCAAATTTTTTATATGTATTTAAAATACTTTGTGTCAAACCTTTTCCAGTAAAATCATGAACAAAGTTGTGCTCAAGATAAATACAGTTATACAAGTGTTCTGATAAAATGTCGAAAATCGGGACTCTCAAACCAACGATATATCTAGATCTGTGGTTAATTGTTATTTTGTCAGCAAAAATACCAACAGGAAGATCATAATCTACGATGTAGGCTGCAATGTCCTTCATCAAAACAGAATGTACATGTGGTAGAAACAACCTGCAAAATTCTTTTGAATGATTGGGGACTCCTACAGAACTCCCACTCTTATGCAGTTCAGTAGTTATAGATTCGTATGACTTGTACGATGTATTTAATTTGTAAGTTAGGTAAGCAGCACTTGCACAATTAAGTGCATTTTCTTTCCCTTCTCTGTATGATAATTCATCACTCAACTTTTTATTCTCAAGTACCCTAACACTTTCTCTGTGTTTATCAGAATAAGATGGCGCTTTAGGTCATATTTTAAATGGCGAAAAGAATCAGACATCGCAGTATCACTAAAGCAATCACCATCATTGTAATTGTACTGCAAAATTGTACCACATGCAGAACACAAAATTCCAAAGTCTGACCTGACAAAGTAGTGAGCCCATTTATTCGTATGTTTTTATGCAAAAATTTATTTTTTTTAGAAATTTTACTGCAGCAAATTTTTTACGCGTTTTTCGTTAACGCGGTGGACGATCTTTCTGCAGGCCTCGTTTCCTTTCTGCGACAATGTCGCACTGTCGCCCGTTGTTCTGCTTTGGGGCCCCAGATCAACAGAAAACTGAAACAGAGAATAATCTGCCCTCCTCCAGAGGTGAATGAACTTGTCAGGAAAAAGAGGAAGGCCAGGAAAACCTGGCAGCGAGTTCGCACACCAGAAAATAAAAGAGCCTTGAACTTGCTCTGTAATGAGCTGAAGGAACTGATAAAAAAGGTTAAAAATGAGGGGATTGGAAAATATTTAAGCAAGCTAACAGCTCAGAAGGATACAGACTATTCACTTTGGAAGAGTACTAAAGGACTGAAAAGGCCGAAAACCCACCAGTCGCCCATCAGCCGGGAAGACGGGACATGGGCGAAAAGTGCGGCGGAGAAAGCCGTTCTCTTTGCCAGACACCTTGAGGAAATCTTTCAGCCGTTACCTAGACAAACAGCAGAGGAAAACACTAACTTTGAGCCGAAAGTAGATAGGAAAAACATACAGAAAGTAACGCTACAGGAATTGAGAGAAGAAATTAAGAGCAATCTAAGCGCAAAAAAATCCCCGGGTTTTGACCTGATAACAGGCCAAATACTAAAGGAACTGCCTGGAAAAGCCATGAGAAAACTACTCCATTTGATCAACGCTGCCTTCAGGCTGAAGTATGTGCCTAGTCTGTGGAAGGTGGCTGAGGTTATCATGATTCTAAAACCTGACAAAGCACCAACAGATAAAAAGTCCTACAGGCCAATCTCCCTGCTACCGGTGATCTCAAAACTATTTGAAAAACTGTTTTTGAAGAGATTAAAGCCTTTGTTAGAGGAAAGAACCCTGTTGCCGGATCATCAATTCGGATTCAGAGAAAAGCACTCCACTATTGACCAGGTACAAAGAATCACCCATGTTATTGAAAAGGCTCTTGAAGGGAAGAACATTTGCTCAGCCGTCTTCCTGGATGTAGCGCAAGCTTTTGATAAGGTCTGGCATCATGGGCTTGAGTACAAGTTACATAGGGATCTCCCAGAGGAATCCTATCTGATACTAAAGTCTTACATCTCAGAAAGATACTTTAGGGTGAAGCATGAGGATGAATATTCAACTTTAAAGAAAATATCCGCGGGAGTTCCCCAAGGGAGCGTATTGGGTCCAATTTTGTATTTGTTATACACGAGAGATTTACCAAACAGTGAGGAAACAACCGTTGCGACTTTTGCGGATGATACTGCTGTTCTGGCGGTAGGTAATGATGCCGAGACAGCGGCCAATAAACTGCAAACTTCAATCGCAGAGGTATGGGATTGGACTCGACGCTGGAGGATCAAACTCAATGAAACGAAATCAATACACACCAATTTTACCAACAGAAAAATAGAAATACAAAGGATCTACATCAATGAACAAGAAGTGCCATACTCTAACACTGCTAAGTATTTGGGTATGACTCTGGACGCAAAACTTAAATGGAGGGAGCATGTAAAAAAAAAGAAAGAGGAACTCAACATAAAATTCAGGAAATTGTACTGGCTGTTAGGTAGGAATTCACAACTAACAGTTGAAAACAAATTGCTGTTGTATAAACAAGTGCTGAGACCTGTGTGGACTTATGGTGTACAACTCTGGGGATGCACCAAGAAATCTAACATTCAAATGATACAAACTTTTCAAAACAAAGTACTTAGGAGTATCGTTGATGCCCCCTGGTATATTAGGAATGACAATCTGCACAAAGATCTCAAAGTAGAATATGTCAGTGAAATCGTAACAAAATATGCAGTTAACCATGACATGAGAATTCAGACTCATATAAATCCTGAAATGCTTTGCGTGGTGGAAGAAGCTCCGCACACGCTAAGACGGCTTAAAAGATTGAAGCCCCAAGATTTGGTGACACATTAGTGCATTTAAATCTGTAAAACTCTAAAAGAGAGAAAGACAATAATCTCAACCCGGGGAACAGCCAGTGGGCTTCTACCCCATAAACCGTGACGTAATATTAAAGAAAAGCAACTTGTTGGGCTCGCTCAGTTGTTGCAAAGGGAGGTGTTTTTAGTGGGTTAGAGTCCCACACTACCTGGAGCTACGGGGCTCCAGTGTGTCTATAGAGATTTTCACCTGCCCTGCCGGAAAAAAAAAAAAAAAAAAATTTCTCCAATTTACCTATCTCAGGATATAACCGTTAGTCCTCAAGTGTTAGTTTGTATCTTCCATTAAAATTATTTGATAATAATGTTCTGTATTTTGAATGCGGCTAAATAGAAATATGTTTTTTACTATTCCGTAAATCATCTTTCAAAATAAGTATATAAATTTGTAATTCTCTTTCTGAGTCATTATGATTGAATTGTATTTTAGGGCGCGCGTATGACAGTTAGTAATAAATTGAAACATTATACTATTGCCTATTCCTAGAAGGTGTATGTTATATACGCTGTAAAGGATAGTGTTTTATATAAATACTATTTATGGAATAGGCATACATTAAATCGGTTTGTACCTTGCTGTTCCACAAGTGCGGAAACAGCTACAGAAAACCGTACATGAAATATTATTGTTTACTGAAACAGAACTGGGTTTTCCAGATGTACCGATTTTACTGAGTATTTGTGGTTGTTCTTTTAGCTCAATGCAACTACATTTTTCCACTGATACTCGTAAAGTAGGCCTGTGTGTTGATTCTCGATACACTAATCGTACCTACTCTTTTCCGTATATCTCTCTAAGACGACAATCATTCGATGTTTTGTGTGTGGATCGTTCTATTCTGCAAGTGAACAAAATGAAACTATGATTTACACAGAATAGGTTGATGTTTGCGTATTTTACCCTACGGCAGTTTTCCCAAATATTATTCCCCGTTACTATTGTATTCCCAGTTAATAAAAATTCTTTAACAACATTCTAGGTAGTAGTATTGTCCCTTTTCTGACCTATTTTCTAGAAATATTTCTTTGATTCTCTCGACATTCCCCCCCCTTACAGCTTTGTTTTTCTATCTGTACTTTGGTATATTTTAGCCGACCCTACGCACGTTCATCGATTTTGACACTGTTACATGTTCCTCGCAACTGAGTATTTTTTTTTTATCCAACCAAACACAATAATGTATTGGCTTATTCAATATGGGAGCAGAAACAGGTGAATCCCCTCCCACAAAAATTCATAAGTAATTAACTGCTTAAAACAAATTCTATAACTAGTTTATTATATACTTGCGGGTAATTGGAAAAAAACATTCAAGTAGAAAATCAGCAGATGCGGAAGCGGAGAGAAAGCTTTATTTCCTGTATGTATGTTAAAGATTATTGTTTATTGTAGAAAAACTGGGATTGCAATATATACCGATTGAATGTGGGCATTACTGAGTATGTGTTGTAGTTATCTTACCTTTTTTAGTTCCTAATATTGAAACGTAAAAGTTTAAAAAGGTAGATAGTCGTAATTCTTTAACGGAGATGAAGTACGTGTTTATGATACCCATGTGTGTTTCTGATGTTATATGCCGAATGGAAATCTGGTAATGTTAGTTTATCTGTAGCAACAATGTGTTGTATTCAGTTCCTTATTGCCTACGTTGCCGAAAAGTATTTTGAGGTATAATACTTTTCCAGTAAGCGGGCAAACAGTAAATCGGTTTATATCGGCTGTACCACTAGTATCGTGTGGATACAGTTTTTTGAAGCCGATACATTTAATATATTTGAATCAGGCACGATATGTTAAAAACGATACGTCTCTAATACTGTAAGTCTGCAGTACTATTTACGTGGTCGGCTCAGTACTGCCGAGCACAAAATTATACGTTTTATTTACACCAAAAATTTGAATTATTTGCTAGTGTGTGTGCGTGTGCGTGTGTGATTTACAATATTTTATTTTTTAAAAAATGTACGGAATGAAATATAAAATAGGAATTTAACACAAGAACCGATTAGAAATAACTAAAATCAATTAAAACTTACGTGAACGGAGTTAGTAGAAAAATAAGTAAAAGAATTAATTGAAAAATAATAATACAATAACCTTTAGTTGTTTTATGTTAACTGTCTTTATTAGTGATGTTATGATGTTATTTTGGTAAAATATAAGACGTGTAATTTTATTGCCTAAAAAAAAGTAGGCCTAACAAGGTCTTTTTAGAGTGTGTATGGCAGTTTCTAAAAAAAAATATAGGCATACATTAATCGGTTTTGTTCAAGCTGTCCCATATATTTAGACACAGTTGGGAAAAAAACAGTACACTAAAAATATGTGAAAATTTGGTCAGCAATTTGTTTTTTTTTTACAAAACTGGGACAATCTGCAGTCGAAAATACAGACACACGGTTATGTCCCGATCTTCATTTTTAATCTGTCCGTCATCCACGCTCTATAAATTTCCAACTAAATTGTAGTATATGTACAAGTTTTACTATACCATGCCCATTATATTTGCATCTGTTTAAGCTACTGATATTCTTTAACTATGAGTAAGAGTGTAGCCAGAGATCTTGCTTCAGACACGGAACGAATATTCCCAGTTTACTTTTGATTTTCTTATTTCGAAGGGGTTTCCATTTGCTTGAAACCAGCACCTTCCCTTCACTTCTGAATTCATAACAGTATTGTCCCAGGCATTGTTCTGTGAATTAATCTAAGTTGTAACACCCTTTAACGATTATAAGAAAGGTGGCGTCATCAGCCGAAGCGACACCGTAATCTATACACCAACAGAACAGAAAGATATGTGGCAATTTTACCAGAAAATTTGTGCCTGTAGATTGATAGATCTACACAGTACACTTCGTAAAGCACTATTGTAATACTCATTTTTTTTTAAGAATTTTATACGTACTGGTGTGAACACACAAATTAATTCTGACAGTAAAAACGTCACTTTTCGTTGAAAATTGGATTCCTTAACCCACAAGGAGATAAAACTCTTCTTCAGCACTTAGAAAATCATGTAACTATTTTCTGCGCGATAAGAGGTTTTCTTTGTCTGTGACTTAAACCAAGTCAGGGGACCCCTTAACGACTAGAAGACAGGTGGCGCCTTCAGAAGGACTGGCACTTCACAACAAAAGAACAGCAAGGCTATGAGACAATCTTAGCAGGAAATTTGTGCCTGTGGATTGATGGATCAACGCAGAACAATTCAAAAAGCATTATTGCAATTTTCAGTTTTTTAATCTTTTTATACGTTTTGGTTTAAACAGGAAAGATATTTCTCGCAGTGAAAAAATCAGTTTTTCTTGAACAAATATTTTCCTTACTCCACAAGAGGATAACACTCTGGTGCACCACATAGAAAAATCATATACCTATTTTCTACTCGTTAAGAGGTCCTGTTTCACTGGGAATTAAATCAAGTGACCGGACCTCTTACCGATTAGAAGACGGGTGGCGTCATCAGCAGGAGCGACAACCTAATATAGAAACCAACAGAACAGAAAATTATGTGGAATTTTGCCAGAAAATTTGTGCCTGTGGATTGATGGCCCACGGAACTGATGATTTTTTTTGACTTCATGAAATTCAATATTTACGATTACAAATAGTATTTTACAAAACTGAGTCAATCTGCGTTCGGAAATACTGACATACGGTAATGTCGCTTTCTTAATTTCTAAACTGTTCATCATCTACGCTCTATGATTTGCCCAACTACGTTGTAGTATATGTACAAGTTTCACAATATCAAGTCATCTCTATTCGCATGTGAATAACCGACTCACATTCTTTAAATATGAGTAAGATCCTAGCCAGATGTCTTGCTTCATACACAGAACGAATATTCCTAGTTTGCCTTTAAATTTCCAATTTTGAAGGCGCTTCCATGTGCTTGAAAGAAGCACCTTACCTTCACTTGTGATTTCAGAACAGTATTGTCCGAAGCTACTTTAAACCCATGACTATCATATATCCATGGCTTACGGATTACCATAACATAAATCATATCTGAGGCAAAGAATCATAATTTGTTTCAGAAATAAGATTTAGTGATTTTTCATTTGGTGTGTTGTTACAAGAACTTTCTGAGTATCTTCCTTCCTAATTTCCTATTGCTTGCCCTTTCCATATCCTGACATTATAATTAAAATGGAGAGGATTTATTGTTTAAATGTGAGTGTGTGTGTGAACCCAACATGCCAGTTGTGCAGGTATACAACAAGTTTCCTTTTGACTAGTGTTATTTCAATTGAGATGATTTTCCTACATGTTAACAAGGAGTACTTATCATTGTAGAATATCTTTCTGAAGTAGGCGTACACTAAACCGGCTTCTCGTACAGTGTATCGCTAGCGTGAATACATTATGTTAATGTCGATACATTGAACATAAAAAAAGCAATTAAGTACCCTACCCAGTTTACATATAACCATGTATGGTTTGACGTCTAGAGACAAGAATTCTTAATTTAGCAAAAACATAGAAGACTACAGGTTGAATCGTAGAATATTGATCAGTTCTATGTACTGCGTAAGGTAACAATTTTAAATATCATATGATATACCGTTTATTTACGGTGTTTTGTGCAATAACATTTTTTCTCGGCATCTCCTTATGCCATAATATTTAATTGTTAGAATGAAGTAATTTCAGAACAATTTTCAAACTGTTAGACGTAACATGTTGGAAATTTTGAGTTTCATTAAATGATAGTTTCGTAATTTTATATTTATTGCCTTATCCAGCAGTGAAGTATTATTATAATAGTTTCTACTCGATTGGGCATACATTAAAGGGGCACTGCCACAGGGAGACAAAACCGTACAGTGAACTATTTTCTTGTGAAATGTTGTGTAAGAACGTGTGTTTAATGTCTATTTCAAATTGCTTTTATACGAGTTTTGTGTGTAATTTAAAAACACACTGCGACTGCCCTAAGACTACGCCAAGCTTAAATACGCTTTCTTTACCCATATTTCATATTGCAGGAGAATAGTTTCGTAAAACCACACTGCGTAACTAATTTATGACTTCATTAAAACGTAATGCCCTATATATGTTCTATAAATTGGCGTATTTATATACAGATGTAAACTATTATACGATCTCTCGTACTTGTGATTTTACATGTATCTAAACGTTTGTAGTACTTAAGTGTGATAGTGGAAATTTTTGTCTCTTTTATTTAATATGTTAATTATAAACCTATTGCCTATTTTATCAGACAAAAGTATTTTATATGGAATACTTTTCTAGAATTAGGCATAAAGTAAATCTACTTTACTTTATAGGCATTATAGTAGGCATTATAGGAAGCCTACTGCCACTAGCCATACAATACATGCAGATTCCCACCAACCATATTCTCAAAAAGTGGCAGCATATAATAGTTTAATCCACAGATTGCTGACAGTCCCCCTTGACAATAATGATTTCCAGGCTGAGCCAAATACAATAAGGTTTATTGCAGTTTCCAATGGTTACAGTGGTCACATCATTGATAAATTGTTAAAGAAGCATAATAACATTCAACTTAAGCCCCGTCCTCTTAATAAAACACAGAAAAAATTTATATCTGCGAAATACACATACGTCATGCCAAAACGTTTGTCTTCTGTGATGAACAATATTGATTATACTTTGTCTTTTAGAACCAATAATAAACTGATTAATATACTTAGACATAAACTGCCCTTACCCATTGAACAAAAAACAGGCATTTATAAACTGGTTTGTAATGATTGTAACAGTTTCTATATAGGTTAGACCGGAAGAGGTTTTTACAAACGCTTCTGTGAACACTTACCAAAAAAGACACATAATTATAATTATATAAAATCTAATTACACTCGTTATCTGACCCAACACAATCACAATTATACAGATTTTAAGTCTGATCTAATGCCTTTGCATATATGCAACAAGGGCCGTTTTATGAATGCCTTGGAGGAGCTGGAAATTTATAATGCATATAATGATGATAGCAGTCGCGAGTTTGTTCTGAATGAACAATTGAACTTTGTATGTAACCGCCTGTATGATACTGTTTTGAGACTGCTCAACGAGTTCCAATCAGTAGCAGACAATACCTGAACGGGTGCGCACAGTACAACACGTGCACATAATATGCTTGTTTCTGCAATTTTATTTTTTGACAAACGCAGTTTTGTGTGATATGTGTGTTTTTGGTTTTTTAAACGTCTGATGATGAGGCATACGCCTTGAAACGCGTAACGTTAAACAAGTTTGAGAAGTCACACGGCGGACCGCATACAAGGTAATCACTTACTATAAAGTAAATCGGTTTATGCATACTGCTCCTCTGATGTGGATGCAGGATCAAAAGCCGACACAGTTAAAGTATCAGGCACGTGTTTGAATTCACGAGATCTATGAATTGTATGTCTGTAGTATAAGTTAAGAGTCCGTCATACACGCTATATATTTTTTCCAACAAAATTGTAGTATATGTACAAGTTCTACTATACCACGCCCATTATATTTGCATTTGTTTAAGCTACTGATATTCTTTAACTATGAGTAAGAGTGTAGCCAGAGATCTTGCTTCAGACACGGAACGGATATTCCCAGTTGTCTTTTGATTTACTTATTTCGAAGGGGTTTCCATTTGCTTGAAACAAGCACCTTTCCTTCACTTCTGAATTCATAACAGTATTGTCCCAGGCATTGATCTCTGAATTAATCTAAGTTGTAGCAACCCTTAACGATTATAAGACAGGTGGCGTCATCAGCAGAAGCGACACCGTAATCTATTCACCAACAGAACAGAAAGATATGTGGCAATTTTACCAGAAAATTTGTGCCTGTAGATTGATAGATCTACACAGTACACTTCGTAAAGCAGTATTGTAATATTCATTTTTCTTTAAGAATTTTATACGTACTGGTGTGAACACACAAGTTAATTCTGACAGTAAAAACGTCACTTTTCGTTGAAAATTGGATTCATTACTCCACAAGGGGATAAAACTCTTCTTCAAAACACAGAAAATCATGTAACTGTTTTCTGCTCGATAAGAGGTTTTCTTTGATTCTGAATTAAACCAAGTGAGGGGACCCCTTAACGACTAGAAGACAGGTGGCGTCTTCAGAAGGACTGGCACTTCACAACAACAGAACAGCAAAGCTATGAGACAATCTTAGCAGGAAATTTGTGCCTGTGGATTGATGGATCAACGCATAACAATTCAAAAAGCATTATTGCAATTTACAGTCTTTTAATCTTTTTATACGTATTGTTATAAACAGGAAAGATATTTCTCACAGTGAAAAAATCAGTTTATCTTGAACAAATATATTCCTTACTCCACAAGAGGATAACACACTGGTACACCACATAGAAAATCATATACCTATTTTCTGCTCGTTAAGATGTCCTGTTTCACTGGGAATTAAATCAAGTGTCCGGACCTCTTAATGACTAGAAGACGGGTGGCGTCATTAGCAGGACCGAAAACCTAATATAGAAACCAAGAGAACAGAAATTTATGTGGAATTTTGCCAGGAAATTTGGGCCTGTGGATTGATGGGCCACGGAACTGATGATTTTTTTGACCTCATGAAATTGAATATTTAAGATTACAAATAGTATTTTACAAAACTGAGTCAATCTGCGTTCGGAAATACCGACATACGGTTATGTCGCCTTGTTAATTTCTAAACTGTTCGCCACCTACGCTCTATGATTTGCCCAACTAAGTTGTAGTATATGTACAAGTTTCACAATATCAAGTCATCTATATTCGCATGTGAATAACCGACTAACATTCTTTAAATATGAGTAAGAATCTAGCCAGATGTCTTCATTCATACACAGAACGAACATTCCTAGTTTACCTTTAAATTTCAAATTTTGAAGGCGCTTCCATGTGCTTGAAAGGAGCACCTTACCTTCACTTGTGATTTCAGAACAGTATTGTCCGAAGCTACTTTAAACCCATGACTATAATATATCCATGGCTTACGGATTACCATAATATAAATCATATCTGAGGCACAGACTCATAATTTGTTTCAGAATTAAAATTTAGTGATTTTTCATTTGGTGTATTGGTACAAGAAATTTCTGAGTATCTTCCTTTCTAATCTCCTATTGCTTGCCCTTTCAATGTCCTGACATTATAAATAAAAAGGAAAGGATTTATGGTTTAAATGTGAGTGTGTGTGTGAACGCAACATGCCAGTTGGCAGGTATACAACAAGTTTCCTTTTGACTAGTGTTATTTCAATAATGGCGCCTCTTTTGTGCCGGGAAGATGGGTAAAATGTCGACCAATTCAATACGATTACCTCACTCTGTTGATTGCCACACATTTCGTTGAATCGTTAAATTTTGATCAGTTCTATGTACTTCGTAAGGTAACAAATTTAAATATCATATGATGTACTATTTATTTATGGTGTTTTGTTCAATTACATTATTTCTAGGCATCTCCTTATTCCATAATATATCTGTTGCAATGAAGTAATTTAAGAACAACTGTCAAACTGTTAGACGTAATATTTTGGAAATTTTGAGTTTCATTCAATAATAGTTTCGTAATTTTATATTTATTGCCTTATCCAGCAGTGAAGCGTATTATAATTGTTTCTACTCGATTGGGCATACATTAAAGGGGCACTGCCACAGGGAGACAAAACCGTACAGTGAAATATTTTCTTGTGAAATGTTGTGTAAGAACGTGTGTTTAATGTCTATTTGAAAATTGCTTTGTATACGAGTTTTGTGTGTAATTAAAAAACAAACTGCGACTGCCCTATGACTACGCCAAGCTGAAATAAGCTTTATTTACTCATGGTTCATATTGCAGTAAAATAGTTCCGAAACAATACTCTACGTAACTAATTTATGAATTAATTAAAACGTAATGTCCTATATATGTACTATAAATAGACGTATTTATATACAGATGTAAACTATTATACGATCTCTCGTACTTCTGATTTTACATGTATCTAAAATGTTTGTAGTACTTAAATTTGATGGTGGTAATTTTTGTCTCTTATATTTAATATGTTAATTATAAACCTATTGCCTATTTTATCAGATAAAAGTATTATATATGAAATACTTTTTTAGAATTAGGCATAAAGTAAATCGGTTTATGCATACTGTTCCACTGATGTGGATGCAGGATCCAAAGCCGACACAATTAAAGTATCAGGCACGTGTTTGAATTCACGAGGTCTATGAATTGTATGTCTGTAGTATAAGATAATTTTCTGTCATACACGGTCTATAATTTTTCCAACTAAATTGTAGTATATGTACAAGTTTTACTGTACCATCCCCATTATATTTGCATTTGTTTAAGCTACTGATATTCTTTAACTATGAGTAAGAGTGTAGCCAGAGGTCTTGCTTGAGACACGGAACGAATATTCCCAGTTGTCTTTTGATTTTCTTATTTCGAAGGGGTTTCCATTTGCTTGAAACAAGCAACTACCCTTCACTTCTGAATTCATAACAGTATTGTCCCAGGCATTGATCTGTGAATTAATCTAAGTTGTAGAACCCCTTAACGATTATATGACAGGTGGCGTCATCAGCAGAAGCGACACCGTAATCTATACACCAACAGAACAGAAAGATATGTGGCAATTTTACCAGAAAATTTGTGCCTGTAGATTGATAGATCTACACAGTACACTTCGTAAAGCAGTATTGTAATATTCATTTTTCTTTAAGAATTTTATACGTACTGGTGTGAACACACAAGTTAATTCTGACAGTAAAAACGTCACTTTTCATTAAAAATTGGATTCATTACTCCACAAGGGGATAAAACTCTTGTTGAGCACATAGAAAATCATGTAACTATTTTCTGCACGTTAAGAGGTTTTCTTTGACTGTGAATTAAACCAAGTCAGGGGACCCCTTAACGACTAGAAGACAGGTGGCGTCTTCAGAAGGACTGGCACTTCACAACAACAGAACAGCAAAGCTATGAGACAATCTTAGCAGGAAATTTGTGCCTGTGGATTGATGGATCAACGCATAACAATTCAAAAAGCATTATTGCAATTTACAGTCTTTTAATCTTTTTATACGTATTGTTATAAACAGGAAAGATATTTCTCACAGAGAAAAAACAGTTTTTCTTGAACAAATATTTTCCTTACTCCACAAGAGGATAACACTCTGGTACACCACATAGAAAAATCATGTACCTATGTTCTGCTCGTTAAGAGGTCCTGTTTCACTGGGAATTAAATTAAGTGACCGGACCTCTTACCGACTAGAAGACGAGTGGCGTCATCAGCAGGAGAGACAACCTAATATAGAAACCAACAGAACAGAAATTTATGTGAAATTTTGCCAGGAAATTTGAGCGTGTGAATTGTGGGCCACGGAACTGATGATTTTTTTGACCTCATGAAATTGAATATTTAAGATTACAAATAGTATTTTACACAACTGAGTCAATCTGCGTTCGGCAATACCGACATACGGTTATGTCGCCTTGTTAATTTCTAAACTGTTCGTCACCTACGGTCTATGATTTGCCCAACTAAGTTGTAGTATATGTACAAGTTTCACAATATCAAGTCATCTATATTCGCATGTGAATAACCGACTAACAATCTTTAAATATGAGTAAGAATTTAGCCAGGTGTCTTCATTCACACACAGAACGAATATTCCTAGTTTACCTTTAAATTTCAAATTTTGAAGGCGCTTCCATGTGCTTGAAAGGAGCACCTTACCTTCACTTGTGATTTCAGAACAGTATTGTCCGAAGCTACTTTAAACCCATGACTATAATATATCCATGGCTTACGGATTACCATAACATAAATCATATTTGAGGCAAAGAATCATAATTTGTTTCAGAAATAAAATTTAGTGATTTTTCATTTGGTGCATTGGTACAAGAAATTTCTGAGTATCTTCCTTCCTAATTTCCTATTGCTTGCCCTTTCAATGTCCTGACATTATAAATAAAAAGGAGAGGATTTATGGTTTAAATGTGAGTGTGTGTGTGAACGCAACATGCCAATTGGCAGGTATACAACAAGTTTCCTTTTGACTAGTGTTATTTCAATAATGGCGCCTCTTTTGTGCCGGGAAGATGGGTAAAATGTCGACCAATTCAATACGATTACCTCACTCTGTTGATTGCCACACATTTCGTTGAATCGTTAAATTTTGATCAGTTCTATGTACTTCGTAAGGTAACAAATTTAAATATCATATGATGTACTATTTATTTATGGTGTTTTGTTCAATTACATTATTTCTAGGCATCTCCTTATTCCATAATATATCTGTTACAATGAAGTAATTTAAGAACAACTGTCAAACTGTTAGATGTAACATTTTGGAAACTTTGAGTTTCATTCAATAATAGTTTCGTAATTTTATATTTATTGCCTTATCCAGCAGTGAAGCGTATTATAATAGTTTCTACTCGATTGGGCATACATTAAAGGGGCACTGCCACAGGGAGACAAAACCGTACAGTGAAATATTTTCTTGTGAAACGTTGTGTAAGAACGTGTGTTTAATGTCTATTTGAAAATTGCTTTGTATACGAGTTTTGTGTGTAATTAAAAAACAAACTGCGACTGCCCTATGACTACGCCAAGCTGAAATAAGCTTTATTTACTCATGGTTCATATTGCAGTAAAATAGTTCCGAAAAAATACTCTACGTAACTAATTTATGAATTAGTTAAAACGTAATGTCCTATATATGTACTATAAATAAACGTATTTATATACAGATGTAAACTATTATACGATCTCTCGTACTTGTGATTTTACATGTATCTAAATTGTTTGTAGTACCTAACTTTGATGGTGGTAATTTTTGTCTCTTATATTTAATATGTTAATTATAAACCTATTGCCTATTTTATCAGATAAAAGTATTATATATGAAATACTTTTTTAGAATTAGGCATAAAGTAAATCGGTTTACGCATACTGTTCCACTGATGTGGATGCAGGATCCAAAGCCGACACAATTAAAGTATCAGGCACGTGTTTGAATTCACGAGGTCTATGAATTGTATGTCTGTAGTATAAGATAATTTTCTGTCATACACGGTCTATAATTTTTCCAACTAAATTGTAGTATATGTACAAGTTTTACTGTACCATCCCCATTATATTTGCATTTCTTTAATCTACTGATATTCTTTAACTATGAGTAAGAGTGTAGCCAGAGGTCTTGCTTGAGACACGGAACGAATATTCCCAGTTGTCTTTTGATTTTCTTATTTCGAAGGGGTTTCCATTTGCTTGAAACAAGCAACTACCCTTCACTTCTGAATTCATAACAGTATTGTCCCAGGCATTGATCTGTGAATTAATCTAAGTTGTAGAACCCCTTAACGATTATATGACAGGTGGCGTCATCAGCAGAAGCGACACCGTAATCTATACACCAACAGAACAGAAAGATATGTGGCAATTTTACCAGAAAATTTGTGCCTGTAGATTGATAGATCTACACAGTACACTTCGTAAAGCAGTATTGTAATATTCATTTTTCTTTAAGAATTTTATACGTACTGGTGTGAACACACAAGTTAATTCTGACAGTAAAAACGTCACTTTTCATTAAAAATTGGATTCTTTACTCCACAAGGGGATAAAACTCTTGTTGAGCACATAGAAAATCATGTAACTATTTTCTGCTCGTTAAGAGGTTTTCTTTGACTGTGAATTAAACCAAGTCAGGGGACCCCTTAACGACTAGAAGACAGGTGGCGTCTTCAGAAGGCCTGGCACTTCACAACAACAGAACAGCAAGGCTATGAGACAATCTTAGCAGGAAATTTGTGCCTGTGGATTGATGGATCAACGCAGAACAATTCAAAAAGCATTATTGCAATTTACAGTCTTTAATCTTTTTATACGTATTGGTATAAACAGGAAAGATATTTCTCACAGTGAAAAAACAGTTTCACTTGAACAAATATTTTCCTTACTCCACAAGAGGATAACACTCTGGTACACCACATAGAAAAATCATATACCTATTTTCTGCTCGTTAAAAGGTCCTGTTTCACTGGGAATTAAATTAAGTGACCGGACCTCTTACCGACTAGAAGACGAGTGGCGTCATCAGCAGGAGAGACAACCTAATATAGAAACCAACAGAACAGAAATTTATGTGAAATTTTGCCAGGAAATTTGGGCCTGTGAATTGTGGGCCACGGAACTGATGATTTTTTTGACCTCATGAAATTGAATATTTAAGATTACAAATAGTATTTTACACAACTGAGTCAATCTGCGTTCGGCAATACCGACATATGGTTATGTCGCCTTGTTAATTTCTAAACTGTTCGCCATCTACGGTCTATGATTTGCCCAACTAAGTTGTAGTATATGTACAAGTTTCACAATATCAAGTCATCTATATTCGCATGTGAATAACCGACTCACATTCTTTAAATATGAATAAGAATCTAGCCAGGTGTCTTGCTTCATACACAGAACGAATGTTCCTAGTTTACCTTTAAATTTCTAATTTTGAGGGCCCTTCCATGTGCTTGAAAGGAGCACCTTACCTTCACTTGTGATTTCAGAACAATATTGTCCGAAGCTACTTTAAACCCATGACTATAATATATCCATGGCTTCCGGATTACCATAACATAAATCATATCTGATGCAAAGAATAATAATTTGTTTCAGAATTAAGATTTAGTGATTTTTCATTTGGTGTGTTGGTACAAGAACTTTCTGAGTATCTTCCTTCCTAATTTCCTATTGCTTGCCCTTTCAATGTCCTGACATTATAAATAAAAAGGAGAGGATTATTGTTTAAATGTGAGTGTGTGTGTGAACCCAACATGCTAGTTGTGCAGGTATACAACAAGTTTCCTTTTGAATAGTGTTAATTCAATTGAGATGATTTTCCTACATGTTAACAAGGAGTATTTAACCTTGTAGAATGTCTTTCTGAAGTACTGGTACACTAAACCGGCTTCTCGTACAGTGTATCGCTAGCGTGAATACATTATGTTAATGTCGATACATTGAACATTAATAAGCAATTAAGTCCCTACTCAGTTTACATATAACCATGTATGGTTTGACTTCTAGGGACAAGAATTCTAAATTTTGGACAAACACAGAAGACTAAAGGTTGAATTGTAGAATATTGATCAGTTCTATGTACTGCGTAAGGTAACAATTTTAAATATCATATGATATACCGTTTATGTACGGTGTTTTGTGCAATAACATTATTTCTAGGCATCTCCTTATCCCATAATATATAATTGTTACAATGAAGTAATTTCAGAACAAATTTCAAACTGTTAGACGTAACTTGTTGGAAATTTTGAGTTTCATTAAATGATAGTTTCGTAGTTTTATATTTATTGCCTTATTCAGAAGTGAAGCGTTATTATAATAGTTTCTACTCGATTGGACATACATTAAAGGGACACTGCCACAGAGAGACAAAACCGTACAGTGAAATATTTTCTTGTGAAATTTTGTGTAAGAACGTGTGTTTAATGTCTATTTGAAAATTGCTTTTTATACGAGTTTGTGTGAAATTAAAACTATTGCCTATTTTATCAGATAAAAGTATTTCATATGGAATACTTTTCTAGAATTAGGCATAAAGTAAATCGGTTTATGCATACTGTTCCACTGGTGTGGATGCAGGTTCCAAAGCCGACACAATGTATCAGGCACGTGTTTGAATTCACGAAGTCTATGTATTGTATGTTTGTAGTATAAGCTAATTTTCCGTCATACTCGGTCTACAATTTTTCCAACTAAATTGTAGTATATGCACAAGATTTACTATACCATCCCCATTATATTTGCATTTGTTTAAGCTACTGATATTCTTTAACTATGAGTAAGAGTGTAGCCAGAGATCTTGCTTCAGACACGGATCGAATATTCCCAGTTTACCTTTGATTGTCTTATTTCGAAGAGGTTTCCATTTGCTTGAAACCAGCCCTTTCCCTTCCCTTGTGAAATAATAACAGTATTGTCCCTGGCATTGATCTGTGAATTAATCTGTTGTAGCACCCCTTAACGATTATAAGACAGGTGGCGTCATCAGCAGAAGCGACACCGTAATCTATTCACCAACATAACAGAAAGATAGGTGGCAATTTTACCAGAAAATTTGAGCCTGTAGATTGATAGATCTACACAATACACTTCGTAAAGCAGTACTGTAATATTCATTTTCCTTTAAGAATTTTATACGTACTGGTGTGAACACACAAGTAAATTCTGACAGTGAAAACGTCACTTTTCGTTGAAAATTGGATTCCTTATTCCACAAGGGGATAAAACTCTTGTTCAGACAGGTGGCGTGTTCAGAAGGACTGGCACTTCACATTAACAGAACAGCAAGGCTATGAGACAATCTTAGCAGGAAATTTGTGCTTGTGGATTGATGGATGAACGCAGAACAATTCAGAAAGCATTATTGCAATTTACAGTTTTTAATCTTTTTATACGTTTTGGTATAAACAGGAAAGACAATTCTCACAGTGAAAAAATCAGTTTTTCTTGAATAAATATTTTCCTTACACCACAAGATGTTAATACTCTGGTACACCACAAAAAAATCATATTCCTATTTTCTGCTCGTTAAGAGGTCCTGTTTCACTGGGAATTAAATAAAGTGACAGTACCTCTTACCGATTAGAAGACAGGTGGTGTCATCAGCAGGAGCGACAACCTAATATCGAGACCAACAAAACAGAAATTTATATGGAATTTTGCCAGGAAATTTGGGACTGCGAATTGATGAGCCACGGAACTGATGATTTTTTTGACCGTACAGTGAAATGTTTTCTTGTGAAATGTTGATTATGAACGTGTGTTTAATGTCTATTTAAAAATTGCTTTGTATACGAGTTTTGTGTGTAATTAAAATAAACTGCGACTGCTCTAAGGCTACACCAAGCTTAAATACGCTTTATTTACACATGGTTCATATATCATAAAATAGTTTCGAAAAACCACTCTGCGTAACTAATTTATGAATTAATTAAAACGTAATGTCCTATATATGTTCTATAAATAGACGTATTTATATACAGATGTAAACTATTATTCGATCTCTCGTACTTGTGATTTTACATGTATCTAAAGGATTGTAGTACTTTAGTGTGATAGTGGTAATTTTTGGCTCTTTTATTTAATATGTTAATTATAAACCTATTGCCTATTTTATCAGATAAAAGTATTTCACATGGAATACTTTATAGAATTAGGCATAAAGTAAATCGGTTTATGCATACTGTTCCACTGATGTGGATGCAGGATCCAAAGCCGACACAATTAAAGTATCAGGCACGTGTTTGAAATCACGAGGTCTATGCTTTGTATGTCTGTAGTATAAGTTAGGGGCTAGATTAACTTATAATACAGTATACTTAAAACTATTTAAAACAAATATAATTAGACCAAATTGTTTGAAGTACCCAAAGAAATTCCATATTGCTGGGATATTATGTTCCACAGTTTATCTCTTTTCACATATATTAATATATGGTTTTTTTTCTTTCGTTGGACAAGGGTGCCTCTCGTGGATTGTATATACACTGTTAAAAATTACTGTATTCATCAAGTTTAATAAATGTGTAATATACAAGGTAAAGGTAGCACGAGTTAGGAGTACCATACCAATGAGTGTGTACGACCAATTGAATACAGTGTATTACTATGCAATACATAATTACCATACGTTAAACAAATTCCATTTTGGCTACAATTTGTATTCAGTCTTTAGATACAAAGTCATACACGTAGTAGAGTGCTTTAGTTTATATGTTCTCAGTAGCATTGTGTGAGATACGTTGCAGGTATCACTACTGTAGTTTCAATCGTTCAGTAAATAATCTTGCCTTTCATCAGCAATATGTGAGGGAGTTACGGTTTGAAAAAGTACTGATAGCTCAGATACTGTACTACGATTGACGATCACATCACTTCGCAACCAATTTATGTAGATTCGTTTACACAATAATATTTGAGTTACGAATATAAACTATCATTTTATTCTGAGCTAACTATGTATGTTATAGTTATCAAATAATGATATAACAAAATGTTATGTAAGAAGTCAGAGTTATGTGTGTCTGTGTGTTTGTGTGTGTGTTTAAAGTTGGAAATGCCGTTTATCAAAGTAAACGTCAACCTTGGTTTTGTGTTTTGTTACGGAATTTATAAGATCGTTTTGCCAACATCGTCGAGAAGTACATAATTTTATAGTACTTCTTTTTTAAGTAGGCGTACATTAACGCGGTTTCTCGTATAGTGTATCACTGATGTGGATACATTACGTTAAAGCCGATACATTTAACGCATAAAACTTATTTACATATACTAATACTCTTGGCTTTTTCTTAGGTCAAAAATACTAATATTTTGTCTCATTTGTTTCACAGGTCCGAGGCTCAGCCCAAAGGTGTTAGTTGCAACATGGATTTCAAGGTAATTACCAGAATTTTGTTACTCGTATTACAGACACGTAATGCATGCTTAAGCCTGTACATACGCTACACTGTACGTTTGTGTACTGCAGTTTATTGGTGTTTTGTGTAACCATTAGATGGTTAGCATGCGATACTGTAGGCCTACTGTAATTCCAGTATATCTTAATGGCTATGTTGTTGTTGTAAGCGTCCACGTGGTGCATTATAACAGGTTACAATAGACTGGCGAGAGAACACATATTCCAAATTCATTCTCTTGAAAGACTTATTGCCTCTCACACTTACACTTTTTTGTACCCAAGTCGGTGAATTCCGATCATTTCTAGATTTACAACATCATTGTTTTTCTTAATAACATGCTAATCTACGCCAAATTCCGCCGAGGAGAATCAATGATCCTTGCTAAGGGGTTACCATACTTCCAAGCATTTTCCAGTCAGACGTTTTTAGCATTTCTCTGAGATAGAATTATGTGTAGGTAATTTAAGGGATTATGCCGTACCTTTCCGTAGATATGATATGCTTTATCAATCCAACTACATTATTCCACTGATATTCATAAAGTAGGCCTGTATGTTGATTCTCGTTACACCAACCGTACCTACTCTTTTCCACATATCACTCAAAGACCCACAATCGTTTGATGTTTTGTGTGTCAATCGCTCTATTCTGCAGGTGAACAAAATTAAACTATATTTTACACAGAAGAGGTTGACGTTTGCGTATTTTACCTTACGGCAGTTTTCCCAAATACTATTCCCCGTTACTATTGTATTCCCAGTTAATAAAAATTCTTTAATAGCATTCTAGATAGTAGTATTGTCTCTTTCTGACCATTTTTCTAGAAATATTTCATTGATTCTCTCTCCATTAGCCCCCTCAGCCAAAACCAATGTGTTGTTTTTCTGATATATTTTAGCCGACCAAACGCACGGTCATTGCTATCGACAGTGTTACATGTTCTTTCCAACTGAGTATTGTTTTCCTCCAACCAAACACACAATAACGTATGGGATTATTCAGTAGGAACAAGTAAACCCTTATTTGCCTTTAAGGTATATTAAAAATTATTGTTTAATGTGACAAAGTGAGTTTCCCAGATATACCAATTGAAAACGGGCTTTATTGAGTATTTGTTGTGCTTATCATATACCTGTGTTAGTTTCTAATAGCGAAACGTGAAAGTTTACAAAGATCGATAGTAGTAATTCATTAAGGGAGAAAAAGTACATGTTAATGGTACCAGTATGTGCTTTCGATGTGATACGCCTTATGGGAATCTGTTAGCTTATAAAATTTGTTTTATGAATATTACGTAGATATTATCACAGAAACAGAAAAGGCCTCGTTTGTATCCATGAAACTTCACGGACCAACAGAGATGTAAGTTGTGTTGCCTTTTTCCTTATGCGGGCGTCGCGGTGTAGCATTATGTTCTATGATTTACATAAAATATATAAATAATATTTCTCTCTGACAGTTCGATTATACTCTTTACCTACATCTGTAAGTTCAATTTAATAATTTATAAATGGTTTACATGGTTGATGATTTTTTTTTTATTCAGTAATGTTTGAACTTTATATGACCCGTCTTGAGGTGTAAATCTTTTTCAATATCTGCCAGTCTGTATCATATATATGATTTAATGTGTAACGTATAATAGACATACCACATTTTTGCTACGCTTGTGAGATGTGCCGAAAAATGTTTAATATACTATTTCGAACATCTGTTACATTTGGCACTGACTTGTTATTTATTTAGGAGTACACTAACTGATTCACCAAGGTTGTCAATAAAGTATGCTGCATATGTTATTACTATATTTGCAGTAGTTGCTATAGTAAGAAGTTTCGATTTATTTGCGTCTTCCCTTTGTATTTTAAAAGTTTTAAAATCCAAGCTTAACTCTGATCCTTCAACTTCATCATGTACAATGTCTTCAGCTACACTCTCGCGATTGGATTATATGTTCTCAACAATTTCTCCAATTTACCTATCTCAGGATATAACCGTTAGTCCTCAAGTGTTAGTTTGTATCTTAGATTAAAATTATTTGATAATAAAGTTCTGTATTTTGAATGCGGCTAAATAGAAATATGTTTTTTACTATTCCGTAAATCATCTTTCAATATAAGTATATAAATTGGAATTCTCTTTCTGAGTCATTATGATTGAATTGTATTTTAGGGCGCGCGTGTGACAGTTAGTAATAAATTGAAACATTATACTATTGCCTGTTCCTAAAAGGTGTATGTTATATACGCTGTAAAGGATAGTGTTTTATATAAATACTATTTATGGAATAGGAATACATTAAATCGGTTTGTACCTTGCTGTTCCAAAAGTGAAGGAACAGCTACAGAAAACCGTACATTAAACATTATTGTTTACTGTAACGCAACTGTGTTTTCCAGATGTACCGATTTTACTGAGTATTTGTGGTTGTTCTTTTAGCTCAATGCAACTACATTTTTCCACTGATACTCGTAAAGTAGGCCTGTGTGTTGATTCTCGATACACTAATCGTACCTACTCTTTTCCGTATATTTCTCTAAGACGACAATCATTCGATGTTTTGTGTGTGGATCGTTCTATTCTGCAAGTGAACAAAATGAAACTATGATTTACACAGAATAGGTTGATGTTTGCGTATTTTATCTTACGGCAGTTTTCCCAAATAATATTCCCCGTTACTATTGTATTCCCATTTAATAAAAATTCTTTAACAACATTCTAGGTAGTAGTATTGTCTCTTTTCTGACCTATTTTCTAGAAATATTTCTTTGATTCTCTCGACATTCCCCCCCCATACAGCTTTGTTTTTCTATCTGTACTCTGGTATATTTTATCCAAAGACAATAATGTATTGGCTTATTCAATATGGGAGCAGAGACAGGTGAATCCCCTCCCACAAAAATTCATAAGAAATTAACTGCTTAAAACAAATTCTATAACTAGTTTATTATACACTTGCGGGTAATTGGAAAAAAACATTCAAGTAGAAAATCAGCATATGCGGAAGCGGAGAGAAAGCTTTATTTTCTGTATGTATTTTAAAGATTATTGTTTATTGTAGCAAAACTGGGTTTGCAATATATACCGATTGAATGTGGGCATTACTGAGTATTTGTTGTGGTTATCTTACCTGTGTTAGTTTCTAATATTGAAACGTAAAAGTTTACAAAGATAGATAGTCGTAATTCTTTAACGGAGATAAAGTACGTGTTTATGATACCAGTGTATGTTTTTGATGTTATATGCCGAATGGAAATCTGGTAGTGTTAGTTTATCTGTAGCAACAATGTATTGTATTCAGTTCCTTATTGCCTACGTTGCCGAAAAGTATTTTGAGGTATAATACTTTTCCAGTAAGCGGGCAAACAGTAAATCGGTTTATATCGTGTGTACCACTAGTATCGTGTGGATACAGTTTTTTGAAGCCGATACATTTAATATATTTGAATCAGGCACGATATGTTAAAAACGATACGTCTCTAATACTGTAAATCTGCAGTAATATTTACGTGGTCGGCTCAGTACTGCCGAGCACAAAATTATACGTTTTATTTACACCAAAAATATGAATTATTTGCTAGTGTTTGTGCGTGTGTGATTTACAATATTTTATTTTATAAAAAATTTACGGAATTAAATATAAAATAGGAATTTAACACAAAAACCAAATAGAAAAAACTAAAATCAATTAAAACTTACGTGAACGAGTTAGTAGAACAATAAGTAAAAAAATAAATTGAAAAATAATAATACAATAAACTTTAGCTGTTTTATGTTAGCTGTCTTTATTAGTTATGTTATTTTGGTAAATTATAAGACGTGTAATTTTATTGCCTAAACAAAAAAGTAGGCCTAACAAGGTCTTTTTAGAGTGTGTATAGCTGTTTCTAAAAAAAAAATATAGGCATACATTAATCGGTTTTGTTCAAGTTGTCTCATATATTTGGACACAGTTGGGAAAAAAACCGTACACTAAAAATATGTGAAAATTTGGTCAGCAATTTGTTTTTTTTACAAAACTGGGACAACCTGCAGTCGGAAATACAAACACACGGTTATGTCCTGATCTTCATTTTTAATCTGTCCGTCATCCACGCTCTATAAATTTCAACTAAATTGTAGTATATGTACAAGTTTTACTATACCATGCCCATTATATTTGCATCTGTTTAAGCTACTGATATTCTTTAACTATGAGTAAGAGTGTAGCCAGAGATCTTGCTTCAGACACGGAACGAATATTCCCAGTTTACCTTTTGATTTTCTTATTTCGAAGGGGTTTCCATTTGCTTGAAACCAGCACCTTCCCTTCACTTCTGAATTCACAACAGTATTGTCCCAGGCATTGATCTGTGAATTAAACTAAGTTGTAGCACCCCTTAACGATTATAAGACAGGTGGCGTCATCAGCAGAAGTGACACCGTAAACTATACACCAACAGAACAGAAAGATATATGGCAATTTTACCAGAAAATTTGTGTCTGTAGATTGATAGATCTACACAGTACACTTCGTAAAGCTGTATTGTAATATTCATTTTTCTTAGGAATTTTATACGAACTGGTGTGAACACACAAGTTAATTCTGACAGTAAAAACGTCAGTTTTCGTTGAAAATTGGATTCCTTACTCCACAAGGGGACAAAAATCTTGTTCAGTACTTAGAAAACCATGTAACTATTTTCTGCTCGTTAAGAGGTTTTCTTTGACTGATTTAAACCAAGTCAGGGGACCCCTTAACGACTAGAAGCCAGGTGGCGTCTTCAGAAGGACTGGCACTTCACAACAACAGAACAGCAAGGCTATGAGACAATCTTAGCAGGAAATTTGTGCCTGTGGATTGATGGATCAACGCAGAACAATTCAAAAAGAATTATTGCAATTTACAGTCTTTTAATCTTTTTATACGTTTTGGTTTAAACAGGAAAGATTGTTCTTACAGTGAAAAAATCAGTTTTTCTTGAACAAATATTTTCCTTACTCCACAAGAGGATAACACTCTGGTGCACCACATAGAAAAATCATATACCTATATTCTACTCGATAAGAGGTCCTGTTTCACTGGGAATTAAATCAAGTGACCGGACCTCTTACCGATTAGAAGACGGGTGGCGTCATCAACAGGAGCGGCAACCTAATATAGAACCAACAGAACCGAAATTTATGTGGAATTTATCCAGGAAAATTGTGCCTGTGGATTGATGGCCCACGGAACTGATGATTTTTTTTGACTTCATGAAATTGAATATTTACGATTACAAATAGTATTTTACAAAACTGAGTCAATCTGCGTTCGGAAATGCCGACATACGGTTATGTCACCTTCTTAATTTCCAAACTGTTCGCCATCTACGCTCTATGTATTGCCCAACTAAGCTGTGTACAAGTTTCACAATATCAAGTCATCTATATTCGCATGTGAATAACCGACTCACATTCTTTAAATATGAGTAAGAATCTAGCCAGATGTCTTGCTTCATACACAGAACGAATATTTCTAGTTTACCTTTAAATTTCAAATTTTGAAGGCGCTTCCATGTGCTTGAAAGGAGCACCTTACCTTCACTTGTGATTTCAGAACAGTATTGTCCGAAGCTACTTTAATCCCATGACTATAATATATCCATGGCTTACGGATTACCATAACATAAATCATATCTGAGGCAAAGAATCATAATTTGCCAGTTGTGCAGGTATATAACAAGTTTCCTTTTGACTAGTGTTATTTCAATAATGGCGCCTCTTTTGTGCCGGGAAGATGGGTAAAATGTCGACCAATTCAGTACGATTACCTCACTCTGTTGATTGCCACACATTTTGTTGAATCGTTAAATTTTGATCAGTTCTATGTACTTCGTAAGGTAACAATTTTAAATATCATATGATGTACTATTTATTTATGGTGTTTTGTTCAATAACATTATTTCTAGGCATCTCCTTATTCCATAATATATCTGTTACAATGAAGTAATTTCAGAACAATTTCAAACTGTTAGACGTAATATGCTGGAAATTTTGAGTTTCATTAAATGATATTTTCGTAATTTTATATTTATTGACTTATCCAGCAGTGAAGCGATTTGTACTAGTTTCTACTCGATTGGGCATATATTAAAGGGGCATTGCTACAGGAAGACAAAACAGTACAGTGAAATATTTTCATCTGAAGTTTTGCGTAGGAACGTGTGTTTAATGTCTATTTGAAAATTGCTTTGTATACGAGTTTTGTGTGTAATTAAAAAACAAACTGCGACTGCCCTAAGACCAAGCTAAGCTTAAATACGCTTTATTTACTCATAGTTCATATTGCAGTAAAATAGTTTCGTAAAACCACACTGCGTAACTAATTTATGACTTAATTAAAACGTAATGTCTTATATATGTTCTATAAAGAGACGTATTTATATTCAGGCGTAAACTATTATACGATCTCTCGTACTTGTGATTTTACATGTATCTAAAGGATTGTAGTACTTAAGTTGTGCCGTAACTATGGAATTTCGCTACGGCAACATACGAATATTGTTTAAGTCAAATTATGGCAATAAGAAGCACTCATTTTGCCGTGTGGTCCGTAGTTGCGTGATATATGGATACCCGCTCGCTATCTAGTAGCGATGCGACGCGACTTGAGTTTCACTGCTCCGCTGTGAGGGGCCGTTGCTGGTTGTTGGCTTAGACACGTGTCGTGGTCTCTCTCGCGTCAGCCTTCATCGTGGCGAGACGTTTTCTTGTCGGGCTTCTGGAAAAAGTTTTGTTTTCTTTAATACCGGGCGTATGATTTTTATTATGGCTGGCTGAGTACCAAAGTGTGCCCAGGGGTGTCTGCGGCCCGTTCTACCGTGACCCGAGTGTCAGACCAAGATGAAATGTAAGAAGATCAAGGAACATATACGGGGCTAATGTGCTAATGCCAATCTCGACAGGTATGTCTGGAGAACAATGTTTCTCGTGTGCTGTGGTAGTGAATTTTTGCAAAAAGAAAATTATTAACTTATTCCTATGTGTGCATTTGGCACTACTTGATTCTCTCGTCAAGTGAGGTCCTGGCTAGTTATATTAACACAAAAAAAAAAAAACTTTTGCTTTAATTCTTGATGTTTTTTTACTTTACTTAATATCGGGAATACCCAGGTTATTTTAATGAGTGCAAATTCATTTCTGAACTCAAGTTTTTCTTTTAAAATTCTGTTGAACTGGACTGGCATCTGATATTTCTTTTAATTGTGAGGACAGCTTCTTATGCTGTTAGTAAGTGATAGTAATACCTTATATGCAAAGATAAAAAAAAAAAACGAAATGTGTTAAGATACTACTGGTGAATTGGTATCTATTTAAACTTTGTTTGCTGGGTGAAGTCACTTCCCGGCTTACTAGAGTGACGCATGCATAGTTCCTTTATTTTCTATGAGGGGTCTCTCAGTATTTATTAGTGTTATCCATGTAACTGTCTTGTGTGAAAATTGTGAAGTGCATGTAAGTTAAAAGAAAATTATGAAGTCGTATTATTGAGTGCAACTCCTTGTCAGTACAGGTTGTGAACTGTCCATCACATTGGTTCAAACTATGTTATATCCCTACACGTTTTGGGATTTAGAATTTATTTTAATTCTCTGTGAATTTCAAATCAATGTTAAAATTCTTTTGTATATATATATATATATATATATATATATTCATAAATCTAATGGAACTTAATAATGTTGGCTCAGTTTAAAACATGTTGAATGACTATATTAATTAATTGTTGAGTGATGAGTATATATAAATAGTGTTATGGATCTAGTCATTCGTATACACATATGTGTATGTATAAAACATTTTACATTTTGAGAGACCTGGTTATTTGATATTTTTTTTTAATAATGGTGTACACTATGAGATCAGAAAACCATTGAGCTATACAAGTTTAGTAAAAAATTGAGCACACACATTGTGAATTTCATACTAAAGAACATAATTACTAATTATATTGTTGTTGTTCTTAGTTTTTTGATTGAGATTTCAGATGGTGCATGTTGTTTGTGTAAATTAATTAAAATAGTACAACCAGAGGTGTCCTGTAATAAAAAAAAACTTATTACATCTGTTACATCTAATACATCTGTTATTAGATGTATTAAATTTTGAAAACCTCTGGATTTATTTTTTTATTTATTAATGTTAATAATAATTTATTGCCAAAATATCGAAATTATATTTTTTGTAAAGGTTTTAAAATTTACCGTCGAGGTTTTGTTGCATGTTCATTGTTATTTTAAATAAAATACTTCTATATTCTGGCTACTATTAACTACACGGATTGTACATAAAATTGTAAGGTATTAAAAAAAAAATTTTAGAGAACCAATAAATTTGTTGTTTGTTGAGTTTGGAAATTGAGGTCACCTCATTGCCTAATGGTTTCCCAGCACGAGGCCTTTCTTCCACTAGGAGGCCTCCTCCTGGTTTTGAACAAGTGAGCCGGTCATCCAGGTAAGCTGTAGAATTTAGTTACACATTTAAGAAAGTTAAAATTGTAAAAATTGTTAAAATTGGAAAGTTAAAATTGTGTTGTGATGTCATTGATAAGCGGCTCACAAATGGTAGCAGAGCGTGGTTGGACGTAGGCCTGGCCAACTCTGAACCAAAAATTGGAAATTGATGCGGTGGCCTCAATACTTTAATTGGACATGCACTGTCAGTTTTGTGGTGTGTTCTCATATCTCAATGAATGTAATGAGCTTAGGAAGGGTTGATTCTGATATTTTTACTGTAATTATGTGTTCACCATTGTTGTAAAAATTTGGTCTTTGGGAGCGGTAGAACGGGCCGCAGACACGCCTGGGCACACTTTGGTACTCAGCTAGCCATAATAAAAATCATACGCCCGGTATTAAAGAAAACAAAACTTTTTCCAGAAGCCCGACAAGAATACGTCTCGCCACGATGAAGGCTGACGCGAGAGACACCACGACACGTGTCTAAGCCAACAACCAGCAACGGCCCCTCACAGCGGAGCAGTGAAACTCAAGTCGCGTCGCATCGCTACTAGATAGCGAGCGGGTATCCATATATCACGCAACTACGGACCACACGGCAAAATGAGTGCTTCTTATTGCCATAATTTGACTTAAACAATATTCCTATGTTGCCGTAACGAAATTCCATAGTTACGGCACAAAGTGTGATAGAGGTAATTTTTGACTCTTTTATTTAATATGTTAATTATAAACCTATTGCCTATTTATCAGATAAAAGTATTTCATATGGAATACTTTTCTAGAATTAGGCATAAAGTCAATCGGTTTATGCATACTGTTCCACTGATGTGGATGCAGGATCCAAAGCCGACACAATTAAAGTATCAGGCACGTGTTTGAATTCACGAGGTCTATGAATTGTATGTCTGTAGTATAAGTTAATTTTCCGGCATACACAGTCTATAATTTTTCCAACTAAATTTTAGTATATGTACAAGTTTTACTATACCATACCCATTATATTTGCATTTGTTTAAGCTACTGATATTCTTTAACTATGAGTAAAAGTGTAGCCAGAGATCTTGCTTCAGACACGGAACGAATATTCCCAGTTGTCTTTTGATTTTTTTTTTCGAAGTGTTTTCCATTTGCTTGAAACAAGCACCTTCCCTTCACTTGTGAATTAATAACAGTATTGTCCCTGGCATTTGTCTGTGAATTAATCTGTTGTAGCACCCCTTAACGATTATAAGACAGGTGGCGTCATCAGCAGAAGCGACACCGTAATCTATTCACCAACATAACAGAAAGATATGTGGCAATTTTACCAGAAAATTTGTGCCAGTAGATTGATAGATCTACACAATACACTTCGTAAAGCAGTACTGTAATATTCATTTTCCTTTAAGAATTTTATACGTACTGGTGTGAACACACAAGTAAATTCTGACAGTGAAAACGTCACTTTTCGTTGAAAATTTAATTCCTTACTCCACAAGGGGATAAAACTCTTGTTCAGACAGGTGGCGTGTTCAGAAGGACTGGCACTTCACATTAACAGAACAGCAAGGCTATGAGACAATCTTAGCAGGAAATTTGTGCTTGTGGATTGATGGATGAACGCAGAACAATTCAGAAAGCATTATTGCAATTTACAGTTTTTTAATCTTTTTATACGTTTTGGTATAAACAGGAAAGATAGTTCTCACAGTGAAAAAATCAGTTTTTCTTGAATAAATATTTTCCTTACTTCACAAGATGTTAACACTCTGGTACACCACAAAAAAAAATCACGTACCTATTTTCTGCTCGTTAAGAGGTCCTGTTTCACTGGGAATTAAATCAAGTGACAGTACCTCTTACCGATTAGAAGACAGGTGGTGTCATCAGCAGGAGCGACAACCTAATATCGAGACCAACAAAACAGAAATTTATATGGAATTTTGCCAGGAAATTTGGGACTGCGAATTGATGAGCCACGGAACCGATGATTTTTTTGACCGTACAGTGAAATGTTTTCTTGTGAAATGTTGATTATGAACGTGTGTTTAATGTCTATAAGACAGGTGGCGTCATCAGCAGAAGCGACACCGTAATCTATACACCAACAGAACAGAAAGATATGTGGCAATTTTACCAGAAAATTTTTGCCTGTAGATTGATAGATCTACACAGTACACTTCGTAAAGCAGTATTGTAATATTCATTTTTCTTTAAGAATTTTATACGTACTGGTGTGAACACACAAGTTAATTCTGACAGTAAAAACGTCACTTTTCGTTGAAAATTGGATTCATTACTCCACAAGGGGATAAAACTCTTCTTCAAAAAACAGAAAATCATGTAACTGTTTTCTGCTCGATAAGAGGTTATCTTTGACTGTGAATTAATCCAAGTCAGGGGACCCCTTAACGACTAGAAGACAGGTGGCGTCTTCAGAAGGACTGGCACTTCACAACATCAGAACAGCAAGGCTATGAGACAATCTTAGCAGGAAATTTGTGCCTGTGGTTTGATGGATCAACGCAGAACAATTCAAAAAGCATTATTGCAATTTACAGTCTTTTAATATTTTATACGTATTGGTATAAACAGGAAAGATATTTCTCACAGTGAAAAAATCAGTTTTTCTTGAACAAATATTTTCCTTACTCCACAAGAAGATAACACTCTGGTACACCACACAGAAAAATCATTTACCTTTTTTCTGCTCGGTAAGAGGTCCTGATTCACTGGGAATTAAAACAAGTGTCCGGACCTCTTACCGACTAGAAGGCGGGTGGCGTCATCAGCAGGAGCGACAACCTAATACAGAACCAACAGAACAGAAATTTCTGTGGAATTTTGCCAGGAAATTTGTGCCTGTGGATAGATGGGCCACGGAACTGATGATTTTTTTTAACCTCATGAAATTGAATATTTAACATTACAAATAGTATTTTACAAAACTGAGTCAATCTGCGTTCGGAAATACCGACATACGATTATGTCGCCTTCTTAATTTCTAAACTGTTCGCCATCTACGCTCTATGATTTGCCCAACTAAGTTGTAGTATATGTACAAGTTTCACAATATCAAGTCATCTATATTCGCATGTGAATAACCGACTCACATTCTTTAAACATGAATAAGAATCTAGCCAGGTGTATTGCTTCATACACAGAACGAATATTCCTAGTTTACCTTTAAATTTCTAATTTTGAGGGCCCTTCCATGTGCTTGAAAGGAGCACCTTACCTTTACTTGTGATTTCAGAACAGTATTGTCCAAAGCTACTTTAAACCCATGACTATAATATATCCGTGGCTTACGGATTACCATAACATAAATCATATCTGAGGCAAAGAATCATAATTTGTTTCAGAATTAAGATTTAGTGATTTTTCATTTGGTGTGTTGGTACAAGATCTTTCTGAGTATCTTCCTTTCTAATCTCCTATTGCTTGCCCTTTCAATGTCCTGACATTATAAATAAAAAGGAGAGGATTTATTGTTTAAATGTGAGTGTGTGTGAACCCAACATGGCAGTTGTGCAGGTATACAACAAGTTTCCTTTTGACTAGTGTTATTTCAATTGAGATGATTTTCCTACATGTTAACAAGGAGTACTTAACCTTGTAGAATATCTTTCTGAAGTAGGCGTACACTAAACCGGCGTCTCGTACAGGGTATCGCTAGCGTGAATACATTATGTTAATGTCGATACATTGAACATAAAAAAGCAATTAAGTACTCTACTCAGTTTACTTATAACCATTTATTGTTTGACTTCTAGAGTCAAGAATTCTAAATTTAGCACAAACACAGAAGACTACAGGTTGAATCGTAGAATATTGATAAGTTCTATGTACTGCGTAAGGTAACAATTTTAAATATCATATGATATACCGTTTATTTACAGTGTTTTGTGCATTAACATTATTTCTAAGCACCTCCTTATACCATAAAATATAATTGCTACAATGAAGTAATTTAAGAACAACTGTCAAACTGTTAGACGTAACATTTGGAAATTTTGAGTTTCATTAAAAGATAGTTTCGTAATTTTATATTTATTGCCTTATCCAGCAGTGAATCATAATTATAATAGTTTCTACTCGATTGGGCATACATTAGAGGGGCACTGCCAAAGGGAGACAAAACCGTACAGTGAAATATTTTCTTGTGAAATGTTGTCTAAGAACGTGTGTTTAATGTCTATTTGAAAATTGCTTTGAATACGAGTTTTGTGTGTAATTAAAAAAGAAACTGCGACTGGCCTATGACTACTCCAACCTGAAATACGCTTTATTTACTAATAGTTCATATTGCAGTAAAATAGTTTCGTAAAACCACACTGCGTAACTAATTTATGACTAAATTAAAACTTAATGTCTTATATACGTTCTATAAAGAGACGTATTTATAGTCAGACGTAAACTATTATACGATCTCTCGTACTTGTGATTTTACATGTATCTAAAGGATTGTAGTACTTAAGTGTGATGGTGGCAATTTTTGACTCTTTTATTTAATACGTTAATTATAAACCTATTGCCTATTTTATCAGATAAAAGTATTTCATATGGAATACTTTTCTAGAATTAGGAATAAAGTCACCCGGTTTATGCGTACTGTTCCACTGATTTGGATGCAGGATCCAAAGCCGACACAATTAAAGTATCAGGCACGTGTCTGAATTCACGAGGTGTATGAATTGTATGTCTGTAGTATAAGTTAATTTTCCGTCATAAACGGTCTATAATTTTTCCAACTAAATTGTAGTATATGTACAAGTTTTAATATACCATCCCCATTATATTTGCATTTCTTTAATCTACTGATATTCTTTAACTATCAGTAAGAGTGTAGCCAGAGTTCTTGCTTCAGACACGGAACGAATATTCCCAGTTGCCTTTTGATTTTCTTAATTCGAAGTATTTTCCATTTGCTTGAAACAAGTACCTTCACTTCACTTCTGAATTCATAACAGTATTGTCCCAGGCATTGATCTGTGAATTAATCCAAGTTGTAGCACCCCTTATCGATTATAAGACAGGTGGCGTCATCAGCAGAAGCGACACCGTAATCTATACACCAACAGAACAGAAAGATATGTGGCAATTTTACGAGAAAATTTGTGCCTGTAGATTGATAGATCTACACAGTACGCTTCGTAAAGCAGTATTGTAATATTCATTTTTCTTTAAGAATTTTATACGTACTGGTGTGAACACACAAGTTAATTCTGACAGTAAAAACGTCACTTTCCGTTAAAAATTGGATTCATTACTCCACAAGGGGATAAAATTCTTGTTGAGCACATAGAATATCATGTAACTATTTTCTGCTTGTTAAGAGGTTTTCTTTGACTCTGAATTAAACAAAGTCAGTGGACCCCTTAACGACTAGAAGACAGGTGGCGTCTTCAGAAGGACTGGCACTTCACAACAACAGAACAGCAAGGCTATGAGACAATCTTAGCAGGAAATTTGTGCCTGTCGATTGATGGATCAACGCAGAACAATTCAAAAAGCATAATTGCAAATTACAGTCTTTTAATCTTTTTATACGTATTGGTATAAACAGGAAAGATATTTCTCACAGTGAAAAAATCAGTTTATCTTTAACAAATATTTTCCTTACTCCACAAGAGGATAACAATCTGGTACACCACATAGAAAAATCATATACCTATTTTCTGCTCGTTAAGAGGTCCTGATTCACTGGGAATTAAATCAAGTGTCAGTACCTCTTACCGACTAGAAGACGGGTGGCGTCATCAGCAGGCGCGACAACCTAATATAGAAACCAACAGAACAGAAATTCATGTGGAATTTTGCAAGGAAATTTGTGCCTGTGGATTGATGGGCCACGGAACTGATGATTTTTTTGACCTCATGAAATTGAATATGTAACATTACAAATAGTATTTTACAAAACTGAGTCAATCTGCGTTCGGAAATTCCGACATACGTTTACGTCGCCTTCTTAATTTCTAAACTGTTCGCCATCTACGCTCTATGATTTGCCCAACTAAGTTGTAGTATATGTACAAGTTTCACAATATCAAGTCATCTATATTCGCATGTGAATAACAGACTCACTTTCTTTAAATATGAGTAAGAATGTAGCCAGGTGTCTTGCTTCATACACAGAACGAATATTCCTAGTTTACCTTTAAATTTCAAATTTTGAAGGCGCTTCCATGTGCTTGAAAGGAGCACCTTACCTTCACTTGTGATTTCAGAACAGTATTGTCCGAAGTTACTTTAAACCCATGACTATAATATATCCATGGCTTACGGATTACCATAACATAAATCATATCTGAGGTAAAGAATCATAATTTGTTTCAGAATTAAGATTTAGTGATTTTTCATTTGGTGTGTTGGTACAAGATCTTTCTGAGTATCTTCCTTTCTAATCTCCTATTGCTTGCCCTTTCAATGTCCTGACATTATAAATAAAAAGGAGAGGATTTATTGTTTAAATGTGAGTGTGTGTGTGAACCCAACATGCCAGTTGTGCAGGTATACAACAAGTTTCCTTTTGACTAGTGATATTTCAATAATGGCGCCTCTTTTGTGCCGGGAAGATGGGTAAAATGTCGACCAATTCAGTACGATTACCTCACTCTGTTGATTGCCACACATTTCGTTGAATCGTTAAATTTTGATCCGTTCTATGTACTTCGTAAGGTAACAATTTTAAATATCATATGATGTACAACTTATTTATGGTGTTTTGTTCAATAACATTATTTCTAGGCATCTCCTTATTCCATAATATATCTGTTACAATGAAGTAATTTAAGAACGACTGTCAAACTGTTAGACGTAACATTTTGGAAATTTTGAGTTTCATTAAATGATAGTTTCGTAATTTTGTATTTATTGCCTTATCCAGCAGTGAAGCGTATTAAATAGTTTCTACTCGATTGGGCATACATTAAAGGGGCACTGCCACAGGGAGACAAAACTGTAAAGTGAAATATTTTCTTGTGAAATGTTGTGTAAGAACGTGTGTTTAATGTCTATTTGAAAATTGCTTTGTATACGAGTTTTGTGTGTAATTAAAAAACAAACTGCGACTGCCCTATGACTACGCCAAGCTGAAATAAGCTTTATTTACTCATGGTTCATATTGCAGTAAAATAGTTCCGAAAAAATACTCTACATAACTAATTTATGAATTAATTAAAACGTAATGTCCTATATATGTACTATAAATAGACGTATTTATATACAGATGTAAACTATTATACGATCTCTCGTACTTGTGATTTTACATGTATCTAAAACGTTTGTAGTACTTAACTGTGATGGTGGCAATTTTTGTCTCTTATATTTAATATGTTAATTATAAACCTATTGCCTATTTTATCAGATAAAAGTATTATATATGAAATACTTTTTTAGAATTAGGCATAAAGTAAATCGGTTTATGCATACTGTTCCACTGATGTGGATGCAGGATCCAAAGCCGACACAATTAAAGTATCAGGCACGTGTCTGAATTCACGAGGTCTATGAATTGTATGTCTGTAGTATAAGTTAATTTTCCGTCATACACGGTCTATAATTTTTCCAACTAAATTGTAGTATATGTACAAGTTTTACTATACCATCCCCATTATATTTGCATTTCTTTAATCTACTGATATTCTTTAACTATCAGTAAGAGTGTAGCCAGAGATCTTGCTTCAGACACGGAACGAATATTCCCAGTTGCCTTTGAGTTTCTTATTTCGAAGGGGTTTCCATTTGCTTGAAACAAGCACCTTCACTTCACTTCTGAATTCATAACAGTATTGTCCCAGGCATTGATCTGTGAATTAATCTAAGTTGTAGCACCCCTTATCGATTATAAGACAGGTGGCGTCATCAGCAGAAGCGACACCGTAATCTATACACCAACAGAACAGAAAGATATGTGGCAATTTTACCAGAAAATTTTTGCCTGTAGATTGATAGATCTACACAGTACACTTCGTAAAGCAGTATTGTAATATTCATTTTTCTTTAAGAATTTTATACGTACTGGTGTGAACACACAAGTTAATTCTGACAGTAAAAACGTCACTTTTCGTTGAAAATTGGATTCATTACTCCACAAGGGGATATAACTCTTCTTCAAAACACAGAAAATCATGTAACTGTTTTCTGCTCGATAAGAGGTTATCTTTGACTGTGAATTAATCCAAGTCAGGGGACCCCTTAACGACTAGAAGACAGGTGGCGTCTTCAGAAGGACTGGCACTTCACAACATCAGAACAGCAAGGCTATGAGACAATCTTAGCAGGAAATTTGTGCCTGTGGTTTGATGGATCAACGCAGAACAATTCAAAAAGCATTATTGCAATTTACAGTCTTTTAATATTTTATACGTATTGGTATAAACAGGAAAGATATTTCTCACAGTGAAAAAATCAGTTTTTCTTGAACAAATATTTTCCTTACTCCACAAGAAGATAACACTCTGGTACACCACACAGAAAAATCATTTACCTTTTTTCTGCTCGGTAAGAGGTCCTGATTCACTGGGAATTAAAACAAGTGTCCGGACCTCTTACCGACTAGAAGGCGGGTGGCGTCATCAGCAGGAGCGACAACCTAATACAGAACCAACAGAACAGAAATTTCTGTGGAATTTTGCCAGGAAATTTGTGCCTGTGGATAGATGGGCCACGGAACTGATGATTTTTTTTAACCTCATGAAATTGAATATTTAACATTACAAATAGTATTTTACAAAACTGAGTCAATCTGCGTTCGGAAATACCGACATACGATTATGTCGCCTTCTTAATTTCTAAACTGTTCGCCATCTACGCTCTATGATTTGCCCAACTAAGTTGTAGTATATGTACAAGTTTCACAATATCAAGTCATCTATATTCGCATGTGAATAACCGACTCACATTCTTTAAACATGAATAAGAATCTAGCCAGGTGTATTGCTTCATACACAGAACGAATATTCCTAGTTTACCTTTAAATTTCTAATTTTGAGGGCCCTTCCATGTGCTTGAAAGGAGCACCTTACCTTTACTTGTGATTTCAGAACAGTATTGTCCAAAGCTACTTTAAACCCATGACTATAATATATCCGTGGCTTACGGATTACCATAACATAAATCATATCTGAGGCAAAGAATCATAATTTGTTTTCAGAATTAAGATTTAGTGATTTTTCATTTGGTGTGTTGGTACAAGATCTTTCTGAGTGTCTTCCTTTCTAGTCTCCTATTGCTTGCCCTTTCAATGTCCTGACATTATAAATAAAAAGGAGAGGATTTATTGTTTAAATGTGAGTGTGTGTGAACCCAACATGGCAGTTGTGCAGGTATACAACAAGTTTCCTTTTGACTAGTGTTATTTCAATTGAGATGATTTTCCTACATGTTAACAAGGAGTACTTAACCTTGTAGAATATCTTTCTGAAGTAGGCGTACACTAAACCGGCGTCTCGTACAGGGTATCGCTAGCGTGAATACATTATGTTAATGTCGATACATTGAACATAAAAAAGCAATTAAGTACTCTACTCAGTTTACTTATAACCATTTATTGTTTGACTTCTAGAGTCAAGAATTCTAAATTTAGCACAAACACAGAAGACTACAGGTTGAATCGTAGAATATTGATAAGTTCTATGTACTGCGTAAGGTAACAATTTTAAATATCATATGATATACCGTTTATTTACAGTGTTTTGTGCATTAACATTATTTCTAAGCACCTCCTTATACCATAAAATATAATTGCTACAATGAAGTAATTTAAGAACAACTGTCAAACTGTTAGACGTAACATTTGGAAATTTTGAGTTTCATTAAAAGATAGTTTCGTAATTTTATATTTATTGCCTTATCCAGCAGTGAATCATAATTATAATAGTTTCTACTCGATTGGGCATACATTAGAGGGGCACTGCCAAAGGGAGACAAAACCGTACAGTGAAATATTTTCTTGTGAAATGTTGTCTAAGAACGTGTGTTTAATGTCTATTTGAAAATTGCTTTGAATACGAGTTTTGTGTGCAATTAAAAAAGAAACTGCGACTGGCCTATGACTACTCCAACCTGAAATACGCTTTATTTACTAATAGTTCATATTGCAGTAAAATAGTTTCGTAAAACCACACTGCGTAACTAATTTATGACTAAATTAAAACTTAATGTCTTATATACGTTCTATAAAGAGACGTATTTATAGTCAGACGTAAACTATTATACGATCTCTCGTACTTGTGATTTTACATGTATCTAAAGGATTGTAGTACTTAAGTGTGATGGTGGCAATTTTTGACTCTTTTATTTAATACGTTAATTATAAACCTATTGCCTATTTTATCAGATAAAAGTATTTCATATGGAATACTTTTCTAGAATTAGGAATAAAGTCACCCGGTTTATGCGTACTGTTCCACTGATTTGGATGCAGGATCCAAAGCCGACACAATTAAAGTATCAGGCACGTGTCTGAATTCACGAGGTCTATGAATTGTATGTCTGTAGTATAAGTTAATTTTCCGTCATAAACGGTCTATAATTTTTCCAACTAAATTGTAGTATATGTACAAGTTTTAATATACCATCCCCATTATATTTGCATTTCTTTAATCTACTGATATTCTTTAACTATCAGTAAGAGTGTAGCCAGAGTTCTTGCTTCAGACACGGAACGAATATTCCCAGTTGCCTTTTGATTTTCTTAATTCGAAGTATTTTCCATTTGCTTGAAACAAGTACCTTCACTTCACTTCTGAATTCATAACAGTATTGTCCCAGGCATTGATCTGTGAATTAATCTAAGTTGTAGCACCCCTTATCGATTATAAGACAGGTGGCGTCATCAGCAGAAGCGACACCGTAATCTATACACCAACAGAACAGAAAGATATGTGGCAATTTTACGAGAAAATTTTTGCCTGTAGATTGATAGATCTACACAGTACGCTTCGTAAAGCAGTATTGTAATATTCATTTTTCTTTAAGAATTTTATACGTACTGGTGTGAACACACAAGTTAATTCTGACAGTAAAAACGTCACTTTCCGTTAAAAATTGGATTCATTACTCCACAAGGGGATAAAATTCTTGTTGAGCACATAGAATATCATGTAACTATTTTCTGCTTGTTAAGAGGTTTTCTTTGCCTCTGAATTAAACAAAGTCAGTGGACCCCTTAACGACTAGAAGACAGGTGGCGTCTTCAGAAGGACTGGCACTTCACAACAACAGAACAGCAAGGCTATGAGACAATCTTAGCAGGAAATTTGTGCCTGTCGATTGATGGATCAACGCAGAACAATTCAAAAAGCATAATTGCAAATTACAGTCTTTTAATCTTTTTATACGTATTGGTATAAACAGGAAAGATATTTCTCACAGTGAAAAAATCAGTTTATCTTTAACAAATATTTTCCTTACTCCACAAGAGGATAACAATCTGGTACACCACATAGAAAAATCATATACCTATTTTCTGCTCGTTAAGAGGTCCTGATTCACTGGGAATTAAATCAAGTGTCAGTACCTCTTACCGACTAGAAGACGGGTGGCGTCATCAGCAGGCGCGACAACCTAATATAGAAACCAACAGAACAGAAATTCATGTGGAATTTTGCAAGGAAATTTGTGCCTGTGGATTGATGGGCCACGGAACTGATGATTTTTTTGACCTCATGAAATTGAATATGTAACATTACAAATAGTATTTTACAAAACTGAGTCAATCTGCGTTCGGAAATTCCGACATACGTTTACGTCGCCTTCTTAATTTCTAAACTGTTCGCCATCTACGCTCTATGATTTGCCCAACTAAGTTGTAGTATATGTACAAGTTTCACAATATCAAGTCATCTATATTCGCATGTGAATAACAGACTCACATTCTTTAAATATGAGTAAGAATGTAGCCAGGTGTCTTGCTTCATACACAGAACGAATATTCCTAGTTTACCTTTAAATTTCAAATTTTGAAGGCGCTTCCATGTGCTTGAAAGGAGCACCTTACCTTCACTTGTGATTTCAGAACAGTATTGTCCGAAGTTACTTTAAACCCATGACTATAATATATCCATGGCTTACGGATTACCATAACATAAATCATATCTGAGGTAAAGAATCATAATTTGTTTCAGAATTAAGATTTAGTGATTTTTCATTTGGTGTGTTGGTACAAGATCTTTCTGAGTATCTTCCTTTCTAATCTCCTATTGCTTGCCCTTTCAATGTCCTGACATTATAAATAAAAAGGAGAGGATTTATTGTTTAAATGTGAGTGTGTGTGTGAACCCAACATGCCAGTTGTGCAGGTATACAACAAGTTTCCTTTTGACTAGTGATATTTCAATAATGGCGCCTCTTTTGTGCCGGGAAGATGGGTAAAATGTCGACCAATTCAGTACGATTACCTCACTCTGTTGATTGCCACACATTTCGTTGAATCGTTAAATTTTGATCAGTTCTATGTACTTCGTAAGGTAACAATTTTAAATATCATATGATGTACAACTTATTTATGGTGTTTTGTTCAATAACATTATTTCTAGGCATCTCCTTATTCCATAATATATCTGTTACAATGAAGTAATTTAAGAACAACTGTCAAACTGTTAGACGTAACATTTTGGAAATTTTGAGTTTCATTAAATGATAGTTTCGTAATTTTGTATTTATTGCCTTATCCAGCAGTGAAGCGTATTAAATAGTTTCTACTCGATTGGGCATACATTAAAGGGGCACTGCCACAGGGAGACAAAACTGTAAAGTGAAATATTTTCTTGTGAAATGTTGTGTAAGAACGTGTGTTTAATGTCTATTTGAAAATTGCTTTGTATACGAGTTTTGTGTGTAATTAAAAAACAAACTGCGACTGCCCTATGACTACGCCAAGCTGAAATAAGCTTTATTTACTCATGGTTCATATTGCAGTAAAATAGTTCCGAAAAAATACTCTACATAACTAATTTATGAATTAATTAAAACGTAATGTCCTATATATGTACTATAAATAGACGTATTTATATACAGATGTAAACTATTATACGATCTCTCGTACTTGTGATTTTACATGTATCTAAAACGTTTGTAGTACTTAACTGTGATGGTGGTAATTTTTGTCTCTTATATTTAATATGTTAATTATAAACCTATTGCCTATTTTATCAGATAAAAGTATTATATATGAAATACTTTTTTAGAATTAGGCATAAAGTAAATCGGTTTATGCATACTGTTCCACTGATGTGGATGCAGGATCCAAAGCCGACACAATTAAAGTATCAGGCACGTGTCTGAATTCACGAGGTCTATGAATTGTATGTCTGTAGTATAAGTTAATTTTCCGTCATACACGGTCTATAATTTTTCCAACTAAATTGTAGTATATGTACAAGTTTTACTATACCATCCCCATTATATTTGCAATTCTTTAATCTACTGATATTCTTTAACTATCAGTAAGAGTGTAGCCAGAGATCTTGCTTCAGACACGGAACGAATATTCCCAGTTGCCTTTGAGTTTCTTATTTCGAAGGGGTTTCCATTTGCTTGAAACAAGCACCTTCACTTCACTTCTGAATTCATAACAGTATTGTCCCAGGCATTGATCTGTGAATTAATCTAAGTTGTAGCACCCCTTATCGATTATAAGACAGGTGGCGTCATCAGCAGAAGCGACACCGTAATCTATACACCAACAGAACAGAAAGATATGTGGCAATTTTACCAGAAAATTTTTGCCTGTAGATTGATAGATCTACACAGTACACTTCGTAAAGCAGTATTGTAATATTCATTTTTCTTTAAGAATTTTATACGTACTGGTGTGAACACACAAGTTAATTCTGACAGTAAAAACGTCACTTTTCGTTGAAAATTGGATTCATTACTCCACAAGGGGATAAAACTCTTCTTCAAAACACAGAAAATCATGTAACTGTTTTCTGCTCGATAAGAGGTTATCTTTGACTGTGAATTAATCCAAGTCAGGGGACCCCTTAACGACTAGAAGACAGGTGGCGTCTTCAGAAGGACTGGCACTTCACAACATCAGAACAGCAAGGCTATGAGACAATCTTAGCAGGAAATTTGTGCCTGTGGTTTGATGGATCAACGCAGAACAATTCAAAAAGCATTATTGCAATTTACAGTCTTTTAATATTTTATACGTATTGGTATAAACAGGAAAGATATTTCTCACAGTGAAAAAATCAGTTTTTCTTGAACAAATATTTTCCTTACTCCACAAGAAGATAACACTCTGGTACACCACACAGAAAAATCATTTACCTTTTTTCTGCTCGGTAAGAGGTCCTGATTTACTGGGAATTAAAACAAGTGTCCGGACCTCTTACCGACTAGAAGGCGGGTGGCGTCATCAGCAGGAGCGACAACCTAATACAGAACCAACAGAACAGAAATTTCTGTGGAATTTTGCCAGGAAATTTGTGCCTGTGGATAGATGGGCCACGGAACTGATGATTTTTTTTAACCTCATGAAATTGAATATTTAACATTACAAATAGTATTTTACAAAACTGAGTCAATCTGCGTTCGGAAATACCGACATACGATTATGTCGCCTTCTTAATTTCTAAACTGTTCGCCATCTACGCTCTATGATTTGCCCAACTAAGTTGTAGTATATGTACAAGTTTCACAATATCAAGTCATCTATATTCGCATGTGAATAACCGACTCACATTCTTTAAACATGAATAAGAATCTAGCCAGGTGTATTGCTTCATACACAGAACGAATATTCCTAGTTTACCTTTAAATTTCTAATTTTGAGGGCCCTTCCATGTGCTTGAAAGGAGCACCTTACCTTTACTTGTGATTTCAGAACAGTATTGTCCAAAGCTACTTTAAACCCATGACTATAATATATCCGTGGCTTACGGATTACCATAACATAAATCATATCTGAGGCAAAGAATCATAATTTGTTTCAGAATTAAGATTTAGTGATTTTTCATTTGGTGTGTTGGTACAAGATCTTTCTGAGTGTCTTCCTTTCTAGTCTCCTATTGCTTGCCCTTTCAATGTCCTGACATTATAAATAAAAAGGAGAGGATTTATTGTTTAAATGTGAGTGTGTGTGAACCCAACATGGCAGTTGTGCAGGTATACAACAAGTTTCCTTTTGACTAGTGTTATTTCAATTGAGATGATTTTCCTACATGTTAACAAGGAGTACTTAACCTTGTAGAATATCTTTCTGAAGTAGGCGTACACTAAACCGGCGTCTCGTACAGGGTATCGCTAGCGTGAATACATTATGTTAATGTCGATACATTGAACATAAAAAAGCAATTAAGTACTCTACTCAGTTTACTTATAACCATTTATTGTTTGACTTCTAGAGTCAAGAATTCTAAATTTAGCACAAACACAGAAGACTACAGGTTGAATCGTAGAATATTGATAAGTTCTATGTACTGCGTAAGGTAACAATTTTAAATATCATATGATATACCGTTTATTTACAGTGTTTTGTGCATTAACATTATTTCTAAGCACCTCCTTATACCATAAAATATAATTGCTACAATGAAGTAATTTAAGAACAACTGTCAAACTGTTAGACGTAACATTTGGAAATTTTGAGTTTCATTAAAAGATAGTTTCGTAATTTTATATTTATTGCCTTATCCAGCAGTGAATCATAATTATAATAGTTTCTACTCGATTGGGCATACATTAGAGGGGCACTGCCAAAGGGAGACAAAACCGTACAGTGAAATATTTTCTTGTGAAATGTTGTCTAAGAACGTGTGTTTAATGTCTATTTGAAAATTGCTTTGAATACGAGTTTTGTGTGTAATTAAAAAAGAAACTGCGACTGGCCTATGACTACTCCAACCTGAAATACGCTTTATTTACTAATAGTTCATATTGCAGTAAAATAGTTTCGTTAAACCACACTGCGTAACTAATTTATGACTAAATTAAAACTTAATGTCTTATATACGTTCTATAAAGAGACGTATTTATAGTCAGACGTAAACTATTATACGATCTCTCGTACTTGTGATTTTACATGTATCTAAAGGATTGTAGTACTTAAGTGTGATGGTGGCAATTTTTGACTCTTTTATTTAATACGTTAATTATAAACCTATTGCCTATTTTATCAGATAAAAGTATTTCATATGGAATACTTTTCTAGAATTAGGAATAAAGTCACCCGGTTTATGCGTACTGTTCCACTGATTTGGATGCAGGATCCAAAGCCGACACAATTAAAGTATCAGGCACGTGTCTGAATTCACGAGGTCTATGAATTGTATGTCTGTAGTATAAGTTAATTTTCCGTCATAAACGGTCTATAATTTTTCCAACTAAATTGTAGTATATGTACAAGTTTTAATATACCATCCCCATTATATTTGCATTTCTTTAATCTACTGATATTCTTTAACTATCAGTAAGAGTGTAGCCAGAGTTCTTGCTTCAGACACGGAACGAATATTCCCAGTTGCCTTTTGATTTTCTTAATTCGAAGTATTTTCCATTTGCTTGAAACAAGTACCTTCACTTCACTTCTGAATTCATAACAGTATTGTCCCAGGCATTGATCTGTGAATTAATCTAAGTTGTAGCACCCCTTATCGATTATAAGACAGGTGGCGTCATCAGCAGAAGCGACACCGTAATCTATACACCAACAGAACAGAAAGATATGTGGCAATTTTACGAGAAAATTTTTGCCTGTAGATTGATAGATCTACACAGTACGCTTCGTAAAGCAGTATTGTAATATTCATTTTTCTTTAAGAATTTTATACGTACTGGTGTGAACACACAAGTTAATTCTGACAGTAAAAACGTCACTTTCCGTTAAAAATTGGATTCATTACTCCACAAGGGGATAAAATTCTTGTTGAGCACATAGAATATCATGTAACTATTTTCTGCTTGTTAAGAGGTTTTCTTTGACTCTGAATTAAACAAAGTCAGTGGACCCCTTAACGACTAGAAGACAGGTGGCGTCTTCAGAAGGACTGGCACTTCACAACAACAGAACAGCAAGCCTATGAGACAATCTTAGCAGGAAATTTGTGCCTGTCGATTGATGGATCAACGCAGAACAATTCAAAAAGCATAATTGCAAATTACAGTCTTTTAATCTTTTTATACGTATTGGTATAAACAGGAAAGATATTTCTCACAGTGAAAAAATCAGTTTATCTTTAACAAATATTTTCCTTACTCCACAAGAGGATAACAATCTGGTACACCACATAGAAAAATCATATACCTATTTTCTGCTCGTTAAGAGGTCCTGATTCACTGGGAATTAAATCAAGTGTCAGTACCTCTTACCGACTAGAAGACGGGTGGCGTCATCAGCAGGCGCGACAACCTAATATAGAAACCAACAGAACAGAAATTCATGTGGAATTTTGCAAGGAAATTTGTGCCTGTGGATTGATGGGCCACGGAACTGATGATTTTTTTGACCTCATGAAATTGAATATTTAACATTACAAATAGTATTTTACAAAACTGAGTCAATCTGCGTTCGGAAATTCCGACATACGTTTACGTCGCCTTCTTAATTTCTAAACTGTTCGCCATCTACGCTCTATGATTTGCCCAACTAAGTTGTAGTATATGTACAAGTTTCACAATATCAAGTCATCTATATTCGCATGTGAATAACAGACTCACATTCTTTAAATATGAGTAAGAATGTAGCCAGGTGTCTTGCTTCATACACAGAACGAATATTCCTAGTTTACCTTTAAATTTCAAATTTTGAAGGCGCTTCCATGTGCTTGAAAGGAGCACCTTACCTTCACTTGTGATTTCAGAACAGTATTGTCCGAAGTTACTTTAAACCCATGACTATAATATATCCATGGCTTACGGATTACCATAACATAAATCATATCTGAGGCAAAGAATCATAATTTGTTTCAGAATTAAGATTTAGTGATTTTTCATTTGGTGTGTTGGTACAAGATCTTTCTGAGTATCTTCCTTTCTAATCTCCTATTGCTTGCCCTTTCAATGTCCTGACATTATAAATAAAAAGGAGAGGATTTATTGTTTAAATGTGAGTGTGTGTGTGAACCCAACATGCCAGTTGTGCAGGTATACAACAAGTTTCCTTTTGACTAGTGATATTTCAATAATGGCGCCTCTTTTGTGCCGGGAAGATGGGTAAAATGTCGACCAATTCAGTACGATTACCTCACTCTGTTGATTGCCACACATTTCGTTGAATCGTTAAATTTTGATCAGTTCTATGTACTTCGTAAGGTAACAATTTTAAATATCATATGATGTACAACTTATTTATGGTGTTTTGTTCAATAACATTATTTCTAGGCATCTCCTTATTCCATAATATATCTGTTACAATGAAGTAATTTAAGAACAACTGTCAAACTGTTAGACGTAACATTTTGGAAATTTTGAGTTTCATTAAATGATAGTTTCGTAATTTTGTATTTATTGCCTTATCCAGCAGTGAAGCGTATTAAATAGTTTCTACTCGATTGGGCATACATTAAAGGGGCACTGCCACAGGGAGACAAAACTGTAAAGTGAAATATTTTCTTGTGAAATGTTGTGTAAGAACGTGTGTTTAATGTCTATTTGAAAATTGCTTTGTATACGAGTTTTGTGTGTAATTAAAAAACAAACTGCGACTGCCCTATGACTACGCCAAGCTGAAATAAGCTTTATTTACTCATGGTTCATATTGCAGTAAAATAGTTCCGAAAAAATACTCTACATAACTAATTTATGAATTAATTAAAACGTAATGTCCTATATATGTACTATAAATAGACGTATTTATATACAGATGTAAACTATTATACGATCTCTCGTACTTGTGATTTTACATGTATCTAAAACGTTTGTAGTACTTAACTGTGATGGTGGTAATTTTTGTCTCTTATATTTAATATGTTAATTATAAACCTATTGCCTATTTTATCAGATAAAAGTATTATATATGAAATACTTTTTTAGAATTAGGCATAAAGTAAATCGGTTTATGCATACTGTTCCACTGATGTGGATGCAGGATCCAAAGCCGACACAATTAAAGTATCAGGCACGTGTCTGAATTCACGAGGTCTATGAATTGTATGTCTGTAGTATAAGTTAATTTTCCGTCATACACGGTCTATAATTTTTCCAACTAAATTGTAGTATATGTACAAGTTTTACTATACCATCCCCATTATATTTGCATTTCTTTAATCTACTGATATTCTTTAACTATCAGTAAGAGTGTAGCCAGAGATCTTGCTTCAGACACGGAACGAATATTCCCAGTTGCCTTTGAGTTTCTTATTTCGAAGGGGTTTCCATTTGCTTGAAACAAGCACCTTCACTTCACTTCTGAATTCATAACAGTATTGTCCCAGGCATTGATCTGTGAATTAATCTAAGTTGTAGCACCCCTTATCGATTATAAGACAGGTGGCGTCATCAGCAGAAGCGACTCCGTAATCTGTACACCAACAGAACAGAAAGATATGTGGCAATTTTACCAGAAAATTTTTGCCTGTAGATTGATAGATCTACACAGTACACTTCGTAAAGCAGTATTGTAATATTAATTTTTCCTTAAGAATTTTATACGTACTGGTGTGAACACACAAGTTAATTCTGACAGTAAAAACGTCACTTTTCGTTAAAAATTGGATTCATTACTCCACAAGGGGATAAAATTCTTGTTGAGCACATAGAATATCATGTAACTATTTTCTGCTCGTTAAGAGGTTTTCTTTGACTCTGAATTAAACAAAGTCAGGGGACCCCTTAACGACTAGAAGACAGGTGGCGTCTTCAGAAGGACTGGCACTTCACAACAACAGAACAGCAAGGCTATGAGACAATCTTAGCAGGAAATTTGTGCCTGTCGATTGATGGATCAACGCAGAACAATTCAAAAAGCATAATTGCAAATTACAGTCTTTTAATCTTTTTATACGTATTGGTATAAACAGGAAAGATATTTCTCACAGTGAAAAAATCAGTTTATCTTTAACAAATATTTTCCTTACTCCACAAGAGGATAACAATCTGGTACACCACATAGAAAAATCATATACCTATTTTCTGCTCGTTAAGAGGTCCTGATTCACTGGGAATTAAATCAAGTGTCAGTACCTCTTACCGACTAGAAGACGGGTGGCGTCATCAGCAGGAGCGACAACCTAATATAGAAACCAACAGAACAGAAATTCATGTGGAATTTTGCAAGGAAATTTGTGCCTGTGGATTGATGGGCCACGGAACTGATGATTTTTTTGACCTCATGAAATTGAATATGTAACATTACAAATAGTATTTTACAAAACTGAGTCAATCTGCGTTCGGAAATTCCGACATACGGTTACGTCGCCTTCTTAATTTCTAAACTGTTCGCCATCTACGCTCTATGATTTGCCCAACTAAGTTGTAGTATATGTACAAGTTTCACAATATCAAGTCATCTATATTCGCATGTGAATAACAGACTCACATTCTTTAAATATGTGTAAGAATGTAGCCAGGTGTCTTGCTTCATACACAGAACGAATATTCCTAGTTTACCTTTAAATTTCAAATATTGAAGGCGCTTCCATGTGCTTGAAAGGAGCACCTTACCTTCACTTGTGATTTCAGAACAGTATTGTCCGAAGTTACTTTAAACCCATGACTATAATATATCCATGGCTTACGGATTACCATAACATAAATCATATCTGAGGCAAAGAATCATAATTTGTTTCAGAATTAAGATTTAGTGATTTTTCATTTGGTGTGTTGGTACAAGATCTTTCTGAGTATCTTCCTTTCTAATCTCCTATTGCTTGCCCTTTCAATGTCCTGACATTATAAATAAAAAGGAGAGGATTTATTGTTTAAATGTGAGTGTGTGTGTGAACCCAACATGCCAGTTGTGCAGGTATACAACAAGTTTCCTTTGACTAGTGATATTTCAATAATGGCGCCTCTTTTGTGCCGGGAAGATGGGTAAAATGTCGACCAATTCAGTACGATTACCTCACCCTGTTGATTGCCACACATTTCGTTGAATCGTTAAATTTTGATCAGTTCTATGTACTTCGTAAGGTAACAATTTTAAATATCATATGATGTACAACTTATTTATGGTGTTTTGTTCAATAACATTATTTCTAGGCATCTCCTTATTCCATAATATATCTGTTACAATGAAGTAATTTAAGAACAACTGTCAAACTGTTAGACGTAGCATTTTGGAAATTTTGAGTTTCATTAAATGATAGTTTCGTAATTTTGTATTTATTGCCTTATCCAGCAGTGAAGCGTATTAAATAGTTTCTACTCGATTGGGCATACATTAAAGGGGCACTGCCACAGGGAGACAAAACTGTAAAGTGAAATATTTTCTTGTGAAATGTTGTGTAAGAACGTGTGTTTAATGTCTATTTGAAAATTGCTTTGTATACGAGTTTTGTGTGTAATTAAAAAACAAACTGCGACTGCCCTATGACTACGCCAAGCTGAAATAAGCTTTATTTACTCATGGTTCATATTGCAGTAAAATAGTTCCGAAAAAATACTCTACATAACTAATTTATGAATTAATTAAAACGTAATGTCCTATATATGTACTATAAATAGACGTATTTATATACAGATGTAAACTATTATACGATCTCTCGTACTTGTGATTTTACATGTATCTAAAACGTTTGTAGTACTTAACTGTGATGGTGGTAATTTTTGTCTCTTATATTTAATATGTTAATTATAAACCTATTGCCTATTTTATCAGATAAAAGTATTATATATGAAATACTTTTTTAGAATTAGGCATAAAGTAAATCGGTTTATGCATACTGTTCCACTGATGTGGATGCAGGATCCAAAGCCGACACAATTAAAGTATCAGGCACGTGTCTGAATTCACGAGGTCTATGAATTGTATGTCTGTAGTATAAGTTAATTTTCCGTCATACACGGTCTATAATTTTTCCAACTAAATTGTAGTATATGTACAAGTTTTACTATACCATCCCCATTATATTTGCATTTCTTTAATCTACTGATATTCTTTAACTATGAGTAAGAGTGTAGCCAGAGGTCTTGCTTGAGACACGGAACGAATATTCCCAGTTGTCTTTTGATTTTCTTATTTCGAAGGGGTTTCCATTTGCTTGAAACAAGCAACTACCCTTCACTTCTGAATTCATAACAGTGTTGTCCCAGGCATTGATCTGTGAATTAATCTAAGTTGTAGAACCCCTTAACGATTATATGACAGGTGGCGTCATCAGCAGAAGCGACACCGTAATCTATACACCAACAGAACAGAAAGATATGTGGCAATTTTACCAGAAAATTTGTGCCTGTAGATTGATAGATCTACACAGTACACTTCGTAAAGCAGTATTGTAATATTCATTTTTCTTTAAGAATTTTATACGTACTGGTGTGAACACACAAGTTAATTCTGACAGTAAAAACGTCACTTTTCATTAAAAATTGGATTCATTACTCCACAAGGGGATAAAACTCTTGTTGAGCACATAGAAAATCATGTAACTATTTTCTGCTCGTTAAGAGGTTTTCTTTGACTGTGAATTAAACCAAGTCAGGGGACCCCTTAACGACTAGAAGACAGGTGGCGTCTTCAGAAGGCCTGGCACTTCACAACAACAGAACAGCAAGGCTATGAGACAATCTTAGCAGGAAATTTGTGCCTGTGGATTGATGGATCAACGCAGAACAATTCAAAAAGCATTATTGCAATTTACAGTCTTTAATCTTTTTATACGTATTGGTATAAACAGGAAAGATATTTCTCACAGTGAAAAAACAGTTTTTCTTGAACAAATATTTTCCTTACTCCACAAGAGGATAACACTCTGGTACACCACATAGAAAAATCATATACCTATGTTCTGCTCGTTAAGAGGTCCTGTTTCACTGGGAATTAAATTAAGTGACCGGACCTCTTACCGACTAGAAGACGAGTGGCGTCATCAGCAGGAGAGACAACCTAATATAGAAACCAACAGAACAGAAATTTATGTGAAATTTTGCCAGGAAATTTGGGCCTGTGAATTGTGGGCCACGGAACTGATGATTTTTTTGACCTCATGAAATTGAATATTTAAGATTACAAATAGTATTTTACACAACTGAGTCAATCTGCGTTCGGCAATACCGACATATGGTTATGTCGCCTTGTTAATTTCTAAACTGTTCGCCATCTACGGTTTATGATTTGCCCAACTAAGTTGTAGTATATGTACAAGTTTCACAATATCAAGTCATCTATATTCGCATGTGAATAACCGACTCACATTCTTTAAATATGAATAAGAATCTAGCCAGGTGTCTTGCTTCATACACAGAACGAATGTTCCTAGTTTACCTTTAAATTTCTAATTTTGAGGGCCCTTCCATGTGCTTGAAAGGAGCACCTTACCTTCACTTGTGATTTCAGAACAATATTGTCCAAAGCTACTTTGAACCCATTACTATAATATATCGATGGCTTCCGGATTACCATAACATAAATCATATCTGAGGCAAAGAATAATAATTTGTTTCAGAATTAAGATTTAGTGATTTTTCATTTGGTGTGTTGGTACAAGAACTTTCTGAGTATCTTCCTTCCTAATTTCCTATTGCTTGCCCTTTCAATGTCCTGACATTATAAATAAAAAGGAGAGGATTTATTGTTTAAATGTGAGTGTGTGTGTGAACCCAACATGCTAGTTGTGCAGGTATACAACAAGTTTCCTTTTGAATAGTGTTAATTCAATTGAGATGATTTTCCTACATGTTAACAAGGAGTATTTAACCTTGTAGAATGTCTTTCTGAAGTACTGGTACACTAAACCGGCTTCTCGTACAGTGTATCGCTAGCGTGAATACATTATGTTAATGTCGATACATTGAACATTAATAAGCAATTAAGTCCCTACTCAGTTTACATATAACCATGTATGGTTTGACTTCTAGGGACAAGAATTCTAAATTTTGGACAAACACAGAAGACTAAAGGTTGAATTGTAGAATATTGATCAGTTCTATGTACTGCGTAAGGTAACAATTTTAAATATCATATGATATACCGTTTATGTACGGTGTTTTGTGCAATAACATTATTTCTAGGCATCTCCTTATCCCATAATATATAATTGTTACAATGAAGTAATTTCAGAACAAATTTCAAACTGTTAGACGTAACTTGTTGGAAATTTTGAGTTTCATTAAATGATAGTTTCGTAGTTTTATATTTATTGCCTTATTCAGAAGTGAAGCGTTATTATAATAGTTTCTACTCGATTGGGCATACATTAAAGGGACACTGCCACAGAGAGACAAAACCGTACAGTGAAATATTTTCTTGTGAAATTTTGTGTAAGAACGTGTGTTTAATGTCTATTTGAAAATTGCTTTGTATACGAGTTTGTGTGAAATTAAAACTATTGCCTATTTTATCAGATAAAAGTATTTCATATGGAATACTTTTCTAGAATTAGGCATAAAGTAAATCGGTTTATGCATACTGTTCCACTGGTGTGGATGCATGTTCCAAAGCCGACACAATGTATCAGGCACGTGTTTGAATTCACGAAGTCTATGTATTGTATGTTTGTAGTATAAGCTAATTTTCCGTCATACTCGGTCTACAATTTTTCCAACTAAATTGTAGTATATGCACAAGATTTACTATACCATCCCCATTATATTTGCATTTGTTTAAGCTACTGATATTCTTTAACTATGAGTAAGAGTGTAGCCAGAGATCTTGCTTCAGACACGGATCGAATATTCCCAGTTTACCTTTGATTGTCTTATTTCGAAGAGGTTTCCATTTGCTTGAAACCAGCCCTTTCCCTTCCCTTGTGAAATAATAACAGTATTGTCCCTGGCATTGATCTGTGAATTAATCTGTTGTAGCACCCCTTAACGATTATAAGACAGGTGGCGTCATCAGCAGAAGCGACACCGTAATCTATTCACCAACATAACAGAAAGATATGTGGCAATTTTACCAGAAAATTTGTGCCTGTAGATTGATAGATCTACACAATACACTTCGTAAAGCAGTACTGTAATATTCATTTTCCTTTAAGAATTTTATACGTACTGGTGTGAACACACAAGTAAATTCTGACAGTGAAAACGTCACTTTTCGTTGAAAATTGGATTCCTTATTCCACAAGGGGATAAAACTCTTGTTCAGATAGGTGGCGTGTTCAGAAGGACTGGCACTTCACATTAACAGAACAGCAAGGCTATGAGACAATCTTAGCAGGAAATATGTGCTTGTGGATTGATGGATGAACGCAGAACAATTCAGAAAGCATTATTGCAATTTACAGTTTTTAATCTTTTTATACGTTTTGGTATAAACAGGAAAGATAATTCTCACAGTGAAAAAATCAGTTTTTCTTGAATAAATATTTTCCTTACTCCACAAGATGTTAATACTCTGGTACACCACAAAAAAATCATATTCCTATTTTCTGCTCGTTAAGAGGTCCTGTTTCACTGGGAATTAAATCAAGTGACAGTACCTCTTACCGATTAGAAGACAGGTGGTGTCATCAGCAGGAGCGACAACCTAATATCGAGACCAACAAAACAGAAATTTATATGGAATTTTGCCAGGAAATTTGGGACTGCGAATTGATGAGCCACGGAAATGATGATTTTTTTGACCGTACAGTGAAATGTTTTCTTGTGAAATGTTGATTATGAACGTGTGTTTAATGTCTATTTAAAAATTGCTTTGTATACGAGTTTTGTGTGTAATTAAAATAAACTGCGACTGCTCTAAGGCTACACCAAGCTTAAATACGCTTTATTTACACATGGTTCATATATCATAAAATAGTTTCGAAAAACCACTCTGCGTAACTAATTTATGAATTAATTAAAACGTAATGTCCTATATATGTTCTATAAATAGACGTATTTATATACAGATGTAAACTATTATTCGATCTCTCGTACTTGTGATTTTACATGTATCTAAAGGATTGTAGTACTTTAGTGTGATAGTGGTAATTTTTGGCTCTTTTATTTAATATGTTAATTATAAACCTATTGCCTATTTTATCAGATAAAAGTATTTCACATGGAATACTTTATAGAATTAGGCATAAAGTAAATCGGTTTATGCATACTGTTCCACTGATGTGGATGCAGGATCCAAAGCCGACACAATTAAAGTATCAGGCACGTGTTTGAAATCACGAGGTCTATGCTTTGTATGTCTGTAGTATAAGTTAGGGGCTAGATTAACTTATAATACAGTATACTTAAAACTATTTAAAACAAATATAATTAGACCAAATTGTTTGAAGTACCCAAAGAAATTCCATATTGCTGGGATATTATGTTCCACAGTTTATCTCTTTTCACATATATTAATATATGGTTTTTTTTCTTTCGTTGGACAAGGGTGCCTCTCGTGGATTGTATATACACTGTTAAAAATTACTGTATTCATCAAGTTTAATAAATGTGTAATATACAAGGTAAAGGTAGCACGAGTTAGGAGTACCATACCAATGAGTGTGTACGACCAATTGAATACAGTGTATTACTATGCAATACATAATTACCATACGTTAAACAAATTCCATTTTGGCTACAATTTGTATTCAGTCTTTAGATACAAAGTCATACACTTAGTAGAGTGCTTTAGTTTATATGTTCTTAGTAGCATTGTGTGAGATACGTTGCAGGTATCACTACTGTAGTTTCAATCGTTCAGTAAATAATCTTGCCTTTCATCAGCAATATGTGAGGGAGTTACGGTTTGAAAAAGTACTGATAGCTCAGATACTGTACTACGATTGACGATCACATCACTTCGCAACCAATTTATGTAGATTCGTTTACACAATAATATTTGAGTTACGAATATAAACTATCATTTTATTCTGAGCTAACTATGTATGTTATAGTTATCAAATAATGATATAACAAAATGTTATGTAAGAAGTCAGAGTTATGTGTGTCTGTGTGTTTGTGTGTGTGTTTAAAGTTGGAAATGCCGTTTATCAAAGTAAACGTCAACCTTGGTTTTGTGTTTTGTTACGGAATTTATAAGATCGTTTTGCCAACATCGTCGAGAAGTACATAATTTTATAGTACTTCTTTTTTAAGTAGGCGTACATTAACGCGGTTTCTCGTATAGTGTATCACTGATGTGGATACATTACGTTAAAGCCGATACATTTAACGCATAAAACTTATTTACATATACTAATACTCTTGGTTTTTTCTTAGGTCAAAAATACTAATACTTTGTCTCATTTGTTTCACAGGTCCGAGGCTCAGCCCAAAGGTGTTAGTTGCAACATGGATTTCAAGGTAATTACCAGAATTTTGTTACTCGTATTACAGACACGTAATGCATGCTTACGCCTGTACATACGCTACACTGTACGTTTGTGTACTGCAGTTTATTGGTGTTTTGTGTAACCATTAGATGGTTAGCATGCGATACTGTAGGCCTACTGTAATTCCAGTATATCTTAATGGCTATGTTGTTGTTGTAAGCGTCCACGTGGTGCATTATAACAGGTTACAATAGACTGGCGAGAGAACACATATTCCAAATTCATTCTCTTGAAAGACTTATTGCCTCTCACACTTACACTTTTTTGTACCCAAGTCGGTGAATTCCGATCATTTCTAGATTTACAACATCATTGTTTTTCTTAATAACATGCTAATCTACGCCAAATTCCGCCGAGGAGAATCAATGATCCTTGCTAAGGGGTTACCATACTTCCAAGCATTTTCCAGTCAGACGTTTTTAGCATTTCTCTGAGATAGAATTATGTGTAGGTAATTTAAGGGATTATGCCGTACCTTTCCGTAGATATGATATGCTTTATCAATCCAACTACATTATTCCACTGATATTCATAAAGTAGGCCTGTATGTTGATTCTCGTTACACCAACCGTACCTACTCTTTTCCACATATCACTCAAAGACCCACAATCGTTTGATGTTTTGTGTGTCAATCGCTCTATTCTGCAGGTGAACAAAATTAAACTATGTTTTACACAGAAGAGGTTGACGTTTGCGTATTTTACCTTACGGCAGTTTTCCCAAATACTATTCCCCGTTACTATTGTATTCCCAGTTAATAAAAATTCTTTAATAGCATTCTAGATAGTAGTATTGTCTCTTTCTGACCATTTTTCTAGAAATATTTCATTGATTCTCTCTCCATTAGCCCCCTCAGCCAAAACCAATGTGTTGTTTTTCTGATATATTTTAGCCGACCAAACGCACGGTCATTGCTATCGACAGTGTTACATGTTCTTTCCAACTGAGTATTATTTTCCTCCAACCAAACACACAATAACGTATGGGATTATTCAGTAGGAACAAGTAAACCCTTATTTGCCTTTAAGGTATATTAAAAATTATTGTTTAATGTGACAAAGTGAGTTTCCCAGATATACCAATTGAAAACGGGCTTTATTGAGTATTTGTTGTGCTTATCATATACCTGTGTTAGTTTCTAATAGCGAAACGTGAAAGTTTACAAAGATCGATAGTAGTAATTCATTAAGGGAGAAAAAGTACATGTTAATGGTACCAGTATGTGCTTTCGATGTGATACGCCTTATGGGAATCTGTTAGCTTATAAAATTTGTTTTATGAATATTACGTAGATATTATCACAGAAACAGAAAAGGCCTCGTTTGTATCCATGAAACTTCACGGACCAACAGAGATGTAAGTTGTGTTGCCTTTTTCCTTATGCGGGCGTCGCGGTGTAGCATTATGTTCTATGATTTACATAAAATATATAAATAATATTTCTCTCTGACAGTTCGATTATACTCTTTACCTACATCTGTAAGTTCAATTTAATAATTTATAAATGGTTTACATGGTTGATGATTTTTTTTTTATTCAGTAATGTTTGAACTTTATATGACCCGTCTTGAGGTGTAAATCTTTTTCAATATCTGCCAGTCTGTATCATATATATGATTTAATGTGTAACGTATAATAGACATACCACATTTTTGCTACGCTTGTGAGATGTGCCGAAAAATGTTTAATATACTATTTCGAACATCTGTTACATTTGGCACTGACTTGTTATTTATTTAGGAGTACACTAACTGATTCACCAAGGTTGTCAATAAAGTATGCTGCATATGTTATTACTATATTTGCAGTAGTTGCTATAGTAAGAAGTTTCGATTTATTTGCGTCTTCCCTTTGTATTTTAAAAGTTTTAAAATCCAAGCTTAACTCTGATCCTTCAACTTCATCATGTACAATGTCTTCAGCTACACTCTCGCGATTGGATTATATGTTCTCAACAATTTCTCCAATTTACCTATCTCAGGATATAACCGTTAGTCCTCAAGTGTTAGTTTGTATCTTAGATTAAAATTATTTGATAATAAAGTTCTGTATTTTGAATGCGGCTAAATAGAAATATGTTTTTTACTATTCCGTAAATCATCTTTCAATATAAGTATATAAATTTGTAATTCTCTTTCTGAGTCATTATGATTGAATTGTATTTTAGGGCGCGCGTGTGACAGTTAGTAATAAATTGAAACATTATACTATTGCCTGTTCCTAAAAGGTGTATGTTATATACGCTGTAAAGGATAGTGTTTTATATAAATACTATTTATGGAATAGGAATACATTAAATCGGTTTGTACCTTGCTGTTCCAAAAGTGAAGGAACAGCTACAGAAAACCGTACATTAAACATTATTGTTTACTGTAACGGAACTGTGTTTTCCAGATGTACCGATTTTACTGAGTATTTGTGGTTGTTCTTTTAGCTCAATGCAACTACATTTTTCCACTGATACTCGTAAAGTAGGCCTGTGTGTTGATTCTCGATACACTAATCGTACCTACTCTTTTCCGTATATTTCTCTAAGACGACAATCATTCGATGTTTTGTGTGTGGATCGTTCTATTCTGCAAGTGAACAAAATGAAACTATGATTTACACAGAATAGGTTGATGTTTGCGTATTTTATCTTACGGCAGTTTTCCCAAATACTATTCCCCGTCACTATTGTATTCCCATTTAATAAAAATTCTTTAACAACATTCTAGGTAGTAGTATTGTCTCTTTTCTGACCTATTTTCTAGAAATATTTCTTTGATTCTCTCGACATTCCCCCCCCCCATACAGCTTTGTTTTTCTATCTGTACTCTGGTATATTTTATCCAAAGACAATAATGTATTGGCTTATTCAATATGGGAGCAGAAACAGGTGAATCCCCTCCCACAAAAATTCATAAGAAATTAACTGCTTAAAACAAATTCTATAACTAGTTTATTATATAATTGCGGGTAATTGGAAAAAAACATTCAAGTAGAAAATCAGCATATGCGGAAGCGGAGAGAAAGCTTTATTTCCTGTATGTATTTTAAAGATTATTGTTTATTGTAGCAAAACTGGGTTTGCAATATATACCGATTGAATGTGGGCATTACTGAGTATTTGTTGTGGTTATCTTACCTGTGTTAGTTTCTAATATTGAAACGTAAAAGTTTACAAAGATAGATAGTCGTAATTCTTTAACGGAGATAAAGTACGTGTTTATGATACCAGTGTATGTTTTTGATGTTATATGCCGAATGGAAATCTGGTAGTGTTAGTTTATCTGTAGCAACAATGTATTGTATTCAGTTCCTTATTGCCTACGTTGCCGAAAAGTATTTTGAGGTATAATACTTTTCCAGTAAGCGGGCAAACAGTAAATCGGTTTATATCGTGTGTACCACTAGTATCGTGTGGATACAGTTTTTTGAAGCCGATACATTTAATATATTTGAATCAGGCACGATATGTTAAAAACGATACGTCTCTAATACTGTAAATCTGCAGTAATATTTACGTGTTCGGCTCAGTACTGCCGAGCACAAAATTATACGTTTTATTTACACCAAAAATATGAATTATTTGCTAGTGTTTGTGCGTGTGTGATTTACAATATTTTATTTTATAAAAAATTTACGGAATTAAATATAAAATAGGAATTTAACACAAAAACCAAATAGAAAAAACTAAAATCAATTAAAACTTACGTGAACGAGTTAGTAGAACAATAAGTAAAAAAATAAATTGAAAAATAATAATACAATAAACTTTAGCTGTTTTATGTTAGCTGTCTTTATTAGTTATGTTATTTTGGTAAATTATAAGACGTGTAATTTTATTGCCTAAACAAAAAAGTAGGCCTAACAAGGTCTTTTTAGAGTGTGTATAGCTGTTTCTAAAAAAAATATATAGGCATACATTAATCGGTTTTGTTCAAGTTGTCTCATATATTTGGACACAGTTGGGAAAAAAACCGTACACTAAAAATATGTGAAAATTTGGTCAGCAATTTGTTTTTTTTACAAAACTGGGACAACCTGCAGTCGGAAATACAAACACACGGTTATGTCCTGATCTTCATTTTTAATCTGTCCGTCATCCACGCTCTATAAATTTCAACTAAATTGTAGTATATGTACAAGTTTTACTATACCATGCCCATTATAATTGCATCTGTTTAAGCTACTGATATTCTTTAACTATGAGTAAGAGTGTAGCCAGAGATCTTGCTTCAGACACGGAACGAATATTCCCAGTTTACCTTTTGATTTTCTTATTTCGAAGGGGTTTCCATTTGCTTGAAACCAGCACCTTCCCTTCACTTCTGAATTCACAACAGTATTGTCCCAGGCATTGATCTGTGAATTAAACTAAGTTGTAGCACCCCTTAACGATTATAAGACAGGTGGCGTCATCAGCAGAAGTGACACCGTAAACTATACACCAACAGAACAGAAAGATATGTGGCAATTTTACCAGAAAATTTGTGTCTGTAGATTGATAGATCTACACAGTACACTTCGTAAAGCTGTATTGTAATATTCATTTTTCTTAGGAATTTTATACGAACTGGTGTGAACACACAAGTTAATTCTGACAGTAAAAACGTCAATTTTCGTTGAAAATTGGATTCCTTACTCCACAAGGGGATAAAAATCTTGTTCAGTACTTAGAAAACCATGTAACTATTTTCTGCTCGTTAAGAGGTTTTCTTTGACTGATTTAAACCAAGTCAGGGGACCCCTTAACGACTAGAAGCCAGGTGGCGTCTTCAGAAGGACTGGCACTTCACAACAACAGAACAGCAAGGCTATGAGACAATCTTAGCAGGAAATTTGTGCCTGTGGATTGATGGATCAACGCAGAACAATTCAAAAAGAATTATTGAAATTTACAGTCTTTTAATCTTTTTATACGTTTTGGTTTAAACAGGAAAGATTGTTCTTACAGTGAAAAAATCAGTTTTTCTTGAACAAATATTTTCCTTACTCCACAAGAGGATAACACTCTGGTGCACCACATAGAAAAATCATATACCTATATTCTACTCGATAAGAGGTCCTGTTTCACTGGGAATTAAATCAAGTGACCGGACCTCTTACCGATTAGAAGACGGGTGGCGTCATCAACAGGAGCGGCAACCTAATATAGAACCAACAGAACCGAAATTTATGTGGAATTTATCCAGGAAATTTGTGCCTGTGGATTGATGGCCCACGGAACTGATGATTTTTTTTGACTTCATGAAATTGAATATTTACGATTACAAATAGTATTTTACAAAACTGAGTCAATCTGCGTTCGGAAATGCCGACATACGGTTATGTCACCTTCTTAATTTCCAAACTGTTCGCCATCTACGCTCTATGTATTGCCCAACTAAGCTGTGTACAAGTTTCACAATATCAAGTCATCTATATTCGCATGTGAATAACCGACTCACATTCTTTAAATATGAGTAAGAATCTAGCCAGATGTCTTGCTTCATACACAGAACGAATATTTCTAATTTACCTTTAAATTTCAAATTTTGAAGGCGCTTCCATGTGCTTGAAAGGAGCACCTTACCTTCACTTGTGATTTCAGAACAGTATTGTCCGAAGCTACTTTAATCCCATGACTATAATATATCCATGGCTTACGGATTACCATAACATAAATCATATCTGAGGCAAAGAATCATAATTTGCCAGTTGTGCAGGTATATAACAAGTTTCCTTTTGACTAGTGTTATTTCAATAATGGCGCCTCTTTTGTGCCGGGAAGATGGGTAAAATGTCGACCAATTCAGTACGATTACCTCACTCTGTTGATTGCCACACATTTTGTTGAATCGTTAAATTTTGATCAGTTCTATGTACTTCGTAAGGTAACAATTTTAAATATCATATGATGTACTATTTATTTATGGTGTTTTGTTCAATAACATTATTTCTAGGCATCTCCTTATTCCATAATATATCTGTTACAATGAAGTAATTTCAGAACAATTTCAAACTGTTAGACGTAATATGCTGGAAATTTTGAGTTTCATTAAATGATATTTTCGTAATTTTATATTTATTGCCTTATCCAGCAGTGAAGCGATTTGTACTAGTTTCTACTCGATTGGGCATATATTAAAGGGGCATTGCTACAGGAAGACAAAACAGTACAGTGAAATATTTTCATCTGAAGTTTTGCGTAGGAACGTGTGTTTAATGTCTATTTGAAAATTGCTTTGTATACGAGTTTTGTGTGTAATTAAAAAACAAACTGCGACTGCCCTAAGACCAAGCTAAGCTTAAATACGCTTTATTTACTCATAGTTCATATTGCAGTAAAATAGTTTCGTAAAACCACACTGCGTAACTAATTTATGACTTAATTAAAACGTAATGTCTTATATATGTTCTATAAAGAGACGTATTTATATTCAGACGTAAACTATTATACGATCTCTCGTACTTGTGATTTTACATGTATCTAAAGGATTGTAGTACTTAAGTTGTGCCGTAACTATGGAATTTCGCTACGGCAACATACGAATATTGTTTAAGTCAAATTATGGCAATAAGAAGCACTCATTTTGCCGTGTGGTCCGTAGTTGCGTGATATATGGATACCCGCTCGCTATCTAGTAGCGATGCGACGCGACTTGAGTTTCACTGCTCCGCTGTGAGGGGCCGTTGCTGGTTGTTGGCTTAGACACGTGTCGTGGTCTCTCTCGCGTCAGCCTTCATCGTGGCGAGACGTTTTCTTGTCGGGCTTCTGGAAAAAGTTTTGTTTTCTTTAATACCGGGCGTATGATTTTTATTATGGCTGGCTGAGTACCAAAGTGTGCCCAGGGGTGTCTGCGGCCCGTTCTACCGTGACCCGAGTGTCAGACCAAGATGAAATGTAAGAAGATCAAGGAACATATACGGGGCTAATGTGCTAATGCCAATCTCGACAGGTATGTCTGGAGAACAATGTTTCTCGTGTGCTGTGGTAGTGAATTTTTGCAAAAAGAAAATTATTAACTTATTCCTATGTGTGCATTTGGCACTACTTGATTCTCTCGTCAAGTGAGGTCCTGGCTAGTTATATTAACACACAAAAAAAAAAAAAACTTTTGCTTTAATTCTTGATGTTTTTTTACTTTACTTAATATCGGGAATACCCAGGTTATTTTAATGAGTGCAAATTCATTTCTGAACTCAAGTTTTTCTTTTAAAATTCTGTTGAACTGGACTGGCATCTGATATTTCTTTTAATTGTGAGGACAGCTTCTTATGCTGTTAGTAAGTGATAGTAATACCTTATATGCAAAGATAAAAAAAAAAAACGAAATGTGTTAAGATACTACTGGTGAATTGGTATCTATTTAAACTTTGTTTGCTGGGTGAAGTCACTTCCCGGCTTACTAGAGTGACGCATGCATAGTTCCTTTATTTTCTATGAGGGGTCTCTCAGTATTTATTAGTGTTATCCATGTAACTGTCTTGTGTGAAAATTGTGAAGTGCATGTAAGTTAAAAGAAAATTATGAAGTCGTATTATTGAGTGCAACTCCTTGTCAGTACAGGTTGTGAACTGTCCATCACATTGGTTCAAACTATGTTATATCCCTACACGTTTTGGGATTTAGAATTTATTTTAATTCTCTGTGAATTTCAAATCAATGTTAAAATTCTTTTGTATATATATATATATTCATAAATCTAATGGAACTTAATAATGTTGGCTCAGTTTAAAACATGTTGAATGACTATATTAATTAATTGTTGAGTGATGAGTATATATAAATAGTGTTATGGATCTAGTCATTCGTATACACATATGTGTATGTATAAAACATTTTACATTTTGAGAGACCTGGTTATTTGATATTTTTTTTTAATAATGGTGTACACTATGAGATCAGAAAACCATTGAGCTATACAAGTTTAGTAAAAAATTGAGCACACACATTGTGAATTTCATACTAAAGAACATAATTACTAATTATATTGTTGTTGTTCTTAGTTTTTTGATTGAGATTTCAGATGGTGCATGTTGTTTGTGTAAATTAATTAAAATAGTACAACCAGAGGTGTCCTGTAATAAAAAAAAACTTATTACATCTGTTACATCTAATACATCTGTTATTAGATGTATTAAATTTTGAAAACCTCTGGATTTATTTTTTTATTTATTAATGTTAATAATAATTTATTGCCAAAATATCGAAATTATATTTTTTGTAAAGGTTTTAAAATTTACCGTCGAGGTTTTGTTGCATGTTCATTGTTATTTTAAATAAAATACTTCTATATTCTGGCTACTATTAACTACACGGATTGTACATAAAATTGTAAGGTATTAAAAAAAAAAATTTTAGAGAACCAATAAATTTGTTGTTTGTTGAGTTTGGAAATTGAGGTCACCTCATTGCCTAATGGTTTCCCAGCACGAGGCCTTTCTTCCACTAGGAGGCCTCCTCCTGGTTTTGAACAAGTGAGCCGGTCATCCAGGTAAGCTGTAGAATTTAGTTACACATTTTAAGAAAGTTAAAATTGTAAAAATTGTTAAAATTGGAAAGTTAAAATTGTGTTGTGATGTCATTGATAAGCGGCTCACAAATGGTAGCAGAGCGTGGTTGGACGTAGGCCTGGCCAACTCTGAACCAAAAATTGGAAATTGATGCGGTGGCCTCAATACTTTAATTGGACATGCACTGTCAGTTTTGTGGTGTGTTCTCATATCTCAATGAATGTAATGAGCTTAGGAAGGGTTGATTCTGATATTTTTACTGTAATTATGTGTTCACCATTGTTGTAAAAATTTGGTCTTTGGGAGCGGTAGAACGGGCCGCAGACACGCCTGGGCACACTTTGGTACTCAGCTAGCCATAATAAAAATCATACGCCCGGTATTAAAGAAAACAAAACTTTTTCCAGAAGCCCGACAAGAATACGTCTCGCCACGATGAAGGCTGACGCGAGAGACACCACGACACGTGTCTAAGCCAACAACCAGCAACGGCCCCTCACAGCGGAGCAGTGAAACTCAAGTCGCGTCGCATCGCTACTAGATAGCGAGCGGGTATCCATATATCACGCAACTACGGACCACACGGCAAAATGAGTGCTTCTTATTGCCATAATTTGACTTAAACAATATTCCTATGTTGCCGTAACGAAATTCCATAGTTACGGCACAAAGTGTGATAGAGTGTGATATCCACAAAGGGGATAAAACTCTTGTTCAGACAGGTGGCGTGTTCAGAAGGACTGGCACTTCACATTAACAGAACAGCAAGGCTATGAGACAATCTTAGCAGGAAATTTGTGCTTGTGGATTGATAGATGAACGCAGAACAATTCAGAAAGCATTATTGCAATTTACAGTTTTTTAATCTTTTTATACGTTTTGGTATAAACAGGAAAGATAGTTCTCACAGTGAAAAAATCAGTTTTTCTTGAATAAATATTTTCCTTACTTCACAAGATGTTAACACTCTGGTACACCACAAAAAAAAATCACGTACCTATTTTCTGCTCGTTAAGAGGTCCTGTTTCACTGGGAATTAAATCAAGTGACAGTACCTCTTACCGATTAGAAGACAGGTGGTGTCATCAGCAGGAGCGACAACCTAATATCGAGACCAACAAAACAGAAATTTATATGGAATTTTGCCAGGAAATTTGGGACTGCGAATTGATGAGCCACGGAACCGATGATTTTTTTGACCGTACAGTGAAACGTTTTCTTGTGAAATGTTGATTATGAACGTGTGTTTAATGTCTATAAGACAGGTGGCGTCATCAGCAGAAGCGACACCGTAATCTATACACCAACAGAACAGAAAGATATGTGGCAATTTTACCAGAAAATTTTTGCCTGTAGATTGATAGATCTACACAGTACACTTCGTAAAGCAGTATTGTAATATTCATTTTTCTTTAAGAATTTTATACGTACTGGTGTGAACACACAAGTTAATTCTGACAGTAAAAACGTCACTTTTCGTTGAAAATTGGATTCATTACTCCACAAGGGGATAAAACTCTTCTTCAAAACACAGAAAATCATGTAACTGTTTTCTGCTCGATAAGAGGTTATCTTTGACTGTGAATTAATCCAAGTCAGGGGACCCCTTAACGACTAGAAGACAGGTGGCGTCTTCAGAAGGACTGGCACTTCACAACATCAGAACAGCAAGGCTATGAGACAATCTTAGCAGGAAATTTGTGCCTGTGGTTTGATGGATCAACGCAGAACAATTCAAAAAGCATTATTGCAATTTACAGTCTTTTAATATTTTATACGTATTGGTATAAACAGGAAAGATATTTCTCACAGTGAAAAAATCAGTTTTTCTTGAACAAATATTTTCCTTACTCCACAAGAAGATAACACTCTGGTACACCACACAGAAAAATCATTTACCTTTTTTCTGCTCGGTAAGAGGTCCTGATTCACTGGGAATTAAAACAAGTGTCCGGACCTCTTACCGACTAGAAGGCGGGTGGCGTCATCAGCAGGAGCGACAACCTAATACAGAACCAACAGAACAGAAATTTCTGTGGAATTTTGCCAGGAAATTTGTGCCTGTGGATAGATGGGCCACGGAACTGATGATTTTTTTTAACCTCATGAAATTGAATATTTAACATTACAAATAGTATTTTACAAAACTGAGTCAATCTGCGTTCGGAAATACCGACATACGATTATGTCGCCTTCTTAATTTCTAAACTGTTCGCCATCTACGCTCTATGATTTGCCCAACTAAGTTGTAGTATATGTACAAGTTTCACAATATCAAGTCATCTATATTCGCATGTGAATAACCGACTCACATTCTTTAAACATGAATAAGAATCTAGCCAGGTGTATTGCTTCATACACAGAACGAATATTCCTAGTTTACCTTTAAATTTCTAATTTTGAGGGCCCTTCCGTGTGCTTGAAAGGAGCACCTTACCTTTACTTGTGATTTCAGAACAGTATTGTCCAAAGCTACTTTAAACCCATGACTATAATATATCCGTGGCTTACGGATTACCATAACATAAATCATATCTGAGGCAAAGAATCATAATTTGTTTCAGAATTAAGATTTAGTGATTTTTCATTTGGTGTGTTGGTACAAGATCTTTCTGAGTGTCTTCCTTTCTAGTCTCCTATTGCTTGCTCTTTCAATGTCCTGACATTATAAATAAAAAGGAGAGGATTTATTGTTTAAATGTGAGTGTGTGTGAACCCAACATGGCAGTTGTGCAGGTATACAACAAGTTTCCTTTTGACTAGTGTTATTTCAATTGAGATGATTTTCCTACATGTTAACAAGGAGTACTTAACCTTGTAGAATATCTTTCTGAAGTAGGCGTACACTAAACCGGCGTCTCGTACAGGGTATCGCTAGTGTGAATACATTATGTTAATGTCGATACATTGAACATAAAAAGCAATTAAGTACTCTACTCAGTTTACTTATAACCATTTATTGTTTGACTTCTAGAGTCAAGAATTCTAAATTTAGCACAAACACAGAAGACTACAGGTTGAATCGTAGAATATTGATAAGTTCTATGTACTGCGTAAGGTAACAATTTTAAATATCATATGATATACCGTTTATTTACAGTGTTTTGTGCATTACATTATTTCTAAGCACCTCCTTATACCATAAAATATAATTGCTACAATGAAGTAATTTAAGAACAACTGTCAAACTGTTAGACGTAACATTTGGAAATTTTGAGTTTCATTAAAAGATAGTTTCGTAATTTTATATTTATTGCCTTATCCAGCAGTGAAGCATAATTATAATAGTTTCTACTCGATTGGGCATACATTAGAGGGGCACTGCCAAAGGGAGACAAAACCGTACAGTGAAATATTTTCTTGTGAAATGTTGTCTAAGAACGTGTGTTTAATGTCTATTTGAAAATTGCTTTGAATACGAGTTTTGTGTGTAATTAAAAAAGAAACTGCGACTGGCCTATGACTACTCCAACCTGAAATACGCTTTATTTACTAATAGTTCATATTGCAGTAAAATAGTTTCGTTAAACCACACTGCGTAACAATTTTGACTAAATTAAAACTTAATGTCTTATATACGTTCTATAAAGAGACGTATTTATAGTCAGACGTAAACTATTATACGATCTCTCGTACTTGTGATTTTACATGTATCTAAAGGATTGTAGTACTTAAGTGTGATGGTGGCAATTTTTGACTCTTTTATTTAATACGTTAATTATAAACCTATTGCCTATTTTATCAGATAAAAGTATTTCATATGGAATACTTTTCTAGAATTAGGAATAAAGTCACCCGGTTTATGCGTACTGTTCCACTGATTTGGATGCAGGATCCAAAGCCGACACAATTAAAGTATCAGGCACGTGTCTGAATTCACGAGGTCTATGAATTGTATGTCTGTAGTATAAGTTAATTTTCCGTCATAAACGGTCTATAATTTTTCCAACTAAATTGTAGTATATGTACAAGTTTTAATATACCATCCCCATTATATTTGCATTTCTTTAATCTACTGATATTCTTTAACTATAAGTAAGAGTGTAGCCAGAGTTCTTGCTTCAGACACGGAACGAATATTCCCAGTTGTCTTTTGATTTTTTTTTTCGAAGTATTTTCCATTTGCTTGAAACAAGTACCTTCACTTCACTTCTGAATTCATAACAGTATTGTCCCAGGCATTGATCTGTGAATTAATCTAAGTTGTAGCACCCCTTATCGATTATAAGACAGGTGGCGTCATCAGCAGAAGCGACACCGTAATCTATACACCAACAGAACAGAAAGATATGTGGCAATTTTACGAGAAAATTTTTGCCTGTAGATTGATAGATCTACACAGTACGCTTCGTAAAGCAGTATTGTAATATTCATTTTTCTTTAAGAATTTTATACGTACTGGTGTGAACACACAAGTTAATTCTGACAGTAAAAACGTCACTTTCCGTTAAAAATTGGATTCATTACTCCACAAGGGGATAAAATTAATTCTTGTTGAGCACATAGAATATCATGTAACTATTTTCTGCTTGTTAAGAGGTTTTCTTTGACTCTGAATTAAACAAAGTCAGTGGACCCCTTAACGACTAGAAGACAGGTGGCGTCTTCAGAAGGACTGGCACTTCACAACAACAGAACAGCAAGGCTATGAGACAATCTTAGCAGGAAATTTGTGCCTGTCGATTGATGGATCAACGCAGAACAATTCAAAAAGCATAATTGCAAATTACAGTCTTTTAATCTTTTTATACGTATTGGTATAAACAGGAAAGATATTTCTACAGTGAAAAAATCAGTTTATCTTTAACAAATATTTTCCTTACTCCACAAGAGGATAACAATCTGGTACACCACATAGAAAAATCATATACCTATTTTCTGCTCGTTAAGAGGTCCTGATTCACTGGGAATTAAATCAAGTGTCAGTACCTCTTACCGACTAGAAGACGGGTGGCGTCATCAGCAGGAGCGACAACCTAATATAGAAACCAACAGAACAGAAATTCATGTGGAATTTTGCAAGGAAATTTGTGCCTGTGGATTGATGGGCCACGGAACTGATGATTTTTTTGACCTCATGAAATTGAATATGTAACATTACAAATAGTATTTTACAAAACTGAGTCAATCTGCGTTCGGAAATTCCGACATACGTTTACGTCGCCTTCTTAATTTCTAAACTGTTCGCCATCTACGCTCTATGATTTGCCCAACTAAATTGTAGTATATGTACAAGTTTCACAATATCACGTCATCTATATTCGCATGTGAATAACAGACTCACATTCTTTAAATATGAGTAAGAATGTAGCCAGGTGTCTTGCTTCATACACAGAACGAATATTCCTAGTTTACCTTTAAATTTCAAATTTTGAAGGCGCTTCCATGTGCTTGAAAGGAGCACCTTACCTTCACTTGTGATTTCAGAACAGTATTGTCCGAAGTTACTTTAAACCCATGACTATAATATATCCATGGCTTACGGATTACCATAACATAAATCATATCTGAGGCAAAGAATCATAATTTGTTTCAGAATTAAGATTTAGTGATTTTTCATTTGGTGTGTTGGTACAAGATCTTTCTGAGTATCTTCCTTTCTAATCTCCTATTGCTTGCCCTTTCAATGTCCTGACATTATAAATAAAAAGGAGAGGATTTATTGTTTAAATGTGAGTGTGTGTGAACCCAACATGCCAGTTGTGCAGGTATACAACAAGTTTCCTTTTGACTAGTGATATTTCAATAATGGCGCCTCTTTTGTGCCGGGAAGATGGGTAAAATGTCGACCAATTCAGTACGATTACCTCACTCTGTTGATTGCCACACATTTCGTTGAATCGTTAAATTTTGATCAGTTCTATGTACTTCGTAAGGTAACAATTTTAAATATCATATGATGTACAACTTATTTATGGTGTTTTGTTCAATAACATTATTTCTAGGCATCTCCTTATTCCATAATATATCTGTTACAATGAAGTAATTTAAGAACAACTGTCAAACTGTTAGACGTAACATTTTGGAAATTTTGAGTTTCATTAAATGATAGTTTCGTAATTTTGTATTTATTGCCTTATCCAGCAGTGAAGCGTATTAAATAGTTTCTACTCGATTGGGCATACATTAAAGGGGCACTGCCACAGGGAGACAAAACTGTAAAGTGAAATATTTTCTTGTGAAATGTTGTGTAAGAACGTGTGTTTAATGTCTATTTGAAAATTGCTTTGTATACGAGTTTTGTGTGTAATTAAAAAACAAACTGCGACTGCCCTATGACTACGCCAAGCTGAAATAAGCTTTATTTACTCATGGTTCATATTGCAGTAAAATAGTTCCGAAAAAATACTCTACATAACTAATTTATGAATTAATTAAAACGTAATGTCCTATATATGTACTATAAATAGACGTATTTATATACAGATGTAAACTATTATACGATATCTCGTACTTGTGATTTTACATGTATCTAAAACGTTTGTAGTACTTAACTGTGATGGTGGTAATTTTTGTCTCTTATATTTAATATGTTAATTATAAACCTATTGCCTATTTTATCAGATAAAAGTATTATATATGAAATACTTTTTTAGAATTAGGCATAAAGTAAATCGGTTTATGCATACTGTTCCACTGATGTGGATGCAGGATCCAAAGCCGACACAATTAAAGTATCAGGCACGTGTCTGAATTCACGAGGTCTATGAATTGTATGTCTGTAGTATAAGTTAATTTTCCGTCATACACGGTCTATAATTTTTCCAACTAAATTGTAGTATATGTACAAGTTTTACTATACCATCCCCATTATATTTGCATTTCTTTAATCTACTGATATTCTTTAACTATCAGTAAGAGTGTAGCCAGAGATCTTGCTTCAGACACGGAACGAATATTCCCAGTTGCCTTTGAGTTTCTTATTTCGAAGGGGTTTCCATTTGCTTGAAACAAGCACCTTCACTTCACTTCTGAATTCATAACAGTATTGTCCCAGGCATTGATCTGTGAATTAATCTAAGTTGTAGCACCCCTTATCGATTATAAGACAGGTGGCGTCATCAGCAGAAGCGACACCGTAATCTGTACACCAACAGAACAGAAAGATATGTGGCAATTTTACGAGAAAATTTTTGCCTGTAGATTGATAGATCTACACAGTACACTTCGTAACGCAGTATTGTAATATTAATTTTTCCTTAAGAATTTTATACGTACTGGTGTGAACACACAAGTTAATTCTGACAGTAAAAACGTCACTTTTCGTTAAAAATTGGATTCATTACTCCACAAGGGGATAAAATTCTTGTTGAGCACATAGAATATCATGTAACTATTTTCTGCTCGTTAAGAGGTTTTCATTAACTCTGAATTAAACAAAGTCAGGGGACCCCTTAACGACTAGAAGACAGGTGGCGTCTTCAGAAGGACTGGCACTTCACAACAACAGAACAGCAAGGCTATGAGACAATCTTAGCAGGAAATTTGTGCCTGTCGATTGATGGATCAACGCAGAACAATTCAAAAAGCATAATTGCAAATTACAGTCTTTTAATCTTTTTATACGTATTGGTATAAACAGGAAAGATATTTCTCACAGTGAAAAAATCAGTTTATCTTGAACAAATATTTTCCTTACTCCACAAGAGGATAACAATCTGGTACACCACATAGAAAAATCATATACCTATTTTCTGCTCGTTAAGAGGTCCTGATTCACTGGGAATTAAATCAAGTGTCAGTACCTCTTACCGACTAGAAGACGGGTGGCGTCATCAGCAGGAGCGACAACCTAATATAGAAACCAACAGAACAGAAATTCATGTGGAATTTTGCAAGGAAATTTGTGCCTGTGGATTGATGGGCCACGGAACTGATGATTTTTTTGACCTCATGAAATTGAATATGTAACATTACAAATAGTATTTTACAAAACTGAGTCAATCTGCGTTCGGAAATTCCGACATACGGTTACGTCGCCTTCTTAATTTCTAAACTGTTCGCCATCTACGCTCTATGATTTGCCCAACTAAGTTGTAGTATATGTACAAGTTTCACAATATCAAGTCATCTATATTCGCATGTGAATAACAGACTCACATTCTTTAAATATGTGTAAGAATGTAGCCAGGTGTCTTGCTTCATACACAGAACGAATATTCCTAGTTTACCTTTAAATTTCAAATATTGAAGGCGCTTCCATGTGCTTGAAAGGAGCACCTTACCTTCACTTGTGATTTCAGAACAGTATTGTCCGAAGTTACTTTAAACCCATGACTATAATATATCCATGGCTTACGGATTACCATAACATAAATCATATCTGAGGCAAAGAATCATAATTTGTTTCAGAATTAAGATTTAGTGATTTTTCATTTGGTGTGTTGGTACAAGATCTTTCTGAGTATCTTCCTTTCTAATCTCCTATTGCTTGCCCTTTCAATGTCCTGACATTATAAATAAAAAGGAGAGGATTTATTGTTTAAATGTGAGTGTGTTTGTGAACCCAACATGCCAGTTGTGCAGGTATACAACAAGTTTCCTTTGACTAGTGATATTTCAATAATGGCGCCTCTTTTGTGCCGGGAAGATGGGTAAAATGTCGACCAATTCAGTACGATTACCTCACCCTGTTGATTGCCACACATTTCGTTGAATCGTTAAATTTTGATCAGTTCTATGTACTTCGTAAGGTAACAATTTTAAATATCATATGATGTACAACTTATTTATGGTGTTTTGTTCAATAACATTATTTCTAGGCATCTCCTTATTCCATAATATATCTGTTACAATGAAGTAATTTAAGAACAACTGTCAAACTGTTAGACGTAGCATTTTGGAAATTTTGAGTTTCATTAAATGATAGTTTCGTAATTTTGTATTTATTGCCTGATCCAGCAGTGAAGCGTATTAAATAGTTTCTACTCGATTGGGCATACATTAAAGGGGCACTGCCACAGGGAGACAAAACTGTAAAGTGAAATATTTTCTTGTGAAATGTTGTGTAAGAACGTGTGTTTAATGTCCATTTGAAAATTGCTTTGTATACGAGTTTTGTGTGTAATTAAAAAACAAACTGCGACTGCCCTATGACTACGCCAAGCTGAAATAAGCTTTATTTACTCATGGTTCATATTGCAGTAAAATAGTTCCGAAAAAATACTCTACATAACTAATTTATGAATTAATTAAAACGTAATGTCCTATATATGTACTATAAATAGACGTATTTATATACAGATGTAAACTATTATACGATCTCTCGTACTTGTGATTTTACATGTATCTAAAACGTTTGTAGTACTTAACTGTGATGGTGGTAATTTTTGTCTCTTATATTTAATATGTTAATTATAAACCTATTGCCTATTTTATCAGATAAAAGTATTATATATGAAATACTTTTTTAGAATTAGGCATAAAGTAAATCGGTTTATGCATACTGTTCCACTGATGTGGATGCAGGATCCAAAGCCGACACAATTAAAGTATTATGCACGTGTCTGAATTCACGAGGTCTATGATTTGTATGTCTGTAGTATAAGTTAATTTTCCGTCATACACTGTCTATAATTTTTCCAACTAAATTGTAGTATATGTACAAGTTTTACTATACCATCCCCATTATATTTGCATTTCTTTAATCTACTGATATTCTTTAACTATCAGTAAGAGTGTAGCCAGAGATCTTGCTTCAGACGCGGAACGAATATTCCCAGTTGCCTTTGAGTTTCTTATTTCGAAGGGGTTTCCATTTGCTTGAAACAAGCACCTTCACTTCACTTCTGAATTCATAACAGTATTGTCCCAGGCATTGATCTGTGAATTAATCTAAGTTGTAGCACCCCTTATCGATTATAAGACAGGTGGCGTCATCAGCAGAAGCGACACCGTAATCTGTACACCAACAGAACAGAAAGATATGTGGCAATTTTACGAGAAAATTTTTGCCTGTAGATTGATAGATCTACACAGTACACTTCGTAACGCAGTATTGTAATATTAATTTTTCCTTAAGAATTTTATACGTACTGGTGTGAACACACAAGTTAATTCTGACAGTAAAAACGTCACTTTTCGTTAAAAATTGGATTCATTACTCCACAAGGGGATAAAATTCTTGTTGAGCACATAGAATATCATGTAACTATTTTCTGCTCGTTAAGAGGTTTTCATTAACTCTGAATTAAACAAAGTCAGGGGACCCCTTAACGACTAGAAGACAGGTGGCGTCTTCAGAAGGACTGGCACTTCACAACAACAGAACAGCAAGGCTATGAGACAATCTTAGCAGGAAAATTGTGCCTGTCGATTGATGGATCAACGCAGAACAATTCAAAAAGCATAATTGCAAATTACAGTCTTTTAATCTTTTTATACGTATTGGTATAAACAGGAAAGATATTTCTCACAGTGAAAAAATCAGTTTATCTTGAACAAATATTTTCCTTACTCCACAAGAGGATAACAATCTGGTACACCACATAGAAAAATCATATACCTATTTTCTGCTCGTTAAGAGGTCCTGATTCACTGGGAATTAAATCAAGTGTCAGTACCTCTTACCGACTAGAAGACGGGTGGCGTCATCAGCAGGAGCGACAACCTAATATAGAAACCAACAGAACAGAAATTCATGTGGAATTTTGCAAGGAAATTTGTGCCTGTGGATTGATGGGCCACGGAACTGATGATTTTTTTGACCTCATGAAATTGAATATGTAACATTACAAATAGTATTTTACAAAACTGAGTCAATCTGCGTTCGGAAATTCCGACATACGGTTACGTCGCCTTCTTAATTTCTAAACTGTTCGCCATCTACGCTCTATGATTTGCCCAACTAAGTTGTAGTATATGTACAAGTTTCACAATATCAAGTCATCTATATTCGCATGTGAATAACAGACTCACATTCTTTAAATATGTGTAAGAATGTAGCCAGGTGTCTTGCTTCATACACAGAACGAATATTCCTAGTTTACCTTTAAATTTCAAATATTGAAGGCGCTTCCATGTGCTTGAAAGGAGCACCTTACCTTCACTTGTGATTTCAGAACAGTATTGTCCGAAGTTACTTTAAACCCATGACTATAATATATCCATGGCTTACGGATTACCATAACATAAATCATATCTGAGGCAAAGAATCATAATTTGTTTCAGAATTAAGATTTAGTGATTTTTCATTTGGTGTGTTGGTACAAGATCTTTCTGAGTATCTTCCTTTCTAATCTCCTATTGCTTGCCCTTTCAATGTCCTGACATTATAAATAAAAAGGAGAGGATTTATTGTTTAAATGTGAGTGTGTTTGTGAACCCAACATGCCAGTTGTGCAGGTATACAACAAGTTTCCTTTGACTAGTGATATTTCAATAATGGCGCCTCTTTTGTGCCGGGAAGATGGGTAAAATGTCGACCAATTCAGTACGATTACCTCACCCTGTTGATTGCCACACATTTCGTTGAATCGTTAAATTTTGATCAGTTCTATGTACTTCGTAAGGTAACAATTTTAAATATCATATGATGTACAACTTATTTATGGTGTTTTGTTCAATAACATTATTTCTAGGCATCTCCTTATTCCATAATATATCTGTTACAATGAAGTAATTTAAGAACAACTGTCAAACTGTTAGACGTAGCATTTTGGAAATTTTGAGTTTCATTAAATGATAGTTTCGTAATTTTGTATTTATTGCCTTATCCAGCAGTGAAGCGTATTAAATAGTTTCTACTCGATTGGGCATACATTAAAGGGGCACTGCCACAGGGAGACAAAACTGTAAAGTGAAATATTTTCTTGTGAAATGTTGTGTAAGAACGTGTGTTTAATGTCCATTTGAAAATTGCTTTGTATACGAGTTTTGTGTTTAATTAAAAAACAAACTGCGACTGCCCTATGACTACGCCAAGCTGAAATAAGCTTTATTTACTCATGGTTCATATTGCAGTAAAATAGTTCCGAAAAAATACTCTACATAACTAATTTATGAATTAATTAAAACGTAATGTCCTATATATGTACTATAAATAGACGTATTTATATACAGATGTAAACTATTATACGATCTCTCGTACTTGTGATTTTACATGTATCTAAAACGTTTGTAGTACTTAACTGTGATGGTGGTAATTTTTGTCTCTTATATTTAATATGTTAATTATAAACCTATTGCCTATTTTATCAGATAAAAGTATTATATATGAAATACTTTTTTAGAATTAGGCATAAAGTAAATCGGTTTATGCATACTGTTCCACTGATGTGGATGCAGGATCCAAAGCCGACACAATTAAAGTATTATGCACGTGTCTGAATTCACGAGGTCTATGAATTGTATGTCTGTAGTATAAGTTAATTTTCCGTCATACACTGTCTATAATTTTTCCAACTAAATTGTAGTATATGTACAAGTTTTACTATACCATCCCCATTATATTTGCATTTCTTTAATCTACTGATATTCTTTAACTATCAGTAAGAGTGTAGCCAGAGATCTTGCTTCAGACGCGGAACGAATATTCCCAGTTGCCTTTGAGTTTCTTATTTCGAAGGGGTTTCCATTTGCTTGAAACAAGCACCTTCACTTCACTTCTGAATTCATAACAGTATTGTCCCAGGCATTGATCTGTGAATTAATCTAAGTTGTAGCACCCCTTATCGATTATAAGACAGGTGGCGTCATCAGCAGAAGCGACACCGTAATCTGTACACCAACAGAACAGAAAGATATGTGGCAATTTTACCAGAAAATTTTTGCCTGTAGATTGATAGATCTACACAGTACACTTCCTAACGCAGTATTGTAATATTAATTTTTCCTTAAGAATTTTATACGTACTGGTGTGAACACACAAGTTAATTCTGACAGTAAAAACGTCACTTTTCGTTAAAAATTGGATTCATTACTCCACAAGGGGATAAAATTCTTGTTGAGCACATAGAATATCATGTAACTATTTTCTGCTCGTTAAGAGGTTTTCATTAACTCTGAATTAAACAAAGTCAGGGGACCCCTTAACGACTAGAAGACAGGTGGCGTCTTCAGAAGGACTGGCACTTCACAACAACAGAACAGCAAGGCTATGAGACAATCTTAGCAGGAAATTTGTGCCTGTCGATTGATGGATCAACGCAGAACAATTCAAAAAGCATAATTGCAAATTACAGTCTTTTAATCTTTTTATACGTATTGGTATAAACAGGAAAGATATTTCTCACAGTGAAAAAATCAGTTTATCTTGAACAAATATTTTCCTTACTCCACAAGAGGATAACAATCTGGTACACCACATAGAAAAATCATATACCTATTTTCTGCTCGTTAAGAGGTCCTGATTCACTGGGAATTAAATCAAGTGTCAGTACCTCTTACCGACTAGAAGACGGGTGGCGTCATCAGCAGGAGCGACAACCTAATATAGAAACCAACAGAACAGAAATTCATGTGGAATTTTGCAAGGAAATTTGTGCCTGTGGATTGATGGGCCACGGAACTGATGATTTTTTTGACCTCATGAAATTGAATATGTAACATTACAAATAGTATTTTACAAAACTGAGTCAATCTGCGTTCGGAAATTCCGACATACGGTTACGTCGCCTTCTTAATTTCTAAACTGTTCGCCATCTACGCTCTATGATTTGCCCAACTAAGTTGTAGTATATGTACAAGTTTCACAATATCAAGTCATCTATATTCGCATGTGAATAACAGACTCACATTCTTTAAATATGTGTAAGAATGTAGCCAGGTGTCTTGCTTCATACACAGAACGAATATTCCTAGTTTACCTTTAAATTTCAAATATTGAAGGCGCTTCCATGTGCTTGAAAGGAGCACCTTACCTTCACTTGTGATTTCAGAACAGTATTGTCCGAAGTTACTTTAAACCCATGACTATAATATATCCATGGCTTACGGATTACCATAACATAAATCATATCTGAGGCAAAGAATCATAATTTGTTTCAGAATTAAGATTTAGTGATTTTTCATTTGGTGTGTTGGTACAAGATCTTTCTGAGTATCTTCCTTTCTAATCTCCTATTGCTTGCCCTTTCAATGTCCTGACATTATAAATAAAAAGGAGAGGATTTATTGTTTAAATGTGAGTGTGTGTGTGAACCCAACATGCCAGTTGTGCAGGTATACAACAAGTTTCCTTTTGACTAGTGATATTTCAATAATGGCGCCTCTTTTGTGCCGGGAAGATGGGTAAAATGTCGACCAATTCAGTACGATTACCTCACTCTGTTGATTGCCACACATTTCGTTGAATCGTTAAATTTTGATCAGTTCTATGTACTTCGTAAGGTAACAATTTTAAATATCATATGATGTACAACTTATTTATGGTGTTTTGTTCAATAACATTATTTCTAGGCATCTCCTTATTCCATAATATATCTGTTACAATGAAGTAATTTAAGAACAACTGTCAAACTGTTAGACGTAACATTTTGGAAATTTTGAGTTTCATTAAATGATAGTTTCGTAATTTTGTATTTATTGCCTTATCCAGCAGTGAAGCGTATTAAATAGTTTCTACTCGATTGGGCATACATTAAAGGGGCACTGCCACAGGGAGACAAAACTGTAAAGTGAAATATTTTCTTGTGAAATGTTGTGTAAGAACGTGTGTTTAATGTCTATTTGAAAATTGCTTTGTATACGAGTTTTGTGTGTAATTAAAAAACAAACTGCGACTGCCCTATGACTACGCCAAGCTGAAATAAGCTTTATTTACTCATGGTTCATATTGCAGTAAAATAGTTCCGAAAAAATACTCTACATAACTAATTTATGAATTAATTAAAACGTAAAGTCCTATATATGTACTATAAATAGACGTATTTATATACAGATGTAAACTATTATACGATCTCTCGTACTTGTGATTTTACATGTATCTAAAACGTTTGTAGTACTTAACTGTGATGGTGGTAATTTTTGTCTCTTATATTTAATATGTTAATTATAAACCTATTGCCTATTTTATCAGATAAAAGTATTATATATGAAATACTTTTTTAGAATTAGGCATAAAGTAAATCGGTTTATGCATACTGTTCCACTGATGTGGATGCAGGATCCAAAGCCGACACAATTAAAGTATCAGGCACGTGTCTGAATTCACGAGGTCTATGAATTGTATGTCTGTAGTATAAGTTAATTTTTCGTCATACACGGTCTATAATATTTCCAACTAAATTGTAGTATATGTACAAGTTTTACTATACCATCCCCATTATATTTGCATATCTTTAATCTACTGATATTCTTTAACTATCAGTAAGAGTGTAGCCAGAGATCTTGCTTCAGACACGGAACGAATATTCCCAGTTGCCTTTGAGTTTCTTATTTCGAAGGGGTTTCCATTTGCTTGAAACAAGCACCTTCACTTCACTTCTGAATTCATAACAGTATTGTCCCAGGCATTGATCTGTGAATTAATCTAAGTTGTAGCACCCCTTATCGATTATAAGACAGGTGGCGTCATCAGCAGAAGCGACACCGTAATCTGTACACCAACAGAACAGAAAGATATGTGGCAATTTTACGAGAAAATTTTTGCCTGTAGATTGATAGATCTACACAGTACACTTCGTAACGCAGTATTGTAATATTAATTTTTCCTTAAGAATTTTATACGTACTGGTGTGAACACACAAGTTAATTCTGACAGTAAAAACGTCACTTTTCGTTAAAAATTGGATTCATTACTCCACAAGGGGATAAAATTCTTGTTGAGCACATAGAATATCATGTAACTATTTTCTGCTCGTTTAGAGGTTTTCTTTGACTCTGAATTAAACAAAGTCAGGGGACCCCTTAACGACTAGAAGACAGGTGGCGTCTTCAGAAGGACTGGCACTTCACAACAACAGAACAGCAAGGGTATGAGACAATCTTAGCAGGAAATTTGTGCCTGTCGATTGATGGATCAACGCAGAACAATTCAAAAAGCATAATTGCAAATTACAGTCTTTTAATCTTTTTATACGTATTGGTATAAACAGGAAAGATATTTCTCACAGTGAAAAAATCCGTTTATCTTGAACAAATATTTTCCTTACTCCACAAGAGGATAACAATCTGGTACACCACATAGAAAAATCATATACCTATTTTCTGCTCGTTAAGAGGTCCTGATTCACTGGGAATTAAATCAAGTGTCAGTACCTCTTACCGACTAGAAGACGGGTGGCGTCATCAGCAGGAGCGACAACCTAATATAGAAACCAACAGAACAGAAATTCATGTGGAATTTTGCAAGGAAATTTGTGCCTGTGGATTGATGGGCCACGGAACTGATGATTTTTTTGACCTCATGAAATTGAATATGTAACATTACAAATAGTATTTTACAAAACTGAGTCAATCTGCGTTCGGAAATTCCGACATACGGTTACGTCGCCTTCTTAATTTCTAAACTGTTCGCCATCTACGCTCTATGATTTGCCCAACTAAGTTGTAGTATATGTACAAGTTTCACAATATCAAGTCATCTATATTCGCATGTGAATAACAGACTCACATTCTTTAAATATGAGTAAGAATGTAGCCAGGTGTCTTGCTTCATACACAGAACGAATATTCCTAGTTTACCTTTAAATTTCAAATTTTGAAGGCGCTTCCATGTGCTTGAAAGGAGCACCTTACCTTCACTTGTGATTTCAGAACAGTATTGTCCGAAGTTACTTTAAACCCATGACTATAATATATCCATGGCTTACGGATTACCATAACATAAATCATATCTGAGGCAAAGAATCATAATTTGTTTCAGAATTAAGATTTAGTGATTTTTCATTTGGTGTGTTGGTACAAGATCTTTCTGAGTATCTTCCTTTCTAATCTCCTATTGCTTGCCCTTTCAATGTCCTGACATTATAAATAAAAAGGAGAGGATTTATTGTTTAAATGTGAGTGTGTGTGTGAACCCAACATGCCAGTTGTGCAGGTATACAACAAGTTTCCTTTTGACTAGTGATATTTCAATAATGGCGCCTCTTTTGTGCCGGGAAGATGGGTAAAATGTCGACCAATTCAGTACGATTACCTCACCCTGTTGATTGCCACACATTTCGTTGAATCGTTAAATTTTGATCAGTTCTATGTACTTCGTAAGGTAACAATTTTAAATATCATATGATGTACAACTTATTTATGGTGTTTTGTTCAATAAAATTATTTCTAGGCATCTCCTTATTCCATAATATATCTGTTACAATGAAGTAATTTAAGAACAACTGTCAAACTGTTAGACGTAACATTTTGGAAATTTTGAGTTTCATTAAATGATAGTTTCGTAATTTTGTATTTATTGCCTTATCCAGCAGTGAAGCGTATTAAATAGTTTCTACTCGATTGGGCATACATTAAAGGGGCACTGCCACAGGGAGACAAAACTGTAAAGTGAAATATTTTCTTGTGAAATGTTGTGTAAGAACGTGTGTTTAATGTCTATTTGAAAATTGCTTTGTATACGAGTTTTGTGTGTAATTAAAAAACAAACTGCGACTGCCCTATGACTACGCCAAGCTGAAATAAGCTTTATTTACTCATGGTTCATATTGCAGTAAAATAGTTCCGAAAAAATACTCTACATAACTAATTTATGAATTAATTAAAACGTAAAGTCCTATATATGTACTATAAATAGACGTATTTATATACAGATGTAAACTATTATACGATCTCTCGTACTTGTGATTTTACATGTATCTAAAACGTTTGTAGTACTTAACTGTGATGGTGGTAATTTTTGTCTCTTATATTTAATATGTTAATTATAAACCTATTGCCTATTTTATCAGATAAAAGTATTATATATGAAATACTTTTTTAGAATTAGGCATAAAGTAAATCGGTTTATGCATACTGTTCCACTGATGTGGATGCAGGATCCAAAGCCGACACAATTAAAGTATCAGGCACGTGTCTGAATTCACGAGGTCTATGAATTGTATGTCTGTAGTATAAGTTAATTTTTCGTCATACACGGTCTATAATATTTCCAACTAAATTGTAGTATATGTACAAGTTTTACTATACCATCCCCATTATATTTGCATATCTTTAATCTACTGATATTCTTTAACTATCAGTAAGAGTGTAGCCAGAGATCTTGCTTCAGACACGGAACGAATATTCCCAGTTGCCTTTGAGTTTCTTATTTCGAAGGGGTTTCCATTTGCTTGAAACAAGCACCTTCACTTCACTTCTGAATTCATAACAGTATTGTCCCAGGCATTGATCTGTGAATTAATCTAAGTTGTAGCACCCCTTATCGATTATAAGACAGGTGGCGTCATCAGCAGAAGCGACACCGTAATCTGTACACCAACAGAACAGAAAGATATGTGGCAATTTTACGAGAAAATTTTTGCCTGTAGATTGATAGATCTACACAGTACACTTCGTAACGCAGTATTGTAATATTAATTTTTCCTTAAGAATTTTATACGTACTGGTGTGAACACACAAGTTAATTCTGACAGTAAAAACGTCACTTTTCGTTAAAAATTGGATTCATTACTCCACAAGGGGATAAAATTCTTGTTGAGCACATAGAATATCATGTAACTATTTTCTGCTCGTTAAGAGGTTTTCTTTGACTCTGAATTAAACAAAGTCAGGGGACCCCTTAACGACTAGAAGACAGGTGGCGTCTTCAGAAGGACTGGCACTTCACAACAACAGAACAGCAAGGGTATGAGACAATCTTAGCAGGAAATTTGTGCCTGTCGATTGATGGATCAACGCAGAACAATTCAAAAAGCATAATTGCAAATTACAGTCTTTTAATCTTTTTATACGTATTGGTATAAACAGGAAAGATATTTCTCACAGTGAAAAAATCCGTTTATCTTGAACAAATATTTTCCTTACTCCACAAGAGGATAACAATCTGGTACACCACATAGAAAAATCATATACCTATTTTCTGCTCGTTAAGAGGTCCTGATTCACTGGGAATTAAATCAAGTGTCAGTACCTCTTACCGACTAGAAGACGGGTGGCGTCATCAGCAGGAGCGACAACCTAATATAGAAACCAACAGAACAGAAATTCATGTGGAATTTTGCAAGGAAATTTGTGCCTGTGGATTGATGGGCCACGGAACTGATGATTTTTTTGACCTCATGAAATTGAATATGTAACATTACAAATAGTATTTTACAAAACTGAGTCAATCTGCGTTCGGAAATTCCGACATACGGTTACGTCGCCTTCTTAATTTCTAAACTGTTCGCCATCTACGCTCTATGATTTGCCCAACTAAGTTGTAGTATATGTACAAGTTTCACAATATCAAGTCATCTATATTCGCATGTGAATAACAGACTCACATTCTTTAAATATGAGTAAGAATGTAGCCAGGTGTCTTGCTTCATACACAGAACGAATATTCCTAGTTTACCTTTAAATTTCAAATTTTGAAGGCGCTTCCATGTGCTTGAAAGGAGCACCTTACCTTCACTTGTGATTTCAGAACAGTATTGTCCGAAGTTACTTTAAACCCATGACTATAATATATCCATGGCTTACGGATTACCATAACATAAATCATATCTGAGGCAAAGAATCATAATTTGTTTCAGAATTAAGATTTAGTGATTTTTCATTTGGTGTGTTGGTACAAGATCTTTCTGAGTATCTTCCTTTCTAATCTCCTATTGCTTGCCCTTTCAATGTCCTGACATTATAAATAAAAAGGAGAGGATTTATTGTTTAAATGTGAGTGTGTGTGTGAACCCAACATGCCAGTTGTGCAGGTATACAACAAGTTTCCTTTTGACTAGTGATATTTCAATAATGGCGCCTCTTTTGTGCCGGGAAGATGGGTAAAATGTCGACCAATTCAGTACGATTACCTCACCCTGTTGATTGCCACACATTTCGTTGAATCGTTAAATTTTGATCAGTTCTATGTACTTCGTAAGGTAACAATTTTAAATATCATATGATGTACAACTTATTTATGGTGTTTTGTTCAATAAAATTATTTCTAGGCATCTCCTTATTCCATAATATATCTGTTACAATGAAGTAATTTAAGAACAACTGTCAAACTGTTAGACGTAACATTTTGGAAATTTTGAGTTTCATTAAATGATAGTTTCGTAATTTTGTATTTATTGCCTTATCCAGCAGTGAAGCGTATTAAATAGTTTCTACTCGATTGGGCATACATTAAAGGGGCACTGCCACAGGGAGACAAAACTGTAAAGTGAAATATTTTCTTGTGAAATGTTGTGTAAGAACGTGTGTTTAATGTCTATTTGAAAATTGCTTTGTATACGAGTTTTGTGTGTAATTAAAAAACAAACTGCGACTGCCCTATGACTACGCCAAGCTGAAATAAGCTTTATTTACTCATGGTTCATATTGCAGTAAAATAGTTCCGAAAAAATACTCTACATAACTAATTTATGAATTAATTAAAACGTAATGTCCTATATATGTACTATAAATAGACGTATTTATATACAGATGTAAACTATTATACGATCTCTCGTACTTGTGATTTTACATGTATCTAAAACGTTTGTAGAACTTAACTGTGATGGTGGTAATTTTTGTCTCTTATATTTAATATGTTAATTATAAACCTATTGCCTATTTTATCAGATAAAAGTATTATATATGAAATACTTTTTTAGAATTAGGGATAAATTAAATCGGTTTATGCATACTGTTCCACTGATGTGGATGCAGGATCCAAAGCCGACACAATTAAAGTATCAGGCACGTGTCTGAATTCACGAGATCTATGAATTGTATGTCTGTAGTATAAGTTAATTTTTCGTCATACACGGTCTATAATTTTTCCAACTAAATTGTAGTATATGTACAAGTTTTACTATACCATCCCCATTATATTTGCATTTCTTTAATCTACTGATATTCTTTAACTATCAGTAAGAGTGTAGCCAGAGATCTTGCTTCAGACACGGAACGAATATTCCCAGTTGCCTTTGAGTTTCTTATTTCGAAGGGGTTTCCATTTGCTTGAAACAAGCACCTTCACTTCACTTCTGAATTCATAACAGTATTGTCCCAGGCATTGATCTGTGAATTAATCTAAGTTGTAGCACCCCTTATCGATTATAAGACAGGTGGCGTCATCAGCAGAAGCGACACCGTAATCTGTACACCAACAGAACAGAAAGATATGTGGCAATTTTACGAGAAAATTTTTGCCTGTAGATTGATAGATCTACACAGTACACTTCGTAACGCAGTATTGTAATATTAATTTTTCCTTAAGAATTTTATACGTACTGGTGTGAACACACAAGTTAATTCTGACAGTAAAAACGTCACTTTTCGTTAAAAATTGGATTCATTACTCCACAAGGGGATAAAATTCTTGTTGAGCACATAGAATATCATGTAACTATTTTCTGCTCGTTAAGAGGTTTTCTTTGACTCTGAATTAAACAAAGTCAGGGGACCCCTTAACGACTAGAAGACAGGTGGCGTCTTCAGAAGGACTGGCACTTCACAACAACAGAACAGCAAGGCTATGAGACAATCTTAGCAGGAAATTTGTGCCTGTCGATTGATGGATCAACGCAGAACAATTCAAAAAGCATTATTGCAAATTACAGTCTTTTAATCTTTTTATACGTATTGGTATAAACAGGAAAGATATTTCTCACAGTGAAAAAATCAGTTTATCTTGAACAAATATTTTCCTTACTCCACAAGAGGATAACAATCTGGTACACCACATAGAAAAATCATATACCTATTTTCTGCTCGTTAAGAGGTCCTGATTCACTGGGAATTAAATCAAGTGTCAGTACCTCTTACCGAATAGAAGACGGGTGGCGTCATCAGCAGGAGCGACAACCTAATATAGAAACCAACAGAACAGAAATTCATGTGGAATTTTGCAAGGAAATTTGTGCCTGTGGATTGATGGGCCACGGAACTGATGATTTTTTTGACCTCATGAAATTGAATATGTAACATTACAAATAGTATTTTACAAAACTGAGTCAATCTGCGTTCGGAAATTCCGACGTACGGTTACGTCGCCTTCTTAATTTCTAAACTGTTCGCCATCTACGCTCTATGATTTGCCCAACTAAGTTGTAGTATATGTACAAGTTTCACAATATCAAGTCATCTATATTCGCATGTGAATAACAGGCTCACATTCTTTAAATATGTGTAAGAATGTAGCCAGGTGTCTTGCTTCATACACAGAACGAATATTCCTAGTTTACCTTTAAATTTCAAATATTGAAGGCGCTTCCATGTGCTTGAAAGGAGCACCTTACCTTCACTTGTGATTTCAGAACAGTATTGTCCGAAGTTACTTTAAACCCATGACTATAATATATCCATGGCTTACGGATTACCATAACATAAATCATATCTGAGGCAAAGAATCATAATTTGTTTCAGAATTAAGATTTAGTGGTTTTTCATTTGGTGTGTTGGTACAAGATCTTTCTGAGTATCTTCCTTTCTAATCTCCTATTGCTTGCCCTTTCAATGTCCTGACATTATAAATAAAAAGGAGAGGATTTATTGTTTAAATGTGAGTGTGTGTGTGAACCCAACATGCCAGTTGTGCAGGTATACAACAAGTTTCCTTTTGACTAGTGATATTTCAATAATGGCGCCTCTTTTGTGCCGGGAAGATGGGTAAAATGTCGACCAATTCAGTACGATTACCTCACTCTGTTGATTGCCACACATTTCGTTGAATCGTTAAATTTTGATCAGTTCTATGTACTTCGTAAGGTAACAATTTTAAATATCATATGATGTACAACTTATTTATGGTGTTTTGTTCAATAACATTATTTCTAGGCATCTCCTTATTCCATAATATATCTGTTACAATGAAGTAATTTAAGAACAACTGTCAAACTGTTAGACGTAACATTTTGGAAATTTTGAGTTTCATTAAATGATAGTTTCGTAATTTTGTATTTATTGCCTTATCCAGCAGTGAAGCGTATTAAATAGTTTCTACTCGATTGGGCATACATTAAAGGGGCACTGCCACAGGGAGACAAAACTGTAAAGTGAAATATTTTCTTGTGAAATGTTGTGTAAGAACGTGTGTTTAATGTCTATTTGAAAATTGCTTTGTATACGAGTTTTGTGTGTAATTAAAAAACAAACTGCGACTGCCCTATGACTACGCCAAGCTGAAATAAGCTTTATTTACTCATGGTTCATATTGCAGTAAAATAGTTCCGAAAAAATACTCTACATAACTAATTTATGAATTAATTAAAACGTAATGTCCTATATATGTACTATAAATAGACGTATTTATATACAGATGTAAACTATTATACGATCTCTCGTACTTGTGATTTTACATGTATCTAAAACGTTTGTAGTACTTAACTGTGATGGTGGTAATTTTTGTCTCTTATATTTAATATGTTAATTATAAACCTATTGCCTATTTTATCAGATAAAAGTATTATATATGAAATACTTTTTTAGAATTAGGCATAAAGTAAATCGGTTTATTCATACTGTTCCACTGATGTGGATGCAGGATCCAAAGCCGACACAATTAAAGTATCAGGCACGTGTCTGAATTCACGAGGTCTATGAATTGTATGTCTGTAGTATAAGTTAATTTTTCGTCATACACGGTCTATAATTTTTCCAACTAAATTGTAGTATATGTACAAGTTTTACTATACCATCCCCATTATATTTGCATTTCTTTAATCTACTGATATTCTTTAACTATCAGTAAGAGTGTAGCCAGAGATCTTGCTTCAGACACGGAACGAATATTCCCAGTTGCCTTTGAGTTTCTTATTTCGAAGGGGTTTCCATTTGCTTGAAACAAGCACCTTCACTTCACTTCTGAATTCATAACAGTATTGTCCCAGGCATTGATCTGTGAATTAATCTAAGTTGTAGCACCCCTTATCGATTATAAGACAGGTGGCGTCATCAGCAGAAGCGACACCGTAATCTGTACACCAACAGAACAGAAAGATATGTGGCAATTTTACGAGAAAATTTTTGCCTGTAGATTGATAGATCTACACAGTACACTTCGTAACGCAGTATTGTAATATTAATTTTTCCTTAAGAATTTTATACGTACTGGTGTGAACACACAAGTTAATTCTGACAGTAAAAACGTCACTTTTCGTTAAAAATTGGATTCATTACTCCACAAGGGGATAAAATTCTTGTTGAGCACATAGAATATCATGTAACTATTTTCTGCTCGTTAAGAGGTTTTCTTTGACTCTGAATTAAACAAAGTCAGGGGACCCCTTAACGACTAGAAGACAGGTGGCGTCTTCAGAAGGACTGGCACTTCACAACAACAGAACAGCAAGGCTATGAGACAATCTTAGCAGGAAATTTGTGCCTGTCGATTGATGGATCAACGCAGAACAATTCAAAAAGCATAATTGCAAATTACAGTCTTTTAATCTTTTTATACGTATTGGTATAAACAGGAAAGATATTTCTCACAGTGAAAAAATCAGTTTATCTTGAACAAATATTTTCCTTACTCCACAAGAGGATAACAATCTGGTACACCACATAGAAAAATCATATACCTATTTTCTGCTCGTTAAGAGGTCCTGATTCACTGGGAATTAAATCAAGTGTCAGTACCTCTTACCGACTAGAAGACGGGTGGCGTCATCAGCAGGAGCGACAACCTAATATAGAAACCAACAGAACAGAAATTCATGTGGAATTTTGCAAGGAAATTTGTGCCTGTGGATTGATGGGCCACGGAACTGATGATTTTTTTGACCTCATGAAATTGAATATGTAACATTACAAATAGTATTTTACAAAACTGAGTCAATCTGCGTTCGGAAATTCCGACATACGTTTACGTCGCCTTCTTAATTTCTAAACTGTTCGCCATCTACGCTCTATGATTTGCCCAACTAAGTTGTAGTATATGTACAAGTTTCACAATATCAAGTCATCTATATTCGCATGTGAATAACAGACTCACATTCTTTAAATATGAGTAAGAATGTAGCCAGGTGTCTTGCTTCATACACAGAACGAATATTCCTAGTTTACCTTTAAATTTCAAATTTTGAAGGCGCTTCCATGTGCTTGAAAGGAGCACCTTACCTTCACTTGTGATTTCAGAACAGTATTGTCCGAAGTTACTTTAAACCCATGACTATAATATATCCATGGCTTACGGATTACCATAACATAAATCATATCTGAGGCAAAGAATCATAATTTGTTTCAGAATTAAGATTTAGTGATTTTTCATTTGGTGTGTTGGTACAAGATCTTTCTGAGTATCTTCCTTTCTAATCTCCTATTGCTTGCCCTTTCAATGTCCTGACATTATAAATAAAAAGGAGAGGATTTATTGTTTAAATGTGAGTGTGTGTGTGAACCCAACATGCCAGTTGTGCAGGTATACAACAAGTTTCCTTTTGACTAGTGATATTTCAATAATGGCGCCTCTTTTGTGCCGGGAAGATGGGTAAAATGTCGACCAATTCAGTACGATTACCTCACTCTGTTGATTGCCACACATTTCGTTGAATCGTTAAATTTTGATCAGTTCTATGTACTTCGTAAGGTAACAATTTTAAATATCATATGATGTACAACTTATTTATGGTGTTTTGTTCAATAACATTATTTCTAGGCATCTCCTTATTCCATAATATATCTGTTACAATGAAGTAATTTAAGAACAACTGTCAAACTGTTAGACGTAACATTTTGGAAATTTTGAGTTTCATTAAATGATAGTTTCGTAATTTTGTATTTATTGCCTTATCCAGCAGTGAAGCGTATTAAATAGTTTCTACTCGATTGGGCATACATTAAAGGGGCACTGCCACAGGGAGACAAAACTGTAAAGTGAAATATTTTCTTGTGAAATGTTGTGTAAGAACGTGTGTTTAATGTCTATTTGAAAATTGCTTTGTATACGAGTTTTGTGTGTAATTAAAAAACAAACTGCGACTGCCCTATGACTACGCCAAGCTGAAATAAGCTTTATTTACTCATGGTTCATATTGCAGTAAAATAGTTCCGAAAAAATACTCTACATAACTAATTTATGAATTAATTAAAACGTAATGTCCTATATATGTACTATAAATAGACGTATTTATATACAGATGTAAACTATTATATGATCTCTCGTACTTGTGATTTTACATGTATCTAAAACGTTTGTAGTACTTAACTGTGATGGTGGTAATTTTTGTCTCTTATATTTAATATGTTAATTATAAACCTATTGCCTATTTTATCAGATAAAAGTATTATATATGAAATACTTTTTTAGAATTAGGCATAAAGTAAATCGGTTTATGCATACTGTTCCACTGATGTGGATGCAGGATCCAAAGCCGACACAATTAAAGTATCAGGCACGTGTCTGAATTCACGAGGTCTATGAATTGTATGTCTGTAGTATAAGTTAATTTTCCGTCATACACGGTCTATAATTTTTCCAACTAAATTGTAGTATATGTACAAGTTTTACTATACCATCCCCATTATATTTGCATTTCTTTAATCTACTGATATTCTTTAACTATCAGTAAGAGTGTAGCCAGAGATCTTGCTTCAGACACGGAACGAATATTCCCAGTTGCCTTTGAGTTTCTTATTTCGAAGGGGTTTCCATTTGCTTGAAACAAGCACCTTCACTTCACTTCTGAATTCATAACAGTATTGTCCCAGGCATTGATCTGTGAATTAATCTAAGTTGTAGCACCCCTTATCGATTATAAGACAGGTGGCGTCATCAGCAGAAGCGACACCGTAATCTGTACACCAACAGAACAGAAAGATATGTGGCAATTTTACGAGAAAATTTTTGCCTGTAGATTGATAGATCTACACAGTACACTTCGTAACGCAGTATTGTAATATTAATTTTTCCTTAAGAATTTTATACGTACTGGTGTGAACACACAAGTTAATTCTGACAGTAAAAACGTCACTTTTCGTTAAAAATTGGATTCATTACTCCACAAGGGGATAAAATTCTTGTTGAGCACATAGAATATCATGTAACTATTTTCTGCTCGTTAAGAGGTTTTCTTTGACTCTGAATTAAACAAAGTCAGGGGACCCCTTAACGACTAGAAGACAGGTGGCGTCTTCAGAAGGACTGGCACTTCACAACAACAGAACAGCAAGGCTATGAGACAATCTTAGCAGGAAATTTGTGCCTGTCGATTGATGGATCAACGCAGAACAATTCAAAAAGCATAATTGCAAATTACAGTCTTTTAATCTTTTTATACGTATTGGTATAAACAGGAAAGATATTTCTCACAGTGAAAAAATCAGTTTATCTTGAACAAATATTTTCCTTACTCCACAAGAGGATAACAATCTGGTACACTACATAGAAAAATCATATACCTATTTTCTGCTCGTTAAGAGGTCCTGATTCACTGGGAATTAAATCAAGTGTCAGTACCTCTTACCGACTAGAAGACGGGTGGCGTCATCAGCAGGAGCGACAACCTAATATAGAAACCAACAGAACAGAAATTCATGTGGAATTTTGCAAGGAAATTTGTGCCTGTGGATTGATGGGCCACGGAACTGATGATTTTTTTGACCTCATGAAATTGAATATGTAACATTACAAATAGTATTTTACAAAACTGAGTCAATCTGCGTTCGGAAATTCCGACATACGGTTACGTCGCCTTCTTAATTTCTAAACTGTTCGCCATCTACGCTCTATGATTTGCCCAACTAAGTTGTAGTATATGTACAAGTTTCACAATATCAAGTCATCTATATTCGCATGTGAATAACAGACTCACATTCTTTAAATATGTGTAAGAATGTAGCCAGGTGTCTTGCTTCATACACAGAACGAATATTCCTAGTTTACCTTTAAATTTCAAATATTGAAGGCGCTTCCATGTGCTTGAAAGGAGCACCTTACCTTCACTTGTGATTTCAGAACAGTATTGTCCGAAGTTACTTTAAACCCATGACTATAATATATCCATGGCTTACGGATTACCATAACATAAATCATATCTGAAGCAAAGAATCATAATTTGTTTCAGAATTAAGATTTAGTGATTTTTCATTTGGTGTGTTGGTACAAGATCTTTCTGAGTATCTTCCTTTCTAATCTCCTATTGCTTGCCCTTTCAATGTCCTGACATTATAAATAAAAAGGAGAGGATTTATTGTTTAAATGTGAGTGTGTGTGTGAACCCAACATGCCAGTTGTGCAGGTATACAACAAGTTTCCTTTGACTAGTGATATTTCAATAATGGCGCCTCTCTTGTGCCGGGAAGATGGGTAAAATGTCGACCAATTCAGTACGATTACCTCACCATGGTGATTGCCACACATTTCGTTGAATCGTTAAATTTTGATCAGTTCTATGTACTTCGTAAGGTAACAATTTTAAATATCATATGATGTACAACTTATTTATGGTGTTTTGTTCAATAACATTATTTCTAGGCATCTCCTTATTCCATAATATATCTGTTACAATGAAGTAATTTAAGAACAACTGTCAAACTGTTAGACGTAACATTTTGGAAATTTTGAGTTTCATTAAATGATAGTTTCGTAATTTTGTATTTATTGCCTTATCCAGCAGTGAAGCGTATTAAATAGTTTCTACTCGATTGGGCATACATTAAAGGGGCACTGCCACAGGGAGACAAAACTGTAAAGTGAAATATTTTCTTGTGAAATGTTGTGTAAGAACGTGTGTTTAATGTCTATTTGAAAATTGCTTTGTATACGAGTTTTGTGTGTAATTAAAAAACAAACTGCGACTGCCCTATGACTACGCCAAGCTGAAATAAGCTTTATTTACTCATGGTTCATATTGCAGTAAAATAGTTCCGAAAAAATACTCTACATAACTAATTTATGAATTAATTAAAACGTAATGTCCTATATATGTACTATAAATAGACGTATTTATATACAGATGTAAACTATTATACGATCTCTCGTACTTGTGATTTTACATGTATCTAAAACGTTTGTAGTACTTAACTGTGATGGTGGTAATTTTTGTCTCTTATATTTAATATGTTAATTATAAACCTATTGCCTATTTTATCAGATAAAAGTATTATATATGAAATACTTTTTTAGAATTAGGCATAAAGTAAATCGGTTTATGCATACTGTTCCACTGATGTGGATGCAGGATCCAAAGCCGACACAATTAAAGTATCAGGCACGTGTCTGAATTCACGAGGTCTATGAATTGTATGTCTGTAGTATAAGTTAATTTTTCGTCATACACGGTCTATAATTTTTCCAACTAAATTGTAGTATATGTACAAGTTTTACTATACCATCCCCATTATATTTGCATTTCTTTAATCTACTGATATTCTTTAACTATCAGTAAGAGTGTAGCCAGAGATCTTGCTTCAGACACGGAACGAATATTCCCAGTTGCCTTTGAGTTTCTTATTTCGAAGGGGTTTCCATTTGCTTGAAACAAGCACCTTCACTTCACTTCTGAATTCATAACAGTATTGTCCCAGGCATTGATCTGTGAATTAATCTAAGTTGTAGCACCCCTTATCGATTATAAGACAGGTGGCGTCATCAGCAGAAGCGACACCGCAATCTGTACACCAACAGAACAGAAAGATATGTGGCAATTTTACGAGAAAATTTTTGCCTGTAGATTGATAGATCTACACAGTACACTTCGTAACGCAGTATTGTAATATTAATTTTTCCTTAAGAATTTTATACGTACTGGTGTGAACACACAAGTTAATTCTGACAGTAAAAACGTCACTTTTCGTTAAAAATTGGATTCATTACTCCACAAGGGGATAAAATTCTTGTTGAGCACATAGAATATCATGTAACTATTTTCTGCTCGTTAAGAGGTTTTCTTTGACTCTGAATTAAACAAAGTCAGGGGACCCCTTAACGACTAGAAGACAGGTGGCGTCTTCAGAAGGATTGGCACTTCACAACAACAGAACAGCAAGGCTATGAGACAATCTTAGCAGGAAATTTGTGCCTGTCGATTGATGGATCAACGCAGAACAATTCAAAAAGCATAATTGCAAATTACAGTCTTTTAATCTTTTTATACGTATTGGTATAAACAGGAAAGATATTTCTCACAGTGAAAAAATCCGTTTATCTTGAACAAATATTTTCCTTACTCCACAAGAGGATAACAATCTGGTACACCACATAGAAAAATCATATACCTATTTTCTGCTCGTTAAGAGGTCCTGATTCACTGGGAATTAAATCAAGTGTCAGTACCTCTTACCGACTAGAAGACGGGTGGCGTCATCAGCAGGAGCGACAACCTAATATAGAAACCAACAGAACAGAAATTCATGTGGAATTTTGCAAGGAAATTTGTGCCTGTGGATTGATGGGCCACGGAACTGATGATTTTTTTGACCTCATGAAATTGAATATGTAACATTACAAATAGTATTTTACAAAACTGAGTCAATCTGCGTTCGGAAATTCCGACATACGGTTACGTCGCCTTCTTAATTTCTAAACTGTTCGCCATCTACGCTCTATGATTTGCCCAACTAAGTTGTAGTATATGTACAAGTTTCACAATATCAAGTCATCTATATTCGCATGTGAATAACAGACTCACATTCTTTAAATATGAGTAAGAATGTAGCCAGGTGTCTTGCTTCATACACAGAACGAATATTCCTAGTTTACCTTTAAATTTCAAATTTTGAAGGCGCTTCCATGTGCTTGAAAGGAGCACCTTACCTTCACTTGTGATTTCAGAACAGTATTGTCCGAAGTTACTTTAAACCCATGACTATAATATATCCATGGCTTACCGATTACCATAACATAAATCATATCTGAGGCAAAGAATCATAATTTGTTTCAGAATTAAGATTTAGTGATTTTTCATTTGGTGTGTTGGTACAAGATCTTTCTGAGTATCTTCCTTTCTAATCTCCTATTGCTTGCCCTTTCAATGTCCTGACATTATAAATAAAAAGGAGAGGATTTATTGTTTAAATGTGAGTGTGTGTGTGAACCCAACATGCCAGTTGTGCAGGTATACAACAAGTTTCCTTTTGACTAGTGATATTTCAATAATGGCGCCTCTTTTGTGCCGGGAAGATGGGTAAAATGTCGACCAATTCAGTACGATTACCTCACCCTGTTGATTGCCACACATTTCGTTGAATCGTTAAATTTTGATCAGTTCCATGTACTTCGTAAGGTAACAATTTTAAATATCATATGATGTACAACTTATTTATGGTGTTTTGTTCAATAACATTATTTCTAGGCATCTCCTTATTCCATAATATATCTGTTACAATGAAGTAATTTAAGAACAACTGTCAAACTGATAGACGTAACAGTTTGGAAATTTTGAGTTTCATTAAATGATAGTTTCGTAATTTTGTATTTATTGCCTTATCCAGCAGTGAAGCGTATTAAATAGTTTCTACTCGATTGGGCATACATTAAAGGGGCACTGCCACAGGGAGACAAAACTGTAAAGTGAAATATTTTCTTGTGAAATGTTGTGTAAGAACGTGTGTTTAATGTCTATTTGAAAATTGCTTTGTATACGAGTTTTGTGTGTAATTAAAAAACAAACTGCGACTGCCCTATGACTACGCCAAGCTGAAATAAGCTTTATTTACTCATGGTTCATATTGCAGTAAAATAGTTCTGAAAAAATACTCTACATAACTAATTTATGAATTAATTAAAACGTAATGTCCTATATATGTACTATAAATAGACGTATTTATATACAGATGTAAACTATTATACGATCTCTCGTACTTGTGATTTTACATGTATCTAAAACTTTTGTAGTACTTAACTGTGATGGTGGTAATTTTTGTCTCTTATATTTAATATGTTAATTATAAACCTATTGCCTATTTTATCAGATAAAAGTATTATATATGAAATACTTTTTTAGAATTAGGCATAAAGTAAATCGGTTTATGCATACTGTTCCACTGATGTGGATGCAGGATCCAAAGCCGACACAATTAAAGTATCAGGCACGTGTCTGAATTCACGAGGTCTATGAATTGTATGTCTGTAGTATAAGTTAATTTTCCGTCATAAACGGTCTATAATTTTTCCAACTAAATTGTAGTATATGTACAAGTTTTAATATACCATCCCCATTATATTTGCATTTGTTTAAGCAACTGATATTCTTTAACTATGAGTAAGAGTGTAGCCAGAGTTCTTGCTTCAGACACGGAACGAATATTCCCAGTTGCCTTTTGATTTTCTTAATTCGAAGTATTTTCCATTTGCTTGAAACAAGTACCTTCCCTTCACTTCTGAATTCATAACAGTATTGTCCCAGGCATTGATCTGTGAATTAATCTAAGTTGTAGCACCCCTTATCGATTATAAGACAGGTGGCGTCATCAGCAGAAGCGACACCGTAATCTATACACCAACAGAACAGAAAGATATGTGGCAATTTTACGAGAAAATTTTTGCCTGTAGATTGATAGATCTACACAGTACACTTCGTAAAGCAGTATTGTAATATTCATTTTTCTTTAAGAATTTTATACGTACTGGTGTGAACACACAAGTTAATTCTGACAGTAAAAACGTCAATTTTCGTTAAAAATTGGATTCATTACTCCACAAGGGGATAAAATTCTTGTTGAGCACATAGAATATCATGTAACTATTTTCTGCTCGTTAAGAGGTTTTTTTTGACTCTGAATTAAACAAAGTCAGGGGACCCCTTAACGACTAGAAGACAGGTGGCGTCTTCAGAAGGACTGGCACTTCACAACAACAGAACAGCAAGGCTATGAGACAATCTTAGCAGGAAATTTGTGCCTGTCGATTGATGGATCAACGCAGAACAATTCAAAAAGCATAATTGCAAATTACAGTCTTTTAATATTTCTATACGTATTGGTATAAAAAGGAAAGATATTTCTCACAGTGAAAAAATCAGTTTATCTTGAACAAATATTTTCCTTACTCCACAAGAGGATAACAATCTGGTACACCACATAGAAAAATCATATACCTATTTTCTGCTCGTTAAGAGGTCCTGATTCACTGGGAATTAAATCAAGTGTCAGTACCTCTTACCGACTAGAAGACGGGTGGCGTCATCAGCAGGAGCGACAAACTAATATAGAAACCAACAGAACAGAAATTCATGTGGAATTTTGCAAGGAAATTTGTGCCTGTGGATTGATGGGCCACGGAACTGATGATTTTTTTGACCTCATGAAATTGCATATGTAACATTACAAATAGTATTTTACAAAACTGAGTCAATCTGCGTTCGGAAATTCCGACATACGGTTACGTCGCCTTCTTAATTTCTAAACTGTTCGCCATCTACGCTCTATGATTTGCCCAACTAAGTTGTAGTATATGTACAAGTTTCACAATATCAAGTCATCTATATTCGCATGTGAATAACAGACTCACATTCTTTAAATATGTGTAAGAATGTAGCCAGGTGTCTTGCTTCATACACAGAACGAATATTCCTAGTTTACCTTTAAATTTCAAATATTGAAGGCGCTTCCATGTGCTTGAAAGGAGCACCTTACCTTCACTTGTGATTTCAGAACAGTATTGTCCGAAGTTACTTTAAACCCATGACTATAATATATCCATGGCTTACGGATTACCATAACATAAATCATATCTGAGGCAAAGAATCATAATTTGTTTCAGAATTAAGATTTAGTGATTTTTCATTTGGTGTGTTGGTACAAGATCTTTCTGAGTATCTTCCTTTCTAATCTCCTATTGCTTGCCCTTTCAATGTCCTGACATTATAAATAAAAAGGAGAGGATTTATTGTTTAAATGTGAGTGTGTGTGTGAACCCAACATGCCAGTTGTGCAGGTATACAACAAGTTTCCTTTTGACTAGTGATATTTCAATAATGGCGCCTCTTTTGTGCCGGGAAGATGGGTAAAATGTCGACCAATTCAGTACGATTACCTCACCCTGTTGATTGCCACACATTTCGTTGAATCGTTAAATTTTGATCAGTTCTATGTACTTCGTAAGGTAACAATTTTAAATAACATATGATGTACAACTTATTTATGGTGTTTTGTTCAATAACATTATTTCTAGGCATCTCCTTATTCCATAATATATCTGTTACAATGAAGTAATTTAAGAACAACTGTCAAACTGTTAGACGTAACATTTTGGAAATTTTGAGTTTCATTAAATGATAGTTTCGTAATTTTGTATTTATTGCCTTATCCAGCAGTGAAGCGTATTAAATAGTTTCTACTCGATTGGGCATACATTAAAGGGGCACTGCCACAGGGAGACAAAACTGTAAAGTGAAATATTTTCTTGTGAAATGTTGTGTAAGAACGTGTGTTTAATGTCTATTTGAAAATTGCTTTGTATACGAGTTTTGTGTGTAATTAAAAAACAAACTGCGACTGCCCTATGACTACGCCAAGCTGAAATACGCTTTATTTACTCATGGTTCATATTGCAGTAAAATAGTTCCGAAAAAATACTCTACATAACTAATTTATGAATTAATTAAAACGTAATGTCCTATATATGTACTATAAATAGACGTATTTATATACAGATGTAAACTATTATACGATCTCTCGTACTTGTGATTTTACATGTATCTAAAACGTTTGTAGTACTTAACTGTGATGGTGGTAATTTTTGTCTCTTATATTTAATATGTTAATTATAAACCTATTGCCTATTTTATCAGATAAAAGTATTATATATGAAATACTTTTTTAGAATTAGGCATAAAGTAAATCGGTTTATGCATACTGTTCCACTGATGTGGATGCAGGATCCAAAGCCGACACAATTAAAGTATCAGGCACGTGTCTGAATTCACGAGGTCTATGAATTGTATGTCTGTAGTATAAGTTAATTTTCCGTCATAAACGGTCTATAATTTTTCCAACTAAATTGTAGTATATGTACAAGTTTTAATATACCATCCCCATTATATTTGCATTTGTTTAAGCTACTGATATTCTTTAACTATGAGTAAGAATGTAGCCAGAGTTCTTGCTTCAGACACGGAACGAATATTCCCAGTTGCCTTTTGATTTTCTTAATTCGAAGTATTTTCCATTTGATTGAAACAAGTACCTTCCCTTCACTTCTGAATTCATAACAGTATTGTCCCAGGCATTGATCTGTGAATTAATCTAAGTTGTAGCACCCCTTATCGATTATAAGACAGGTGGCGTCATCAGCAGAAGCGACACCGTAATCTATACACCAACAGAACAGAAAGATATGTGGCAATTTTACGAGAAAATTTTTGCCTGTAGATTGATAGATCTACACAGTACACTTCGTAAAGCAGTATTGTAATATTCATTTTTCTTTAAGAATTTTATACGTACTGGTGTGAACACACAAGTTAATTCTGACAGTAAAAACGTCACTTATCGTTAAAAATTGGATTCATTACTCCACAAGGGGATAAAACTCTTGTTGAGCACATAGAATATCATGTAACTATTTTCTGCTCGTTAAGAGGTTTTCTTTGACTGTGAATTAAACCAAGTCAGCGGACCCCTTAACGACTAGAAGACAGGTGGCTTCTTCAGAAGGACTGGCACTTCACAACAACAGAACAGCAAGGCTATGAGACAATCTTAGCAGGAAATTTTTGCCTGTCGATTGATGGATCAACGCAGAACAATTCAAAAAGCATAATTGCAAATTAAAGTCTTTTAATATTTCTATACGTATTGGTATAAACAGGAAAGATATTTCTCACAGTGAAAAAATCAGTTTACCTTGAACAAATATTTTCCTTACTCCACAAGAGGATAACAATCTGGTACACCACATAGAAAAATCATATACCTATTTTCAGCTCGTTAAGAGGTCCTGATTCACTGGGAATTAAATCAAGTGTCAGTACCTCTTACCGACTAGAAGACGGGTGGCGTCATCAGCAGGAGCGACAACCTAATATAGAAACCAACAGAACAGAAATTCATGTGGAATTTTGCAAGGAAATTTGTGCCTGTGGATTGATGGGCCACGGAACTGATGATTTTTTTGACCTCATGAAATTGAATATGTAACATTACAAATAGTATTTTACAAAACTGAGTCAATCTGCGTTCGGAAATTCCGACATACGGTTACGTCGCCTTCTTAATTTCTAAACTGTTCGCCATCTACGCTCTATGATTTGCCCAACTAAGTTGTAGTATATGTACAAGTTTCACAATATCAAGTCATCTATATTCGCATGTGAATAACAGACTCACATTCTTTAAATATGAGTAAGAATGTAGCCAGGTGTCTTGCTTCATACACAGAACGAATATTCCTAGTTTACCTTTAAATTTCAAATTTTGAAGGCGCTTCCATGTGCTTGAAAGGAGCACCTTACCTTCACTTGTGATTTCAGAACAGTATTGTCCGAAGTTACTTTAAACCCATGACTATAATATATCCATGGCTTACGGATTACCATAACATAAATCATATCTGAGGCAAAGAATCATAATTTGTTTCAGAATTAAGATTTAGTGATTTTTCATTTGGTGTGTTGGTACAAGATCTTTCTGAGTATCTTCCTTTCTAATCTCCTATTGCTTGCCCTTTCAATGTCCTGACATTATAAATAAAAAAGAGAGGATTTATTGTTTAAATGTGAGTGTGTGTATGAACCCAACATGCCAGTTGTGCAGGTATACAACAAGTTTCCTTTTGACTAGTGATATTTCAATAATGGCGCCTCTTTTGTGCCGGGAAGATGGGTAAAATGTCGACCAATTCAGTACGATTACCTCACTCTGTTGATTGCCACACATTTCGTTGAATCGTTAAATTTTGATCAGTTCTATGTACTTCGTAAGGTAACAATTTTAAATATCATATGATGTACAATTTATTTAGGGTGTTTTGTTCAATAACATTATTTCTAGGCATCTCCTTATTCCATAATATATCTGTTACAATGAAGTAATTTAAGAACAACTGTCAAACTGTTAGACGTAACATTTTGGAAATTTTGAGTTTCATTAAATGATAGTTTCGTAATTTTATATTTATTGCCTTATCCAGCAGTGAAGGGTATTAAATAGTTTCTACTCGATTGGGCATACATTAAAGGGGCACTGCCACAGGGAGACAAAACTGTACAGTGAAATATTTTCTTGTGAAATGTTGTGTAAGGACGTGTGTTTAACGTCTATTTGTAAATTGCTTTGTATACGAGTTTTCTGTGTAATTAAAAAACAAACTGCGACTGCCCGATGACTACGCCAAGCTGAAATACGCTTTATTTACTCATGGTTCATATTGCAGTAAAATAGTTCCGAAAAAATACCCTACGTAACTAATTTATGAATTAATTAAAACGTAATGTCCTATATATGTACTATAAATAGACGTATTTATATACAGATGTAAACTCTTATACGATCACTCGTACTTGTGATTTTACATGTATCTAAAATGTTTGGGGTACTTAACTGTGATGGTGGTAATTTTTGTCTCTTATATTTAATATGTTAATTATAAACCTATTGCCTATTTTATCAGATAAAAGTATTATATATGAAATACTTTTTTAGAATTAGGCATAAAGTAAATCGGTTTATGCATACTGTTCCACTGATGTGGATGCAGGATCCAAAGCCGACACAATTAAAGTATCAGGCACGTGTCTGAATTCACGAGGTCTATGAATTGTATGTCTGTAGTATAAGTTAATTTTCCGTCATACACGGTCTATAATTTTTCCAACTAAATTGTAGTATATGTACAAGTTTTACTATACCATCCCCATTATATTTGCATTTCTTTAATCTACTGATATTCTTTAACTATCAGTAAGAGTGTAGCCAGAGATCTTGCTTCAGACGCGGAACGAATATTCCCAGTTGCCTTTGAGTTTCTTATTTCGAAGGGGTTTCCATTTGCTTGAAACAAGCACCTTCACTTCACTTCTGAATTCATAACAGTATTGTCCCAGGCATTGATCTGTGAATTAATCTAAGTTGTAGCACCCTTTATCGATTATAAGACAGGTGGCGTCATCAGCAGAAGCGACACCGTAATCTGTACACCAACAGAACAGAAAGATATGTGCCAATTTTACCAGAAAATTTTTGCCTGTAGATTGACAGATCTACACAGTACACTTCGTAACGCAGTATTGTAATATTAATTTTTCCTTAAGAATTTTATACGTACTGGTGTGAACACACAAGTTAATTCTGACAGAAAAACGTCACTTTTCGTTAAAAATTGGATTCATTACTCCACAAGGGGATAAAATTCTTGTTGAGCACATAGAATATCATGTAACTATTTTCTGCTCGTTAAGAGGTTTTCTTTGACTCTGAATTAAACAACGTCAGGGGACCCCTTAACGACTAGAAGACAGGTGGCGTCTTCAGAAGGACCGGCACTTCACAACAACAGAACAGCAAGGCTATGAGACAATCTTAGCAGGAAATTTGTGCCTGTCGATTGATGGATCAACGCAGAACAATTCAAAAAGCATAATTGCAAATTACAGTCTTTTAATCTTTTTATACGTATTGGTATAAACAGGAAAGATATTTCTCACAGTGAAAAAATCAGTTTATCTTGAACAAATATTTTCCTTACTCCACAAGAGGATAACAATCTGGTACACCACATAGAAAAATCATATACCTATTTTCTGCTCGTTAAGAGGTCCTGATTCACTGGGAATTAAATCAAGTGTCAGTACCTCTTACCGACTAGAAGACGGGTGGCGTCATCAGCAGGAGCGACAACCTAATATAGAAACCAACAGAACAGAAATTCATGTGGAATTTTGCAAGGAAATTTGTGCCTGTGGATTGATGGGCCACGGAACTGGTGATTTTTTTGACCTCATGAAATTGAATATGTAACAGTACAAATAGTATTTTACAAAACTGAGTCAATCTGCGTTCGGAAATTCCGACATACGGTTACGTCGCCTTCTTAATTTCTAAACTGTTCGCCATCTACGCTCTATGATTTGCCCAACTAAGTTGTAGTATATGTACAAGTTTCACAATATCAAGTCATCTATATTCGCATGTGAATAACAGACTCACATTCTTTAAATATGTGTAAGAATGTAGCCAGGTGTCTTGCTTCATACACAGAACGAATATTCCTAGTTTACCTTTAAATTTCAAATATTGAAGGCGCTTCCATGTGCTTGAAAGGAGCACCTTACCTTCACTTGTGATTTCAGAACAGTATTGTCCGAAGTTACTTTAAACCCATGACTATAATATATCCATGGCTTACGGATTACCATAACATAAATCATATCTGAGGCAAAGAATCATAATTTGTTTCAGAATTAAGATTTAGTGATTTTTCATTTGGTGTGTTGGTACAAGATCTTTCTGAGTATCTTCCTTTCTAATCTCCTATTGCTTGCCCTTTCAATGTCCTGACATTATAAATAAAAAGGAGAGGATTTATTGTTTAAATGTGAGTGTGTGTGTGAACCCAACATGCCAGTTGTGCAGGTATACAACAAGTTTCCTTTTGACTAGTGATATTTCAATAATGGCGCCTCTTTTGTGCCGGGAAGATGGGTAAAATGTCGACCAATTCAGTACGATTACCTCACCCTGTTGATTGCCACACATTTCGTTGAATCGTTAAATTTTGATCAGTTCTATGTACTTCGTAAGGTAACAATTTTAAATAACATATGATGTACAACTTATTTATGGTGTTTTGTTCAATAACATTATTTCTAGGCATCTCCTTATTCCATAATATATCTGTTACAATGAAGTAATTTAAGAACAACTGTCAAACTGTTAGACGTAACATTTTGGAAATTTTGAGTTTCATTAAATGATAGTTTCGTAATTTTGTATTTATTGCCTTATCCAGCAGTGAAGCGTATTAAATAGTTTCTACTCGATTGGGCATACATTAAAGGGGCACTGCCACAGGGAGACAAAACTGTAAAGTGAAATATTTTCTTGTGAAATGTTGTGTAAGAACGTGTGTTTAATGTCTATTTGAAAATTGCTTTGTATACGAGTTTTGTGTGTAATTAAAAAACAAACTGCGACTGCCCTATGACTACGCCAAGCTGAAATACGCTTTATTTACTCATGGTTCATATTGCAGTAAAATAGTTCCGAAAAAATACTCTACATAACTAATTTATGAATTAATTAAAACGTAATGTCCTATATATGTACTATAAATAGACGTATTTATATACAGATGTAAACTATTATACGATCTCTCGTACTTGTGATTTTACATGTATCTAAAACGTTTGTAGTACTTAACTGTGATGGTGGTAATTTTTGTCTCTTATATTTAATATGTTAATTATAAACCTATTGCCTATTTTATCAGATAAAAGTATTATATATGAAATACTTTTTTAGAATTAGGCATAAAGTAAATCGGTTTATGCATACTGTTCCACTGATGTGGATGCAGGATCCAAAGCCGACACAATTAAAGTATCAGGCACGTGTCTGAATTCACGAGGTCTATGAATTGTATGTCTGTAGTATAAGTTAATTTTCCGTCATAAACGGTCTATAATTTTTCCAACTAAATTGTAGTATATGTACAAGTTTTAATATACCATCCCCATTATATTTGCATTTGTTTAAGCTACTGATATTCTTTAACTATGAGTAAGAATGTAGCCAGAGTTCTTGCTTCAGACACGGAACGAATATTCCCAGTTGCCTTTTGATTTTCTTAATTCGAAGTATTTTCCATTTGATTGAAACAAGTACCTTCCCTTCACTTCTGAATTCATAACAGTATTGTCCCAGGCATTGATCTGTGAATTAATCTAAGTTGTAGCACCCCTTATCGATTATAAGACAGGTGGCGTCATCAGCAGAAGCGACACCGTAATCTATACACCAACAGAACAGAAAGATATGTGGCAATTTTACGAGAAAATTTTTGCCTGTAGATTGATAGATCTACACAGTACACTTCGTAAAGCAGTATTGTAATATTCATTTTTCTTTAAGAATTTTATACGTACTGGTGTGAACACACAAGTTAATTCTGACAGTAAAAACGTCACTTATCGTTAAAAATTGGATTCATTACTCCACAAGGGGATAAAACTCTTGTTGAGCACATAGAATATCATGTAACTATTTTCTGCTCGTTAAGAGGTTTTCTTTGACTGTGAATTAAACCAAGTCAGCGGACCCCTTAACGACTAGAAGACAGGTGGCTTCTTCAGAAGGACTGGCACTTCACAACAACAGAACAGCAAGGCTATGAGACAATCTTAGCAGGAAATTTTTGCCTGTCGATTGATGGATCAACGCAGAACAATTCAAAAAGCATAATTGCAAATTAAAGTCTTTTAATATTTCTATACGTATTGGTATAAACAGGAAAGATATTTCTCACAGTGAAAAAATCAGTTTACCTTGAACAAATATTTTCCTTACTCCACAAGAGGATAACAATCTGGTACACCACATAGAAAAATCATATACCTATTTTCAGCTCGTTAAGAGGTCCTGATTCACTGGGAATTAAATCAAGTGTCAGTACCTCTTACCGACTAGAAGACGGGTGGCGTCATCAGCAGGAGCGACAACCTAATATAGAAACCAACAGAACAGAAATTCATGTGGAATTTTGCAAGGAAATTTGTGCCTGTGGATTGATGGGCCACGGAACTGATGATTTTTTTGACCTCATGAAATTGAATATGTAACATTACAAATAGTATTTTACAAAACTGAGTCAATCTGCGTTCGGAAATTCCGACATACGGTTACGTCGCCTTCTTAATTTCTAAACTGTTCGCCATCTACGCTCTATGATTTGCCCAACTAAGTTGTAGTATATGTACAAGTTTCACAATATCAAGTCATCTATATTCGCATGTGAATAACAGACTCACATTCTTTAAATATGAGTAAGAATGTAGCCAGGTGTCTTGCTTCATACACAGAACGAATATTCCTAGTTTACCTTTAAATTTCAAATTTTGAAGGCGCTTCCATGTGCTTGAAAGGAGCACCTTACCTTCACTTGTGATTTCAGAACAGTATTGTCCGAAGTTACTTTAAACCCATGACTATAATATATCCATGGCTTACGGATTACCATAACATAAATCATATCTGAGGCAAAGAATCATAATTTGTTTCAGAATTAAGATTTAGTGATTTTTCATTTGGTGTGTTGGTACAAGATCTTTCTGAGTATCTTCCTTTCTAATCTCCTATTGCTTGCCCTTTCAATGTCCTGACATTATAAATAAAAAAGAGAGGATTTATTGTTTAAATGTGAGTGTGTGTATGAACCCAACATGCCAGTTGTGCAGGTATACAACAAGTTTCCTTTTGACTAGTGATATTTCAATAATGGCGCCTCTTTTGTGCCGGGAAGATGGGTAAAATGTCGACCAATTCAGTACGATTACCTCACTCTGTTGATTGCCACACATTTCGTTGAATCGTTAAATTTTGATCAGTTCTATGTACTTCGTAAGGTAACAATTTTAAATATCATATGATGTACAATTTATTTAGGGTGTTTTGTTCAATAACATTATTTCTAGGCATCTCCTTATTCCATAATATATCTGTTACAATGAAGTAATTTAAGAACAACTGTCAAACTGTTAGACGTAACATTTTGGAAATTTTGAGTTTCATTAAATGATAGTTTCGTAATTTTATATTTATTGCCTTATCCAGCAGTGAAGGGTATTAAATAGTTTCTACTCGATTGGGCATACATTAAAGGGGCACTGCCACAGGGAGACAAAACTGTACAGTGAAATATTTTCTTGTGAAATGTTGTGTAAGGACGTGTGTTTAACGTCTATTTGTAAATTGCTTTGTATACGAGTTTTCTGTGTAATTAAAAAACAAACTGCGACTGCCCGATGACTACGCCAAGCTGAAATACGCTTTATTTACTCATGGTTCATATTGCAGTAAAATAGTTCCGAAAAAATACCCTACGTAACTAATTTATGAATTAATTAAAACGTAATGTCCTATATATGTACTATAAATAGACGTATTTATATACAGATGTAAACTCTTATACGATCACTCGTACTTGTGATTTTACATGTATCTAAAATGTTTGGGGTACTTAACTGTGATGGTGGTAATTTTTGTCTCTTATATTTAATATGTTAATTATAAACCTATTGCCTATTTTATCAGATAAAAGTATTATATATGAAATACTTTTTTAGAATTAGGCATAAAGTAAATCGGTTTATGCATACTGTTCCACTGATGTGGATGCAGGATCCAAAGCCGACACAATTAAAGTATCAGGCACGTGTCTGAATTCACGAGGTCTATGAATTGTATGTCTGTAGTATAAGTTAATTTTCCGTCATACACGGTCTATAATTTTTCCAACTAAATTGTAGTATATGTACAAGTTTTACTATACCATCCCCATTATATTTGCATTTCTTTAATCTACTGATATTCTTTAACTATCAGTAAGAGTGTAGCCAGAGATCTTGCTTCAGACGCGGAACGAATATTCCCAGTTGCCTTTGAGTTTCTTATTTCGAAGGGGTTTCCATTTGCTTGAAACAAGCACCTTCACTTCACTTCTGAATTCATAACAGTATTGTCCCAGGCATTGATCTGTGAATTAATCTAAGTTGTAGCACCCTTTATCGATTATAAGACAGGTGGCGTCATCAGCAGAAGCGACACCGTAATCTGTACACCAACAGAACAGAAAGATATGTGCCAATTTTACCAGAAAATTTTTGCCTGTAGATTGACAGATCTACACAGTACACTTCGTAACGCAGTATTGTAATATTAATTTTTCCTTAAGAATTTTATACGTACTGGTGTGAACACACAAGTTAATTCTGACAGAAAAACGTCACTTTTCGTTAAAAATTGGATTCATTACTCCACAAGGGGATAAAATTCTTGTTGAGCACATAGAATATCATGTAACTATTTTCTGCTCGTTAAGAGGTTTTCTTTGACTCTGAATTAAACAACGTCAGGGGACCCCTTAACGACTAGAAGACAGGTGGCGTCTTCAGAAGGACCGGCACTTCACAACAACAGAACAGCAAGGCTATGAGACAATCTTAGCAGGAAATTTGTGCCTGTCGATTGATGGATCAACGCAGAACAATTCAAAAAGCATAATTGCAAATTACAGTCTTTTAATCTTTTTATACGTATTGGTATAAACAGGAAAGATATTTCTCACAGTGAAAAAATCAGTTTATCTTGAACAAATATTTTCCTTACTCCACAAGAGGATAACAATCTGGTACACCACATAGAAAAATCATATACCTATTTTCTGCTCGTTAAGAGGTCCTGATTCACTGGGAATTAAATCAAGTGTCAGTACCTCTTACCGACTAGAAGACGGGTGGCGTCATCAGCAGGAGCGACAACCTAATATAGAAACCAACAGAACAGAAATTCATGTGGAATTTTGCAAGGAAATTTGTGCCTGTGGATTGATGGGCCACGGAACTGGTGATTTTTTTGACCTCATGAAATTGAATATGTAACAGTACAAATAGTATTTTACAAAACTGAGTCAATCTGCGTTCGGAAATTCCGACATACGGTTACGTCGCCTTCTTAATTTCTAAACTGTTCGCCATCTACGCTCTATGATTTGCCCAACTAAGTTGTAGTATATGTACAAGTTTCACAATATCAAGTCATCTATATTCGCATGTGAATAACAGACTCACATTCTTTAAATATGAGTAAGAATGTAGCCAGGTGTCTTGCTTCATACACAGAACGAATATTCCTAGTTTACCTTTAAATTTCAAATTTTGAAGGCGCTTCCATGTGCTTGAAAGGAGCACCTTACCTTCACTTGTGATTTCAGAACAGTATTGTCCGAAGTTACTTTAAACCCATGACTATAATATATCCATGGGTTACGGATTACCATAACATAAATCATATCTGAAGCAAAGAATCATAATTTGTTTCAGAATTAAGATTTAGTGATTTTTCATTTGGTGTGTTGGTACAAGATCTTTCTGAGTATCTTCCTTTCTAATCTCCTATTGCTTGCCCTTTCAATGTCCTGACATTATAAATAAAAAAGAGAGGATTTATTGTTTAAATGTGAGTGTGTGTATGAACCCAACATGCCAGTTGTGCAGGTATACAACAAGTTTCCTTTTGACTAGTGATATTTCAATAATGGCGCCTCTTTTGTGCCGGGAAGATGGGTAAAATGTCGACCAATTCAGTACGATTACCTCACTCTGTTGATTGCCACACATTTCGTTGAATCGTTAAATTTTGATCAGTTCTATGTACTTCGTAAGGTAACAATTTTAAATATCATATGATGTACAACTTATTTATGGTGTTTTGTTCAATAACATTATTTCTAGCCATCTCCTTATTCCATAATATATCTGTTACAATGAAGTAATTTAAGAACAACTGTCAAACTGTTAGACGTAACATTTTGGAAATTTTGAGTTTCATTAAATGATAGTTTCGTAATTTTGTATTTATTGCCTTATCCAGCAGTGAAGCGTATTAAATAGTTTCTACTCGATTGGGCATACATTAAAGGGGCACCGCCACAGGGAGACAAAACTGTAAAGTGAAATATTTTCTTGTGAAATGTTGTGTAAGAACGTGTGTTTAATGTCTATTTGTAAATTGCTTTGTATACGAGTTTTGTGTGTAATTAAAAAACAAACTGCGACTGCCCGATGACTACGCCAAGCTGAAATAAGCTTTATTTACTCATGGTTCATATTGCAGTAAAATAGTTCCGAAAAAATACTCTACGTAACTAATTTATGAATTAATTAAAACGTAATGTACTATATATGTACTATAAATAGACGTATTTATATACAGATGTAAACTATTATACGATCTCTCGTACTTGTGATTTTACATGTATCTAAAACGTTTGTAGTACTTAACTGTGATGGTGGTAATTTTTGTCTCTTATATTTAATATGTTAATTATAAACCTATTGCCTATTTTATCAGATAAAAGTATTATATATGAAATACTTTTTTAGAATTAGGCATAAAGTAAATCGGTTTATGCATACTGTTCCACTGATGTGGATGCAGGATCCAAAGCCGACACAATTAAAGTATCAGGCACGTGTCTGAATTCACGAGGTCTATGAATTGTATGTCTGTAGTATAAGTTAATTTTCCGGCATACACAGTCTATAATTTTTCCAACTAAATTGTAGTATATGTACAAGTTTTACTATACCATACCCATTATATTTGCATTTGTTTAAGCTACTGATATTCTTTAACTATGAGTAAAAGTGTAGCCAGAGATCTTGCTTCAGACACGGAACGAATATTCCCAGTTGTCTTTTGATTTTTTTTTTCGAAGTGTTTTCCATTTGCTTGAAGCAAGCACCTTCCCTTCACTTGTGAATTAATAACAGTATTGTCCCTGGCATTTGTCTGTGAATTAATCTGTTGTAGCACCCCTTAACGATTATAAGACAGGTTTCGTCATCAGCAGAAGCGACACCGTAATCTGTTCACCAACATAACAGAAAGATATGTGGCAATTTTACCATAAAATTTTTGCCAGTAGATTGATAGATCTACACAATACACTTCGTAAAGCAGTACTGTAATATTCATTTTCTTTTAAGAATTTTATACGTACTGGTGTGAACACACAAGTAAATTCTGACAGTGAAAACGTCATTTTTCGTTTAAAATTTCATTCCTTACTCCACAAGGGGATAAAACTCTTGTTCAGACAGGTGGCGTGTTCAGAAGGACTGGCACTTCACATTAACAGAACAGCAAGGCTATGAGACAATCTTAGCAGGAAATTTGTGCTTGTGGAATGATGGATGAACGCAGAACAATTCAGAAAGCATTATTGCAATTTACAGATTTTTAATCTTTTTATACGTTTTGGTATAAACAGGAAAGATAGTTCTCACAGTGAAAAAATCAGTTTTTCTTGAGTAAATATTTTCCTTACTTCACAAGATGTTAACACTCTGGTACACCACAAAAAAAAATCATATACCTATTTTCTGCTCGTTAAGAGGTCCTGTTTCACTGGGAATTAAATCAAGTGACAGTACCTCTTACCGATTAGAAGACAGGTGGTGTCATCAGCAGGAGCGACAACCTAATATCGAGACCAACAAAATAGAAATTTATATGGAATTTTGCCAGGAAATTTGGGACTGCGAATTGATGAGCCACGGAACTGATGATTTTTCTGACCGTACAGTGAAATGTTTTCTTGTGAAATGTTGATTATGAACGTGTGTTTAATGTCTATAAGACAGGTGGCGTCATCAGCAGAAGCGACACCGTAATGTATACACCAACAGAACAGAAAGATATGTGGCAATTTTACCAGAAAATTTGTGCCTGTAGATTGATAGATCTACAGAGTACACTTCGTAAAGCAGTATTGTAATATTCATTTTTCTTTAAGAATTTTATACGTACTGGTGTGAATACACAAGTTAATTCTGTCAGTAAAAACGTCACTTTTCGGTAAAAATTGGATTCATTACTCTACAAGGGGATAAAACTCTTGTTGAGCACATAGAAAATCATGTAACTATTTTCTGCTCTTTAAGAGGTTATCTTTGACTGTGAATTAATCCAAGTCAGGGGACCCCTTAACGACTAGAAGACAGGTGGCGTCTTCAGAAGGACCGGCACTTCACAACATCAGAACAGCAAGGCTATGAGACAATCTTAGCAGGAAATTTGTGCCTGTGGATTGATGGACCAACGCAGAACAATTCAAAAAGCATTATTGCAATTTACAGTCTTTTAATATTTTATACGTATTGGTATAAACAGGAAAGATATTTCTCACAGTGAAAAAATCAGTTTTTCTTGAACAAATATTTTCCTTACTGCACAAGAAGATTACACTCTGGTACACCACACAGAAAAATCATTTACCTTTTTTCTGCTCGGTAAGAGGTCCTGATTCACTGGGAATTAAAACAAGTGTCCGGACCTCTTACCGACTAGAAGGCGGGTGGCGTCATCAGCAGGAGCGACAACCTAATATAGAACCAACAGAACAGAAATTTCTGTGGAATTTTGCAGGTAATTTGTGCCTGTGGATAGATGGGCCACGGAACTGATGATTTTTTTTAACCTCATGAAATTGAATATTTAACATTACAAATAGTATTTTACAAAACTGAGTCAATCTGCGTTCGGAAATACCGACATACGATTATGTCGCCTTCTTAATTTCTAAACTGTTCGCCATCTACGCTCTATGATTTGCCCAACTAAGTTGTAGTATATGTACAAGTTTCACAATATCAAGTCATCTATATTCGCATGTGAATAACCGACTCACATTCTTTAAACATGAATAAGAATCTAGCCAGGTGTCTTGCTTCATACACAGAACGAATATTCCTAGTTTACCTTGAAATTTCTAATTTTGAGGGCCCTTCCATGTGCTTGAAAGGAGCACCTTACCTTTACTTGTGATTTCAGAACAGTATTGTCCAAAGCTACTTTAAACCCATGACTATAATATATCCATGGCTTACGGATTGCCATAACATAAATCATATCTGAGGCAAAGAATCATAATTTGTTTCAGAATTAAGATTTAGTGATTTTTCATTTGGTGTGTTGTTACAAGATCTTTCTGAGTGTCTTCCTTTCTAGTCTCCTATTGCTTGCCCTTTCAATGTCCTGACATTATAAATAAAAAGGATAGGATTTATTGTTTAAATGTGAGTGTGTGTGAACCCAACATGGCAGTTGTGCAGGTATACAACAAGTTTCCTTTTGACTAGTGTTATTTCAATTGAGATGATTTTCCTACATGTTAACAAGGAGTACTTAACCTTGTAGAATATCTTTCTGAAGTAGGCGTACACTAAACCGGCGTCTCGTACAGGGTATCGCTAGCGTGAATACATTATGTTAATGTCGATACATTGAACATAAAAAAGCAATTAAGTACTCTACTCAGTTTACTTATAACCATTTATTTTTTGACTTCTAGAGTCAAGAATTCTAAATTTAGCACAAACACAGAAGACTACAGGTTGAATCGTAGAATATTGATAAGTTCTATGTACTGCGTAAGGTAACAATTTTAATATCATATGATATACCGTTTATTTACAGTGTTTTGTGCATTAACATTATTTCTAAGCACCTCCTTATACCATAAAATATAATTGCTACAATGAAGTAATTTAAGAACAACTGTCAAACTGTTAGACATAACATTTGGAAATTTTGAGTTTCATTAAATGATAGTTTCGTAATTTTATATTTATTGCCTTATCCAGCAGTGAAGCATAATTATAATAGTTTGTACTCGATTGGGCATATATTAGAGGGGCACTGCCAAAAGGAGGCAAAACCGTACAGTGAACTATTTTCTTGTGAAATGTTGTGTAAGAACGTGTGTTTAATGTCTATTTGAAAACTGCTTTGATACGAGTTTTGTGTGTAATTAAAAAACAAACTGCGACTGCCCTATGACTACTCCAACCTGAAATACGCTTTATTTACTCATAGTTCATATTGCAGTAAAATAGTTTCGTAACACCACACTGCGTAACTAATTTATGACTAAATTAAAACTTAATGTCTTATATACGTTCTATAAAGAGACGTATTTATAGTCAGACGTAAACTATTATACGATCTCTCGTACTTGTGATTTTACATGTATCTAAAGGATTGTAGTGAATTAAACCAAGTCAGGGGACCCCTTAACGACTAGAAGACAGGTGGCGTCTTCAGAAGGACTGGCACTTCACAACAACAGAACAGCAAGGCTATGAGACAATCTTAGCAGGAAATTTGTGCCTGTCGATTGATGGATCAACGCAGAACAATTCAAAAAGCATAATTGCAAATTAGAGTCTTTTAATATTTTTATACGTATTGGTATAAACAGGAAAGATATTTCTCACAGTGAAAAAATCAGTTTATCTTGAACAAATATTTTCCTTACTTCACAAGAGGATAACAATCTGGTACACCACATAGAAAAATCATATACCTATTTTCTGCTCGTTAAGAGGTCCTGATTCACTGGGAATTAAATCAAGTGTCAGTACCTCTTACCGACTAGAAGACGGGTGGCGTCATCAGCAGGAGCGACAACCTAATATAGAAACCAACAGAACAGAAATTCATGTGGAATTTTGCAAGGAAATTTGTGCCTGTGGATTGATGGGCCACGGAACTGATGATTTTTTTGACCTCATGAAATTGAATATTTAAGATTACAAATAGTATTTTACACAACTGAGTCAATCTGCGTTCGGCAATACCGACATACGGTTATGTCGCCTTGTTAATTTCTAAACTGTTAGCCACCTACGGTCTATGATTTGCCTAACTAATTTGTAGTATATGTACAAGTTTCACAATATCAAGTCATCTATATTCGCATGTGAATAACCGACTAACATTCTTTAAATATGAGTAAGAATCTAGCCAGGTGTCTTCATTCATACACAGAACGAATATTCCTAGTTTACCTTTAAATTTCAAATTTTGAAGGCGCTTCCATGTGCTTGAAAGGAGCACCTTACCTTCACTTGTGATTTCAGAACAGTATTGCCCGAATTTACTTTAAACCCATGACTATAATATATCCATGGCTTACCGATTACCATAACATAAATCATATCTGAGGCAAAGAATCATAATTTGTTTCAGAATTAAAATTTAGTGATTTTTCATTTGGTGCATTGGTACAAGAACTTTCTGAGTATCTTCCTTCCTAATTTCCTATTGCTTGCCCTTTCAATGTCCTGACATTATAAATAAAAAGGAGAGGATTTATTGTTTAAACGTGAGTGTGTGTTTGAACGCAACATGCCAGTTGGCAGGTATACAACAAGTTTCCTTTTGACTAGTGTTATTTCAATAATGGCGCTTCTTTTCTGCCGGGAAGATGGGTAAAATGTCGACCAATTCAATACGATTACCTCACTCTGTTGATTGCCACACATTTCGTTGAATCGTTAAATTTTGATCAGTTCTATGTACTTCGTAAGGTAACAAATTTAAATATCATATTATGTACTATTTATTTATGGTGTTTTGTTCAATTACATTATTTCTAGGCATCTCCTTATTCCATAATATATCTGTTACAATGAAGTTATTTAAGAACAACTGTCAAACTGTTAGACGTAACATTTTGGAAACTTTGAGTTTCATTGAATAATAGTTTCGTAATTTTATATTTATTGCCTTATCCAGCAGTGAAGCGTATTATAATAGTTTCTACTCGATTTGGCATAAATTAAAGGGGCACTGCCACAGGGAGACAAAACCGTACAGTGAAATATTTTCTTGTGAAATGTTGTGTAAGAACGTGTGTTTAATGTCTATTTGAAAATTGCTTTGTATACGAGTTTTGTGTGTAATTAAAAAACAAACTGCGACTGCCCTATGACTACGCCAAGCTGAAATAAGCTTTATTTACTCATGGTTCATATTGCAGTAAAATAGTTCCGAAAAAATACTCTACGTAACTAATTTATGAATTAATTAAAACGTAATGTCCTATATATGTACTATAAATAAACGTATTTATATACAGATGTAAACTATTATACGATCTCTCGTACTTGTGATTTTACATGTAACTAAAACGTTTGTAGTACTTAACTGTGATGGTGGTAATTTTTGTCTCTTATATTTAATATGTTAATTATAAACCTATTGCCTATTTTATCAGATAAAAGTATTTCATACGGAATACTTTTCTAGAATTAGGCATAAAGTCATCCGGTTTATGCATACTGTTCCACTGATGTGGATGCAGGATCCAAAGCCGACACAATTAAAGTATCAGACTCGTGTTTGAATTCACGAAGTCTATGAATTGTATGTCTGTAGTATAAGATAATTTTCTGTCATACACGGTCTATAATTTTTCCAACTAAATTGTAGTATATGTACAAGTTTTACTGTACCATCCCCATTATATTTGCATTTGTTTAAGCTACTGATATTCTTTAACTATGAGTAAGAGTGTAGCCAGAGGTCTTGCTTCAGACACGGAACGAATAATCCCAGTTGTCTTTTGATTTTCTTATTTCGAAGGAGTTTCCATTTTCTTGAAACAAGCAACTACCCTTCACTTCTGAATTCATAACAGTATTTTCCCAGGCATTGATCTGTGAATTAATCTAAGTTGTAGCACCCCTTAACGATTATATGACAGGTGGCGTCATCAGCAGAAGCGACACCGTAATCTATACACCAACAGAACAGAAAGATATGTGGCAATTTTACCAGAAAATTTGTGCCTGTAGATTGATAGATCTACACAGTACACTTCGTAAATCAGTATTGTAATATTCATTTTTCTTTAAGAATTTTATACGTACTGGTGTGAACACACAAGTTAATTCTGACAGTAAAAACGTCACTTATCGTTAAAAATTGGATTCATTACTCCACAAGGGGATAAAACTCTTGTTGAGCACATAGAATATCATGTAACTATTTTCTGCTCGTTAAGAGGTTTTCTTTGACTGTGAATTAAACCAAGTCAGGGGACCCCTTAACGACTAGAAGACAGGTGGCGTCTTCAGTAGGACTGGCACTTCACAACAACAGAACAGCAAGGCTATGAGACAATCTTAGCAGGAAATTTGTGCCTGTGGATTGATGGATCAACGCAGAACAATTCAAAAAGCATTATTGCAATTTACAGTCTTGTAATCTTTTTATACGTATTGGTATAAACAGGAAAGATATTTCTCACAGTGAAAAAACAGTTTTTCTTGAACAAATATTTTCCTTACTCCACAAGAGGATAACACTCTGGTACACCACATAGAAAAATCATATACCTATGTTCAGCTCGTTAAGAGGTCCTTTTTCACTGGGAATTAAATTAAGTGACCGGACCTCTTACCGACTAGAAGACGAGTGGCGTCATCTGCAGGAGAGACAACCTAATATAGAAACCAACAGAACAGAAATTTAAGTGAAATTTTGCCAGGAAATTTGGGCCTGAGGATTGTTGGGCCACGGAACTGATGATTTTTTTGACCACATGAAATTGAATATTTAAGGTTACATATAGTATTTTACACAACTGAGTCAATCTGCGTTCGGCAATACCGACATACGGTTATGTCGCCTTGTTAATTTCTAAACTGTTCGCCATCTACGGTCTATGATTTGCCCAACTAAGTTGTAGTATATGTACAAGTTTCACAATATCAAGTCATCTATATTCGCATGTGAATAACCGACTCACATTCTTTAAATATGAGTAAGAATCTAGCCAGATATATTGCTTCATACACAGAACGAATATTCCTAGTTTACCTTTAAATTTCAAATTTTGAAGGCACTTCCATGTGCTTGAAAGGAGCACCTTACCTTCACTTGTGATTTCAAAACAGTATTGTCCGAAGCTACTTTAAACCCATGACTATAATATATCCATGGATTACGGATTACCATAACATAAATCATATCTGAGGCAAAGAATAATAATTTGTTTCAGAACTAAGATTTAGTGATTTTTCATTTGGTGTGTTGGTACAAGAACTTTCTGAGTATCTTCCTTCCTAATTTCCTATTGCTTGCCCTTTCAATGTCCTGACATTATAAATAAAAAGGAGAGGATTTATTGTTTAAATGTGAGTGTGTGTGTGTGAACCCAACATGCTAGTTGTGCAGGTATACAACAAGTTTCCATTTGACTAGTGTTAATTCAATTGAGATGATTTTCCTACATGTTAACAAGGAGTATTTATCCTTGTAGAATGTCTTTCTGAAGTACTGGTACACTAAACCGGCTTCTCGTACAGTGTATCGCTAGCGTGAATACATTCTGTTAATGTCGATACATTAAACATAAATAAGCAATTAAGTCCCTACACAGTTTACATATAACCATGTATGGTTTGACTTCTAGGGACAAGAATTCTAAATTTTGCACAAACACAGAAGACTACAGGTTGAATTGTAGAATATTGATCAGTTCTATGTACTGCGTAAGGTAACAATTTTAAATATCATATGATATACCGTTTATGTACGGTGTTTTGTGCAATAACATTATTTCTAGGCATCTCCTTATCCCATAATATATAATTGTTACAATGAAGTAATTTCAGAACAAATTTCAAACTGTTAGACGTAACATGTTGGAAATTTTGAGTTTCATTAAATGATAGTTTGGTAGTTTTATATTTATTGCCTTATTCAGAAGTGAAGCGTTATTATAATAGTTTCTGCTCGATTAGGCATACATTAAAGGGACGCTGCCACAGAGAGACAAAACCGTACAGTGAAATATTTTTTTATGAAATTTTGTGTAAGAACGTGTGTTTAATGTCTATTTGAAAATTGCTTTGTATACGAGTTTTGTGTGAAATTAAAACTATTGCCTATTTTATTAGATAAAATAAGTGTTTCATATGGAATACTTTTCTAGAATTAGGCATAAAGTAAATCGGTTTATGCATACTGTTCCACTGGTGTGGATGCATGATCAAAAGCCGACACAATGTATCGGGCACGTGTTTGAATTCACGAAGTCTATGTATTGTATGTTTGTAGTATAAGTTAATTTTCCGTTATACACGGTCTACAATTTTTCCAACTAAATTGTAGTATATGTACAAGATTTACTATACCATCCCCATTATATTTGCATTTGTTTAAGCTACTGATATTCTTTAACTATGAGTAAGAGTGTAGCCAGAGATCTTGCTTCAGACACGGATCGAATATTCCCAGTTTACCTTTTGATTTTCTTATTTCGAAGGGGTTTCCATTTGCTTGAAACCAGCCCCTTCCCTTCCCTTGTGAATTAATAACCGTATTGTCCCTGGCATTTGTCTGTGAATTAACCTGTTGTAGCACCCCTTAACGATTATAAGACAGGTGGCGTCATCAGCAGAAGCGACACCGTAATCTATACACCAACATAACAGAAAGATATGTGGCAATTTTACCAGAAAATTTGTGCCAGTAGATTGATAGATCTACACAATACACTTCGTAAAGCAGTACTGTAATATTCATTTTCCTTTAAGAATTTTATACGTACTGGTGTGAACACACAAGTAAATTCTGACAGTGAAAACGTCACTTTTCGTTGAAAATTTCATTCCTTACTCCACAAGGGGATAAAACTCTTGTTCAGACAAGTGGCGTCTTCAGAAGGACTGGCACTTCACATTAACAGAACAGCAAGGCTATGAGACAATCTTAGCAGGAAATTTGTGCTTGTGGATTGATGGATGAACGCAGAACAATTCAGAAAGCATTATTGCAATTTACAGATTTTTAATCTTTTTATACGTTTTGGTATAAACAGGAAAGATAGTTCTCACAGTGAAAAAATCAGTTTTTCTTGAATAAATATTTTCCTTACTTCACAAGATGTTAACACTCTGGTACACCACAAAAAAAATCATATACCTATTTTCTGCTCGTTAAGAGGTCCTGTTTCACTGGGAATTAAATCAAGTGACAGTACCTCTTACCGATTAGAAGACAGGTGGTGTCATCAGCAGGAGCGACAACCTAATATCGAGACCAACAAAACAGAAATTTATAAGGGATTTTGCCAGGAAATTTGGGACTGCGAATTGATGAGCCACGGAACTGATGATTTTTTTGACCGTACAGTGAAATGTTTTCTTGTGAAATGTTGATTATGAACGTGTGTTTAATGTCTATTTAAAAATTGCTTTGTATACGAGTTTTGTGTGTAATTAAAATAAACTGCGGCTGCTCTAAGACTACACCAAGCTTAAATACGCTTTATTTACACATGGTTCATATTTCATAAAATCGTTTCGAAAAACCACTCTGCGTAACTAATTTATGACTTAATTAAAACGTAATGTCCTATATATGTTCTATAAATAGACGTATTTATATACAGATGTAAACTATTATTCGATCTCTCGTACTTGTGATTTTACATGTATCTAAAGGATTGTAGTACTTTATGTGATAGTGGTAATTTTTGTCTCTTTTATTTCATATGTTAATTATAAACCTATTGCCTATTTTATCAGATAAAAGTATTTCACATGAAATACTTTTATAGAATTAGGCATAAAGTAAATCGGTTTATGCATACTGTTCCACTGATGTGGATGCAGGATCCAAAGCCGACACAATTAAAGTATCAGGCACGTGTTTGAAATCACGAGGTCTATGTTTTGTATGTCTGTAGTATAAGTTAGGGGCTAGATTAACTTATAATACAGTATACTTAAAACTATTTAAAACAAATATAATTAGACCAAATTGTTTGAAGTACCCTAAGAAATTCCATATTGCTGGGATATTATGTTCCACAGTTTATCTCTTTTCACATATATTAATATATGGTTTTTTTTCTTTCGTTGGACAAGGGTGCCTCTCGTGGATTGTATATACACTGTTACAAATTACTGTATTCATCAAGTTTAATAAATGTGTAATATACAAGGTAAAGGTAGCACGAGTTAGGAGTACCATACCAATGAGTGTGTACGACCAATTGAATACAGTGTATTACTATGCAATACATAATTACCATACGTTAAACAAATTCCATTTTGGCTACAATTTGTATTCAGTCTTTAGATACAAAGTCATACACTTAGTAGAGTGCTTTAGTTTATATGTTCTTAGTAGCATTGTGTGAGATACGTTGCAGGTATCACTACTGTAGTTTCAATCGTTCAGTAAATAATCTTGCCTTTCATCAGCAATATGTGAGGGAGTTACGGTTTGAAAAACTACTGATAGCTCAGATACTGTACTACGATTGACGATCACATCATTCGCAACCAATTTATGTAGATTCGTTTACACAATAATATTTGAGTTACGAATATAAACTATCATTTTATTCTGAGCTAACTATGTATGTTATAGTTATCAAATAATGATATAACAAAATGTTATGTAAGAAGTCAGAGTTATGTGTGTCTGTGTGTTTGTGTGTGTGTTTAAAGTTGGAAATGCCGTTTATCAAAGTAAACGTCAAACTTGGTTTTGTGTTTTGTTACGGAATTTATAAGATCGTTTTGCCAACATCGTCGAGAAGTACATAATTTTATAGTACTTCTTTTTTAAGTAGGCGTACATTAACTCGGTTTCTCGTATAGTGTATCACTGATGTGGATACATTACGTTAAAGCCGATACATTGAACGCATAAAACTTATTTACATATACTAATACTCTTGGTTTTTTCTTAGGTCAAAAATACTAATACTTTGTCTCATTTGTTTCACAGGTCCGAGGCTCAGCCCAAAGGTGTTAGTGGCAACATGGATTTCAAGGTAATTACCAGAATTTTGTTACTCGTATTACAGACACGTAATGCATGCTTAAGCCTGAACATACGATACACTGTACGTTTGTGTACTGCACTTTATTGGTGTTTTGTGTAACCATTAGATGGTTAGAATGAGATACTGTAGGCCTACTGTAATTCCAGTATATCTTAATGGCTATGTTGTTGTTGTAAGCGTCCACGTGGTGCATTATAACAGGTTACAATAGACTGGCGAGAGAACACATATTCCAAATTCATTCTCTTGAAAGACTTATTGCCTCTCACACTTACACTTTTTTGTACCCAAGTGGTTGAATTCCGATCATTTCTAGATTTACAACATCATTGTTTTTCTTAATAACATGCTAATCTACGCCAAATTCCGCCGAGGAGAATCAATGATCCTTGCTAAGGGGTTACCATACTTCCAAGCATTTTCCAGTCAGACGTTTTTAGCATTTCTCTGAGATAGGATTATGTGTAGGTACTTTAAGGGATTATGCCGTACCTTTCCGTAGATATGATTTGCCTTATCAATGCAACTATATTTTTCCACTGCTATTCATAAATTAGGCCTGTATGTTGATTCTCGATACACCAACCGTACCTACTCTTTTCCACATATCACTCAAAGACCCACAATCGTTTGATATTTTGTGTGTCAATCGCTCTATTCTGCAGGTGAACAAAATTAAATTATGTTTTACACAGAAGAGGTTGACGTTTGCGTATTTTACCTTACGGCAGTTTTCCCAAATACTATTCCCCGTTACTATTGTATTCCCAGTTAATAAAAATTCTTTAATAGCATTCTAGATAGTAGTATTGTCTCATTCTGACCATTTTTCTAGAAATATTTCATTGATTCTCTCTCCAATAGCCCCCTCAGCCAAAACCAATGTGTTGTTTTTCTGATATATTTTAGCCGACCTAACGCACGGTCATTGCTATCGACAGTGTTACATGTTCTTTCCAACTGAGTATTGTTTTCCTCTAACCAAACACACAATAACTTATGGGATTATTCAGTAGGAACACGTAAACCGTTATTTGCTTTTAAGGTTTATTAAAAATTATTGTTTAATGTGACAAAGTGAGTTTCCCAGATATACCAATTGAAAACGGGCTTTATTGAGTATTTGTTGTGCTTATCATATACCTGTGTTAGTTTCTAATAGCGAAACGTGAAAGTTTACAAAGATCGATAGTCGTAATTCATTAAGGGAGAAAAAGTACATGTTAATGATACCAGTATATGCTTTCGATGTGATACGCCTTATGGGAATCTGTTAGCTTATAAAATTTGTTTTATGAATATTACGTAGATATTATCGCAGAAACAGAAAAGGCCTCGTTTGTATCCATGAAACTTCACGGACCAACAGAGATGTAAGTTGTGTTGCCTTTTTCCTTATGCGGGCGTCGCGGTGTAGCATTATGTTCTATGATTTACATAAAATATATAAATATTATTTTTCTCTGACAGTTCGATTATATTCTTTACCTACATCTGTAAGTTCAATTTAATAATTTATAAATGGTTTACATGGTAGATGATTTTTTTTTTATTCAGTAATGTTTGAACTTTATATGACCCGTCTTGAGGTGTAAATCTTTTTCAATATCTGCCAGTCTGTATCATATATATGATTTAATGTGTAACGTATAATAGACATACCATATTTTTGCTACGTGTGTGAGATGTGCCGAAAAATGTTTAATATACTATTTAGAACATCTGTTACATTTGGCACTGACTTGTTATTTATTTACGAGTACACTAGCTGATTCACCAAGGTTGTCAATAAAGTATGCTGCATATGTTATTACTATATTTGCAGTAGTTGCTATAGTAAGAAGTTTCGATTTATTTGCGTCTTCCCTTTGTAATTTAAAAGTTTTAAAATCCAAGCTTAACTCCTGATCCTTCAACTTCATCATATACAATGTCTTCAGCTACACTATGGCGATTGGATGATATGTTCTCAACAATTTCCCCAATTTACCTATCTCAGGATATAACCGTTAGTCCTCAAGTGTTAGTTTGTATCTTAGATTAAAATTATTTGATAATAATGTTCTGTATTTTGAGTGCGGCTAAATAGAAATATGTTTTTTACTATTCCGTAAATCATCTTTCAATATAAGTATATAAATTTGTAATTCTCTTTCTGAGTCATTATGATTGAATTGTATTTTAGGGCGCGCGTGTGACAGTTAGTAATAAATTGAAACATTATACTATTGCCTGTTCCTAAAAGGTGTATGTTATATACGCTGTAAAGGATAGTGTTTTATATAAATACTATTTATGGAATAGGAATACATTAAATCGGTTTGTACCTTGCTGTTCCAAAAGTGAAGAAACAGCTACAGAAAACCGTACATTAAACATTATTGTTTACTGTAACGGAACTGTGTTTTCCAGATGTACCGATTTTACTGAGTATTTGTGGTTGTTCTTTTAGCTCAATGCAACTACATTTTTCCACTGATACTCGTAAAGTAGGCCTGTGTGTTGATTCTCGATACACTAATCGTACCTACTCTTTTTCGTATATCTCTCTAAGACGACAATCATTCGATGTTTTGTGTGTGGATCGCTCTATTCTGCAAGTGAACAAAATGAAACTATGATTTACACAGAAGAGGTTGACGTTTGCGTATTTTATCTTACGGCAGTTTTCCCAAATACTATTCCCCGTTACTATTGTATTCCCAGTTAATAAAAATTCTTTAACAACATTCTAGGTAGTAGTATTGTCTCTTTTCTGACCTATTTTCTAGAAATATTTCTTTGATTCTCTCGACATTCCCCCCCCCATACCGCTTTGTTTTTCTAGCTGTACTCTGGTATATTTTATCCAAAGACAATAATGTATTGGCTTATTCAATATGGGAGCAGAAACAGGTGAATCCCCTCCCACAAAAATTCATAAGAAATTAACTGCTTAAAACAAATTCTATAACTAGTTTATTATATACTTGCGGGTAATTGGAAAAAGACATTCAAGTAGAAAATCAGCATATGCGGAAGCGGAGAGAAAGCTTTATTTCCTGTATGTATTTTAAAGATTATTGTTCATTGTAGCAAAACTGGGTTTGCAATATATACCGATTGAATGTGGGCATTACTGAGTATTTGTTGTGGTTATCTTCCCTGTGTTAGTTTCTAATATTGAAACGTAAAAGTTTACAAAGATAGATAGTCGTAATTCTTTAACGGAGATAAAGTACGTGTTTATGATACCAGTGTGTGTTTTTGATGTTATATGCCTAATGGAAATCTGGTAGTGTTAGTTTATCTGTAGCAATAATGTGTTGTATTCAGTTCCTTATTGCCTACGTTGCCGAAAAGTATTTTGAGGTATAATACTTTTCCAGTAAGCGGGCAAACAGTAAATCGGTTTATATCGTCTGTACCACTAGTATCGCGTGGATACAGTTTTTTGAAGCCGATACATTTAATATATTTGAATCAGGCACGATATGTTAAAAACGATACGTCTCTAATACTGTAAGTCTGCAGTAATATTTACGTGGTCGGCTCAGTACTGCCGAGCACAAAATTATACGTTTTATTTACACCAAAAATATGAATTATTTCCTAGTGTGTGTGCGTGTGTGATTTACAATATTTTATTTTATAAAAAATGTACGGAATTAAATATAAAATAGGAATTTAACACAAAAACCAATTAGAAAAACTAAAATCAATTAAAACTTACGTGAACGGAGTTAGTAGAAAAATAAGTAAAAAAATTAATTGAAAAATAATAATACAATAAACTTTAGCTGTTTTATGTTAGCTGTCTTTATTAGTTATGTTATTTTGGTAAATTATAAGACGTGTAATTTTATTGCCTAAACAAAAAAGTAGGCCTAACAAGGTCTTCTTAGAGTGTGTATAGCTGTTTCTAAAAAAACAATATAGGCATACATTAATCGGTTTTGTTCAAGTTGTCTCATATATTTAGACACAGTTGGGAAAAAAACCGTACACTAAAAATATGTGAAAATTTGGTCAGCAATTTGTTTTTTTTACAAAACTGGGACAATCTGCAGTCGGAAATACAAACACACGGTTATGTCCTGATCTTCATTTTTAATCTGTCCGTCATCTACGCTCTATAAATTTCAACTAAATTGTAGTATATGTACAAGTTTTACTATACCATGCCCATTATATTTGCATCTGTTTAAGCTACTGATATTCTTTAACTATGAGTAAGAGTGTAGCCAGAGATCTTGCTTCAGACACGGAACGAATATTCCCAGTTTACCTTTTGATTTTCTTATTTCGAAGGGGTTTCCATTTGCTTGAAACAAGCACCTTCCCTTCACTTCTGAATTCACAACAGTATTGTCCCAGGCATTGATCTGTGAATTAAACTAAGTTGTAGCACCCCTTAACGATTATAAGACAGGTGGCGTCATCAGCAGAAGTGACACCGTAATCTATACACCAACAGAACAGAAAGATATGTGGCAATTTTACCAGAAAATTTGTGTCTGTAGATTGATAGATCTACACAGTACACTTCGTAAAGCTGTATTGTAATATTCATTTTTCTTAGGAATTTTATACGAACTGGTGTGAACACACAAGTTAATTCTGACAGTAAAAACGTCACTTTTCGGTAAAAATTGGATTCCTTACTCCACAAGGGAATAAAAATCTTGTTCAGCACTTAGAAAACCATGTAACTATTTTCTGCTCGTTAAGAGGTTTTCTTTGACTGATTTAAACCAAGTCACGGGACCCCTTAACGACTAGAAGACAGGTGGCGTCTTCAGAAGGACTGGCACTTCACAACAACAGAACAGCAAGGCTATGAGACAATCTTAGCAGGAAATTTGTGCCTGTGGATTGATGGATCAACGCAGAACAATTCAAAAAGAATTATTGCAATTTACAGTCTTCTAATCTTTTTATACGTTTTGGTTTAAACAGGAAAGATTGTTCTTACAGTGAAAAAATCAGTTTATCTTGAACAAATATTTTCCTTACTCCACAAGAGGATAACACTCTGGTGCACCACATAGAAAAATCATATACCTATTTTCTACTCGATAAGAGGTCCTGTTTCACTGGGAATTAAATCAAGTGACCGGACCTCTTACCGATTAGAAGACGGGTGGCGTCATCAACAGGAGCGACAACCTAATATAGAACCAACAGAACAGAAATTTATGTGGAATTTAGCCAGGAAATTTGTGCCTGTGGATTGATGGCCCACGGAACTGATGATTTTTTTTGACTTCATGAAATTGAATATTTAAGATTACAAATAGTATTTTACAAAACTGAGTCAATCTGCGTTCGGAAATACCGACATACGGTTATGTCTCCTTCTTAATTTCCAAACTGTTCGCCATCTACGCTCAATCTATGATTTGCCCAACTAAGCTGTGTACAAGTTTCACAATATCAAGTCATCTATATTCGCATGTGAATAACCGACTTACATTCTTTAAATATGAGTAAGAATCTAGCCAGATGTCTTGCTTCATACACAGAACGAATATTTCTAGTTTACCTTTAAATTTCAAATTTTGAAGGCGCTTCCATGTGCTTGAAAGGAGCACCTTACCTTCACTTGTGATTTCAGAACAGTATTGTCCGAAGCTACTTTAATCCCATGACTATAATATATCCATGGCTTACGGATTACCATAACATAAATCATATCTGAGGCAAAGAATCATAATTTGCCAGTTGTGCAGGTATATAACAAGTTTCCTTTTGACTAGTGTTATTTCAATAATGGCGCCTCTTTTGTGCCGGGAAGATGGGTAAAATGTCGACCAATTCAGTACGATTACCTCACTCTGTTGATTGCCACACATTTTGTTGAATCGTTAAATTTTGATCAGTTCTATGTACTTCGTAAGGTAACAATTTTAAATATCATATGATGTACTATTTATTTATGGTGTTTTGTTCAATAACATTATTTCTAGGCATCTCCTTATTCCATAATATATCTGTTACAATGAAGTAATTTCAGAACAATTTCAAACTGTTAGACGTAATATGCTGGAAATTTTGAGTTTCATTAAATGATATTTTCGTAATTTTATATTTATTGCCTTATCCAGCAGTGAAGCGATTTGTACTAGTTTCTACTCGATTGGGCATATATTAAAGGGGCATTGCTACAGGAAGACAAAACAGTACAGTGAAATATTTTCAACTGAAGTTTTGCGTAGGAACGTGTGTTTAATGTCTATTTGAAAATTGCTTTGTATACGAGTTTTGTGTGTAATTAAAAAACAAACTGCGACTGCCCTAAGACCACGCTAAGCTTAAATACGCTTTATTTATTCATAGTTCATATTGCAGTAAAATAGTTTCGTAAAACCACACTGCGTAACTAATTTATGACTTAATTAAAACGTAATGTCTTATATATGTTCTATAAAGAGACGTATTTATATTCAGACGTAAACTATTATACGATCTCTCGTACTTGTGATTTTACATGTATCTAAAGGATTGTAGTACTTAAGTTGTGCCGTAACTATGGAATTTCGCTACGGCAACATACGAATATTGTTTAAGTCAAATTATGGCAATAAGAAGCATTCATTTTGCCGTGTGGTCCGTAGTTGCGTGATATATGGATATCCGCACGCTATCTAGTAGCGATGCGACGCGACTTGAGTTTCACTGCTCCGCTGTGAGGGGCCGTTGCTGGTTGTTGGCTTAGACACGTGTCGTGGTCTCTCTCGCGTCAGCCTTCATCGTGGCGAGACGTTTTCTTGTCGGGCTTCTGGAAAAAGTTTTGTTTTCTTTAATACCGGGCGTATGATTTTTATTATGGCTGGCTGAGTACCAAAGTGTGCCCAGGGGTGTCTGCGGCCCGTTCTACCGTGACCCGAGTGTCAGACCAAGATGAAATGTAAGAAGATCAAGGAACATATACGGGGCTAATGTGCTAATGCCAATCTCGACAGGTATGTCTGGAGAACAATGTTTCTCGTGTGCTGTGGAAGTGAATTTTTGCAAAAAGAAAATTATTAACTTATTCCTATGTGTGCATTTGGCACTACTTGATTCTCTCGTCAAGTGAGGTCCTGGCTAGTTATCTTAACACAAAAAAAAAAAAAAACTTCTGCTTTAATTCTTGATGTTTTTTTACTTTACTTAATATCGGGAATACCCAGGTTATTTTAATGAGTGCAAATTCATTTCTGAACTCAAGTTTTTTCTTTTAAAATTCTGTTGAACTGGACTGGCATCTGATATTTCTTTTAATTGTGAGGACAGCTTCTTATGCTGTTAGTAAGTGATAGTAATACCTTATATGCAAAGATAAAAAAAAAAAAAAAAAAAAAAAAAAAAAAAAAAAAAAAAAAAAAAAAACGAAATGTGTTAAGATACTACTGGTGAATTGGTATCTATTTAAACTTTGTTTGTTGGGTGAAGTCACTTCCCGGCTTACTAGAGTGACGCATGCATAGTTCCTTTATTTTCTATGAGGGGTCTCTCAGTATTTATTAGTGTTATCCATGTAACTGTCTTGTGTGAAAATTGTGAAGTGCATGTAAGTTAAAAGAAAATTATGAAGTCGTATTATTGAGTGCAACTCCTTGTCAGTACAGGTTGTGAACTGTCCATCACATTGGTTCAAACTATGTTATATCCCTTCACGTTTTGGGATTTAGAATTTATTTTAATTCTCTGTGAATTTCAAATCAATGTTAAAATTTTTTTGTATATATATATTCATAAATCTAATGGAACTTAATAATGTTGGCTCAGTTTAAAACATGTTGAATGACTATATTAATTAATTGTTGAGTGATGAGTATATATAAATAGTGTTATGGATCTAGTCATTCGTATACACATATGTGAATGTATAAAACATTTTACATTTTGAGAGACCTGGTTATTTGATATTTTTTTTTAATAATGGTGTACACTATGAGATCAGAAAACCATTGAGCTATACAAGTTTAGTAAAAAATTGAGCACACACATTGTGAATTTCATACTAAAGAACATAATTACTAATTATATTGTTGTTGTTCTTAGTTTTTTGATTGAGATTTCAGATGGTGCATGTTGTTTGTGTAAATTAATTAAAATAGTACAACCAGAGGTGTCCTGTAATAAAAAAACAACTTATTGTTATTAGATGTATTAAATTTTGAAAACCTCTGGATTTATTTTTTATTTATTAATGTTAATAATAATTTATTGCCAAAATATCGAAATTATATTTTTTGTAAAGGTTTTAAAATTTACCGTCGAGGTTTTGTTGCATGTTCATTGTTATTTTAAATAAAATACTTCTATATTCTGGCTACTATTAACTACACGCATTGTACATAAAATTGTAAGGTATTAAAAAAAAAATTTTAGAGAACCAATAAATTTGTTGTTTGTTGAGTTTGGAAATTGAGGTCACCTCATTGCCTAATGGTTTCCCAGCACGAGGCCTTTCTTCCACTAGGAGGCCACCTCCTGGTTTTGAACAAGTGAGCCGGTCATCCAGGTAAGCTGTAGAATTTAGTTACACATTTTAAGAAAATTAAAATTGTAAAAATTGTTAAAATTGGAAAGTTAAAATTGTGTTGTGATGTCATTGATGAGCGGCTCACAAATGGTAGCAGAGCGTGGTTGGACGTAGGCCTGGCCAACTCTGAACCAAAAATTGGAAATTGATGCGGTGGCCTCAATACTTTAATTGGACATGCACTGTCAGTTTTGTGGTGTGTTCTCATATCTCAATGAATGCAATGAGCTTAGGAAGGGTTGATTCTGATATTTTTACTGTAATTATGTGTTCACCATTGTTGTAAAAATTTGGTCTTTGGGAGCGGTAGAACGGGCCGAAGACACGCCTGGGCACACTTTGGTACTCAGCTAGCCATAATAAAAATCATACGGCCGGTATTAAAGAAAACAAAACTTTTTCCAGAAGCCCGACAAGAAAACGTCTCGCCACGATGAAGGCTGACGCGAGAGAGACCACGACACGTGTCTAAGCCAACAACCAGCAACGGCCCCTCACAGCGGAGCAGTGAAACTCAAGTCGCGTCGCATCGCTACTAGATAGCGAGCGGGTATCAATATATCAGGCAACTACGGACCACACGGCAAAATGAGTGCTTCTTATTGCCATAATTAGACATAAACAATATTCCTATGTTGCCGTAACGAAATTCCATAGTTACGGCACAAAGTGTGATAGTGGTAATTTTTGTCTCTTTTATTTAATATGTTAATTATAAACCTATTGCCTATTTATCAGATAAAAGTATTTCATATGGAATACTTTTCTAGAATTAGGCATAAAGTCAATCGGTTTATGCATACTGTTCCACTGATGTGGATGCAGGATCCAAAGCCGACACAATTAAAGTATCAGGCACGTGTTTGAATTCACGAGGTCTATGAATTGTATGTCTGTAGTATAAGTTAATTTTCCGGCATACACAGTCTATAATTTTTCCAACTAAATTTTAGTATATGTACAAGTTTTACTATACCATACCCATTATATTTGCATTTGTTTAAGCTACTGATATTCTTTAACTATGAGTAAAAGTGTAGCCAGAGATCTTGCTTCAGACACGGAACGAAAATTCCCAGTTGTCTTTTGATTTTTTTTTTCGAAGTGTTTTCCATTTGCTTGAAACAAACACCTTCCCTTCACTTCTGAATTCAAAACAGTATTGTCCCAGGCATTGATCTGTGAATTAATCTAAGTTGTAGCACCCCTTAACGATTATAAGACAGGTGGCGTCATCAGCAGAAGCGACACCGTAATCTATACGCGAACAGAACAGAAAGATATGTGGCCATTTTACCAGAAAATTTGTGCCTGTAGATTGATAGATCTACACAGTACACTTCGTAAAGCAGTATTGTAATATTCATTTTTCTTTAAGAATTTTATACGTACTGGTGTGAACACACAAGTTAATTCTGACAGTAAAAACGTCACTTTTCGTTAAAAATTGGATTCATTACTCCACAAGGGGATAAAACTCTTGTTGAGCACATAGAAAATCATGTAACTATTTTCTGCACGTTAAGAGGATTTCTTTGACTGTGAATTAAACCAAGTCAGGGGACCCCTTAACGACTAGAAGACAGGTGGCGTCATCAGCAGGAGCGACAACCTAATATAGAAACCAGCAGAACAGACATTTAAGTGGAATTTTGCAAGGAAATTTGTGCCTGCGGATTGATGGCCCATGGAACTAATGTTTTTTTTTGACCTCATGAAATTGAATATTTACGATTACAAATAGTATTTTACAAAAATTAGTAAATCTGCGTTCGGAAATACCGACATACGGTTATGTCGCCTTCTTAATTTCTAAACTGTTCGCTATCCACGCTCTATGATTTGCCCAACTAAGTTGTAGTATATGTACAAGTTTCACAATATCAAGTCATCTATATTCGCATGTGAATAACCGACTCACATTCTTTAAATATGAATAAGAATCTAGCCAGGTGTCTTGCTTCATACACAGAACGAATGTTCCTAGTTTACCTTTAAATTTCTAATTTTGAGGGCCCTTCCATGTGCTTGAAAGGAGCACCTTACCTTCACTTGTGATTTCAGAACAGTATTGTCCGAAGCTACTTTAAACCCATGACTATAATATATCCATGGCTTACGGATTGCCACAACATAAATCATATCTGAGGCAAAGAATCATAATTTGTTTCAGAATTAAGATTTAGTGATTTTTCATTTGGTGTGTTGGTACAAGATCTTTCTGAGTATCTTCCTTCCTAATTTCCTATTGCTTGCCCTTTCAATGTCCTGACATTATAAATAAAAAGGAGAGGATTTATTGTTTAAATGTGAGTGTGTGTGTGAACCCAACATGCTAGTTGTGCAGGTATACAACAAGTTTCCTTTTGAATAGTGTTAATTCAATTGAGATGATTTTCCTACATGTTAACAAGGAGTATTTAACCTTGTAGAATGTCTTTCTGAAGTACTGGTACACTAAACCGGCTTCTCGTACAGTGTATCGCTAGCGTGAATACATTATGTTAATGTCGATACATTGAACATAAAAAAGCAATTAAGTACTCTACTCAGTTTACTTATAACCATTTATTGTTTGACTTCTAGGGTCAAGAATTCTAAATTTAACACAAACACAGAAGACTACAGGTTGAATCGTAGAATATTGATCAGTTCTATGTACTGCGTAAGGTAACAATTTTAAATATCATATGATATACCGTTTATTTACGGTGCTTTGTGCATTAACATTATTTCTAGGCATCTCCTTATACCATAATATATTATTGCTACAATGAAGTAATTTAAGAACAACTGTCAAAATGTTAGACGTAACATTTTGGAAATTTTGAGTTTCATTAAATGATAGTTTCGTAATTTTATATTTATTGCCTTATCCAGCAGTGAAGCATGATTATAATAGTTTCTACTCGATTGGGCATACATTAGAGGGGCACTGCCAAAGGGAGACAAAACCGTACAGTGAAATATTTTCTTGTGAAATGTTGTCTAAGAACGTGTGTTTAATGTCTATTTGAAAATTGCTTTGAATACGAGTTTTGTGTGTAATTAAAAAAGAAACTGCGACTGGCCTATGACTACGCCAACCTGAAATACGCTTTATTTACTCATAGTTCATATTGCAGTAAAATAGTTTCGTAAAACCACACTGCGTAACTAATTTATGACTTAATTAAAACTTAATGTCTTATATACGTTCTATAAAGAGACGTATTTATAGTCAGAAGTAAACTATTATACGATCTCTCGTACTTGTGATTTTACATGTATCTAAAGGATTGTAGTATTTAAGTGTGATGGTGGTAATTTTGACTCTTTTATTTAATACTTTAATTGTAAACCTATTGCCTATTTTATCAGATAAGTATTTGATGTGGAATACTTTTCTAGAATTAAGAATAAAGTCATCCGGTTTATGCATACTGTTCCACTGATGTGGATGCAGGATCCAAAGCCGACACAATTATAGTATCAGGCACGTGTCTGAATTCACGAGGTCTATGAATTGTATGTCCGTAGTATAAGTTAATTTTCCGTCATAAACGGTCTATAACTTTTCCAACTAAATTGTAGTATATGTACAAGTTTTACTATACCATCCCCATTATATTTGCATTTGTTTAAGCTACTGATATTCTTTAACTATGAGTAAGAGTGTAGCCAGAGATCTTGCTTCAGACACGGAACGAGTATTCCCAGTTGCCTTTTGATTTTCTTAATTCGAAGTGTTTTCCATTTGCTTGAAACAAGCACCTTCCCTTCACTTCTGAATTCATAACAGTATTGTCCCAGGCATTGATCTGTGAATTAATCTAAGTTGTAACACCCCTTAACGATTATAAGACAGGTGGCGCCATCAGCAGAAGCGACACCGTAATCTGTACACCAACAGAACAGAAAGATATGTGGCAATTTTACGAGAAAATTTTTGCCTGTAGATTGATAGATCTACACAGTACACTTCGTAACGCAGTATTGTAATATTCATTTTTCCTTAAGAATTTTATACGTACTGGTGTGAACACACAAGTTAATTCTGACAGTAAAAACGTAACTTTTCGTTAAAAATTGGATTCATTACTCCACAAGGGGATAAACCTCTTGTTGAGCACATAGAATATCATGTAACTATTTTCTGCTCGTTAAGAGGTTTTCTTTGACTCTGAATTAAACAAAGTCAGGGGACCCCTTAACGACTAGAAGACAGGTGGCGTCTTCAGAAGGACTGGCACTTCACAACAACAGAACAGCAAGGCTATGAGACAATCTTAGCAGGAAATTTGTGCCTGTCGATTGATGGATCAACGCAGAACAATTCAAAAAGCATTATTGCAATTTACAGTCTTTTAATATTTTATACGTATTGGTATAAACAGGAAAGATATTTCTCACAGAGAAAAAATCAGTTTTTCTTGAACAAATATTTTCCTTACTCCACAAGAGGATAACACTCTGGTACACCACACAGAAAAATCATTTACCTTTTTTCTGCTCGGTAAGAGGTCCTGATTCACTGGGAATTAAAACAAGTGTCCGGACCTCTTACCGACTAGAAGGCGGGTGGCGTCATCAGCAGGAGCGACAACCTAATATAGAACCAACAGAACAGAAATTTCTGTGGAATTTTGCCAGGAAATTTGGGCCTGTAAATTGTGGGCCACGGAACTGATGATTTTTTGACCTCATGAAATTGAATATTTAAGATTATAAATAGTATTTTTCACAACTGAGTCAATCTGCGTTCGGCAATACCGACATACGGTTATGTCGCCTTGTTAATTTCTAAACTGTTCGCCACCTACGGTCTATGATTTGCCCAACTAATTTGTAGTATATGTACAAGTTTCACAATATCATTTCATCTATATTCGCATGTGAATAACCGACTAACATTCTTTAAATATGAGTAAGAATCTAGCCAGGTGTCTTCATTCATACACAGAACGAATATTCCTAGTTTACCTTTAAATTTCAAATTTTGAAGGCACTTCCATGTGCTTGAAAGGAGCACCTTACCTTCACTTGTGATTTCAAAACAGTATTGTCTGAAGCTACTTTAAACCCATGACTATAATATATCCATGGCTTCCGGATTACCATAACATAAATCATATCTGAGGCAAAGAATAATAATTTGTTTCAGAATTAAGATTTAGTGATTTTTCATTTGGTGTGTTGGTACAAGAACTTTCTGAGTATCTTCCTTCCTAATTTCCTATTGCTTGCCCTTTCAATGTCCTGACATTATAAATAAAAAGGAGAGGATTTATTGTTTAAATGTGAGTGTGTGTGTGAACCCAACATGCTAGTTGTGCAGGTATACAACAAGTTTCCTTTTGAATAGTGTTAATTCAATTGAGATGATTTTCCTACATGTTAACAAGGAGTATTTAACCTTGTAGAATGTCTTTCTGAAGTACTGGTACACTAAACCGGCTTCTCGTACAGTGTATCACTAGCGTGAATACATTATGTTAATGTCGATACATTGAACATAAATAAGCAATTAAGTGCCTACTCAGTTTACATATAACCATGTATGGTTTGACTTCTAGGGACAAGAATTCTAAATTTTGGACAAACACAGAAGACTACAGGTTGAATTGTAGAATATTGATCAGTTGTATGTACTGCGTAAGGTAACAATTTTAAATATCATATGATATACCGTTTATGTACGGTGTTTTGTGCAATAACATTATTTCTAGGCATCTCCTTATCCCGTAATATAAAATTGTTACAATGAAGTAATTTCAGAACAAATTTCAAACTGTTAGACGTAACATGTTGGAAATTTTGAGTTTCATTAAATGATAGTTTCGTAGTTTTATATTTATTGCCTTATTCAGAAGTGAAGCGTTATTATAATAGTTTCTACTCGATTGGGCATACATTAAAGGGACACTGCCACAGAGAGACAAAACCGTACAGTGAAATATTTTCTTGTGAAATTTTGTGTAAGAACGTGTGTTTAATGTCTATTTGAAAATTGCTTTGTATACGAGTTTTGTGTGAATTTAAAACTATTGCCTATTTTATCAGATAAAAGTATTTCATATGGAATACTTTTCTAGAATTAGGCATAAAGTAAATCGGTTTATGCATACTGTTCCACTGGTGTGGATGCATGTTCCAAAGCCGACACAATGTATCAGGCACGTGTTTGAATTCACGAAGTCTATGTATTGTATGTTTGTAGTATAAGCTAATTTTCCGTCATACTCGGTCTACAATTTTTCCAACTAAATTGTAGTATATGCACAAGATTTACTATACCATCCCCATTATATTTGCATTTGTTTAAGCTACTGATATTTTTTAACTATGAGTAAGAGTGTAGCCAGAGATCTTGCTTCAGACACGGATCGAATATTCCCAGTTTACCTTTGATTTTCTTATTTCGAAGGGGTTTCCATTTGCTTGAAACCAGCCCTTTCCCTTCCCTTGTGAATTAATAACAGTATTGTACCTGGCATTGATCTGTGAATTAATCTGTTGTAGCACCCCTTAACGATTATAAGACAGGTGGCGTCATCAGCAGAAGCGACACCGTAATCTATTCACCAACATAACAGAAAGATATGTGGCAATTTTACCAGAAAATTTGTGCCTGTAGATTGATAGATCTACACAATACACTTCGTAAAGCAGTACTGTAATATTCATTTTCCTTTAAGAATTTTATACGTACTGGTGTGAACACACAAGTAAATTCTGACAGTGAAAATGTCACTTTTCGTTGAAAATTGGATTCCTTACTCCACAAGGGGATAAAACTCTTGTTCAGACAGGTGGCGTCTTCAGAAGGACTGCCACTTCACAACAACAGAACAGCAAGGCTATGAGACAATCTTAGCAGGAAATTTGTGCTTGTGGATTGATGGATGAACGCAGAACAATTCAGAAAGCATTATTGCAATTTACAGTTTTTTAATCTTTTTATACGTTTTGGTATAAACAGGAAAGATAGTTCTCACAGTGAAAAAAATCAGTTTTTCTTGAATAAATATTTTCCTTACTCCACAAGATGTTAACACTCTGGTACACCACAAAAAAAATCATATACCTATTTTCTGCTCGTTAAGAGGTCCTGTTTCACTGGGAATTAAATCAAGTGACAGTACCTCTTACCGATTATAAGACAGGTGGTGTCATCAGCAGGAGCGACAACCTAATATCGAGACCAACAAAACAGAAATTTATATGGAATTTTGCCAGCAAATTTGGGACTGCGAATTGATGAGCCACGGAACTGATGATTTTTTTGACCGTACAGTGAAATGTTTTCTTGTGAAATGTTGATTATGAACGTGTGTTTAATGTCTATTTAAAAAAAATTGCTTTGTATACGAGTTTTGTGTGTAATTAAAATAAACTGCGACTGCTCTAAGACTACACCAAGTATAAATACGCTTTATTTACACATGGTTCATATTTCATAAAATCGTTTAGAAAAAACACACTGTGTAACTAATTTATGACTTAATTAAAACTTAATGTCTTATATACGTTCTATAAAGAGACGTATTTATAGTCAGACGTAAACTATTATACGATCTCTAGTACTTGTGATTTTACATGTATCTAAAGGATTGTAGTACTTAAGTGTGATGGTGGTAATTTTTGACTCTTTTATTTAATATGTTAATTATAAACCTATTGCCTATTTTATCAGATAAAAGTATTATATATGAAATACTTTTTTAGAATTAGGCATAAAGCAAATCGGTTTATGCATACTGTTCCACTGATGTGGATGCAGGATCCAAAGCCGACACAATTAAAGTATCAGGCACGTGTTTGAAATCACGAGGTCTATGCTTTGTATGTCTGTAGTATAAGTTAGGGGCTAGATTAACTTATAATACAGTATACTTAAAACTATTTAAAACAAATATAATTAGACCAAATTGTTTGAAGTACCCTAAGAAATTCCATATTGCTGGGATATTATGTTCCACAGTTTATCTCTTTTCACATATATTAATATATGGTTTTTTTTTTGTTTCGTTGGACAAGGGTGCCTCTCGTGGATTGTATATACACTGTTAAAAATTACTGTATTCATCAAGTTTAATAAATGTGTAATATACAAGGTAAAGGTAGCACGAGTTAGGAGTACCATACCAATGAGTGTGTACGACCAATTGAATACAGTGTATTACTATGCAATACATAATTACCATACGTTAAACAAATTCCATTTTGGCTACAATTTGTATTCAGTCTTTAGATACAAAGTCATACACTTAGTAGAGTGCTTTAGTTTATATGTTCTTAGTAGCATTGTGTGAGATACGTTGCAGGTATCACTACTGTAGTTTCAATCGTTCAGTAAATAATCTTGCCTTTCATCAGCAATATGTGAGGGAGTTACGGTTTGAAAAACTACTGATAGCTCAGATACTGTACTACGATTGACGATCACATCACTTCGCAACCAATTTATGTAGATTCGTTTACACAATAATATTTGAGTTACGAATATAAACTATCATTTTATTCTGAGCTAACTATGTATGTTATAGTTATCAAATAATGATATAACTAAATGTTATGTAAGAAGTCAGAGTTATGTGTGTTTGTGTGTGTGTTTAAAGTTGGAAATGCCGTTTATCAAAGTAAACGTCAACCTTGGTTTTGTGTTTTGTTACGGAATTTATAAGATAGTTTTGCCAACATCGTCGAGAAGTACATAATTTTATAGTACTTCTTTTTTAAGTAGGCGTACATTAACGCGGTTTCTCGTATAGTGTATCACTGATGTGGATACATTACGTTAAAGCCGATACATTTAACGCATAAAACTTATTTACATATACTAATACTCTTGGCTTTTTCTTAGGTCAAAAATACTAATATTTTGTCTCATTTGTTTCACAGGTCCGAGGCTCAGCCCAAAGGTGTTAGTGGCAACATGGATTTCAAGGTAATTACCAGAATTTTGTTACTCGTATTACAGACACGTAATGCATGCATAAGCCTGTACATACGCTACACTGTACGTTTGTGTACTGCACTTTATTGGTGTTTTGTGTAACCATTAGATGGTTAGCATGAGATACTGTAGGCCTACTGTAATTCCAGTATATCTTTATGGCTATGTTGTTGTTGTAAGCGTCCACGTGGTGCATTATAACAGGTTACAATAGACTGGCGAGAGAACACATATTCCAAATTCATTCTCTTGAAAGACTGTAATGCTGCTCACACTTACACTTTTTTGTACCCAAGTCGGTGAATTCCGATCATTTCTAGATTTACAACATCATTGTTTTTCTTAATAACATGCTAATCTACGCCAAATTCCGCCGAGGAGAATCAATGATCCTTGCTAAGGGGTTACCATACTTCCAAGCATTTTCCAGTCAGACGTTTTTAGCATTTCTCTGAGATAGGATTATGTGTAGGTAATTTAAGGGATTATGCCGTACCTTTCCGTAGATATGATATGCCTTATAAATCCAACTACATTTTTCCACTGATATTGATAAATTAGGCCTGTATGTTGATTCTCGATACACCAACCGTACCTACTCTTTTCCACATATCACTCAAAGACCCACAATCGTTTGATGTTTTGTGTGTCAATTGCTCTATTCTCCAGGTGAACAAAATTAAATTATGTTTTACACAGAAGAGGTTGACGTTTGCGTATTTTACCTTACGGCAGTTTTCCCAAATACTATTCCCCGTTACTATTGTATTCCCAGTTAATAAAAATTCTTTAATAGCATTCTAGATAGTAGTATTGTCTCTTTCTGACCATTTTTCTAGAAATATTTCATTGATTCTCTCTCCATTAGCCCCCTCAGCCAAGACCAATGTGTTGTTTTTCTGATATATTTTAGCCGACCTAACGCACGGTCATTGCTATCGACAGTGTTACATGTTCTTTCCAACTGAGTATTGTTTTCCTCTAACCAAACACACAATAACTTATGGGATTATTCAGTAGGAACACGTAAACCGTTATTTGCTTTTAAGGTTTATTAAAAATTATTGTTTAATGTGACAAAGTGAGTTTCCCAGATATACCAATTGAAAACGGGCTTTATTGAGTATTTGTTGTGCTTATCATATACCTGTGTTAGTTTCTAATAGCGCAACGTGAAAGTTTACAAAGATCGATAGTCGTAATTCATTAAGGGAGAAAAAGTACATGTTAATGATACCAGTATGTGCTTTCGATGTGATACGCCTTATGGGAATCTGTTAGCTTATAAAATTTGTTTTATGAATATTACGTAGATATTATCGCAGAAACAGAAAAGGCCTCGTTTGTATCCATGAAACTTCACGGACCAACAGAGATGTAAGTTGTGTTGCCTTTTTCCTTATGCGGGCGTCGCGGTGTAGCATTATGTTCTATGATTTACATAAAATATATAAATATTATTTTTCTCTGACAGTTCGATTATATTCTTTACGTACATCTGTAAGTTCAATTTAATAATTTATAAATGGTTTACATGGTAGATGATTTTTTTTTTATTCAGTAATGTTTGAACTTTATATGACCCGTCTTGAGGTGTAAATCATTTTCAATATCTGCCAGTCTGTATCATATATATGATTTAATGTGTAACGTATAATAGACATACCATATTTTTGCTACGCGTGTGAGATGTGCCGAAAAATGTTTAATATACTATTTAGAACATCTGTTAAATTTGGCACTGACTTGTTATTTATTTACGAGTACACTAGCTGATTCACCAAGGTTGTCAATAAAGTATGCTGCATATGTTATTACTATATTTGCAGTAGTTGCTATAGTAAGAAGTTTCGATTTATTTGCGTCTTCCCTTTGTAATTTAAAAGTTTTAAAATCCAAGCTTAACTCCTGATCCTTCAACTTCATCATGTACAATGTCTTCAGCTACACTCTCGCGATTGGATGATATGTTCTCAACAATTTCTCCAATTTACCTATCTCAGGATATAACCGTTAGTCCTCAAGTGTTAGTTTGTATCTTAGTTTAAAATTATTTGATAATAATGTTCTGTATTTTGAATGCGGCTAAATAGACATATGTTTTTTACTATACCGTAAATCATCTTTCAATATAAGTATATAAATTTTTAATTCTCTTTCTGAGTCATTATGATTGAATTGTATTTTAGGGCGCGCGTGTGACAGTTAGTAATAAATTGAAACATTATACTTTTGCCTGTTCCTAAAAGGTGTATGTTATATACGCTGTAAAGGACAGTGTTTTATATAAATACTATTTATGGAATAGGAATACATTAAATCGGTTTGTACTTTGCTGTTCCAAAAGTGAAGAAACAGCTACAGAAAACCGTACATTAAACATTATTGTTTACTGTAAGGGAACTGGGTTTTCCAGATGTACCGATTTTACTGAGTATTTGTGGTTGTTCTTTTAGCTCAATGCAAATACATTTTTCCACTGATACTCGTAAAGTAGGCCTGTGTGTTGATTCTCGATACACTAATCGTACCTACTTTTTTTCGTATATCTCTCTAAGACGACAATCATTCGATGTTTTGTGTGTGGATTGTTCTGTTCTGCAAGTGAACAAAATGAAACTATGATTTACACAGAAGAGGTTGGCGTTTGCGTATTTTACCTTACGGCAGTTTTCCCAAATACTATTCCCCGTTACTATTGTATTCCCAGTTAATAAAAATTCTTTAACAACATTCTAGGTAGTAGTATTGTCTCTTTTCTGACCTATTTTCTAGAAATATTTCTTTGATTCTCTCGACATTCCCCCCCCCCCATACCGCTTTGTTTTTCTATCTGTACTCTGGTATATTTTATCCAAAGACAATAATGTATTGGCTTATTCAATATGGGAGCAGAAACAGGTGAATCCCCACGCACAAAAATTCATTAGTAATTAACTGCTAAAAATAAATTCTATAACTAGTTTATTATATACTTGCGGGTAATTGGAAAAAAACATTCAAGTAGAAAATCAGCATATGCGGAAGCGGAGAGAAAGCTTTATTTCCTGTATGTATTTTAAAGATTATTGTTTATTGTAGCAAAACTGGGTTTGCAGTATATACCGATTGAATGTGGGCATTACTGAGTATTTGTTGTGGTTATCTTCCCTGTGTTAGTTTCTAATATTGAAACGTTAAAGTTTACAAATATAGATAGTCGTAATTCGTTAACGGTGATAAAGTACGTGTTTATGATACCAGTGTGTGTTTTTGATGTTATATGCCGAATGGAAATCTGGTAGTGTTAGGTTATCTGTACCAACAATGTGTTGTATTCAGTTCCTTATTGCCTACGTTGCCGAAAAGTATTTTGAGGTATAATACTTTTCCAGTAAGCGGGCAAACAGTAAATCGGTTTATATCGTCTGTACCACTAGTATCGTGTGGATACAGTTTTTTGAAGCCGATACATTTAATATATTTGAATCAGGCACGATATGTTAAAAACGATACGTCTCTAATACTGTAAGTCTGCAGTACTATTTACGTGGTCGGCTCAGTACTGCCGAGCACAAAATTATACGTTTTATTTACACCAAAAATATGAATTATTTGCTAGTGTGTGTGCGTGTGTGATTTACAATATTTTCTTTTATAAAAAATGTACGGAATTAAATATAAAATAGGAATTTAACACAAAAACCAATTAGAAAAAACTAAAATCAATTAAAACTTACGTGAACTAAGTTAGTAGATAAATAAGTAAAAAAATTAATTGAAAAATAATAATACAATAAACTTTAGCTGTTTTATGTTAGCTGTCTTTATTAGTTATGTTATTTTGGTAAATTATAAGACGTGTAATTTTATTGCCTAAACAAAAAAGTAGGCCTAACAAGGTGTTTTTAGAGTGTGTATAGCTGTTTCTAAAAAAAAAATATAGGCATACATTAATCGGTTTTGTTCAAGTTGTCTCATATATTTAGACACAGTTGGGAAAAAAAACGTACACTAAAAATATGTGAAAATTTGGTCAGCAATTTGTTTTTTTTACAAAACTGGGACAACCTGCAGTCGGAAATACAAACACACGGTTATGTCCTGATCTTCATTTTTAAACTGTCCGTCATCCACGCTCTATAAATTTCAACTAAATTGTAGTATATGTACAAGTTTTACTATACCATGCCCATTATATTTGCATCTGTTTAAGCTACTGATATTCTTTAACTATGAGTAAGAGTGTAGCCAGAGATCTTGCTTCAGACACGGAACGAATATTCCCAGTTTACCTTTTGATTTTCTTATTTCGAAGGGGTTTCCATTTGCTTGAAACCAGCACCTTCCCTTCACTTCTGAATTCACAACAGTATTGTCCCAGGCATTGATCTGTGAATTAATCTAAGTTGTAGCACCCCTTAACGATTATAAGACAGGTGGCGTCATCAGCAGAAGTGACACCGTAATCTATACACCAACAGAACAGAAAGATATGTGGCAATTTTACCAGAAAATTTGTGTCTGTAGATTGATAGATCTACACAGTACACTTCGTAAAGCTGTATTGTAATATTCATTTTTCTTAGGAATTTTATACGAACTGGTGTGAACACACAAGTTAATTCTGACAGTAAAAACGTCAGTTTTCGTTGAAAATTGGATTCCTTACTCCACAAGGGGATAAAAATCTTGTTCAGCACTTAGAATATCATGTAACTATTTTCTGCTCGTTAAGAGGTTTTCTTTGACTGTGAATTAAACCAAGTCAGGGGACCCCTTAACGACTAGAAGACAGGTGGCGTCTTCAGAAGGACTGGCACTTCACAACAACAGAACAGCAAGGCTATGAGACAATCTTAGCAGGAAATGTGTGCCTGTGGATTGATGGATCAACGCAGAACAATTCAAAAAGCATTATTGCAATTTTCAGTTTTTTAATCTTTTTATACGTTTTGGTTTAAACAGGAAAGATTGTTCTTACAGTGAAAAAACAGTTTATCTTGAACAAATATTTTCCTTACTCCACAAGAGGATAACACTCTGGTGCACAACATAGAAAAATCATATACCTATTTTCTACTCGATAAGAGGTCCTGTTTCACTGGGAATTAAATCAAGTGACCGGACCTCTTACCGACTAGAAGAAGGGTGGCGTCATCAACAGGAGCGACAACCTAATATAGAACCAAAAGAGCAGAAATTTATGTGGAATTTAGCCAGGAAATTTGTGCTTGTGGATTGATGGCCCACGTAACTGATGATTTTTTTTTGCCATCATGAAATTGAATATTTACGATTACAAATAGTATTTTACAAAACTGAGTCAATCTGCGTTCGGAAATGCCGACATACGGTTATGTCACCTTATTAATTTCCAAACTGTTCGCCATCTACGCTCTATGTATTGCCCAACTAAGCTGTGTACAAGTTTCACAATATCAAGTCATCTATATTCGCATGTGAATAACCGACTCACATTCTTTAAATATGAGTAAGAATCTAGCCAGATGTCTTGCTTCATACACAGAACGAATATTTCTAGTTTACCTTTAAATTTCAAATTTTGAAGGCGCTTCCATGTGCTTGAAAGGAGCACCTTACCTTCACTTGTGATTTCAGAACAGTATTGTCCGAAGCTACTTTAATCCCATGACTATAATATATCCATGGCTTACGGATTACCATAACATAAATCATATCTGAGGCAAAGAATCATAATTTGCCAGTTGTGCAGGTATATAACAAGTTTCCTTTTGACTAGTGTTATTTCAATAATGGCGCCTCTTTTGTGCCGGGAAGATGGGTAAAATGTCGACCAATTCAGTACGATTACCTCACTCTGTTGATTGCCACACATTTTGTTGAATCGTTAAATTTTGATCAGTTCTATGTACTTCGTAAGGTAACAATTTTAAATATCATATGATGTACTATTTATTTATGGTGTCTTGTTCAATAACATTATTTCTAGGCATCTCCTTATTCCATAATATATCTGTTACAATGAAGTAATTTCAGAACAATTTCAAACTGTTAGACGTAATATGCTGGAAATTTTGAGTTTCATTAAATGATATTTTCGTAATTTTATATTTATTGCCTTATCCAGCAGTGAAGCGATTTGTACTAGCTTCTACTCGATTGGGCATATATTAAAGGGGGCATTGCTACAGGAAGACAAAACAGTACAGTGAAATATTTTCATCTGAAGTTTTGCGTAAGAACGTGTGTTTAATGTCTATTTGAAAATTGCTTTGTATACGAGTTTTGTGTGTAATTAAAAAACAAACTGCGACTGCCCTAAGACCACGCTAAGCTTAAATACTCTTTATTTACTCACAGTTCATATTGCAGTAAAATAGTTTCGTAAAACCACACTGCGTAACTAATTTATGACTTAATTAAAACGTAATGTCTTATATATGTTCTATAAAGAGTCGTATTTATATTCAGACGTAAACTATTATACGATCTCTCGTACTTGTGATTTTACATGTATCTAAAGGATTGTAGTACTTAAGTTGTGCCGTAACTATGGAATTTCGCTACGGCAACATACGAATATTGTTTAAGTCAAATTATGGCAATAAGAAGCATTCATTTAGCCGTGTGGTCCGTAGTTGCGTGATATATGGATACCCGCACGCTATCTATTAGCGATGCGACGCGACTTGAGTTTCACTCCTCCGCTGTGAGGAGCCGTTGCTGGTTGTTGGCTTAGACACGTGTCGTGGTCTCTCTCGCGTCAGCCTTCATCGTGGCGAGACGTTTTCTTGTCGGGCTTCTGGAAAAAGTTTTGTTTTCTTTAATACCGGGCGTATGATTTTTATTATGGCTGGCTGAGTACCAAAGTGTGCCCAGGGGTGTCTGCGGCCCGTTCTACCGTGATCCGAGTGTCAGACCAAGATGAAATGTAAGAAGATCAAGGAACATATACGGGGCTAATGTGCTAATGCCAATCTCGACAGGTATGTCTGGAGAACAATTTTTCTCGTGTGCTGTGGAAGTGAATTTTTGCAAAAAGAAAATTATTAACTTATTCCTATGTGTGCATTTGGCACTACTTGATTCTCTCGTCAAGTGAGGTCCTGGCTAGTTATCTTAACACAAAAAAAAAAACACTTTTGCTTTAATTCTTGATGTTTTTTTACTTTACTTAATATCGGGAATACCCAGGTTATTTTAATGAGTGCAAATTCATTTCTGAACTCAAGTTTTTCTTTTAAAATTCTGTTGAACTGGGCTGGCATCTGATATTTCTTTTAATTGTGAGGACAGCTTCTTATGCTGTTAGTAAGTGATAGTAATACCTTATATGCAAAGCTTAAAAAAAACGAAATGTGTTAAGATACTACTGGTGAATTGGTATCTATTTAAACTTTGTTTGCTGGGTGAAGGCACTTCCCGGCTTACTAGAGTGACGCATGCATAGTTCCTTTATTTTCTATGAGGGGTCTCTCAGTATTTATTAGTGTTATCCATGTAACTGTCTTGTGTGAAAATTGTGAAGTGCATGTAAGTTAAAAGAAAATTATGAAGTCGTATTATTGAGTGCAACTCCTTGTCAGGAAGGGTTGTGAACTGTCCATTACATTGGTTCAAACTATGTTATATCCCTACACGTTTTGGGATTTAGAATTTATTTTAATTCTCTGTGAATTTCAAATCTATGTTAAAATTTTTTTGTGTATATATATATATATATATATATATATATATATATGTATATATATTCATAAATCTAATGGAACTTAATAATGTTGGCTCAGTTTAAAACATGTTGAATGAATATATTAATTAATTGTTGAGTGATGAGTATATATAAATAGTGTTATGGATCTAGTCATTCGTATACACACATGTGTATGTATAAAACATTTTACATTTTGAGAGACCTGGTTATTTGATATTTTTTTTTAATAATGGTGTACACTATGAGATCAGAAAACCATTGAGCTATACAAGTTTAGTAAAAAATTGAGCACACACATTGTGAATTTCATACTAAAGAACATAATTACTAATTATATTGTTGTTGTTCTTATTTTGTTGATTGAGATTTCAGATGGTGCATGTTGTTTGTGTACATTAATTAAAATAGTACAACCAGAGGTGTCCTGTAATAAAAAAAAACTTATTGTTATTAGATGTATTAAATTTTGAAAACCTCTGGATTTATTTTTTTATTTATTAATGTTAATAATATTTTAATGCCAAAATATCGAAATTATATTTTTTGTAAAGGTTTTAAAATTTACCGTCGAGGTTTTGTTGCATGTTCATTGTTATTTTAAATAAAATACTTCTATGTTCTGGCTACTATGAACTACACGCATTGTACATAAAATTGTAAGTTATTAAAAAAAAAAATTTTAGAGAACCAATAAATTTGTTGTTTGTTGAGTTTGGAAATTGAGGTCAACTCATTGCCTAATGGTTTCCCAGCACGAGGCCTTTCTTCCACTAGGAGGCCTCCTCCTGGTTTTGAACAAGTGAGCCGGTCATCCAGGTAAGCTGTAGAATTTAGTTACACATTTTAAAAAAGTTAAAATTGTAAAAATTGTTAAAATTGAAAAGTTAAAATTGTGTTGTGATGTCATTGATGAGCGGCTCACAAATGGTAGCAGAGCGTTGTTGGACGTAGGCCTGGCCAACTCTGAACCAAAAATTGGAAATTGATGCGGTGGCCTCAATACTTTAATTGGACATGCACTGTCAGTTTTGTGGTGTGTTCTCATATCTCAATGAATGTAATGAGCTTAGGAAGGGTTGATTCTGATATTTTTACTGTAATTATGTGTTCACCATTGTTGTAAAAATTTGGTCTTTGGGAGCGGTAGAACGGGCCGCAGACACTCCTGGGCACACTTTGGTACTCAGCCAGCCATAATAAAAATCATACGGCCGGTATTAAAGAAAACAAAACTTTTTCCAGAAGCCCGACAAGAAAACGTCTCGCCACGATGAAGGCTGACGCGAGAGAGACCACGACACGTGTCTAAGCCAAAAACCAGCAACGGCCCCTCACAGCGGAGGAGTGAAACTCAAGTCGCGTCGCATCGCTACTAGATAGCGTGCGGATATCCATATATCACGCAACTACGGACCACACGGCAAAATGAATGCTTCTTATTGCCATAATTTGACTTAAACAATATTCGTATGTTGCCGTAACGAAATTCCATAGTTACGGCACAAAGTGTGATAGTGGTAATTTTTGTCTCTTTTATTTAATAGGTTAATTATAAACCTATTGCCTATTTATCAGATAAAAGTATTTCATATGGAATACTTTTCTAGAATTAGGTATAAAGTAAATCGGTTTATGCATACTGTTCCACTGATGTGGATGCAGGATCCAAAGCCGACACAATTAAAGTATCAGGCACGTGTTTGAATTCACGAGGTCTATGAATTGTATGTCCGTAGTATAAGTTAATTTTCCGGCATACACAGAATATAATTCTTCCAACTAAATTTTAGTATATGTACAAGTTTTACTATACCATCCCCATTATATTTGCATTTGTTTAAGCTACTGATATTCTTTAACTATGAGTAAGTGTGTAGCGAGAGATCTTGCTTCAGACACGGAACGAATATTCCCAGTTGTCTTTTGATTTTTTTTTTCGAAGTGTTTTCCATTTGCTTGAAACAAGCACCTTCCCTTCACTTCTGAATTCAAAACAGTATTGTCCCAGGCATTGATCTGTGAATTAATCTAAGTTGTAGCACCCCTTAACGATTATAAGACAGGTGGCGTCATCAGCAGAAGCGACACCGTAATCTATACACCAACAGAACAGAAAGATATGTGGCAATTTTAAAAGAAAATTTGTGCCTGTAGATTGATAGACCTACACAGTACACTTCGTAAAGCAGTATTGTAATATTCATTTTTATTTAAGAATTTTATACGTACTGGTGTGAACACACAAGTTAATTCTGACAGTAAAAACGTCACTTTTCGATAAAAATTGGATTCATTACTACACAAGGGGATAAAACTCTTGTTGAGCACATAGAAAATCATGTAACTATTTTCTGCTCGTTAAGAGGATTTCTTTGACTGTGAATTAAACCAAGTCAGGGGACCCCTTAACGACTAGAAGACAGGTGGCGTCTTCAGAAGGACTGGCACTTCACAACAACAGAACAGCAAGGCTATTAGACAATCTTAGCAGGAAATTTGTGCCTGTGGATTGATGGATCAACGCAGAACAATTCAAAAAGCATTATTGCAATTTACAGTCTTTTAATCTTTTTATACGTATTGGTAAAACAGGAAAGATATTTCTCACAGTGAAACAATCAGTTTTTCTTGAACAAATATTTTCCTTACTCCACAAGAGGATAACACTCTGGTACACAACATAGAAAAATCATATAACTACTTTCTACTCGTTAAGAGGTCCTGTTTCACTGGAAATTAAATCAAGTGACCGGACCTCTTACCGACTAGAAGACGGGTGGCGTCATCAGCAGGAGCGACAACCTAATATAGAAACCAACAGAACAGAAATTTATGTGGAATTTTGCCATGAAATTTGTGCCTGTGGGCTGATGGCCCACGGAACTAACGTTTTTTTTGACCTCATGAAATTGAATATTTAAGATTACAAATAGTATTTTACAAAATTGAGTAAATCTGCGTTCGGAAATACCGACATACGGTTATGTCGCCTTCTTAATTTCTAAACTGTTCGCTATCTACGCTCTATGATTTGCCCAACTATGTTGTAGTATATGTACAAGTTTCACAATATCAAGTCATCTCTATTCGCATGTGAATAACCGACTCACATTCTTTAAATATGAGTAAGAATCTAGCCAGGTGTCTTGCTTCATACACAGAACGAATATTCCTAGTTTACATTTAAATTTCAAATTTTGAAGGCGCTTCCATATGCTTGAATGGAGCACCTTACCTTCACTTGTGATGTCAGAACAGTATTGTCCGAAGCTACTTTAAACCCATGACTATCATATATCCATGGCTTACGGATTACCATAACAAAAATCATATCTGAGGCAAAGAATCATAATTTGTTTCAGAATTAAGATTTAGTGATTTTTCATTTGGTGTGTTGGTACAAGAACTTTCTGAGTATCTTCTTTCCTAATTTCCTATTGCTTGCCCTTTAAATGTCCTGACATTATAAATAAAAAGGAGAGGATATATTGTTTAATTTTGAGTGTGCGTGTGAACCCAACATGCCAGTTGTGCAGGTATACAACAAGTTTCCTTTTGACTAATGTTATTTCAATTGAGATGATTTTCCTCCATGTTAACAAGGAGTACTTAATCTTGTAGAATATCTTTCTGAAGTAGGCGTACACTAAACCGGCGTCTCGTACAGTGTATCGCTAGCGTGAATACATTATGTTAATGTCGATAAATTGAACATAAAAAAGCAATTAAGTACTCTGCTCAGTTTACTTATAACCATTTATTGTTTGACTTCTAAAGTCATGAATTCTAAATTTAGCACAAACTCAGAAGACTACAGGTTGAATCGTAGAATATTGATCAGTTCTATGTACTGCGTAAGGTAACAATTTTAAATATCATATGATATACCGTTTATTTACGGTGTTTTGTGCATTTATATTATTTCTAGGCATCTCTTTATTCCATAATATATCTGTTACAATGAAGTAATTTCAGAACCAATTTCAAAATTGTTAGACGTAACAGTTTGGAAATTTTGATTTTCATTAAATGATAGTTTCGTAATTTTATATTTATTGCCTTATCCAGCAGTGAAGCGTATTATAATAGTTTGTACTCGATTGGGCATATATTAGAGGGGCACTGCCAAAGGGAGGCAAAACCGTACAGTGAACTATTTTCTTGTGAAATGTTGTGTAAGAACGTGTGTTTAATGTCTATTTGAAAACTGCTTTGATACGAGTTTTGTGTGTAATTAAAAAACAAACTGCGACTGCCCTATGACTACGCCAAGCTGAAATACGCTTTATTTTCTCATGGTTCATATTGCAGTAAATTGGTTCCGAAAAAATACTCTACGTAACTAATTTATGAATTAATTAAAACGTAATGTCCTATATATGTAGTATAAATAGACGTATTTATATACAGATGTAAACTCTTATACGATCACTCGTACTTGTGATTTTACATGTATCTAAAATGTTTGGGTTACTTAACTGTGATGGTGGTAATTTTAGTCTCTTATATTTAATATGATAATTATTAACCTATTGCCTATTTTATCAGATAAAAGTATTATATATGAAATACTTTTTTAGAATTAGGCATAAAGTAAATCGGTTTATGCATACTGTTCCACTGATGTGGATGCAGGGTCCAAAGCCGAAACAATTAAAGTATCAGGCACGTGTCTGAATTCACGAGGTCTATGGATTGTATGTCTGTAGTATAAGTTAATTTTCCGTCATACACGGTCTATAATTTTTCCAACTAAATTGTAGTATATGTACACGTTTTACTATACCATCCCCATTATATTTGCATTTGTTTAAGCTACTGATATTCTTTATCTATGAGTAAGAGTCTAGCCAGAGGTCTTGCTTCAGACACGGAACGAATATTCCCAGTTGCCTTTAGATTTTCTTATTTCGAAGGGGTTTTTATTTGCTTGAAACAAGCACCTTCCCTTCACTTCTGAATTCATAACAGTATTGTCCCAGGCTATGATCTGTGAATTAATCTAAGTTGTAGCACCGCTTAACGATTATAAGACAGGTGGCGTCATCAGCAGAAGCGACACCATTATCTACACACCAACAGAACAGAAAGATATGTGGCAATTTTACCAGAAAATTTGTGCCTGTAGATTGATAGATCTACACAGTACACTTCGTAAAGCAGTATTGTAATATTCATTTTTCTTTAAGAATTTTATACGTACTGGTGTGAACACAAGTTAATTCACACAGTAAAAACGTCACTTTTCGTTAAGAATTGGATTCATTACTCCACAAGGGGATAAAACTCTTGTTGAGCACATAGAAAATCATGTAACTATTTTCTGCTCGTTAAGAGGTTTTCTTTGACTGTGAATTAAACCAAGTCAGGGGACCCCTTAACGACTAGAAGACAGGTGGCGCCTTCAGAAGGACTGGCACTTTACAACAACAGAACAGCAAGGCTATGAGACAATCTTAGCAGGAAATTTGTGCCTGTGGATTGATGGATCAACGCAGAACAATTCAAAAAGCAATATTGCAAATTACAGTCTTTTAGTCTTTTTATACGTATTGGTGTAAACAGGAAAGATATTTCTCACAGTGAAAAAATCAGTTTTTCTTCAACAAATATCTTCCTTACTCCACAAGAGGATAACACTCTGGTACACCACATAGAAAAATCATATACCTATTTTCTGCTCGATAAGAGGTCCTGATTCACTGGGAATTAAATCAAGTGTCCGGACCTCTTACCGACTAGAAGACGGGTGACGTCATCAGCAGGAGCGACAACCTAATATAGAAACCAACAGAACAGAAATTTATGTGGAATTTTGCCAGGAAATTTGTGCCTGTAGATTGTTGGGCCACGGAACTGATGATTTTTTTGACCTCATGAAATTGAATATTTAACATTAAAAATAGTATTTTACAAAACTGAGTCAATATGCGTTTGGAAATACCGACATACGGTTATGTCGCTTTCTTAATTTCTAAACTGTTCGCCATCTACGCTCTATGATTTGCCCAACTAAGTTGTAGTATATGCACAAGTTTCACAATATCAAGTCATCTATATTCGCATGTGAATAACCGACTCACATTCTTTAAATATGAGTAAGATTCTAGCCAGGTGTCTTGCTTCATACACAGAACGAATATTCCTAGTTTACCTTTAAATTTCAAATTTTGAAGGCGCTTCCATGTGCTTGAAAGGAGCACCTTACCTTCACTTGTGATTTCAGAACAGTATTGTCCGAAGCTACCTTAAAACCATGACTATAATATATCCATGGCTTACGGATTGCCATAACATAAACCATATCTGAGGCAAAGAATCATAATTTGTTTCAGAATTAAGATTTTGTGATTTTTCATTTGGTGTGTTGGTACAAGATCTTTCTGAGTATCTTCCTTTCTAATCTCCTATTGCTTGCCCTTTCAATGTCCAGACATTATAAATAAAAAGGAGAGGATTTATTGTTTAAATGTGAGTGTGTGTGTGAACCCAACATGCCAGTTGTGCAGGTATACAACAAGTTTCCTTTTGACTAGTGATATTTCAATAATGGCGCATCTTTTGTGCCGGGATGATGGGTAAAATGGTGACCAATTCAGTACGATTGCCTCACTCTGTTGACTGCCACACATTTCGTTGAATCGTTAAATTTTGATCAGTTCTATGTACTTTGTAAGGTAACAATTTTAAATATCATATGATGTACTATTTATTTATGGTGTTTTGTTCAATAACATTATTTCTAGGCATCTCCTTATTCCATAATATATCTGTTACAATGAAGTAATTTCAGAACCATTTTCAAACTGTTAGACATAATATGCTGGAAATTTTGAGACTCATTAAATGATAGTTTCGTAATTTTATATTTATTGTCTTATCCAGCAGTGAAGCGTATTATAATAGTTTGTACTCGATTGGGCATATATTAGAGGGGCACTGCCAAAGGAAGGCAAAACCGTACAGTGAACTATTTTCTTGTGAAATGTTGTGTAAGAACGTGTGTTTAATGTCTATTTGAAAACTGCTTTGATACGAGTTTTGTGTGTAATTAAAAAACAAACTGCGACTGCCCTATGACTACGCCAAGCTGAAATACGCTTTATTTTCTCATGGTTCATATTGCTGTAAAATAGTTCCCAAAAAATACTCTACGTAACTAATTTATGAATTAATTAAACCGTAATGTCCTATATATGTACTATAAATAGACGTATTTATATACAGATGTAAACTCTTATACGATCACTCGTACTTGTGATTTTACATGTATCTAAAAAGTTTGGAGTACTTAACTGTGATGGTGGTAATTTTTGTCTCTTATAATTAATATGTTAATAATAAACCTATTGCCTATTTTATCAGATAAAAGTATTATATATGAAATACTTTTTTAGAATTAGGCATAAAGTAAATCGGTTTATGCATACGGTTCCACTGATGTGGATGCAGGATCCAAAGCCGACACAATTAAAGTATCAGGCACGTGTCTGAATTCACGAGGTCTATGAATTGTATGTCTGTAGTATAAGTTAATTTTCCGTCATACACGGTCTATAATTTTTCCAACTAAATTGTAGTATATGTACAAGTTTTACTATACCATCCCCATTATATTTGCATTTGTTTAAGATACTGATATTCTTTAAATATGAGTAAGAGTGTAGCCAGAGATCTTGCTTCAGACACGGAACGAATATTCCCAATTGCCTTTTGATTTTCTTATTTCGAAGGGGTTTCCATTTGCTTGAAACAAGCACCTTCACTTCACTTCTGAATTCATAACAGTATTGTCCCAGGCTATGATCTGTGAATTAATCTAATTTGTAGCACCCCTTGACGATTATAAGACAGGTGGCGTCATCAGCAGAAGCGACACCGTAATCTATACACCAACAGAACAGAAAGATATGTGGCAATTTTACCAGAAAATTTTTGCCTGTAGATTGATAGATCTACACAGTACACTTCGTAAAGCAGTATTGTAATATTAATTTTTCTTTAAGAATTTTATACGTACTGGTGTGAACACAAGTTAATTCAGACAGTAAAAACGTCACTTTTCGTTAAAAATTGGATTTATTACTCAACATGGGGATAAAACTCTTGTTGAGCACATAGAAAATCATGTAACTATTTTCTGCTCGTTAAGAGGTTTTCTTTAACTGTGAATTAAACCAAGTCAGGGGACCCCTTAACGACTAGAAGACAGGTGGCGTCTTCAGAAGGACTGGCACTTTACAGCAACAGAACAGCAAGGCTATGAGACAATCTTAGCAGGAAATTTGTGCCTGTGGATTGATGGATCAACGCAGAACAATTCATAAAGCATTAGTTCAAATTACAGTTTTTAATCTTTTTATACGTATTGGTATAAACAGGAAAGATATTTCTCACAGTGAAAAAATCAGTTTTTCTTGAACAAATATTTTCCTTACTCCACAAGAGGATAACACTCTGGTACACCACATAGAAAAATCATATACCTATTTTCTGCTCGATAAGAAGTCCTGATTCACTGGGAATTAAATCAAGTGTCCGGACCTCTTACCGACTAGAAGACGGGTGGCGTCATCAGCAGGAGCGACAACCTAGTATAGAAACCAACAGAACAGAAATTTATGTGGAATTTTTCCAGGAAATTTGTCCCTGTGGATTGATGGGCCACGGAACTGATTATTTTTTTGACCTCATGAAATTGAATATTTAACATTACAAATAGTATTTTACAAAACTGAGTCAATCTGCGATCGGAAATACCGACATAAAGTTATGTTGCTTTCTTAATTTCTAAACTGTTCGCCATCTACGCTCTATGATTTGCCCAACTAAGTTGTAGTATATGTACAAGTTTCACAATATCAAGTCATCTATATTCGCATGTGAATAACCGACTCACATTCTTTAAATATGAGTAAGAATCTAGCCAGGTGTCTTGCTTTATACACAGAACGAATATTCCTAGTTTACCTGTAAATTTCAAATTTTGAAGGCTCTTCCATGTGCTTGAAAGGAGCACCTTACCTTCACTTGTGATTTCAGAACAGTATTGTCCGAAGCTACTTTAAACCCATGACTATAATATATCCATGGCTTACGGATTGCCATAACATAAATCATATCTGAGGCAAAGAATCATAATTTGTTTCAGAATTAAGATTTTGTGATTTTTCATTTGGTGTGTTGGTACAAGATCTTTCTGAGTATCTTCCTTTCTAATCTCCTATTGCTTGCCCTTTCAATGTCCTGACATTAAAAATAAAAAATAGAGGATTTATTGTTTAAATGTGAGTGTGTGTGTGAACCCAACATGCCAGTTGTGCAGGTATACAACAAGTTTCCTTTTGACTAGTGATATTTCAATAATGGCGCCTCTTTTGTGCCGGGATGATGGGTAAAATGTCGACCAATTCAGTACGATAACCTCACTCTGTTGATTGCCACACATTTCGTTGAATCGTTAAATTTTGATCAGTTCTATGTTCTTCGTAAGGTAACAATTTTAAATATCATATGATGTACTATTTATTTATGGTGTTTTGTTCAATAAAATTATTTCTTGGCATCTCCTTATTCCATAATATATCTGTTACAATGAAGTAATTTCAGAAAAAATTTCATACTGTTAGACGTAATATGCTGGAAATTTTGAGTTTCATTAAATGATATTTTCGTAATTTTATACTTATTGCCTTATCCAGCAGTGAAGCGTTTTGTACTAGTTACTACTCGATTGGGCATACAATAAAGGGGTGTTGCTACAGGACGACAAAACAGTTCAGTGAAACATTTTTGTCTGCAATTTTGCGTAAGAACGTGTGTTTAATGTCTATTTGAAAATTGCTTTGTATACGAGTTTTGTGTGTAATTAAAAAACAAACTGCGACTGCCCTAAGACCACGCCAAGCTTAAATACGCTTTATTTAATCATAGTTCATATTGCAGTAATATAGTTTCGTAAAACCACACTGCGTAACTAATTTATGACTTCATTAAAACGTAATGTCTTATATATGTTCTATAAAAAGACGTATTTATATATAGACGTAAACTATTATAGGATCTCTCGTACTTGTGTTTTTACATGTATCTAAAATTTTGGAGTACTTAACTGTGATGGTGGTAATTTTTGTCTCTTATATTTAATATGTTAATTATAAACCTATTGCCTATTTTATCAGATAAAAGTATTATATATGAAATACTTTTTTAGAATTAGGCATAAAGTAAATCGGTTTATGCATACTGTTCCACTGATGTGGATGCAGGATCCAAAGCCGACACAATTAAAGTATCAGGCACGTGTCTGAATCACGAGGTCTATGAATTGTATGTCTGTAGTATAAGTTAATTTTCCGTCATACACGGTCTATAATTTTTCCAACTAAATTGTAGTATATGTACAAGTTTTACTATACCATCCCCATTATATTTGCATTTGTTTAAGCTACCGATATTCTTTAACTATGAGTAAGAGTGTAGCCAGAGATCTTGCTTCAGACACGGAAAGAATATTCCCAGTTGCCTTTTGATTTTCTTATTTCGAAGGGGTTTCCATTTGCTTGAAACAATCACCTTCCCTTCACTTCTGAATTCATAACAGTATTGTCCCAGGCATTGATCTGTGAATTAATCTAAGTTGTAACACCCCTTAACGATTATAAGACAGGTGGCGCCATCAGCAGATGCGACACCGTAATCTATACACCAACAGAACAGAAAGATATGTGGCAATTTTACCAGAAAATTTGTGCCTGTAGATTGATAGATCTACACAGTACACTTCGTAAAGCAGTATTGTAACATTCATTTTTCTTTAAGAATTTTATACATACTGGTGTGAACACAAGTTAATTCTCACAGTAAAAACGTCACTTTTCGTTAAAAATTGGATTCATTACTCAACATGGGGATAAAACTCTTGTTGAGCACATAGAAAATCATGTAACTATTTTCTGCTCGTTAAGAGGTTTTCTTTGACTGTGAATTAAACCAAGTCAGGGGACCCCCTAACGACTAGAAAACAGGTGGCGTCTTCAGAAGGACTGGCACTTCACAACAATAGAACAGCAAGGCTATGAGACAATCTTAGCAGGAAATTTGTGCCTGTCGATTGATGGATCAACGCAGAACAATTCAAAAAGCATTATTTCAAATTACAGTCTTTTAATCTTTTTATACGTATTGGTATAAACAGGAAAGATATTTCTCAAAGTGAAAAAATCAGTTTTTCTTGAACAAATATTTTCCTTACTCCACAAGAGGATAACACTCTGGTCACCACATAGAAAAATCATATACCTATTTTCTGCTCGATAAGAGGTCCTGATTCACTGGGAATTAAATCAAGTGTCCGGACCTCTTACCGACTAGAAGACGGGTGACGTTATCAGCAGGAGCGAAAACCTAATATAGAAACCAATAGAACAGACATTTATGTGGAATTTTGCCAGGAAATTTGTGCCTGTACATTGATGGGCCACGGAACTGATGATTTTTTTGACCACATGAATTTGAATATTTAAGATTTAAAATAGTATTTTACAAAACTGAGTCAATCTGCGTTTGGAAATACCGACATACGGTTATGTCGCTTTCTTCATTTCTAAACTGTTCGCCATCTACTCTCTATGATTTGCCCAACTAAGTTGTAGTATATGCACAAGTTTCACAATATCAAGTCATCTATATTCGCATGTGAATAACCGACTCACATTCTTTAAATATGAGTAAGAATCTAGCCAGGTGTCTTGCTTCATACACAGAACGAATATTCCTAGTTTACCTTTAAATTTCAAATTTTGAAGGCGCTTCCATATGCTTGAAAGGAGCACCTTACCTTCACTTGTGATTTCAGAACAGTATTGTCCGAAGCTACCTTAAAACCATGACTATAATATATCCATGGCTTACGGATTGCCATAACATAAATCATATCTGAGGCAAAGAATCATAATTTGTTTCAGAATTAAGATTTTGTGATTTTTCATTTGGTGTGTTGGTACAAGATCTTTCTGAGTATCTTCCTTTCTAATCTCCTATTGCTTGCCCTTTCAATGTCCTGACATTATAAATAAAAAGGAGAGGATTTATTGTTTAAATGTGAGTGTGTGTGTGAACCCAACATGCCAGTTGTGCAGGTATACAACAAGTTTTCTTTTGACTAGTGTTATTTCAATAATGGCGTCTCTTTTGTGCCGGGATGATGGGTACAATGTCGACCAATTCAGTACGATTACCTCACTCTGTTGATTGCCACACATTTCGTTGAATCGTTAAATTTTGATCAGTTCTATGTACTTTGTAAGGAAACAATTTTAAATATCATATGATGTACTATTTATTTATGGTGTTTTGTTCAATAACTTTATTTCTAGGCATCTCCTTATTCCATAATATATCTGTTACAATGAAGTAATTTCAGAAACAATTTCAAACTGTTAGACATAATATGCTGGAAATTTTGAGTTTCATTAAATGATAGTTTCGTAATTTTATATTTATTGCCTTATCCAGCAGTGAAGCGTATTATAATAGTTTCTACTCGATTGGGCATACATTAAAGGGGCACTGCCACAGGGAAACAAACCCGTTCAGTGAAATATTTTCTTGTGAAATGTTGTGTAAGAACGTGTGTTTTATATCTATTTGAAAATTGCTTTGTATACGAGTTTTGTGTAATTAAAAAAAAAAACTGCGACTGCCCTATGACTACGCCAAGTTGAAATACGCTTTATTTACTCATGGTTCATATTGCAGTAAAATAGTTCCGAAAATATACTCTACGTAACTAATTTATGAATTAATTAAAACGTAATGTCCTATATATGTACTATAAATAGACGTATTTATATACAGATGTAAACTCTTATACGATCACTCGTACTTGTGATTTTACATGTATCTAAAAAGTTTGGAGTACTTAACTGTGATGGTGGTAATTTTTGTCTCTTATATTTAATAAGTTACTTATAAACCTTTTGCCTATTTTATCAGATAAAAGAATTATATATGAAATACTTTTTTAGAATTAGGCATAAAGTAAATCGGTTTATGCATACTGTTCCACAGAGATGTGGATGCAGGATCCAAAGCCGACACAATTAAAGTATCAGGCACGTGTCTGAATTCACGAGGTCTATGAATTGTATGTCTGTAATATAAGTTAATTTTCCGTCATACACGGTCTATAATTTTTCCAACTAAATTGTAGTATATGTACAAGTTTTACTATACCATCCCCATTATATTTGCATTTGTTTAAGCTACTGATATTCTTTAACTATGAGTAAGAGTGTAGCCAGAGATCTTGCTTCAGACACGGAACGAATATTCCCAGTTGTCTTTAGATTTCCTTATTTCGAAGGGGTTTCCATTTGCTTGAAACAAGCACCTTCCCTTCACTTCTGAATTCATAACAGTATTGTCCCAGGCATTGATCTGTGAATTAAACTAAGTTGTAACACTCCTTAACGATTATAAGGCAGGTGGCGTCATCAGCAGAAGCGACACCGTAATCTATACACCAACAGAACAGAAAGATATGTGGCAATTTTACCAGAAAATTTGTGCCTGTAGATTGATAGATCTACACAGTACACTTCGTAAAGCAGTATTGTAATATTCATTTTTCTTTAAAAATTTTATACGTACTGGTGTGAACACAAGTTAATTCAGACAGTAAAAACGTCACTTTTCGTTAAAAATTGGATTCATTACTCCACAAGGGGATAAAACTCTTGTTGAGCACATAGAAAATCATGTAACTATTTTCTGCTCGTTAAGAGGTTTTCTTTGACTGTGAATTAAACCAAGTCAGGGGACCCCTTAACTACTAGAAGACAGGTGGCGTCTTCAGAAGGGCTGGCACGTCACAAGAACAGAACAGCAAGGCTATGAGACAATCTTAGCAGGAAATTTGTGCCTGTGGATTGATCGATCAACGCAGAACAATTCAAAAACCATTATTTCAAATTACAGTCTTTTAATCTTTTTATACGTATTGGTATAAACAGGAAAGATATTTCTCACAGTGAAAAAATCAGTTTTTCTTGAATAAATATTTTCCTTACTCCACAAGAGGATAACACTCTGGTACAACACATAGAAAAATCATATACCTATTTTCTGCTCGATAAGAGGTCCTGATTCACTGGGAATTAAATCAAGTGTCCGGACCTCTTACCGACTAGAAGACGGGTGGCGTCATCAGCAGGAGCGACAACCTAGTATAGAAACCAACAGAACAGAAATTTATGTGGAATTTTGCCAGGAAATTTGTCCCTGTGGATTGATGGGCCACGGAACTGATTATTTTTTTGACCTCATGAAATTGAATATTTAACATTACAAATAGTATTTTACAAAACTGAGTCAATCTGCGATCGGAAATATCGACATAAAGTTATGTCGCTTTCTTAATTTCTAAACTGTTCGCCATCTACGCTCTATGATTTGCCCAACTAAGTTGTAGTATATGCACAAGTTTCACAATATCAAGTCATCTATATTCGCATGTGACTAACCGACCCACATTCTTTAAATATGAGTAAGAATCTAGCCAGGTGTCTTGCTTCATACACAGAACGAATATTCCTAGTTTACCTTTAAATTTCAAATTTTGAAGGCTCTTCCATGTGCTTGAAAGGAGCACCTTACCTTCACTTGTGATTTCAGAACAGTATTGTCCGAAGCTACTTTAAACCCATGACTATAATATATCCATGGCTTACGGATTGCCATAACATAAATCATATCTGAGGCAAAGAATCATATTTTGTTTCAGAATTAAGATTTTGTGATTTTTCATTTGGTGTGTTGGTACAAGATCTTTCTGAGTATCTTCCTTTCTAATCTCCTATTGCTTGCCCTTTCAATGTCCTGACATTAAAAATAAAAAAGAGAGGATTTATTGTTTAAATGTGAGTGTGTGTGTGAACCCAACATGCCAGTTGTGCAGGTATACATCAAGTTTCCTTTTGACTAGTGATATTTCAATAATGGCGCATCTTTTGTGCCGGGATGATGGGTAAAATGTCGACCAATTCAGTACGATAACCTCACTCTGTTGATTGCCACACATTTCGTTGAATCGTTAAATTATGATCAGTTCTATGTACTTCGTAAGGTAACAATTTTAAATATCATATGATGTACTATTTATTTATGGTGTTTTGTTCAATAACATTATTTCTAGGCATCTCCTTATTCCATAATATATCTGTTACAATGAAGTAATTTCAGAACAAATTTCAAACTGTTAGACGTAATATGCTGGAAATTTTGAGTTTCATTAAATGATATTTTCGTAATTTTATACTTATTGCCTTATCCAGCAGTGAAGCGTTTTGTACTAGTTACTACTCGATTGGGCATACAATAAAGGGGTACTGCTACAGGAAGACAAAACAGTTCAGTGAAACATTTTTGACTGCAATTTTGCGTAAGAACGTGTGTTTAATGTCTATTTGAAAATTGCTTTGTATACGAGTTTTGTGTGTAATTAAAAAACAAACTGCGACTGCCCTAAGACCACGCCAAGCTTAAATACGCTTTATTTACTCATAGTTCATATTGCAGTAATATAGTTTCGTAAAACCACACTGCGTAACTAATTTATGACTTCATTAAAACGTAATGTCTAATATATGCTCTATAAAAAGACGTATTTATATATAGACGTAAACTATTATACGATCTCTCGTACTTGTGTTTTTACATGTATCTAAAATTTTGGAGTACTTAACTGTGATGGTGGTAATTTTTGTCTCTTATATTTAATATGTTAATTATAAACCTATTGCCTATTTTATCAGATAAAAGTATTATATATGAAATACTTTTTTAGAATTAGGCATAAAGTAAATCGGTTTATGCATACTGTTCCACTGATGTGGATGCAGGATCCAAAGCCGACACAATTAAAGTATCAGGCACGTGTCTGAATTCACGAGGTCTATGAATTGTATGTCTGTAGTATAAGTTAATTTTCCGTCATACACGGTCTACAATTTTTCCAACTAAATTGTAGTATATGTACAAGTTTTACTATACCATCCCCATTATATTTGCATTTGTTTAAGCTACCGATATTCTTTAACTATGAGTAAGAGTGTAGCCAGAGATCTTGCTTCAGACACGGAAAGAATATTCCCAGTTGCCTTTTGATTTTCTTATTTCGAAGGGGTTTCCATTTGCTTGAAACAAGCACCTTCCCTTCACTTCTGAATTCAAAACAGTATTGTCCCAGGCATTGATCTGTGAATTAATCTAAGTTGTAACACCCCTTAACGACTATAAGACAGGTGGCGCCATCAGCAGAAGCGACACCGTAATCTATACACCAACAGAACAGAAAGATATGTGGCAATTTTACCAGAAAATTTGTGCCTGTAGATTGATAGATCTACACAGTACACTTCGTAAAGCAGTATTGTAATATTCATTTTTCTTTAAGAATTTTATACGTACTGGTGTGAACACAAGTTATTTCAGACAGTAAAAACGTCACTTTTCGTTAAAAATTGGATTCATTACTCCACAAGGGGATAAAACTCTTGTTGAGCACATAGAAAATCATATAACTATTTTCTGCTCGTTAAGAGGTTTTCTTTGACTGTGAATTAAACCAAGTCAGGGGACCCCTTAACTACTAGAAGACAGGTGGCGTCTTCAGAAGTGCTGGCACGTCACAACAACAGAACAGCAAGGCTATGAGACAATCTTAGCAGGAAATTTGTGGCTGTGGATTGATGGATCAACGCAGAACAATTCAAAAAGCATTATTTCAAATTACAGTCTTTTAATCTTTTTATACGTATTGGTATAAACAGGAAAGATATTTTTTGTCACAGTGAAAAAATCAGTTTTTCTTGAACAAATATTTTCCTTACTCCACAAGAGGATAACACTCTGGTACAACACATAGAAAAATCATATACCTATTTTCTGCTCGATAAGAGGTCCTGATTCACTGGGAATTAAATCAAGTGTCCGGACCTCTTACCGACTAGAAGACGGGTGGCGTCATCAGCAGGAGCGACAACCTAGTATAGAAACCAAGAGAACAGAAATTTATGTGGAATTTTGCCAGGAAATTTGTCCCTGTGGATTGATGGGCCACGGAACTGATTATTTTTTTGACCTCATGAAATTGAATATTTAACATTACAAATAGTATTTTACAAAACTGAGTCAATCTGCGATCGGAAATATCGACATAAAGTTATGTCGCTTTCTTAATTTCTAAACTGTTCGCCATCTACGCTCTATGATTTGCCCAACTAAGTTGTAGTATATGCACAAGTTTCACAATATCAAGTCATCTATATTCGCATGTGAATAACCGACCCACATTCTTTAAATATGAGTAAGAATCTAGCCAGGTGTCTTGCTTCATACACAGAACGAATATTCCTAGTTTACCTTTAAATTTCAAATTTTGAAGGCTCTTCCATGTGCTTGAAAGGAGCACCTTACCTTCACTTGTGATTTCAGAACAGTATTGTCCGAAGCTACTTTAAACCCATGACTATAATATATCCATGGCTTACGGATTGCCATAACATAAATCATATCTGAGGCAAAGAATCATAATTTGTTTCAGAATTAAGATTTTGTGATTTTTCATTTGGTGTGTTGGTACAAGATCTTTCTGAGTATCTTCCTTTCTAATCTCCTATTGCTTGCCCTTTCAATGTCCTGACATTAAAAATAAAAAAGAGAGGATTTATTGTTTAAATGTGAGTGTGTGTGTGAACCCAACATGCCAGTTGTGCAGGTATACATCAAGTTTCCTTTTGACTAGTGATATTTCAATAATGGCGCATCTTTTGTGCCGGGATGATGGGTAAAATGTCGACCAATTCAGTACGATAACCTCACTCTGTTGATTGCCACACATTTCGTTGAATCGTTAAATTTTGATCAGTTCTATGTACTTCGTAAGGTAACAATTTTAAATATCATATGATGTACTATTTATTTATGGTGTTTTGTTCAATAACATTATTTCTAGGCATCTCCTTATTCCATAATATATCTGTTACAATGAAGTAATTTCAGAACAAATTTCAAACTGTTAGACGTAATATGCTGGAAATTTTGAGTTTCATTAAATGATATTTTCGTAATTTTATACTTATTGCCTTATCCAGCAGTGAAGCGTTTTGTACTAGTTACTACTCGATTGGGCATACAATAAAGGGGTACTGCTACAGGAAGACAAAACAGTTCAGTGAAACATTTTTGACTGCAATTTTGCGTAAGAACGTGTGTTTAATGTCTATTTGAAAATTGCTTTGTATACGAGTTTTGTGTGTAATTAAAAAACAAACTGCGACTGCCCTAAGACCACGCCAAGCTTAAATACGCTTTATTTACTCATAGTTCATATTGCAGTAATATAGTTTCGTAAAACCACACTGCGTAACTAATTTATGACTTCATTAAAACGTAATGTCTAATATATGCTCTATAAAAAGACGTATTTATATATAGACGTAAACTATTATACGATCTCTCGTACTTGTGTTTTTACATGTATCTAAAATTTTGGAGTACTTAACTGTGATGGTGGTAATTTTTGTCTCTTATATTTAATATGTTAATTATAAACCTATTGCCTATTTTATCAGATAAAAGTATTATATATGAAATACTTTTTTAGAATTAGGCATAAAGTAAATCGGTTTATGCATACTGTTCCACTGATGTGGATGCAGGATCCAAAGCCGACACAATTAAAGTATCAGGCACGTGTCTGAATTCACGAGGTCTATGAATTGTATGTCTGTAGTATAAGTTAATTTTCCGTCATACACGGTCTATAATTTTTCCAACTAAATTGTAGTATATGTACAAGTTTTACTATACCATCCCCATTATATTTGCATTTGTTTAAGCTACCGATATTCTTTAACTATGAGTAAGAGTGTAGCCAGAGATCTTGCTTCAGACACGGAAAGAATATTCCCAGTTGCCTTTTGATTTTCTTATTTCGAAGGGGTTTCCATTTGCTTGAAACAAGCACCTTCCCTTCACTTCTGAATTCAAAACAGTATTGTCCCAGGCATTGATCTGTGAATTAATCTAAGTTGTAACACCCCTTAACGACTATAAGACAGGTGGCGCCATCAGCAGAAGCGACACCGTAATCTATACACCAACAGAACAGAAAGATATGTGGCAATTTTACCAGAAAATTTGTGCCTGTAGATTGATAGATCTACACAGTACACTTCGTAAAGCAGTATTGATATATTCATTTTTCTTTAAGAATTTTATACGTACTGGTGTGAACACAAGTTAATTCAGACAGTAAAAACGTCACTTTTCGTTAAAAATTGGATTCATTACTCCACAAGGGGATAAAACTCTTGTTGAGCACATAGAAAATCATGTAACTATTTTCTGCTCGTTAAGAGGTTTTCTTTGACTGTGAATTAAACCAAGTCAGGGGACCCCTTAACTACTAGAAGACAGGTGGCGTCTTCAGAAGTGCTGGCACGTCACAACAACAGAACAGCAAGGCTATGAGACAATCTTAGCAGGAAATTTGTGGCTGTGGATTGATGGATCAACGCAGAACAATTCAAAAAGCATTATTTCAAATTACAGTCTTTTAATCTTTTTATACGTATTGGTATAAACAGGAAAGATATTTTTTGTCACAGTGAAAAAATCAGTTTTTCTTGAACAAATATTTTCCTTACTCCACAAGAGGATAACACTCTGGTACAACACATAGAAAAATCATATACCTATTTTCTGCTCGATAAGAGGTCCTGATTCACTGGGAATTAAATCAAGTGTCCGGACCTCTTACCGACTAGAAGACGGGTGGCGTCATCAGCAGGAGCGACAACCTAGTATAGAAACCAAGAGAACAGAAATTTATGTGGAATTTTGCCAGGAAATTTGTCCCTGTGGATTGATGGGCCACGGAACTGATTATTTTTTTGACCTCATGAAATTGAATATTTAACATTACAAATAGTATTTTACAAAACTGAGTCAATCTGCGATCGGAAATATCGACATAAAGTTATGTCGCTTTCTTAATTTCTAAACTGTTCGCCATCTACGCTCTATGATTTGCCCAACTAAGTTGTAGTATATGTACAAGTTTCACTATATCAAGTCATCTATATTCGCTTGTGAATAACCGACTCACATTCTTTAAACATGTTAAGAATCTAGCCAGGTGTCTTGCTTCATACACAGAACGAATATTCCTAGTTTACCTTTAAATTTCAAATTTTGAAGGCTCTTCCATGTGCTTGAAAGGAGCACCTTACCTTCACTTGTGATTTCAGAACAGTATTGTCCGACGCTACTTTAAGCCCATGATTATAATATATCCATGGCTTACGGATTGCCATAACATAAATCATATCTGAGGCAAAGAATCGTAATTTGTTTCAGAATCAAGATTTTGTGATTTTTCATTTGGTGTGTTGGTACAAGATCTTTCTGAGTATCTTCCCTTCTAATCTCCTATATCTTGCCCTTTTAATGTTCTGACATTATAAATAAAAAGGAGAGGATTTATTGTTTAAATGTGAGTGTGTGTGTGAACCCAACATGCCAGTTGTGCAGGTATACAACAATTTTCCTTTTGACTAGTGTTATTTCAATAATGGCGCCTCTTTTCTGCCGGGAAAATGGGTAAAATGTCGACCTATTCAGTACGAATACCTCACTCTGTTGATTGCCACACATTTCGTTGAATCGTTAAATTTTGATCAGTTCTATGTACTTCGTAAGGTAACAATTTTAAATATCATATGATGTACTATTTATTTATGGTGTTTTGTTCAATAACATTATTTCTAGGCATCTCCTTATGCTATAATATATCTGTTACAATGAAGTAATTTCAGAACAAATTTCAAACTGTTAGACGTAATATGCTGGAAATTTTGAGTTTCATTAAATGATATTTTCTTATTTTATACTTATTGCCTTATCCAGCAGTGAAGCGTTTTGTACTAGTTACTACTCGATTGGCCATACAATAAAGGGGCATTGCTACAGGAAGACAAAACAGTACAGTGATATATTTTCATCTGCAATTTTGCGTAAGAACGTGTGTTTAATGTCTATTTGAAAATTGCTTTGTATACGAGTTTTGTGTGTAATTAAAAAACAAAATGCGACTGCCCTATTACTACGCCAAGTTTAATACGCTTTATTTACTCATAGTTCATATTGTAGTAAAATAGTTTCGTAAAACCACACTGCGTAACTAATTTATGACTTCATTAAAACGTAATGTCTTATATATGTTCTATACAAAGACGTATTTATATACAGATGTAAACTCTTATACGATCACTCCTACTTGTGATTTTACATGTATCTAAAATGTTTGGAGTACTTAACTGTGATGGTGGTAATTTTTGTCTCTTATATTTAATATGTTATTTATAAACCTATTGCCTATTTTATCAGATAAAAGTATTTCATATGGAATACTTTTCTAGAATTAGGCATAAAGTCATCCGGTTTATGCATACTGTTCCACTGATGTGGATGCAGGATCCAAAGCCGACACAATTAAAGTATCAGGCACGTTTTTGAATCCACGAGGTCTATGAATTGTATGTCTGTAATATAAGTTGATTTTCCGTCATACACGGTCTATAATTTTTCCAACTAAATTGTAGTATATGTAAAAGTTTACTATACCATACCCATTATATTTGCATTTGTTTAAGCTACTGATATTCTTTAACTATGAGTAAGAGTGTAGCCAGAGATCTTGCTTCAGACACAGAACGAATATTCCCGGTTGCCTTTTGATTTTCTTAATTCGAAGTGTCTTCCATTTGCTTGAAACAAGCACCTTCCCTTCACTTCTGAATTCATAACAGTATTGTCCCAGGCATTGATCTGTGAATTAATCTAAGTTGTAGCACCCCTTAACGATTATAAGAAAGGGGCGCCATCAGCAGAAGCGACACCGTAATCTATACACCAACAGAACAGAAAGATATGTAGCAATTTTACCAGAAAATTTGTGCCTGTAGATTGATAGATCTACACAGTACAATTCGTAAAGCAGTATTGTAATATTCATTTCTTTTTAAGAATTTTAAACGTACTGGTGTGAACACACAAGTTAATTCTGACGTATTTATATTCAGACGTAAACTATTATACGATCTCTTGTACTTGTGATTTTACATGTATCTAAAGGATTGTAGTAGATAAGTGTGATGGTGGTAATTTTTGTCTCTTTTATTTAATATGTTAATTATAAACCTATTGCCTATTTTATCAGATGAAAGTATTTTATATGGAATACTTTTCTAGAATTAGGCATAAAGTCATCCGGTTTATGCATGCTGTTCCACTGATGTGGATGTAGGACCCAAAGCCGACACAATTAAAGTATCAGGCACGTGTTTGAATTCACGAGGTCTATAAATTGTATGTCTGTAGTATAAGTTAATTTCCGTCATACACGGTCTATAATTTTTCCAACTAAATTGTAGTATATGTACAAGTTTACTATATCATACCCATTATATTTGCATTTGTTTAAGCTACTGATATTCTTTAACTATGAGTAAGAGATCTTGCTTCAGACACGGAACGAATATTCCCAGTTGCCTTTTGATTTTCTTAATTCGAAATGTTTTCCATTTGCTTGAAACAAGCACCTTCCCTTCACTTCTGAATTCATAACATTACTGTCCCAGGCATTGATCTGTGAACTAATCTAAGTTGTAGCACCCCTTTACGATTATAAGACAGGTGGCGTCATCCGCAGAAGCGACACCGTAATCTATACACCAACAGAACAGAAAGATATGTAGCAATATTACCAGAAAATTTGTGCCTGTAGATTGATAGATCTACACAGTACACTTCGTAAGGCAGTATTGTAATATCCATTTCTTTTTAAGAATTTTAAACGTACTGGTGTGAACACACAAGTTAATTCTGACTTATTTATATTCAGACGTAAACTATTATACGATCTCTTGTACTTGTGACTTTACATGTATCTAAAGGATTGTAGTACTTAAGTGTGATGGTGGTAATTTTTGTCTCTTATATTTAATATGTTAATTATAAACCTATTGCCTATTGTATCAGATAAAAGTATTTCATATGGAATACTTTTCTACAATTAGGCATAAAGTCATCCGGTTTATGCATACTGTTCCACTGATGTGGATGCAGGATCCGAAGCCGACACAATTAAAGTATCAGGCACATGTTTGAATTCACGAGGCCTATGAATTGTATGTCTGTAGTATAAGTTAATTTTCCGTCATACACGGTCTATAATTTTTCCAACTAAATTGTAGTATATGTACAAGTTTACTATACCATCTCCATTATATTTGCATTTGTTTAAGCTACTGATATTCTTTAACTATGAGTAAGAGTGTAGCCAGAGATCTTGCTTCAGACACGGAACGAATATTCCCGGTTGCCATTTGATTTTCTTAATTCGAAGTGTTTTCCATTTGCTTGAAACAAGCACCTTTCCTTCACTTCTGAATTCATAACAGTATTGTCCCAGGCATTGATCTGTGAATTAATCTAAATTGTAACACCCCTTAACGATTATAAGACAGGTGGCGCCATCAGCAGAAGCGACACCGTAATCTATACACCAACAGAACAGAAAGATATATGGCAATTTTACCAGAAAATTTGTGCCTGTAGATTGATAGATCTACACAGTACACTTCGTAAAGCAGTATTGTAATATTCATTTTTCTTTAAGAATTTTATACGTACTGGTGTGAACACACAAGTTAATTCTGACAGTAAAAACTTCACTTTTCTTTAAAAATTGGATTCATTACTCCACAAGGGGATAAAACTCTTGTTGAGCACATAGAAAATCATGTAACTATTTTCTGCTCGTTAAGAGGTTTTCTTTGACTGTGAATTAAACCAAGTCAGCGGACCTCTTAACGACTAGAAGACAGGTGGCGTCTTCAGAAGGACTGGCACTTCACAACAACAGAACAGCAAGGCTATGAGACAATCTTAGCAGGAAATTTGTGCCTGTGGAATGATGGATCAACGCAGAACAATTCAGAAAGCATTATTGCAATTTACAGTCTATTAATCTTTTTATACGTATTGGTATAAACAGGAAAGATATTTCTCACAGTGAAAAAATCAGTTTTTCTTGAACAAATATTTTCCTTACTCTACAAGAGGATAACACTCTGGTACACCACATAGAAAAATCATATACCTATTTTCTACTCGTTAAGAGGCCCTGTTTCACTGGGAATTAAATCAAGTGACCGGACCTATTACCGACTAGAAGACGGGTGGCGTCATCAGCAGGAGCGAAAACCTAATACAGAAACCAAGAGAACAGAAATTTATGTGGAATTTTGTCAGGAAATTTGTGCCTGCGGATTGATGGGCCACGGAACTGATGATTTTTTTGACCTCATGAAATTGAATATTTACGATTACAAATAGTATTTTACAAAAATGAGTCAATCAGCGTTCGGAAATACCGACATACGGTTATGTCGCCTTCTTAATTTCTAAACTGTTCACCATCTACGTTCTATGATTTACCTAACTATGTTGTAGTATATGTACAAGTTTCACAATATCAAGTCATCTATATTCGCATGTGAATAACCGACTCACATTCTTTAAATATGAGTAAGATCCTAGCCAGGTGTTTTGCTTCATACACAGAACGAATATTCCTAGTTTACCTTTAAATTTCAAATTTTGAAGTCGCTTACATGTGCTTGAATGGAGCACCTTACCTTCACTTGTGATTTCAGAACAGTATTGTCCGAAGCTACTTTAAACCCATGACTATCATATATCCATGGCTTACGGATTACCATAACATAAATCATATCTGAGGCAAAGAATCATAATTTGTTTCAGAATTAAGATTTAGTGTTTTTTCATTTGGTGTGTTGGTACAAGAACTTTCTGAGTATCTTCCTTCCTAATTTCCTATTGCTTGCCCTTTTAATGTCCTGACATTATAAATAAAAAGGGGAGGATTTATTGTTTAATTGTGAGTGTGTGTGTGAACCCAACATGCCAATTGTGCAGGTACACAACATGTTTCCTTTTGACTAGTGTTATTTCAATTGAGATGACTTTCCTACAAATTAACAAGGAGTACTTAACCTTGTAGAATATCTTTCTGAAGTAGGCGTACAATAAACCGTCTTCTCGTACAGTGTATCGCTAGCGTGAATAAATATGTTAATGTCGATACATTGAACATAAAAAAGCAATTAAGTACCCTACTCAATTTACATATAACCATGTATTGTTTGACTTGTAGAGACAAGAATTCTAAATTTAGCACAAACACAGAAGACTACAGGTTGAATCGTAGAATATTGATCAGTTCTATGTACTGCGTAAGGTAACAATTTTAAATATCATATGATATACCGTTTATTTACGGTGTTTTGTGCATTAACATTATTTCTAGGCATTTCCTTATACCATAATATATAATTGCTACAATGAAGTAATTTAAGAACAACTGCCAAACTGTTAGACGTAACATTTTCGAAATTTTGTGTTTCATTAAATGATAGTTTCGTAATTTTATATTTATTGCCTTATCCAGCAGTGAAGCGTATTATAATAGTTTCTACTCGATTGGGCATACATTAAAGGGGCACTGCCACAGTGAGACAAAACCGTACAGTGAAACATTTTCTTGTGAAATGTTGTGTAAGAACGTGTGTTTAATGTCTATTTGAAAATTGCTTTGTATACGAGTTTTGTGTGTAAATAAAAAAAAAACTGCGACTGCCCTATTACTACGCCAAGCTGAAATACGCTTTATTTTCTCATAGTTCATATTGTAGTAAAATAGTTTCGTAAAACCACACTGCGTAACTAATTTATGACTTAATTAAAACGTAGTGTCTTATATACATTCTATAAAGAGACGTATTTATATTCAAACGTAAACTATTATACGATCTCTCGTACTTGTGATTTTACATGTATCTAAAGGATTGTAGTACTTAAGTGTGATTGTGGTAATTTTTGTCTCTTATATTTAATATGTTAATTATAAACCTATTGCCTATTTTATCAGATAAAAGTATTTCATACGGAATACTTTTCTAGAATTAGGCATAAAGTCATCCGGTTTATGCATACTGTTCCACTGATGTGGATGCAGGATCCAAAGCCGACACAATTAAAGTATAAGGCACGTGTTTGAATTCACGAGATCTATGAATTGTATGTCTGTAGTATAAGTTAATTTTCCGTCATACACGGTCTATAATTTTTCCAACTAAATTGTAGTATATGTACAAGTTTACTATACCATACCCATTATATTTGCATTTGTTTAAGCTACTGATATTCTTTAACTATGAGTAAGAGTGTAGCCAGAGATCTTGCTTCAGACACGGAACGAATATTCCCAGTTGCCTTTTGATTTTCTTAATTCCAAGTGTTTTCCATTTGCTTGAGACAAGCACCTTTCCTTCACTTCTGAATTCATAACAGTATTCTCACAGGCATGGATCTGTGAATTAATCTAAGTTGTAGCACCCCTTAACGATTATAAGACAGGTGGCGCCATCAGCAGAAGCGACACCGTAATCTATACACCAACAGAACAGAAAGATATGTGGCAATTTTACCAGAAAATTTGTGCCTGTAGATTGATAGATCTACACAGTACACTTCGTAAAGCAGTATTGTAATATTCATTTTTCTTTAAGAATTTTATACGTACTGGTGTGAACACACAAGTTAATTCTGACAGTAAAAACGTCACTTTTCTTTTAAAATTGGATTCATTACTCCACAAGGGGATAAAAGTCTTGTTGATCACATAGAAAATCATGTAACTATTTTCTGCTCGTTAAGAGGTTTTCTTTGACTGTGAATTAAACCAAGTCAGCGGACCTCTTAACGACTAGAAGACATTTGGCGTCTTCAGAAGGACTGGCACTTCACAACAACAGAACAGCAAGGCTATGAGACAATCTTAGCAGGAAATTTGTGCCTGTGGAATGATGGATCAACGCAGAACAATTCAAAAAGCATTATTGCAATTTACAGTCTTTTAATCTTTTTATACGTATTGGTATAAACAGGAAAGATATTTCTCACAGTGAAAAAATCAGTTTTTCTTGAACAAATATTTTCCTTACTCCACAAGAAGATAACACTCTGGGACACCACATAGAAAAATCATATACCTATTTTCTACTCGTTAAGAGGCCCTGTTTCACTGGGAATTAAATCAAGTGACCGGACCTCTTACCGACTAGAAGACGGGTGGCGTCATCAGCAGGAGCGAAAACCTAATACAGAAACCAAGAGAACAGAAATTTATGTGGAATTTTGTCAGGAAATTTGTGCCTGCGGATTGATGGGCCACGGAACTGATGATTTTTTTGACCTCATGAAATTGAATATTTACGATTACAAATAGTATTTTACAAAAATGAGTCAATCTGCGTTCGGAAATACCGACATACGGTTATGTCGCCTTCTTAATTTCTAAACTGTTCGCCATCTACGTTCTATGATTTACCTAACTATGTTGTAGTATATGTACAAGTTTCACAATATCAAGTCATCTATATTCGCATGTGAATAACCGACTCACAATCTTTAAATATGAGTAAGATCCTAGCCAGGTGTTTTGTTTCATACACAGAACGAATATTCCTAGTTTACCTTTAAATTTCAAATTTTGAAGTCGCTTCCATGTGCTTGAATGGAGCACCTTACCTTCACTTGTGATTTCAGAACAGTATTGTCCGAAGCTACTTTAAACCCATGACTATCATATATCCATGGCTTACGGATTACCATAACATAAATCATATCTGAGGCAAAGAATCATAATTTGTTTCAGAATTAAGATTTAGTGATTTTTCATTTGGTGTGTTGGTACAAGAACTTTCTGAGTATCTTCCTTCCTAATTTCCTATTGCTTGCCCTTTTAATGTCCTGACATTATAAATAAAAAGGGGAGGATTTATTGTTTAATTGTGAGTGTGTGTGTGAACCCAACATGCCAATTTTGCAGGTATACAACATGTTTCCTTTTGACTAGTGTTATTTCAATTGAGATGACTTTCCTACAAATTAACAAGGAGTACTTAACCTTGTAGAATATCTTTCTGAAGTAGGCGTACAATAAACCGTCTTCTCGTACAGTGTATCGCTAGCGTGAATAAATATGTTAATGTCGATACATTGAACATAAAAAAGCAATTAAGTACCCTACTCAATTTACATATAACCATGTATTGTTTGACTTGTAGAGACAAGAATTCTAAATTTAGCACAAACACAGAAGACTACAGGTTGAATCGTAGAATATTGATCAGTTCTATGTACTGCGTAAGGTAACAATTTTAAATATCATATGATATACCGTTTATTTACGGTGTTTTGTGCATTAACATTATTTCTAGGCATTTCCTTATACCATAATATATAATTGCTACAATGAAGTAATTTAAGAGCAACTGCCAAACTGTTAGACGTAACATTTTCGAAATTTTGTGTTTCATTAAATGATAGTTTCGTAATTTTATATTTATTGCCTTATCCAGCAGTGAAGCGTATTATAATAGTTTCTACTCGATTGGGCATACATTAAAGGGGCACTGCCACAGGGAGACAAAACCGTACAGTGAAACATTTTCTTGTGAAATGTTGTGTAAGAACGTGTGTTTAATGTCTATTCGAAAATTGCTTTGTATACGAGTTTTGTGTGTAAATAAAAAAAAAACTGCCACTGCCCTATTACTACGCCAACCTGAAATACGCTTTATTTTCTCATAGTTCATATTGTAGTAAAATAGTTTCGTAAAACCACACTGCGTAACTAATTTATGACTTAATTAAAACGTAGTGTCTTATATACATTCTATAAAGAGACGTATTTATATTCAAACGTAAACTATTATACGATCTCTCGTACTTGTGATTTTACATGTATCTAAAGGATTGTAGTACTTAAGTGTGATGGTGGTAATTTTTGTCTCTTATATTTAATATGTTAATTATAAACCTATTGCCTATTTTATCAGATAAAAGTATTTCATACGGAATACTTTTCTAGAATTAGGCATAAAGTCATCCGGTTTATGCATACTGTTCCACTGATGTGGATGCAGGATCCAAAGCCGACACAATTAAAGTATCAGGCACGTGTTTGAATTCACGAGATCTATGAATTGTATGTCTGTAGTATAAGTTAATTTTCCGTCATACACGGTCTATAATTTTTCCAACTAAATTGTAGTATATGTACAAGTTTACTATACCATACCCATTATATTTGCATTTGTTTAAGCTACTGATATTCTTTAACTATGAGTAAGAGTGTAGCCAGAGATCTTGCTTCAGACACGGAACGAATATTCCCAGTTGCCTTTTGATTTTCTTAATTCCAAGTGTTTTCCATTTGCTTGAGACAAGCACCTTTCCTTCACTTCTGAATTCATAACAGTATTGTCCCAGGCATTGATCTGTGAATTAATCTAAGTTGTAGCACCCCTTAACGATTATAAGACAGGTGGCGCCATCAGCAGAAGCGACACCGTAATCTATACACCAAAAGAACAGAAAGATATGTGGCAATTTTACCAGAAAATTTGTGCCTGTAGATTGATAGATCTACACAGTACACTTCGTAAAGCAGTATTGTAATATTCATTTTTCTTTAAGAATTTCATGCGTACTAGTGTGAACACACAAGTTAATTCTGACAGTAAAAACGTCACTTTTCTTTAAAAATTGGATTCATTACTCCACAAGGGGATACAACTCTTGTTGAGCACATAGAAAATCATGTAACTATTTTCTGCTCGTTAAGAGGTTTTCTTTGACTGTGAATTAAACCAAGTCAGCGGACCTCTTAACGACTAGAAGACAGGTGGCGTCTTCAGAAGGACTGGCACTTCACAACAACAGAACAGCAAGGCTATGAGACAATCTTAGCAGGAAATTTGTGCCTGTGGAATGATGGATCAACGCAGAACAATTCAGAAAGCATTATTGCAATTTACAGTCTTTTAATCTTTTTATACGTATTGGTATAAACAGGAAAGATATTTCTCACAGTGAAAAAATCAGTTTTTCTTGAACAAATATTTTCCTTACTCTACAAGAGGATAACACTCTGGTACACCACATAGAAAAATCATATACCTATTTTCTACTCGTTAAGAGGCCCTGTTTCACTGGGAATTAAATCAAGTGACCGGACCTCTTACCGACTAGAAGACGGGTGGCGTCATCAGCAGGAGCGAAAACCTAATACAGAAACCAAGAGAACAGAAATTTATGTGGAATTTTGTCAGGAAATTTGTGCCTGCGGATTGATGGGCCACGGAACTCATGATTTTTTTGACCTCATGAAATTGAATATTTACGATTACAAATAGTATTTTACAAAAATGAGTCAATCTGCGTTCGGAAATACCGACATACGGTTATGTCGCCTTCTTAATTTCTAAACTGTTCGCCATCTACGTTCTATGATTTACGTAACTATGTTGTAGTATATGTACAAGTTTCACAATATCAAGTCATCTATATTCGCATGTGAATAACCGACTCACATTCTTTAAATATGAGCAAGATCCTAGCCAGGTGTTTTGCTTCATACACAGAACGAATATTCCTAGTGTACCTTTAAATTTCAAATTTTGAAGTCGCTTCCACGTGCTTGAATGGAGCACCTTACCTTCACTTGTGATTTCAGAACAGTATTGTCCGAAGCTACTTTAAACCCATGACTATCATATATCCATGGCTTACGGATTACCATAACATAAATCATATCTGAGGCAAAGAATCATAATTTGTTTCAGAATTAAGATTTAGTGATTTTTCATTTGGTGTGTTGGTACAAGAACTTCCTGAGTATCTTCCTTCCTAATTTCCTATTGCTTGCCCTTTCAATGTCCTGACATTATAAATAAAAAGGGGAGGATTTATTGTTTAATTGTGAGTGTGTGTGTGAACCCAACATGCCAATTGTGCAGGTATACAACATGTTTCCTTTTGACTAGTGTTATTTCAATTGAGATGATTTTCCTACAAATTAACAAGGAGTACTTAACCTTGTAGAATATCTTTCTGAAGTAGGCGTACAATAAACCGTCTTCTCGTACAGTGTATCGCTAGCGTGAATAAATATGTTAATGTCGATACATTGAACATAAAAAAGCAATTAAGTACCCTACTCAATTTACATATAACCATGTATTTTTTTGACTTGTAGAGACAAGAATTCTAAATTTAGCACAAACACAGAAGACTACAGGTTGAATCGTAGAATATTGATCAGTTCTATGTACTGCGTAAGGTAACAATTTTAAATATCATATGATATACCGTTTATTCACGGTGTTTTGTGAATTAACATTATTTCTAGGCATCTCCTTATACCATAATATATAATTGCTACAATGAAGTAATTTAAGAACAACTGCCAAACTGTTAGACGTAACATTTTCGAAATTTTGTGTTTCATTAAATGATAGTTTCGTAATTTTATATTTATTGCCTTATCCAGCAGTGAAGCGTATTATAATAGTTTCTACTCGATTGGGCATACATTAAAGGGGCACTGCCACAGGGAGACAAAACCGTACAGTGAAACATTTTCTTGTGAAATGTTGTGTAAGAACGTGTGTTTAATGTCTATTTGAAAATTGCTTTGTATACGAGCTTTGTGTGTAATTAAAAAAAAAAACTGCGACTGCCCTATTACTACGCCAAGCTGAAATACGCTTTATTTTCTCATAGTTCATATTGTAGTAAAATAGTTTCGTAAAACCACACTGCGTATCTAATTTATGACTTAATTAAAACGTAGTGTCTTATATACATTCTATAAAGAGACGTATTTATATTCAAAAGTAAACTATTATACGATCTCTCGTACTTGTGATTTTACATGTATCTAAAGGATTGTAGTACTTAAGTGTGATGCTTGTAATTTTTGTCTCTTATATTTAATATGTTAATTATAAACCTATTGCCTATTTTATCAGATAAAAGTATTTCATACGGAATACTTTTCTAGAATTAGGCATAAAATCATCCGGTTTATGCATACTGTTCCACTGATGTGGATGCAGGATCCAAAGCCGACACAATTAAAGTATCAGGCAGGTGTTTGAATTCACGAGGTCTATGAATTGTATGTCTGTAGTATAAGTTAATTTTCCGTCATACACGGTCTATAATTTTTCCAACTAAATTGTAGTATATGTACAAGTTTACTATACCATACCCATTATATTTGCATTTGTTTAAGCTACTGATATTCTTTAACTATGAGTAAGAGTGTAGCCAGAGATCTTGCTTCAGACACGGAACGAATATTCCCAGTTGCCTTTTGATTTTCTTAATTCCAAGTGTTTTCCATTTGCTTGAGACAAGCACCTTTCCTTCACTTCTGAATTCATAACAGTATTCTCACAGGCATGGATCTGTGAATTAATCTAAGTTGTAGCACCCCTTAACGATTATAAGACAGGTGGCGCCATCAGCAGAAGCGACACCGTAATCTATACACCAACAGAACAGAAAGATATGTGGCAATTTTACCAGAAAATTTGTGCCTGTAGATTGATAGATCTACACAGTACACTTCGTAAAGCAGTATTGTAATATTCATTTTTCTTTAAGAATTTTATACGTACTGGTGTGAACACACAAGTTAATTCTGACAGAAAAACGTCACTTTTCTTTAAAAATTGGATTCATTACTCCACAAGGGGATACAACTCTTGTTGAGCACATAGAAAATCATGTAACTATTTTCTGCTCGTTAAGAGGTTTTCTTTGACTGTGAATTAAACCAAGTCAGCGGACCTCTTAACGACTAGAAGACAGGTGGCGTCTTCAGAAGGACTGGCACTTCACAACAACAGAACAGCAAGGCTATGAGACAATCTTAGCAGGAAATTTGTGCCTGTGGAATGATGGATCAACGCAGAACAATTCAGAAAGCATTATTGCAATTTACAGTCTTTTAATCTTTTTATACGTATTGGTATAAACAGGAAAGATATTTCTCACAGTGAAAAAATCAGTTTTTCTTGAACAAATATTTTCCTTACTCTACAAGAGGATAACACTCTGGTACACCACATAGAAAACTCATATACCTATTTTCTACTCGTTAAGAGGCCCTGTTTCACTGGGAATTAAATCAAGTGACCGGACCTATTACCGACTAGAAGACGGGTGGCGTCATCAGCAGGAGCGAAAACCTAATACAGAAACCAAGAGAACAGAAATTTATGTGGAATTTTGTCAGGAAATTTGTGCCTGCGGATTGATGGGCCACGGAACTGATGATTTTTTTGACCTCATGAAATTGAATATTTACGATTACAAATAGTATTTTACAAAAATGAGTCAATCTGCTTTCGGAAATACCGACATACGGTTATGTCGCCTTCTTAATTTCTAAACTGTTCGCCATCTACGTTCTATGATTTACCTAACTATGTTGTAGTATATGTACAAGTTTCACAATATCAAGTCATCTATATTCGCATGTGAATAACCGACTCACATTCTTTAAATATGAGCAAGATCCTAGCCAGGTGTTTTGCTTCATACACAGAACGAATATTCCTAGTTTACCTTTAAATTTCAAATTTTGAAGTCGCTTCCATGTGCTTAAATGGAGCACCTTACCTTCACTTGTGATTTCAGAACAGTATTGTCCGAAGCTACTTTAAACCCATGACTATCATATATCCATGGCTTACGGATTACCATAACATAAATCATATCTGAGGCAAAGAATCATAATTTGTTTCAGAATTAAGATTTAGTGATCTTTCATTTGGTGTGTTGGTACAAGAACTTTCTGAGTATCTTCCTTCCTAATTTCCTATTGCTTGCCCTTTCAATGTCCTGACATTATAAATAAAAAGGGGAGGATTTATTGTTTAATTGTGAGTGTGTGTGTGAACCCAACATGCCAATTGTGCAGGTATACAACATGTTTCCTTTTGACTAGTGTTATTTCAATTGAGATGATTTTCCTACAAATTAACAAGGAGTACTTAACCTTGTAGAATATCTTTCTGAAGTAGGCGTACAATAAACCGTCTTCTCGTACAGTGTATCGCTAGCGTGAATAAATATGTTAATGTCGATACATTGAACATAAAAAAGCAATTAAGTACCCTACTCAATTTACATATAACCATGTATTGTTTGACTTGTAGAGACAAGAATTCTAAATTTAGCACAAACACAGAAGACTACAGGTTGAATCGTAGAATATTGATCAGTTCTATGTACTGCGTAAGGTAACAATTTTAAATATCATATGATATACCGTTTATTTACCGTGTTTTGTGCATTAACATTATTTCTAGGCATTTCCTTATACCATAATATATAATTGCTACAATGAAGTAATTTAAGAACAACTGCCAAACTGTTAGACGTAATATTTTGTGTTTCATTAAATGATAGTTTCGTAATTTTATATTTATTGCCTTATCCAGCAGTGAAGCGTATTATAATAGTTTCTACTTGATTGGGCATACATTAAAGGGGCACTGCCACAGGGAGACAAAACCGAACAGTGAAACATTTTCTTGTGAAATGTTGTGTAAGAACGTGTGTTTAATGTCTATTTGAAAATTGCTTTGTATACGAGTTTTGTGTGTAATTAAAAAAAAAACTGCGACTGCCCTATTACTACGCCAAGCTGAAATACGCTTTATTTTCTCATAGATCATATTGTAGTAAAATAGTTTCGTAAAACCACACTGCGTAACAAATTTATGACTTAATTAAAACGTAGTGTCTTATATACATTCTATAAAGAGACGTATTTATATTCAAACGTAAATTATTATACGATCTCTCGTACTTGTGATTTTACATGTATCTAAAGGATTGTAGTACTTAAGTGTGATGGTGGTAATTTTTGTCTCTTATATTTAATATGTTAATTATAAACCTATTGCCTATTTTATCAGATAAAAGTATTTCATACGGAATACTTTTCTAGAATTAGGCATAAAGTCATCCGGTTTATGCATACTGTTCCACTGATGTGGATGCAGGATCCGAAGCCGACACAATTAAAGTATCAGGCACGTGTTTGAATTCACGAGGTCTATGAATTGTATGTCTGTAGTATAAGTTAATTTTCCGTCATACACGGTCTATAATTTTTCCAACTAAATTGTAGTATATGTACAAGTTTACTATACCATCCCCATTATATTTGCATTTGTTTAAGCTACTGATATTCTTTAACTATGAGTAAGAGTGTAGCCAGAGATCTTGCTTCAGACACGGAACGAATATTCCCAGTTGCCTTTTGATTTTCTTAATTCCAAGTGTTTTCCATTTGCTTGAGACAAGCACCTTCGCTTCACTTCTGAATTCATAACAGTATTGTCCCAGGCATTGATCTGTGAATTAATCTAAGTTGTAGCACCCCTTAACGATTATAAGACAGGTGGCGCCATCAGCAGAAGCGACACCGTAATCTATACACCAAGAGAACAGAAAGATATGCGGCAAATTTACCAGAAAATTTGTGCCTGTAGATTGATAGATCTACACAGTACACTTCGTAAAGCAGTATTGTAATATTCATTTTTTTTAAGAATTTTATACGTACTGGTGTGAACACACAAGTTAATTCTGACGTATTTATATTCAGACGTAAACTATTATACGATCTCTCGTACTTGTGATTTTACATGTATCTAAAGGATTGTAGTACTTAAGTGTGATGGTGGTAATTTTTGTCTCTTATATTTAATATGTTAATTATAAACCTATTGCCTATTTTATCAGATAAAAGTATTTCATACGGAATACTTTTCTAGAATTAGGCATAAAGTCATCCGGTTTATGCATACTGTTCCACTGATGTGGATGCAGGATCCAAAGCCGACACAATTAAAGTATCAGGCAGGTGTTTGAATTCACGAGGTCTATGAATTGTATGTCTGTAGTATAAGTTAATTTTCCGTCATACACGGTCTATAATATTTCCAACTAAATTGTAGTATATGTACAAGTTTACTATACCATCCCCATTATATTTGCATTTGTTTAAGCTACTGATATTCTTTAACTATGAGTAAGAGTGTAGCCAGAGATCTTGCTTCAGACACGGAACGAATATTCCCAGTTGCCTTTTGATTTTCTTAATTCCAAGTGTTTTCCATTTGCTTGAGACAAGCACCTTCGCTTCACTTCTGAATTCATAACAGTATTGTCCCAGGCATTGATCTGTGAATTAATCTAAGTTGTAGCACACCTTAACGATTATCAGACAGGTGGCGCCATCAGCAGAAGCGACACCGTAATCTATACACCAACAGAACAGAAAAATATGTGGCAATTTTACCAGAAAATTTGTGCCTGTAGATTGATAGATCTACACAGTACAATTCGTAAAGCAGTATTGTAATATTCATTTTTCTTTAAGAATTTTATACGTACTGGTGTGAACACACAAGTTAATTCTGACAGTAAAAACGTCACTTTTCGTTAAAAATTGGATTCATTACTCCACAATGGGATAAAACTCTTGTTGAGCACGTAGAAAATCATGTAACTATTTTCTGCTCGTTAAGAGGTTTTCTTTGACTGTGAATTAAACCAAGTCAGCGGACCTCTTAACGACTAGAAGACAGGTGGCGTCTTCAGAAGGACTGGCACTTCACAACAACAGAACAGCAAGGCTATGAGACAATCTTAGCAGGAAATTTGTGCCTGTGGAATGATGGATCAACGCAGAACATTTCAAAAAGCATTATTGCAATTTACAGTCTTTTAGTCTTTTTATACGTATTGGTATAAACAGGAAAGATATTTCTCACAGTGAAAAAATCAGTTTTTCTTGAACAAATATTTTCCTTACTCCACAAGAGGATAACACTCTGGTACACCACATAGAAAAATCATATACCTATTTTCTACTCGTTAAGAGGCCCTGTTTCACTAGGAATTAAATCAAGTGACCGGACCTCTTAACGACTAGAAGACGGGTGGCGTCATCAGCAGGAGCGAAAACCTAATACAGAAACCAAGAGAACAGAAATTTATGTGGAATTTTGTCAGGAAATTTGTGACTGCGGATTGATGGGCCACGGAACTGATGATTTTTTTGACCTCATGAAATTGAATATTTACAATTACAAATAGTATTTTACAAAAATGAGTCAATCTGGGTTCGGAAATACCGACATACGGTTATGTCGCCTTCTTAATTTCTAAACTGTTCGCCATCTACGTTCTATGATTTACCTAACTATGTTGTAGTATATGTACAAGTTTCACAATATCAAGTCATCTATATTCGCATGTGAATAACCGACTCACATTCTTTAAATATGAGCAAGATCCTAGCCAGGTGTTTTGCTACATACACAGAACGAATATTCCTAGTTTACTTTTAAATTTCAAATTTTGAAGTCGCTTCCATGTGCTTGAATGGAGCACTTTACCTACACTTATGATTTCAGAATAGTATTGTCCGAAGCTACTTTAAACCCATGACCATCATATATCCATGGCTTACGGATTACCATAACATAAATCATATCTGAGGCAAAGAATCATAATTTGTTTCAGAATTAAGATTTAGTGATTTTTCATTTGGTGTGTTGGTACAAGAACTTTCTGAGTATCTTCCTTCCTAATTTCCTATTGCTTGCCCTTTCAATGTCCTGACATTATAAATAAAAAGGGGAGGATTTATTGTTTAATTGTGAGTGTGTGTGTGAACCCAACATGCCAATTGTGCAGGTATACAACATGTTTCCTTTTGACTAGTGTTATTTCAATTGAGATGATTTTCCTACAAATTAACAAGGAGTACTTAACCTTGTAGAATATCTTTCTGAAGTAGGCGTACAATAAACCGTCTTCTCGTACAGTGTATCGCTAGCGTGAATAAATATGTTAATGTCGATACATTGAACATAAAAAAGCAATTAAGTACCCTACTCAATTTACATATAACCATGTATTGTTTGACTTGTAGAGACAAGAATTCTAAATTTAGCACAAACACAGAAGACTACAGGTTGAATCGTAGAATATTGATCAGTTCTATGTACTGCGTAAGGTAACAATTTTAAATATCATATGATATTCCGTTTATTTACCGTGTTTTGTGCATTAACATTATTTCTAGGCATTTCCTTATACCATAATATATAATTGCTACAATGAAGTAATTTAAGAACAACTGCCAAACTGTTAGACGTAATATTTTGTGTTTCATTAAATGATAGTTTCGTAATTTTATATTTATTGCCTTATCCAGCAGTGAAGCGTATTATAATAGTTTCTACTTGATTGGGCATACATTAAAGGGGCACTGCCACAGGGAGACAAAACCGAACAGTGAAACATTTTCTTGTGAAATGTTGTGTAAGAACGTGTGTTTAATGTCTATTTGAAAATTGCTTTGTATACGAGTTTTGTGTGTAATTAAAAAAAAAACTGCGACTGCCCTATTACTACGCCAAGCTGAAATACGCTTTATTTTCTCATAGATCATATTGTAGTAAAATAGTTTCGTAAAACCACACTGCGTAACAAATTTATGACTTAATTAAAACGTAGTGTCTTATATACATTCTATAAAGAGACGTATTTATATTCAAACGTAAATTATTATACGATCTCTCGTACTTGTGATTTTACATGTATCTAAAGGATTGTAGTACTTAAGTGTGATGGTGGTAATTTTTGTCTCTTATATTTAATATGTTAATTATAAACCTATTGCCTATTTTATCAGATAAAAGTATTTCATACGGAATACTTTTCTAGAATTAGGCATAAAGTCATCCGGTTTATGCATACTGTTCCACTGATGTGGATGCAGGATCCGAAGCCGACACAATTAAAGTATCAGGCACGTGTTTGAATTCACGAGGTCTATGAATTGTATGTCTGTAGTATAAGTTAATTTTCCGTCATACACGGTCTATAATTTTTCCAACTAAATTGTAGTATATGTACAAGTTTACTATACCATCCCCATTATATTTGCATTTGTTTAAGCTACTGATATTCTTTAACTATGAGTAAGAGTGTAGCCAGAGATCTTGCTTCAGACACGGAACGAATATTCCCAGTTGCCTTTTGATTTTCTTAATTCCAAGTGTTTTCCATTTGCTTGAGACAAGCACCTTCGCTTCACTTCTGAATTCATAACAGTATTGTCCCAGGCATTGATCTGTGAATTAATCTAAGTTGTAGCACCCCTTAACGATTATAAGACAGGTGGCGCCATCAGCAGAAGCGACACCGTAATCTATACACCAAGAGAACAGAAAGATATGCGGCAAATTTACCAGAAAATTTGTGCCTGTAGATTGATAGATCTACACAGTACACTTCGTAAAGCAGTATTGTAATATTCATTTTTTTTAAGAATTTTATACGTACTGGTGTGAACACACAAGTTAATTCTGACGTATTTATATTCAGACGTAAACTATTATACGATCTCTCGTACTTGTGATTTTACATGTATCTAAAGGATTGTAGTACTTAAGTGTGATGGTGGTAATTTTTGTCTCTTATATTTAATATGTTAATTATAAACCTATTGCCTATTTTATCAGATAAAAGTATTTCATACGGAATACTTTTCTAGAATTAGGCATAAAGTCATCCGGTTTATGCATACTGTTCCACTGATGTGGATGCAGGATCCAAAGCCGACACAATTAAAGTATCAGGCAGGTGTTTGAATTCACGAGGTCTATGAATTGTATGTCTGTAGTATAAGTTAATTTTCCGTCATACACGGTCTATAATATTTCCAACTAAATTGTAGTATATGTACAAGTTTACTATACCATCCCCATTATATTTGCATTTGTTTAAGCTACTGATATTCTTTAACTATGAGTAAGAGTGTAGCCAGAGATCTTGCTTCAGACACGGAACGAATATTCCCAGTTGCCTTTTGATTTTCTTAATTCCAAGTGTTTTCCATTTGCTTGAGACAAGCACCTTCGCTTCACTTCTGAATTCATAACAGTATTGTCCCAGGCATTGATCTGTGAATTAATCTAAGTTGTAGCACACCTTAACGATTATCAGACAGGTGGCGCCATCAGCAGAAGCGACACCGTAATCTATACACCAACAGAACAGAAAAATATGTGGCAATTTTACCAGAAAATTTGTGCCTGTAGATTGATAGATCTACACAGTACAATTCGTAAAGCAGTATTGTAATATTCATTTTTCTTTAAGAATTTTATACGTACTGGTGTGAACACACAAGTTAATTCTGACAGTAAAAACGTCACTTTTCGTTAAAAATTGGATTCATTACTCCACAATGGGATAAAACTCTTGTTGAGCACGTAGAAAATCATGTAACTATTTTCTGCTCGTTAAGAGGTTTTCTTTGACTGTGAATTAAACCAAGTCAGCGGACCTCTTAACGACTAGAAGACAGGTGGCGTCTTCAGAAGGACTGGCACTTCACAACAACAGAACAGCAAGGCTATGAGACAATCTTAGCAGGAAATTTGTGCCTGTGGAATGATGGATCAACGCAGAACATTTCAAAAAGCATTATTGCAATTTACAGTCTTTTAGTCTTTTTATACGTATTGGTATAAACAGGAAAGATATTTCTCACAGTGAAAAAATCAGTTTTTCTTGAACAAATATTTTCCTTACTCCACAAGAGGATAACACTCTGGTACACCACATAGAAAAATCATATACCTATTTTCTACTCGTTAAGAGGCCCTGTTTCACTAGGAATTAAATCAAGTGACCGGACCTCTTAACGACTAGAAGACGGGTGGCGTCATCAGCAGGAGCGAAAACCTAATACAGAAACCAAGAGAACAGAAATTTATGTGGAATTTTGTCAGGAAATTTGTGACTGCGGATTGATGGGCCACGGAACTGATGATTTTTTTGACCTCATGAAATTGAATATTTACAATTACAAATAGTATTTTACAAAAATGAGTCAATCTGGGTTCGGAAATACCGACATACGGTTATGTCGCCTTCTTAATTTCTAAACTGTTCGCCATCTACGTTCTATGATTTACCTAACTATGTTGTAGTATATGTACAAGTTTCACAATATCAAGTCATCTATATTCGCATGTGAATAACCGACTCACATTCTTTAAATATGAGCAAGATCCTAGCCAGGTGTTTTGCTACATACACAGAACGAATATTCCTAGTTTACTTTTAAATTTCAAATTTTGAAGTCGCTTCCATGTGCTTGAATGGAGCACTTTACCTACACTTATGATTTCAGAATAGTATTGTCCGATGCTACTTTAAACCCATGACCATCATATATCCATGGCTTACGGATTACCATAACATAAATCATATCTGAGGCAAAGAATCATAATTTGTTTCAGAATTAAGATTTAGTGATTTTTCATTTGGTGTGTTGGTACAAGAACTTTCTGAGTATCTTCCTTCCTAATTTCCTATTGCTTGCCCTTTCAATGTCCTGACATTATAAATAAAAAGGGGAGGATTTATTGTTTAATTGTGAGTGTGTGTGTGAACCCAACATGCCAATTGTGCAGGTATACAACATGTTTCCTTTTGACTAGTGTTATTTCAATTGAGATGATTTTCCTACAAATTAACAAGGAGTACTTAACCTTGTAGAATATCTTTCTGAAGTAGGCGTACAATAAACCGTCTTCTCGTACAGTGTATCGCTAGCGTGAATAAATATGTTAATGTCGATACATTGAACATAAAAAAGCAATTAAGTACCCTACTCAATTTACATATAACCATGTATTGTTTGACTTGTAGAGACAAGAATTCTAAATTTAGCACAAACACAGAAGACTACAGGTTGAATCGTAGAATATTGATCAGTTCTATGTACTGCGTAAGGTAACAATTTTAAATATCATATGATATTCCGTTTATTTACCGTGTTTTGTGCATTAACATTATTTCTAGGCATTTCCTTATACCATAATATATAATTGCTACAATGAAGTAATTTAAGAACAACTGCCAAACTGTTAGACGTAATATTTTGTGTTTCATTAAATGATAGTTTCGTAATTTTATATTTATTGCCTTATCCAGCAGTGAAGCGTATTATAATAGTTTCTACTTGATTGGGCATACATTAAAGGGGCACTGCCACAGGGAGACAAAACCGAACAGTGAAACATTTTCTTGTGAAATGTTGTGTAAGAACGTGTGTTTAATGTCTATTTGAAAATTGCTTTGTATACGAGTTTTGTGTGTAATTAAAAAAAAAACTGCGACTGCCCTATTACTACGCCAAGCTGAAATACGCTTTATTTTCTCATAGATCATATTGTAGTAAAATAGTTTCGTAAAACCACACTGCGTAACAAATTTATGACTTAATTAAAACGTAGTGTCTTATATACATTCTATAAAGAGACGTATTTATATTCAAACGTAAATTATTATACGATCTCTCGTACTTGTGATTTTACATGTATCTAAAGGATTGTAGTACTTAAGTGTGATGGTGGTAATTTTTGTCTCTTATATTTAATATGTTAATTATAAACCTATTGCCTATTTTATCAGATAAAAGTATTTCATACGGAATACTTTTCTAGAATTAGGCATAAAGTCATCCGGTTTATGCATACTGTTCCACTGATGTGGATGCAGGATCCGAAGCCGACACAATTAAAGTATCAGGCACGTGTTTGAATTCACGAGGTCTATGAATTGTATGTCTGTAGTATAAGTTAATTTTCCGTCATACACGGTCTATAATTTTTCCAACTAAATTGTAGTATATGTACAAGTTTACTATACCATCCCCATTATATTTGCATTTGTTTAAGCTACTGATATTCTTTAACTATGAGTAAGAGTGTAGCCAGAGATCTTGCTTCAGACACGGAACGAATATTCCCAGTTGCCTTTTGATTTTCTTAATTCCAAGTGTTTTCCATTTGCTTGAGACAAGCACCTTCGCTTCACTTCTGAATTCATAACAGTATTGTCCCAGGCATTGATCTGTGAATTAATCTAAGTTGTAGCACCCCTTAACGATTATAAGACAGGTGGCGCCATCAGCAGAAGCGACACCGTAATCTATACACCAAGAGAACAGAAAGATATGCGGCAAATTTACCAGAAAATTTGTGCCTGTAGATTGATAGATCTACACAGTACACTTCGTAAAGCAGTATTGTAATATTCATTTTTTTTAAGAATTTTATACGTACTGGTGTGAACACACAAGTTAATTCTGACGTATTTATATTCAGACGTAAACTATTATACGATCTCTCGTACTTGTGATTTTACATGTATCTAAAGGATTGTAGTACTTAAGTGTGATGGTGGTAATTTTTGTCTCTTATATTTAATATGTTAATTATAAACCTATTGCCTATTTTATCAGATAAAAGTATTTCATACGGAATACTTTTCTAGAATTAGGCATAAAGTCATCCGGTTTATGCATACTGTTCCACTGATGTGGATGCAGGATCCAAAGCCGACACAATTAAAGTATCAGGCAGGTGTTTGAATTCACGAGGTCTATGAATTGTATGTCTGTAGTATAAGTTAATTTTCCGTCATACACGGTCTATAATATTTCCAACTAAATTGTAGTATATGTACAAGTTTACTATACCATCCCCATTATATTTGCATTTGTTTAAGCTACTGATATTCTTTAACTATGAGTAAGAGTGTAGCCAGAGATCTTGCTTCAGACACGGAACGAATATTCCCAGTTGCCTTTTGATTTTCTTAATTCCAAGTGTTTTCCATTTGCTTGAGACAAGCACCTTCGCTTCACTTCTGAATTCATAACAGTATTGTCCCAGGCATTGATCTGTGAATTAATCTAAGTTGTAGCACACCTTAACGATTATCAGACAGGTGGCGCCATCAGCAGAAGCGACACCGTAATCTATACACCAACAGAACAGAAAAATATGTGGCAATTTTACCAGAAAATTTGTGCCTGTAGATTGATAGATCTACACAGTACAATTCGTAAAGCAGTATTGTAATATTCATTTTTCTTTAAGAATTTTATACGTACTGGTGTGAACACACAAGTTAATTCTGACAGTAAAAACGTCACTTTTCGTTAAAAATTGGATTCATTACTCCACAATGGGATAAAACTCTTGTTGAGCACGTAGAAAATCATGTAACTATTTTCTGCTCGTTAAGAGGTTTTCTTTGACTGTGAATTAAACCAAGTCAGCGGACCTCTTAACGACTAGAAGGCAGGTGGCGTCTTCAGAAGGACTGGCACTTCACAACAACAGAACAGCAAGGCTATGAGACAATCTTATCAGGAAATTTGTGCCTGTGGAATGATGGATCAACGCAGAACATTTCAAAAAGCATTATTGCAATTTACAGTCTTTTAGTCTTTTTATACGTATTGGTATAAACAGGAAAGATATTTCTCACAGTGAAAAAATCAGTTTTTCTTGAACAAATATTTTCCTTACTCCACAAGAGGATAACACTCTGGTACACCACATAGAAAAATCATATACCTATTTTCTACTCGTTAAGAGGCCCTGTTTCACTAGGAATTAAATCAAGTGACCGGACCTCTTAACGACTAGAAGACGGGTGGCGTCATCAGCAGGAGCGAAAACCTAATACAGAAACCAAGAGAACAGAAATTTATGTGGAATTTTGTCAGGAAATTTGTGACTGCGGATTGATGGGCCACGGAACTGATGATTTTTTTGACCTCATGAAATTGAATATTTACAATTACAAATAGTATTTTACAAAAATGAGTCAATCTGGGTTCGGAAATACCGACATACGGTTATGTCGCCTTCTTAATTTCTAAACTGTTCGCCATCTACGTTCTATGATTTACCTAACTATGTTGTAGTATATGTACAAGTTTCACAATATCAAGTCATCTATATTCGCATGTGAATAACCGACTCACATTCTTTAAATATGAGCAAGATCCTAGCCAGGTGTTTTGCTACATACACAGAACGAATATTCCTAGTTTACTTTTAAATTTCAAATTTTGAAGTCGCTTCCATGTGCTTGAATGGAGCACTTTACCTACACTTATGATTTCAGAATAGTATTGTCCGAAGCTACTTTAAACCCATGACCATCATATATCCATGGCTTACGGATTACCATAACATAAATCATATCTGAGGCAAAGAATCATAATTTGTTTCAGAATTAAGATTTAGTGATTTTTCATTTGGTGTGTTGGTACAAGAACTTTCTGAGTATCTTCCTTCCTAATTTCCTATTGCTTGCCCTTTCAATGTCCTGACATTATAAATAAAAAGGGGAGGATTTATTGTTTAATTGTGAGTGTGTGTGTGAACCCAACATGCCAATTGTGCAGGTATACAACATGTTTCCTTTTGACTAGTGTTATTTCAATTGAGATGATTTTCCTACAAATTAACAAGGAGTACTTAACCTTGTAGAATATCTTTCTGAAGTAGGCGTACAATAAACCGTCTTCTCGTACAGTGTATCGCTAGCGTGAATAAATATGTTAATGTCGATACATTGAACATAAAAAAGCAATTAAGTACCCTACTCAATTTACATATAACCATGTATTGTTTGACTTGTAGAGACAAGAATTCTAAATTTAGCACAAACACAGAAGACTACAGGTTGAATCGTAGAATATTGATCAGTGGTATGTACTGCGTAAGGTAACAATTTTAAATATCATATCATATACCGTTTATTTACGGTGTTTTGTGCATTAACATTATTTCTAGGCATCTCCTTATAACATAATATATAATTGCTACAATGAAGTAATTTAAGAACAACTGCCAAACTGTTAGACGTAACATTTTCGAAATTTTGTGTTTCATTAAATGATAGTTTCGTAATTTTATATTTATTGCCTTATCCAGCAGTGAAGCGTATTATAATAGTTTCTACTCGATTGGGCATACATTAAAGGGGCACTGCCACAGGGAGACAAAACCGTACAGTGAAACATTTTCTTGTGAAATGTTGTGTAAGAACGTGTGTTTAATGTCTATTTGAAAATTGCTTTGTATACGAGTTTTGTGTGTAATTAAAAAAAAAACTGCGACTGCCCTATTACTACGCCAAGCTGAAATACGCTTTATTTTCTCATAGATCATATTGTAGTAAAATAGTTACGTAAAACCACACTGCGTAACTAATTTATGACTTAATTAAAACGTAGTGTCTTATATACATTCTATAAAGAGACGTATTTATATTCAAACGTAAACTATTTTACGATCTCTTGTACTTGTGATTTTACATGTATCTAAAGGATTGTAGTACTTAAGTGTGATGGTGGTAATTTTTGTCTCTTATATTTAATATGTTAATTATAAACCTATTGCCTATTTTATCAGATAAAAGTATTTCATACGGAATACTTTTCTAGAATTAGGCATAAAGTCATCCGGTTTATGCATACTGTTCCACTGATGTGGATGCAGGATCCAAAGCCGACACAATTAAAGTATCAGGCACGTGTTTGAATTCACGAGGTCTATGAATTGTATGTCTGTAGTATAAGTTAATTTTCCGTCATACACGGTCTATAACTTTTCCAACTAAATTGTAGTATATGTACAAGTTTACTATACCATCCCCATTATATTTGCATTTGTTTAAGCTACTGATATTCTTTAACTATGAGTAAGAGTGTAGCCAGAGATCTTGCTTCAGACACGGAACGAATATTCCCAGTTGCCTTTTGATTTTCTTAATTCCAAGTGTTTTCCATTTGCTTGAGACAAGCACCTTCGCTTCACTTCTGAATTCATAACAGTATTGTCCCAGGCATTGATCTGTGAATTAATCTAAGTTGTAGCACCCCTTAACGATTATAAGACAGGTGGCGCCATCAGCAGAAGCGACACCGTAATCTATACACCAACAGAACAGAAAGATATGTGGCAATTTTACCAGAAAATTTGTGCCTGTAGATTGATAGATCTACACAGTACACTTCGTAAAGCAGTATTGTAATATTCATTTTTTTTAAGAATTTTATACGTACTGGTGTGAACACACAAGTTAATTCTGACGTATTTATATTCAGACGTAAACTATTATACGATCTCTCGTACTTGTGATTTTACATGTATCTAAAGGATTGTAGTACTTAAGTGTGATGGTGGTAATTTTTGTCTCTAATATTTTATATGTTAATTATAAACCTATTGCCTATTTTATCAGATAAAAGTATTTCATACGGAATACTTTTCTAGAATTAGGCATAAAGTCATCCGGTTTATGCATACTGTTCCACTGATGTGGATGCAGGATCCAAAGCCGACACAATTAAAGTATCAGGCACGTGTTTGAATTCACGAGATCTATGAATTCTATGTCTGTAGTATAAGTTAATTTTCCGTCATACACGGTCTATAATTTTTCCAACTAAATTGTAGTATATGTACAAGTTTACTATACCATACCCATTATATTTGCATTTGTTTAAGCTACTGATATTCTTTAAATATGAGTAAGAGTGTAGCCAGAGATCTTGCTTCAGACACGGAACGAATATTCCCAGTTGCCTTTTGATTTTCTTAATTCCAAGTGTTTTCCATTTGCTTGAGTCAAGCACCTTTCCTTCACTTCTGAATTCATAACAGTATTCTCACAGGCATTGATCTGTGAATTAATCTAAGTTGTAGCACCCCTTAACGATTATAAGACAGGTGGCGCCATCAGCAGAAGCGACACCGTAATCTATACACCAACAGAACAGAAAGATATGTGGCAATTTTACCAGAAAATTTGTGCCTGTAGATTGATAGATCTACACAGTACACTTCGTAAAGCAGTATTGTAATATTCATTATTCTTTAAGAATTTTATACGTACTGGTGTGAACACACAAGTTAATTCTGACAGTAAAAACGTCACTTTTCTTTTAAAATTGGATTCATTACTCCACAAGGGGATAAAAGTCTTGTTGATCACATAGAAAATCATGTAACTATTTTCTGCTCGTTAAGAGGTTTTCTTTGACTGTGAATTAAACCAAGTCAGCGGGCCTCTTAACGACTAGAAGACATTTGGCGTCTTCAGAAGGACTGGCACTTCACAACAACAGAACAGCAAGGCTATGAGACAATCTTAGCAGGAAATTTGTGCCTGTGGAATGATGGATCAACGCAGAACAATTCAGAAAGCATTATTGCAATTTACAGTCTTTTAATCTTTTTATACGTATTGGTATAAACAGGAAAGATATTTCTCACAGTGAAAAAATCAGTTTTTCTTGAACAAATATTTTCCTTACTCTACAAGAGGATAACACTCTGGTACACCACATAGAAAAATCATATACCTATTTTCTACTCGTTAAGAGGCCCTGTTTCACTGGGAATTAAATCAAGTGACCGGACCTCTTACCGACTAGAAGACGGGTGGCGTCATCAGCAGGAGCGAAAACCTAATACAGAAACCAAGAGAACAGAAATTTATGTGGAATTTTGTCAGGAAATTTGTGCCTGCGCACGGAACTGATGATTTTTTTGACCTCATGAAATTGAATATTTACGATTACAAATAGTATTTTACAAAAATGGGTCAATCTGCGTTCGGAAATACCGACATACGGTTATGTCGCCTTCTTAATTTCTAAACTTTCGCCATCTACGTTCTATGATTTACCTAACTATGTTGTAGTATATGTACAAGTTTCACAATATCAAGTCATCTATATTCGCATGTGAATAACCGACTCACATTCTTTAAATATGAGTAAGATCCTAGCCAGGTGTTTTGTTTCATACACAGAACGAATATTCCTAGTTTACCTTTAAATTTCAAATTTTGAAGTCGCTTCCATGTGCTTGAATGGAGCACCTTACCTTCACTTGTGATTTCAGAACAGTATTGTCCGAAGCTACTTTAAACCCATGACTATCATATATCCATGGCTTACGGATTACCATAACATAAATCATATCTGAGGCAAAGAATCATAATTTGTTTCAGAATTAAGATTTAGTGATTTTTCATTTGGTGTGTTGGTACAAGAACTTTCTGAGTATCTTCCTTCCTAATTTCCTATTGCTTGCCCTTTTAATGTCCTGACATTATAAATAAAAAGGGGAGGATTTATTGTTTAATTGTGAGTGTGTGTGTGAACCCAACATGCCAATTTTGCAGGTATACAACATGTTTCCTTTGACTAGTGTTATTTCAATTGAGATGACTTTCCTACAAATTAACAAGGAGTACTTAACCTTGTAGAATATCTTTCTGAAGTAGGCGTACAATAAACCGTCTTCTCGTACAGTGTATCGCTAGCGTGAATAAATATGTTAATGTCGATACATTGAACATAAAAAAGCAATTAAGTACCCTACTCAATTTACATATAACCATGTATTGTTTGACTTGTAGAGACAAGAATTCTAAATTTAGCACAAACACAGAAGACTACAGGTTGAATCGTAGAATATTGATCAGTTCTATGTACTGCGTAAGGTAACAATTTTAAATATCATATGATATACCGTTTATTTACGGTGTTTTGTGCATTAACATTATTTCTAGGCATTTCCTTATACCATAATATATAATTGCTACAATGAAGTAATTTAAGAACAACTGCCAAACTGTTAGACGTAACATTTTCGAAATTTTGTGTTTCATTAAATGATAGTTTCGTAATTTTATATTTATTGCCTTATCCAGCAGTGAAGCGTATTATAATAGTTTCTACTCGATTGGGCATACATTAAAGGGGTACTGCCACAGGGAGACAAAACCGTACAGTGAAACATTTTCTTGTGAAATGTTGTGTAAGAACGTGTGTTTAATGTCTATTTGAAAATTGCTTTGTATACGAGTTTTGTGTGTAAATAAAAAAAAAACTGCGACTGCCCTATTACTACGCCAAGCTGAAATACGCTTTATTTTCTCATAGTTCATATTGTAGTAAAATAGTTTCGTAAAACCACACTGCGTAACTAATTTATGACTTAATTAAAACGTAGTGTCTTATATACATTCTATAAAGAGACGTATTTATATTCAAACGTAAACTATTATACGATCTCTCGTACTTGTGATTTTACATGTATCTAAAGGATTGTAGTACTTAAGTGTGATGGTGGTAATTTTTGTCTCTTATATTTAATATGTTAATTATAAACCTATTGCCTATTTTATCAGATAAAAGTATTTCATACGGAATACTTTTCTAGAATTAGGCATAAAGTCATCCGGTTTATGCATACTGTTCCACTGATGTGGATGCAGGATCCAAAGCCGACACAATTAAAGTATCAGGCACGTGTTTGAATTCACGAGATCTATGAATTGTATGTCTGTAGTATAAGTTAATTTTCCGTCATACACGGTCTATAATTTTTCCAACTAAATTGTAGTATATGTACAAGTTTACTATACCATACCCATTATATTTGCATTTGTTTAAGCTACTGATATTCTTTAACTATGAGTAAGAGTGTAGCCAGAGATCTTGCTTCAGACACGGAACGAATATTCCCAGTTGCCTTTTGATTTTCTTAATTCCAAGTGTTTTCCATTTGCTTGAGACAAGCACCTTTCCTTCACTTCTGAATTCATAACAGTATTCTCACAGGCATGGATCTGTGAATTAATCTAAGTTGTAGCACCCCTTAACGATTATAAGACAGGTGGCGCCATCAGCAGAAGCGACACCGTAATCTATACACCAACAGAACAGAAAGATATGTGGCAATTTTACCAGAAAATTTGTGCCTGTAGATTGATAGATCTACACAGTACACTTCGTAAAGCAGTATTGTAATATTCATTTTTCTTTAAGAATTTTATACGTACTGGTGTGAACACACAAGTTAATTCTGACAGTAAAAACGTCACTTTTCTTTTAAAATTGGATTCATTACTCCACAAGGGGATAAAAGTCTTGTTGATCACATAGAAAATCATGTAACTATTTTCTGCTCGTTAAGAGGTTTTCTTTGACTGTGAATTAAACCAAGTCAGCGGACCTCTTAACGACTAGAAGACATTTGGCGTCTTCAGAAGGACTGGCACTTCACAACAACAGAACAGCAAGGCTATGAGACAATCTTAGCAGGAAATTTGTGCCTGTGGAATGATGGATCAACGCAGAACAATTCAGAAAGCATTATTGCAATTTACAGTCTTTTAATCTTTTTATACGTATTGGTATAAACAGGAAAGATATTTCTCACAGTGAAAAAATCAGTTTTTCTTGAACAAATATTTTCCTTACTCTACAAGAGGATAACACTCTGGTACACCACATAGAAAAATCATATACCTATTTTCTACTCGTTAAGAGGCCCTGTTTCACTGGGAATTAAATCAAGTGACCGGACCTATTACCGACTAGAAGACGGGTGGCGTCATCAGCAGGAGCGAAAACCTAATACAGAAACCAAGAGAACAGAAATTTATGTGGAATTTTGTCAGGAAATTTGTGCCTGCGCACGGAACTGATGATTTTTTTGACCTCATGAAATTGAAAATTTACGATTACAAATAGTATTTTACAAAAATGGGTCAATCTGCGTTCGGAAATACCGACATACGGTTATGTCGCCTTCTTAATTTCTAAACTTTCGCCATCTACGTTCTATGATTTACCTAACTATGTTGTAGTATATGTACAAGTTTCACAATATCAAGTCATCTATATTCGCATGTGAATAACCGACTCACATTCTTTAAATATGAGTAAAATCCTAGCCAGGTGTTTTGTTTCATACACAGAACGAATATTCCTAGTTTACCTTTAAATTTCAAATTTTGAAGTCGCTTCCATGTGCTTGAATGGAGCACCTTACCTTCACTTGTGATTTCAGAACAGTATTGTCCGAAGCTACTTTAAACCCATGACTATCATATATCCATGGCTTACGGATTACCATAACATAAATCATATCTGAGGCAAAGAATCATAATTTGTTTCAGAATTAAGATTTAGTGATTTTTCATTTGGTGTGTTGGTACAAGAACTTTCTGAGTATCTTCCTTCCTAATTTCCTATTGCTTGCCCTTTTAATGTCCTGACATTATAAATAAAAAGGGGAGGATTTATTGTTTAATTGTGAGTGTGTGTGTGAACCCAACATGCCAATTTTGCAGGTATATATCATGTTTCCTTTTGACTAGTGTTATTTCAATTGAGATGACTTTCCTACAAATTAACAAGGAGTACTTAACCTTGTAGAATATCTTTCTGAAGTAGGCGTACAATAAACCGTCTTCTCGTACAGTGTATCGCTAGCGTGAATAAATATGTTAATGTCGATACATTGAACATAAAAAAGCAATTAAGTACCCTACTCAATTTACATATAACCATGTATTGTTTGACTTGTAGAGACAAGAATTCTAAATTTAGCACAAACACAGAAGACTACAGGTTGAATCGTAGAATATTGATCAGTTCTATGTACTGCGTAAGGTAACAATTTTAAATATCATATGATATACCGTTTATTTACGGTGTTTTGTGCATTAACATTATTTCTAGGCATTTCCTTATACCATAATATATAATTGCTACAATGAAGTAATTTAAGAACAACTGCCAAACTGTTAGACGTAACATTTTCGAAAATTTGTGTTTCATTAAATGATAGTTTCGTAATTTTATATTTATTGCCTTATCCAGCAGTGAAGCGTATTATAATAGTTTCTACTCGATTGGGCATACATTAAAGGGGTACTGCCACAGGGAGACAAAACCGTACAGTGAAACATTTTCTTGTGAAATGTTGTGTAAGAACGTGTGTTTAATGTCTATTTGAAAATTGCTTTGTATACGAGTTTTGTGTGTAAATAAAAAAAAAACTGCGACTGCCCTATTACTACGCCAAGCTGAAATACGCTTTATTTTCTCATAGTTCATATTGTAGTAAAATAGTTTCGTAAAACCACACTGCGTAACTAATTTATGACTTAATTAAAACGTAGTGTCTTATATACATTCTATAAAGAGACGTATTTATATTCAAACGTAAACTATTATACGATCTCTCGTACTTGTGATTTTACATGTATCTAAAGGATTGTAGTACTTAAGTGTGATGGTGGTAATTTTTGTCTCTTATATTTAATATGTTAATTATAAACCTATTGCCTATTTTATCAGATAAAAGTATTTCATACGGAATACTTTTCTAGAATTAGGCATAAAGTCATCCGGTTTATGCATACTGTTCCACTGATGTGGATGCAGGATCCAAAGCCGACACAATTAAAGTATCAGGCACGTGTTTGAATTCACGAGATCTATGAATTGTATGTCTGTAGTATAAGTTAATTTTCCGTCATACACGGTCTATAATTTTTCCAACTAAATTGTAGTATATGTACAAGTTTACTATACCATACCCATTATATTTGCATTTGTTTAAGCTACTGATATTCTTTAACTATGAGTAAGAGTGTAGCCAGAGATCTTGCTTCAGACACGGAACGAATATTCCCAGTTGCCTTTTGATTTTCTTAATTCCAAGTGTTTTCCATTTGCTTGAGACAAGCACCTTTCCTTCACTTCTGAATTCATAACAGTATTCTCACAGGCATGGATCTGTGAATTAATCTAAGTTGTAGCACCCCTTAACGATTATAAGACAGGTGGCGCCATCAGCAGAAGCGACACCGTAATCTATACACCAACAGAACAGAAAGATATGTGGCAATTTTACCAGAAAATTTGTGCCTGTAGATTGATAGATCTACACAGTACACTTCGTAAAGCAGTATTGTAATATTCATTTTTCTTTAAGAATTTTATACGTACTGGTGTGAACACACAAGTTAATTCTGACAGTAAAAACGTCACTTTTCTTTTAAAATTGGATTCATTACTCCACAAGGGGATAAAAGTCTTGTTGATCACATAGAAAATCATGTAACTATTTTCTGCTCGTTAAGAGGTTTTCTTTGACTGTGAATTAAACCAAGTCAGCGGGCCTCTTAACGACTAGAAGACATTTGGCGTCTTCAGAAGGACTGGCACTTCACAACAACAGAACAGCAAGGCTATGAGACAATCTTAGCAGGAAATTTGTGCCTGTGGAATGATGGATCAACGCAGAACAATTCAGAAAGCATTATTGCAATTTACAGTCTTTTAATCTTTTTATACGTATTGGTATAAACAGGAAAGATATTTCTCACAGTGAAAAAATCAGTTTTTCTTGAACAAATATTTTCCTTACTCTACAAGAGGATAACACTCTGGTACACCACATAGAAAAATCATATACCTATTTTCTACTCGTTAAGAGGCCCTGTTTCACTGGGAATTAAATCAAGTGACCGGACCTCTTACCGACTAGAAGACGGGTGGCGTCATCAGCAGGAGCGAAAACCTAATACAGAAACCAAGAGAACAGAAATTTATGTGGAATTTTGTCAGGAAATTTGTGCCTGCGCACGGAACTGATGATTTTTTTGACCTCATGAAATTGAATATTTACGATTACAAATAGTATTTTACAAAAATGGGTCAATCTGCGTTCGGAAATACCGACATACGGTTATGTCGCCTTCTTAATTTCTAAACTTTCGCCATCTACGTTCTATGATTTACCTAACTATGTTGTAGTATATGTACAAGTTTCACAATATCAAGTCATCTATATTCGCATGTGAATAACCGACTCACATTCTTTAAATATGAGTAAGATCCTAGCCAGGTGTTTTGTTTCATACACAGAACGAATATTCCTAGTTTACCTTTAAATTTCAAATTTTGAAGTCGCTTCCATGTGCTTGAATGGAGCACCTTACCTTCACTTGTGATTTCAGAACAGTATTGTCCGAAGCTACTTTAAACCCATGACTATCATATATCCATGGCTTACGGATTACCATAACATAAATCATATCTGAGGCAAAGAATCATAATTTGTTTCAGAATTAAGATTTAGTGATTTTTCATTTGGTGTGTTGGTACAAGAACTTTCTGAGTATCTTCCTTCCTAATTTCCTATTGCTTGCCCTTTTAATGTCCTGACATTATAAATAAAAAGGGGAGGATTTATTGTTTAATTGTGAGTGTGTGTGTGAACCCAACATGCCAATTTTGCAGGTATACAACATGTTTCCTTTTGACTAGTGTTATTTCAATTGAGATGACTTTCCTACAAATTAACAAGGAGTACTTAACCTTGTAGAATATCTTTCTGAAGTAGGCGTACAATAAACCGTCTTCTCGTACAGTGTATCGCTAGCGTGAATAAATATGTTAATGTCGATACATTGAACATAAAAAAGCAATTAAGTACCCTACTCAATTTACATATAACCATGTATTGTTTGACTTGTAGAGACAAGAATTCTAAATTTAGCACAAACACAGAAGACTACAGGTTGAATCGTAGAATATTGATCAGTTCTATGTACTGCGTAAGGTAACAATTTTAAATATCATATGATATACCGTTTATTTACGGTGTTTTGTGCATTAACATTATTTCTAGGCATTTCCTTATACCATAATATATAATTGCTACAATGAAGTAATTTAAGAACAACTGCCAAACTGTTAGACGTAACATTTTCGAAATTTTGTGTTTCATTAAATGATAGTTTCGTAATTTTATATTTATTGCCTTATCCAGCAGTGAAGCGTATTATAATAGTTTCTACTCGATTGGGCATACATTAAAGGGGTACTGCCACAGGGAGACAAAACCGTACAGTGAAATATTTTCTTGTGAAATGTTGTGTAAGAACGTGTGTTTAATGTCTATTTGAAAATTGCTTTGTATACGAGTTTTGTGTGTAAATAAAAAAAAAACTGCGACTGCCCTATTACTACGCCAAGCTGAAATACGCTTTATTTTCTCATAGTTCATATTGTAGTAAAATAGTTTCGTAAAACCACTCTGCGTAACTAATTTCTGACTTAATTAAAACGTAGTGTCTTATATACATTCTATAAAGAGACGTATTTATATTCAAACGTAAACTATTATACGATCTCTCGTACTTGTGATTTTACATGTATCTAAAGGATTGTAGTACTTAAGTGTGATGGTGGTAATTTTTGTCTCTTATATTTAATATGTTAATTATAAACCTATTGCCTATTTTATCAGATAAAAGTATTTCATACGGAATACTTTTCTAGAATTAGGCATAAAGTCATCCGGTTTATGCATACTGTTCCACTGATGTGGATGCAGGATCCAAAGCCGACACAATTAAAGTATCAGGCACGTGTTTGAATTCACGAGATCTATGAATTGTATGTCTGTAGTATAAGTTAATTTTCCGTCATACACGGTCTATAATTTTTCCAACTAAATTGTAGTATATGTACAAGTTTACTATACCATACCCATTATATTTGCATTTGTTTAAGCTACTGATATTCTTTAACTATGAGTAAGAGTGTAGCCAGAGATCTTGCTTCAGACACGGAACGAATATTCCCAGTTGCCTTTTGATTTTCTTAATTCCAAGTGTTTTCCATTTGCTTGAGACAAGCACCTTTCCTTCACTTCTGAATTCATAACAGTATTCTCACAGGCATGGATCTGTGAATTAATCTAAGTTGTAGCACCCCTTAACGATTATAAGACAGGTGGCGCCATCAGCAGAAGCGACACCGTAATCTATACACCAACAGAACAGAAAGATATGTGGCAATTTTACCAGAAAATTTGTGCCTGTAGATTGATAGATCTACACAGTACACTTCGTAAAGCAGTATTGTAATATTCATTTTTCTTTAAGAATTTTATACGTACTGGTGTGAACACACAAGTTAATTCTGACAGTAAAAACGTCACTTTTCTTTTAAAATTGGATTCATTACTCCACAAGGGGATAAAAGTCTTGTTGATCACATAGAAAATCATGTAACTATTTTCTGCTCGTTAAGAGGTTTTCTTTGACTGTGAATTAAACCAAGTCAGCGGACCTCTTAACGACTAGAAGACATTTGGCGTCTTCAGAAGGACTGGCACTTCACAACAACAGAACAGCAAGGCTATGAGACAATCTTAGCAGGAAATTTGTGCCTGTGGAATGATGGATCAACGCAGAACAATTCAGAAAGCATTATTGCAATTTACAGTCTTTTAATCTTTTTATACGTATTGGTATAAACAGGAAAGATATTTCTCACAGTGAAAAAATCAGTTTTTCTTGAACAAATATTTTCCTTACTCTACAAGAGGATAACACTCTGGTACACCACATAGAAAAATCATATACCTATTTTCTACTCGTTAAGAGGCCCTGTTTCACTGGGAATTAAATCAAGTGACCGGACCTATTACCGACTAGAAGACGGGTGGCGTCATCAGCAGGAGCGAAAACCTAATACAGAAACCAAGAGAACAGAAATTTATGTGGAATTTTGTCAGGAAATTTGTGCCTGCGGATTGATGGGCCACGGAACTGATGATTTTTTTGACCTCATGAAATTGAATATTTACGATTACAAATAGTATTTTACAAAAATGAGTCAATCTGCGTTCGGAAATACCGACATACGGTTATGTCGCCTTCTTAATTTCTAAACTGTTCGCCATCTACGTTCTATGATTTACCTAACTATGTTGTAGTATATGTACAAGTTTCACAATATCAAGTCATCTATATTCGCATGTGAATAACCGACTCACATTCTTTAAATATGAGCAAGATCCTAGCCAGGTGTTTTGCTTCATACACAGAACGAATATTCCTAGTTTACCTTTAAATTTCAAATTTTGAAGTCGCTTCCATGTGCTTGAATGGAGCACCTTACCTTCACTTGTGATTTCAGAACAGTATTGTCCGAAGCTACTTTAAACCCATGACTATCATATATCCATGGCTTACGGATTACCATAACATAAATCATATCTGAGGCAAAGAATCATAATTTGTTTCAGAATTAAGATTTAGTGATTTTTCATTTGGTGTGTTGGTACAAGAACTTCCTGAGTATCTTCCTTCCTAATTTCCTATTGCTTGCCCTTTCAATGTCCTGACATTATAAATAAAAAGGGGAGGATTTATTGTTTAATTGTGAGTGTGTGTGTGAACCCAACATGCCAATTGTGCAGGTATACAACATGTTTCCTTTTGACTAGTGTTATTTCAATTGAGATGATTTTCCTACAAATTAACAAGGAGTATTTTACCTTGTAGAATATCTTTCTGAAGTAGGCGTACAATAAACCGTCTTCTCGTACAGTGTATCGCTAGCGTGAATATATATGTTAATGTCGATACATTCAACATAAAAAAGCAATTAAGTACCCTACTCAATTTACATATAACCATGTATTGTTTGACTTGTAGAGACAAGAATTCTAAATTTAGCACAAACACAGAAGACTACAGGTTGAATCGTAGAATATTGATCAGTTCTATGTACTGCGTAAGGTAACAATTTTAAATATCATATGATATACCGTTTATTCACGGTGTTTTGTGAATTAACATTATTTCTAGGCATCTCCTTATACCATAATATATAATTGCTACAATGAAGAAATTTAAGAACAACTGCCAAACTGTTAGACGTAACATTTTCGAAATTTTGTGTTTCATTAAATGATAGTTTCGTAATTTTATATTTATTGCCTTATCCAGCAGTGAAGCGTATTATAATAGTTTCTACTCGATTGGGCATACATTAAAGGGGCACTGCCACAGGGAGACAAAACCGTACAGTGAAACATTTTCTTGTGAAATGTTGTGTAAGAACGTGTGTTTAATGTCTATTTGAAAATTGCTTTGTATACGAGCTTTGTGTGTAATTAAAAAAAAAAACTGCGACTGCCCTATTACTACGCCAAGCTGAAATACGCTTTATTTTCTCATAGTTCATATTGTAGTAAAATAGTTTCGTAAAACCACACTGCGTATCTAATTTATGACTTAATTAAAACGTAGTGTCTTATATACATTCTATAAAGAGACGTATTTATATTCAAAAGTAAACTATTATACGATCTCTCGTGCTTGTGATTTTACATGTATCTAAAGGATTGTAGTACTTAAGTGTGATGCTGGTAATTTTTGTCTCTTATATTTAATATGTTAATTATAAACCTATTGCCTATTTTATCAGATAAAAGTATTTCATACGGAATACTTTTCTAGAATTAGGCATAAAATCATCCGGTTTATGCATACTGTTCCACTGATGTGGATGCAGGATCCAAAGCCGACACAATTAAAGTATCAGGCAGGTGTTTGAATTCACGAGGTCTATGAATTGTATGTCTGTAGTATAAGTTAATTTTCCGTCATACACGGTCTATAATTTTTCCAACTAAATTGTAGTATATGTACAAGTTTACTATACCATACCCATTATATTTGCATTTGTTTAAGCTACTGATATTCTTTAACTATGAGTAAGAGTGTAGCCAGAGATCTTGCTTCAGACACGGAACGAATATTCCCAGTTGCCTTTTGATTTTCTTAATTCCAAGTGTTTTCCATTTGCTTGAGACAAGCACCTTTCCTTCACTTCTGAATTCATAACAGTATTCTCCCATGCATTGATCTGTGAATTAATCTAAGTTGTAGCACCCCTTAACGATTATAAGACAGGTGGCGCCATCAGCAGAAGCGACACCGTAATCTATACACCAACAGAACAGAAAGATATGTGGCAATTTTACCAGAAAATTTGTGCCTGTAGATTGATAGATCTACACAGTACACTTCGTAAAGCAGTATTGTAATATTCATTTTTCTTTAAGAATTTTATACGTACTGGTGTGAACACACAAGTTAATTCTGACAGTAAAAACGTCACTTTTCTTTAAAAATTGGATTCATTACTCCACAAGGGGATACAACTCTTGTTGAGCACATAGAAAATCATGTAACTATTTTCTGCTCGTTAAGAGGTTTTCTTTGACTGTGAATTAAACCAAGTCAGCGGACCTCTTAACGACTAGAAGACAGGTGGCGTCTTCAGAAGGACTGGCACTTCACAACAACAGAACAGCAAGGCTATGAGACAATCTTAGCAGGAAATTTGTGCTTGTGGAATGATGGATCAACGCAGAACAATTCAGAAAGCATTATTGCAATTTACAGTCTTTTAATCTTTTTATACGTATTGGTATAAACAGGAAAGATATTTCTCACAGTGAAAAAATCAGTTTTTCTTGAACAAATATTTTCCTTACTCTACAAGAGGATAACACTCTGGTACACCACATAGAAAAATCATATACCTATTTTCTACTCGTTAAGAGGCCCTGTTTCACTGGGAATTAAATCAAGTGACCGGACCTATTACCGACTAGAAGACGGGTGGCGTCATCAGCAGGAGCGAAAACCTAATACAGAAACCAAGAGAACAGAAATTTATGTGGAATTTTGTCAGGAAATTTGTGCCTGCGGATTGATGGGCCACGGAACTGATGATTTTTTGACCTCATGAAATTGAATATTTACGATTACAAATAGTATTTTACAAAAATGAGTCAATCTGCGTTCGGAAATACCGACATACGGTTATGTCGCCTTCTTAATTTCTAAACTGTTCGCCATCTACGTTCTATGATTTACCTAACTATGTTGTAGTATATGTACAAGTTTCACAATATCAAGTCATCTATATTCGCATGTGAATAACCGACTCACATTCTTTAAATATGAGTAAGATCCTAGCCAGGTGTTTTGTTTCATACACAGAACGAATATTCCTAGTTTACCTTTAAATTTCAAATTTTGAAGGCGCTTCCATGTGCTTGAATGGAGCACCTTACCTTCACTTGTGATTTCAGAACAGTATTGTCCGAAGCTACTTTAAACCCATGACCATCATATATCCATGGCTTACGGATTACCATAACATAAATCATATCTGAGGCAAAGAATCATAATTTGTTTCAGAATTAAGATTTAGTGATTTTTCATTTGGTGTGTTGGTACAAGAACTTTCTGAGTATCTTCCTTCCTAATTTCCTATTGCTTGCCCTTTTAATGTCCTGACATTATAAATAAAAAGGGGAGGATTTATTGTTTAATTGTGAGTGTGTGTGTGAACCCAACATGCCAATTGTGCAGGTATACAACATGTTTCCTTTTGACTAGTGTTATTTCAATTGAGATGATTTTCCTACAAATTAACAAGGAGTATTTTACCTTGTAGAATATCTTTCTGAAGTAGGCGTACAATAAACCGTCTTCTCGTACAGTGTATCGCTAGCGTGAATAAATATGTTAATGTCGATACATTCAACATAAAAAAGCAATTAAGTACCCTACTCAATTTACATATAACCATGTATTGTTTGACTTGTAGAGACAAGAATTCTAAATTTAGCACAAACACAGAAGACTACAGGTTGAATCGTAGAATATTGATCAGTTCTATGTACTGCGTAAGGTAACAATTTTAAATATCATATGATATACCGTTTATTCACGGTGTTTTGTGAATTAACATTATTTCTAGGCATCTCCTTATACCATAATATATAATTGCTACAATGAAGAAATTTAAGAACAACTGCCAAACTGTTAGACGTAACATTTTCGAAATTTTGTGTTTCATTAAATGATAGTTTCGTAATTTTATATTTATTGCCTTATCCAGCAGTGAAGCGTATTATAATAGTTTCTACTCGATTGGGCATACATTAAAGGGGCACTGCCACAGGGAGACAAAACCGTACAGTGAAACATTTTCTTGTGAAATGTTGTGTAAGAACGTGTGTTTAATATCTATTTGAAAATTGCTTTGTATACGAGCTTTGTGTGTAATTAAAAAAAAAAACTGCGACTGCCCTATTACTACGCCAAGCTGAAATACGCTTTATTTTCTCATAGTTCATATTGTAGTAAAATAGTTTCGTAAAACCACACTGCGTATCTAATTTATGACTTAATTAAAACGTAGTGTCTTATATACATTCTATAAAGAGACGTATTTATATTCAAAAGTAAACTATTATACGATCTCTCGTGCTTGTGATTTTACATGTATCTAAAGGATTGTAGTACTTAAGTGTGATGCTGGTAATTTTTGTCTCTTATATTTAATATGTTAATTATAAACCTATTGCCTATTTTATCAGATAAAAGTATTTCATACGGAATACTTTTCTAGAATTAGGCATAAAATCATCCGGTTTATGCATACTGTTCCACTGATGTGGATGCAGGATCCAAAGCCGACACAATTAAAGTATCAGGCAGGTGTTTGAATTCACGAGGTCTATGAATTGTATGTCTGTAGTATAAGTTAATTTTCCGTCATACACGGTCTATAATTTTTCCAACTAAATTGTAGTATATGTACAAGTTTACTATACCATACCCATTATATTTGCATTTGTTTAAGCTACTGATATTCTTTAACTATGAGTAAGAGTGTAGCCAGAGATCTTGCTTCAGACACGGAACGAATATTCCCAGTTGCCTTTTGATTTTCTTAATTCCAAGTGTTTTCCATTTGCTTGAGACAAGCACCTTTCCTTCACTTCTGAATTCATAACAGTATTCTCCCATGCATTGATCTGTGAATTAATCTAAGTTGTAGCACCCCTTAACGATTATAAGACAGGTGGCGCCATCAGCAGAAGCGACACCGTAATCTATACACCAACAGAACAGAAAGATATGTGGCAATTTTACCAGAAAATTTGTGCCTGTAGATTGATAGATCTACACAGTACACTTCGTAAAGCAGTATTGTAATATTCATTTTTCTTTAAGAATTTTATACGTACTGGTGTGAACACACAAGTTAATTCTGACAGTAAAAACGTCACTTTTCTTTAAAAATTGGATTCATTACTCCACAAGGGGATACAACTCTTGTTGAGCACATAGAAAATCATGTAACTATTTTCTGCTCGTTAAGAGGTTTTCTTTGACTGTGAATTAAACCAAGTCAGCGGACCTCTTAACGACTAGAAGACAGGTGGCGTCTTCAGAAGGACTGGCACTTCACAACAACAGAACAGCAAGGCTATGAGACAATCTTAGCAGGAAATTTGTGCTTGTGGAATGATGGATCAACGCAGAACAATTCAGAAAGCATTATTGCAATTTACAGTCTTTTAATCTTTTTATACGTATTGGTATAAACAGGAAAGATATTTCTCACAGTGAAAAAATCAGTTTTTCTTGAACAAATATTTTCCTTACTCTACAAGAGGATAACACTCTGGTACACCACATAGAAAAATCATATACCTATTTTCTACTCGTTAAGAGGCCCTGTTTCACTGGGAATTAAATCAAGTGACCGGACCTATTACCGACTAGAAGACGGGTGGCGTCATCAGCAGGAGCGAAAACCTAATACAGAAACCAAGAGAACAGAAATTTATGTGGAATTTTGTCAGGAAATTTGTGCCTGCGGATTGATGGGCCACGGAACTGATGATTTTTTTGACCTCATGAAATTGAATATTTACGATTACAAATAGTATTTTACAAAAATGAGTCAATCTGCGTTCGGAAATACCGACATACGGTTATGTCGCCTTCTTAATTTCTAAACTGTTCACCATCTACGTTCTATGATTTACCTAACTATGTTGTAGTATATGTACAAGTTTCACAATATCAAGTCATCTAAATTCGCATGTGAATAACCGACTCACATTCTTTAAATATGAGTAAGATCCTAGCCAGGTGTTTTGCTTCATACACAGAACGAATATTCCTAGTTTACCTTTAAATTTCAAATTTTGAAGTCGCTTCCATGTGCTTGAATGGAGCACCTTACCTTCACTTGTGATTTCAGAACTGTATTGTCCGAAGCTACTTTAAACCCATGACTATCATATATCCATGGCTTACGGATTACCATAACATAAATCATATCTGAGGCAAAGAATCATAATTTGTTTCAGAATTAAGATTTAGTGATTTTTCATTTGGTGTGTTGGTACAAGAACTTTCTGAGTATCTTCCTTCCTAATTTCCTATTGCTTGCCCTTTCAATGTCCTGACATTATAAATAAAAAGGGGAGGATTTATTGTTTAATTGTGAGTGTGTGTGTGAACCCAACATGCCAATTGTGCAGGTATACAACATGTTTCCTTTTGACTAGTGTTATTTCAATTGAGATGATTTTCCTACAAATTAACAAGGAGTACTTAACCTTGTAGAATATCTTTCTGAAGTAGGCGTACAATAAACCGTCTTCTCGTACAGTGTATCGCTAGCGTGAATAAATATGTTAATGTCGATACATTGAACATAAAAAAGCAATTAAGTACCCTACTCAATTTACATATAACCATGTATTGTTTGACTTGTAGAGACAAGAATTCTAAATTTAGCACAAACACAGAAGACTACAGGTTGAATCGTAGAATATTGATCAGTTCTATGTACTGCGTAAGGTAACAATTTTAAATATCATATGATATACCGTTTATTTACGGTGTTTTGTGCATTAACATTATTTCTAGGCATTTCCTTATACCATAATATATAATTGCTACAATGAAGTAATTTAAGAACAACTGCCAAACTGTTAGACGTAATATTTTCGAAATTTTGTGTTTCATTAAATGATAGTTTTGTAATTTTATATTTATTGCCTTATCCAGCAGTGAAGCGTATTATAATAGTTTCTACTCGATTGGGCATACATTAAAGGGGCACTGCCACAGGGAGACAAAACCGTACAGTGAAACATTTTCTTATGAAATGTTGTGTAAGAACGTGTGTTGAATGTCTATTTGAAAATTGCTTTGTATACGAGTTTTGTGTGTAATTAAAAAAAAAAATGCGACTGCCCTATTACTACGCCAAGCTGAAATACGCTTTATTTCCTCGTAGTTCATATTGTAGTAAAATAGTTTCGTAAAACCACACTGCGTAACTAATTTATGACTTAATTAAAACATAGTGTCTTATATACATTCTATAAAGAGACGTATTTATATTCAAACGTAAACTATTATACGATCTCTCGTACTTGTGATTTTACATGTATCTAAATGATTGTAGTACTTAAGTGTGATGGTGGTAATTTTTGTCTCTTATATTTAATATGTTAATTATAAACCTATTGCCTATTTTATCAGATAAAAGTATTTCATACGGAATACTTTTCTAGAATTAGGCATAGAGTCATCCGGTTTATGCATACTGTTCCACTGATGTGGATGCAGGATCCAAAGCCGACACAATTAAAGTATCAGGCACGTGTTTGAATTCACGAGGTCTATGAATTGTATGTCTGTCGTATAAGTTAATTTTCCGTCATACACGGTCTATAATTTTTCCAACTAAATTGTAGTATATGTACAAGTTTACTATACCATACCCATTATATTTGCATTTGTTTAAGCTACTGATATTCTTTAACTATGAGTAAGAGTGTAGCCAGAGATCTTGCTTCAGACACGGAACGAATATTCCCAGTTGCCTTTTGATTTTCTTAATTCCAAGTGTTTTCCATTTGCTTGAGACAAGCACCTTTCCTTCACTTCTGAATTCATAACAGTATTCTCACAGGCATTGATCTGTGAATTAATCTAATTTGTAGCACCCCTTAACGATTATAAGACAGGTGGCGCCATCAGCAGAAGCGACACCGTAATCTATACACCAACAGAACAGAAAGATATGTGGCAATTTTACCAGAAAATTTGTGCCTGTAGATTGATAGATCTACACAGTACACTTCGTAAAGCAGTATTGTAATATTCATTTTTCTTTAAGAATTTTATACGTACTGGTGTGAACACACAAGTTAATTCTGACAGTAAAAACGTCACTTTTCTTTAAAAATTGGATTCATTACTCCACAAGGGGATACAACTCTTGTTGAGCACATAGAAAATCATGTAACTATTTTCTGCTCGTTAAGAGGTTTTCTTTGACTGTGAATTAAACCAAGTCAGCGGACCTCTTAACGACTAGAAGACAGGTGGCGTCTTCAGAAGGACTGGCACTTCACAACAACAGAACAGCAAGGCTATGAGACAATCTTAGCAGGAAATTTGTGCTTGTGGAATGATGGATCAACGCAGAACAATTCAGAAAGCATTATTGCAATTTACAGTCTTTTAATCTTTTTATACGTATTGGTATAAACAGGAAAGATATTTCTCACAGTGAAAAAATCAGTTTTTCTTGAACAAATATTTTCCTTACTCTACAAGAGGATAACACTCTGGTACACCACATAGAAAACTCATATACCTATTTTCTACTCGTTAAGAGGCCCTGTTTCACTGGGAATTAAATCAAGTGACCGGACCTATTACCGACTAGAAGACGGGTGGCGTCATCAGCAGGAGCGAAAACCTAATACAGAAACCAAGAGAACAGAAATTTATGTGGAATTTTGTCAGGAAATTTGTGCCTGCGGATTGATGGGCCACGGAACTGATGATTTTTTTGACCTCATGAAATTGAATATTTACTATTACAAATAGTATTTTACAAAAATGAGTCAATCTGCGTTCGGAAATACCGACATACGGTTATGTCGCCTTCTTAATTTCTAAACTGTTCGCCATCTACGTTCTATGATTTACCTAACTATGTTGTAGTATATGTACAAGTTTCACAATATCAAGTCATCTATATTCGCATGTGAATAACCGACTCACATTCTTTAAATATGAGCAAGATCCTAGCCAGGTGTTTTGCTTCATACACAGAACGAATATTCCTAGTTTACCTTTAAATTTCAAATTTTGAAGTCGCTTCCATGTGCTTGAATGGAGCACCTTACCTTCACTTGTGATTTCAGAACAGTATTGTCCGAAGCTACTTTAAACCCATGACTATCATATATCCATGGCTTACGGATTACCATAACATAAATCATATCTGAGGCAAAGAATCATAATTTGTTTCAGAATTAAGATTTAGTGATCTTTCATTTGGTGTGTTGGTACAAGAACTTTCTGAGTATCTTCCTTCCTAATTTCCTATTGCTTGCCCTTTCAATGTCCTGACATTATAAATAAAAAGGGGAGGATTTAATGTTTAATTGTGAGTGTGTGTGTGAACCCAACATGCCAATTGTGCAGGTATACAACATGTTTCCTTTTGACTAGTGTTATTTCAATTGAGATGATTTTCCTACAAATTAACAAGGAGTACTTAACCTTGTAGAATATCTTTCTGAAGTAGGCGTACAATAAACCGTCTTCTCGTACAGTGTATCGCTAGCGTGAATAAATATGTTAATGTCGATACATTGAACATAAAAAAGCAATTAAGTACCCTACTCAATTTACATATAACCATGTATTGTTTGACTTGTAGAGACAAGAATTCTAAATTTAGCACAAACACAGTAGACTACAGGTTGAATCGTAGAATATTGATCAGTTCTATGTACTGCGTAAGGTAACAATTTTAAATATCATATGATATACCGTTTATTTACCGTGTTTTGTGCATTAACATTATTTCTAGGCATTTCCTTATACCATAATATATAATTGCTACAATGAAGTAATTTAAGAACAACTGCCAAACTGTTAGACGTAACATTTTCGAAATTTTGTGTTTCATTAAATGATAGTTTCGTAATTTTATATTTATTGCCTTATCCAGCAGTGAAGCGTATTATAATAGTTTCTACTCGATTGGGCATACATTAAAGGGACACTGCCACAGGGAGACAAAACCGTACAGTGAAACATTTTCTTGTGAAATGTTGTGTAAGAACGTGTGTTTAATGTCTATTTGAAAATTGCTTTGTATACGAGTTTTGTGTGTAATTAAAAAAAAAAAATGCGACTGCCCTATTACTACGCCAAGCTGAAATACGCTTTATTTTCTCATAGTTCATATTGTAGTAAAATAGTTTCGTAAAACCACACTGCGTATCTAATTTATGACTTAATTAAAACGTAGTGTCTTATATACATTCTATAAAGAGACGTATTTATATTCAAACGTAAACTATTATACGATTTCTCGTACTTGTGATTTTACATGTATCTAAAGGATTGTAGTACTTAAGTGTGATGGTGGTAATTTTTGTCTCTTATATTTAATATGTTAATTATAAACCTATTGCCTATTTTATCAGATAAAAGTATTTCATACGGAATACTTTTCTAGAATTAGGCATAAAATCATCCGGTTTATGCATACTGTTCCACTGATGTGGATGCAGGATCCAAAGCCGACACAATTAAAGTAGCAGGCAGGTGTTTGAATTCACGAGGTCTATGAATTGTATGTCTGTAGTATAAGTTAATTTTCCGTCATACACGGTCTATAATTTTTCCAACTAAATTGTAGTATATGTACAAGTTTACTATACCATACCCATTATATTTGCATTTGTTTAAGCTACTGATATTCTTTAACTATGAGTAAGAGTGTAGCCAGAGATCTTGCTTCAGACACGGAACGAATATTCCCAGATGCCTTTTGATTTTCTTAATTCCAAGTGTTTTCCATTTGCTTGAGACAAGCACCTTTCCTTCACTTCTGAATTCATAACAGTATTCTCACAGGCATTGATCTGTGAATTAATCTAATTTGTAGCACCCCTTAACGATTATAAGACAGGTGGCGCCATCAGCAGAAGCGACACCGTAATCTATACACCAACAGAACAGAAAGATATGTGGCAATTTTACCAGAAAATTTGTGCCTGTAGATTGATAGATCTACACAGTACACTTCGTAAAGCAGTATTGTAATATTCATTTTTCTTTAAGAATTTTATACGTACTGGTGTGAACACACAAGTTAATTCTGACAGTAAAAACGTCACTTTTCTTTAAAAATTGGATTCATTACTCCACAAGGGGATACAACTCTTGTTGAGCACATAGAAAATCATGTAACTATTTTCTGCTCGTTAAGAGGTTTTCTTTGACTGTGAATTAAACCAAGTCAGCGGACCTCTTAACGACTAGAAGACAGGTGGCGTCTTCAGAAGGACTGGCACTTCACAACAACAGAACAGCAAGGCTATGAGACAATCTTAGCAGGAAATTTGTGCTTGTGGAATGATGGATCAACGCAGAACAATTCAGAAAGCATTATTGCAATTTACAGTCTTTTAATCTTTTTATACGTATTGGTATAAACAGGAAAGATATTTCTCACAGTGAAAAAATCAGTTTTTCTTGAACAAATATTTTCCTTACTCTACAAGAGGATAACACTCTGGTACACCACATAGAAAACTCATATACCTATTTTCTACTCGTTAAGAGGCCCTGTTTCACTGGGAATTAAATCAAGTGACCGGACCTATTACCGACTAGAAGACGGGTGGCGTCATCAGCAGGAGCGAAAACCTAATACAGAAACCAAGAGAACAGAAATTTATGTGGAATTTTGTCAGGAAATTTGTGCCTGCGGATTGATGGGCCACGGAACTGATGATTTTTTTGACCTCATGAAATTGAATATTTACTATTACAAATAGTATTTTACAAAAATGAGTCAATCTGCGTTCGGAAATACCGACATACGGTTATGTCGCCTTCTTAATTTCTAAACTGTTCGCCATCTACGTTCTATGATTTACCTAACTATGTTGTAGTATATGTACAAGTTTCACAATATCAAGTCATCTATATTCGCATGTGAATAACCGACTCACATTCTTTAAATATGAGCAAGATCCTAGCCAGGTGTTTTGCTTCATACACAGAACGAATATTCCTAGTTTACCTTTAAATTTCAAATTTTGAAGTCGCTTCCATGTGCTTGAATGGAGCACCTTACCTTCACTTGTGATTTCAGAACAGTATTGTCCGAAGCTACTTTAAACCCATGACTATCATATATCCATGGCTTACGGATTACCATAACATAAATCATATCTGAGGCAAAGAATCATAATTTGTTTCAGAATTAAGATTTAGTGATCTTTCATTTGGTGTGTTGGTACAAGAACTTTCTGAGTATCTTCCTTCCTAATTTCCTATTGCTTGCCCTTTCAATGTCCTGACATTATAAATAAAAAGGGGAGGATTTAATGTTTAATTGTGAGTGTGTGTGTGAACCCAACATGCCAATTGTGCAGGTATACAACATGTTTCCTTTTGACTAGTGTTATTTCAATTGAGATGATTTTCCTACAAATTAACAAGGAGTACTTAACCTTGTAGAATATCTTTCTGAAGTAGGCGTACAATAAACCGTCTTCTCGTACAGTGTATCGCTAGCGTGAATAAATATGTTAATGTCGATACATTGAACATAAAAAAGCAATTAAGTACCCTACTCAATTTACATATAACCATGTATTGTTTGACTTGTAGAGACAAGAATTCTAAATTTAGCACAAACACAGTAGACTACAGGTTGAATCGTAGAATATTGATCAGTTCTATGTACTGCGTAAGGTAACAATTTTAAATATCATATGATATACCGTTTATTTACCGTGTTTTGTGCATTAACATTATTTCTAGGCATTTCCTTATACCATAATATATAATTGCTACAATGAAGTAATTTAAGAACAACTGCCAAACTGTTAGACGTAACATTTTCGAAATTTTGTGTTTCATTAAATGATAGTTTCGTAATTTTATATTTATTGCCTTATCCAGCAGTGAAGCGTATTATAATAGTTTCTACTCGATTGGGCATACATTAAAGGGACACTGCCACAGGGAGACAAAACCGTACAGTGAAACATTTTCTTGTGAAATGTTGTGTAAGAACGTGTGTTTAATGTCTATTTGAAAATTGCTTTGTATACGAGTTTTGTGTGTAATTAAAAAAAAAAAATGCGACTGCCCTATTACTACGCCAAGCTGAAATACGCTTTATTTTCTCATAGTTCATATTGTAGTAAAATAGTTTCGTAAAACCACACTGCGTATCTAATTTATGACTTAATTAAAACGTAGTGTCTTATATACATTCTATAAAGAGACGTATTTATATTCAAACGTAAACTATTATACGATTTCTCGTACTTGTGATTTTACATGTATCTAAAGGATTGTAGTACTTAAGTGTGATGGTGGTAATTTTTGTCTCTTATATTTAATATGTTAATTATAAACCTATTGCCTATTTTATCAGATAAAAGTATTTCATACGGAATACTTTTCTAGAATTAGGCATAAAATCATCCGGTTTATGCATACTGTTCCACTGATGTGGATGCAGGATCCAAAGCCGACACAATTAAAGTAGCAGGCAGGTGTTTGAATTCACGAGGTCTATGAATTGTATGTCTGTAGTATAAGTTAATTTTCCGTCATACACGGTCTATAATTTTTCCAACTAAATTGTAGTATATGTACAAGTTTACTATACCATACCCATTATATTTGCATTTGTTTAAGCTACTGATATTCTTTAACTATGAGTAAGAGTGTAGCCAGAGATCTTGCTTCAGACACGGAACGAATATTCCCAGATGCCTTTTGATTTTCTTAATTCCAAGTGTTTTCCATTTGCTTGAGACAAGCACCTTTCCTTCACTTCTGAATTCATAACAGTATTCTCACAGGCATTGATCTGTGAATTAATCTAAGTGGTAGCACCCCTTAACGATTATAAGACAGGTGGCGCCATCAGCAGAAGCGACACCGTAATCTATACACCAACAGAACAGAAAGATATGTGGCAATTTTACCAGAAAATTTGTGCCTGTAGATTGATAGATCTACACAGTACACTTCGTAAAGCAGTATTGTAATATTCATTTTTCTTTAAGAATTTTATACGTACTGGTGTGAACACACAAGTTAATTCTGACAGTAAAAACGTCACTTTTCTTTAAAAATTGGATTCATTACTCCACAAGGGGATACAACTCTTGTTGAGCACATAGAAAATCATGTAACTATTTTCTGCTCGTTAAGAGGTTTTCTTTGACTGTAAATTAAACCAAGTCAGCGGACCTCTTAACGACTAGAAAACAGGTGGCGTCTTCAGAAGGACTGGCATTTCACAACAACAGAACAGCAAGGCTATGAGACAATCTTAGCAGGAAATTTGTGCCTGTGGAATGATGGATCAACGCAGAACAATTCAGAAAGCATTATTGCAATTTACAGTCTTTTAATCTTTTTATACGTATTGGTATAAACAGGAAAGATATTTCTCACAGTGAAAAAATCAGTTTTTCTTGAACAAATATTTTCCTTACTCTACAAGAGGATAACACTCTGGTACACCACATAGAAAAATCATATACCTATTTTCTACTCGTTAAGAGGCCCTGTTTCACTGGGAATTAAATCAAGTGACCGGACCTCTTACCGACTAGAAGACGGGTGGCGTCATCAGCAGGAGCGAAAACCTAATACAGAAACCAAGAGAACAGAAATTTATGTGGAATTTTGTCAGGAAATTTGTGCTTGCGGATTGATGGGCCACGGAACTGATAATTTTTTTGACCTCATGAAATTGAATATTTACGATTACAAATAGTATTTTACAAAAATGACTCAATCTGGGTTCGGAAAAACCGACATACGGTTATGTCGCCTTCTTAATTTCTAAACTGTTCGCCATCTACGTTCTATGATTTACCTTACTATGTTGTAGTATATGTACAAGTTTCACAATATCAAGTCATCTATATTCGCATGTGAATAACCGACTCACATTCTTTAAATATGAGTAAGATCCTAGCCAGGTGTTTTGCTTCATACACAGAACGAATATTCCTAGTTTACGTTTAAATTTCAAATTTTGAAGTCGCTTCCATTTGCTTGAATGGAGCACCTTACCTACACTTGTGATTTCAGAATAGTATTGTCCGAAGCTACTTTAAACCCATGACTATCATATATCCATGGCTTACGGATTACCATAACATAAATCATATCTGAGGCAAAGAATCATAATTTGTTTCAGAATTAAGATTTAGTGATTTTTCATTTGGTGTGTTGGTACAAGAAATTTCTGAGTATCTTCCTTCCTAATTTCCTATTGCTTGTCCTTTCAATGTCCTGACATTATAAATAAAAAGGGGAGGATTTATTGTTTAATTGTGAGTGTGTGTGTGAACCCAACATGCCAATTGTGCAGGTATACAACATGTTTCCTTTTGACTAGTGTTATTTCAATTGAGATGATTTTCCTACAAATTAACAAGGAGTACTTAACCTTGTAGAATATCTTTCTGAAGTAGGCGTACAATAAACCGTCTTCTCGTACAGTGTATCGCTAGCGTGAATAAATATGTTAATGTCGATACATTGAACATAAAAAAGCAATTAAGTACCCTACTCAATTTATATATAACCATGTATTGTTTGACTTGTAGAGACAAGAATTCTAAATTTAGCACAAACACAGAAGACTACAGGTTGAATCGTAGAATATTGATCAGTTCTATGTACTGCGTAAGGTAACAATTTTAAATATCATATGATATACCGTTTATTTACGGTGTTTTGTGCATTAACATTATTTCTAGGCATCTCCTTATACCATAATATATAATTGCTACAATGAAGTAATTTAAGAACAACTGCCAAACTGTTAGACGTAATATTTTGTGTTTCATTAAATGATAGTTTCGTAATTTTATATTTATTGCCTTATCCAGCAGTGAAGCGTATTATAATAGTTTCTACTCGATTGGGCATACATTAAAGGGGTACTGCCACAGGGAGACAAAACCGTACAGTGAAACATTTTCTTGTGAAATGTTGTGTAAGAACGTGTGTTTAATGTCTATTTGAAAATTGCTTTGTATACGAGTTTTGTGTGTAATTAAAAAAAAACTGCGACTGCCCTATTACTACGCCAAGCTGAAATACGCTTTATTTTCTCATAGATCATATTGTAGTAAAATAGTTTTGTAAAACCACACTGCGTAACAAATTTATGACTTAATTAAAACGTACTGTCTTATATACATTCTATACAGAGACGTATTTATATTCAAACGTAAACAATTATACGATCTCTCGTACTTGTGATTTTACATGTATCTAAAGGATTGTAGAACTTAAGTGTGATGGTGGTAATTTTTATCTCTTATATTTAATATGTTAATTATAAACCTATTGCCTATTTTATCAGATAAAAGTATTTCATACGGAATACTTTTCTAGAATTAGGCATAAAGTCATCAGGTTTATGCATACTGTTCCACTGATGTGGATGCAGGATCCAAAGCCGACACAATTAAAGTATCAGGCACGTGTTTGAATTCACGAGGTCTATGAATTGTATGTCTGTAGTATAAGTTAATTTTCCGTCATACACGGTCTATAATTTTTCCAACTAAATTGTAGTATATGTACAAGTTTACTATACCATCCCCATTATATTCGCATTTGTTTAAGCTACTGATATTCTTTAACTATGAGCAAGAGTGTAGCCAGAGATCTTGCTTCAGACACGGAACGAATATTCCCAGTTGCCTTTTGATTTTCTTAATTCCAAGTGTTTTCCATTTGCTTGAGACAAGCACCTTCGCTTCACTTCTGAATTCATAACAGTATTGTCCCAGGCATTGATCTGTGAATTAATCTAAGTTGTAGCACCCCTTAACGATTATAAGACAGGTGGCGCCATCAGCAGAAGCGACACCGTAATCTATACACCAACAGAACTTAAAGATATGTGGCAATTTTACCAGAAAATTTGTGCCTGTAGATTGATAGATCTACACAGTACACTTCGTAAAGCAGTATTGTAATATTCATTTTTTTTAAGAATTTTATACGTACTGGTGTGAACACACAAGTTAATTCTGACGTATTTATATTCAGACGTAAACTATTATACGATCTCTCGTACTTGTGATTTTACATGTATCGAAAGGATTGTAGTACTTAAGTGTGATGGTGGTAATTTTTGTCTCTTATATTTAATATGTTAATTATAAACCTATTGCCTATTTTATCAGATAAAAGTATTTCATATGGAATACTTTTCTAGAATTAGGCATAAAGTCATCCGGTTTATGCATACTGTTCCACTGATGTGGATGCAGGATCCAAAGCCGACACAATTAAAGTATCAGGCACGTATTTGAATTCAGGATGTCTATGAATTGTATGTCTGTAGTATAAGTTAATTTTCCGTCATACACGGTCTATAATTTTTCCAACTAAATTGTAGTATATGTACAAGTTTACTATACCATCCCCGTTATATTTGCATTTGTTTAAGCTACTGATATTCTTTAACTATGAGTAAGAGTGTAGCCAGACATCTTGCTTCAGACACGGAACGAATATTCCCGGTTGCCATTTGATTTCCTTAATTCGAAGTGTTTTCCATTTGCTTGAAACAAGCACCTTCCCTTCACTTCTGAGTTCATAACAGTATTGTCCCAGGCATTGATCTGTGAATTAATCTAAGTTGTAACACCCCTTAACGATTATAAGACAGGTGGCGCCATCAGCAGAAGCGACACCGTAATCTATACACCAACAGAACAGAAAAATATGTGGCAATTTTACCAGAAAATTTGTGCATGTAGATTGATAGATCTACACAGTACACTTCGTAAAGCAGTATTGTAATATTCATTTTTCTTTAAGAATTTTATACGTACTGGTGTGAACTCACAAGTTAATTCTGACAGTAAAAACGTCACTTTTCGTTAAAAATTGGATTCATTACACCACAAGGGGATAAAACTCTTGTTGAGCACGTAGAAAATCATGTAACTATTTTCTGCTCGTTAAGAGGTTTTCTTTGACTGTGAATTAAACCAAGTCAGCGGACCTCTTAACGACTAGAAGACAGGTGGCGTCTTCAGAAGGACTGGCACTTCACAACAACAGAACAGCAAGGCTATGAGGCAATCTTAGCAGGAAATTTGTGCCTGTGGAATGATGGATCAACGCAGAAAAAATTCAAAAAGCATTATTGCAATTTACAGTCTTTTAATCTTTTCATACGTATTGGTATAAACAGGAAAGATATTTCTCACAGTGAAAAAATCAGTTTTTCTTGAACAAATATTTTCCTTACTCCGCAAGAGGATAACACTCTGGTACACCACATAGAAAAATCATATACCTATTTTCTACTCGTTAAGAGGCCCTGTTTCACGGGGAATTAAATCAAGTGACCGGACCTCTTACCGACTAGAAGACGGGTGGCGTCATCAGCAGGAGCGAAAACCTAATACAGAAACCAAGAGAACAGAAATTTATGTGGAATTTTGTCAGGAAATTTGTGCCTGCGGATTGATGGGCCACGGAACTGATGATTTTTTTGACCTCATGAAATTGAATATTTACGAACACAAATAGTATCTTACAAAAATGAGTCAATCTGGGTTCGGAAATACCGACATACGGTTATGTCGCCTTCTTAATTTCTAAACTGTCCGCCATCTACGTTCTATGATTTACCTAACTATGTTGTAGTATATGTACAAGTTTCACAATATCAAGTCATCTATATTCGCATGTGAATAACCGACTCACATTCTTTAAATATGAGTAAGATCCTAGCCAGGTGTTTTGCTTCATACACAGAACGAATATTCCTAGTTTACCTTAAAATTTCAAATTTTGAAGTCGCTTCCATGTGCTTGAATGGAGCACCTTACCTACACTTGTGATTTCAGAATAGTATTGTCCGAAGCTACTTTAAACCCATGACTATCATATATATCCATGGCTTACGGATTACCATAACATAAATCATATCTGAGGCAAAGAATCATAATTTGTTTCAGAATTAAGATTTAGTGATTTTTCATTTGGTGTGTTGATACAAGAACTTTCTGAGTATCTTCCTTCCTAATTTCCTATTGCTTGCCCTTTCAATGTCCTGACATTATAAATAAAAAGGGTAGGATTTATTGTTTAATTGTGAGTGTGTGTGTGAACCCAACATGCCAATTGTGCAGGTATACAACATGTTTCCTTTTGACTAGTGTTACTTCAATTGAGATGATTTTCCTACAAATTAACAAGGAGTACTTAACCTTGTAGAATATCTTTCTGAAGTAGGCGTACAATAAACCGTCTTCTCGTACAGTGTATCGCTAGCGTGAATAAATATGTTAATGTCGATACATTGAACATAAAAAAGCAATTAAGTACCCTACTCAATTTACATATAACCATGTATTGTTTGACTTGTAGAGACAAGAATTCTAAATTTAGCACAAACACAGAAGACTACAGGTTGAATCGTAGAATATTGATCAGTTCTATGTACTGCGTAAGGTAACAATTTTAAATATCATATGATATACCGTTTATTTACGGTGTTTTGTGCATTAACATTATTTCTAGGCATCTCCTTATACAATAATAATATATAATTGCTACAATGAAGTAATTTAAGAACAACTGCCAAACTGTTAGGCGTAACATTTTCGAAATTTTGTGTTTCATTAAATGATAGTTTCGTAATTTTATATTTATTGCCTTATCCAGCAGTGAAGCGTATTATAATAGTTTCTACTCGATTGGGCATACATTAAAGGGGCACTGCCACAGGGAGACAAAACCGTACAGTGAAACATTTTCTTGTGAAATGTTGTGTAAGAACGTGTGTTTAATGTCTATTTGAAAATTGCTTTGTATACGAGTTTTGTGTGTAATTAAAAAAAAACTGCGACTGCCCTATTACTACGCCAAGCTGAAATACGCTTTATTTTCTCATAGTTCATATTGTAGTAAAATAGTTTCGTAAAACCACACTGCGTAACTAATTTATGACTTAATTAAAACGTAGTGTCTTATATACATTCTATAAAGAGACGTATTTATATTCAAACGTAAACTATTATACGATCTCTCGTACTTGTGATTTTACATGTATCTAAAGGATTGTAGTACTTAAGTGTGATGGTGGTAATTTTTGCTCTTATATTTAATATGTTAATTATAAACCTATTGCCTATTTTATCAGATAAAAGTATTTCATACGGAATACTTTTCTAGAATTAGGCATAAAGTCATCCGGTTTATGCATACTGTTCCACTGATGTGGATGCAGGATCCAAAGCCGACACAATTAAAGTATCAGGCACGTGTTTGAATTCACGAGGTCTATGAATTGTATGTCTGTCGTATAAGTTAATTTTCCGTCATACACGGTCTATAATTTTTCCAACTAAATTGTAGTATATGTACAAGTTTACTATACCATCCCCATTATATTTGCATTTGTTTAAGCTACTGATATTCTTTAACTATGAGTAAGAGTGTAGCCAGAGATCTTGCTTCAGACACGGAACGAATATTCCCAGTTGCCTTTTGATTTACTTAATTCCAAGTGTTTTCCATTTGCTTGAGACAAGCACCTTCCCTTCACTTCTGAATTTATAAAAGTATTGTCCCAGGCATTGATCTGTGAATTAATCTAAGTTGTAGCACACCTTAACGATTATAAGACAGGTGGCGCCATCAGCAGAAGCGACACCGTAATCTATACACCAACAGAACAGAAAAATATGTGGCAATTTTACCAGAAAATTTGTGCCTGTAGATTGATAGATCTACACAGTACACTTCGTAAAGCAGTATTGTAATATTCATTTTTCTTTAAGAATTTTATACGTACTGGTGTGAACACACAAGTTAATTCTGACAGTAAAAACGTCACTTTTCGTTAAAAATTGGATTCATTACTCCACAAGGGGATAAAACTCTTGTTGAGCACATAGAAAATCATGTAACTATTTTCTGCTCGTTAAGAGGTTTTCTTTGACTGTGAATTAAACCAAGTCAGCGGACCTCTTAACGACTAGAAGACAGGTGGCGTCTTTAGAAGGACTGGCACTTCACAACAACAGAACAGCAAGGCTATGAGACAATCTTAGCAGGAAATTTGTGCCTGTGGAATGATGGATTAACGCAGAACATTTCAAAAAGCATTATTCCAATTTACAGTCTTTTAGTCTTTTCATACGTATTGGTATAAACAGGAAAGATATTTCTCACAGTGAAAAAATCAGTTTTTCTTGAACAAATATTTTCCTTACTCCACAAGAGGATAACACTCTGGTACACCACATAGAAAAATCATATACCTATTTTCTACTCGTTAAGAGGCCCTGTTTCACTGGGAATTAAATCAAGTGACCAGACCTCTTAACGACTAGAAGACGGGTGGCGTCATCAGCAGGAGCGAAAACCTAATACAGAAACCAAGAGAACAGAAATTTATGTGGAATTTTGTCAGGAAATTTGTGCCTGCGGATTGATGGGCCACGGAACTGATGATTTTTTTGACCTCATGAAATTGAATATTTACGATTACAAATAGTATTTTACAAAAATGAGTCAATCTGGGTTCGGAAATACCGACATACGGTTATGTCGCCTTCTTAATTTCTAAACTGTTCGCCATCTACGTTCTATGATTTACCTAACTATGTTGTAGTATATGTACAAGTTTCACAATATCAAGTCATCTATATTCGCATGTGAATAACCGACTCACATTCTTTAAATATGAGTAAGATCCTAGCCAGGTGTTTTGCTTCATACACAGAACGAATATTCCTAGTTTACCTTAAAATTTCAAATTTTGAAGTCGCTTCCATGTGCTTGAATGGAGCACCCTACCTACACTTGTGATTTCAGAATAGTATTGTCCGAAGCTACTTTAAACCCATGACTATCATATATATCCATGGCTTACGGATTACCATAACATAAATCATATCTGAGGCAAAGAATCATAATTTGTTTCAGAATTAAGATTTAGTGATTTTTCATTTGGTGTGTTGATACAAGAACTTTCTGAGTATCTTCCTTCCTAATTTCCTATTGCTTGCCCTTTCAATGTCCTGACATTATAAATAAAAAGGGTAGGATTTATTGTTTAATTGTGAGTGTGTGTGTGAACCCAACATGCCAATTGTGCAGGTATACAACATGTTTCCTTTTGACTAGTGTTATTTCAATTGAGATGATTTTCCTACAAATTAACAAGGAGTACTTAACCTTGTAGAATATCTTTCTGAAGTAGGCGTACAATAAACCGTCTTCTCGTACAGTGTATCGCTAGCGTGAATAAATATGTTAATGTCGATACATTGAACATAAAAAAGCAATTAAGTACCCTACTCAATTTACATATAACCATGTATTGTTTGACTTGTAGAGACAAGAATTCTAAATTTAGCACAAACACAGAAGACTACAGGTTGAATCGTAGAATATTGATCAGTTCTATGTACTGCGTAAGGTAACAATTTTAAATATCATATGATATACCGTTTATTTACGGTGTTTTGTGCATTAACATTATTTCTAGGCATCTCCTTATACAATAATAATATATAATTGCTACAATGAAGTAATTTAAGAACAACTGCCACACTGTTAGACGTAACATTTTCGAAATTTTGTGTTTCATTAAATGATAGTTTCGTAATTTTATATTTATTGCCTTATCCAGCAGTGAAGCGTATTATAATAGTTTCTACTCGATTGGGCATACATTAAAGGGGCACTGCCACAGGGAGACAAAACCGTACAGTGAAACATTTTCTTGTGAAATGTTGTGTAAGAACGTGTGTTTAATGTCTATTTGAAAATTGCTTTGTATACGAGTTTTGTGTGTAATTAAAAAAAAAACTGCGACTGCCCTATTACTACGCCAAGCTGAAATACGCTTTATTTTCTCATAGTTCATATTGTAGTAAAATAGTTTCGTAAAACCACACTGCGTAACTAATTTATGACTTAATTAAAACGTAGTGTCTTATATACATTCTATAAAGAGACGTATTTATATTCAAACGTAAACTATTATACGATCTCTCGTACTTGTGATTTTACATGTATCTAAAGGATTGTAGTACTTAAGTGTGATGGTGGTAATTTTTGCTCTTATATTTAATATGTTAATTATAAACCTATTGCCTATTTTATCAGATAAAAGTATTTTATACGGAATACTTTTCTAGAATTAGGCATAAAGTCATCCGGTTTATGCATACTGTTCCACTGATGTGGATGCAGGATCCAAAGCCGACACAATTAAAGTATCAGGCACGTGTTTGAATTCACGAGGTCTATGAATTGTATGTCTGTCGTATAAGTTAATTTTCCGTCATACACGGTCTATAATTTTTCCAACTAAATTGTAGTATATGTACAAGTTTACTATACCATCCCCATTATATTTGCATTTGTTTAAGCTACTGATATTCTTTAACTATGAGTAAGAGTGTAGCCAGAGATCTTGCTTCAGACACGGAACGAATATTCCCAGTTGCCTTTTGATTTACTTAATTCCAAGTGTTTTCCATTTGCTTGAGACAAGCACCTTCGCTTCACTTCTGAATTTATAAAAGTATTGTCCCAGGCATTGATCTGTGAATTAATCTAAGTTGTAGTACCCCTTAACGATTATAAGACAGGTGGCGCCATCAGCAGAAGCGACACCGTAATCTATACACCAACAGAACAGAAAAATATGTGGCAATTTTACCAGAAAATTTGTGCCTGTAGATTGATAGATCTACACAGTACACTTCGTAAAGCAGTATTGTAATATTCATTTTTCTTTAACAATTTTATACGTACTGGTGTGAACACACAAGTTAATTCTGACAGTAAAAACGTCACTTTTCGTTAAAAATATGATTCATTACTCCACAAGGGGATAAAACTCTTGTTGAGCACGTAGAAAATCATGTAACTATTTTCTGCTCGTTAAGAGGTTTTCTTTGACTGTGAATTAAACCAAGTCAGCGGACCTCTTAACGACTAGAAGACAGGTGGCGTCTTTAGAAGGACTGGCACTTCACAACAACAGAACAGCAAGTCTATGAGACAATCTTAGCAGGAAATTTGTGCCTGTGGAATGATGGATTAACGCAGAACATTTCAAAAAGCATTATTCCAATTTACAGTCTTTTAGTCTTTTTATACGTATTGGTATAAACAGGAAAGATATTTCTCACAGTGAAAAAATCAGTTTTTCTTGAACAAATATTTTCCTTACTCCACAAGAGGATAACACTCTGGTACACCACATAGAAAAATCATATACCTATTTTCTACTCGTTAAGAGGCCCTGTTTCACTGGGAATTAAATCAAGTGACCGGACCTCTTAACGACTAGAAGACGGGTGGCGTCATCAGCAGGAGCGAAAACCTAATACAGAAACCAAGAGAACAGAAATTTATGTGGAATTTTGTCAGGAAATTTGTGCCTGCGGATTGATGGGCCACGGAACTGATGATTTTTTTGACCTCATGAAATTGAATATTTACGATTACAAATAGTATTTTACAAAAATGAGTCAATCTGGGTTCGGAAATACCGACATACGGTTATGTCGCCTTCTTAATTTCTAAACTGTTCGCCATCTACGTTCTATGATTTACCTAACTATGTTGTAGTATATGTACAAGTTTCACAATATCAAGTCATCTATATTCGCATGTGAATAACCGACTCACATTCTTTAAATATGAGTAAGATCCTAGCCAGGTGTTTTGCTTCATACACAGAACGAATATTCCTAGTTTACCTTAAAATTTCAAATTTTGAAGTCGCTTCCATGTGCTTGAATGGAGCACCCTACCTACACTTGTGATTTCAGAATAGTATTGTCCGAAGCTACTTTAAACCCATGACTATCATATATATCCATGGCTTACGGATTACCATAACATAAATCATATCTGAGGCAAAGAATCATAATTTGTTTCAGAATTAAGATTTAGTGATTTTTCATTTGGTGTGTTGATACAAGAACTTTCTGAGTATCTTCCTTCCTAATTTCCTATTGCTTGCCCTTTCAATGTCCTGACATTATAAATAAAAAGGGTAGGATTTATTGTTTAATTGTGAGTGTGTGTGTGAACCCAACATGCCAATTGTGCAGGTATACAACATGTTTCCTTTTGACTAGTGTTATTTCAATTGAGATGATTTTCCTACAAATTAACAAGGAGTACTTAACCTTGTAGAATATCTTTCTGAAGTAGGCGTACAATAAACCGTCTTCTCGTACAGTGTATCGCTAGCGTGAATAAATATGTTAATGTCGATACATTGAACATAAAAAAGCAATTAAGTACCCTACTCAATTTACATATAACCATGTATTGTTTGACTTGTAGAGACAAGAATTCTAAATTTAGCACAAACACAGAAGACTACAGGTTGAATCGTAGAATATTGATCAGTTCTATGTACTGCGTAAGGTAACAATTTTAAATATCATATGATATACCGTTTATTTACGGTGTTTTGTGCATTAACATTATTTCTAGGCATCTCCTTATACAATAATAATATATAATTGCTACAATGAAGTAATTTAAGAACAACTGCCACACTGTTAGACGTAACATTTTCGAAATTTTGTGTTTCATTAAATGATAGTTTCGTAATTTTATATTTATTGCCTTATCCAGCAGTGAAGCGTATTATAATAGTTTCTACTCGATTGGGCATACATTAAAGGGGCACTGCCACAGGGAGACAAAACCGTACAGTGAAACATTTTCTTGTGAAATGTTGTGTAAGAACGTGTGTTTAATGTCTATTTGAAAATTGCTTTGTATACGAGTTTTGTGTGTAATTAAAAAAAAAACTGCGACTGCCCTATTACTACGCCAAGCTGAAATACGCTTTATTTTCTCATAGTTCATATTGTAGTAAAATAGTTTCGTAAAACCACACTGCGTAACTAATTTATGACTTAATTAAAACGTAGTGTCTTATATACATTCTATAAAGAGACGTATTTATATTCAAACGTAAACTATTATACGATCTCTCGTACTTGTGATTTTACATGTATCTAAAGGATTGTAGTACTTAAGTGTGATGGTGGTAATTTTTGCTCTTATATTTAATATGTTAATTATAAACCTATTGCCTATTTTATCAGATAAAAGTATTTTATACGGAATACTTTTCTAGAATTAGGCATAAAGTCATCCGGTTTATGCATACTGTTCCACTGATGTGGATGCAGGATCCAAAGCCGACACAATTAAAGTATCAGGCACGTGTTTGAATTCACGAGGTCTATGAATTGTATGTCTGTCGTATAAGTTAATTTTCCGTCATACACGGTCTATAATTTTTCCAACTAAATTGTAGTATATGTACAAGTTTACTATACCATCCCCATTATATTTGCATTTGTTTAAGCTACTGATATTCTTTAACTATGAGTAAGAGTGTAGCCAGAGATCTTGCTTCAGACACGGAACGAATATTCCCAGTTGCCTTTTGATTTACTTAATTCCAAGTGTTTTCCATTTGCTTGAGACAAGCACCTTCGCTTCACTTCTGAATTTATAAAAGTATTGTCCCAGGCATTGATCTGTGAATTAATCTAAGTTGTAGTACCCCTTAACGATTATAAGACAGGTGGCGCCATCAGCAGAAGCGACACCGTAATCTATACACCAACAGAACAGAAAAATATGTGGCAATTTTACCAGAAAATTTGTGCCTGTAGATTGATAGATCTACACAGTACACTTCGTAAAGCAGTATTGTAATATTCATTTTTCTTTAAGAATTTTATACGTACTGGTGTGAACACACAAGTTAATTCTGACAGTAAAAACGTCACTTTTCGTTAAAAATATGATTCATTACTCCACAAGGGGATAAAACTCTTGTTGAGCACGTAGAAAATCATGTAACTATTTTCTGCTCGTTAAGAGGTTTTCTTTGACTGTGAATTAAACCAAGTCAGCGGACCTCTTAACGACTAGAAGACAGGTGGCGTCTTTAGAAGGACTGGCACTTCACAACAACAGAACAGCAAGTCTATGAGACAATCTTAGCAGGAAATTTGTGCCTGTGGAATGATGGATTAACGCAGAACATTTCAAAAAGCATTATTCCAATTTACAGTCTTTTAGTCTTTTTATACGTATTGGTATAAACAGGAAAGATATTTCTCACAGTGAAAAAATCAGTTTTTCTTGAACAAATATTTTCCTTACTCCACAAGAGGATAACACTCTGGTACACCACATAGAAAAATCATATACCTATTTTCTACTCGTTAAGAGGCCCTGTTTCACTGGGAATTAAATCAAGTGACCGGACCTCTTAACGACTAGAAGACGGGTGGCGTCATCAGCAGGAGCGAAAACCTAATACAGAAACCAAGAGAACAGAAATTTATGTGGAATTTTGTCAGGAAATTTGTGCCTGCGGATTGATGGGCCACGGAACTGATGATTTTTTTGACCTCATGAAATTGAATATTTACGATTACAAATAGTATTTTACAAAAATGAGTCAATCTGGGTTCGGAAATACCGACATACGGTTATGTCGCCTTCTTAATTTCTAAACTGTTCGCCATCTACGTTCTATGATTTACCTAACTATGTTGTAGTATATGTACAAGTTTCACAATATCAAGTCATCTATATTCGCATGTGAATAACCGACTCACATTCTTTAAATATGAGTAAGATCCTAGCCAGGTGTTTTGCTTCATACACAGAACGAATATTCCTAGTTTACCTTAAAATTTCAAATTTTGAAGTCGCTTCCATGTGCTTGAATGGAGCACCCTACCTACACTTGTGATTTCAGAATAGTATTGTCCGAAGCTACTTTAAACCCATGACTATCATATATATCCATGGCTTACGGATTACCATAACATAAATCATATCTGAGGCAAAGAATCATAATTTGTTTCAGAATTAAGATTTAGTGATTTTTCATTTGGTGTGTTGATACAAGAACTTTCTGAGTATCTTCCTTCCTAATTTCCTATTGCTTGCCCTTTCAATGTCCTGACATTATAAATAAAAAGGGTAGGATTTATTGTTTAATTGTGAGTGTGTGTGTGAACCCAACATGCCAATTGTGCAGGTATACAACATGTTTCCTTTTGACTAGTGTTATTTCAATTGAGATGATTTTCCTACAAATTAACAAGGAGTACTTAACCTTGTAGAATATCTTTCTGAAGTAGGCGTACAATAAACCGTCTTCTCGTACAGTGTATCGCTAGCGTGAATAAATATGTTAATGTCGATACATTGAACATAAAAAAGCAATTAAGTACCCTACTCAATTTACATATAACCATGTATTGTTTGACTTGTAGAGACAAGAATTCTAAATTTAGCACAAACACAGAAGACTACAGGTTGAATCGTAGAATATTGATCAGTTCTATGTACTGCGTAAGGTAACAATTTTAAATATCATATGATATACCGTTTATTTACGGTGTTTTGTGCATTAACATTATTTCTAGGCATCTCCTTATACAATAATAATATATAATTGCTACAATGAAGTAATTTAAGAACAACTGCCACACTGTTAGACGTAACATTTTCGAAATTTTGTGTTTCATTAAATGATAGTTTCGTAATTTTATATTTATTGCCTTATCCAGCAGTGAAGCGTATTATAATAGTTTCTACTCGATTGGGCATACATTAAAGGGGCACTGCCACAGGGAGACAAAACCGTACAGTGAAACATTTTCTTGTGAAATGTTGTGTAAGAACGTGTGTTTAATGTCTATTTGAAAATTGCTTTGTATACGAGTTTTGTGTGTAATTAAAAAAAAAACTGCGACTGCCCTATTACTACGCCAAGCTGAAATACGCTTTATTTTCTCATAGTTCATATTGTAGTAAAATAGTTTCGTAAAACCACACTGCGTAACTAATTTATGACTTAATTAAAACGTAGTGTCTTATATACATTCTATAAAGAGACGTATTTATATTCAAACGTAAACTATTATACGATCTCTCGTACTTGTGATTTTACATGTATCTAAAGGATTGTAGTACTTAAGTGTGATGGTGGTAATTTTTGCTCTTATATTTAATATGTTAATTATAAACCTATTGCCTATTTTATCAGATAAAAGTATTTTATACGGAATACTTTTCTAGAATTAGGCATAAAGTCATCCGGTTTATGCATACTGTTCCACTGATGTGGATGCAGGATCCAAAGCCGACACAATTAAAGTATCAGGCACGTGTTTGAATTCACGAGGTCTATGAATTGTATGTCTGTCGTATAAGTTAATTTTCCGTCATACACGGTCTATAATTTTTCCAACTAAATTGTAGTATATGTACAAGTTTACTATACCATCCCCATTATATTTGCATTTGTTTAAGCTACTGATATTCTTTAACTATGAGTAAGAGTGTAGCCAGAGATCTTGCTTCAGACACGGAACGAATATTCCCAGTTGCCTTTTGATTTACTTAATTCCAAGTGTTTTCCATTTGCTTGAGACAAGCACCTTCGCTTCACTTCTGAATTTATAAAAGTATTGTCCCAGGCATTGATCTGTGAATTAATCTAAGTTGTAGTACCCCTTAACGATTATAAGACAGGTGGCGCCATCAGCAGAAGCGACACCGTAATCTATACACCAACAGAACAGAAAAATATGTGGCAATTTTACCAGAAAATTTGTGCCTGTAGATTGATAGATCTACACAGTACACTTCGTAAAGCAGTATTGTAATATTCATTTTTCTTTAAGAATTTTATACGTACTGGTGTGAACACACAAGTTAATTCTGACAGTAAAAACGTCACTTTTCGTTAAAAATATGATTCATTACTCCACAAGGGGATAAAACTCTTGTTGAGCACGTAGAAAATCATGTAACTATTTTCTGCTCGTTAAGAGGTTTTCTTTGACTGTGAATTAAACCAAGTCAGCGGACCTCTTAACGACTAGAAGACAGGTGGCGTCTTTAGAAGGACTGGCACTTCACAACAACAGAACAGCAAGTCTATGAGACAATCTTAGCAGGAAATTTGTGCCTGTGGAATGATGGATTAACGCAGAACATTTCAAAAAGCATTATTCCAATTTACAGTCTTTTAGTCTTTTTATACGTATTGGTATAAACAGGAAAGATATTTCTCACAGTGAAAAAATCAGTTTTTCTTGAACAAATATTTTCCTTACTCCACAAGAGGATAACACTCTGGTACACCACATAGAAAAATCATATACCTATTTTCTACTCGTTAAGAGGCCCTGTTTCACTGGGAATTAAATCAAGTGACCGGACCTCTTAACGACTAGAAGACGGGTGGCGTCATCAGCAGGAGCGAAAACCTAATACAGAAACCAAGAGAACAGAAATTTATGTGGAATTTTGTCAGGAAATTTGTGCCTGCGGATTGATGGGCCACGGAACTGATGATTTTTTTGACCTCATGAAATTGAATATTTACGATTACAAATAGTATTTTACAAAAATGAGTCAATCTGGGTTCGGAAATACCGACATACGGTTATGTCGCCTTCTTAATTTCTAAACTGTTCGCCATCTACGTTCTATGATTTACCTAACTATGTTGTAGTATATGTACAAGTTTCACAATATCAAGTCATCTATATTCGCATGTGAATAACCGACTCACATTCTTTAAATATGAGTAAGATCCTAGCCAGGTGTTTTGCTTCATACACAGAACGAATATTCCTAGTTTACCTTAAAATTTCAAATTTTGAAGTCGCTTCCATGTGCTTGAATGGAGCACCCTACCTACACTTGTGATTTCAGAATAGTATTGTCCGAAGCTACTTTAAACCCATGACTATCATATATATCCATGGCTTACGGATTACCATAACATAAATCATATCTGAGGCAAAGAATCATAATTTGTTTCAGAATTAAGATTTAGTGATTTTTCATTTGGTGTGTTGATACAAGAACTTTCTGAGTATCTTCCTTCCTAATTTCCTATTGCTTGCCCTTTCAATGTCCTGACATTATAAATAAAAAGGGTAGGATTTATTGTTTAATTGTGAGTGTGTGTGTGAACCCAACATGCCAATTGTGCAGGTATACAACATGTTTCCTTTTGACTAGTGTTACTTCAATTGAGATGATTTTCCTACAAATTAACAAGGAGTACTTAACCTTGTAGAATATCTTTCTGAAGTAGGCGTACAATAAACCGTCTTCTCGTACAGTGTATCGCTAGCGTGAATAAATATGTTAATGTCGATACATTGAACATAAAAAAGCAATTAAGTACCCTACTCAATTTACATATAACCATGTATTGTTTGACTTGTAGAGACAAGAATTCTAAATTTAGCACAAACACAGAAGACTACAGGTTGAATCGTAGAATATTGATCAGTTCTATGTACTGCGTAAGGTAACAATTTTAAATATCATATGATATACCGTTTATTTACGGTGTTTTGTGCATTAACATTATTTCTAGGCATCTCCTTATACAATAATAATATATAATTGCTACAATGAAGTAATTTAAGAACAACTGCCACACTGTTAGACGTAACATTTTCGAAATTTTGTGTTTCATTAAATGATAGTTTCGTAATTTTATATTTATTGCCTTATCCAGCAGTGAAGCGTATTATAATAGTTTCTACTCGATTGGGCATACATTAAAGGGGCACTGCCACAGGGAGACAAAACCGTACAGTGAAACATTTTCTTGTGAAATGTTGTGTAAGAACGTGTGTTTAATGTCTATTTGAAAATTGCTTTGTATACGAGTTTTGTGTGTAATTAAAAAAAAAACTGCGACTGCCCTATTACTACGCCAAGCTGAAATACGCTTTATTTTCTCATAGTTCATATTGTAGTAAAATAGTTTCGTAAAACCACACTGCGTAACTAATTTATGACTTAATTAAAACGTAGTGTCTTATATACATTCTATAAAGAGACGTATTTATATTCAAACGTAAACTATTATACGATCTCTCGTACTTGTGATTTTACATGTATCTAAAGGATTGTAGTACTTAAGTGTGATGGTGGTAATTTTTGTCTCTTATATTTAATATGTTAATTATAAACCTATTGCCTATTTTATCAGATAAAGATATTTCATACGGAATACTTTTCTAGAATTAGGCATAAAGTCATCCGGTTTATGCATACTGTTCCACTGATGTGGATGCAGGATCCAAAGCCGACACAATTAAAGTATCAGGCACGTGTTTGAATTCACGAGGTCTATGAATTGTATGTCTGTCGTATAAGTTAATTTTGCGTCATACACGGTCTATAATTTTTCCAACTAAATTGTAGTATATGTACAAGTTTACTATACCATCCCCATTATATTTGCATTTGTTTAAGCTACTGATATTCTTTAACTATGAGTAAGAGTGTAGCCAGAGATCTTGCTTCAGACACGGAACGAATATTCCCAGTTGCCTTTTGATTTACTTAATTCCAAGTGTTTTCCATTTGCTTGAGACAAGCACCTTCGCTTCACTTCTGAATTTATAAAAGTATTGTCCCAGGCATTGATCTGTGAATTAATCTAAGTTGTAGCACCCCTTAACGATTATAAGACAGGTGGCGCCATCAGCAGAAGCGACACCGTAATCTATACACCAACAGAACAGAAAAATATGTGGCAATTTTACCAGAAAATTTGTGCCTGTAGATTGATAGATCTACACAGTAAACTTCGTAAAGCAGTATTGTAATATTCATTTTTCTTTAAGAATTTTATACGTACTGGTGTGAACACACAAGTTAATTCTGACAGTAAAAACGTCACTTTTCGTTAAAAATTTGATTCATTACTCCACAAGGGGATAAAACTCTTGTTGAGCACGTAGAAAATCATGTAACTATTTTCTGCTCGTTAAGAGGTTTTCTTTGACTGTGAATTAAACCAAGTCAGCGGACCTCTTAACGACTAGAAGACAGGTGGCGTCTTTAGAAGGACTGGCACTTCACAACAACAGAACAGCAAGGCTATGAGACAATCTTAGCAGGAAATTTGTGCCTGTGGAATGATGGATTAACGCAGAACATTTCAAAAAGCATTATTCCAATTTACAGTCTTTTAGTCTTTTTATACGTATTGGTATAAACAGGAAAGATATTTCTCACAGTGAAAAAATCAGTTTTTCTTGAACAAATATTTTCCTTACTCCACAAGAGGATAACACTCTGGTACACCACATAGAAAAATCATATACCTATTTTCTACTCGTTAAGAGGCCCTGTTTCACTGGGAATTAAATCAAGTGACCGGACCTCTTAACGACTAGAAGACGGGTGGCGTCATCAGCAGGAGCGAAAACCTAATACAGAAACCAAGAGAACAGAAATTTATGTGGAATTTTGTCAGGAAATTTGTGCCTGCGGATTGATGGGCCACGGAACTGATGATTTTTTTGACCTCATGAAATTGAATATTTACGATTACAAATAGTATTTTACAAAAATGAGTCAATCTGGGTTCGGAAATACCGACATACGGTTATGTCGCCTTCTTAATTTCTAAACTGTTCGCCATCTACGTTCTATGATTTACCTAACTATGTTGTAGTATATGTACAAGTTTCACAATATCAAGTCATCTATATTCGCATGTGAATAACCGACTCACATTCTTTAAATATGAGTAAGATCCTAGCCAGGTGTTTTGCTTCATACACAGAACGAATATTCCTAGTTTACCTTTAAATTTCAATTTTTGAAGTCGCTTCCATGTGCTTGAATGGAGCACCTTACCTACACTTATGATTTCAGAATAGTATTGTCCGAAGCTACTTTAAACCCATGACTATCATATATCCATGGCTTACGGATTACCATAACATAAATCATATCTGAGGCAAAGAATCATAATTTGTTTCAGAATTAAGATTTAGTGATTTTTCATTTGGTGTGTTGGTACAAGAACTTTCAGAGTATCTTCCTTCCTAATTTCCTATTGCTTGCCCTTTCAATGTCCTGACATTATAAATAAAAAGGGGAGGATTTATTGTTTAATTGTGAGTGTGTGTGTGAACCCAACATGCCAATTGTGCAGGTATACAACATGTTTCCTTTTGACTAGTGTTATTTCAATTGAGATGATTTTCCTACAAATTAACAAGGAGTACTTAACCTTGTAGAATATCTTTCTGAAGTAGGCGTACAATAAACCGTCTTCTCGTACAGTGTATCGCTAGCGTGAATAAATATGTTAATGTCGATACATTGAACATAAAAAAGCAATTAAGTACCCTACTCAATTTACATATAACCATGTATTGTTTGACTTGTAGAGACAAGAATTCTAAATTTAGCACAAACACAGAAGACTACAGGTTGAATCGTAGAATATTGATCAGTTCTATGTACTGCGTAAGGTAACAATTTTAAATATCATATGATATACCGTTTATTTACGGTGTTTTGTGCATTAACATTATTTCTAGGCATCTCCTTATACCATAATATATAATTGCTACAATGAAGTAATTTAAGAACAACTGCCAAACTGTTAGACGTAATATTTTGTGTTTCATTAAATGATAGTTTCGTAATTTTATATTTATTGCCTTATCCAGCAGTGAAGCGTATTATAATAGTTTCTACTCGATTGGGCATACATTAAAGGGGCACTGCCACAGGGAGACAAAACCGTACAGTGAAACATTTTCTTGTGAAATGTTGTGTAAGAACGTGTGTTTAATGTCTATTTGAAAATTGCTTTGTATACGAGTTTTGTGTGTAATTAAAAAAAAAACTGCGACTGCCCTATTACTACGCCAAGCTGAAATACGCTTTATTTTCTCATAGATCATATTGTAGTAAAATAGTTTCGTAAAACCACACTGCGTAACAAATTTATGACTTAATTAAAACGTAGTGTCTTATATACATTCTATAAAGAGACGTATTTATATTCAAACGTAAATTATTATACGATCTCTCGTACTTGTGATTTTACATGTATCTAAAGGATTGTAGTACTTAAGTGTGATGGTGGTAATTTTTGTCTCTTATATTTAATATGTTAATTATAAACCTATTGCCTATTTTATCAGATAAAAGTATTTCATACGGAATACTTTTCTAGAATTAGGCATCAAGTCATCCGGTTTATGCATACTGTTCCACTGATGTGGATGCAGGATCCAAAGCCGACACAATTAAAGTATCAGGCACGTGTTTGAATTCACGAGGTCTATGAATTGTATGTCTGTAGTATAAGTTAATTTTCCGTCATACACGGTCTATAATTTTTCCAACTAAATTGTAGTATATGTACAAGTTTACTATACCATCCCCATTATATTTGCATTTGTTTAAGCTACTGATATTCTTTAACTATGAGTAAGAGTGTAGCCAGAGATCTTGCTTCAGACACGGAACGAATATTCCCAGTTGCCTTTTGATTTTCTTAATTCCAAGTGTTTTCCATTTGCTTGAGACAAGCACCTTCGCTTCACTTCTGAATTCATAACAGTATTGTCCCAGGCATTGATCTGTGAATTAATCTAAGTTGTAGCACCCCTTAACGATTATAAGACAGGTGGCGCCATCAGCAGAAGCGACACCGTAATCTATACACCAAGAGAACAGAAAGATATGCGGCAATCTTACCAGAAAATTTGTGCCTGTAGATTGATAGATCTACACAGTACACTTCGTAAAGCAGTATTGTAATATTCATTTTTTTTAAGAATTTTATACGTACTGGTGTGAACACACAAGTTAATTCTGACGTATTTATATTCAGACGTAAACTATTATACGATCTCTCGTACTTGTGATTTTACATGTATCTAAAGGATTGTAGTACTTAAGTGTGATGGTGGTAATTTTTGTCTCTTATATTTAATATGTTAATTATAAACCTATTGCCTATTTTATCAGATAAAAGTATTTCATACGGAATACTTTTCTAGAATTAGGCATAAAGTCATCCGGTTTATGCATACTGTTCCACTGATGTGGATGCAGGATCCAAAGCCGACACAATTATAGTATCAGGCAGGTGTTTGAATTCACGAGGTCTATGAATTGTATGTCTGTAGTATAAGTTAATTTTCCGTCATAAACGGGCTATAATTTTTCCAACTAAATTGTAGTATATGTACAAGTTTACTATACCATCCCCATTATATTTGCATTTGTTTAAGCTACTGATATTCTTTAACTATGAGTAAGAGTGTAGCCAGAGATCTTGCTTCAGACACGGAACGAATATTCCCAGTTGCCTTTTGATTTTCTTAATTCCAAGTGTTTTCCATTTGCTTGAGACAAGCACCTTCGCTTCACTTCTGAATTCATAACAGTATTGTCCCAGGCATTGATCTGTGAATTAATCTAAGTTGTAGCACACCTTAACGATTATAAGACAGGTGGCGCCATCAGCAGAAGCAACACCGTAATCTATACACCAACAGAACAGAAAAATATGTGGCAATTTTACCAGAAAATTTGTGCCTGTAGATTGATAGATCTACACAGTACACTTCGTAAAGCAGTATTGTAATTTTCATTTTTCTTTAAGAATTTTATACGTACTGGTGTGAACACACAAGTTAATTCTGACAGTAAAAACGTCACTTTTCGTTAAAAATTGGATTCATTACTCCACAATGGGATAAAACTCTTGTTGAGCACGTAGAAAATCATGTAACTATTTTCTGCTCGTTAAGAGGTTTTCTTTGACTGTGAATTAAACCAAGTCAGCGGACCTCTTAACGACTAGAAGACAGGTGGCGTCTTCAGAAGGACTGGCACTTCACAACAACAGAACAGCAAGGCTATGAGACAATCTTATCAGGAAATTTGTGCCTGTGGAATGATGGATCAACGCAGAACATTTCAAAAAGAATTATTGCAATTTACAGTCTTTTAGTCTTTTTATACGTATTGGTATAAACAGGAAAGATATTTCTCACAGTGAAAAAATCAGTTTTTCTTGAACAAATATTTTCCTTACTCCACAAGAGGATAACACTCTGGTACACCACATAGAAAAATCATATACCTATTTTCTACTCGTTAAGAGGCCCTGTTTCACTGGGAATTAAATCAAGTGACCGGACCTCTTAACGACTAGAAGACGGGTGGCGTCATCAGCAGGAGCGAAAACCTAATACAGAAACCAAGAGAACAGAAATTTATGTGGAATTTTGTCAGGAAATTTGTGCCTGCGGATTGATGGGCCACGGAACTGATGATTTTTTTGACCTCATGAAATTGAATATTTACGATTACAAATAGTATTTTACAAAAATGAGTCAATCTGGGTTCGGAAATACCGACATACGGTTATGTCGCCTTCTTAATTTCTAAACTGTTCGCCATCTACGTTCTATGATTTACCTAACTATGTTGTAGTATATGTACAAGTTTCACAATATCAAGTCATCTATATTCGCATGTGAATAACCGACTCACATTCTTTAAATATGAGTAAGATCCTAGCCAGGTGTTTTGCTTCATACACAGAACGAATATTCCTAGTTTACCTTTAAATTTCAATTTTTGAAGTCGCTTCCATGTGCTTGAATGGAGCACCTTACCTACACTTATGATTTCAGAATAGTATTGTCCGAAGCTACTTTAAACCCATGACTATCATATATCCATGGCTTACGGATTACCATAACATAAATCATATCTGAGGCAAAGAATCATAATTTGTTTCAGAATTAAGATTTAGTGATTTTTCATTTGGTGTGTTGGTACAAGAACTTTCAGAGTATCTTCCTTCCTAATTTCCTATTGCTTGCCCTTTCAATGTCCTGACATTATAAATAAAAAGGGGAGGATTTATTGTTTAATTGTGAGTGTGTGTGTGAACCCAACATGCCAATTGTGCAGGTATACAACATGTTTCCTTTTGACTAGTGTTATTTCAATTGAGATGATTTTCCTACAAATTAACAAGGAGTACTTAACCTTGTAGAATATCTTTCTGAAGTAGGCCTACAATAAACCGTCTTCTCGTACAGTGTATCGCTAGCGTGAATAAATATGTTAATGTCGATACATTGAACATAAAAAAGCAATTAAGTACCCTACTCAATTTACATATAACCATGTATTGTTTGACTTGTAGAGACAAGAATTCTAAATTTAGCACAAACACAGAAGACTACAGGTTGAATCGTAGAATATTGATCAGTTCTATGTACTGCGTAAGGTAACAATTTTAAATATCATATGATATACCGTTTATTTACGGTGTTTTGTGCATTAACATTATTTCTAGGCATCTCCTTATACCATAATATATAATTGCTACAATGAAGTAATTTAAGAACAACTGCCAAACTGTTAGACGTAATATTTTGTGTTTCATTAAATGATAGTTTCGTAATTTTATATTTATTGCCTTATCCAGCAGTGAAGCGTATTATAATAGTTTCTACTCGATTGGGCATACATTAAAGGGGCACTGCCACAGGGAGACAAAACCGTACAGTGAAACATTTTCTTGTGAAATGTTGTGTAAGAACGTGTGTTTAATGTCTATTTGAAAATTGCTTTGTATACGAGTTTTGTGTGTAATTAAAAAAAAAACTGCGACTGCCCTATTACTACGCCAAGCTGAAATACGCTTTATTTTCTCATAGATCATATTGTAGTAAAATAGTTTCGTAAAACCACACTGCGTAACAAATTTATGACTTAATTAAAACGTAGTGTCTTATATACATTCTATAAAGAGACGTATTTATATTCAAACGTAAATTATTATACGATCTCTCGTACTTGTGATTTTACATGTATCTAAAGGATTGTAGTACTTAAGTGTGATGGTGGTAATTTTTGTCTCTTATATTTAATATGTTAATTATAAACCTATTGCCTATTTTATCAGATAAAAGTATTTCATACGGAATACTTTTCTAGAATTAGGCATCAAGTCATCCGGTTTATGCATACTGTTCCACTGATGTGGATGCAGGATCCAAAGCCGACACAATTAAAGTATCAGGCACGTGTTTGAATTCACGAGGTCTATGAATTGTATGTCTGTAGTATAAGTTAATTTTCCGTCATACACGGTCTATAATTTTTCCAACTAAATTGTAGTATATGTACAAGTTTACTATACCATCCCCATTATATTTGCATTTGTTTAAGCTACTGATATTCTTTAACTATGAGTAAGAGTGTAGCCAGAGATCTTGCTTCAGACACGGAACGAATATTCCCAGTTGCCTTTTGATTTTCTTAATTCCAAGTGTTTTCCATTTGCTTGAGACAAGCACCTTCGCTTCACTTCTGAATTCATAACAGTATTGTCCCAGGCATTGATCTGTGAATTAATCTAAGTTGTAGCACCCCTTAACGATTATAAGACAGGTGGCGCCATCAGCAGAAGCGACACCGTAATCTATACACCAAGAGAACAGAAAGATATGCGGCAATCTTACCAGAAAATTTGTGCCTGTAGATTGATAGATCTACACAGTACACTTCGTAAAGCAGTATTGTAATATTCATTTTTTTTAAGAATTTTATACGTACTGGTGTGAACACACAAGTTAATTCTGACGTATTTATATTCAGACGTAAACTATTATACGATCTCTCGTACTTGTGATTTTACATGTATCTAAAGGATTGTAGTACTTAAGTGTGATGGTGGTAATTTTTGTCTCTTATATTTAATATGTTAATTATAAACCTATTGCCTATTTTATCAGATAAAAGTATTTCATACGGAATACTTTTCTAGAATTAGGCATAAAGTCATCCGGTTTATGCATACTGTTCCACTGATGTGGATGCAGGATCCAAAGCCGACACAATTATAGTATCAGGCAGGTGTTTGAATTCACGAGGTCTATGAATTGTATGTCTGTAGTATAAGTTAATTTTCCGTCATAAACGGGCTATAATTTTTCCAACTAAATTGTAGTATATGTACAAGTTTACTATACCATCCCCATTATATTTGCATTTGTTTAAGCTACTGATATTCTTTAACTATGAGTAAGAGTGTAGCCAGAGATCTTGCTTCAGACACGGAACGAATATTCCCAGTTGCCTTTTGATTTTCTTAATTCCAAGTGTTTTCCATTTGCTTGAGACAAGCACCTTCGCTTCACTTCTGAATTCATAACAGTATTGTCCCAGGCATTGATCTGTGAATTAATCTAAGTTGTAGCACACCTTAACGATTATAAGACAGGTGGCGCCATCAGCAGAAGCAACACCGTAATCTATACACCAACAGAACAGAAAAATATGTGGCAATTTTACCAGAAAATTTGTGCCTGTAGATTGATAGATCTACACAGTACACTTCGTAAAGCAGTATTGTAATTTTCATTTTTCTTTAAGAATTTTATACGTACTGGTGTGAACACACAAGTTAATTCTGACAGTAAAAACGTCACTTTTCGTTAAAAATTGGATTCATTACTCCACAATGGGATAAAACTCTTGTTGAGCACGTAGAAAATCATGTAACTATTTTCTGCTCGTTAAGAGGTTTTCTTTGACTGTGAATTAAACCAAGTCAGCGGACCTCTTAACGACTAGAAGACAGGTGGCGTCTTCAGAAGGACTGGCACTTCACAACAACAGAACAGCAAGGCTATGAGACAATCTTATCAGGAAATTTGTGCCTGTGGAATGATGGATCAACGCAGAACATTTCAAAAAGAATTATTGCAATTTACAGTCTTTTAGTCTTTTTATACGTATTGGTATAAACAGGAAAGATATTTCTCACAGTGAAAAAATCAGTTTTTCTTGAACAAATATTTTCCTTACTCCACAAGAGGATAACACTCTGGTACACCACATAGAAAAATCATATACCTATTTTCTACTCGTTAAGAGGCCCTGTTTCACTAGGAATTAAATCAAGTGACCGGACCTCTTAACGACTAGAAGACGGGTGGCTTCATCAGCAGGAGCGAAAACCTAATACAGAAACCAAGAGAACAGAAATTTATGTGGAATTTTGTCAGGTAATTTGTGACTGCGGATTGATGGGCCACGGAACTGATGATTTTTTTGACCTCATGAAATTGAATATTTACAATTACAAATAGTATTTTACAAAAATGAGTCAATCTGGGTTCGGAAATACCGACATACGGTTATGTCGCCTTCTTAATTTCTAAACTGTTCGCCATCTACGTTCTATGATTTACCTAACTATGTTGAAGTATATGTACAAGTTTCATAATATCAAGTCATCTATATTCGCATGTGAATAACCGACTCACATTCTTTAAATATGAGTAAGATCCTAGCCAGGTGTTTTGCTACATACATAGAACGAATATTCCTAGTTTACTTTTAAATTTCAAATTTTGAAGTCGCTTCCATGTGCTTGAATGGAGCACCTTACCTACACTTATGATTTCAGAATAGTATTGTCCGAAGCTACTTTAAACCCATGACTATCATATATCCATGGCTTACGGATTACCATAACATAAATCATATCTGAGGCAAAGAATCATAATTTGTTTCAGAATTAAGATTTAGTGATTTTTCATTTGGTGTGTTGGTACAAGAACTTTCAGAGTATCTTCCTTCCTAATTTCCTATTGCTTGCCCTTTCAATGTCCTGACATTATAAATAAAAAGGGGAGGATTTATTGTTTAATTGTGAGTGTGTGTGTGAACCCAACATGCCAATTGTGCAGGTATACAACATGTTTCCTTTTGACTAGTGTTATTTCAATTGAGATGACTTTCCTACAAATTAACAAGGAGTACTTAACCTTGTAGAATATCTTTCTGAAGTAGGCGTACACTAAACCGTCTTCTCGTACAGTGTATCGCTAGCGTGAATAAATATGTTAATGTCGATACATTGAACATAAAAAAGCAATTAAGTACCCTACTCAATTTACATATAACCATGTATTGTTTGACTTGTAGAGACAAGAATTCTAAATTTAGCACAAACACAGAAGACTACAGGTTGAATCGTAGAATATTGATCAGTTCTATGTACTGCGTAAGGTAACAATTTTAAATATCATATGATATACCGTTTATTTACGGTGTTTTGTGCATTAACATTATTTCTAGGCATCTCCTTATACCATAATATATAATTGCTACAATGAAGTAATTTAAGAACAACTGCCAAACTGTTAGACGTAACATTTTCGAAATTTTGTGTTTCATTAAATGATAGTTTCGTAATTTTATATTTATTGCCTTATCCAGCAGTGAAGCGTATTATAATAGTTTCTACTCGATTGGGCATACATTAAAGGGGCACTGCCACAGGGAGACAAAACCGTACAGTGAAATATTTTCTTGTGAAATGTTGTGTAAGAACGTGTGTTTAATGTCTATTTGAAAATTGCTTTGTATACGAGTTTTGTGTGTAATTAAAAAAAAAACTGCGACTGCCCTATTACTACGCCAAGCTGAAATACGCTTTATTTTCTCATAGATCATATTGTAGTAAAATAGTTTCGTAAAACCACACTGCGTAACTAATTTATGACTTAATTAAAACGTAGTGTCTTATATACATTCTATAAAGAGACGTATTTATATTCAAACGTAAACTATTATACGATCTCTTGTACTTGTGATTTTACATGTATCTAAAGGATTGTAGTACTTAAGTGTGATGGTGGTAATTTTTGTCTCTTATATTTAATATGTTAATTATAAACCTATTGCCTATTTTATCAGATAAAAGTATTTCATACGGAATACTTTTCTAGAATTAGGCATCAAGTCATCCGGTTTATGCATACTGTTCCACTGATGTGGATGCAGGATCCAAAGCCGACACAATTAAAGTATCAGGCACGTGTTTGAATTCACGAGGTCTATGAATTGTATGTCTGTAGTATAAGTTAATTTTCGTCATACACGGTCTATAATTTTTCCAACTAAATTGTAGTATATGTACAAGTTTACTATACCATCCCCATTATATTTGCATTTGTTTAAGCTACTGATATTCTTTAACTATGAGTAAGAGTGTAGCCAGAGATCTTGCTTCAGACACGGAACGAATATTCCCAGTTGCCTTTTGATTTCCTTAATTCCAAGTGTTTTCCATTTGCTTGAGACAAGCACCTTCGCTTCACTTCTGAATTCATAACAGTATTGTCCCAGGCATTGATCTGTGAATTAATCTAAGTTGTAGCACCCCTTAACGATTATAAGACAGGTGGCGCCATCAGCAGAAGCGACACCGTAATCTATACACCAACAGAACAAAAAAATATGTGGCAATTTTACCAGAAAATTTGTGCCTGTAGATTGATAGATCTACACAGTACACTTCGTAAAGCAGTATTGTAATATTCATTTTTTTTAAGAATTTTATACGTACTGGTGTGAACACACAAGTTAATTCTGACGTATTTATATTCAGACGTAAACTATTATACGATCTCTCGTACTTGTGATTTTACATGTATCTAAAGGATTGTAGTACTTAAGTGTGATGGTGGTAATTTTTGTCTCTTATATTTAATATGTTAATTATAAACCTATTGCCTATTTTATCAGATAAAAGTATTTCATAGGGAATACTTTTCTAGAATTAGGCTTAAAGTCATCCGGTTTATGCATACTGTTCCACTGATGTGGATGCAGGATCCAAAGCCGACACAATTAAAGTATCAGTCACGTGTTTGAATTCACGAGTTCTATGAATTGTATGTCTGTAGTATAAGTTAATTTTCCGTCATACACGGTCTATAATTTTTCCAACTAAATTGTAGTATATGTACAACTTTACTATACCATCCCCATTATATTTGCATTTGTTTAAGCTACTGATATTCTTTAACTATGAGTAAGAGTGTAGCCAGAGATCTTGCTTCAGACACGGAACGAATATTCCCAGTTGCCTTTTGATTTTCTTAATTCCAAGTGTTTTCCATTTGCTTGAGACAAGCACCTTCGCTTCACTTCTGAATTCATAACAGTATTGTCCCAGGCATTGATCTGTGAATTAATCTAAGTTGTAGCACACCTTAACGATTATAAGACAGGTGGCGCCATCAGCAGAAGCGACACCGTAATCTATACACCAACAGAACAGAAAAATATGTGGCAATTTTACCAGAAAATTTGTGCCTGTAGATTGATAGATCTACACAGTACACTTCGTAAAGCAGTATTGTAATATTCATTTTTCTTTAAGAATTTTATACGTACTGGTGTGAACACACAAGTTAATTCTGACAGTAAAAACGTCACTTTTCGTTAAAAATTGGATTCATTACTCCACAATGGGATAAAACTCTTGTTGAGCACGTAGAAAATCATGTAACTATTTTCTGCTCGTTAAGAGGTTTTCTTTGACTGTGAATTAAACCAAGTCAGCGGACCTCTTAACGACTAGAAGACAGGTGGCGTCTTCAGAAGGACTGGCACTTCACAACAACAGAACAGCAAGGCTATGAGACAATCTTATCAGGAAATTTGTGCCTGTGGAATGATGGATCAACGCAGAACATTTCAAAAAGCATTATTGCAATTTACAGTCTTTTAGTCTTTTTATACGTATTGGTATAAACAGGAAAGATATTTCTCACAGTGAAAAAATCAGTTTTTCTTGAACAAATATTTTCCTTACTCCACAAGAGGATAACACTCTGGTACACCACATAGAAAAATCATATACCTATTTTCTACTCGTTAAGAGGCCCTGTTTCACTAGGAATTAAATCAAGTGACCGGACCTCTTAACGACTAGAAGACGGGTGGCGTCATCAGCAGGAGCGAAAACCTAATACAGAAACCAAGAGAACAGAAATTTATGTGGAATTTTGTCAGGAAATTTGTGCCTGCGGATTGATGGGCCACGGAACTGATGATTTTTTTGACCTCATGAAATTGAATATTTACGATTACAAATAGTATTTTACAAAAATGAGTCAATCTGGGTTCGGAAATACCGACATACGGTTATGTCGCCTTCTTAATTTCTAAACTGTTCGCCATCTACGTTCTATGATTTACCTAACTATGTTGAAGTATATGTACAAGTTTCATAATATCAAGTCATCTATATTCGCATGTGAATAACCGACTCACATTCTTTAAATATGAGTAAGATCCTAGCCAGGTGTTTTGCTACATACATAGAACGAATATTCCTAGTTTACTTTTAAATTTCAAATTTTGAAGTCGCTTCCATGTGCTTGAATGGAGCACCTTACCTACACTTATGATTTCAGAATAGTATTGTCCGAAGCTACTTTAAACCCATGACTATCATATATCCATGGCTTACGGATTACCATAACATAAATCATATCTGAGGCAAAGAATCATAATTTGTTTCAGAATTAAGATTTAGTGATTTTTCATTTGGTGTGTTGGTACAAGAACTTTCAGAGTATCTTCCTTCCTAATTTCCTATTGCTTGCCCTTTCAATGTCCTGACATTATAAATAAAAAGGGGAGGATTTATTGTTTAATTGTGAGTGTGTGTGTGAACCCAACATGCCAATTGTGCAGGTATACAACATGTTTCCTTTTGACTAGTGTTATTTCAATTGAGATGACTTTCCTACAAATTAACAAGGAGTACTTAACCTTGTAGAATATCTTTCTGAAGTAGGCGTACACTAAACCGTCTTCTCGTACAGTGTATCGCTAGCGTGAATAAATATGTTAATGTCGATACATTGAACATAAAAAAGCAATTAAGTACCCTACTCAATTTACATATAACCATGTATTGTTTGACTTGTAGAGACAAGAATTCTAAATTTAGCACAAACACAGAAGACTACAGGTTGAATCGTAGAATATTGATCAGTTCTATGTACTGCGTAAGGTAACAATTTTAAATATCATATGATATACCGTTTATTTACGGTGTTTTGTGCATTAACATTATTTCTAGGCATCTCCTTATACCATAATATATAATTGCTACAATGAAGTAATTTAAGAACAACTGCCAAACTGTTAGACGTAACATTTTCGAAATTTTGTGTTTCATTAAATGATAGTTTCGTAATTTTATATTTATTGCCTTATCCAGCAGTGAAGCGTATTATAATAGTTTCTACTCGATTGGGCATACATTAAAGGGGCACTGCCACAGGGAGACAAAACCGTACAGTGAAATATTTTCTTGTGAAATGTTGTGTAAGAACGTGTGTTTAATGTCTATTTGAAAATTGCTTTGTATACGAGTTTTGTGTGTAATTAAAAAAAAAACTGCGACTGCCCTATTACTACGCCAAGCTGAAATACGCTTTATTTTCTCATAGATCATATTGTAGTAAAATAGTTTCGTAAAACCACACTGCGTAACTAATTTATGACTTAATTAAAACGTAGTGTCTTATATACATTCTATAAAGAGACGTATTTATATTCAAACGTAAACTATTATACGATCTCTTGTACTTGTGATTTTACATGTATCTAAAGGATTGTAGTACTTAAGTGTGATGGTGGTAATTTTTGTCTCTTATATTTAATATGTTAATTATAAACCTATTGCCTATTTTATCAGATAAAAGTATTTCATACGGAATACTTTTCTAGAATTAGGCATCAAGTCATCCGGTTTATGCATACTGTTCCACTGATGTGGATGCAGGATCCAAAGCCGACACAATTAAAGTATCAGGCACGTGTTTGAATTCACGAGGTCTATGAATTGTATGTCTGTAGTATAAGTTAATTTTCGTCATACACGGTCTATAATTTTTCCAACTAAATTGTAGTATATGTACAAGTTTACTATACCATCCCCATTATATTTGCATTTGTTTAAGCTACTGATATTCTTTAACTATGAGTAAGAGTGTAGCCAGAGATCTTGCTTCAGACACGGAACGAATATTCCCAGTTGCCTTTTGATTTCCTTAATTCCAAGTGTTTTCCATTTGCTTGAGACAAGCACCTTCGCTTCACTTCTGAATTCATAACAGTATTGTCCCAGGCATTGATCTGTGAATTAATCTAAGTTGTAGCACCCCTTAACGATTATAAGACAGGTGGCGCCATCAGCAGAAGCGACACCGTAATCTATACACCAACAGAACAAAAAAATATGTGGCAATTTTACCAGAAAATTTGTGCCTGTAGATTGATAGATCTACACAGTACACTTCGTAAAGCAGTATTGTAATATTCATTTTTTTTAAGAATTTTATACGTACTGGTGTGAACACACAAGTTAATTCTGACGTATTTATATTCAGACGTAAACTATTATACGATCTCTCGTACTTGTGATTTTACATGTATCTAAAGGATTGTAGTACTTAAGTGTGATGGTGGTAATTTTTGTCTCTTATATTTAATATGTTAATTATAAACCTATTGCCTATTTTATCAGATAAAAGTATTTCATAGGGAATACTTTTCTAGAATTAGGCTTAAAGTCATCCGGTTTATGCATACTGTTCCACTGATGTGGATGCAGGATCCAAAGCCGACACAATTAAAGTATCAGTCACGTGTTTGAATTCACGAGTTCTATGAATTGTATGTCTGTAGTATAAGTTAATTTTCCGTCATACACGGTCTATAATTTTTCCAACTAAATTGTAGTATATGTACAACTTTACTATACCATCCCCATTATATTTGCATTTGTTTAAGCTACTGATATTCTTTAACTATGAGTAAGAGTGTAGCCAGAGATCTTGCTTCAGACACGGAACGAATATTCCCAGTTGCCTTTTGATTTTCTTAATTCCAAGTGTTTTCCATTTGCTTGAGACAAGCACCTTCGCTTCACTTCTGAATTCATAACAGTATTGTCCCAGGCATTGATCTGTGAATTAATCTAAGTTGTAGCACACCTTAACGATTATAAGACAGGTGGCGCCATCAGCAGAAGCGACACCGTAATCTATACACCAACAGAACAGAAAAATATGTGGCAATTTTACCAGAAAATTTGTGCCTGTAGATTGATAGATCTACACAGTACACTTCGTAAAGCAGTATTGTAATATTCATTTTTCTTTAAGAATTTTATACGTACTGGTGTGAACACACAAGTTAATTCTGACAGTAAAAACGTCACTTTTCGTTAAAAATTGGATTCATTACTCCACAATGGGATAAAACTCTTGTTGAGCACGTAGAAAATCATGTAACTATTTTCTGCTCGTTAAGAGGTTTTCTTTGACTGTGAATTAAACCAAGTCAGCGGACCTCTTAACGACTAGAAGACAGGTGGCGTCTTCAGAAGGACTGGCACTTCACAACAACAGAACAGCAAGGCTATGAGACAATCTTATCAGGAAATTTGTGCCTGTGGAATGATGGATCAACGCAGAACATTTCAAAAAGCATTATTGCAATTTACAGTCTTTTAGTCTTTTTATACGTATTGGTATAAACAGGAAAGATATTTCTCACAGTGAAAAAATCAGTTTTTCTTGAACAAATATTTTCCTTACTCCACAAGAGGATAACACTCTGGTACACCACATAGAAAAATCATATACCTATTTTCTACTCGTTAAGAGGCCCTGTTTCACTAGGAATTAAATCAAGTGACCGGACCTCTTAACGACTAGAAGACGGGTGGCGTCATCAGCAGGAGCGAAAACCTAATACAGAAACCAAGAGAACAGAAATTTATGTGGAATTTTGTCAGGAAATTTGTGCCTGCGGATTGATGGGCCACGGAACTGATGATTTTTTTGACCTCATGAAATTGAATATTTACGATTACAAATAGTATTTTACAAAAATGAGTCAATCTGGGTTCGGAAATACCGACATACGGTTATGTCGCCTTCTTAATTTCTAAACTGTTCGCCATCTACGTTCTATGATTTACCTAACTATGTTGTAGTATATGTACAAGTTTCACAATATCAAGTCATCTATATTCGCATGTGAATAACCGACTCACATTCTTTAAATATGAGTAAGATCCTAGCCAGGTGTTTTGCTTCATACACAGAACGAATATTCCTAGTTTACCTTTAAATTTCAAATTTTGAAGTCGCTTCCATGTGCTTGAATGGAGCACCTTACCTACACTTATGATTTCAGAATAGTATTGTCCGAAGCTACTTTAAACCCATGACTATCATATATCCATGGCTTACGGATTACCATAACATAAATCATATCTGAGGCAAAGAATCATAATTTGTTTCAGAATTAAGATTTAGTGATTTTTCATTTGGTGTGTTGGTACAAGAACTTTCTGAGTATCTTCCTTCCTAATTTCCTATTGCTTGCCCTTTCAATGTCCTGACATTATAAATAAAAAGTGGAGGATTTATTGTTTAATTGTGAGTGTGTATGTGAACCCAACATGCCAATTGTGCAGGTATACAACATGTTTCCTTTTGACTAGTGTTATTTCAATTGAGATGATTTTCCTACAATTTAACAAGGAGTACTTAACCTTGTAGAATATCTTTCTGAAGTAGGCGTACAATAAACCGTCTTCTCGTACAGTGTATCGCTAGCGTGAATAAATATGTTAATGTCGATACATTGAACATAAAAAAGCAATTAAGTACCCTACTCAATTTACATATAACCATGTATTGTTTGACTTGTAGAGACAAGAATTCTAAATTTAGCACAAACACAGAAGACTACAGGTTGAATCGTAGAATATTGATCAGTTCTATGTACTGCGTAAGGTAACAATTTTAAATATCATATGATATACCGTTTATTTACGGTGTTTTGTGCATTAACATTATTTCTAGGCATTTCCTTATACCATAATATATAATTGCTACAATGAAGTAATTTAAGAACAACTGCCAAACTGTTAGACGTAATATTTTGTGTTTCATTAAATGATAGTTTCGTAATTTTATATTTATTGCCTTATCCAGCAGTGAAGCGTATTATAATAGTTTCTACTCGATTGGGCATACATTAAAGGGGCACTGCCACAGGGAGACAAAACCGTACAGTGAAACATTTTCTTGTGAAATGTTGTGTAAGAACGTGTGTTTAATGTCTATTTGAAAATTGCTTTGTATACTAGTATCGTGTGGATACAGTTTTTTGAAGCCGATACATTTAATATATTTGAATCAGGCACGATATGTTAAAAACGATACGTCTCTAATACTGTAAGTCTGCAGTACTATTTACGTGGTCGACTCAGTACTGCCGAGCACAAAATTATAAGTTTTATTTACACCAAAAATATTAATTATATGCTAGTGTGTGTGCGTGTGCGTGTGTGATTTACAATATTATATTTTATAAAAATGTACGGAATTAAATATAAAATAGGAATATAATACAAAAGCCAATTAGAAATAACTAAAGTCAATTAAAACATAGGTGAACGAAGTTAGTAGAAAAATAAGTAAATAAAATTAAAAAAAATTAATTGAAAAATGATAATGCAATAACCTTTAGCTGTTTTATGTTAGCTGTCTTTATTAGTGATGTCAGTTTGATAAATTATAAGACGTGTAATTTTATTGCCTAAACAAACAAGTAGGCCCAACAAGGTCTTTTTAGAGTGTGCCGGTGTTTGCATAACCCGGCGATCGAAGGTATATAAATTTTGTTTCCTATAATAAACTCGTGTATTAATGTCAGTTTGAGCGTCGATATTGGCAAGGCGCTGTCAGACAGCTAGCGCGATCTCGCGGTGAAGTTTGGTGTTTGTTGGGTTGTGGCCGTACTAATCAGTTCAACGCTGCCTCTGACTGAAACAACAAGCTCTCTCTCTTGGACAGTCTAATTGGGTAATTTTCGACTTGTCTTGATGGCAGGCTAATTTTTCGAGACTTCCCGGGTTCTCGCACCTAGACGGAGACGTGGCCTCAGCTGGTGTACGGCCACCTTCACCAGTCATGAACCACCCGACACTCGTCTGTTCCGAGGAGGGAGCTTGCTAACCAACTGTAAAGATGTTACTCTCGGCTGCCATTAAGGTGATATGAACTCTATTATTATTATTTTTCGCTGGCCTGGCCCGCAGTACATCCGTGTTACAAATTGTTTTTTGAACCATGTGCTTACGCTGCTATACAGTCCGATCAAGGGTGTGTCGCCGGGACAATCACTATGAACATTATTATAACTATTACAAAATTATTCTATAACTATAACGTACTATTATTGTAATTGTGTACTGCACTGGGGGAGCGTGCCAGAGCTTATTTTTTGCTTCTTTCATAGACTTTTATGCAAAGGCCGTTAGAGTTATTATTTCTTTCAATATAAGTTTAAGTCATGTGTTTCTTGATTCTGAACCGGCTGGTTCAGGACGGGGTTCATATTTTATTATTTTTCTGCATTTAAGGGTTGGGGGTTTCGTTTTTCAGGCTGTTTTCGGGTGTAAAATTTACATAGTTTTTTTTGACATAAGTTAGGCACACGTTGGTACAGTTTCATGCAGGTCTGATACCTGTCTCACCTGGTCTGGCACATTCTGGCACACTTCCACAGCTGCTAGAATACAGCATGCTGTTACCTTGAATTTAATTATACACAGATGTCTGATATTAAAATTTTATTTTTTTGTGGGCATATACTAATAATTTTTGAGATTGTAAAATCATACTGGTGGTACTGATTATTGTAGCTTAGGTTCTGACTTGCTGGACCTGTCTGTTTAATTAAATCATTATGATTAAAGAACGAATTCCTGATATATGGATACATCTATATTTGTAACACAAGATTTAACATTTTGTAAAATTATGCCAGTTGTTTAAACTTAAGTGATAAGGGTTTTTACCACTTGTATACAGTTCAAAGAAATTTAAATATTTTGATATACTTATAATATACAATTTCTTAGATGTTACAAAATCATATGGGCTGCCATGCCACTCTCATCTCGCAGTTTTTAGTCATCATTATCCTTTCGGTTTTTAAAATTTTGTTTAGTTTCATTTTTAATGGAGTAAAGGGGTTGTGGTTTTTTAATGAATTAATTCCAACTGTGGCTGGAAGCTTAAATTTATGATTGCAGTTTTTGGGGGCTTTATGGAATATACAGATTTTCCTCCCAGCTATATGCGGGTTAGCCAGAATATACAGGCTGTCTGCCAGGTTGAACATGAGTTAATTGTGATGTATATTATATCTATATGTGTCTCTATGTTCCAATATGTGATGTTAGTGTTAAGTGTTATCAGGGGGGGATTTATATAATTTATAGGATGTTGCTTAAGGTACCAGATTGATATATGTATATATGGGATGAATTGAAATGGCCTTATTGAGACTGATTTGTTAATATTTTGGGATTATTTATGTATCAAGCTTATTTTTATATTTGCACCTCAAGGGAATCGTAATTTAATATATGTATGTAACGAATTAGGGGATGAATTGAAATGGCCTTATTGAAATTGATTTGTTAATATGTTGAGACTATTTATTTATCAAGCTTATTGTTATATTTGCACCTCAGGGGAATTGTAATTTATATATGTATGTAACGAATTATGGGGTAAGAATAAAAGATGGTTATTACGGTTTACCGACCGAGTTTTATTTCAAGTCCCGTCTCACCTCACTGGACCCAGCGCATTTTTGGCTTCTCTAGGCCTTCCGCCTAGTTTTAAATAACTAGTGACCTCTCTTTCAAAAAAAAAAAAAAAAAAAGTTTTTTTTTTTTATAAAGCACAAAAATGGAAAGAGGGGTTACAAATGGTAGCAGAGCGCGGTTGATTCTAGGGTTGAACCCTTGGGTCCTTGGGTGCGACGGGGCTTGCAAACTCGGAAATACTTTGGTGAAATTTTTGAAATCCCCGATTTAAAACATAGGCCAATGTATGTCATGTTATTGTTCTTTAGGTGTATGCCCATGTATATGCCCATGTATGCTATGTTAGGTTGCTTAACTTGTGAGTCTGATCGCACCACGGGGCGGGTATTTGTGGTTAGAAAATTTGAGATGTTGAACTGCCGGGGGGTCTCAAGCGTTGCCTGGGTGATAGAATATTAGTACTTCGAGGGCGAGTTACGGTGTGTGGTACCAGCGGGATGCGGTATGGCCCGATCGGAAGTCGGTACCGTCACCGACTTAATTCCTGTGTTGCGAGGTTTCGGAATTTGATGCTAGTTCATGATTGCTAGTTATGTGTTGGTGAGACGTGTGTGTCGGATTGGTGTTTGGTGTTATGTATGTTAGATACTTGTTGGTTGTTGCTTGTTCCCTTCTGTGGTGTTAATAAGGTGGTTCAGGAGTAGGCCAGGTCTTCGCAGCGCTAGAGAACGCGGGGGTCGCTCAAAGGAAGGATAGTACTTGAGTTTTTTCTGTTTTTGTGACTATGTGTTGCCAGTAATGTTTATGTTAGGTGTTTCGTGGGAATTTATGTTTTGTTGTTGTGTATTGTGAATTGTGCAATTCTGGCGGCGGTATGCTATCAGAAGTTGCCCCATCCCATTTCAGGCGTTCTCCAGAAATTTCCGGTGGTGAATGGAGTTGATGAGGACCAGCTGCTGGTTTTCTTGGACCTGGTGCTGCAGTTGGCAGATTTCCCGGGGGTGTCCGATGGGGAGGTCTTGTCCCTTATATACCCGTATTGCCGGGGTTCGTTGGATGAGCTGGTCACCAACACTCTGCGTCGGGGTGGCAGTGTTGACGCTTTCCATGGGGAGGTGTTGAACTTCTTCCTACCCATTCGACGACGTGCCCAGCTTAAGTTTGAGTTATTCTATAGCCTGCAGGCCAACGGAGAGGCGTTAGGGGACTTCGTGCACGATATACGGAAAGCTGCCCGGGTGTTAAGGTTGGGGTTGCCCGAGACAGAAGTTATACAAGCAATTCTGGAAGGACTGAATCCCCAAGAGAGATCTCGTTTGATATTCGCGGACCGTCCACGTTGTTTTGCGGACCTTGAACGGCTGTGTGTGGTTTCAAGAACGGTCCAGGAGATTGACGAGTCCCGGGGAAGAGCTGCTACAGATGCCCAATGCTCCAGTGGTTTTTTAGGAAGATCTAAAAGGGACAAACATGGTGGTTGGAGGAGAACACAAGAGACTGTCAGAAAGCCTGAATATTCCGGAAGTAATGGAGGCTACAAGGGGGTGGCAAGTGAGAAGACGGTAACAACAGCTACAGCACCGAAAACAAAGAAGTATGAAATTAACAGGGGAAGAAGAAATTATGTTAGGGAACAAACATCGGTAAGTAGGGATCCTGTAGCAAGGCGTTATTCCTATTTGGAGAGTAAAGAAACTTTAAAGGTTCCAGAGGAATTACCAGTGCCTAAAAGAGTAGTGGATGAAGAAGGTGAAGCGGAAGAAGAAAAGCGGAATAACTTCTGTGGATCAATACAAGAGGACAAGAAAACGCCTGTTAACACTGAATTGCAGGACTCAGAGAGGACGTCGTGGTTGAATCCGGATGCCGCAGAATTTGTTCCGGTGTCTCCATCTCGGTTCGTGACGGATCCAGATCCGGTAATATCGTCATCGCCTACGCAGGGATATGAGAAGTCACTTGATGGTGTAGCTTTACCATCGCCAGTAGAAATTAATTTAGTCATTGCACATGAACCTGGACAGCTGGATTCCAGGGTGGAAAATGTTGAGGACGTTGTAGTTGCTGAAAGTGGTGAAGGAGTGGAATCGACAGAAGAGGCAGAAGAGCGGTCTGCGGATGCTGCACAGGGGAGTATAGTTATAGGTGTTAGGGAGACTGAAGTGTCTAAGTTTGCGGATGGACACAGGGATGTCCAGGCTGCAAGTGTTTCTGAGGTTGCGTGTGGACAAGGGGATGTCCATGCTGCAAGTGTGGTAGAAGTAGATGAGGTAGAAGTTGAGGAGGAATTTGGCGGCAGCGTCGTGGAGTGTGTGAGTGAGAATGATGTAGTGTGTGAAGATGTGCAGACGCCTTCTGTAAGTAGTGTTGAGGATTCCGAGGAACGGAAAGAAGTTTCATGCGGAACAGGCGAGCAACTAGAGGATGAAGATGTGCAGTGTTCGAATGGTGGTAGTGGACATGATGGCAATTACGTTGGTGATGAATGTGTGGAGGAAAAGGAGATTGGAGAAGAGGTTCGCCGAGGAAATTGGCGAGGAGCTGGGCGAAGATGCGGTTGAAGATGGATCAGAGGAGCAACTGGAAGATGCTGAGGATGTGCAGTGTCGTGATGGTGATTTGGATTATGTGAACGAAGAAGGGGAAATTGTAGAAGAGAAGAAAGAAGTAGAAAAGGAAGAAAGAAAAGCAGAGGAGTTAGACGATGAGGATAATCCAAGGCGGAGTGAAAGTAGCGAGGTAAGTTGCCTTGATTTTGATTCAGAAGAAACAAATCCGCACAGCTCAACACGATATAATTTCTCAGAGAGTGGTGTCCGAAAGGAACGAGTACCTAAAGTCCGGCACAGAAAGGTAAGAAGAAGGAACGAGTACCTAAAGTCCGGCACAGAAAGGTAAGAAGAAGCGGTTAACGGGTAGCGGGTAGGTGTTCCCCACAGTCCCAGTGGTGTTCGTCTACTTCAGGGTTGCGCCCCTGCCCACGCGAGCCTTGGTTTCCTCCATTCATTCTTATTTCCGGAGGGAGCCATGTCATTACCCTTACTCCTAGCTATTGACCTTTAAATGATACTTGCCTCTTTTCATCTTCCCGATTTTCCTACCCCTCCCCGTAAAAAAAAAAAAAAAAAAAAAAAAAAAAAAAAAAAAAAAAAAAAAAAAACTATCAATAAGGAGTTAGAGAACCTTGCCGAGAGTGCACCTTAGATTGTGGTCCTCGAGATTGTCAGTTTCCCCTGTTCTGGAAGGTTATCATGGAGAAAGTTAGAGAGTTGGAGAGTGCCCTTAGATTTGTCGTGGTCTTGGAGATCGTCAGTTTCCCCTGTTCTAAAAGTAAGATGGAGAAGTTATGTGCTGTTGTTTCGTTGTTAATAGTGGTTGAATTTGTTTGTTGATCATTGCAGGGTCGGTCCATGCCGCATTCTCCGGTTGTTTCCCTGGTGTTTTTTGTTGAGAGAGAGGGTTGTATATATTGTGTATCGACGTCGGCAGAGAAGTAAAATCCCCTTGCTAGTCATGGTGTGTGAACAAAAGGTGAAGTAAGAGTTGGGATGTATGTTCGCGTGCCCTTGATGCGGTCCCCTATTTCTGGCTAAGCGGGGCCGTCCGCCCTTTTGTAGGGATGTGGGCCACCCATATGGCAAGGATGGAGATGCCTTGTTGGTGCATGTGGCTGCTCGGTCCAAGAGGTGGACAAGAGATAATACGGTCACTCACATACCAAGGTGGGTGATACCTTGTTTGGTCTTCGGACGGGTATGTGAGTGGGACCGGTGGAAGTTGGTGATGGTCACCGGAGAGGGTGACGTGTTGGGGCGGTCCCGTGAGGTTGGCAGGGCGGAGAGGGTCGCATGGGGGTGGCCGCAGTTGTGAGAGCCTCTGTTCCCCTGAGAGCAAGGTCCACTAGGATCACCTTGGAAGGGGTACACTGCAGGGTACCCTCCCGAGTTCAAGTGTGGGGCTACCAGGTTGCCCTTTTGGGGTGGGGGTGTGCCGGTGTTTGCATAACCCGGCGATCGAAGGTATAGAAATTTTGTTTCCTATAATAAACTCGTGTATTAATGTCAGTTTGAGCGTCGATATTGGCAAGGCGCTGTCAGACAGCTCGCGCGATCTCGCGGTGAAGTTTGGTGTTTGTTGGGTTGTGGCCGTACTAATCAGTTCAACGCTGCCTCTGACTGAAACAACAAGCTCTCTCTCTCTTGGACAGTCTAATTGAATAATTTTCGACTCGTCTGGATGGCAGGCTAATTTTTCGAGACTTCCCGGGTTCTCGCACCTAGACGGAGACGTGGCCTCAGCTGGTGTACGGCTGCCTTCACCAGTCATGAACCACCCGACACTCGTCTGTTCCGAGGAGGGAGCTTGCTAACCAACTGGAAAGATGTTACTCTCGGCTGCCTTTAAGGTGATATGAACTCTATTATTATTATTTTTCGCTGGCCTGGCCCGCAGTACATCCGTGTTACAAATTGTTTTTTGAACCATGTGCTTACGCTGCTATACAGTCCGATCAAGGGTGTGTCGCCGGGACAATCACTATGAACATTATTATAACTATTATAAAATTATTCTATAACTATAACGTACTATTATTGTAATTGTGTACTGCACTGGGGGAGCGTGCCAGAGCTTATTTTTTGCTTCTTTCATAGACTTTTATTCAAAAGGCCGTTAGAGTTATTATTTCTTTCAATCTAAGTTTAAGTCATGTGTTTCTTGATTCTGAACCGGCTGGTTCAGTACGGGGTTCATATTTTATTATTTTTCTGCATTTAAGGGTTGGGGGTTTCGTTTTTCAGGCTGTTTTCGGGTGTAAAATTTACATAGTTTTTTTGACACAAGTTAGGCACACGTTGGTACAGTTTCATGCAGGTCTGATACCTGTCTCACCTGGTCTGGCACATTCTGGCACACTTCCACAGCTGCTAGAATACAGCATGCTGTTACCTTGAATTTAATTATACACAGATGTCTGATATTAAAATTTTATTTTTTTGTGGGCATATACTAATAATTTTTGAGATTGTAAAATCATACAGGTGGTACTGATTATTGTAGCTTAGGTTCTGACTTGCTTGCTGGACCTGTCTGTTTAATTAAATCATTATGATTAAAGAACGAATTCCTGATATATGGATACATCTATATTTGTAACACAAGATTTAACATTTTGTAAAATTATGCCAGTTGTTTAAACTTAAGTGATAAGGGTTTTTACCACTTGTATACAGTTCAAAGAAATTTAAATATTTTGATATACTTATAATATACAATTTCTTAGATGTTACAAAATCATATGGGCTGCCATGCCACTCTCATCTCGCAGTTTTTAGTCATCATTATCCTTTCGGTTTTTAAAATTTTGTTTAGTTTCATTTTTAATGGAGTAAAGGGGTTGTGGTTTTTTAATGAATTAATTCCAACTGTGGCTGGAAGCTTAAATTTATGATTGCAGTTTTTGGGGGCTTTATGGAATATACAGATTTTCCTCCCAGCTATATGCGGGTTAGCCAGAATATACAGGCTGTCTGCCAGGTTGAACATGAGTTAATTGTGATGTATATTATATCTATATGTGTCTCTATGTTCCAATATGTGATGTTAGTGTTAAGTGTTATCAGGGGGGGATTTATATAATTTATAGGATGTTGCTTAAGGTACCAGATTGATATATGTATATATGGGATGAATTGAAATGGCCTTATTGAGACTGATTTGTTAATATTTTGGGATTATTTATTTATCAAGCTTATTGTTATATTTGCACCTCAAGGGAATCATAATTTAATATATGTATGTAACGAATTAGGGGATGAATTGAAATGGCCTTATTGAAATTGATTTGTTAATATGTTGAGACTATTTATTTATCAAGCTTATTGTTATATTTGCACCTCAGGGGAATTGTAATTGATATATGTATGTAACGAATTATGGGGTAAGAATAAAAGATGGCTATTATGGTTTACCGACCGAGTTTTATTGCAAGTCCCGTCTCACTGGACCCAGCGCATTTTTGGCTTCTCTAGGCCTTCCGCCTAGTTTTAAATAACTAGTAGCCTCTCTTTCAAAAAAAAAGGAAAAAAAAATTTTTTTTTTTTATAAAGCATAAAAATGGAAAGAGGGGTTACAAAAGTGTGTATAGCAGTTTATAAAAAAAAAAATATATGCATACATTAAATCGGTTTTGTTCAAGCTGTCCCATATATTTGGACACAGTTGAGAAGAAAACCGTACACTAAAAATATTTGAAAGTTTGCTCAGATTTTTACAAAATTTTTAACAAAAAGTTTGTTTTTTTTACAAAACTGGGACAATCTGCAGTAGGAAATACAGACACACGGTTATGTCCCGACCTTCATTTTTGATCTGTCCGTCATCCACGCTCTATAATTTTTCCAACTAAATTGTAGTATATGTACAAGTTTTACTATACCATGCCCATTATATTTGCATCTGTTTAAGCTACTGATATTCTTTAACTATGAGTAAGAGTGTAGCCAGAGATCTTGCTTCAGACACGGAACGAATATTCCCAGTTTATCTTTTGATTTTCTTATTTCGAAGGGGTTTCCATTTGCTTGAAACACGCACCTTCCCTTCACTTCTGAATTCATAACAGTATTGTCCCAGGCATTGATCTGTGAATTAATATAAGTTGTAGCATTGTAGCACCCCTTAACGATTATAAGACAGGTGGCGTCATCAGCAGAAGCGACACCGTAATCTATACACCAACAGAACAGAAAGATATGTGGCAATTTTATCAGAAAATTTGTGCCTGTAGATTGATAGATCTACACAGTACACTTCGTAAAGCAGTATTGTAATATTCATTGTTCTTTAAGAATTTTATACGTACTGGTGTGAACACACAAGTTAATTCTGACAGTAAAAACATCACTTTTCGTTGAAAATTGGATTCCTTACTCCACAAGGGGATAAAACTCTTGTTGAGCACTTAGAAAATCATGTAACTATTTTCTGCTCGTTAAGAGGTTTTCTTTGACTGTGAATTAAACCAAGTCAGGGGACCCCTTAACGACTAGAAGACAGGTGGCGTCTTCAGAAGGACTGGCACTTCACAACAACAGAACAGCAAGGCTATGAGGCAATCTTAGCAGGAAATTTGTGCCTGTGGATTGATGGATCAACGCAGAACAATTCAAAAAGCATTATTGCAATTTACAGTCTTTTAATATTTTTATACGTATTGGTATAAACAGGAAAGATATTTCTCACAGTGAAAAAATCAGTTTTTCTTGAACAAATATTTTCCTTACTCCACAAGAGGATAACACTCTGGTACACCAAATAGAAAAATCATATACCTATTTTCTACTCGTTAAGAGGTCCTGTTTCACTGGGAATTAAATCAAGTGACCGGACCTCTTACCGACTAGAAGACGACTTCACAACAACAGAACAGCAAGGCTATGTGACAATCTTAGCAGGAAATTTGTGTCTATGGATTGATGGATCAATGCAGAACAATTCAAAAAGCATTATTGCAATTTACAGGTTTTAAGCTGTTTATTCTTACTGTGTAACCCCTCTTTCTCTTTATGTATTTTTTGAATATAAAACAACTTCTTTAGTATTAAAATATTTTTTTTTTGAAAGAGAGGCCACAAGTCAATTAGGGCTAGGCTGGAGCCTAGAGAAGCAAAAATCGTGCCGGGTCCAGTATGACGGGACTTGCAATGAAACTCAGCTGTAATGTAACAATAACAAGTTTATTGTATGCTTAGAAATCATACATGCAGGCCAACTCTAGTACATCATTGTCCCCCCCACGAATCATAATTATCACGAATGATTTAAGCCCTGCTTTAACAATATTAAATTAAAACAACATTTGTGCATCATAACAAGTGTGCATAATTCAGTAAATATATACATATATATAAACATAAAGCATAACAAGCAAAACAACATGTGTATAACATAACAAGTGTGTACAAATTCAGTAAACACATATATAACTATAATATAATCACCAGTGTGTATAAATTCAGCAAATGTATATAAATATAATAGCATCACAAGTGTGTATAAATTCATAAAGTATATGCATATATATATATATATAAGATTCTCCCCCATCTTGTGGCTAGCTAGACACGGAAAACATAACACACACAGAACATAAGGCACACAAACTCACAATTACATCAATTCTAACACGAATGCCCCAGGAATGCACCCGCCCCGCAAGCAGTGTAACTACAATATTCCGAACCCAGCAGAGATAACATATTCGCCCATCAACCACCCTTTTTGCAGAATTACATAAAAGCCAAAACCCCTAGAAAGGGTGATGAAAACTCATAACGCATAAATAAAACCGAACCGCCCATTTGCATAGCATTCCACTGATCAATAACCCATCATGAGTGTATGAACCTTAAGTTCCTTCCACAGCATTAAATAAACTTTACATAGCTACATCATCTGATTTCAAACAGTTACTTTACTTCACAAATTCCGGAAGATTTAAAAATCAATACGTACTCTAACAATCAGAAATTAGTCACTCGAGGCTTTACAATTTCAGAAAAATTTAGACAATGTATATTTGACCAAAAAATAATGTGTATATGTTTTATAGTTAACGAAAATTAAACAGCAGAAACTACAAGTGAAAGTTAATCAACATGTGTTTGCCAATTAAGAAAAACAATCAGTATAGCCCTTTTGTAAGGAGCCAAATCAACTAATATATGTTCAAAAAAAACAAATTATTTTCTATTAACCCCGAATGGCTATATAAATATAATTAAAATGAAAATATAACAATAAGGCGGTTGTGCTCTAGCAGCTGAGGCAGCGCGCCCGCATGTAGTTGACAAAGTTAGACAGGAATACAACCTGCCCTCAGCTGCATCAACATGTCAGACAAAAACTAAGTACCCTTTTAAACACCAGAAACGGCCCCAAAAGAACAAGGAAACCCCACCCCTTAAATGTGAAACCCATAGTGAAGTTATAATTTATTCACTGCTGTTCCAGCCGGAACAGAGCTACTAACCTGTACCCTGAATTTTGTAAAGTGTTAAAGGCTTGTATGATATGCAACTGTAAAATGTTCAAGATTAAATATCTCTGGCACGCTCCCCCAGTGCAACACACAATTACAGGCAGTGCACTTATTATTATGTGAATGAGTTATAAAAAGTGTTCTTGAATTTAATTAAAAATGTTCAGAGTCGTGATCAACAGCTCCCCTTGCTAGCAGACAGTCTGGACACGTGGTCACATGGCTTCAAAGATATTTAAAGTAAACGGGCGCACTGCCGGCCCGGCCCCAAAAGTAAAATAAAAGCGTGAATATCACCTTAGAAATGCTGGCGAGTGCTACATCGAAAATCAGTCTCCAGCTCCCTCTTCGGAGAGGATCTTGTAATGGTCCATGTCTGAAGCAGATGTTCGGCTATCAGCGAGACCAAGTCTCCGGCTTAACTCGAAAACCCGGGAGTCGTTTAAGCCTTAGCCAACCATGAAGACGGATACAAACTGCGTCGTAATCGTTTGAAGAGAGAGCGAAGCTGATGTATCTCGGAGCGAAGCAAGGAGTCCTCTGCCGTTAGGAACAGAGAAACTGCTCCCCTATTCTACAAGTTGCGCGCGCAGCCGTAACCGAGGCGAACAAAGGTCGCCCGCATGGGCTCTATTTTACAATCAGACCAAATGTTTCTAAAACCTTTTTAAACGGCCGGATTAACACCGGCACACCCCCACCCCGAAAGGGCAACCCGGTTGCCCCACTCTAAAACTCGGGAAAGTACCCTGCAGTGTACCCCCTTCTTAAATACTCCGGTGGACATCGTGGGTAAGGTGGCCAGACAGACTTGCTCCCAGGAGCACCATCCCCATGCGACCCTCTCCGCCCTGCCAACCCCACGGGACCGCCCCAACACGTCACCCTCTCCGGTGACCATCACCTACTCCCACCGGTCCCACTCACATACTCGTCCAAAGACCCAACAAGGTATCTCACACCTTAATATGTGAGTGACCGAACTACTCCTCGTCCATCTCTCGGACCGACCAGCCACATGGACCCACAAGGCATCTCCAACCTTGCCATATGGCTGGCCCACTTCCCTACACAAGGGCGGACGGCCCCGCTTAGCCAGACAGAGAGGACCGCACCAAGGGCACACGAACATTAATCCCATCATTTACTCATTCAAATACCACCATAACTAAAGGGGGTTTACTTTTCTACAGCACTGGCTACACAACTTTCTCTCTCAACAAAAGAACACCAGGAAAACAACCGGAGAATGCGGCATGGCTCGGACCCTATAATGAACAACATCAACCTCAACAACTATTAACAACCAACAATAGCACACCATCACTCCATCTAACTTTGAAAACAGGGGAAACTGCCGATCTCCAAGACCACGACCATCTCGAGGACCACAATCTACTCACTTCCGGCAAGTCTCTCTACCTTCCTTATCTATAGTTTTTTTTTTTTTTAAGGGCAGGGGTAGGAAAATCGGGAAGATGAAACGGGGCAAGGATCGTTAAAGGGTCAATAGTTAGGACTAAGGGTAAGGACCTGGTTCCCTCCGAAAATAAGGATGAATGGAGGAAACCAAGGCTCGCGTGGGCAGGGGCGCAACCCTGAAATAGATGAACACCACTGGGAGTGTGGGGAACATCTACCCGCTACCCGTTAACCTCTTCTTCTTACCTTTCTATGACGGACCTTGGGTATCCGATGCTTTCGGACACCACTCTCTAAGAAATTATCTCGTGTTGAGCTGTACTGACTGGTTTCTTCAGAATCAGAATCAAGGCAATTTACCTCACTACTTTCACTCCGCTTTGGATTATGCTCGTCGTCTAACTCCCCTTCTACAATTTCTTCCTTTTCTACAATTTCCCCGTCTTCGTCCACATAATCCAAATCAACCTCCTGACACTGCACCTCCTCAGCATCTTCCCGTTGCTCCTCTGATCCATCTTCAACCGCATCTTCCCTCAGCTCCTCACCAGTTTCTCCATCACATTGTTCACCAGCCGCTTCACAAACTTCTTCACTCACCTCTTCTCCAATCTCATTTTCCCCAACACATTTATCATCAACATCATCGCCACTACCACCATCTGAACACTGCACATCTTCATCCTCTGGTTGCTCACCTGGTCCACCCGGAACTTCTTTCCGCTCTTTGGAATCTTCAACACTACTTACAGAAGGCGTCTGCACATCTTCACACACTACATCATTCTCACTCACACACTCCACAACGCTGCCACCAAATTTCTCCTCAACTTCCACCTCCCTTGCGGCATGGACATCCCCTTGTCCATCCACAACCTCAGAAACACTCGCAGCCCGGACATCCCTGTGTCCATCTGCAACTTCAGACTGTACAGTCTCCCTAACACCTACAACTATACTCACCTGCGCAGCATCTGCAGACCGCTCTTCCGACCCTTCGGTCGATTCCACTCCTTGACCATTGTCAGCAACAACAACATCATCAACATTTTCCACCCTGGAATCCAGCTGTCCAGGCTCGTGTGCAATGACTACATTAATTTCTACTGGCGATGGTAAAGCTACACCATCAAGTGACTTCTCATACGCCGGCGTAGGCGATGACGATATTACCGGATCTGGATCCGTCACGAACCGAGATGTAAATACCGGAACAAATTCTGCGGCCTCTGGATTCAACCATGACGTCCCCTTCGAGTCCTGCAACTCCGTCTTAACTGACGTGTCCTTGTCCACTTGTATTGATCCACAGAAGTTATTCCGCTTTTCTTCTTCTGCTTCACCTTCTTTATCCACTACTCTCTTAGGCACTTGTACTTCCTCTGGAACCTCCAAAGCTTCCTTTTTCTCCAAATAAGAAGGACGCCTAACTACCGGCTCCCTGCTGGCCGATGTTTGTTCCCTAACATAATTTCTTCTTCCCCTGTTAATTTCATGTTTCTTTGTTTTCTGTGCTGTAGCTGTTGTTACCGTCTTCACACTTGCCACCCCCTTGTAGCCTCCATCACTTCCGGAATATTCTGGCTTTCTAACCGTCACTTGGGTTCTCCTCCAACCACCATGTTTGTCCCTTTTGGCTCTTCCTGATGAACCGCTGGAGTATTGGACATCGGTAGCCTCTTTTCCCCGGGACTCGTCAAACTCCTTGACCGTTCCTGAAAGCACACACAGTCGCTCAAGGTCCGCAAAACAACGTGGACGGTCCGCGAATGCCAAACGAGATCTCTCCTGGGGAGTCAGTCCTTCTAGAATCGCTTGGATAACTTCCGTCTCTGGCAACCCCAATCTTAACACCCGGGCAGCTTTCCGTATATCGCGCACGAAGTCTCCTAACGCCTCTCCGTTGGCCTGTGGGCGATAGAACTTTTCCAACTCAAGCTTGGCGCGTCGTCGAATGGGTATGAAGAAGTTCAACACCTCCCCATGGAAAGCATCAACACTGTCACCCCGACGCAGAGCCTTGGTGACCAGATCAGCCAACGTACTCCGGCAATACGGGTATATAAGATACAAGACCTCCCCATCGGACACCCCCGGGAAATCCGCTACCTGCAGGACCAGGTCCAAGAAAACCAACAGCTGGTCCTCATCAAATCCATTCACCACCGGAAACTTCTGGAGAACGCCTGTAAGAGGGTGGGGCAACTCCTGATAGCATACCGCCGCCAGAATTGCACAATTCAAAACAAACGATCATAAAACAAATCCTCACTAAACACCTAACACAAACATAACCTACAAAACATATTAACAAGAATAGGAAAAACTCAAGTACTGTCCTTCCTTTGAGTAGACCCCCGGGTTCTCTAGCGCTGCGGAAACCTGGCCTATTCTGAACCATTCACATCCACGACGGAAGGAGACAAGAGACAAGCAACAATACTAAACACACATAACATCAAACAGCGACTCGACACACACGCCGTACCAACACATAACTCACAACAACCAACTAACAACTGAAAGTCATAATTCGGGAAGTAATACTTCGACATCAACCGGACACAAGTCGGTGCCGGTACCGATTTCCGATCGGGCCATACCGCATCCCGTCAATATAACACTCTAAACTCCGACCCTAAATCAACATTCCATCTTCCAGGCCACGCTTGAGACTCCCCGGCCGTACAACCTATCAAATTTTCCAAACACAAATAACCGCCTCAGTGGTGCGACCCGACTCACAAGTTATGCTACCTCCAACTAGCCTCCACGGGCATATATCAAAAACTATGTCACAACAATCGCATTAATATTTCCGAGTCTGCAAGCCCCGTCACACACCAGGACCCAAGGGTTCAAGCCTAGAATGAACCACGCTCTCCGCTACCATTTGTGGTAGCAGACTTTATAAACCACGCTCTGCGGTACCATTTGTAACCCCTCTTTCTCTTTATGTATTTCTTGAATATAAAACAACTTCTTTAGTATTAAAATATTTTTTTTTTTGAAAGAGAGGCCACAAGTCAATTAGGACTAGGCTGGAGCCTAGAGAAGCAAAAATCGTGCCGGGTCCAGTATGACGGGACTTGCAATGAAACTCAGCTGTAATGTAACAATAACAAGTTTATTGTATGCTTAGAAATCATACATGCAGGCCAACTCTAGTACATCATTGTCCCCCCCACGAATCATAATTATCACGAATGATTTAAGCCCTGCTTTAACAATATTAAATTAAAACAACATTTGTGTATCATAACAAGTGTGCATAATTCAGTAAATATATACATATATATAAACATAAAGCATAACAAGCAAAACAACATGTGTATAACATAACAAGTGTGTACAAATTCAGTAAACACATATATAACTATAATATAATCACCAGTGTGTATAAATTCAGCAAATGTATATAAATATAATAGCATCACAAGTGTGTATAAATTCATAAAGTATATGCATATATATATATATATAAGATTCTCCCCCATCTTGTGGCTAGCTAGACACGGAAAACATAACACACACAGAACATAAGGCACACAAACTCACAATTACATCAATTCTAACACGAATGCCCCAGGAATGCACCCGCCCCGCAAGCAGTGTAACTACAATATTCCGAACCCAGCAGAGATAACATATTCGCCCATCAACCACCCTTTTTGCAGAATTACATAAAAGCCAAAACCCCTAGAAAGGGTGATGAAAACTCATAACGCATAAATAAAACCGAACCGCCCATTTGCATAGCATTCCACTGATCAATAACCCATCATGAGTGTATGAACCTTAAGTTCCTTCCACAGCATTAAATAAACTTTACATAGCTACATCATCTGATTTCAAACAGTTACTTTACTTCACAAATTCCGGAAGATTTAAAAATCAATACGTACTCTAACAATCAGAAATTAGTCACTCGAGGCTTTACAATTTCAGAAAAATTTAGACAATGTATATTTGACCAAAAAGTAATGAGTATATGTTTTATAGTTAACGAAAATTAAACAGCAGAAACTACAAGTGAAAGTTAATCAACATGTGTTTGCCAATTAAGAAAAACAATCAGTATAGCCCTTTTGTAAGGAGCCAAATCAACTAATATATGTTCAAAAAAAACAAATTATTTTCTATTAACCCCGAATGGCTATATAAATATAATTAAAATGAAAATATAACAATAAGGCGGTTGTGCTCTAGCAGCTGAGGCAGCGCGCCCGCATGTAGTTGACAAAGTTAGACAGGAATACAACCTGCCCTCAGCTGCATCAACATGTCAGACAAAAACTAAGTACCCTTTTAAACACCAGAAACGGCCCCAAAAGAACAAGGAAAACCCCACCCCTTAAATGTGAAACCCATAGTGAAGTTATAATTTATTCACTGCTGTTCCAGCCGGAACAGAGCTACTAACCTGTACCCTGAATTTTGTAAAGTGTTAAAGGCTTGTATGATATGCAACTGTAAAATGTTCAAGATTAAATATCTCTGGCACGCTCCCCCAGTGCAACACACAATTACAGGCAGTGCACTTATTATTATGTGAATGAGTTATAAAAAGTGTTCTTGAATTTAATTAAAAATGTTCAGAGTCGTGATCAGCAGCTCCCCTTGCTAGCAGACAGTCTGGACACGTGGTCACATGGCTTCAAAGATATTTAAAGTAAACGGGCGCACTGCCGGCCCGGCCCCAAAAGTAAAATAAAAGCGTGAATATCACCTTAGAAATGCTGGCGAGTGCTACATCGAAAATCAGTCTCCAGCTCCCTCTTCGGAGAGGATCTTGTAATGGTCCATGTCTGAAGCAGATGTTCGGCTATCAGCGAGACCAAGTCTCCGGCTTAACTCGAAAACCCGGGAGTCGTTTAAGCCTTAGCCAACCATGAAGACGGATACAAACTGCGTCGTAATCGTTTGAAGAGAGAGCGAAGCTGATGTATCTCGGAGCGAAGCAAGGAGTCCTCTGCCGTTAGGAACAGAGAAACTGCTCCCCTATTCTACAAGTTGCGCGCGCAGCCGTAACCGAGGCGAACAAAGGTCGCCCGCATGGGCTCTATTTTACAATCAGACCAAATGTTTCTAAAACCTTTTTAAACGGCCGGATTAACACCGGCACAACTTGTATAAACAAACATGGTGATTCTCACAGTAAAAACGTCAGTTTTTGGTGAAAAAAACTTTCCTTACTCCACAAGAGGATAACACCCTGGTACTTCCTCTTCTTCTTCCTATGGCACTACAGCCCTCGTTGGGCCCTGGCCTCCTTCAATTTTTGCCCCCATTCTCCTCTGTCAGCAGCCATCCTCCTCCAGGAACGCACTTTCAATATCTCTCTTACATCCTCATCCACCGCATCCTCCCATCTTCTCCTTGGTCTTCCCACTGGTCTTTTTCCATGGATTCTGGTATACAATAGTTTTTGTGGTATCCTTTCTTCTCCCATCCTGGCTACATGACCAGCCCACCTTAGACGCTGTAGTTTTATGTACCGTGTTAACGGTGGTTCTCCATACATTTGATACAATTCATAGTTATATCTTATTCTCCACCCATGTACGTCATTAACTGGTCCCAGGATTCTTCGTAATATTTTTCTTTCAAAGGTATCGAGAGTGTTTGCTGCTTTGGAGTTCAGGATACACGTTTCGCAACCATAGGTTAGGATGGGTCTTATTATTGATTTGTATATCCTTAGTTTCGTGTTTCTGTGGATGTCTTTGGATCTGAAGATACTTGATGTGGCGAAATACGCTTTATTGGCTTGGACCTGGTACACCACATAGAAAAATCATATACCTATTATCTGCATTTAATCAAGTGACCGGACCCCTTACCGATTAGAAGACAGGTGGCGTCATCAGCAGGAGCGACACCCTAATATACAAAACAGCAAAGCCATGTGGCAACTTTTTCCAATAAATTTGTCCCTGTGGATTGATGGACCACGGCGCTGATGATTTTGTTGAAGCTCATAAATTAGAATATTTAGGATTACAAATAGTATTTTACTAAATTAAATCAATCTGCGTTCGGAAATACAGACATACGGTTATGTCCCGATCTTAATTTTTAATCTGTCCGCCATCCACGCTCTATGATTTGCCCAACTAAGTTGTAGTTTATGTACAAATTCCACAATATCAAGTCCTCTATATTAGCATGTGAATAACCGACTGAATTTTTTAAATATGAGTAAGAGTCTAGCCAGAGATCTTGCTTCATACACAGAACGAATATTCCTAGTTCTCCTTCAAATTTCTAATTTTGAAGGGTCTTCCATGTGTATGAAACGTGCACCTTACCTTCACTTCTGGATTCATAACAGTATTTTCCGAAGCAACTTTAAACCCATGACTATCATATATTCGAATGTCTTACGGATTACCATAACGTAAACCATATCTGAGGGAATGAATCATAATTTGTTTCAAAATTAAGGTGTAGTGATTTTTCATTTGGTATTTTGGTACAAGGTACAAGAACTTTCTTAGTATCTCCCTTCCTAATTTCCTATTGTTCGCCCATTCAACTAATATTATAGATAAAAAGGAGAGGATTTATTGTTTAAATGTGTGTGTGTGTGTGTGTGTGTGTGTGTGTGTGTGTGTGTGTGTGTGTGTGTGTGTGTGTGTGTGTGTGTGTGTGTGTGTGTGTGTGTGTGTGTGTGTGTGTGTGTGTGTGTGTGTGTGTGTGTGTGTGTGTGTGTGTGTGTGTGTGTGTGTGTGTGTGTGTGTGTGTGTGTGTGTGTGTGTGTGTGTGTGTGTGTGTGTGTGTGTGTGTGTGTGTGTGTGTGTGAACCCAATATGCCAGTTGTCCAAGTATACAACACTCTTCTTTTTGACTAGTGTTAATTCAATTGAGATGATTTTTCCTACATGTTAACAAGGAGTACTTAACCTTGTAGAATATCTTTCTGAAGTAGGCGTACACTAAACCGGCTTCTCGTACAGTGTATCGCTAGCGTGAATACATTATGTTAATGTCGATACATTGAACATAAAAAAAAGGAATTAAGTACCCCACTCAGTTTACTTATAACAATGTATAGTTTAACCTATAGAGAAAAGAATTCTAAATTTTGCAAGAACACAGAGACTGCAGGTAGATTTATTGCACATATGTGTAATTAATTTATGATTTTTCGTAATGAAATGTTTCTAAGTTTCTGAGTCTCTGTTTCAATATGCATGACGATGATCAATTAATTGGAGCTTATGAAATTGGATATTTATGAATAAAAATATTATTTTACAAAACTTGGTCAATCTGCATTCGTAAATACAGACATACGGTTATGTCCCGATTTTGATTTTTAATCTGTCCGTCATCCACCCTCTATAATTTTTCCAACTAAATTGTATTATATGTACAGGTTTTACTATATCATTTCCTCTATATTTGTATCTGACTAATCGACTTATATTCTTTAAGTACGCGTGAGTAAGAGCCTAGCAATTGATATTGCTTCAGACGCAGAAAGAATATTCCCAGTTTACCTTTTTTTTTTTAATTTCCAATTTCGAAGGGTTCCGTTTGCTTGAAACCAGCACCTTACCTTCACTTCTGAATTCATAACCGTATTGTCTGAAGCAGCTCTAACTTGATGACTATCATATATCGAATGGGTTACGGACAACCACAACTTAAAGCATATCTGCGGAAAGACAGTCTCATATCATATTCCTACTTTCTGCCCCTGAAGAGATGCTATTGGACTTTGAATTAACCTAACTTGTAGCACCCCTTAATGATTAAAGACAGGTGGCGTCATCAGCAGAAGCGACACCGTAATCTATACACCAACAGAATAGAAAGCTATGTTGCAATCTTACCACGAAATTTGTGCCTGTGAATTGATAGATGTACGCAGAACACTTCGTAAAGCAGTATTGTAATTTACACTGTTTTTAAGCATTTTATACGTGCTGGTGTAAATACTAAAGGTGATTCTTAGAGTGAAACCGTCACTATTAGTTGAAAAAATGGTTTCCTTACTCCACAAGGGGATAACACCCTGGTTCAGCACATCGAAAATCATGTAACTATTTTCTGCTCGTTAAGAGGTCCTGTTTGACTGTGAATTAAACAAAGTCAGTGGACCCTTCTACGACTAGAAGACAGGTGGCGTCTTCAGAAGGACTGGCACCGTAATCTAGACAACAACAGAACAGCAAGGCTATGTGACAATCTTAGCAGGAAATTTGTGCCTGTGGATTGATGGATCAACGCACTTCAAAAACCATTATTGCAATTTACATGTTTTTAACCTTTCTATGCGTACTGGTATAAACAGACAAGGTGATTCTCAAAGTATAAACATCAGTTTTTGTTGAAAAATTTTTTCCTTTTTCCACAAGAAGGTAACACTCTGGTACACCATTTAGAAAAATGATAAGTTATACCTATATTCTGCTCGTTAAGAGGCCCTGTTTCACTGTGAATTAAACCAAGTGACCAGAAACCTTACCGATTAGAAGACAGGTGACGTCATCAGCTGGAGCGACACCCTAATCTTCACAACAACAGAACAGCAAGGCTATGTGAACAGCAGGAAATTTGTGCCTGTGGATTGATAGATCAACGCAGAACACTTGAAAATCCATTATTGCAATTTATATGTTTTTAACCTTTCTATGCGTACTTTTATAAACAGACAAGGCGATTCTCAAAGTATAAACATCAGTTTTTTTTTTTGAAAATGTTTTCCTTACTCCACAAGAGATATCACTCTGGTGGTTCACCACATAAAAAATCATATACCTTTTTGCTGCTCGTTAAGAGGTCCTTTTTGACTGTTAATTAAACCAAGTCAGAGGACCCCTTATCAATTAGAAGACAGGTGGCGTCAGGCAACTTTAAACCCATGACTATCATATATCCCAATGGATTACGGATTACCATAACGTAAACATATCTGAAGCAATGATTCATAATTTGTTTCAGAATTAGCCTAAGATGTAGGCCTAATGATTTTTGATTTGGTGTGTTGGTACAAGAACTTTCTGAGTATCTCCCTTCCTAATTTCCTATTCCTCGCCCTCCGATGTCCTAACATTATACATAAAACGGAAAGGATTTATAGTGGAAATGTGTGTGTGTGTGTGTGTGTGTGTGTGTGTGTGTGTGAACCCTACATGCCAGTTGTGCAGGCACAACAAGCTTCCTTTTGACTTGTGTTATTTCAAGTGAGATGATTTTTCCTACATGTGAACAAATAGTACTTAACCTTGTAGAATATCTTTCTGATGTAGGCGTACATTAAACATATTATTCAGTTTTGCACTTAGTTGTTATATGACATTTGTCATATATATATATTTTCAAATTTTAGGTTTTTTCTTAATAATTTGCATAAGAATTCTAAAATGTTGCCACAGTTATTCTTTCCAAATATAGTTTATATTATAGAATTTTTGAAGTGTGTGTGTGTGTGTGTGTGTGTGTGTGTGTGTGTGTGTGTGTGTGTGAGAGAGAGAGAGAGAGAGAGAGATTTTGCTTGTGTTGAGATGGGTGAAATCCTAAAACTTGTATTACATAAATTTGGATTAAAGATATATGTTACAAAATGCTAAACTAATACTTCTGAAGTTAAACTAAATATGAATTTAATCGCATTTATTTGCACAGTTCATTTTCATATTCAAAGTGGTCACAGGACAACCTGATAACAATTTACTATGGTACTACACACACACTGGACGCTTCTGACTCGGTGGGAAATAAAAAAGACAGACTGATTGAATGAGCAATAGAGGTAATTCTGCCATGAATTGTGGAAATACTTTGAGTGTGTGTGTGTGTGTGTGTGTGTGTGTGTGTGTGTGTGCGTGCGCGCGCGCGTGCTGTATATAGATTTATTGTGATATAGACAACAAAACATATTATCTATTTGAGCAAAATGTTATTAATTCTTAATACTTTTTCCAAAACATAGGCATTCACTAATTCATATTTCTTCAAGCCTAATATGTCTTCCACAAACCTTTGTGACATTAACCCATCCCCCACACACTGACCCCATTTCAATTTCACCCCCCCATACTATATCCAAAACATGCACACATTTACTTTTCCTCCTTTCTTAAGACTTATTGTGTAAATACATAAACATCCTTTTTTTTACAGATCCAACAAGTAACATAATTTTGTTTCTAACAAACAATGACAAAAATTTGTTTAATGATTCACTGATAAAGTCAGGAGGAACCCTCCAGTTTGTATTGCGCATTGCACAAATGACTTAAATATCATGTATCTGTAGATACACAGTTAGACATGTACCAGTTGTCTACAATAATCTGTCTACTAATTTTGGCCACATACTGAGATACTGTCTGGAATTTCATGTACCGATATATCCTTGCCAGTGTATAGGGAAATATTGCTAAAACTTCTTATCACTCTGCCTCAATCGAAACAACTTTATACTAAATCCGGGGCATTTCTCCTTTATATTGGTGGAAATTAAGTCAACTTTAGTATAACACTCATCAACACAAAATATTTTCATCTGATGGTAGTTTTCCTGAATAATTAACATGCAAATTCTAAAGTGTTCTAACTCTTAAATCTTCAAAATACTAGTGTTCAAAAGTCTTCAAAAGTTTATGGTGTGTGTGTGTGTGTGTGTGTGTGCGTGAGAGAGAGAGAGAGAGTTTTTGAATGTGTAGTTTGAAATGAAATCCCAAGGCTTTCATTACAGGTATTCTCTCCAAAATACTTAAATAATACGCTTTAAGTGACCTTTTTAAAATTATATTAATTTATTCTCATGTCTTTTTACAGTTTATTGGTATATTTAAAGTCGTCACAGCACAACGTGATACCAATTCACAACTACACCAAGTAGTGTATGCTTCTGACTGTGTGGGATAGACTTGGGTAAGTTGGATAGACTTGGCGAATTTGCAATACAGGTAATTCTACCCTAAAAATGTGGAAGTACTTTGAGTGTGTGTACTGTGCATGCATATATTGTAATATATACAATGAGGTATATTGCCTAGGAAAATAAAAAATAATCAGTTCTTAATACTTTTTCTTAAACATAGGCGTAAAATAATTTGGTGTGTCTCCTACCATAACACTCATGTCAGTATAGTCTGTCATCACTGATACATTAATGACACATGTCATATATTAAGAATGTATTAGTGATTTGGTATTAGATATACAATTCTGCAATTACAGAGCTAACTATAATAAAGTGGTTGCAATTTGTGTCATGATGATGCAGTAATGTCATGATGCAGCTAGAGTAATACTAAAGTTGACTACTCGCATGTGTTATTATGTACATGTGTAACATATATTTCCATTTCAGAAATTATGTACTTTTGTTAATAATGATATAAGAAGTAATAAAATCACACTACGAATTAACATTTATTTTGAGATTTGTCATTAGTATTATGAACTGGTAATATATTAACCTCTTAGAGGTAGCAGATAACCTCTTAAGAGTGTGATAGGATGCCACTTCTGTAAAATCAGTGATTGTTAGAATAAGTGAAAAACTAATTTGTTTGCTGGTGAAAATTCTTCCTTCCTTATCAAAAATGAAAATAAAAGTAAATGTTTAACAGTCATTTTTATTTATGTAAAATGTTATACGTTAACATGGAACATTTTTATTTTATCTATAAGTGACATCATGTGTCTGTGAATCTGGTGCATATAAAGGCAAATGAAATAAATTGTTTAAATTAAGTTTGGGTTCGGTAATCCCAATGAAAATACCTTAAGTAGTACTTCAGACAAGTGTCTTTTAATTGGAAAATATCAATGCATACACGTGTCTGTTTTTTTTTTTTTTTTTTGTAGGTACCAAGTGTCTCTCATTATTTCTGACAGCAACATGGTTACACTAGTAAATGATGCAAATAATTTAACATGCTTCCAACTGTCTGTTCTTTGATTTTACTTCTTTGACTTATGTGATTGAATACATTCTAAAAATAACTGGATTTTGTTTTACATTAAATGGTATTGTTCCCTTCTAATTTTAAACTCAATAAATATTTATATCATAAGATACCATTTGAATATATATGTGGAAAACAAATTTATTCACTATTTCTTTAAAATGGTTTACTTTCAAGGTTATGTTTCTCGATTTGATAGCCATGGTGATGGTTATTTGTTTTTGCTTTAAGTAGCCTAACTGTGAGGGATAAAAATTCTGAAACAAATTGGATAAGAAAATACAGAAACAAAATCATTTACACCTTCTTCCATAATTAATTCAATGTATCCTATTCCAGTAATATTTTGTGCTTAAATATTGAAGGAAAGAATTTAATTAGAATTGCAACGGTCGAAACAGCAATAGGTATGATATAAAAATCAGAAGAATAATATCACATGTAAAGAACACTTAGCTGTTATATAATGATTGCCACATAAATACGTATATTTATTTGAAAGGAGTTTTTTCTGAATAATTCGCTAAAAATACGAAAGCAATTTCACTTTTGTTCCTTCCACATGTTAGATACATTTCAGAAATTTTATGGTGTGTGTGTGTGTGTGTGTGTGTGTGTGTGTGTGTGTGTGTGTGTGTGTGTGTGTGTGTGTGTGTGTGTGTGTGTGTGTGTGTGTGTGTGATTTCACCTCTGAAATTTCGAGTGAAATACTTTACTTACATTTGGATCAATGATTCCTACAAAATACTACAATAATACTCATTAATTTCCACATTAACATAATTTGAATTTACTCTCATTCATTTTTACAGTTTATTGGCACTCTAAAAGTGGTGACAGGACAATTTTATACTACACACAAGTTATGGACACTACTGTGAGAATGAGGTAATTCTGGCCTACATTGTGTGTATATGGAACCTACTAATATTGCCTACGGGAATCAAAAGTAATTAATTCTTAATATTTTTTCCCAAAACATAGATAAACATTAATTTGGTGTATGGTAAAATGTCTTGTACACAAGTAGCACCAGACCTTGTGTAAGGCTAAAGCAAGACGGGCCCCATACCGGTATTAGAAAGTATTGGGATGGGTCCCACAGAGTACCAATTGAATACTCAAATAATGTTCAGGTCGTGTATGCAACTGGGTGAGACAGCCCAGCCATAAAAATACAATAGTGTAGTGGATAGGGGTTAGCTACGACACTCTAGCTACATATAAAATGTTTATCCTTGTTATAACAATATTGTGTTTGTTGTAATCTAATATGAATAAATCTTGACTGTAACTTTTGGTATTGTAAAATTGTAATATTGTATATTCGGACATTATAAAGAATTATGTGGCAGATTTAAACTTTTGATGGTTATAAAATACTGTATTAAATTGTGTTGATGGAATTTGAACTTGAATTTGTAATGAATTGTGGACATCTAATTGCACAAGTTAGTGTGAATGTAATCATAAAATGTAATCAGTAGAAACTTGAGACACTGAATAATTGTGTTTTTTGCTTTGATATATGGCATATGGGTATTTACTTTTGTACTTTGATATGTATTTAATTGGTTAAATAATTATTTGGTTAAATAATGTGTCTATTTTAAACAAAAAATTTGTTAAACTACAAATAATTTAATTTTGTGTTATAATAAAGCTATAGAGAGTGTATCAACAAATCAGTACTTTGGTTAATGCAAATCAGTACTTCTAGGAGGAATAGAAATCAGTGCAGGGATATGGAATGCTGAAAGACTATTTAATAATATTTTACTTTTGTTGTCACAGATTCTGTGTGGAACTGTGGAAGCGAACCTATGCTAACTGGTTCGTCAGGGCAGAGTCGCCAACTGCCTGTCTTGCTTTACGGTGTTGGGATCCTGATGAAGGAAGTCCAATAAAGTCATATGGGTACGACCACATCCAGGGTAATGCCGCAGATCAACAGGAGCAATGTGGTCAACAGGAAAACGAGTAAGGACAATTGATAAGGGGACCCAACCATTGTCGGGAAGTAGTGGAGTCCAAGTTATGAGGAGTGATCATAGTCACCTAATTAAAACAAACATGTCAATGGAGCTGATGGAGGAAGACAACACAGAGGTAAGAGCACCAGAATTGGGACTAACAGAGATCACTGTCACAATTGAAAGTAAAGAGATTAGAGCACTAGTAGATCCTGGTAGCGAAATTTTAGTTATTTCAGAGAATGTGTTAGTGGAATTAAGGGAATTAAACGAAAATATTCCAACTTTACCGGTTGCAGGGGTTACTATAGTGGGTGTTACCGGGGTTAGAAGTAATACGTAACAAAGCAGGTTCAGTTAAATATGAAAATAAATGGGGCTGAATATGATAATACTTTCTTGGTAGTTCTAGGGTTAAATTTAGAGGTTATATTAGGTAATGATTTCTTAAACGACACAAAGCAATTTTTGATTTTAACAATCAGGTGGTAGAATAGGATTATGATTTTAAACAAGTTAGGGTGAGTTTTGAATGGGTGATAGAAGAGGTGAGAATTGCAGGGATAAAAATATTCCAAAACAATCTGATGGTGAGGACAGAGGTGAGAGCAATGTTTGTGGAGAGAATGACGAGAGAGAGTGGATGAAAGTGAAGAGTGAGTATAGGAGAACAGGGCACTTAGGACATAGGGACTCCACATCATAAGGAGTTGTGGGGAGTAGTAGAGACTTTTAAGGGTTTTTTTTCAGAGTTACCTGGTAAAGCCAGGAATTATCAGTGAGTTAAAGGTAAGGGAACACACACCTTTTGTTCAGAGAAGTTATCCCGTGCCTTAAATGGGATTTCATCACCAGCTTATTCTACTTTCTTTGCTCTTTTCAGAAGTATAGAACACTATATCCAATTCCAGTTAATAAGCGAGATAGCAAAGGAGAAACAGCACTATGTCCTGTGCACACTTAGTTAGGACATAGGCACTCCACAGCATAAGGAGTTGTGTAGTAGAGACTTTTGAAGGAGTTTTTTTTCGGAGTTACCTGGTAAAGCCAGGAATTATGAGTTTGAGTTAATGGTAAGGGAACATACACCCTTTGTTCACAGAAGTTATCCCATGCCCTATTTGAAAATGCGAACTGTTCAGGAGGAGTTGGTTAGAATGATGACAGGAGGGTATAATTGAGTGGTCTGTGTCACCATATTCAAAGCCATTAGTTGTTGTAATAAAAAAAAGGATGGAAGAGTGAGGTTATGTCTTGACACCTGTATAATAAACCAAATTATCATTCCTGACCGGGAATCACTCGAATCGATTGATGAAATCTTTCAGAAATTTAGTGGGGGTAAAGTATATGACATCCTTTAGATTTAACCGCTGGTTATTGGAAGATACTGTTAGCTCCAGAGAGTAGGATGTATACTGCTTGTTTATTTAATGGGAAGAATTATCAGTTTAAAAGATTACCGTTTGGACTTAATACTATTGTTTTATTAAATGTTTGGATGAGATTTTGCAGCCCAATAATTTATAAACCATATATATGGATTATATCTTGATAGCGTCGAGAACACGTTGAATATTTAGAGTACGGTATGTACTAAATAAATTACAAAGAGCTAACTCTTTGGGCTCCGGGGCTAACTGTGAATTGGGGGAAATCCAAATTTCTGCAACAGGTTCTGCAAATTTCTGCACATCTTAGGTTTTATTATATCACCCAAACCCGGAATTGAAGCAAACCTGGAGAAGGTAGAATCGATAATGAGATTCCCAGAACCCAAGAATATAAAGAACTGCAGAGTTCTTTAGGTCTATGCAAATTTTACAGGAAATTCCAAAAGAATTATGAACATAGTTAACCACAAAATTGAGTGCTTTGTTGCAGAAAAACAAACTGTGGAAATGGGAGAAGAAGAATAGACCACATTTCGGGAAATAAAAGATAAATTTGTGAATATTATTATGATGAATCATCCTGACTTTAATAAAAAACTTCTATTTGCAGACAGACGACAGGAACATAGCTTTAGGTGCAGAATTATACCAAGAGGACGAGAACGGGGAACACAAGACCATAGCTTTTGGTAGCAGAACTCTGTTGGCGGTGGAAAGGAACTACACCACTACAGAGAAAGATCTGTTGAGCACCATGTTAGCAGTATATATGTTACGACCTATCTGCTGGGTAATAACACTGTCATCCATATGGACCATAAGGCGCTGTCTTTCTTGAACACATGTAAGTGTACACACAGTCGACTAACAAGGTGGGTGTTAACTTTGCAAGAATACAATTTCTCTTGGGAATATATAAAGGATGTAGAAAACAAAATACCAGACACACTGTCGAGAGTAGATTTCAATGGAAACAGGATGGGTAGGGACCATAAATAATAGAAATTTTTAGACTCAGCCGTGAAGATATGCTTTTGGGGGAAGAACTGGCAGATCTTAAAACAATGCAACAATCTGATAATAATTGAAAAAAATAATTTCTAGCTTGGAGTCAGATCCAGAAAATTCCAAATTTAACAGATACTTTCAAGTGTATCAGAGGAAAGGGTTTTTTTTCAAAAAGGTGGAAGGGGGAGAGAGAGATTGGAAGTTACTTATACCAGAGGGACTAGTTAATAAAATAATATGGGACTGTCATATTAGATATGGACATTTTGGGGCTAACAAATGTACACACTTGTTAAAAGAATCGTGCCTGTTTAAAAACATGGAGAAGAGGGTTAGAAAGTTGCTGCGAGGGTGCGATTTGTGTCAGAAATCCAAAGTGGCTAACTATCAGCAAGAGGGTGAATTAAATTTTATAAAAATAGAAAAACAGTTTGATTTGGTCACAGTAGATTTGTACGATCCATTACCAAATGGGTGAGGGGGAGTAATGTACATATTTATTGTGCTTGACACATTTTCAAAATTTATCAAATTGTATAGCATAAAGAAGGCATCTAGCAAAGTTCTAGGCGAGAAAATACCACAAGAATATATGAATAAAGTAGGAAAACCTAAAGTGGTACTTTCAGATCATGGGGCCCATTTCATCAGCAGAAGATGGCGACAGAGTTTAGGGTGGGAAGGTATCATAACTAAGCACACAGCAGTATATCATCCTCAGTCCAATCAGGCCGAGAGGGTAATGAGGGAAATCGGGAGGATATTAAGGTATATTGTCATCCTAAACACAGTGAGTGGCCTATGTTGGTAAGCAGAATTAAGGACTGGTTAAATTGCACTACCCACGAGTCTACTGGGTTCACACCATATGAGCTGATAAAGGCGATGTGTCCACAGAGAATATTGGAGCAGCTTTTCAACTATCCACCAGAAAGTACAATGGAAGTAGGGATAAAACTGAGACTGGCTAATGAGAATTTGTTAACTAAGGGAGAAAGAAGGAAACGCAGCACGATACTAAAGGTAAGTGGATTAAGTATGAAGTGGGTCATCTGGTACTGGTTAAGAGACACGATTTATCGAATGCGCAAGAGAAAGAAATCAAAAAATTCTTTTTGTTATATGCGGGTCCTTATGAGGTAATTGAAATTCAAATGAATAATGCTTATGTATTACAAAATCCAGAGACCAGAGAAAAAATTGGTACACATAATGGAACAATTTTGAAAATGTATTGGTCAAATTAAATGATAGCAAGTGTAATGTATGTTTTAACTGTTTCAGAAGGGGCTTTTCCCCCATTTTTGGGCAGTCACGGCCTCGCCAACCCTGACCGTGGATTTTTGTCTTTTAGAGGTGGACCATGGTTGGAGTGTATCTCTGGAGTGACACCAGACAACTATGGCCCTCCTTACGAAATTGATGTAATTAGAAATTTTAACTTCAAAGAACAGGATGGAAAACCCCTGACGATCTTGGGTAGTCATTGCTGTCAGCAGTACATTGCTTTGCACAACTCAGGTATCAACTTGGTTTCAAAAGTACCCCAAGGTAAATTCAGAAGCATTGTTTCCACCAGACAGGTGTTGCTATTTCAAAGAATTTAGTTTTGTTTTTTTTAGCAGGAATTGTTAAAAATGTATATATATATTATAACACTTCAATTTTATTTTATTCAATTTGCATGTGTTATATACTACATGACAATTTTGTTAGGTGTAATCGTAATAACAAGAATGTGTAATACGTTTTTTAAATATTTACATTATTTATTTAACAACCTCTTTACTAATTTCGGAAATAACAAAAATATTCATTATTCATCGCTTGTGTGATCTTATGCATGTGACTTCTGATGAACAATTTACATTTAAACAGGTTATACAGAAATCTTATTATCTACTCTTAACTATCAATTATTTTTGCTCTCGGCTTACTCATTCAGTGTGGTCATCTTTGCAATCGCTTATTAATTTATTTCAACAATGATTTTACTTTAATTTCAATTTCTTTAATCTTACTTGGCTTTAATACTTTTCTACTGCATATGCATTTTACTTTTATCAAATAAACACTTTAATTTACTTCGATTTCAATCAGATATTGCTCTTATAGCATTTATGTTATCTTCAATCCTAATTGTTATACATGAGATATTATTCTAAATTAACAATCTGCCTTTACACTACTATGTACAATTTAATTATTTTCATCAACAGTTCAAATATCTTTCATTCTAGTTTTAATTATTGTCTTTCAATTGTCGGTAATTATTATGGTGTTTTATCACCTCGTTTGATGTCGTAAATTATCGGTGTGTCCTCCTCCGGTCCTCGTCCGTGTCCTCCATGTCCTCAGGTCCTCTTCCAGGATTCCACTGCATGTACTGCTTACTTGTTGTCTCTCCTCACATCATGGGCTGTAGGTGTGTCCATAGAACCTCTGCATATGTGCTCTGTTACTCTGCTTTGACTTCCAGTTCGTCCTGTGACTCTTATAGTAGATTCAAGACAGCGTTGTTGACTGACATAGCCTCCAGCGGCAACGGTTGAATAAAGAAGAAGAAGCTTTAAGCTTTATTAGCACGACCTGGTATTTATAGCCACATCGTGCAAAACTCCTGTGTGAACAATATCGGTCTTGTCAGAGTTTGTCGAAAGCGTCCTTTCTCCCACTCTCGTTCGATTCACTAATTTCACTTATCTTCACGAATTGCAAAGTCTGTTTTACACTACACTCTGCTCAATCGATCGCTAATTTTCATATGTCTATTATATGTAACTTACACTTCTTTATTATAATTATTCAGGGAGTTATTCACGTTTTTATTCATTGTACTTTCACTTCAAGTCACATTTGAATGGTTTTTTAACCCTTTGCGCATCTTTATAAAATACATACTTTGGTGTATTTAGTTTTACATTATTGTACATAGTTTTCTTATAAATAAAATAATACTTAAAATCTAACATCATTTGAATAGGGGTGGTTACTGTCCAGGAACAGACAGGTTTCATGCACACAAACAAAATACACATGTACACACAGCTAGCACCAGGTGGCCAGATATGTACATATGCCTGAACGGTGCGTTCCCTATTTTTTAAACAATGCACCTTGCAATCTGAATCATGTCTATCAACCATAGATTTATTTATTTTTATTAATTCTTTTAATTATATTACCAATGCACAATACCATATATGGTTATACTGTCGCAATATATGTACCTCAGAGGTAAAGGGCACTATGTCAATTTTTCCAAAAATGGGATTTCATCACCAGCTTACTCTACTTTCTTTGCTCTTTTCAGAAGTATAGAACACTATGTTCAATTCCAGTTAATAAGTGAGATAGCCAAGGGGAAACAACACTATGTCCTGTGCCTACTTGGAGGTAAAAGGAACCATGTGGACATAGTGCCATGTCTCTAAAGAATGTGCAGAAAACATAATACCATCAGGACATAGTGCCATATGCCTCTAAAGAATGTGCAGAAAACATAGTACCATCAGGACATAGTGGCTTGTAGGTCATCACTACCTGGTGGTCGTTATTGAAACTTGCCTCAAGTCAGCTGTTTCTGAGTTATTATTGTGTGTTGATTGTTTTTTTGTTCAAGTGGTGCTGTTGTTTATTTAGTTTACATTGAAACAAAAGTAAAATGGAATCTGGAAAAAGTTCTTGTGGAAGGTGAATACTGAATTTGGCTTTGAAAGAGGCAGATTCTTCCAATAAAGGTAACATTCTTTTCTAATAATGTTAGGTTAATTCTCATAACCTACTGCAAAGAGCTAAGTAACAGAAGTTTTTGGTCCAACAGCTGTTGAGGATGATTTTGATTCAAGTAGCAGTGCACCATATGACTCAGATTCTGATAACGAATATGTGCCTGAGAATGGAATATTCTGATGAACAATCTGTTACTAAGAGTAACAAATGGTTATAAAGAAACAATAATAATTTAGTATCCTCAAAAGACATAAGAAACGAAAAAAAACATGGATATATGTAGGGCACCAATGGACAATACATATAAATACATCTCAACACCATACACGGCCTTTATGCCTAGAATTCTAACTTCAATTTTAAATAAGACTAATAATATTATTATCACTTATAAAACTACAAACAACATTTTAAATAATCTTCGTGTTCGTGAACCAACAGCCCTTGAAACTAAAACAGGGATTTATAAATTGGTATGTGATGATTGTGATGCCTTCTATGTGGGGCAAACGGGCCGAAATTTTCTAAACAGATTATCTGAACATAAGCCGCCTACATACTTTCACAAATTAGAAAACATCACATCTAAATTTGCTAAGCATCTTATCGCGGAGAATCACAACTATACTGGCTTTAATACTAACCTAAAACCCCTTCACATTTGCAATAAAGGGCGTTATATGAACGCCCTCGAAGAATTCGAAATATATAAAGCATACAATATTGCCGATACCAAGCCACATGTTTTGAATAATCAGCTGCATTTTAAATCAATCATCTTGTACGATACTCCTTTGCGGTATCTGCTATGATACGAGTCTGATATGAACCAGTGCATGGTCTGTCACCGTACGGTGTACACCTTGAATCCATTGTGTGCGCTATTTGTACGTGTATTCTTATTATTTTGTTTTATTTATAATGGTGATTAATATTTTTGGAAATATTTGACGACTATGCCATCGCACGATGGGATAAGAAGAAGATTTTAAATTCTGATGATGGGACAAGGTCCCGAAACATGTAAATTTTAACACCAAATTACATATTGCTGTAAGTCACAGACGGTAAGATATACATTACAAATTTGATTACTAAGAGTAGGCCTATGTCAACAAAATCCATGATGAGAAAGAGAAAAATAGTGGTCCTGCCAAAGCAAAACAAATTACCATAACCATAAATGACTTACGGTATTGCCAAATGATTTGCATTAAACTAGTGATGAAAGTAACAGTGACTCAGACAGTCCATTAATGGAACTGGTTAGCCAAGAAGAGAGAGGACCCATAAATAATAAAAACAACGTATCAACTGGAAAAATTAAAGTAATAACTAAGACATTAATCAAACAACCAGGCAAAAAAGAGTATGAATTCAAGATGACTGGCTATGTAATATGTGAAGATGAAAGTTATCTGCAGTAGAGGAGTATTGCAATAAAAAAGGAATCACAACGTTTTTTACTCATAAAAAACTTTGTGTTCCAAGTCGGTAGTGATTTAATTATATTTAGTTAATCAACTGAAACGTCATGGACAACGAAATCCAAGAAAAAAGAAAGCTGATTCCAGCTAAAACAATGAAACCATGATGTTCAGGTAGACTGAAATGTAATTATAAGTTACCAGATGATGAAAGGAAAGAAATTTTTGATTCTTACTGGTGCGAGAATAGAAATATTAATGCCCAAAGGCAATTTATTAGTTCTTGTGTAGTTTGTAAACCTATCTTTTGCTCAAGAAAAAGGAGGATTGAATCTAATAAAGGCAAAGAAAATACTCTTTTGAACTATTTCATAGTAAATAATAAGAAGGTTAGTGTATGTAAGACCCGGTTTCTTAACACATTAAGCATTTCTAACAAGGAAGTTGTCAATGTTCTTAAAAATATTCAACAAGGCGTTTCTGTAAAACCAGATAAAAGATGGAAAAACACTCCCAGTAACAAAACACTCGATGCAACAATTGAACACATTATGCGTCATATATCATCATTCCCAAATATGAGAGCCATTACAGTAGAGTAAAGAGTTCAAGAGAATATTTGGGAACAGAACTAAATATTGAAAAAATGTATAACCTGTATTTAGATTATTAAAAAGAAAACAGTATTGATGAAAAATGTGTTTCAAAAAAATGAGTTTATTGTGAAGTATTTAACACAGGGTTCAATCTGTCATTCAAAGCTCCAGAGATTAATACATGCGATACTTGTGACTCATTTTGTGCTCAAGTTAAAGGAGTTTTAAATGAAACAGATAAAAATTGTGCAACGCTGAATATGATGGTCACCTTGCGGCATCACAAAGGAGATATGACTTAAAAAGTCAGATGCTGAAATGGCAAAAGAGACTTTAACTCATAAAGTTTTGACTGGTGATTTGCAGAAGTGTTTACCAACACCTTTAATAACAAACAGTGTAAGCTTTTATAAAATAAAACTCTGGACTCTCAACTTTAGACTATATGATTCCTCTGATTCATCTGTTCATTGTACCATGTGGGATGAAACCAAAGGAGCTCGCAGGGGTAATGAAATAGCTTCTGCTTTATTAAAATGGGCTGACAATGTAATTCCTGGTTTGAGAGTTGAAGAAATTACTTTGTGGATTGATAACTGTTATGGCCAAAACAAGAACAAGTCCATCATTGTGTGTTTCTTTTGGATTATACAAAAGTATTCTCAGATTAAGCAAATAAATCAAAAATTCTTACTGAAAGGGCACACATACATGGAAGCTGATACAGTGTATGCTCTGATAGAAAGGAAAAGAAAAAGGACGACTAACATGAGCATACTAACTCCTGGGGACTCTCAAAAATTAGTACGTCACACTTCTAACAAGTACTGTGTACACAACATGGAACTTTGAAGACTTTAAAAATTTTGAATCACTCTTTACAGGCAAAGAATTTCCTTTCGTTTCAAGAAAAGTTGATGTTAATAAAAAGTCTGTTCTTATGTAAAAATGTGTCCATCTACAGGCATGATAAGAAAATATGGAACAGCTTTTTTTTTAAAACATCTTTTAATGAAGAATTCTGCCAAGGTGGCTTGTGAAGGTCCCGTAGAGGTCAGGAACTCCCATGGCCTACAGCTATTGAAACTGTTTCCAAACAAAGTTTAGTTACCCTATTACCAAGAAAAAATACGATGATCTGGTATCATTGCTATCATTTTTACCAACTGTTTGCCACAACTTTTATAGAAACTTGCCAAATTCTACCAATCCCACTGTCTACCCAAAAGATGAACATGGTGAAGTTTCTGAATAATATTAACTTAACCTTATTAAACCATGTAACAATACTGTAAGATTGTTCTTATCAATATTTAATAATACATACTGAGTTTTACAACATACATACTGTCTTTTCTTTCCAAGTCCACTATATTCACCATTAAAAAAACTCAGAGCTACATGGCACTATGTCCAACTATAAATGTTTTTTTTATTTTTTAAATAAACTATAAAAGAATGATAATTATCTTGTTGGTACATCCTCTTCATTCACTTTTTAAATATTATATATATATATATTAAACTTTCACTGTGAACACTTACTTTTTGGTTTTGTTTCCCAAACGTTTCAACGTGGTGTTCATCTTCCTCAGTGGGATTAGAAATACTGAATGTCTGTACATAGTAACGGTTATGGGTTGTAGGTGTGTGTGGTGGGGGTTGCTGGGGGGAGGGAATTAGCGCTGGGATTCAAAGTGTGTGTTTGAATCAGTGTATCGAAAAGTATGTGTGATCTATAATGTAATTGTTCATTTAAGGTGAGGCCGTGACCGCCCGAAAGTTTGGGAATCCCCTTTTTAAAAAATAACACACACGCCGCAATACAAACTAAACGTAAAGCCGAAATAATACACCTGGACACTGGACAACATAATCAAGAATTTATACCACAAAAAAGATACACTAAACAAAACAGCATACAACCTACACGTAAAACTTACACAAATATTACACCACATAGAACTCGAAAACATAATACAACATACACGGAACAACATAGAGAAACTCCAATTAAAAATACAAGAAAGACAAAACAGGAAAATCAATAACATCTTAACACGCAGAAACGAAACAGTCCCTACACCGACACATAAATTTCACACACGTACAGTAAATATAACAAAGACCAATTTCACTAAAGCAGAAATAACCCTATTAGATAAAGGTCTAAAACACAATTTAGGAAACAATCCAACCAATAACAACAATAATAAAAGGTATATACACGACAAAGTCATAGATACTGAAACGGCCATACAACACACGCATAACAAAGACCATGACACTATACGTCATGATATAAAACGTAAATTACAACACACACAATAATACGAACAAAAACACCATAACAACGAAATTCAAACACTAAAAAATATAAAACGTAAATTACAAGAACACAACCTAACCATACTCAAAGCAGATAAAGGTAATATAAACGTCATAATAGAAAAACAGGATCTAAATAACAAAATTGAAACATTTTTTACTGAAAACAACATAACCAAATTAAATAAAGACCCCACCCCAAAATATCACAAACAAATAAATAAAATCATAAATAACACAAAACACATAATCTCACCTGACAACATCAAATATCTGAAACCAATTAATCCAAACCCACCTACACTGAATGCACTACCAAAATTACACAAACCTAATATCCCCAGCAGACCACTTATAAACAACACACAAGCACCTGCACACAAAATAGCTAGACACTTAGATAAATTAATCAGAAATAACATAAATTTAACAAACAACACCACCGTCAAAAATAATTTAGATCTGGTGAATAAAACTCAACATGTCCACATTCCACACAATTCAACACTAGCTTCATTTGACATAACAAATCTATACACCAATGTACCCTTAAAATAAACTATAACTACATTAGAACAGTTACTAAAACTAAATAACACACCTGAAACACACATTAAAGAGATCATCCATCTCACTAAAATTATCACTGAACAAAATTATTTCTCACACAATAACATGGTTTACACACAAACAGATAGACTACCCATGGGCTCCCCTATATCAGGTATACTAGCCGAAATATTCATACATACCATAGAACAAGAACACATATTAAACAATAACAAATACACCAACAAAATAATATATTGGCACAGATATGTTGATGACATTTTACTCCTATACAACGGCAACAAAAGACAAATTGAAAATTTATACAAATACATTAACACTATACACCAAAAATTAAAATTCACACTTGAATTAGAACAAAACAATAGCATAAACTTCCTGGACCTTACAATTACCAAAACAAACAACACACACACATACAAAATATACAGAAAACCCACCACATCAGACATGGTCATACATAACTCATCCAACCACCCAACTCAACACAAACATGCAGCTTTCAACTACATGCTCAATAGGCTCACTTCAATACCCCTAAACACACATGACTACCAAGAAGAACTCAACACAATCAAATATATAGCAGTCAAAAAATGGTTACAATCCCGATTTAATAAAAAAACTACACAAACGCATCCTAAACACAAAAAGTAAAACACATAAAACCAACAGCACACACCCCAGTAAATACATCACACTCACATACTACAATTCCAACACACACAAAATTGCTAACACATTTAGGAAACACAATTATAAAGTAGCCTACAGAACTAACAACACCATCAGGAAACACATAAATAATACTAACAAAGACACAAACACATACAGCAAAACAGGGGTTTATAAATTAAACTTCAGTGATTGTCACCAGTTCTACATCGGCCAGACAGGAAGATCTTTTTCCTCTAGATATTCTGAACATTTACAAGCCCTCACCACAAACTACATACATTCCACATTTGCCATACATTTACAAAATGAAAACCACAGTTAAACAAACATAGATCACAACATGGAAATACTACACTACTTACCTAAAAGTAGAAAACTAAACACAGCAGAATAATTTGAAATATACAGATATCACACACTACAACCAAACAACATATTAAATGAACAATTACATTATAGATCACACATACTTTTCAATACACTGATTCAAACACACACTTTGAATCCCAGCACCAATTTCCTCCCAATAGTTGCTACCACTCCCCACCACACACACCTACAACCCATAACCGTTACTGTGTACAGACATTCAGTATTTCAAATCCCACTGAGGAAGACGAACACCACGTTGAAACGTTTGGGAAACAAAACAAAAAATTAAGTGTTCACAGTGAAAGTTTTATATATATATATATATATATATATTACTTTAATATTTATAACTAAATTTACCTCAAGATATACATTTTCCCTATTAGGAAATAATATAATTATATATATATATATATAAGAATGATCCAAATTATAATTTTCTTTTCTCAAAGCTATTAGTCAAATAAGTAACTGTACAACATTTCATTAAAGAATATTCATAAATAAGCAAGCAGTAAAGAGAGAAACTGAAAAAATAAATTAAATTTCTCTCCTGTAAAATTTCATTTTTGTGACATAGTGCCCTTTACCCCCAAGGTACAGTCTATAGATACGCATATTGGTCTGGTAATTAATATATAGAGTGTAATGGATAATTGTACTATTTAGTGAGATGTGAAGTAATTTTAATTCAACTAAGCAATAAATTGTTGTGTTGTACATGATATATTTGATGCCTAGGAAAGACAGTGTTATAATAAGAGCGTCTATGACTGTTGTGATTGAAATTGTATGTAATGTATCAGTTGCCACTTTGTGTGTATTGTGATGTTGTAGGTTATGTAGTTATTATATTTATTTGTTAAACTTTATTTTTAACACTGGGTAAAAAGGGGATTCCCAAATTTTGGGGGGTCACGGCCTCACTGAACCCTGCCCGTTGGATTGGCTTATCGTTAAATATGGTCAGGGCAAATTGGAATACTCGCTGCTTGATAATAGCCATAGATTGTTATCATTGTAAAGGTGGACTTAAAAATTGAACATTTGAAAAATTTGGGGGAATCTCTAGTAAACTATGGAACAGCGTCTAAACACCGAATGGGGTGGTAGACTGTCTTAAGGGCGTATAGTAGTTCACTGTTGTTACTGATGTCTTGTATACCAGTAGCACCAGACCTTGTGTAAGACTAAAGCATGATGGGCCCCATACCGGTATTAGAAAGTATCAGGATGGGTCCCACAGAGTATCAATTAAATACTCAAATAATTTTCAGGTCTTGTGGAAGCAACTGGGCGAGACAGCCCAGCCATAAAAGTACAATAGTGTAGTGAATAGGGGGGGGTAGCTACAACACTCTAGCTATGTATAAAATGGTTATCCTTGCTATAACAATATTGTATTTGTTGTAACCTAATATGAATAAATCTTGACTGTAACTACTGATATTGTAAAATTGTAATATTGTATATTCGGACACTATAAAGAATTATGTGGCAGATTTAAACTTGTGAGGGGTAATAAAATACTGTGTTAAATTGTGTTGATGGAATTTGAACTTGAATTTCTAATGAATTGTGGACAGTTAGTTGCACAAGTTAGTGTGAATGTAATCATAAAATGTAATCAAATAGAAAGTTGAGACACTGAATTATTGTGTTTTTCGATTTGATATATGGCATATGGGTATTTACTTTTGTACTTTGATATATGTTTAATTGGTTAAATAATGTGTCTAATTAACAAAAAGTTTTTGTTAAACTGCAAATAATAACTTTGTGTTATAATAAAGCTATAGAGTGTATCAACAAATCAGTACTTTGGTCAATGCAAATCAGTACTTCTAGGAGGAATTGAAATCAGTGCAGGGATATGGAATGTTGAAAGACCATTTAATATTTTACTTTTGTTGTCACAGATTCTGTGCGGAACTGTGGAAGCGAACCTGTGCTGACTGGTTCATCAGGGCAGAGTAGCCAACTGCCTGTCTGGCTTTACGGTGTTGGGATCCTGATGAAGGAAGTCTAATAATGTCATATGGGTACAACCACAGCCAGGTAATGCCGCCGATCAACAGGAGCGAGGTGGTCAACAGGAAAACTAGTAAGGACAATTGATAAGGGAACCCATCCATTGTTGGGAAATAGCAAGGTCTGAGTTAAGAGAAGTGATCACAGTCACCTAATTAAAACAAACATGTCAATGGAGCTGATGGAGGAAGACAACACGAGGTAAGAGAACCAGAAGTGGGACTAACAGATATCACTGTCACAATTGAAGGTAAAGAGATTAGAGCACTAGTAGAGTAGCGAAATTTCAGTTATTTCAGAGAATGTGTTAGTGGAATTAAGGGAATTAAACGCAAGTATTCCAACTTTACCAGTTGCAGGGGTTACTATAGTGGGTGTTACCGGGGTTATAAGTAATACTTAACAAAGCAGGTTGAGTTAAATATGAAAATAAATGGGGCTGAATATGATAATAAATTCTTGGTAGTTTTAGGGTTACATTTAGAGGTTATATTAGGTAATAATTTTCTAAAACGACACAAAGCAATTATTGATTTTAACAATCGGGTGGTAGAATTGGATTATGATTTAAAACAAGTTAGGGTGAGTTTTGAATGGGAGATAGAAGTGGTGAGAATTGCAGGGATAGAAATAATCCAAAACAATCTGATGGTGGGGACACAGAGGTGAGAGTAAATGTGTGTGGAGAGAATGACAAGAGGAAGCTAGATGAAAGTGAAGAGTGAGTATGGGAGAACAGGACACTAGTTAAGACTTAGGGACTCTACAGCATAAGGAGTTGTGGGGAGTAGTAGAAACTTTTAAGGGGGGGGTTTTGGAGAGACCTGGTAAAGCCAGGAATTATGACTGTGAGTTAAAGGTAAGGGAACATACATCCTTTGTTCAGAGAAGTTACCCCGTGCCCTATTTGAAAAGGTGAGCTGTTCAGGAGGGGTTAGATAGAATGATGACAGGTGGGTATAATTGAGTGGTCTGTGTCACCATATTCGAAGCCATTAGTTGTTGTGATAAAAAAGGATGGAAGAGTGAGGTTATGTCTTGACGCTCGTAGAATAAACCAAATTATCATTCCTGACCGGGAATCATCCGAATTGATTGATGAAATCTTTCAAAAATTTAGTGGGGGTAAAGTATATAACACCTTTAGATTTAACCGATATTTATTGGAAAATACCGATAGCTCCAGAGGGTAGGAAGTATACTGCTTTTTTATTTAATGGGAAGAATTATCAGTTTAAAAGATTACTGTTTGGACTTAATACTAGTGTTGCAAGTTTTATTAAATGTTTGGATGAGATTTTGCAGCTTTATAAATTAGAATTTTTAACCATATACATGGATGATATCTTGATAGCACTGAGAATACTTTGAATGTTTAGAGTATGTACTAAATAAATTACAAAGAGGAGGGCTAACTGTGAATTTGGGGAAATCCAAATTTTTGGAACAGGAGATACACTTCTTAGGTTTTATTATATAACCCTAAGGAATTGAAGTGAACCCGGAGAAGGTAAAATCGATAACGAGATTCCCAGAACACAAGAATATAAAGCAATTGCAGAACTTTTTAGGTCTATTCAATTTTACAGAAACTTCTAAAAGAATTATGCCCAGTTAACCGCAAAGTTGTGTGCTGTGTTGCAGAAAAACAAACTGTGGAAATGGGGAGAAGAAGAGTAGACCACATTTCGGGAAATAAAAGATAAATTTATGAATATGATTATGATGAATCATCCTGACTTTAATAAAATTCTTCTGTTTACAGACAGACACCAGCAACATAGCTTTTTGGTGCAGAGTTATACCAAGAGGACGAGAATGGGGAAAACAAAAACATAGCTTTTGGTAGCAGAATCCTGTTGGTGGCAGAGAGGAACTACACAACTACGGAGAAAGAGCTGTTGAGCATCGTGTTAACAGTGAAGAAATTTAAGACCTATCTGCTGGGTAATAACACTGTCATCTGTACGGACCATAAGGCGCTGTCTTTCTTGAACACGTGTAAACATACTCTTAGGAATATATAAAGGATGTAGAAAACAAAATACCAGACACACTGTCGAGAGTAGATTTCGATGGAAATAGGACAGGTAGGGACCATAAAGTAATAGAAATTTTTAGACTCAGCCGTGAAGATATGCTTTTTGGGGAAGAACTGGCAGATCTTAAAACAATGCAATGATCCAATAGAAAATTGAAAAAAATAATTTCTAGCTTAGAGTCAGATCCAGATAATTCCAAATTTAACAGATACTTTCAAGTGTATCAGGGGAAAGTGTTTGTTCAAGAAGGTGGAAGGGGGAGAGAGATAGTTAGGAAGTTAGTTATACCAGAGGGACTAGAAATGTGCCGGGCCTAAGAGATTTCCGACAAGGTTTTAAATTTGAATTGCCGCTGTGTGAGACTAGGTGCCCTTGATTGCTAGGCTGCCGGATTCAATGACAATGTTATTTTGTAAAACCACCTGTAGTGACCTTGAGCGCGACGTAATCCAGTCAGGCTGTGCAGCGCTGTGGCGAAGTAATTGAGCTGGCCGATTATTCAGCTGACCTCTGCTAGATTACAATTTTGGACTTTTTTTTCTGCGTGCAGACTTCGGTTAACAACATGTGATACCCGGTCTCATTTCATTCACAACACTCAGGCAGAACTCATCTGACGGTCCAGGGGAGGTCACTTGTCTTTTGTGTAACCTGGTATCCACTATGATGGAGTAGTCTAGTAAAGTCGTTTCAGGTTAGTAATTATTTTCTTCGCCATTAATTTAACAATGGGTATTATGTTATATTTGTGTGTACGTGTGTGTGATCCAAGAGTGTAGAGTTTTTTTTGTAATGCTTTCTGCTGTGCATTGAATTGCACATTGCTTCCGGTAACTGTGAGCACGTGGTGAATTCGCCACTAAAATGGTTTCATAATTAAAAAAATAAATGTAATATTCAAGGAAAAGTTTATATGTAACTTGCAGCTATTGAGATTTAAATTTCCTGCTATGGGTTACTAAAAGTCCGTTATAATTAAATGCACTTGGAGTGTTAACAAGATTATGATATTGAGTGTGGAGTGTGTTCAGTGGTGACAAATTGTGGGAGTTGAATCTTATTTGATGACGGCAACTACAAACAATATTTTTACAGGGTCCTCGCTTAAGTGTGAGGGAGAGGGTTCCTATCATGGTGACAATGTCATTCGTCACCATAGGCAGAGCAAGATAAAAAAAAAGCTATTCCCGAAGCCGTCAGATGAACCAGCTTGCATCACAACATCCCAGAACATCGCTGACCCCATAAATGAATTAAACTTCAAGACCTCCGACACACACACCACCCATCTCAACTAGAGTGCTCTTCAGATGCCAAGTCAGTTTTTAAAACAGGTGGGAGATTTCCATTTATTAAATCAGTGAGCAGCAGTGCACAGATTTTTATTTAATTTAAATGACATTCCAGATTCTTTTACAAACATTCTCGTAAGGGTATCAGAAGCACAGTGTTCGATTCATTAACAGCATAATTAAACTTTTCACAATTGAAATTGTAATGAGTGATCAAGATGTAATCTGTTGAAAGTTGCAGTTAACCTTTTCCAATAATCTAATTGTAATTCCTAACAGAAATCCAATTTTGAAGACTGATTAGAATTTTAGTAATGATTTAAAAGGATCTAAAAGAATTCAGAATTTAAAGTAAGATTGAAATTTGTAACTTATGAGTAACATTTTAATTGTTAAAAGCTGTACTTAAACTTTCACATAATTAAATTATAACTTACTACCGTAATTCATAGTATTTGCTAATGATGATTCATACAGAGTACATATAAATCTATATATATATATATATATATATATATAAAACTATATAGTTGAGCAGTAATTTTTGTTTTACATTTATAATGATTAAAATTTGGTTAGAACCAGCCCTGTGGTCACACACTTATATTTGTGAATTATATTATTAACTGTGCTAAAGGATCCACCTGTTATGTTGGTTGATTAATTCTTATTTTGATAACATTGTTATTTATGATGAATACACATTCGCTGTATGTATATATATATATGTGTGTGTGTGTGTGTGTGTGTGTGTGTGTGTGTGTGTGTGTGTGTGTGTGTGTGTGTGTGTGTGTGTGTGTGTGTGTGTGTGTGTGTGTGTGTGTGTGTGTGTGTGTGTGTGTGTGTGTGTGTGTGTGTGTGTGTGTGTGTGTGTGTGTGTGTGTGTGTGTGTGTGTGTGTGTGTGTGTGTGTGTGTGTGTGTGTGTGTGTGTGTGTAGATATTTGGGATAAAATGGAAACTAAGGGCTGTTTGAAATATATATACTATTCTATAGAAGAACTGTGTAATAAAACTTTTATAAGGTTAAAATGAGGAAATGTAATAAAAAGCTGTTATCGTTAAATGAGCGTTTTATTGCAAGTCCTGTCACTATGGGCTTCAGCCATTTTTTGCTTCATCTAGGCCAAAGAGTCTAGTTATTAAATTTTAATGTAACGGGCCACCAGTCACCATTACAGCAATATATAATAATATGGGACTGTCGTATTAGATTTGGGCATTTTGGTGCTAAGAAATGTACTCACGTGTTAAAAGAATTGTGGCTGTTTAAAAACATGGTGAGGAGGGTTAGATTTTATCGAATGCGCAAGAGAAAGAAATCAAACATTTCTTTTTGTTATATGCGGGTCCTTATGAGGTAATTAAAATTCAAATGAATAATACTTATGCATTACAAAATCCAGAGACCAGGGAAATAATTGGTACACATAATGCAACAAATTTGAAAACTTATTGGTCAAATTAAATGATAGCAAGTGTAATGTATGTTTTAACTGTTTCAGAAGGGGCTTTTCCCCCATTTTTGGGCAGTCACGGCCTTGCCAATCCTGACCATGGATTTTCGTCTTTTAGAGGTGGATCATGGTTGGAGTGTATCTCTGGAGTGACACCTGACAACTATGGCCCTCCTCTACGAAATTGATGTAATTAGAAATTTTAACATCGAAGAACAGGGGAGGAGAACCCCTGATGATCTTGAGTAGACATTGCTGTCAGCAGTGCATTGCTTTGCACAACGCAGGTATCAAATACTCGTTGTTTTCAAAAGTACCCTAAGGTAAATTCAGAAGCATAGTTTCCACCAAACAGGTGTTGGTATTTCAAAGAATATAGTTCTGTTTTCTTTTTGCAGGAATTGTTAAATATATATATCTGTACCTCAGAGGTAAAGGGCACTACGTCAAATTTTCCAAAATTGGCATTTCATCACCAGCTTACTCTACTTTCTTTGCTCTTTTCAGAAGGATAGAACACTGTGTCCAATTCCAGTTAATAAGCGAGATAGTCAAGGAGAAACAGCACTATGTCCTGTGCCTACTTGGAGGTAAAAGGAACCATGTGGACATAGTGCCATGACTCTAAAGAATGTGCAGAAAACATAGTACCATCAGGACATAGTGGCTTGCAGGTAATCACTACCTGGTGGTCGTTATTGAAACTTTCCTCAAGTCAGCTGTTTCTGAGTTATTATTGTGTGTTGATTGTTTTTTGTACAAGTGGTGCTGTTGTTTATTTATTTTACATTGAAACAAAAGTAAAATTGGATCTGGAAAAAGTTCTTGTGGAAGGTGAATACTGAATTTGGCTTTGAAAGAGGCAGATTCTTCCAATAAAGGTAACATTCTTTTCTAATAATGTTAGGTTAATTCTCATAACCTACTGCAAACAGCTAAGTAACAGACGTTTTTGGTGCAACAGCTGTTGAGGATGATTTGGATTCAAGTAGCAGTGCACCATATGACTCAGATTCTGATAACGAATATGTGCCTGAGAATGAAAAATTCTGATGAACAATCTGCTACTAAGAGTAAGCCTATGTCAACAAAATCCACAATAAGAAAGAGAAAAATAGTAGTCCTGCCAAAGCAAAACAAAATATCGTTAACCATAAATGACTTATTGCCAAATGATTTGCATTTAACTAGTGATGAAAGTAACAGTGACTCAGACACTCAATTAATGGAACTGGTTAGCCAAGAAGAGGGAGAACCCATAAATAAAGAAAACAACGTATCAACTGGAAAAATTAAAGTAATAACTACTACATTAATCAAACAACCAGGCAAAAAAGAGTAAGAATTCAAAATTATTGGCTATGTAATGTGTGAAGATGAAAGTTATCTGCAGGAGAGGAGTATTGCAATAAAAAAGGAATTACAACGTTTTTTACTCATAAAAAACTTTGTGTTCCAAGTCGGTAGTAATTTAATTATATTTAGTTAATCAACAGAAACGTCATGGACAACAAAATCCAAGAAAAAAGAAAGCTGATTCCAGCTAAAACAATGGAACCATGATGTTCAGGTAGACTGAAATGTAATTATAAGTTACCAGAAGATGAAAAGAAAGAAATTTTTGATTCTAACTGGTGTGAGAATAGAAATATTTATGCCAAAAGGCAATTTATTAGTTCTTGTGTAGTTTGTCAACCTATCTTTTGCTCAAGAAAAAGGAGGCTTGAATCTCATAAAGGCAAAGAAAATACTCTTTTGAACTATTTCACGGTAAATAATAAGAAGGTTAGAGTATATAAGACCCTGTTTCTTAACACATTAAGCATTTCTAACAAGGAATTTGTCAATGTTCATAAAAATATTCAACAAGGCGATCCTGTAAAACCAGATCAAACGGGGAAAACACTCCCAATAACAAAACACTCGATGCAACAATTGAACACATTATGCGTCATATATCATCATTCACCATTACAGTATGAATGATGAGAGCCATTACAGTAGAGAAAAGAGTTCAAGAGAATATTTGGGAACAGAACTAAATATTGAAAAAATGTATAACCTGTATTTAGATTATTAAAAAAAAACAATATTGATGAAAAATGTGTTGCAAAAAATAGGTTTATTGTAAAGTATTTAACACAAGGTTCAATCTGTCATTCAAAGCTCCAGAATAATACATGCGATACTTGTGACTCATTTTGTGCTCAAGTTAAAGGAGTTTTAAATGAAACAGATAAAAATTGTGCAACCTTGATGCTCACCTTGCAGCATCAAAAAGGAGTATTATGAATTAAAAGTACAGACGCTGAAGTGGCAAAAGATTCTTTAACTCATATGGTTTTTACTGGTGATTTGCAGAAGTGTTTACCAACACCTTTAATAACAAACAGTGTAAGCTTTTACAAAATAAAATTCTGGAATCTCAACTTTAGACTATATCATTCCTCTGATTCATCTGTTCATTGTATCATGTGATATGAACCAAAGAAGCTCGCACGGCTTCTGCTTTATTAAAATGGGCTGACACTGTAATTCCTGGTTTGAGCGTTGAAGAAATTACTTTGTGGATTGATAACTGTTATGGCCAAAACAAGAACAAGTCCATCAATACGTGTTCCATGTTTATGTGATAAAAATGGCTGGAAGATTGAGGTTATGTCTTGACGCCCGTAGAATAAACCAAATTATCATTCCTGACCGAGAATCACCTGAATCAATTGATAAAATCTTTCAGAAATTTAGTGGGGGTAAAGTATATAACATTATTAGATTTAACTGCTATTTATTGGAAGATACCGTTATCTCCCGAGTGTAGGAAGTATACTGCTTTTTTATTTAATGAGAAGAAATATCAGTTTAAAAGATTACCGTTTGGATTTAATACTAGTATTGCAAGTTTTATTAAATGTTTGGATGAGATTTTGCAGCCTTATAATTTAGAATTTTTAACCGTATACATGGATGATATCTTGAGAGCATCGAGAACACTTGAACCTTTAGAGTATGTACTAAATAAATTACAAAGAGGGGGCTAACTGTGAATTGGAGGAAATTGAAATTTCTGCAACAGGAGATACACTTCTTAGGATTTATTATATCACCCAAACCCGGAGAAAGTTGAATAGATAATGAGATTCCCAGAACCCAAGAATACAAAGTAATTGCAGAGTTTTTAGGTCTATGTAACTTTTACAGGAAATTCCAAAATAATTATGATCACAGTTTACCGCAACATTGAGTGCTGTGTTGCAGGAAAACAAACTGTGGAAATGGAGAGAAGAAGAATAGACCACATTTCGGGAAATAAAATATAATTTTGTGAATATGATTATGATGAATCATCCTGACATTAATAGAAAATTCTATTTCCAGACAGACGCCAGCAACATAGCTTTAGGTGCAGAGTTATACAAGAGGATGAGAACAGGTAACACAAGACCATAACTTTTGGTAGCAGAACCCTGTTGGCGGCAGAGAGGAACTACACCACTACGGAGAAAGAGCTGTTGAGCATCATGTTAGCAGTGAAGTCGTTTAGGACCCATCTGCTTGGTGAATCTTGTGAGGGGTTATAAATTACTGTGTTAAATTGTGTTAATGGAATTTGAACTTGAATTTGTAATGAATTGTGCACAGTTAATTGCACAAGTTAGTGTGAACGTAACCATAAAATATAATTAAGTAGAAAGGTGAGACACTGAATTATTTTTTTTTTTTATTTGATATATGGCATATGAGTATTTACTTTTGTAATTTGATATGTGTTTAATTGGTTAAATAATTATTTGGTTAAATAGTGTGTGTCTATTTGAAAACAAAAAAATTTTGTAACTACAAATAAGTTACCTTTGTGTTGTAATAAAGCTATAAAGTGTGTATCAACAAATCAGTACTTTGGTCAATGCAAATCATTACTTCTAGGAGGAATTGAAATCAGTGCTGGGATATGGAATGTCAAAAGACCATTTAATAATATTTTACTTTTGTTGTCACAGATTCTGTGTGGAACAGTGGAAGCGAACCTATGCTGACTGGTTCGTCAGGGCAGAGTCGCCAACTGCCTGTCTTGCTTTACGGTGTTGGGATCCTGATGAAGGAAGTCTAATAATGTCATAAGGGTACAACCACAGCCAAGGGTAATGCCGTCGATCAATAGGAGCGAGGTGGTTAGGTTAATCGGGAATTAATAGAGTCCAAGTTACGAGGAGTGATCATAGTCACCTAATTAAAAGAAACATGTCAATGGAGCTGATGGAGGAAGACAACATGGAGGTAAGAGAACCAGAATTGGGGCTAACAGAGATCACTGTAACAATTGAAAGTAAAGAGATTAGAGCACTAGTAGATACTGGTAGCGAAATTTTAGTTATTTCAGAGAATGTGTTAGTGGAATTAAGGGAATTAAACCCAAATATTCCAAATTTACCAGTTGCAGGGGTTACTATAGTGGGTGTTACCAGGGTTAGAAGTAATACGTAACAAAGCAGGTTCAGTTAAATATGAAAATTAATGGGGCTGAATATGATAATACTTTCTTGGTAGTTCTAGGGTTAAATTTAGAGGTTATATTAGGTAATGATTTACTTAAACGACACAAAGCAATTATTGATTTTAACAATCAGGTGGTAGAATTGGATTATGATTTTAAACAAGTTAGGGTGAGTTTTGAACGGGTGATAGAAGAGGTGAGAATTGAAGGGATAAAAATATTCCAAAACAATCTGATGATGAGGACACAGAGGTCAGAGTAAATGTGTGTGGAGAGAATGACGAGACAGAGTGGATGAAAGTGAAGAGTGAGTACGGGAGAACAGGGCACTTAGTTAGGACATAGGGACTCCACAGCATAAGGAGCTGTGGGGAGTAGTAGAGACTTTTAAGGGTTTTTTTTTCAGAGGTACCTGGTAAAGCCAGGAATTATCAGTGAGTTAAAGGTAAGGGAACATACACCTTTTGTTCAGAAAAGTTACCCTGTGCCGTAAATGGGATTTCATCACCATCTTATTCTACTTTCTTTGCTCTTTTCAGAAGTATAGAACATTATATCCAATTCCAGTTAATAAGCGAGATAGCAAAGGAGAAACAGCACTATGTCCTGTGCCCACTTAGTTAGGACATAGGCAATCCACAGCATAGGGAGTTATGTAGTAGAGACTTTTAAAGAAGTTTTTCGGAGTTACCTGGTAAAGCCAGGAATTATGAGTTTGAGTTAAAGGTAAGGGAACATACACCCTTTGTTCATAGAAGTTATCCCATGCCCTATTTGAAAAGGCGAACTGTTCAGGAGGAGTTGGTTAGAATGATGACAGGGGGGTATAATTGAGTGGTCTGTGTCACCATATTCGAAGCCATTAGTTGTTGTGATAAAAAAAAAAGAAGGAAGAGTGAGGTTATGTCTTGACACCTGTAGAATAAACCAAATTATCATTCCTGACCGGGAATCACCCGAATCGATTGATGAAATCTTTCAGAAATTTAGTGGGGTAAAGTATATGACATCCTTTAGATTTGACCGCTGGTTATTGGAAGATACTGTTAGCTCCAGAGCGTAGGAAGTATACTGCTTGTTTATTTAATGGGAAGAATTATCAGTTTAAAAGATTACCGTTTGGACTTAATACTAGTGTTTCAAGTTTTATTAAATGTTTGGATGAGATTTTGCAGCTCAATAATTTATAATTTTAACCATATACATGGATTATATCTTGATAGCATCGTAAACACGTTGAGCATTTAGAGTATGTACTAAATAAATTACAAAGAGCGGGGCTAACTGTGAATTGGGGGAATCTATTTCTGCAAATTTCTGCACATCTTAGGTTTTATTATATCACCCAAACCCGGAATTGAAGCAAACCTGGAGAAGGTAGAATCGATAATGAGATTCCCAGAATCCAAGAATATAAAGCAATTGCAGAGTTCTTTACGTCTATGCAAATTTTACAGGAAATTCCAAAAGAATTATAACACAGTTAACCGCAAAATTGAGTGCTGTGTTGCAGAAAAACAAACTGTGGAAATGGGGAGAAGAAGAATAGACCACATTTCGGGAAATAAAAGATAAATTTGTGAATATGATTATGATGAATCATCCTGACTTTAATAAAAAAACTTCCATTTGCAGACAGACGCCAGGAACATAGCTTTAGGTGCAGAATTATACCAAGAGGACGAGAACGGGGAACACAAGACCATAGCTTTTGGTAGCAGAACTCTGTTGGCGGTGGAGAGGAACTACACCACTACAGAGAAAGATCTGTTGAGCATCATGTTAGCAGTGAAGAATATTACGACCTATCTGCTGAGTAATAACACTGTCATCCATACGGACCATAAGGCACTGTCTTTCTTGAACACATGTAAGTGTACACACAGTCGACTAACAAGGTGGATGTTAACTTTGCAAGAATACAATTTCTCTTGGGATAAAGGATGTAGAAAACAAAATACCAGACACACTGTCGAGAGTAGATTTCAATGGAAATAGGATGGGTAGGGACCATAAAGAAATAGAAATTTTTAGACTCAGCCGTGAAGATATGCTTTTTGGGGAAGAACTGGCAGATCTTAAAACAATGCAACAATCCGATAAAAATTGAAAAAAATAATTTCTAGCTTAGAGTCAGATCCAGATAATTCCAAATTTAACAGATACTTCCAAGTGTATCAGGGGAAAGTGTTTGTTCAAGAAGGTGGAAGGGGGAGAGAGAGATTGGAAGTTAGTTATACCAGAGGGACTAGTTAATAAAATAATATGGGACTGTCATATTAGATATGGACATTTTGGGGCTAACAAATGTACACACTTGTTAAAAGAATCGTGCCTGTTTAAAAACATGGAGAGGAGGGTTAGAAAGTTGCTGCGAGGGTGCGACTTTTGTCAGAAATCCAAAGTGGCTAATTATCAGCAAGAAGGTGAATTACATTTTATAAAAATAGAAAAACAGTTTGATTTGGTCGCAGTAGATTTGTACGATCCATTACCAAATGGGTGAAGGGGAGTAATGTACATATTTATTGTGCTTGACACATTTTCAAAATTTGTCAAATTGTATAGCATAAAGAAGGCATCTAGCAAAGTTCTAGGCGAGAAAATACCACAAGAATATATGAATAAAGTAGGAAAACCTAAAGTGGTACTTTCAGATCATGGGGCCCATTTCATCAGCAGAAGATGGCGACAGAGTTTAGGGTGGGAAGGTATCATAACTAAGCACACAGCAGTATATCATCCTCAGTCCAATCAGGCCGAGAGGGTAATGAGGGAAATCAGGAGGATATTAAGGTATATTGTCATCCTAAACACAGTGAGTGGCCTATGTTGGTAAGCAGAATTAAGGACTGGTTAAATTGCACTACCCACGAATCTACTGGGTTCACACTGTATGAGCTGATAAAGGCGATGTGTCCACAGAAAATGTTGGAGCAGTTTTCAACTATCCACCAGAAAGTACAATGGATGTAGGGATAAAACTGAGACTGGCTAATGAGAATTTGTTAACTAAGGGAGAAAGAAGGAAACGCAGCACGATACTAAAGGTAAGTGGATTAAGTATGAAGTGGGTCATCTGGTACTGGTTAAGAGACACGATTTATCGAATGCGCAAGAGAAAGAAATCAAAAAATTCTTTTTGTTATATGCGGGTCGTTGTGAGGTAATTGAAATTCAAATGAATAATGCTTATGTATTACAAAATCCAGAGACCAGAGAAAAAATTCGTACACATAATGGAACAATTTTGAAAATGTATTGGTCAAATTAAATGATAGCAAGTGTAATGTATGTTTTAACTGTTTCAGAAGGGGCTTTTCCCCCATTATTGGGCAGTCACGGCCTCGCCAACCCTGACCGTGGATTTTTGTCTTTTAGAGGTGGACCATGGTTGGAGTGTATCTCTGGAGTGACACCAGACAACTATGGCCCTCCTTACGAAATTGATGTAATTAGAAATTTTAACTTCGAAGAACAGGATGGAGAACCCCTGACGATCTTGAGTAGACATTGCTGTCAGCAGTACATGTTTGTATATCTGTAAATTTTCCCAAATGTTCATTATGGTGCCTTTGTGTGGTATATGTTTTATTAGTGTTACATTGGTTATGTCTGGGAATTCATGTCCTGTGTTTATTGCATGTGTGGCTAAATTGGATTTAAATGCATACAAAAAACCAGAAATATATAAATCCAATTTAGCCACACATGCAATAAACACAGGACATGAATTCCCAGACATAACCAATGTAACACTAATAAAACATATACCACACAAAGGCACCATAATGAACATTTGGGAAAATTTACAGATATACAAACATAAAACAGAAAACAAACTAATACCTGAACAAATACAAATCAATACAAAACATGACACAATATTCAAAGCACTCAACATAGAAAATACACAAATAACTAACACATACACCACAATCACACACAATAAAACCAATTTGAAATACCAGAAGCCAACAGGAAGCTACAATAATAATAGTCAACCAACAAAACATATGTACTTCACCAGACAAAAAACCGGAAGGCTGAGGATGGGTACAAGATAGTACCCGAAACATGTTCCAATAAAGGATAAAAATAACATCTTGAGGTAAATTTAATTATAAATATTAAATGTAATATATATATATATATATATATATATATATATATATTATAACACTTCAATTTTATTTTATTTGCATGTGTTATATATAACATGACAAGTTTGTTAGGTGTAATCGTAATAAGAAGAATCGGTACTACGTTTTTTAAATATTTATATTATTTATTTAACAACCTCTTTACTTATTTCGGAAATAACAAAAATATTCAATATTCATCGCGATCTTATGCATGTGACTTCTGATGAACAATTTACATTTAAACTGTGATGTTAATATAAATAAGAATTACCATATTTAAATTTTTAATAAATCCTGATCAACTTACCTTGGCAGCCCAGGTCCGTCACACGAACTGTGAAGTACAAGCGTGATTTCAAGGTTGTATGTGTTGTAATACTTACTCTCATTTTTGGTTAACTATTTCAACTTCATTTTGTTATATTAATAATTAATTATCTTTTTATTTAAATTTATTATTACACTTTGTAAAACTTTTTATACTTTAAAAATCATGTCCAGGATTTCGTTAGACGTGTTGGAAACCACATGGTTGTCTGAAATAACTATTACTTCACATTAAATGTTATAATCACTATTACTTTATTAATTTCAAAAAAGAAAAGAAAACATCATCAAGTTATATTGTTGATACAAAATACCAAATTTCCTCTCTCCCTCATACATTTTGACTTTCGCAATTTTAGTATGTTTAAGTACTCGTAAAAATGATCATTTTGCTTAAGCAGTTTCAAACTAGAATATAACATAAATATAAACCCTTCTCTACAACTACGACATAACGAAAACCAGCGCTTTCACACACACACACTCATGCTATTTCATACAGTACATTTTTATTTTATTGAGCTCAATTTTAAAAGTGTCAGTATTTAAATAATTTTGAATGTCTACTTCCCTGCTGTTGTGTAAAACTGGGGCGTCAAATCGTGGTTCATTGTTTGCTGTTTCTCGTATTTCTCACTTTTACACTTCATGGCTGAACGGTTAATTTATCGCAATTTTTCTCACTGTCTCTACTTGTTTTGTAATAATACTGTTAGATCAAAATATATGTATTAAAATTTTCACATTTTACTTGCTTTGCGGGCCCGCACTTACGTTTCGAAACTTTTACATAGCTGTTGCTCGCGCGAGCGATGAGATTGGACTGGGGAGATTTACAGGCGCTATTTTGTGAAGCGGCTGTTGTTCGCCCCATTCTTATTGGTTTACAGTTTGTATTCGTTCGCCAGTGGACTGTTTTTGGCTTGTTGACAAAACTGGTGACACACATCGTTATATAAGTTGCTGACGCAACACATCGCCTGATGTCTGGTTGCATAATTGGTTTACAGATTTTGTTACATAACGTGTTTACGTTTTTCGTGTTCGTCATTGTCCTTGAATTGCCCTTGGCACAGTTTGCCGGTTATTAAAACTGTTTATATGAATATTGTCTAATAACTGTGTCTTCAACGCCTCAAGCAGTGTTGCCGTTGTTGGGATTGCTTCCCCATAACAAATTTACCTCTCGGTCATAAAATTTTTCTATCACTCGACAAGTTAATTATCATTTATGAAAAAATACAAATTCTGTTATTACCCCAGGTATGCCCCAAAATGCCCCGCTACAATTTTATTATTCTCTTATCATTCTTTTTATGAATCAATTAAAACATGCTTTCTCATTTTACATTCTCTAATCTTTCAAATGAACAAAATTAAATACTGAGGTAGCGACCCCATCTGACTTAAACTACGAACACATTGAAATACAAAACCACAAGTATCTTTAATTTATATACTTAAATACTTAAATTATTTATTTACCTAATAAAAGAAAAAACAACCCAGCTTGCTCACTCTCACACTCATACAGTTTAAATCCCCATTTATTTTATTTAGAGCGCTTTAAATGAAATTATTTATATAGTGAAATTGGTCGTTGGCTACTTAACCATCGGTGTCTCTCATCGCCACGTGCCGCACTGCCAATTAATTATATGTCCGAATGTATTGTCAATTCACCACATTTTTAATTTTTCTTTCTTCACTCCACTTACTTCATTCTGAGATATTGTTTCACTTATTGATGTCGGTTTGTCACTTTCTACAGTTAAAAGATTTCTTAGGGCCCACGAGTATTAGCCGGATTTATCCCAATTTACCGTTAAACCCCCTTGTTGTAATTTATCTAACACATATTCAAGATGTTCTAAATGTTCTGAAAATGTCCTTGACGCTATTAATATGTCATCAACGTATACAGTCAAAAAATTTAAGTCCTTAGGCTGTAATATCATATCTAAACATTTTATAAAGCTTGCTACACTAGTGTTTAATCCAAATGGTAAACGCTTGAACTGATAATTCTTACCATTGAAGAGAAATGCAGTATACTTCCGGTTCTCTGGTGCTAGCGGAACTTGCCAGTATCCTGTGGTCAGATCTAAAGATGCCATATATTTTACTCCACTGAATTTCTGAAAAATTTCATTTATGGGTTCCGGTGACTCCCGGTCAGGTATTATAATTTGGTTAATTTTCCTAGCACCTAAACACAACCTTACCTTTCCATCCTTCTTGATGACTACTACCAATGGATTCGAGTATGGCGATATCGATCTCTCAATAATGTCTCCTTCCATCATTCTGTCCAACTCCTCTTGTACTGCTTTCCTCTTTGAAAACGGCACTGGATAACTCCTCTGCATATAGGGTGAGTGTTCTCGAACCTTCTGCTCACATACATAGTCCCTGGCTTTTCCAGGCAACTCCGCAAACACATCTCTAAAACACTCCACAACTGCCCACAACTCCTGTCGTTGGGGACTCCCTACAACTCCACCCTCATAAAAAAAATTTATCCACCCTATTTTCCCATACTCTCTCATCACTCATATGCATCTCTCTCTCCTCATTCTCTACACTTTCACTCTCTCGACATATATTCACTCTTGTTTCTATGTCTCCATCGCCTACTCGTTTATGTATTACTTTTATTCCCATAACTTTAATCTCATTTGTCACCCTCTTAAAATTAACCCTGACTGGTTCACTCCCATTATTAAATTATACTATTTTCTTATTAAAATCTATTACTGCTTTATTTCTCTCCAAAAAATCATTCCCCAGTATTATATCTAAACTCAGTCCCTTAACTACTAGAAAAGTATTTTCAAATTCTGTTTCATTAATGTATATATTTAATTGTACCTGTCTAGTAACCCTTTTACTCCGTACTCCGGTTACCCCCACTACTGTTACACCCGCACCTGGTAATGATGGAATATGTTTATTTACCCCTTGTAACTCTACCATTACATTTTCTGAAATCACTGATATCTCACTTCCTGTATCTATTAATGTTTTAAAGTTCTTACCTTCTATGTTGACGATTACCTCTGTCAACGCGGCTTTTGTTTCCATAATTCTTGCGTCGTCCTCCTCCAACAACTCCTTTGTCTATCCATTTGTATTACATTGTTCTTATATTCCTCAATTATCTGGACCCGGTTGTCATCTGTAGACAATGGTGTGGTCCTGACTCCAATTGTCGGCCTCAGTTTTTCGTGGACGTACCCGCCACAGCTTGGTTGTATCCTCCTCTACCTCTCGTCGCATGTCCACCTCCTCTGTCGTTACCTCCGCCTCGTTGTTGTTGATTATGGTGATTGGGGGCCACGTTGCTCCGTTAGCAATCTCTCACTTTGTTGCATCTGTAACGTATTGTTCGGATAGCATAATTCTCGTATTCACAATTTAGGCATTTCCACATTCCGCCTCTATAGTTATTATTATTACTTCCACGCATCCCTCTATAAGAGTTTGGTGTTCCCCTGGACTGATGATAATTCCCGTTAGTATGTGCCGCTAGTGGATTCGGACGCCTACCCATTTCGCGGTCCCTAATATTTTGTAATACATCTAACATATTTTCTAGATCGTTTATGTCTGCTATCTCTCTCGTCATTAGAGTAATTTGTACTTCTTTGGGCAAGTGTTTACTAACATGTCTAACAAATGACCGAAACGGCAACGGCGGTTCTAGGTACTTTGCCTCATTAAATATTCTCATTACATACATGGTTAGGTGGTTGTTTATTCCCCCGAATTTCCCGGTTCCCATGATTTTACTACGTAAAATTTCCTGATCCTCTTCGGTCCAATACTTATTCCGGAATGCTGACTCGAATATTTCATAACTACTCCACTCTGTATTATGTACTTCCGCTCATATTTCGGAATTACCCTTAAAACACTTTAAAATCTTTAACAATTTTATCTCCCAACTACTGCTACTAAACTGGTTAAATTCCCTTACCCTACTCAAAAATTGCATCGGGTGTACTCTCCGGCTGTCACAATTAAATTGTTCAAGTTCTATATCATCTTTTGCTTCGCGAGTATACAGTACTCGCTCCGCAACACTATTTAAATTTTGGCTTACGGCCACATGTAATTCATCTTTAATTTCTATTATGTCTTGCTCAATTACTTTTAATTTATTGTCATTTCTGATTTCGTATTGAAGGTTATGTTTACTCATAGCCCCCATACACTCTTGCACAGATTGTTTACACATATTTTCTACCTCCTCTATTTTAATTTTTATGTCATCATTATTTTCATTAATTTTATTTATACGCTTATTTTCTATTTCTACACACTGTTCTCTGACTTGAGTTTTAATTCGGTCTGTCATCTGCTCATTTACATCATTTATCTTACTTTCAATATTTTCTGTAATTTCACTAATCTTTTCATTGAACTTACAATCTACTGATTCTAATATCTGCTCTTTAATATCATCACAGCATGTATTCATTTCATCTACTTGCTTACTAAAATTAAAATTCTGTTGTTTAATTTCATCTCTGATCTCATTCAATTTTTCAGTAAAATTATTTTTAATTTTATCATTCTGTTCATCAAATCTAGCGTCAAATTTGTTATTTTGTTCATTCATTTTAATGCCTACCTCATCAAGTTTAATATTGACATTTTTTATTTCATTGATTTCGCTTTTCTGAACGTGAAGTTTTACATTAATATTACTATTCACTGTTCTCATGAAATTATATATATCGTCCAATGACAACTCTTTTATTCTAGGTGTCGTTGGAGTAGATTCTGCTTTTGCTTTACTCATTATTACAGATTCGTCTATCAGGCTTGGAGTTGTCTCCATTCCTGAATCGTTTACATCATCTACTTTGCATAAAACATTTTCTTTGATCATATTCAGATCTGACTGAATTTCTATCTCCCACGTGACAGTTACATCACTCATACTGGCTTTACTTTCATTATTATCCATTTTTTAGTTTCTTTATGAGGTTTTCCTCTACACAAAATCAATCTTAACTGTATTCAGTATAGTATAACATAAGTATCATTTAATTCTAACTTATCTTTTATACGTAATTAGTACATATATCATGCAACCTCCAAATCATGCTCATATTCATATGTAGGTGCGGTTTATGTATAAAATTTAATTTATAAAAACTTGTCCCAGTACGGATGCGCCAATTGTGATGTTAATATTAATAAGAATTACCATATTTAAATTTTTAATAAATCCTGATCAACTTACCTTGCCAGCCCAGGTCCGTCACACGAACTGTGAAGTACAAGCGTGATTTCAAGGTTGTATGTGTCATAATAATTACTCTCATTTTCGGTTAACTATTTCAACTTCATTTTATTATTCTCTTATCATTCTTTTTATGAATCAATTAAAACATGCTTTCTCATTTTACATTCTCTAATCTTTCAAATGAACAAAATTAAATACTGAGGTAGCGACCCCATCTGACTTAAACTACGAACACATTGAAATACAAAACCACAAGTATCTTTAATATATATACTTAAATACTTAAATTATTTATATACCTAATAAAAGAAAAAACAACCCAGCTTGGTCACTCTCACACTCATACAGTTTAAATCCCCATTTATTTTATTTAGAGCGCTTTAAATGAAATTATTTATATAGTGAAATTGGTCGTTGGCTACTTAACCATCGGCATCTCTCATCGACACATGCCGCACTGTGTATATGTCCGAATGTATTGTCAATTCACCACATTTTTAATTTTCTTTCTTCACTCCACTTACGTCATTCTGAGATGTTGTTTCACTTATTGATGTCGGTTTGTCACTTTCTACAGTTAAAAGATTTCTTAGGACCCACGAGTATTAGCGTATGTCTGGCCAGACGTATGTTGTTTTGTCGGCTGCCGAGAGTGAGAACAAAGACTCCCCACTATTGTTTGTTGCTAAACAGGAAGGCACTGCCTGCAGGCTAAGAATTTTTTGTCGTCTTACAATAAGTCTGGATTGTCTATGGGCCACATGGGCTAGTGTGGTTAAACGGAGAAGATACAAGAGGCTTTGGTGGGCAGAGCCTCTGCTTGATTTCCTTCGTCTTCAGAGCACGTGGAAATAAAATCTTTATGCCTCACCATTTTCCGTAGTGTCGGTTCAGATTGTTGTGCATAGAAACTGCGCCCCGGTTTGCGTACGAGCACAGTTGTACGTAACAATCGTTCAGTTTCCAAACAAGTATCGCATTCTCCCACTACACTCCGCTCAAAAAGTTACGTCACGGTTCATTGTTTGAATACAACCTTTTTACGTGGGACTTGCAATGATGATACAGAATAAATTTTATAAAAAATAAAACCCCCTTTTTTGACACATTACAAAACAGGTTATACAGAAATCTTATTATCTACTCTTAACTATCAATTATTTTTGCTCTCGGCTTACTCATTCAGTGTGGTCATCTTTGAAATTGCTTATTAATTTATTTCAACAATGATTTTACTTTTATTTCAATTTCTTTAATCTTACTTGGCTTTAATACTTTTCTACTGCATATGCATTTTACTTTTATCAAATAAAGACTTTAATTTACTTCGATTTCAATTAGATACTGCTCTTATAGCATTTATGTTATCTTCAATCCTAATTGTTATACACGAGATATTATTCTAAATTAACAATCTGCCTTTACGCTACTATGTACAATTTAATTATTTTTATCAACAGTTCGAATGTCTTTCATTCTAGTTTTAATTATTGTCTTTCAATTGTCGGTAATTATTATGGTGTTTTCTCACATCGTTTGATGTCGTAAATTATCGGTGTGTCCTCCTCCGGTCCTCGTCCGTGTCCTTCATATCCTCAGGTCCTCTTCCAGGATTCCACTGCATGTACTGCTTACTTGTTGTCTCTCCTCACATCATGGGCTGTAGGTGTGTCCATAGAACCTCTGCATATGTGCTCTGTTACTCTGCTTTGACTTCCAGTTCGTCCTGTGACTCTTATAGTAGATTCAAGACAGCGTTGTTGACTGACATAGCCTCCAGCGGCAACGGTTGAATAAAGAAGAAGAAGCTTTAAGCTTTATTAGCACGACCTGGTATTTATAGCCACATCGTGCAAAACTCCTGTGTGAACAATATCGGTCTTGTCAGAGTTTGTCGAAAGCGTCCTTTCTCCCACTCTCGTTCGATTCACTAATTTCACTTATCTTCGCGAATTGCGAAGTCTGTTTTACACTACACTCTGCTCAATCGATCGCTAATTTTCATATGTCTATTATATGCAACTTACACTTCTTTATTATAATTATTCAGGGAGTTATTCACGTTTTTATTCATTGTACTTTCACTTTACGTCACTTTTGAATGGTTTTTAACCCTTTGCGCATCTTTATAAAATACATACTTTGGTGCATTTAGTTTTACATTATTACATTATAGTTTTCTTATAATTAAAATAATACTTAAAATCTAACATCATTTGAATAGGGGTGGTTACTGTCCAGGAACAGACAGGTTTCATGCACACAAACAAAATACACATGTACACACAGCTAGCACCAGGTGGCCAGATATGTACATATGCCTGAACGGTGCGTTCCCTATTTTTTAAACAATGCACCTTGCAATCTGAATCATGTCTATCAACCATAGATTTATTTATTTTTATTAATTCTTTTAATTATATTGGCAATGCACAATACCATATATGGTTATACTGTCACATATTGTACTTTCAAAAGTACCCTAAGGTAAATTCAGAAGCATAGTTTCCACCAAACAGGTGTTGGTATTTCAAAGAATATAGTTCTGTTTTCTTTTTGCAGGAATTGTTAAATATATATATATATATATATATATATATATATCTGTACCTCAGAGGTAAAGGGCACTATGTCAATTTTTCCGAAAATGGGATTTCATCACCAGCTTACTCTACTTTCTTTGCTCTTTCCAGAAGTATAGAACACTATGTTCAATTCCAGTTAATAAGTGAGATAGCCAAGGAGAAACAACACTATGTCCTCTGCCTACTTGGAGGTAAAAGGAAACATGTGGACATAGTGCCATATGTCTCTAAAGAATGTGAAGAAAACATAGTACCATCAGGTCATAGTGGCTTGTAGGTCATCACTACCTGGTGGTCGTTATTGAAACTTGCCTCAAGTCAGCTGTTTCTGAGTTATTATTGTGTGTTGATTGTTTTTTGTACAAGTGGTGCTGTTGTTTATTTATATTTAGTTAATCAACAGAAACGTCATGGACAACGAAATCCAAGAAAAAAGAAAGCTGATTCCAGCTAAAACAATGAAACCATGATGTTCAGGTAGACTGAAATGTAATTATAAGTTACCAGATGATGAAAGGAAAGAAATTTTTGATTCTTACTGGTGTGAGAATAGAAATATTGATGCCCAAAGGCAATTTATTAGTTCTTGTGTAGTTTGTAAACCTATCTTTTGTTCAAGAAAAGGAGGATTGAATCTAATAAAGGCAAAGAAAATACTCTTTTGAACTATTTCACGGTAAATAATAAGAAGGTTAGTGTATGCAAGACCCTGTTTCTTAACACATTAAGCATTTCGAACAAGGAAGTTGTCAATGTTCTTACAAATATTCAACAAGGCGTTTCTGTAAAACCAGATAAAAGAGGGAAAAACACTCCCAGAAACAAAACAAAACATATATCATCATTCCCAAATATGAGAGCCTTTACAGTAGAGTAAAGAGTTCAAGAGAATATTTGGGAACAGAACTAAATATTGAAAAAATGTATAACCTGTATTTAGATTATTAAAAAGAAAACAATATTGATGAAAAATGTGTTGCAAAAAAATGAGTTTATTGTGAAGTATTTAACACAAGGTTCAATCTGTCATTCAAAGCTCCAGAGATTGAGACATGCGATACTTGTGACTCATTTTGTGCTCAAGTTAAAGGAGTTTTAAATGAAACAGATAAAAATTGTGCAACGCTGAATATGATGGTCACCTTGTGGCATCACAAAGGAGATATGACTTAAAAAGTACAGATGCTGAAATGGCAAAAGAGACTTTAACTCATAAAGTTTTAACTGGTGATTTGCAGAGGTGTTTACCAACACCTTTAATAACAAACAATGTAAGCTTTTACAAAACAAAACTCTGGACTCTCAACTTTAGACTATATGATTCATCTGTTCATTGTATCATGTGGGATGAAACCAAAGGAGCTTGCAGGAGTAATGAAACAGCTTCTGCTTTATTAAAATGGGCTGACAATGTAATTCCTGGTTTAAGCGTTGAAGAAATTACTTTGTGGATTGATAATGTTATGGCCAAAACAAGAACAAGTCCATCATTATGTATTTCTTTTGGTTTATACAAAAGTATTCTCAGATTAAGCAAATAAATCAAAAATTCTTACTGAAAGAGCACACATACATGGAAGCTGATACAGTGCATGCTCTGATAGAAATGAAAAGAAAAAAGACGACTAACATGAGCATACTAACTCCTGGGGACTCTCAAAAATTAGTACGTCACACTTCTAACTAGTACTGTGTACACAACATGGAACTTGAGGACTTTAAAAATTTTGAACTTCCTTTCGTTTCAAGAAAAGTTGATGTTAATAAAAAATCTGTTCTCATGTCAAAATGTGTCCATCTACAGGCATGATAAGAAAATATGGGACAGCTTTTTTTTAAAACATCTTTTAATGAAGAATTCTGCCAAGGTGGCTTGCGAAGGTCCCGTAGAGGTCAGGAACTCTCATGGCCTACAGCTATTGAAACTGTTTCCAAACAAAGTTCAGTTTCCCTATTACCAAGAAAAAATACGTTGATCTGGTATCATTGTTATCATTTTTACCAACTGTTTGTCACAACTTTTATAGAAACTTGCCAAATTCTACCAATGCCACTGACTACCCAAAAGATGAACATGGTGAAGTTTCATGGTTTATTATTAACCATGTAACAATACTGTAAGATTGTTTTTATCAATATTTAATAATACATACTGAGTTTTACAACATACATACTGTCTTTTCTTTCCAAGTCCACTATATTCACCATTAAAAAAACTCAGAGGTACATGGCACTATGTCCAACTACAAATGTTTGTTTTATTTTTTAAATAAACTATAAAAGAATGATCCAAATTATAATTTTATTTTCTCAAAGCTAGTAGTCAAATTAGTAACTGTACAACATTTCATTAAAGAATATTCATAAATAAGCCAGCAGTAAAGAGAGAAACTGAAAAAATAAATTAAATTGCTCTCCTGTAAAATTTCATTTTTGTGACATAGTGCTCTTTACCTCCAAGGTACAGGCTATAGATACGCATATTGGTCTGGTAATTAATATATACATTGTAATGGATAATTGTACTATTTAGTGAGATGTGAAGTAATTTTAATTCAACTAAGCAATAAATTGTTGTGTTGTACATGCTATATTTGATGCCTAGGAAAGACAGGGTTATAATAAGAGCGTCTATGACTGTTGTGATTGAAATTGTATGTAATGTATCAGTTGCCACTTTGTGTGTATTGTGATGTTGTAGGTTATGTAGTTATTATATTTATTTGTTAAACTTTATTTTTAACACTGGGTAAAAAGGGGATTCCCCAACTTTCGGGCGGTCACGGCGTCACTGAACCCAGACCGTGGGATTGGCTCATCGTTAAATATGGTCAGGGCAAATTAGAATACTCGCTGCTTGATAATAGCCATAGATTGTTATCATTGTAAAGGTGGACTTAAAAATTGAACATTTGAAAAATTTGGGGGAATCTCTAATAAACTACAGTAGAAGCCCGATATAGCGCGGTTGTCGGATGACATACTTTCCCCCACGTTATAGGCGTAACCGCGGTATATCGGAAGGTGACCTGTACAGTGACAAATGATGGGGAGGGAGGACCGGGAAAAAGGCTACAGCATAATGCACTACTATATACTGTACATAAATTACGTCACCAAATGTAGAAATAAAAAATAAGAAAACTGTATTTTAATATATTTTAATCCAATGGAATATAAAATACACTATTTATACATTGCTCACTCGACCTACTGTAGGCCTAATTGTTGGTCTTAAAAAAGTCCATAATTGTTGTTTGACGGGATAATGCATAGCGTTTCTTTTCCGGGTATTGTTTTATAAACGCATGGTGCAGCAGATGAACATTATTAGATTCACTTTGCCTCTCCATCCACGAAATTACTTTGTTTATGTGTATTATCACTTCACTAACATTTGGAATAACTTCTTTCACTTCCACCCCATTTTCATTTCCATCATCGTCATCGTCTTCTTTTTCTTCGCAATTTGCATTTCGGACTGCATCGATGATATCTTTATCTCCTATACATTCTGTAACAGGCTCACCGTTATCAACTTCTGCCCAGTCATTCAAGTCATCTAGAGTGAAGTTGTAAAGCAGGGCACTACTCGCAGACTATACATCACTATTAGAGAATCCGGTGTGCCGTACTGGGTTCGGCATGTAAGGCGATGTGTTTTTAAAACGAGTGGGCTTTGACGTCACGCGCGGCCACTGCATCTCGTCGTCGTTGGGTAGGCAGACCGTTTGTTGTGTAGCAATGTTGGCACGCTCAGCTGTAATTGTGTATTCCTGTATCGGTGAGATTTCGTGGTTAGACATTACCATCAAATCTGCCTCATTTCTATTTGAACCCTCAACCAGGTCATCTGCTCTCGGCTGACGGCACTCATCGGTTCAAGACTTCGTTGCTCTTCTCTATGAGATGCTAAATAAAGTTCTGCTCCAGGTATGTATAATTTAATGTGGTTCTAAAAAAAAATATATATTTTAACCCCAAAATATATTTTCTCTGTGTTTCAGCCTTAATTATAAACGATAACTTGTGTGTGTGTGTGTATGTCAGTTTTCAATTTGGGCATTAATGCAAATTAAAGATTAACTCAATATGGATGTGAATGTTGCGGGTTAAATTGATTTCAGTAAGGAAAATGATAATGCATATCTTGCACTCAGCTGTTTTTTTTGTGTCATTAATAATTACGTGAATAACGTTCTCAATGAAATACTTAAAACTTAATTAGTGGTTAAATGAAATAAGGCACAGCTGGGGGTTCAATCCGGATTAATACGAATAAGTGGTGAGATCAAGTTCCTTATGACACCCTATACAACTCATTGCATGTCACAGGTGCTCGAACAAGGGCGAGATGGGTGTCGGGTGTAGACGACCAACTGTCCACCCTTCTGGCAGAGACGATCCTTAAGCCATGACATGCCGTCAGTCGAGACTCACGCACACAGACACACTTATGGCGCTACTCTGCCCCAGGACTTCTTGGTGTAACCGAGACTCTACTGATTAACTAAGGTTTGCTTAAGTGCACCGGACGATCCAGGTGGGACCATTCTATTTATTTAATACTATCTCAACTACCTCTACACTGTGAATCCACAGAAGCTCCCAGAAGCAGACCCATCAGGCCGCTTTCAATCGCTAAAATTTTGCAAAAACTCTCATGTTCAGTTCTGCGACTACATGTGTGGACCTTACATAATTAAGTCTAATGCAATCTATTATATCTTCTTCTAATATGTAAGAAAATTGCACACACACACAGACATCCGCAGGCCCTGCTCTAAGTTATTTTTTGGGGAGTTAAATCTATTCGAGAGTTAGTTATTTTCTGCTTTCATGTCATGCGGTCATGGCAGAATTATGGACTCAAAGGGAGGCTGTCTGATTTCTTTAAAGTGTTTAAACTATTTTCATGATCACATACGCATATTGCTTATTATGATTAATGTGGTAGTTGATTAATATTTTGAGTCTCTGGTTTGGTTGGGGGCACTTGCATTTTCCGTGTTAATTATATTGACATATTATGATGCGTAACTGAGAATTACCAAATTAGCCTTGTTAATTATATAATTGTGTATTTATTTATTCTTGTTGCAAAAAGGTTATTATGAGGGGTTTTGTACAGAAATGGTGGATGTGTGTTATATATGTTGTGTATGTGTTGGTGTGTAATTTTCACTTTTGGAGGGGAATGTGTTTGGAATTATGATATCAAAATGCTTAAAAGGTTACTAAAAGGCTAGCCTCTTTAATTCATTTTATATAGCACTCAAGGTTAGTAATTTTCAATTAGACTTTTGAATTATTCTTACAAGAATTAACTTGGACATAGCATGGCAGGATACATGCATTTATATTTAAACTTAACTTCACTCACAATCCTATGCTGTAATGAATATTAACATTTATATATATTATAACAGCACCAAATATTGACTATTTGGGGTTATATGTCACCTGCATAATAAAAGCATATTTAAATAAATTATAATAGTCAAAACTCCATTTGGATGTAGAGCATTGAAAATAATGCTTTGTAAAGCGATGCACACGTGGTCATTATGTAATCAGCTCGCTGTACAAACAAGGGCCACACCCAAACTGTTAATTATTAATATCTCGGAAACTAATAAATTAAGGCAAAATCCAAGATAGCCAAAATGTTTTCCGAAATATTAATAATGACGTGTACAAATTTTACGCAATATAATTAACAAATGAAAGAGTTAATTAATTTAATTGAATAACTTCCGTAAAAATAGAGTTACAGTAATGAGATTTTAGTATGTTGTAAAGATAATAATTTCTGACAGATTGTATATTTTAGATTTCACACAACTTGGTTTGCAACCAAGATATTGCAAAATTAAATAAGTACAGGAAATCCGGGCCGACAAAATTAGTTCCGCCGGATAATCATAATAGTATTAAAAATAGTATTAATTCTCCGTCTGTGGGAATCTAACTTCATTCTCACGGACCGAGGGAATTCAAATTTTATGTAGTAGGGAGAGTGTGTCAGCCAATCAAATCATTTGACGCAAACCCCGACCAGCGCGTGTTTTCGGACTGAAACATCACTCTTCTGCCAGTACTCATGAAGTAAAGACGTAGTTCTTCGATCCTCTCGTAACCATAGTGGTGAAGATCAATCAGAAGACTCTACGTGGTCAACACACACGCAATTACGAACACAGTAATTACAGATCAACTGTATAGCTCGTAATTGTTGCGTAAAGGCGAGATACTCTTCATTACATCAACCAAGCTTATTGTGTACTACCAGCTAGTCATAAGCATGCAAGAGATCCACCAGACTTCAAGAATACAGCAGAGAGGCCGTCTAAATCATTGGTGAACAGCTGACGAGCAGAGCTACCACTCGAGCGAAGCACACACACACACGCTGACGTGCGACGTGCGAATCGACGAGGGATAGAAACCAGTTCCAGCAGAGAGCCGTAGACGTTAAAATATTCACAAACAACAAGGAAGCAGAGTGTTGCCGAATTTTGAACTCAACGACCGAATCCAGCAGCTTTAAGCAGATTACTTTCTCTAGCGAAAGGATTGGAATCGACGAGGGAAAATCGGAACAACATCCTCTTCAATAACAGGAAAGCAAAATCCACTTATTTATTTTTCAACATCAAATTTTCTATCTTTTCATTTAAAAACATTGTAATTCAAATAATTCAGGTGCCATACAAAAATCAAAGACTCTAGTAATTAAGAATAAATTCATTGTGATAATCTGTATAGCAGTCTAAGTCATTAGTAAGCTATAGTTAAGAAATGGAAGTAGTATAAAAGCGCTATACAAATCTTAACTAACAATCTAATTATTAGTTCATACTGCAGTATAACAGAAGTCAAATCACTAGAAATGAAATAACGTGAACTGTCTGTGACTGTCACGTCTAATTTATTTTTGAAAATTATTCTAATTAATTTCAGAGTTTTATATTTTGTTTCATTGACATTTAAATTCAATTTAATTACAGAAATTTAATCAAATCAAATCAATTAATTAATTAAAATTTAAGTTGCAATTAACTCGCCAAATAACGAGTTTAGTTTCTTTTCAATTATTAACCAATCGAAAAACATTGGTCAACATTGATTCATTGTTTAGACTGTAAGGAATTGATAATATAATAACCATTTTATTCTTGTGTGTTATTGGAGTAATAAACAACGTTTTATTACCCCATATTACAGTGTTTTATTGTTGTACGATAAAGCCTACCAGTCTCACAAAACTCACCCCCTTTTAAGTAACTTATTTTGTGTGTTGTTGCAATAAATTTGAGATTACTAGCTTGCGAACTTCAAATCCAAAATCCACATGCCCTAGTCGGAAGAATCCGCAAGATCGGACAGCAGGTAGGTACTCATACACAACACGACACAACAACAACGCATATAAGTAGAGTTATAATATATATATATAATATATATATACATTATATATATATATATATATATAATCCTGCTGTTCAATTTTACTCATTGATGAGTTTACAACTTGTGATGTCATGTAAGTTTGCATGCTTAATAAAGTTCACGCTTGTTTGTTAATAGACTTTTTCATTTGCAAGTCCTGTCATTCACCTGGGGGGACATGTCTGTAATTGTAACTTAGGCCTTTGCACACTTTTGCTTCCTCTAGGTTCACCACCTAGTTCTAAATATTATGTCTATCCCCTTTACAAAAAAAATTTTATAAAAATAAAATAAAATAAAAATAAAATTCAAAACAAAATCACAAAAAAAACTTATAAAATAAAAGGGGGGTTTCACCGGCAACAGAGCAATTTCCACCGGCGATGTTTTGTTCAAAGGAACATTTCTTCCAGCAATTCTGAATCATAGCCGTACTAATACTTTCCCATGCAAGACCTATTGAATACGCAACTGTTTTCAGGTTCATTGACTTAAGGTAAATTTCCATTTCCTCATCAGAATTCACTATAGCACTCAGAAGATCACGGCGGTAATGCGCTTTAAATGCTTTTATGATGCCTTGATCTAATGGCTGGATCAGTGCTGTAGTGTTTTTCGGCAAGAACATGACTCCGATTTTCCCATCTCTTGACTGTAGCATATCAGCAGGTGGATGTGCTGGACAGTGGTCAAGGGTCAGTACAGCTTTTTCTTCGAGGTTGAGTGACCGCAGGTGGCTTCTCACAGATGGAACAAATTCTTCATGGAACCATTTACCGAAAATATCACTTGTCATCCAAGCATTTTTTGTATTACGATATGTGATGGGTAATGACATCATGTTAACATGTTGAAAGCATCTAGGATTTCGGCTTTTTCCTATACAGAGAGGTTTAACTTTGTGGCTGCCTGATTTATTTGTGGCAAACAGGAGGGTAACTCTGTCCTTATTTATTTTTAATCCAGATTTATTTATTGAATTATTCACATCCAGAGTTCTGGTAGGAAGCATTCGAAAATACAGAGCAGTTTCATCACAGTTATACACTTGATGGTCATTTAAATCGTTATCGATCATTACTTTGTTTAATGCCTGAGGAAAAAGTGCTGCAGCTTCACTGTCACATGATCGTGCTTCCCCTTCAATGCTTATCTGGCTTATACCATGACGAGATTTCCTTTGCGAAAACCACCCATCAGATGCATTAAAGTCACTGTTGCCATGTAAATCACTATGGAATTTCACAGCTTGAGCTCTAATAACTGGTCCTGACAGTGGCACACCTTCACTACGTTTTATTAAAAACCACCTGTACAGACACTCATCTAGTTCACTATCCTTACCTACTTTAGTCTTTTTTCTTTGCAACCCCACTTCACTTTCAACTGTGTTCACAAAACTTTTAAGTTTATCTTCTTCCTTCATCCACCCTCTAATTGTTCCTTCTGGGATGCCACACTCACGTGATAAACTTGCCTTTGACTCTCCGTTCTTCACACGATCAATTATTTTGAGTTTATCACTCACAGAATATGCTTTTCTTTTCTGCGACATCACAAAACTCTACACTATGCGAATTTATGACAAAGACTATACACTTTGATAAGATAATATCAGAGTATGATCTTATACTGTAATATAAGAGTATGAGGGAGAGAAGGGATTTAGTTGGCTGCTTGCCTTGGCATGAATTCTTAGAAACGTAGAGACTGTAAATACGGGGCAATTATTTATGTCTACAGGTACACTTGAACTGGCAATTCTGGCTGTTGTTTACAACGCCGTTTCCAACAACAAGCCTTTGTTTACAATAAACGCAACGCATTCCAATGTGGCTACAGAAGTCACGATAAACAATTCATAATTTACTCACTCTCTACAAGTAAGAATTTTCGCTAAAAACGGGCGACTTACTCTTCACCGTGTTATATCCGAATCCGCGGTATATCGGACCGCGCTATATCGGGCTTCTACTGTATTGAACAGCGTCTAAGCACCGAATGGGGTGGTAGACTGTCTTAAGGGCGTATAGTAGTTCACTGTTGTTACTGATGTCTTGTACACCAGTAACACCAGACCTTGTGTAAGGCTAAAGCATGATGGGCCCCATACCGTTATTAGAAAGTATTGGGATGGGTCCCACAGAGTATCAATTGAATACTCAAATAATGTTCAGGTCTTGTGGAAGCAACTGGGCGAGACAGCCCAGCCATAAAAGTACAATAGTGTAGTGAATAGGGGGTAGCTACAACACTCTAACTATGTATAAAATGTTTATCCTTGCTACAACAATATTGTGTTGTTGTAACCTAATATGAATAAATCTTGACTATAACTATTGGTATTGTAAAATTGTAATATTGTATATTCGGACACTATAAAGAATTATGTGGCAGATTTAAACTTGTGAGGGTTATTAAAAAAAATTTTTTGTTAAACTACAAATAATAACTTTGTGTTATAATAAACCTATAGAGAGTGTATCAACAAATCAGTACTTTGGTCAATGCAAATCAGTACTTCTAGGAGGAATTGAAATCAGTGCAGGGATATGGAATGTTGAAAGACCATTTAATATTTTACTTTTGTTGTCATAGATTCTGTGCAGAACAGTGAAAGCGAACCTATGCTGACTGGTTCGTCAGGGCAGAGTCGCCAACTGCCTGTCTGCCTTTACGGTGTTGGGATCCTGATGAAGGAAGACTAATAATGTCATATGGGTACATCCACAGCCAAGGTAATGCCGCCGATCAACAGGAGCGAGGTGGTCAACAGGAAAACGAGTAAGGACAATTGATAAGGGAACCCATCCATTGTTGGGAAATAGCGGGGTCTGAGTTAAGAGAACTGATCATAGTCACCTAATTGAAACAAACATGTCAATGGAGCTGATGGAGGAAGACAACACAGAGGTAAGAGAACCAGAAGTGGGACTAACAGAGATCACTGTCACAATTGAAGGTAAAGAGATTAGAGCACTAGTAGATACTGGTAGCGAAATTTCAGTTATTTTAGAGAATGTGTTAGTAGAATTAAGGGAATTAAACGCAAATATTCCAACTTTACCAGTTGCAGGGGTTACTAAAGTGGGTGTTACCGGGGTTAGAAGTAATACGTAACAAAGCAGGTTTAGTTAAATATGAAAATAAATGGGGCTGAATATGATAATAAATTCTTGGTAGTTTTAGGGTTACATTTAGAGGTTATATTAGGTAATAATTTTCTAAAACGACACAAAGCAATTATTGATTTTAACAATCGGGTGGTAGAATTGGATTATGATTTTAAACAAGTTAGGGTGAGTTTTGAACGGGTGATAGAAGTGGTGAGAATTGCAGGGATAGAAATAATCCAAAACAATCTGATGGTGGGGACACAGAGGTGAGAGTAAATGTGTGTGGAGAGAATGACGAGAGAAAGCTAGATGAAAGTGAAGAGTGAGTATGGGAGAACAGGACACTTAGTTAGGACCTAAGTCCCTAAGGACTCCACAGCATAAGGAGTTTTGGGGAGTAGTAGAAACTTTTAAGGGGGGGTTTTGGAGAGACCTGGTAAAGCCAGGAATTATGAGTGTGAGTTAAAGGTAAGGGAACATACATTCTTTGTTCAGAGAAGTTACCTCGTGCCCTATTTGAAAAGGCGAGCTGTTCAGGAGGGGTTAGATAGAATGATGACAGGTGGCTATAATTGAGTGGTCTGTGTTACCATATTCGAAGCCATTAGTTGTTGTGATAAAAACGGATGGAAGAGTGATGTTATGTCTTGATACTTGTAGAATAAACCAGATTATTATTCGTGACCGGGAATCACCCGAATTGATTGATGAAATCTTTCAAAAATTTAGTGGGGGTAAAGTATATAACATCTTTAGATTTAACCGCTATTTATTGGAAGATACCGATAGCTCCAATGTTTTGTGTACATTACACGATAAAATATCTAGCAGAATCTAACGGTTATGACAGAACAATAGTCAGTAAACTCCTACACAAAACAAACAACAGACAAAGACAGAAAACAACAAATTCATAACACTAACATACATCAACAAACAAACAGAAAAACTTGCCCACAAATTCAAAAAAGCAGGATACAGAATCGCTTACAAAACTACTAACAAAACAGAACACACACTATCAAAACGCATGCCCAAAGCACAAAACAAATTCGATCTACCCGGTGTATATAAACTAAATTGTTCAAATTGCAGTAAATTCTACATAGGCCAGACAGGACGTAGCTTCAAACAGAGATACATTGAACACACAAAAGCACTCCACACCACTACAGAATCTACCTTCGCAAACCACCTCATTGAAGCAAACCACACATATAAAAACATCGACAATAACATGAACATACTACACGTACACACAAAAGGCCGAAAACTAGACACTCTAGAACAATTAGAAATATACAAACACACAAAAACAAATAAAAACGACATCCTAAACGAACAGACACAATTCAAATCGCACGCATTATTCGAACACATCTCACCACACACACACAGCTTCAATCTTTCGAAACACTTTCTCGTCGCCAACAACAAGACGAGCAGCGCTACTAACGACAGCCTCTGATGAAGCCTTCTATAGGTGAAAGCCGGTTTAGGCTGTAAGGTAAAACTTTACGTTTTTACTTATAAAAAACTTTGTGTTCCGAGTCGTCATTATTATAGTGATAATATATAATAATATGGGACTGTCATATTAGATATGGGCATTTTGGTGCTAAGAAATGTACTCACGTGTTAAAAGAATTGTGCCTGTTTAAAAACATGGTGAGGAGGTTTAGATTTTATCGAATGCGCAAGAGAAAGAAATCAAACATTTCTTTTTGTTATATGCGGGTCCTTATGAGGTGATTGAAATTCAAATGAATAATACTTATGCATTACAAAATCCAGAGGCCAGGGAAATAATTGGTACACATAATGCAACAAATTTGAAAACTTATTGGTCAAATTAAACGATAACAGGAGTAATGTATGTTTTAACTGTTTCAGAAGGGGTTTTTCCCCCATTTTTGGGCAGTCATGGCCTCGCCAACCCTGACCATGGATTTTCATCTTTTAGGGGTGGATCATGGTTGGAGTATATCTCTGGAGTAACACCAGACAACTATGGCCCTCCTCGACGAAATTGATGTAATTAGAAATTTTAACTTTGAAGAACAGTGGAGGACCCCTGACGATCTTGGGTAGACATTGCTGTCAGCAGTGCATTGCTTTGCACAACTCAGATATCGAATACTCGTTGATTTTAAAAGTACACTAAGGTAAATTCAGAAGCATAGTTTCCACCAGACAGATGTTGCTATTTCAAAGAATTTAGTTCTGTTTTCTTTTTGCAGGAATTGTTAAAAAAAAAAATATTGTAACCAACTCCTATTATTATCCTTTATTTTTATGGTATTTATGTTTATAAATTTATTGAAACTAAGTTGTAAGATATTTGAATGTTGTAGTAGTTGACAATTGAAAGTTACTAATTTTCTAAAATAATTAAAATGTAGTATTTGAAGTTATTAAAAGTGTGTTTACAATCGCAAAAATTATAAGTGTCTGAAAAGAATTCCTTTCGATAAAAAATAACACAATTGCCTTAATATTATTTGAACAATAACGTTGCTGAAATTTAAAAATAAAGTATACTAGCTGGTCGCTTGATGACGGTGACCGTCGTGTTGATACTAGCAGCGAAACTCCTCCTCCTGGTGGACAGTTGTCTAAGTACGTAAAGTCTAGTAACGTCTGGACAATAAAATTAATAAAATACACTTCCACGTACCTGTTCGTGATTCTGGAAGTTCAGAAGTTTACTATTTCAATAAATCAATAAGCTGCCAAGACGGTTTACAAAACCAGCTTACTTTATCTACAAGGTTAGGTTACCTTGTTTAATAATGGGCGCCACACAGGTTTATTTCGGGAAAATCCCGTGGAACACCCATTAATAGAGTCAAATAATAATTTTAAAAAACTGAAATTGTGTTTATTGCCCTTATGGCAATTCAATTCAACAATATATGATTGCAACTAAAAGTTGTTTTGATTACTCTGAATGAATTATTTATCTATTTTTTAGAAATAAATCAAGTCAAGTTATGCTGCTTATAACTGGGTTTTATTTGTACCCTTGATAATGAATTCAAACAAACATAGTTAAGAGAATACATTGATATACAATTGCAGATATTTTGTTACATACCCTATATGACTGGCTCAGAGCATAAACAATAATTCTGGTTAAGTCCAGATAAACTTTACTTTAAACATTAATATTATTTATATCTTGGGCGTAAGTTCTTTGAAACACAAGAAAGAATGCTCATGCCTACACAATAGCTAATTATTTTATAATACAATATCGACTAGTAATGCCTTTTAGTTTACTAATATAAAATCGAACCTATTTTATAGGTTAGGCGTTCGTCACGCTTGCTTAATTATTCACAAAGTTATATAGTGAGATCACTTAAGACTAACATCATTCTTATACAGGATTGACAAATCCATTAAATAAATTCAGACATGGTGTGATACAGAAAATGTTTTCGTGTTATGCGTCAGTACAGATTTTGTTTACAAAACATATAGGTTAGTGCACTCAGTGTAATGGAATAAATTGTCACGCAGTTACCTCTGTGTTTTAATCTTTCGATTAAAATTCAATTAAACACTTCAATGGTCGGATTGTAATGACCATTGTTATTCACTACACACGCACTTGAACAGAGAATATTGGTCCGCTTCTGACTAAAAAGGACCTTATTTGATACTATTTAATTATTTTCTCCTGTTCGATTAGTTCCCGCACTAAATAAAATAATACTTCACTTCGATGCACTGATTTTATGTAGAGTATCTTGTAGTTACTTTTTGTTGTTGCCGAAATAATTCAATTGACGCACTATTACAATGAAGCTATCAGTTAACAAAATTTTGATGAGACGAGCGTACTTTCCGCTCTGGATGATCGTTAAAAGTGTCTAACGGTAATTAGCCGCGTTTCTTTATATACCCTCTGTTTTGATAGGGCCTAGGCAATTGTTTTATTTAGTAAGCTATTTTCTGATTGGCTTAGCCAGGCGTTACGAAAGTGACGTATTGTCTTTCCGACTGTCACTAACGGTTTTTAACTGACTTTTCGCCAGAATGATTAACAGCCATCGTTGTTGTTAGTCTTGATAAACAGATTTTTTACTTTTTATTTACAAATAATGCTAACGCATGTCACGCACTTATTATACTTGCGATCGGGGTCGTATCGCTATCAAATTAAAGGATATTTTTTCCTCTTCAATTTGATATAGTTTGACACTGGTTTATTTACACTTTCACTGACATTTTTTGATAAACAATGTTCAGGTATATGGCTTCGCGCTGTCGTCTGCTAACAAAGCCGGCGATGACTTTCTCTTATCAATACATTGTTTGTGTTCCACATCGCATTTTTCACTTAAACGTTTATGTTGGAACTCTAATATATCCGTCTTTATACTTATTTAGTGAATATTATGATTAAACCTTAACTTATACATTGCTACGAACTATACTTACTCCCTGTGACATTTTGTTTCACATTATTTTGCTCCATGCTATTAATTAATAATTGAACTATTACTTGTCTAACATATTAACAATGCTTATCACTATGTTTGGGTATAAAGATTGTTCAGTGTACGTGATTTACACTCACAGTACTTTCTACTAATCACCTTATTGATGATTGTTTGTTTTAGGCATTGCTGAGGCATACCGTTTGCATCGGATTTATGCCTTAATAATGTTTATTAGCTTACATTTCGGTACCTTGATGAGGTAGCTTACTTATATAAGGTTCCCTCTTACAAGTATTTTTACTTATCATAAGCACATTTGAGACTGTAATACAGCTTCAATCTTATATTGTGGCCATAGCTAATCTTAGTCCTTGGCATTAATAGTTACTAGTCATAGTTGATTTATTCTCAGCCAAATGCTGATGCTGGTATCACATTATTCGGCTTCTTATTTAATTGTTTTTATTAACATGTCAAATTCCCTTTAAGTTATTCACTGACTCGCTTGACAGCTTAAAGTGAATTTAATTTGTCCATTAGTTTGTGTCAGTTATAGTATGGGTTGTAGTGTCAAGCAGTGTTTAGGTTTACTGCTTCTTGTGGCACTTCTTCCTCTTTCTTCTTCCATGGTTCCTCTCTTCTTTGCTACTCTTATCATTATATTATCTACTTACATTACCGTCATGTATTTATTAAATCTAAGGGCATATGTCTAGGTTATGTAACACCTGGTCATGTTACATATACTCCCCTCTCAAAATTGATAATTTGAGAGAAAATTTGATTTTTTGATAAAATTATCATTTCATTTCAGTTTTTAGTATATTACTACTGCTTTTTGTCTTGTACTCTCTACATTGACCTTTAACATACTATTAGTGTGTTACACTAGTTTGAGTTCTTGGCTAGTGATATAACTCTTAGCTTACTAGTATTTTTTCAAGTTTCTCACATTTTAAGTTATTTAATTACAATAGGTTTCACTTCTTAAATTAACAATTTCCTGTCTTACAATAATACATTTTTCTTTCTCATTACACATCTTTATTTTTGTGATAATCTCAATGGTTCTTTCACTTTTTTACCTCACAGATTCTTTAATAATAGTCCTTGATATATTACTATATAATTCCCTAACATTTGTAGTGGGTTCGGAATCAGAGGGGCTCTATTTGGCATCCATTCTCCGCCGTTCCTCAGCTACACGTACTCAGAATCAGAGGCATCCTCATCTCTGTCTGAGACAAAATAAAAATTGCACATAGCAATAGTTGCACTATCACAACACATAAAATATAACATATCATTCATTTTTCAATAATATAACATATTCAATATAACATTCAAGGTATTAGAGGTTTCATTTGTATCACATTTCATTCTTTTATACTTTCTAACATACTTCCTTTTCACAGGTAATCATTCCTTTTCAGACTTGACATTCTCGGCCATGCTCTTTATTAGCCGTATTGTTACCTTTTTATACTAGTTGACAATTTGTTTTGGTTTACTTGAGTATTCTTAAAATTACACACTTACATTGATCATCATATAATTATGCAGTTGTTTCTTACATATAGAGTTTACAATATTTCATTCTTACAATAGTTTACAAGTTTTTCTCTCGTCAATAATTTACACTTATCCTGAATTATCAGGGTTTACAGTATTCATATATTAAATGTTTTTGTTAGATGTTCTCTGACATATCTTGTTACGTACAATATTTGGTAATTCAAGAACATTTTCTTTCTCTTCATTCCACAATAATAATAGCCATCTTTATAATTAACTCTCTTTGGTATTCTGCCTCTCTACTCCTTCAAGTGTCTGATAATTTACACTTATTCTGGATGATTTTATATAATATTTCTTAGTTTTTTGAGGGGTACTTAATATTTGACATTTAGATACAATTGTAACGATACAATTATAACACATTAGTAGTTAATATCCTTTTTTTTTCTCCTCTTCAAATATAGCATAGTAATTTTAGTTATAAAATAGTAGTATTTCCTCTCTAAATTAATCTAACATAGGAGTATTAGAGTAATTTTATGTCGCTATCTTAGGTATACTTTTGTTATATGCTACTTTTGGCTCTATATGATATAATAGATATCTTTCTTCTCATTAAATTATTTGGTTTACAATACACATTTTTCTACCATTTAGTATGATAAATCTGGCTCTTATTTAATAGGTAACAAATAGTTTGGCCTATACACTAATACTGTGCTGAACTTTGTCGTTCAGCTCTGTCATTTTTACAATCGGAGAGTGAACCGATACCTAGCGGTAAAACGATGTGAAATTAATGTATCTACCGTTGATAGTTAAGGGCAGTACAGAATTAAAGTAATAATTCGTGCTGCGCTCTTGTATGGAAATAAGATAGTCTTATTACAGTGCCCGATCGCTGTCGCTATCTGTCGGCTTGTTGAGGCATTATAAAAGCCAGGTGCCGCTACCTGTCGCCTGATTAAAGACGGGCGAAGTGCTTCACCAACTGCGTTCCTTGTGCTTGTCTCGACTTGGAATTCTAAGTGATTGCCTCGTGGTAAATTCCTTCGGTGGAGAGAAGAATTAATTCCATCTTCTACTTCTAACAACTATGGAAAGATAAGTTCTTAAACGACTGCGGTGAGTCTTAATTACATTATTTTAATTATATACTAAATTTCACGGGAGAAAACGTTTTTTTAGTAAGCCTGAGTGAGCGTGCCCACTTGTTCAATCGTGCATTCTGAGATACGTAATTGTTGTAAAGTTTTTTATAAACTAATAAAACTAGATTATTGGAGTGTCTGAATCTCGGCCCTAAAACCTAAAGTACATTAACAACAAAATAATTAAGTTTGAACTTTCATTAACACCGATGTAACGAGATTGTGTTGCACACTTAACCTATTGCACAATGCGTCGTTATTAAGTGATCAAAGGTTTTGCTAAGAATATTAGTAAAACCTTATACATATATATGGGAACTTACTCAGGCACGTTTTAAATGTAAATCATGTCACATTCAAATTAATGGTGTTCTCAAATTATATGTAGTAAGAAAACTATGTGTTTTAAATAAATTCTGCACCACGTGGTAACCACAATTTCACTCAAAGTAATAAGTTCATAAGATGTTACAAAGCCAAAATAAAATTTTATATTGCAAAAAGTAACTCACATTAGGTAAGGTTCAGTTTATAAAGAATCATAGCTAGAGAGTTTTTAAATAATGCATGTTGGCCAAAATAATTTTACCAAGTTTCATTATGTAGCACATAACTAGGTGTTGTCTTTATATATGTATTTTGGAGGGTGTCCAAACAGTGGGGGCATTTGTGTGTGGTCTCTCACTAAAAATATAATGTGTGAACAGGGTTCGCCGACCAGAGACAAAGTCCTGCTACATTGCTGAACGAATTCCATCTTAAAAGGCTCCACACTCGCCACCGAAGAGAATTAGCTCACCACAACAACAACAACATGCCAATCATAAGATCGCCACGTTACCAATAAAAGACCATCCTTCTGGACCCATAAGCAGGTGAAAAACAACCATTTATAATTAACACGTAGAATCAACATGGCACCACCAGTTATATATAACCATCAGTTTCTACCTTTCAAGTTAAACATTCATTTGGATCCCCAATTGATGGGACAGTTTAGTGTGTACACTAAGAAAAAGAATTAATTGTAAAATTTCAATATATTTATAGTAAATTGTCAGTTCAGAGACTGATATGGTTACAAGACAGCATCCAACATAAATTTCCACTCATTTCTTTATAGGGCTATCGCTACAGATTTAAAGTCAGTTTTGTTATTAGTAATTTTCTCAAGTTTAATTTACTATGCATAAAAACATATATTTTCTCTTATTTTTAAAATCAGTTTATTTCATTTGTATAAAAAGATTACTGGGGAGGTAGGCGAATTTTTAACTAGTTTCAACTAAGCTATGCATGTCGAAACACTTTTCAACTTGTTTGTCGAGACTTGTTTGTTGAGACAAGTTTGTTGAAACAAGCCGAAAGTTGAATGAACATGTCCGTCTCTGACCCAAGTGTATTTTTTTATAAGGTGCTAATATTGTGCAATTTTCTCTTTTCATTAATTGGCCCTATTTAAGTATATATAAATTCTTTATACTCATTACGATAACTGGGGGGCGTTAATTATTTTAAAACAATTTTTATTTCTCACCGGAATTAGATACTTAAGCACTTAGCCACTTAGGCACTTACTTTTGAATTTTTATCAGGTCCTGGGGACATTTGTATGCTATACATTCTCTTATACACATGACGTGCAATTAACCCACACCATGTGGGTACTATTATAAATGTAAATTTCTAATCCTAATTGGGATTATTATTATAAAAAGAAAAGTTAGAATTTATATACACCAGAAGGGTAATATAAAAAAAAGGGCGTGGCAAGAGACCTTTATGTATTTTATGTATACTGTTGTATAATGTATTTTTGTCCTGTGGAACATGTTATGTGTGTATATTTCTGTGTACATTTTGGGGGTTATAAATATTATACATTTTCTGTACTTTTGGTGGGAACTTGGGAGATATAGGGATTTATTATTCAATGTCTTTTACAACAGAAAGTTAACACATGTAGTCATGTGGGTATATCCTTTTCATTTGTTTTTAAGGGAGGTATTCTATCTCAATAATCGTGGCTGATCATTTCTTTAAGGAAATTATTTAATTTATTTAACAGTATAACAAGTATAGGAATTGTCACCTTTAAAATTTATTTAATTTGTTGAGTAATTATTTTTATTATTAATAGTAACAAGGAATGAAATCATTTATCTTCATTAATTTATATACAGTTTTATAAAAGGAACATATAAAATAAATTTTATATTTGATTAAATAGTTTAATGGGAGCTTTATTTTGAGGTTAATGATTATTTTTTATTTCAATTCATTGATGGTGTGACATAGCAATTATTTTCTACCAGGATTCAGTTAATCTTTTTCAGGTGGCCTTGTTGAGAGTGTATACTTCTTTATTTATCTATTTAAAGGGGAATTATAGATCACTGTTATTTATTTATTAGTAACTGGCTATGAGACAGAATAAATAAAAAGGGATTTGTTAATTATTTAATTCTTGAGTTTTCATTGCAAGTCCTGTCTCACTGGATCCAGCGCAATTTTTAGCTTCTCTAGGCCTTAGCCTAGTTTTAATTAACTTGTGGCCCCTCTTTACAAAAAGAAATATTCTTTTTGTTTTAACTACTCAAGATGAAGTAGGGGTTACATTTGGTAGCAGAGCGTGGTTACGATGAGGGTCAACCCGAGGGTCCTGTGGGTGTGACGGGGCTTGCAAACTTAGGAAATATTTTGGAACTTTCACAATGTTAAGTTCAAATAGAACTTAGAAAAATTTTAAAGGCCCTATATCCCAAAGTTGAAAATATTTTTGTTAGTTTTAAGGTTTGAAATATATGTATATGTACTTGCCCGCCTTGCATAGTGAATAGTGCCACGTGGTAGGAAATTTTAGAAGGGGAAATCCCTGGGCAAGACTTATCGCAGTTCGGTGCTTGGTTAGTTTGAGTTTACCTTGCCCATGTTTGGGGAGGTGTTGCTGTTTTTTTTGTGATTATGCGGTATGGCCCGATCGGCAGTCGGTTTCTTCCGATAAATGGTAGCCGGAGGTAACCTAAGAATTGGTTAAAATAAATTTTCGTGGTCGGTGTTTTGTTTTCGTGTTGTGTGTGTTGTGTGTGTGTCGCGTTCCTTTTGTCTGGTGTAATCGAGTGTGAGCAGTTCAGGTAGTGGGCTAGTTCTCGCATCGGTAGGTGGACCCGCAGTCTACTCTTTGGAAGTATAGTACGTGAGTTTTTCTTATTCTAATCTTATTATTGTCATTATGTTTGTAGGTGTTAGGTATTTGTAGGGTGTTGTGTTTTGTTGATAGTGTTTTGCGAATTGTGTAATTCTGGCGGCGTTATGCTTTCAGAAATTGCCGTCCCCCGACCACCGGGAGGAACAGAAATTGCCCCACCCTCTCACCCCAGTTCTCCAGAAATTTTCGGTGGTAGATGCATTTAAGGAGGACCAGCTGCTGGTTTTCTTGGACCTTGTCCTGCAGCTGGCAGCCTATCCGGGTATATCCGATGGGGAGGTCTTGTCCCTTATATACCCGTATTGCCAGGGTACGTTGGCACAGAAGGTCACCAACACTTGGCGTCGGGGCGGCACGGTCGACACTTTTCATGGGGAAGTGTTGGATTACTTCATATATCCTCCACGACGTTCCCAGCTTAGGTTGGATTTATTCTATCGTTATCAGGCCGACGGAGAGGCGCTGGGGGACTACGTGCAGGACATACGAAAAGCTGCCCGGGTATTAAGATTAGGGTTGACCGACACCGAAGTCCTAGATATAATTATAGGAGGACTGAATTCCCAAGACAGTTCCCGTTTAAGGTTTGGGAATCGTCCACGTTGTTTCGTGGAGATGGCCCGGTGTTGTGCTGCTTCAAATACTGTCCGACCAAAGGTCTCAGTAATTGTTCCGGTAAATCCATTTCTGCCCAAGGTGGATCCAGAGCCGATAACATCATCATCGCCTACGCCGGAAGATGAGAAGTCACTTGATGGTGGAGCTTTACCATCATCAGTAGAATTTAATTTAGACATTGCACATGGACCTGGACAGCTGGATTCCAGGTTGAGTACTGTTGAGGAAGTTGTAGTTGCGGAGAGTGGTGAAGAAGAGGAATCGAAGGAGGAGGCAGAAGAGTGGTCTGCACATGCTACACAGGGGAGTATAAGTATAAGTGTTTCGGAGGCTGCAAGTGTTTCTGAGGTTGCGGATGGACTAGGGGACGTCCAGTCTGCAAGTGTGGTAGAAGTAGATGAGGTAGAAGTTGGGGAGAAACTGGGTGGCAGCGTTGTAGAGTTTGTGGGTGAGAATGATGTAGTGTGTGAAGATGTGCAGACGCTTTCTGTAAGTATTGTTGAGGATTCCGAGGAATGGAAAGAAGTTCCAGGCGGAGTAGGGGAGCAACTACAAGATGAAGATGTGCAGTGTCGTGATGATGATTTGGATTATGTAGAGGAAGAAATAGAAACAGGGGAAATTGTAGAAGAGAAGAAGATAGAAGCAGAGGAGTTAGAGGTTGAGGATAATCCAAATCGGGGTAAACGTAGAAAAGTAAGTTACCTTGATTATAATTCAGATGAAATAAATCAGTATTGCTCTACACAAGATAGTTTCTCAGAGAGTGATGTCCACAAGGAACGGGTTCCGAAAGTTCGTCATAAAAGGGTGAGACAAAGCGGTTAATGTGTAGCGGGTAGATGTTCCCCACACTCCCAGTGGTGTTCATCTACTTCAGGGTTGCGCCCCTGCCTCCGCGAGCCTTGGTTTTCTCCACCCATCCTCATTTTCGGAGGGAACCATGTCCATTACCTTAGTCCTAGCGGTTGAACTTTCAATGATCCTTGCCCTTATCATCTTCCCAATTTTCCTACCCCTCCCCTCAGAAAACAATGTAAAAACCAAAAAACAAATAAAAATTAGAAAGGAAAAAGCAAAAAAAAAATTAGAAAAGGAAAAAGAAAAAAATATCCGAGAGGAGTCAGAGACAAGTTAGTTGGAAGAGTTGTGACTACGTGGGTAGTGAGTTTAGTGTCGTTTTCATTTTTTTGTTGTTGTAGTTTGTCGTTTATTTTTTGTAGAGTCCTGGCCATGCCGCATTCCCTAGTTGCTTTCCGTTGTAGTTTAATTTTGGTTTAAAGAGTAGGTTGTTCGAAGTTGCTGTGCTGAAGCAAACCCCCCTCGTTAGTTCTGCAGTATTGAAGACCGAGTGAAGGGATTGATGTTCGCGTGCCCTCTATGCGGTTCTCTGTCCGGCTAATACGGGCCGTCCGCCCTAGTATAGGGATGGTTTTTTTTTAACGACCAGTTAGATATGTCAAGGATATGTGATGCCTTGTTTTAGCATATGGCTGGTCAGTCCATATGTGGACAATAAAGTTATGGGCGCTCACATACCAAGGTATTAGTTACCTTGTTTTGGTCTTCGGACGCGTGTGTGAGTGGCAGCAGGAGGTGTAGGTGGTGGTCACCAGAGAGTGTGACGTATTGGGGCGGTCCTGTGGAGTTGGTCTGGCGGAGAGGGTCGCATGAGGATGGTTGCATTGGCGTTGAGATTTCCAATCCAGTAAGAAAGGGGGGGGGTAGTTGTTGTCCTGAGTAGGTATCAAGTTGGGCCTCAGTTGGTGGGCAAGCCTCAGGAGGTCAGAAGATCTATACGTAGCTAGGAATCTTTCTTTTGTCTTTTGCTGTCTCTCTCTCTTGTGCTGTATGCGGACTCTGATCAGGTCAGCATGCAGCACCCGCACACTTACATAATACATATCTTCTTTCGTCTCTTTCGTTTTCCTTTTGAATTCTGTTCTCCTGAGAGCAAGCTCAGCTGAGCCAACCCAACCACGACGTCCACCGGTATCTTTTGGGGAGAGGTACACTGCAGGGTACCCTCCTGGCCTTTAACGTTGGGGCAACTATGTTGCCCTTTTGGGGTGAGGGTGTGCTGAACTTTGTCGTTCAGCTCTGTCATTTTTACAATCGGAGAGTGAACCGATACCTAGCAGTAAAACGATGCGAAATTAATGTATCTACCGTTGATAGTTAAGGGCAGTACAGAATTAAAGTAATAATTCGTGCTGCGCTCTTGTATGGAAATAAGATAGTCTTATTACAGTGCCCGATCGCTGTCGCTATCTGTCGGCTTGTTGAGGCATTATAAAAGCCAGGTGCCGCTACCTGTCGCCTGATTAAAGACGGGTGAAGTGCTTCACCAACTGCGTTCCTTGTGCTTGTCTCGACTTGGAATTCTAAGTGATTGCCTCGTGGTAAATTCCTTCGGTGGAGAGAAGAATTAATTCCATCTTCTACTTCTAACAACTATGGAAAGATAAGTTCTTAAACGACTGCGGTGAGTCTTAATTACATTATTTTAATTATATACTAAATTTCACGGGAGAAAACGTTTTTTTAGTAAGCCTGAGTGAGCGTGCCCACTTGTTCAATCGTGCATTCTGAGATACGTAATTGTTGTAAAGTTTTTTATAAACTAATAAAACTAGATTATTGGAGTGTCTGAATCTTGGCCCTAAAACCTAAAGTACATTAACAACAAAATAATTAAGTTTGAACTTTCATTAACACCGATGTAACGAGATTGTGTTGCGCACTTAACCTATTGCACAATGCGTCGTTATTAAGTGATCAAAGGTTTTGCTAAGAATATTAGTAAAACCTTATACATATTTATGGGAACTTACTCAGGCACGTTTTAAATGTAAATCATGTCACATTCAAATTAATGGTGTTCTCAAATTATATGTAGTAAGAAAACTATGTGTTTTAAATAAATTCTGCACCACGTGGTAACCACAATTTCACTCAAAGTAATAAGTTCATAAGATGTTACAAAGCCAAAATAAAATTTTATATTGCAAAAAGTAACTCACATTAGGTGAGGTTCAGTTTATAAAGAATCATAGTTAGAGAGTTTTTAAATAAGGCATGTTGGCCAAAATAATTTTACCAAGTTTCATTATGTAGCACATAACTAGGTGTTGTCTTTATATATGTATTTTGGAGGGTGTCCAAACAGTGGGGGCATTTGTGTGTGGTCTCTCACTAAAAATATAATGTGTGAACAGGGTTCGCCGACCAGAGACAAAGTCCTGCTACATTGCTGAACGAATTCCATCTTAAAAGGCTCCACACTCGCCACCGAAGAGAATTAGCTCACCACAACAACAACAACATGCCAATCATAAGATCGCCACGTTACCAATAAAAGACCATCCTTCTGGACCCATAAGCAGGTGAAAAACAACCATTTATAATTAACACGTAGAATCAACATGGCACCACCAGTTATACATAACCATCAGTTTCTACCTTTCAAGTTAAACATTCATTTGGATCCCCAATTGATGGGACAGTTTAGTGTGTACACTAAGAAAAAGAATTAATTGTAAAATTTCAATATGTTTATAGTAAATTGTCAGTTCAGAGACTGATATGGTTACAAGACAGCATCCAACATAAATTTCCACTCATATCTTTATAGGGCTATCGCTACAGATTTAAAGTCAGTTTTGTTATTAGTAATTTTCTCAAGTTTAATTTACTATGCATAAAAACATATATTTTCTCTTATTTTTAAAATCAGTTTATTTCATTTGTATAAAAAGATTACTGGGGAGGTAGGCGAATTTTTAACTAGTTTCAACCAAGCTATGCATGTCGAAACACTTTTCAACTTGTTTGTCGAGACTTGTTTGTTGAGACAAGTTTGTTGAAACAAGCCGAAAGTTGAATGAACATGTCCGTCTCTGACCCAAGTGTATTTTTTTATAAGGTGCTAATATTGTGCAATTTTCTCTTTTCATTAATTGGCCCTATTTAAGTATATATAAATTCTTTATACTCATTACGATAACTGGGGGGCGTTAATTATTTTAAAACAATTTTTATTTCTCACCGGAATTAGATACTTAAGCACTTAGCCACTTAGGCACTTACTTTTGAATTTTTATCAGGTCCTGGGGACATTTGTATGCTATACATTCTCTTATACACATGACGTGCAATTAACCCACACCATGTGGGTACTATTATAAATGTAAATTTCTAATCCTAATTGGGATTATTATTATAAAAAGAAAAGTTAGAATTTATATACACCAGAAGGGTAATATAAAAAAAAGGGCGTGGCAAGAGACCTTTATGTATTTTATGTATACTGTTGTATAATGTAATTTTGTCCTGTGGAACATGTTATGTGTGTATATTTCTGTGTACATTTTGGGGGTTATAAATATTATACATTTTCTGTACTTTTGGTGGGAACTTGGGATATAGGGATTTATTATTCAATGTCTTTTACAACAGAAAGTTAACACATGTAGTCATGTGGGTATATCCTTTTCATTTGTTTTTAAGGGAGGTATTCTATCTCAATAATCGTGGCTGATCATTTCTTTAAGGAAATTATTTAATTTATTTAACAGTATAACAAGTATAGGAATTGTCACCTTTAAAATTTATTTAATTTGTTGAGTAATTATTTTTATTATTAATAGTAACAAGGAATGAAATCATTTATCTTCATTAATTTATATACAGTTTTATAAAAGGAACATATAAAATAAATTTTATATTTGATTAAATAGTTTAATGGGAGCTTTATTTTGAGGTTAATGATTATTTTTTATTTCAATTCATTGATGGTGTGACATAGCAATTATTTTCTACCAGGATTCAGTTAATCTTTTTCAGGTGGCCTTGTTGAGAGTGTATACTTCTTTATTTATCTATTTAAAGGGGAATTATAGATCACTGTTATTTATTTATTAGTAACTGGCTATGAGATAGAATAAATAAAAAGGGATTTGTTAATTATTTAATTCTTGAGTTTTCATTGCAAGTCCTGTCTCACTGGATCCAGCGCAATTTTTAGCTTCTCTAGGCCTTAGCCTAGTTTTAATTAACTTGTGGCCCCTCTTTACAAAAAGAAATATTCTTTTTGTTTTAACTACTCAAGATGAAGTAGGGGTTACAATACTACACACTTTTTATAACACAATATGGTAAATAGGTTTGCTATAGGCAACTAGCCACTTTCAATACCTTGGGCATAAGACATGATCCTCCTGATCTTTAATTGAATCCGTTTATGGTAGATACTTTTAAAATTTCTTATACACTAAATATTCCGGTGGTAATTGTTGTATACCACTATAATTTATCCGTTTTTAATAATAATCACATTTATTGTCTATGTATTTGGGGTTATATTGGGCTTTTCCATTCTATTGGGTTCATTGTTTGGGATAATTACGTTTCACAGGTACCCTTTTTCCTAGCTGTCTCTAGTACAACATGTTTGTGGTATTTGGCACCCTATAATAACCTCTCATGCGGTTCTTCCACTTTGCGGCTACCAGATAGTCATTGGCTCCCCGTTTTCTCGCCTTCTTCTTCTCCTCATCTTCGATATCCATGTGTCCCGTGTACTCCGGGTCTTTGTTATTATTGACGTCTAGTACCTCTTCTAACTCTGGTTGATCGTCATTAGTTTCCTGGTTGGATTTTTCCATTGATTGGTCCCTCTTCCTTCGCAATTCTTTTATTTCTTGGGCATACCCTTCAATGATCCGGTCCAGTTGTTCTTGATACGCTTTCCTTTTCTTGGAATGCCTTATTCTCCCTTTGGAAATATTTGCTTTAAGTATTTTATTGGTTATAGTCTTCTTTGTTGTAGCATATTTTATCTCTTCGTCCATCTTCATGAAGCTCCTTCGATACTCCTTCCTATAGGTCCCTTCTTTACGGTTGATGACTGGGAGATAAATCATATTAACTAGACCACTTCGAGTCATTTCGATTAATTCTTTTGTTACTCTAGTCTTCTTTGGGCGTATTATTCTTCTTTCTTCCTTTTTCTTAATAATTTTGTTCCTTTCTTCATGATTTTTAATTTTTAAATTCACTTGTTCGGTGTTTTTATTTCCGGGTAATTCTTTTGTCTCCACTTGATCATCACACATGGGCAGATTATTTTGTTCTAAGTCTTCATTCTCGGCTACTAACTCTTCCGCTTCTTTAATTACCTGAGTCTCTTTTATACCTTCGGCATTGATCTCCTTATATTGAATATCCTCCTCGTTTCTGTCAAGCTCATTTTCAGATAATAATGTATTTATGTCTCTTTGCTTTTCTGCAAGTACATTATCATTTTTCATTTCTTCCCTCCATTTCCGGTTATCCTTAACCATTGACTCGAGCTTTTTATTGTTGTCATCCATTTTTTTATGGGATTTCTTACTGTCTTCCTTTAATTCCATCATGATTTCCATGAATTCCATATACTGCGCTGTCGTGATAGGCATGGTTGTTCTTTTGTGTCTGCCGTGCTGATTATAAATATAAAAATTATTTTTATCCAATATTTTTTCAGCCTCACGTTGCTGGTCGCCAATTTGTAACCAACTCCTATTATTATCCTTTATTTTTATGGTATTTATGTTTATAAATTTATTAAAACTAAGTTGTAAGATATTTGAATGTTGTAGTAGTTGACAATTGAAAGTTACTAATTTTCTAAAATAATTAAAATGTAGTATTTGAAGTTATTAAAAGTGTGTTTACAATCGCAAAAATTATAAGTGTCTGAAAAGAATTCCTTTCGATAAAAAATAACATAATTGCCTTAATATTATTTGAACAATAACGTTGCTGAAATTTAAAAATAAAGTATACTAGCTGGTCGCTTGATCACGGTGACCGTCGTGTTGATACTAGCAGCGAAACTCCTCCTCCTGGTGGACAGTTGTCTAAGTACGTAAAGTCTAGTAACGTCTGGACAATAAAATTAATAAAATACACTTCCACGTACCTGTTCGTGATTCTGGAATTTCAGAAGTTTACTATTTCAATAAATTAATAAGCTGCCAAGACGGTTTACAAAACCAGCTTACTTTATCTACAAGGTTAGGTTACCTTGTTTAATAATGGGCGCCACACAGGTTTATTTCGGGAAAATCCCGTGGAAAACCCATTAATAGAGTCAAATAATAATTTTAAAAAACTGAAATTGTGTTTATTGCCCTTATGGCAATTCAATTCAACAATATATGATTGCAACTAAAAGTTGTTTTGATTACTCTGAATGAATTATTTATCTATTTTTTAGAAATAAATCAAGTCAAGTTATGCTGCTAATAACTGGGTTTTATTTGTACCCTTGATAATGAATTCAAACAAACATAGTTAAGAGAATACATTGATATACAATTGCAGATATTTTGTTACATACCCTATATGACTGGCTCAGAGCATAAACAATAATTCTGGTTAAGTCCAGATAAACTTTACTTTAAACATTAATATTATTTATATCTCGGGCGTAAGTTCTTTGAAACACAAGAAAGAATGCTCATGCCTACACAATAGCTAATTATTTTATAATACAATATCGACTAGTAATGCCTTTTAGTTTACTAATATAAAATCGAACCTATTTTATAGGTTAGGCGTTCGTCACGCTTGCTTAATTATTCACAAAGTTATATAGTGAGATCACTTAAGACTAACATCATTCTTATACAGGATTGACAAATCCATTAAATAAATTCAGACATGGTGTGATACAGAAAATGTTTTCGTGTTATGCGTCAGTACAGATTTTGTTTACAAAACATATAGGTTAGTGCACTCAGTGTAATGGAATAAATTGTCACGCAGTTACCTCTGTGTTTTAATATTTCGATTAAAATTCAATTAAACACTTCAATGGTCGGATTGTAATGACCATTGTTATTCACTACACACGCACTTGAACAGAGAATATTGGTCCGCTTCTGACTAAAAAGGACCTTATTTGATACTATTTAATTATTTTCTCCTGTTCGATTAGTTCCCGCACTAAATAAAATAATACTTCACTTCGATGCACTGATTTTATGTAGAGTATCTTGTAGTTACTTTTTGTTGTTGCCGAAATAATTCAATTGACGCACTATTACAATGAAGCTATTAGTTAACAAAATTTTGATGAGACGAGCGTACTTTCCGCTCTGGATGATCGTTAAAAGTGTCTAACGGTAATTAGCCGCGTTTCTTTATATACCCTCTGTTTTGATAGGGCCTAGGCAATTGTTTTATTTAGTAAGCTATTTTCTGATTGGCTTAGCCAGGTGTTACGAAAGTGACGTATTGTCTTTCCGACTGTCACTAACGGTTTTTAACCGACTTTTCGCCAGAATGATTGACAGCCATCGTTGTTGTTAGTCTTGATAAACAGATTTTTTACTTTTTATTTACAAATAATGCTAACGCATGTCACGCACTTATTATACTTGCGATCGGGGTCGTATCGCTCTCAAATTAAAGGATATTTTTTCCTCTTCAACTTGATATAGTTTGACACTGGTTTATTTACACTTTCACTGACATTTTTTGATAAACAATGTTTAGGTATATGGCTTCGCGCTGTAGTCTGCTAACAAAGCCGGCGATGACTTTCTCTTATCAATACATTGTTTGTGTTCCACATCGCATTTTTCACTTAAACGTTTATGTTGGAACTCTAATATATCCGTCTTTATACTTATTTAGTGAATATTATGATTAAACCTTAACTTATACATTGCTACGAACTATACTTACTCCCTATGACATTTTGTTTCACATTATTTTGCTCCATGCTATTAATTAATAATTGAACTATTACTTGTCTAACATATTAACAATGCTTATCACTATGTTTGGGTATAAAGATTGTTCAGTGTACGTGATTTACACTCATAGTACTTTCTACTAATCACCTTATTGATGATTGTTTGTTTTAGGCATTGCTGAGGCATACCGTTTGCATCGGATTTATGCCTTAATAATGTTTATTAGCTTACATTTCGGTACCTTGATGAGGTAGCTTACTTATATAAGGTTCCCTCTTACAAGTATTTTTACTTATCATAAGCACATTTGAGACTGTAATACAGATTCAATCTTATATTGTGGCCATAGCTAATCTTAGTCCTTGGCATTAATAGTTACTAGTCATAGTTGATTTATTCTCAGCCAAATGCTGATGCTGGTATCACATTATTCGGATTCTTATTTAATTGTTTTTATTAACATGTCAAATTCCCTTTAAGTTATTCACTGACTCGCTTGACAGCTTAAAGTGAATTTAATTTGTCCATTAGTTTGTGTCAGTTATAGTATGGGTTGTAGTGTCAAGCAGTGTTTAGGTTTACTGCTTCTTGTGGCACTTCTTCCTCTTTCTTCTTCCATGGTTCCTCTCTTCTTTGCTACTCTTATCATTATATTATCTACTTACATTACCACTCTAAGTTTTAGAGTGCCAATCGTGGATAATGACAAATGAGAGGGGGAGAGAGAGAGAGAGATAGTGTTAGAGAGGGGTGAGAGAGGGAATGAAGAGATATAATTAGAGGGAGAGAGAGAGATAGAGAGAGAGTGAGAGAGAGAGAGAGAGAGAGAGAGAGAGAGAGAGAGAGAGAGAGAGAGAGAGAGAGAGAGAGAGAGAGAGAGAGAGAGAGAGAGAGAGAGAGAGAGAGAGAGGGAGCGAAGGGTGGAAGAGTGAGAGAGGGAAGAAGGGAGACAGTGAGTGAGTGAGATGTAGAAGAGAGAGCGAGAGAGAGGGTGTGAGAGTGGGGTTATATTGAGTGATAGATCGATTTCAGGTTAGAGTGAGAGGCTGTGAGAAGGATTGGCAGGGGGAGCATGGGTGAGAGAGAAGGGTGATTGTGGACACATACATAAATTACATTATTCTATAGTACTTTTGACTATATTTTATAATATGATTACAATTATTATCCAAGTTTACCTGTTAGTAAAATTTACCAGAAACTTTTGTTTGTAACCTTTGTCAACTATCTGATTTAAGTCGTAATGTTTTACAGTATTGTGTAAATTGTATGTTTCTAAATTAGGATTGTTTGTTAACACCAGTAGGGAGTGAAACATGGTAAAAATAACTTTTAATAATTACGTAGTGAACATCCCCTAATCTGTTTTAGTTATAGGTAATATATTACTTTGCTATATGTTGACTGTTGTAGGTATAAAAAATTTATGTACCAATCTAATATCCAATTGTTGATTACTGTTTGTTTAATTAATTAAAATATCATTACATTTAGTAATTTAAATTATAATACTGTATAAATTAAGTTCTCTCATACTATAATTTGCTCGCTTTCTTAAAGATAATTTGAAGATTTAAACAAATTATCATAAGTCTTCACATATAAAATGATACATACATACGCACGCACACACTCACATCACCAGCACATTCACCCATATTTAATTGTTTCGTTATGTTTGATATTTCTATTGTATTTCATACACAGGTCCTGAAGATGACAATAAATATTGTCGAAACGTCGACGCAAAATAACTAAAATTTGTATTATTGACCAATCCTCACTAACCATCCACTAAAACATTCTTTTTATCATTCTCTTTTTTATGAATCAATTAAAACATGCCTTCTCCTTCTCTACTCTCTAACATTTCAAATGAGCAAAATACAATACTGAGGTAGCAACCCCATCTGACCAAAACCACAAACACATTGAAACACAAAACCACAAGTATCTCTTACTTCTTATAATTAAATTAAATTATTTATTAAACTAATTAAAGGCAAACCAGCGTTTTGCTCACACATAACATTCACATGTTTTCCCTTCCCCTTTTATTTAGCGCTTTTATTAGAAATTCATATAGTGATTGATTATCATATGGTTACTGTGATGATGTCGTCATGGCAGACTATGTGTTGCACTCCTTACGTCTTCTCTCACTTTTTTGTCCAAAATTAGTTCTCCCAATTTAATTTTGACAACACTGAATTGTAACTGAGTTCTCACATTTTTATACCACTTTAAATTATTTTTTAGACCACATTTTGGAAAGTTTTTAATAAATTTTCGGCTCGCGAGCCTTTTACGTTCAACCAGCTGGTTTGACTACTTGGCGCTGAGTAATTTTTCAAGATGGCTAAAATGCCTTACGGTCTGTGGCAACTTGCTTTCTCATAGGCTGATCAGGCATCACGTGATATCTTCTGGGGTGCGAGTTTGTATACCATTAACTTGCATTCTGGGGCTCGGAAAAAGTTCGTGCCAATTCATTTGTGCTGGCAGGCATACGCGCACTCGTTCACATTCCTCAGCATCAGGAATTGTAGCGTATTGAGGGGCGGACAGACCAAACGTGCAACTGGCTGCCCCGAAAGTGAATGTCGATTGTTAAAATTGAGGCCCTGTGTGGGTAATTCCCTTTCATCACATTTACAATTTAAATAAACCCAATCCCCCAATTCTGTCCCATTACAGTACCCCCCAATGAGAGGTTTTCTGCTGAAACAGAAAAACTCTCATTGCTAAAACCTAAGAGGATCAGCAAGGATATGGCGCCAACAACCCCCCTTAATTCCTTAATAATCATGGGTAATCTACCCTCCTGGTTCAGCAACTATGGCTGCACCTGAATGACGTTACTGGACTTCTCTGTTCGAGATCCCAACACCATAAAATCAGACCAGCACTCACCACAGTACCACCTAACCAGTAACATTTCGACAAAACATCAATAACTAGCCTTATACCATACCAGATCCTCAACCGATATATCTCCCCTTTTAAATATACTGGATTGCCTTTAGCAAAGTACTGGTTGCATACATGTTTTCATTACTAACTTAAATACAAGATCTCTAAATATTCATCCTTAATGTAACCTTCACATAAACATTTCATATTTACCTTTAAATAAAATTTACTCCCATTTCTCAACCTTTAATTGTTTGCTTGACATTATTATTTCAAATCAAATTAAATTATTCAATTTCTTTTATGAATTTGCTAACTGCTATAATTTTTTTTTTATTGTTCGACTAAGCTTTTCGTCATTACTGACATCTTCAGGTCTTAAACAACCATTGCGAACAATGTCGAACAATAAAAAAAAAATTATAGCAGTTAGCAAATTCATAAAAGAAATAGTAAGGATGGCTGCTAATTTAAACAATACGAAGAATAAATTATTCAAATTTCATTCAAGTAGTGAAATAAATCTAAGTCCAATACCAACGATCCACATTAAAGTTAATTTACATAATCTCTTTCAATTAATTATTTTAATCGCAATTTTCAAAATTCAAAGTCTTTAAATGAATATCACTATAATATTGATGACTCGGAACACAAAGTTTTTTATAAGTAAAAACGTAAAGTTTTACCTTACAGCCTAAACCGGCTTTCACCTATAGAAGGCTTGTATATATAGAAGCCTTCTATAGGTGAAAGCCGGTTTAGGCTGTAAGGTAAAACTTTACGTTTTTACTTATAAAAAACTTTGTGTTCCGAGTCGTCAATATTATAGTGATATTTAGTTAAGTAACGGACACGTCATGGACAACGAAATCCAAGTCTTTAAATGAATTTAATTTTCCTTAGAAATCCTCATAATTAGATGCTATCAATCATAATAAACAAAAAAATAAAATAAACAACTTATCTCTATCATCAACTCCATTACCACTACATTTGGTTACAAAACATATCATATAAACACTATTACTCAGCTGATACCTCATCAACATACATCAGCATACATAATCTTTACTTTCAAAGAAAATTAGTTTTTTTTTTTTTACTTTCAGAAATACATATTCTGACAATTAATAAAAGAAACAAAATTACCAAATTAAATTAATTAATAAAAGAACCTATGAATTAATTACATGAGACATACTATATATTTCACCAGTAATCAGCTGATGTCGTATTCCCAGGTGAATAACCATACTTCAGCCACACTAAATACAAATAACACAAATACACAACATTATTCAATTTAACTCATAACATGTCCTTGGTGATTATACAATCATTACAACATAGAGTCTGGTCTCGTACTTAAAATCATTTGTTCTCATAAGTGAATGTTCATCACTAATCATTGAATCATTAACTTATAGTAAACATTACTGAACAGGAACTGGGCCATCAACCACCAACTCTCTAGTTAGAGTAAGTAAACTGGATTGTCCTGCTGTTACAGTGGTCGTTACCTCTCACTGATTTCTCAGCTACTTCTCCTACTTCATCATTTTATTATTTCCCCCCTTATACCCAGTTACAATTAGGTAAATAACCTGCCGGGTAAACCGGATCAAGTATTTACCTGGTTGCATAAACACTCTATTGTTTATGCCCCTGGCTTGTAACAGCCAGCTCCTTTTCCACACACACTATTATTTCCTGATGGTGGACTGTAGCGCCCATTTGCATCCACAAGAACTGAAGTTTAATTAGGGTGTAGACGCTTCCTACCCCATTCTTGTTTCAGCGTTATAAAAATTCGGCATTACTGATGTCCGAGGACACCAGTAATCCTACTAAATATTATTTATACACCCTTAATACGGCACTACCAACCCCTATGATGGTAGCCGCTGTTCCATAGTTGCGGTGATTCCCCGTCATTACCCCCCCCTCGGTTGATTTCTAAATTCACCAATTTTGAAAATAAAAACAAGTATGGCTAGGATACAATCTGCCTAACCACACTTACTACCAATAATCCAAATCCACGGTCAGGGTTCGGTGACTCCATGACCGCCCGAAAGTGGGGAATCACGAGTAAAATATATATATGTGATATCAGAGGCGTAGCCAGGATTTTCTCTAGGGGGGCTAAGTAGGGGCAGCCGTACACGACAAGTTGAATAATCGCGCAGTGGGGGGGCACCCCAAAGGGATTCGTTCTGGCTGACTCTCAGTGACAGACCCATTTGTTATCTATGTACAGAAGATTCTATTATTATTAAATTATATTTATATACATAACAAATAGTGGAGGAAGGATAACCACTTAAAAACTTTTCTCTTGGCTAGTGTGCAAGGTAAGGCTCCAGAAGCTCCCTGGATTAGAGACAAATGGTACTAGTTTGGGTCTTGGTGGAGGTCCGTATTGGTCTCTGCACCATATTGGCAATTAACACACCTCTGAGACATTCCAGCCATAGTAGAATCAAGTGTGGGAGGTAGTAAATGGACTGGTGAAACTTTTTCTGTCCACTGGTCAGTTTTTTATGTAACTTTTACGTGAGATGCATTTATTTATGTGGGAGACTGTTATGCAAAAGGGGATTATTGCGGGGTTACTGATGCCGCATTGAGTTTTCAGTTTATAATGATTAACCTAGAACTGACTGATGCCGAAACCTTTCATAAAGACCATCTGAGAATTTTTAAGTGACATTAAATAAAGTGTACATAAACAGATTAATTAGATTTATAAGATGTATTTTAATATTTTGAACTTACAGAATATTGCAACATTCATAATGCTAATCGTCGAGGCTGTGTTTTAATTTCTTCTTGTACTTTTATTTCCCAATGAATGTTTAGACTAGCTAAATCATTCAGTCGATCTTCTGCTACCATATTTCTCAAATAATTTTTAAGCCTTTTTAAAGTTGAAAACGATCTCTCAGGAGTGACTGTAGCTACTGGCAAAGTAACAAATATTTTTAATAAATTAAAACTATTTGGAAACAGATTCTTATTTCAATCAATAATAGATTGCATAGCATGAAGGTTTATTTGATGAATCACAATATTTTGCAAACCACAATAAATACTCACTAAGGCCAACTTCATCGTTTGGAACGTTCATATTGTTTTTATAAAAACTTATCAAGGATTTAAAACTTTTGTTGTTTTCTGTTGTAGGAAATTGGCCAGTTGGAATCAAACATTGAAATGATTCTAATATTTTACGATGATTTAAAAATCTGCATTTTAATTGAAAAATTACATAATCCAAACAAGGAATAAAAATTGTAGTTCTGTAAAACATTTCCGGAGAGTTTGAATCTATATTGCTTCTATATGTTTGTTTTCCTGCTATTCTTGGTGTGGTGATATGGTTATTAAATAAATTACTAATAAGCTTTTCTGCTTTATCATAAATAATTTTAAATTCGTCTTCAGAGTTTAAGCGAATGTTTCCAAAAATTGATTCAACTTTTGCAACGTGTTCAATTACAGCACATAAATCAATATTCTCACTTTGCATGTATTTACATAATGGTAATGTGAAGCTAAATATTTTTTCTATTACAAATAATGAAATTAAGAAAGTTGATTTCTGAATTCCGGTATGTAATAAATCTGCCAACGAGGATGTTGATTTATCCTTCCAGGAACTTATTTCTTCCAATGCATACAGCATGGGCTCCAACAATTGCACCATAATGATAACAGAATCATGTCTTCAACCCAGCGCGTAGGGCACATTTGTTTCAATTTTTGTCGGTTTAATTCTGGTGCGTATTCCTCAATTTTATTAGAGAGTACGGAATTCCTTTTTGATGATTCAAAAAATGAATAAATCTTTTCTACTATTTCAAGACAATTGTTTATTTCCCAAATTTTTGAAGCATGGGATAGAACTAAATTTAATGAGTGACCAACACAATGAACAAAAACTGCTGTCGGATATTTTTGAACACCCTCATGTTCGCCAGTATTCACTGGAGCACCATCGTAGCCTTGACCTCAAAGATATTTTAAATCAATCCCAAATTTTTCTATTGAAGATAACAGCGTTGCTGCTAAATCTTTTCCAGTTGTAGAAGTAAGAGGGACAAACTGAAGAAAGTGGTCACAAATTTTTTTTGTATTTTCATTAAAATATCTTACACATATGGAATACTGTTGAATACAACTAATATCTGCAGTTTCATCTGCTAAAACTGTAAAACACTGCGCTTCATATATCTGAGATACAAGCTTTTTTATTATTATTTTGTTACAACAATTTATGATTTGGTTTTGTCTGTCTGGGCTTATATATATTGCGTTCTTATTGCAAGTTAATAAGTGATTTTTTAATATTTCGTCTCCAGCTTGAATTCGTAAACGAAGCAATGCTCTAAAATTTCCTTCTCCCTTAATTCCATCTTCATTAATGTCAAAAATTCCAGAATGACGGTGTCCACGTAACAGCCAACCATTTCTTCCGCATGCAATAACAGTTTGTATTATAGGTACGAGTTTCTTTCTATTTGCTTCAATTTGTTTTAAATTTTCACGGTCTATTTGAAAATTGACAGGTAATTGCTTTCACCGATGTTCCCTTTTCAAGTATTCCATGCAACTCATTGCTTCAATGTGATACTTGCACTGAGTATGGTAACTGAATTCAGTTGTAGCATGCTTCCAGTCTTTGTAAGGTTTTTTTACTAAAGTTCCCGTTTGTTGGGAATGTCTGTAACCGACTTCTTCCTTTGCAAAGAAAACACAAAATTTGCAATAAGCTCCATCATCAATAGCGGAATACGTTAACCATGCATAATTTTTTATCCAGTTTTTTTTTAAAAACGACGCGCTTTTGATTATTATAAGTAGTAGATGGAAACTTATAAGTGTCATTTGGTATCCATAATTTATCAATTAAATCAAGTTTTTCATTATTATTTAACTTATTATTAACATAATTTGAAATATCATATAAACTTGTGTTACTTGGATTTTGAATTTCACTCCCTGAAGAACCATTTTCAACAGTTGTTTCATTGACAACATTTTCATTATTAGTGATTGATGAATGACCTTCTGAAGAATTATTTTCATTGGTTGGAGAAATTTTGTTCTTTTTTTGGAAGTAGTCAAAAAGTGTATTTGTGTCTTTTCTTTTCATCATGATGACTATGGGCAAACTGAAAAATAATTATGAAAGAATTAAAGAAATACTTTTTATTTAACCTTCTAATTTAAGAGAGAATGTAAAATTTATTTAGCTACTTTTAAATTGTAGTTTAGATTAGCAATGAAAACAAATTCATCTTTTAAATTATTGAAAACCAGCATGGCAACTAATATTAATGTTTTTCTTCTCTCCGCTAAGGAGTAAGAAATTTCACAAACAATTAAATTTTAGTGTAAATAGCTATTGATAATCACTGTGTTACAATAAATTTTTGTCTGTAGTGAAAATATGTGTACTTTGTGTATTTTTGTATCCTGAATTCAAATTTTAACGCCAAAAATGGCATATCAGGGATAGTTTTATAGATACAGAAACATTCAGTCTTAGTTTCTCTTTAGGTCCCTAGCATACAGGTAATGTATAACTAGTAAAGTTGGCTACATTGATTTGGTAACCATTGTTGGACTGTAAACTGTAAGCTATATTCCTTTGAAGTTCAATAAATTCTTAAAATACACAAAAGTGTTGAGTGCTTGTATTGTTTTCTCATTTTAATTGTATTCTAGAATTTATAACAAAATTGCTGTAAAACATTTCCTTCATTCTCTTCTTATGTTCATATGCTAGTCAAAGGTTAAAATCACTGTTACAATTGTCATGATACTATTAAAATTAAATAGTAACACTTATTATAATCATTCTAACCTCTAATAATATAAAAAAAGTAAGTAAAATTTAAAATTAAAAAATCAAGAACTATCCGTGATAGAAAAAATCAAAGCATAGATCTGAATTCAGCTTAAAAATGCCTGTAAGTCACCAAATTTTTATCCAGTAAAAATGAATTTTTGTTTTTTTGTAACAGTGATTTGCCCTCTAGGCTATTATTTGGTTCTAAGAACAAAGAAACGTAACTGGAAACGCGCCGCTTGTTTGTATTTTCGTTTACACGGCGCATATTATTGAAAGCGTTTGAGTCAAAAGGGCATTTTAACTTTTAGGTTTGCCGAATGGCGAATGGGTATACATCGTGTAAACGTCTCACATTGACGAGCTAAGCCTACATGTGCGTGGCGCGGTTTGCGATAATTGTGTTAAAACGCGTTGTCTATTCTGTTATATACATAATTATTAAATTTAACTTACACTTACCTAATAAAATTACTTTTAACACTTCTCCACGTGCTCACTTACTAGACTTAATAAAATTACTTTTAACACTTTTCCACGTGCTCACTTTGCTCACTCACTACGTATGGCAGCCTGCAATGGTTCCGGCGAGTGGAGTGGGGAGCACAGAGTACGAATAAACTGTGTGGTGTACAGCACAGAGTTATTTCGTACTCTGTGGTGGGGAGCGCAGATAGCCCACTTGATGCGCGATGCCCACTTCTCACTTGAACACGCACATTTTGCTTTCCGCACTTTATCAGACACCGTGCAATAACTTTGTATTATACTATACAGTCCTATATATTTCGTACTATACTACATATTTTTTATTATTATTGTTATTATTATTATTATTATTACAATTATTCCAGGGGGGCTGCAGCCCAATAGCCCCCCTTGGCTACGCCGCTGTGTGATACAATTTAAATTGAAAATTTACAATTCTCGTTACCTGGAGTTCCCAGTATTGATTATGTGCTCTAGCACCATTCATTTTCTTTCTTAACTTTCCTTATTGTGACTTTCATTAACATAAAATAGTGAGTACAACAAAATATTTGTTTGATTTTCTAAACTAATCTATTCATATTTATACAAAATAGCACCATAAAAATTTTTAATTTAATTTATAAGGGCCCATTTGAAAACCCCATTTGGACCTCACTGGCCCAAGAACTTGGTAAACATTACCATTTCCATTCACACACTCACTCGTACATTATCTATACACATTTTTTTTTAAATCATTCACACCTCCATTCACATGTTAATTTCTATTCTTCTCATTTCTTTCTCACACTTCCTAAAGGGATCAGCCAAAATATGATTGATAAAGCGGGGGTCGGTGATGGTCAGACACCATACGTACACGAATATGAGCTCAAAACACTTTTGACAGCCCTGAAGGAACTTTCTAAGAGACTCTGAAACCGACCCCGTTATTCTTACTCTACACTTACACATTACTATGCCTATTACTATTATTATTTGGTGCTTACACTGAACTTGTCATTTGCAGATCATAATTTACAAACGATACTGGTAATATATATATATTGCAACATAACAAATTGCAAATTTAATATAATTTAAATTTGTGGAGCCCCACGATCTTGGAGCGCCAAATATGCAACAATACATATACATAAATACATATACATATACACAACTTTAGCGTGACCGGTCTCACGTTCAAGATTGACAAATTATGTAACAATATAACATTTAAATTGGGTTTCAGGTGTATCTGCAATAAGAACTCTATGTACTTGTAATGGTATTTCCAATTTATTTGATATTATTAAAAATTGTGCACATGGCACTGACTTCGATTTAAAACATTCGTTATTATGCCGTAAGGCTTATGTTATATACATCCTTACTGACTAAATATTCTATTCTACTAATCATTGTATTAAAGAAAAATCTCATTTTCAGACTACTCAGTCAATTAATGTGTTTCGAAACATCAATATTTAAATCTCTTTTTATATATTGTAATGTACTCAAAATATTAATAGTTATTGAATTTATCTTTTGTTTCTCAGTACTGTTTTATCTCAAATACTAATTGTTTTCATTTAAATGCTTTGTATTCATTTTATTTCGTATTAATTTGAGCTCTTGTTACGTTAATCGTATTTCTAAAACATCTATGATTTTAATTCTACTTTACAAGAAACATTGGGTCTTACTTTTAAATAAAATAGAAATGTCTTTAATTGTCTTTGAATTCATTGTACGATTAAGATATAAATAAGTTGATTATCACCTTATTGTCGTCAATCATACTCGTTCATTTTGATCCATCTGTAGTCGTCCTCGTCTCGCACTCCAGCATCGGCTGTCTCTCTTCTCCTCTTGTCCAGCGTCATATCACTTCTTCTTGTCCAGCGTCGAATCACTCTCTGGAACTCTCCTCTTGTCCAGCATCGTATCACTCTCTGGAACTCTCCTCGTGCTGTTTCTGACGTCAATGGATCTTCTTATGTAATTCTTCTTATGTACTGCTGTTATTATTTACAAATGATTGTATTTACAACTTAGTTACATAGTTGTATGTAACTGGAAAATTTAAACTATTTACAAAAAAATAAATACGCCGTGCGGACGGGCATAAGCTCCCGCTGCACCGTGGATGATTTAAGAAAGAGAACCACTGTAGCTTGTGTGTCCTATTTATACCCATGTCTTGGTCGACACCTGCAGTGGTACGAAATCGACATGTCAGAAACTGTCTCTGGATTCAGTTCCCCCACTCTTTGTCAAATTCGCTATTTCTTATATTTCTGCGAATTGCAGAGTCCTGTAAGTATACTCTTATACTTATCTTATAACTATTTTTACAACACATGTTCACTGTAATTTTGGGTATTGCAACTTAACCCTTTCGATTTGTACACAGTTATTTCACTATTACACTCGTACGGTGTGGCGCTTTCGCGTGGTTTTCGTACACAGTATTTAGTAAATTTTATTACATTTTATTGTGTTTTTGGATTTTAATTCTTAATTATAGTTTATGAATAATTACGGAAAAACAGTAATTGTGCAATTATTCATCTTGGGGTGGTAAACTCGCCTGCAGAGACCTGCGTTCACACACACTAGCAAAATACTGGTGTACACACTTTCAGTTACATTTGTGTGTGTGTGCACGTCGATTCAGGTCGAAACACCTGTTCATATTTTTGTCTGAGCCAAGCTTGCAATCCCTGACATGCTTATTTCTAATATATTATTAATTATTTACAGTTTATTAGGTAAATTTAAATTTTTATATTCAATGCTCAGTACATCACTTATTTGTACTGTCGCATTATCCCTCTGCTTGGTAACAAAAAAAAATTTAATAAATTAATTATAATAATTTTTTTTTTATTATTATTATATTTGCAAAAAAAAATGTAACAAATAATAAAGAATAATATTTGTCATCTCACCCTTAATTGGAGTGTATACAAATGTCTTACCTCCCCTCTTAATACGCTCACTGCTCGTGACCTTGTAGTAGGGTGGCTTTAACAAACAGCTGATCTGACTGGTTTCATTGACCTCGTTGTTTTCACGTGTAGAACTTCCTAAATGACGTTGCGTGGAATTTACCAATTTCTTTCTTCTGTATCTCATCATATACGATGAAAGTGTGTTGTCCTACTCGCTGTCTTAACGTATACGGTCCATTATAAAGTCTGAAGAATTTCTTCGCCGTATTATCACTCCGTTTTCCCACTGGATTTGCTTTGAGTAGTATACTTTCTCCCACGTTGAATTGTTGTAGCTTGTGAGTTAGATTAAATCTCTCTACTCTCTTTTTACCTCTTTCTCTTATTCGTTGCTTTGCGTATTCAATTTTCACACTTATTGGTACCGGTACATTTTGGTTATTAGGTTTGTTTATATACTTAGTCCAAAATCTGTTTGGCTTCTTATCTTCTTCTAATTCCATGGGAGTATATCCTGTTGCTTCACTATAATTTTCGTTAATGGCTTTTTCAAGAAAGGGTAAATATTCTGCCCATTTATTGTGTTGATCATGGCAATATATTCGTAAATATTTACCTAATTCTTTGTTAACTCTCTCAGCAAGGTTTCCTTGAGGATGTCTTATGGATGTGAGTACAGGTTGTATTCCATTTTCCCTTAACGTCATCTCCCATTTTTCACTTTGGAATTGTACACCTTGATCACTGAGTATCTTCTTCATTTTTCCATATAACGGAATATATTTCTGCAGTAGTATCTTTAGAACAACTTTGGTTGTGGGTCGCATAATTGGGTACAGTCGGACTGCCTTGGAAAACACATCGATACATACCAATATATGCTTCACACCTCGACTTCATCGTGGTAGTGGTCCCAGAAAATCTACTGCAATTAGCTCTCCTTTGTTCTCCTTCTGTATACTCTGCATTCCTACATATGTGTGTAAATTCGGTCCTTAATTTTACATTATCTTACTCATACATTCTTACCTTTGCTTCTAATCTTCCTTAACTCTTTTCTTAACATGACATTACTTTATCTAATACATTACTTATACAATACATTAACATTCATTACCTTTTATTACATTTCTTTAACATTACCTTTCTGATCGCTACTACTTTCCTGAAATACACTTCCGTAACAGAATACTCTTTTAGCTTTGTAGTGTGTCGCATGATCGGTTACAGAGGAACTGTCTTGGAAAACAACGATATTTTTCTCGAAGTCCTTAATCCTAAGTAGTCTCTGCCCATTTGACTTTTCACTCTTGCTTTCTTCTGTGTCCTTGTATCTCCATTAAGTGTTCGCTTGATCAGCCGTTCTAACAATTATGGCAATTATTTCCATTCCTAACCCTTTCTTCATATTAATAACAACAATAACATCTTTTACCATTACTTTCTTAAATATTTCTCTACGCTATCATTCCTTACCATCAATAATATATTTCTTAATTAACCCTTTAAAATAATATTCCTTATTTCTTTTCACTAATATTCCTTTTTATTTGCTATCATATCCTTAATAAATAACATTCCTTAATTATATTCTCTATCTTATTATACATATTATTTCTTATTATTAATAATTAATAGTTATATTATTTTATTTTAAAAATAATTATTCATTCCATTTGGGTATTGAGTTCTGAGTTCAGTGTGTCATTCGATCTTACACCCCTCGTTATAACAATTGCATTGTCCGTCGTCTACCGGACGTATATTGTTCCTTTGTAGCGTAGTCGCCGTGCTTACCATTGTTCTCACCCTCCTGTAAACAACGTCCGCGTTCCATTGTATTACTGCGACGTTTGTTTTTATCGTAGAAGTCACCTGTTCATAGGGTAACATTTTCGTTTTGCCTCTCTTTCTCTCTGCACGTTCCATAATTCTCTCATCATGAATGCATTGCGTATGTTCAGTCTGCTTGAGGCCCATATAAACAGCTGTCGACTGTTTTATCATACGTCGTTTATGATAACCTCTGTAGTTTTCATACTTACAGTTATAATAATAGTTATTATAGTTATCGTTCGCTTTATACTTACAGTATCGTGCGTATATCTAACATCATATTTACCACAATTTTGTGTAGTGTTTCGTATAGATAACTTACTACGTTTCTTGTTATACCTACAGTGATATTTATCTCCGTAAGTGTGGTGTCTTAAGTGTTTCATCTTATGTGACTTACTAGTGTGTGTGTGTGTGTGTGTGTCTCACAATAGGGATATCGCCATTAATAAGGTATGTTTTATTAACCTTTATTTGCTTCTCCTCCTTAATGTTAATTACTTTTTTATAACTATCGTTAGTAATTACACACGTATTTTCAATCTTATTTTTAATTCTTATGGTTTGTTTATATTCTACTGCCGCAATGTGCGTATTAGAATCGTCAATTCTTTCTAGTAATTCCTCTTTTGCTTTCCTTTCTTCTCTTAATTTTTCGGTCTGTTTTGTAAAAAATTCTGTTAACTCTTCTATTTGCGTTCTAATATTATTTTCTTTTACTTTTTCTGTTTGTTTGTTCTCTACTTCACCAAATACGGCTTGCATCATAGCTTGAAGTGCTTCTCCCATCCTTAAACTTCCTGATATTGCCATGGTGAATTATTATTAAAATATTTATTTATTAGTAATTCCTTAACACTTATTATTGATAACCGTTCCCTACTTATTTATTTGTTTCTTTATTTTTATTAATAGTTATTATTAATACTCATTACAGTTACACCTGTTACATAGACAAATAATATTATTCGTGGGCGCCAGCTGTGTGATTACACAACAATTAACATTACATTCAATTACTGTTTAATATAAATAATTATTACATATAATACATTTTTTATTTAATACACTCTTATATTTTAGAGCAACCATTCAGCTATATAAAAAAATTTTAATAGTTAAATGATGGGGATCGGGCCATACGTTCATGGGCTAAAATTTATGTAACAAATTTTTGTACATAAATTTAGGCATGTCGTGCCCCACGTCCAGGGCGACAAATATATGCAACGTATTTAAACGTTGTTAAATTTAATTGCAAATACAAATACACTTCTATTTGTGTTTGTGGAGCCCCACGATCTTGGAGCGCCAAATTTATGCAACATAACAAATTGCCAATTTAATATAATTTAAATTTGTGGAGCCCGACGATCTTGGAGCGCCAAATATGCAACAATACATATACATATACACAATTTTAGCGTGACCGGTCTCACGTTCAAGATTGACAAATTATGTAACAATATAACATTTAAATTGGGTTTCAGGTGTATCTGCAATAAGAACTCTATGTACTTGTAATGGTATTTCCAATTTATTTGATATTATTAAAAATTGTGCACATGGCACTGACTTCGATTTAAAATATTCGTTATTATGCCGTAAGGCTTATGTTATATACATCCTTACTGACTAAATATTCTATTCTACTAATCATTGTATTAAAGAAAAATCTCATTTTCAGACTACTCAGTCAATTAATGTGTTTCAAAATATCAATATTTAAATCTCTTTTTATATATTGTAATCTACTCAAAATATTAATAGTTATTGAATTTATCTTTTGTTTCTCAGTACTGTTTTATCTCAAATACTAATTGTTTTCATTTAAATGCTTTGTATTCATTTTATTTCGTATTAATTTGAGCTCTTGTTACGTTAATCGTATTTCTAAAACATCTATGATTTTAATTCTACTTTACAAGAAACATTGGGTCTTACTTTTAAATAAAATAGAAATGTCTTTAATTGTCTTTGAATTCATTGTACGATTAAGATATAAATAAGTTGATTATCACCTTATTGTCGTCAATCATACTCGTTCATTTTGATCCATCTGTAGTCGTCCTCGTCTCGCACTCCAGCATCGGCTGTCTCTCTTCTCCTCTTGTCCAGCGTCATATCACTTCTTCTTGTCCAGCGTCGAATCACTCTCTGGAACTCTCCTCTTGTCCAGCATCGTATCACTCTCTGGAACTCTCCTCGTGCTGTTTCTGACGTCAATGGATCTTCTTATGTAATTCTTCTTATGTACTGCTGTTATTATTTACAAATGATTGTATTTACAACTTAGTTACATAGTTGTATGTAACTGGAAAATTTAAACTATTTACAAAAAAATAAATACGCCGTGCGGACGGGCATAAGCTCCCGCTGCACCGTGGATGATTTAAGAAAGAGAACCACTGTAGCTTGTGTGTCCTATTTATACCCATGTCTTGGTCGACACCTGCAGTGGTACGAAATCGACATGTCAGAAACTGTCTCTGGATTCAGTTCCCCCACTCTTTGTCAAATTCGCTATTTCTTATATTTCTGCGAATTGCAGAGTCCTGTAAGTATACTCTTATACTTATCTTATAACTATTTTTACAACACATGTTCACTGTAATTTTGGGTATTGCAACTTAACCCTTTCGATTTGTACACAGTTATTTCACTATTACACTCGTACGGTGTGGCGCTTTCGCGTGGTTTTCGTACACAGTATTTAGTAAATTTTATTACATTTTATTGTGTTTTTGGATTTTAATTCTTAATTATAGTTTATGAATAATTACGGAAAAACAGTAATTGTGCAATTATTCATCTTGGGGTGGTAAACTCGCCTGCAGAGACCTGCGTTCACACACACTAGCAAAATACTGGTGTACACACTTTCAGTTACATTTGTGTGTGTGTGCACGTCGATTCAGGTCGAAACACCTGTTCATATTTTTGTCTGAGCCAAGCTTGCAATCCCTGACATGCTTATTTCTAATATATTATTAATTATTTACAGTTTATTAGGTAAATTTAAATTTTTATATTCAATGCTCAGTACATCACTTATTTGTACTGTCGCAATATATATATATATATACTTGAGAATTGCCTCATTCTATATTTAATGCACTCTCTCGGGCAATTGTTTGTACGTGGTGTGGTGCCAATTTATGCACCTTGAGTGTACAAAATTTATTTCCACGTACCTTAGGGGTCCCCCTCCCCGTTCAATAATACAGTTGAACTTCTAGTTGTTACCAATTTTGTGAAGCCGGACCATCGTTGTTTTCACCACCCAAAGGAAGTTACCGCCAACCATGGTCCGCCTCCAAACAGCCAAAACCCACGGTCAGGGTTGGTAAGTCCGTGACCGCCCGAAAATGGGGGAGAGTCCTTTCTGGAAACAAACAAAACATATTAAAATTCAATTACTTATTTTGACCAATATAATTTCAAATTTGTAGCGTTCTGTGTACCCACTATCTCCTGCGTTGCTTGGTTGCATAATACATAAGCATTATTCATCTTACCCTTCATAGGGTCCTTCTATTAAAAAGGAAAAACTTCTTTATTTCTTTCTCTTGTGCGCTAGACAAGTCGTGTCTCCTTACCGATACTAATTGTCCTACCTCATATTTAGTCCACTTACCCTTTTCATCATGTCTCCATTTTCTCCTCTCCCCTTTGGTGAGTAAACTCTCATTCGCTAGTTGGATCTTCACATTTCTGTCGATGGTCTGCTCTTCCGGTGGATATGCGAAAAGTTGTTCTAATATTCTAGGTGGCCTGGTTCCCTTTATTAGTTCATATGGTGTAAACCCGGTGGATTCGTGGGTAGTACTATTCAACCATTTTTCTACTTTCTTCACGTACAATGGCCATTCAGATGCTTGGCGTGACAATACGCCCGAAATATCCTACCAATCTCTCTCATCACCCGTACTGCCTGATTAGACTGTGGATGGTATACTGCCGTATGCTTGGGTATGATGCCTTCCCAGCCAAGAGTCTGTCTCCACCTACCGCTGATGAATTGGGGTCCGTGATCAGATAAAATTATCTTCGGCTTACCTACATTTATCATGTAATCCTTGGTTATGTTTTCACTCAGCACCTGGCTCGTCGCTCTCTTCACACTACACAACCTAACAAACTTAGAAAAAGTGTCCAAAACAACAAAAACATACACTACTCCACCTCAACCTTTGGGCAATGGCCCATATAAATCTACAGCCACTAAATCAAATGGACTCTCCACTTTAATATAATTCATCTCCCCTTCTACCTTATAGTTCACTACTTTTGACCTCTGACATAAATCGCATACCCGTAACAATCTTCTAACTCGCCTCTCCATATTCTTAAAAACACAAGACCCTTTTAACACATTTGTACACTTTTTTGCCCCAAAATGCCCATATCTTACATGACAATCCCAAATAATTTTATCTATCAACTCTTCTGGTACAACCAACCTCCAATCACGCTCACCCCCTCTACTTTCTTGAACAGAATTCCCTGATATATTTGAAAATGCGTATTATATTCAGACCCATCTACATCTGCTTCTAGACTAGCGATTATTTTACCCAATTTATTTTCTGATCTCTGTAGGTTCCTAATCTCCCTTAATTCCTCACCAAAAATTCTATCTTTCCTTGTTAAACGAAAAATCTCTATCTCCTTAAGATCCCTCCCTGTTTTATTTTCTATGACATCTACCCCGGAAAGAGTGTCTGGTACTTTATTATCTGTCCCCTTAATATATTCCCATGAAAAATTATATTCCTGTAATGTTAATACCCACCTGATTAGCCGGCTATGGGTTAATCGGCACGTGTTTAGAAATGACAATGCTTTGTGATCGGTTCTGATGACTGTCCTGTTGCCCAAGATCAGGGCCGGCGAGAGCGATCAACGGGCCCCAGGGCTAAACATTTTTGGGCCCCCCCAAAGAAAAACTTACCAAAATGATTACTGTTGGATTGTTAATGGTTTAGGATTTATTAATTGACCCTACAATTCGTTATTCTTAACTTTAATCGTAAATAAATGGGTTTTACACTGTGAATAAACAGTCTTGTCATATATGTATATGCACCAGGCCCCCTTCGGGACCCCAGGCCCAGGGGCTCTGCCCCCTGCCCCCCTCTCACCGGCCCTACCCAAGATGTACGTTCGGAACTTTCCTACGGTGAACACGATACTCAGCAGTTCTTTCTCCGTAGTCGTGTAATTCCGTTCGGCTGCCAAAAGGGATCTGCTGGTGAAGGCTATCGTCTGATGTTCTTTGTTATCATCCTCCTGGTATAACTCCGCTCCCAGGGTGACGTTACTGGCGTCAGTCTGCAAATAGAACGTTTTCAAGAAATCAGGGTGATCCATCATTACCATATTCGAAAATTTTTTCTTTATCTCCTCAAATGTATCCCTTTCCTTCTTTCCCCAATTCCATTGTTTATTCTTCTGTAGAACAGCACTCAATCTTGCTGTCGTCTGTGCGTAGTTTTTCTGAAATTTTCTATAAAAATTACAAAAACCCAAAAAACTTTGTAGCTGCTTAATATTTTTTGGTTCTGTAAAGCGCATAATAGCTTCTACTTTATCAGGGTTAGCTAGAATTCCCTCTGGAGTAATAATGAAACCTAAAAAGTGTATTTCAGTTTGCGGAAACTTGGATTTATCCCAATTAACCGTTAGACCCCCCTGTTGTAATTTATCTAACACATATTCAAGATGTTCTATATGTTCAGAAAATGTTCTTGATGCTATTAATATGTCATCAACGTATACCGTTAAAAAATCCAAGTCCTTAGGCTACAATATCATATCTAGACATTTTATAAAACTTGCCACACTAGTGTTAAATCCAAATTGCAAACGTTTGAACTGATAATTCTTACCATTGAAGAGAAATGCAGTATATCTCATCTCTCTGCTGCTAGCGGAACTTGCCAGTATCCTTCTGTCAAATCTAAAGATGTCATGTACTTGACTCCGCTGAATTTCTGAAAAATTTCATTTATGGGTTCCGGTGACTCCCGGTCAGGTATTATAATTTGATTAATTTTCCTAGCGTCTAAACACAATCTTACCTTTCCATCCTTCTTTATTACCACTACCAATGGATTCGAGTATGGTGATATCGATCTCTCAATAATGTCTCCCTCAATCATTCTATCCAACTCCTCTTGCACTGCTCTCCTCTTTGAAAACGGCACTGGATAACTCCTCTGCATGTAGGGTGAGTGTTCCCGAACCTTCAATTCGCATACATAGTTCCTGGCTTTTCCAGGCAACTCCGCAAACACCTCTCTAAAATGTTCCACATCTGCCCACAACGCCTGTCGCTGGGGACTCCCTACAACTCCACCCTCATTAAAAAAATTATCCGCCCTATTTTCCCATACTCTCTTATCATTCACACGCATCTCTCCCTCATCATCCTCTACAATCTCACTCTCTCTGCATATATTCACTCTTGTTTCTATGTTTCCATCTCCTACCCACTTATGTATTATTTTTATTCCCGTAATTTTAATCTCATCTATCACCCTCTTAAAATTAACCCTGACTGGTTCACTCCCATTATTAAATTCTACTCTTCCTTTATTAAAATCTATTACTGCTTTATTTCTCTCCAAAAAATCATTTCCTTAGATTACATCTAAACTCAGTCCCTTAACCACTAGAAAAGTATTTTCAAATTCAGTTTCATTAATGCATATATTTAATTGTACTTGTCTAGTAACTCTTTTACTTCGTACTCCGGTTACCCCCACTACTGTTATGCCCACAACTGGTAATGATGAAATTTGTTTATTTACCTCTTGTAATTCTCCCATTACATTTTCTGAAACTACTGATATCTCACTTCCTGTATCTATTAATGTTTTAAAATTCTTACCTTCTGCGTTGACGATTACCTCTGTCAATCCGGTTTTTGTTTCCATAATTCCTGTGTCATCTTCCTCCAACAACTCCTTCGAAATGTCTGTGATGATGATATTGCTCTGGTAGTTGCATTCTTCTTGGACCCCACTGCTACCTGCTGACAATGGTTGGGTCCTGTCATCCACTGTCCCCCCTAGTTTCCCTGTGGTCCTGCTGCACCGCTCGATGAATATCCTCCTCTACCTCTCATCGCATCTCCACCTCCTCTGCCGTTACTTCCGCCTCGTTGCTGTTGACTGTGATGAGTGGAAGCCACGTTGCTCCGTTGGCAACCTCTCAATTTGTTGCATCTGTAACATACTGTTCGGATAGCAAAATTTTCGTACTCACAATCCGGACATTTCCACATCTCGCCTCTATGGTTATTACTATCCACCCTCGCGCCCCTGTATGCTGTAGGATACCCCCTTGTTTGGTTATGATTCCCATTATTGAATGCTACTGGCGGATTCGGACGCCTGCATATCTCCCTATCTCTGATGCTCTGAAAAATATCCAATATCTTTTCTAGTTCATTTATCTCAGCTATCTCCCGTGTCATTAACATGTACCTCCTGGGGTAAATGTTTGCTGATGTGTCTCACAAATGATCTGAAAGGTAGCGGAGGTTCGAGGTATTTAGCCTCATTATATAGTCTTGTAACATATATGGTGACATTATTATTATGACCCCCAAAATTACCCGGGCCCATAATTCGACTTCTTAAAACTTCTTGATCTTCCTCTGACCAGTATTTTTTGCGGAATGTCCTTTCAAACTCTCATAATTTTTCCATTCTGTTCTATGAGCCTCTGCCCATATCGCGGAACTCCCTTGGAAACACTTGATTATTTTTAATAATTGTACTTTCCAATTATTATGGTTAAACTTGTAAAACTCCCTCACCCGATTTAGAAATTGCATACGGTGTACCCCCCTACTATCGTGACTAAATGATTCTAGTTCTATGTCGTTGTTGACATCTCGCGTTACTAATATTCTCTCAGTAAAATTATTCATTTTCTGGCTTATGGCCACTTGCAATTCACCTTTAACACTGTTTATATTTTGTTCAACTAGGTTGAATTTCCTATCGTCACTACATTCAGATTGAATACATTTTTGGTTTATGTTCTTAACAGTATCATGCAATAATTGTATTTCTGTTTCACAACTAGCACTTATTTCGCTAAGTTTATTATCAATAATTTAAGTTTATTATCTACTTCACATTTTTTGATATTTTTGTTAATCTCTTCTATCTGACTTACTGTATTAGTGTTATATTCATGTAATTGAATTTCAACATTCTCTTTTATATCGTATATTTGTTTGGCAATTCTTTCTGTCATTCTATCATCTATTTCATTAATTTTAATACCTATATTCTTTATTGAACTGTATAACTTGGTATTTAATTCATTAAATTTACTGGCAAATTCTTCATTAATATTGTCAAAACACTTATTGATTTCATTAATATTCTTTTTTAAATCACTATTTTGTTTTTTTAATTCATTGAAATTACTCTCAAATTTTATTTTTTGTTCGTGTATCTCACTTTTTAATTCATCAAATTTGTTATTCTGTACATTGAATCTACTCTTTATTTCTTTAATTTCATTCTTTTGTTCATCAAATTTAGCATTAAAATTACTATTTTGAACGTCAAATTTTACGTTAATATTACTACTCAGGTTATCAGACATTGTTCTCATGAAATTATATATATCGTCCAGTGACAACTCTTTTACTTTACTTATTACAGGGGTAGATACTGCTTTTGCTTCACTCATTATTACAGATTGTGTCAAATTATTTTCGTCTATCAGGCTTGGAGTTGTCTCCATTCCTGAATCATTTATATCACCTGATTCATATAAAACGCTTTCTTTGACTGCATTAGGGTCTAAATTCATTTCTACCTCCCCCGTGACAGTTACGTCAATCATACTGACTTTATTTTCATTATCATCCATTTCTATTTTATTTATTAGATTAAATCTAAAAAAAATTTACCTTACATATACTCGGTATCGATTACTACTATAAGTTTTACTTAAATATAGTAACAGCCTCACACAACCTGTACGTAATTTCTACGTACTCCAAAATCACGCTTATATCCACTTGTAGGTGTGGTTTTTATCAAATTTGGTATACCTCAAATTTATTTGCACAAACTATCCAAGTACAGGAGCCAATTGCAATCATACACTTTCCTCTACCACATAATTAATTAATACAATTCATCTTACATTTTGTCTGCCAGGGTCCTTCACACGAACTCGTGATCTATAAGCGTGATTTAGGGTTATGTGTTGCAATAATTACTCTCATTTACGGTTAACTATTTCAACGTCATTTATTATTCTTTTTATCATTCTCTTTTTTATGAATCAATTAAAACATGCCTTCTCCTTCTCTACTCTCTAACATTTCAAATGAACAAAATACAATACTGAGGTAGCAACCCCATCTGACCAAAACCACAAACACATTGAAACACAAAACCACAAGTATCTCTTATATCTTATAATTAAATTAAATTATTTATTAAACTAATTAAAGGCAACCCAGCATTTTGCTCACACACAACATTCACACTTTTTCCCTTCCCCTTTTATTTGGCGATTTTATTAGAAATTCATATAGTGTTTCATTATCATACGGTTGTTTAAAAGGAATAAATCCCAAATGTTTAGTACCAAGCCACGTGTTGTTCAATCAAATATATTGCAACTTACCCTCTGCGGCTTTTAGAAACAACGTCTTCACAAAGTTGACATGTTTCGGGACACTTGTCCCATCATCAGAACTTAAAATAATCGTGTATCATTTAAAGTTGATACATTTGTCAATTAATTAAAATATTAAAATCCAACATGAAACAAATAACTTAAAACAATATGAATACTTAAATGTTTAAAGCGAGCGCGAAGGTTTAACGATGTACATCGTACGGAGATTGACCGCACACTGAATTACGTTTTGCTCCCACCACGACAATAGCGCAAGGCAGTGTCGTACAATACATTTGACTTGAAAAGCAGTTTATCATTTAAAACACGCGGCTTGGTATCAGTATTGTTATATGCTTTATAAATTTCGTACTCTTCAAGAGCGTTCAAATATCGCCCTTTCTTACATATGTGAAGGGGTATTAAATTAGTTTTAAAATTAGTGTAATTATGATTCTCGGAAATGAGGTGTTGTGCAAATTTTGACTTGATATTGTCCAAACTGTGAAAGTGTGTAGGCGTCTTATGTTCTGTAAATCTTTTTAAAAAACTACGTCCTGTCTGGCCCACATAAAAGGCATCACAATCATCACATATCAATTTGTAAACACCAGTTTTGTATTCAAGGCTGGTAGTTCTGTGGACACAAAGATTATTCATAATATTATTAGTGGTTTTGTAAGTGACCTTTATATTGCTGGTTTTATTAAAAATTGACCCAAAACTCTTAGGCATAAGGTATGTGTACGGTGTTGCAATGTATTTGTGTGTTGTATTCTCACGTGTTTTATGTCCGTTAATGTTTCTATGTTTTTTCTTATGTTTTCGAAGGATGTTGTTCACCATATCGACATCATAACCATTAGCAACTGCAATGTGTTTAATGGTGTCTAATTCCTCACGGTATTCTTTATCACCAAGGGGCAAAGATAAAAGTCTATAAATCATACTGTGGAAGGCAGCCAATTTCTGGGATAAAGGATGAAAGGACTTAGCATGTATTACAATATCAGTCGTTGTGGGTTTTCTATAGATGTTAAATTGTAATTTTTTATTATTGTCCTTGGCAACAGTTAAATCTAGAAAATTCAGTTTACCATTGTCTTCACTTTCAAGTGTGAACCGCATTTTGTCATTGATATTATTCAAATAACTATGTAAATTATCAATTTGCCTTTGTGTATCTTTGTATATTAAAAAGGTATCATCAACATATCTGCCATAAAATATTATGTTATTCTTGTGTTTGTTATTAGTGAGAATGAATGAATTTTCGAAATTATTCAGGTATATCTGCAAGAAGACCTGAAATTGGAGAACCCATTGCTAACCCATTTTGTTGGCTGAAAAATTGATTATTGTTGGTAAAATAATTTTGATCAAGAACTAACTCCAAAATGTGCATCAATTCATTTATACTATCAATATCCAATTTATTAGTATTAATAAGGTTAATCTTAAGTATACGCACGGTCTCAGCTACTGGTATATTCGTATATAAGTCTACAATATCAAAGGAAACAAGTTTGTAAGCTGGTTCAACTATTAAGTTTTTAACCTTATTCACAAAGTCAACACTATTAATTAGACTATGATCATTAATTATTTGTATATTGTGCTTTATTATGTTGACTAGTTTTTTAGCCGTTTTATACCCCGGAGCAGTGGTGAAATTTACTAATGGTCTCAAGGGGATAGCATCCTTGTGGAGTTTGGGTAATCCTGTCAAAACGGGTGGTTTTGAATTTATAGGTTTCAAAGATCTTCTTGTTTGCTCATCAAACAAATGGGTGCATCTGTTTATACACTGATTTAATCGTTTTACATAATTTTCAGTTGGGTCAGAATTTAGTAAACCAATGTTGTTGTTAATAATGAAATTTTGTATTTTATTGTTATAATCTTCTCTGTCCATAATAACCACAGTGTTACCTTTGTCAGCTTTAGTGACGAGAGCTTTATTGTCAGATAATTTTTGTTTTAATCCTATTAAAATTTTCCGTTCTTTATTATAATTAATATTTGTTAAAGGAATAGAGGAATGAACATTATTATACCGATTTTTAATGATTTTATTGAATTTTTCGTTTATTAAGAAACGTGTCTGGTTTTGATCTTTTTGGTCAACCATTGCCTTAACAACAGTCTCTGCATTGATAATTTCTGCAATAATGTGCTTACGATTGAGACTCGATTTGTGTATGGGAAGATTATATTTCAAACCTTTGCTCAATAAATCAGTTTCATCAGTATTTAAAACAAGGGAAGTTAAATTCTGCAACCGCGTATAAAATTTGTGTTTACATTTGATATTGCTGGATATCGGTAACTGATCATTCAACAACCTTTGTAGTTTATCTGATTGCTTTATACGCATTTGATAAACTATTCGCCTGAATCATTATCTGGATTTTATAAACAATGACATCAGGGGAATAGTTTACCAAATGCAATATATTTGATCATACGGTTACTGTGATGTTGTCATCACGGAAGACTATGCGTTGCACTTCTTACGTCTTCTCTCACTTTCTTGTCCAAAATTAGTTCTCCCAATTTAATTTTGACGCCACTAAATTGTAACTGAGTTCTCACATTTTTATATCTCTTTAAATTATTATTTAGACCACATTTTGGAAAGTTTTTAATAAATTTTCGGCTCGCGAGCCTTTTACGTTCAACCGGCCGGTTTGACTACTTGGCGCTGAGTAATTTTTCAAGATGGCTAAAACGCCTTACGGTCTGTGGCAACTTGCTTTCTCATAGGCTGATCAGGCGTCACGTGATATCTTCTGGGGTGCGAGTTTGTATACCATTAACTTGCATTCTGGGGCTCGCAAAAAGTTCGTGCCAATTCATTTGTGCTGGCAGGCATACGTGCACTTGTTCACATTCCTCAGCATCAGGAATTGTAGCGTATTGAGGGGCGGACAGACCAAATGTGCAACTGGGTGCCCCGAAAGTGAGTGTCGATTGTTAAAATTGAGGCCCTGTGTGGGTAATTCCCTTTCGTCGCATTTACAATTTAAATAAACCCAAACCCCAATTCTGTCCCATTACAAGTGACTCAGACAGTCAATTAATGGAACCGGGTAGCCAAGAAGAGAGAGGACCCATAAATAATAAAAACAACGTATCAACTGAAAAAATTAAAGTAATAACTAAGACATTAATCAAACAACCAGACAAAAAAAGAGTAAGAATTCAAGATGACTGGCTACGTAATATGTGAAGATGAAAGTTATCTGCAGTAGAGGAGTATTGCAATAAAAAAGGAATCACAACTTTTTTACTCATAAAAAACTTTGTGTTCCAAGTTGGTAGTGATTTATTTATATTTAGTTAATCAACAGAAATGTCATGGACAACGAAATCCAAGAAAAAAGAAAGCTGATTCCAGCTAAAACAATGAAACCATGATGTTCAGGTAGACTGAAATGTAAATATAAGTTACCAGATGATGAAAGGAAAAAAAATTTTGATTCTTACTGGTGCGAGAATAGAAATATTGATGCCCAAAGGCAATTTATTAGTTCTTGTGTAGTTTGTAAACCTATCTTTTGCTCAAGAAAAAGGAGGATTGGATCTAATAAAGGCAAAGAAAATACTCTTTTGAACTATTTCAGGGTAAATAATAAGAAGGTTAGAGTATGTAAGACCCTGTTTCTTAACACATTAAGCATTTCTAACAAGGAAGTTGTCAATGTTCTTAAAAATATTCAACAAGGCTGTAAAACCAGATCAAACAGGGAAAAACACTCCCAATAACAAAACACTCGATGCAACAATTGAACACATTATGCGTCATATATCCAGTGACGGATTAGTGTCACTTTTTGGGGGGGGGGCGGAGGGCAAGACTAAAATGACCAAACTCCAACAAAAATTATCCAAGATGTATCTTTTCAGAATGAATTATGACACCACGGAAACTCATTTTCAGCACTATTTTTCTGTTTGTACATTTTTATTATTTCTTTTTATAAGTACAAAATAGATTATTTGAATTTCATATTATTATATTATCCATACAAAAATATAAAAATAGATTTTAAGCATATTTTTAAACATTTTATACATTCCGAGGTTTTTATTAACTTATGATATACCACAAAAAAGCTAATCAATGAAAAAAAAATAATTCATTTTAAGTATAATTCTAAGCAATAAAACAAAATAATTCTGTTTATAAGCAAAAGAGAATTTATAAAGAGAGGAATTTTTCAAAAGATAACATAATAAATAATTTCCAAAGATACAAAAACACTAAAATATAGTATAAAAGAATTACAGTATTTCTGTTCTTTTTCTTTCTTCTTTCATGAAAACATTTCTTTCCTTCTCTTTCCACCTTTCTCAATATATCTGTTTATGACTTTTGTTTTTTCAATAACAATATCTCTATGAATATACATAAGGGCTAGGCCAGTTAAACGTTTTTGGCCACAACGATTTCGAAGCCATGTCTTTGTTATCTTTAAGGTTGAGAAAGACCTCTCAGCTGTTGCAACTGATACTGGTAATGAGGCAAGTATTACTAAAAGATGTTTTATTGTGGGAAACATTTCTGCAACATAATAACCTAAGCATTCTATTGCTGATGATGGTAATGGAGTTTTGTTGTAGTTTTCTCTTTTCCATTTTGCCATCCAAATGTTCATTTCAGCCTTTAAATCAGATTTAAAGGCACTATCATCTTTTTCCATGGTCTTGCCATATTTTTTTGAAATCAACTTAATATCAGCATTTAGCCTATTCTTTGTTACAGTATCATTTATACATTCTTTTGGTAAGAGTATATTAAGTCTGTATAATTCTAAGGCACCAGCAGAAAATCTACTCTTCATATCTGTGACAATTGAATCAAGGATTGGTATGTACAAATTTACCCTGAAATAACTTTTAACATCAGATGTGGCAGCATTTGCTCTATTCACTTGCCTAGAAGTGGTTCTAGGGACTTTCAATTCACTGTTGACAGATTTTGCAATTTCTGTTGCTTGCTCAAAAAGTTCATGAAATCCAGTTTCTGCATTCTGTCGTTTGTCTTCAAGCACAAAAAGAACGTCGGACAAAAACTCAGAAGCCTTGTATACGTCAACGTTTTCTTTTTGGAAATATCTGCTGAGAGGCAAAGTTTGACTAAGGATATCTGCGAGGCAAACTAAAGTAATAATAAACTCGCCATGAGTAATTGAACATAGAAGAGTTTTTGCCATTGCTGAGGACTTATCAGACATAAAAACAGCCCAGTTTGAAATTTTCTCTAGAGTTAAAACGATCTTATTAAAATTCTCTAGGAAAACAGCAACAGATAAATGTCTCTCCACCCAACGTGTTTCACACATTGATATCAATTGCCTTCCAACATTCTTCAAAAAAGCATTATTTCTTTTCGGGGAGGCCGTAAAAAACGAAACTGTTTCCTTTATTATCCCAATTGCATTTCTAACTGCTTGTACATTAGAGCAACTAGAAATTGAGAGGTTTAAGGAGTGGTTTAAGCAGGGTGTTCGTTCTGCGAAGACACAATGATCTTTTATAGTTTTGATCGCCCCTACCAGCTCAGAAGTCATTACAGAACAACCGTCTGTTGCAATGCCTATACAATACAATAACTTGGATCCAGGTTCATTCCATGAAGGCACTCTAACACCAGTTTACCTAACTTATCTCCTGTTAATCTGGGATCTTCTGACTCAACAGGCTCTTCCTCACTCTCACTGTTACTTGAAAAGGATGATAGGGTTTCTTCACTTACAACATGATTTTGGGGTTTTGTTTTGTTTTCCCAAAGATTGCCACTGTCATTCCGTGGGTCGATAAAACCAACAAAGTCTTCCCTTATACAGTTTTTACAAACATATCTTAAGAAAATTGATAACTGGGTCTTATGTGAAACATCTGTTGTTTCATCAAAACCAATACTGTAGACTTTATTTTCTTCAATTCTTCTAAGTACTAGTGACAAAATTTCCTCCCCACAGCATTCAATCAAATCATTTTGAACGGTCTTGCTCAGAAAGGAATTTCTGTGCCTTATAGAGTCACACTGCTTTTGAATTTGTGCATCTTTACAGACCTCAATTCTAAACTTAACTAGTTCTTTAAAGTTTCCCTGATTTTTCAATGGATTATTTTCAAATCCGTCATCTCGTCGTGCCCGAAAAGGAATGTTTTGTCTACCAAGAAACAGAACATTATCCAGAGATGATGACAACCTTTCTTGATTTACCTTAGCACGTTGAAGCCTATAAGAATCAACTTGATTTTCCACTGATTTTTCAGGATTGTGGTAAGTTAACAAAAAGTCATTTGCTTTTCCCATTGCCTGTTGGTGATACAATAATTTACTATGATGTTCTAAATCTCCATCCTTCCCCAAAAGCTTGGCAAATTTAGTTAGTGGTTGATTAACAAGGGTATTCAATTTCATCCCACCATGGTGTCCACCCACATGCACATGGCCAGTAGCAAAAAAAGGGCAAAATTTACAGAAAAGACCTTGCTTCAAATGAGAAAGGACAAGCCACGATTTATACTTCTCTAGATGATCTTTTTTTAACTGTCGGTTTTCAGTTCTGCCATTCTTGATATGTGATGAGTTTGGATACTTGTATCCGGAAGGAGGTTCCCAATGATTTTCGAGAAGATTGGCAAGAATTCTGTCTGAGGGTTTTGTTCCAATGTAATTTCCAATGTCATTTTCATAGATTACAGATGACTTCGGCAAAGATTCACTGCAAGATTCATTTTCCCCTAAAACGAAAGAAATTAGTTTTCAATTAAAAAAAATTCTGAAATTTGCTTATTTTCTAACGATCTGGATAAGAAAGGCCCTTAAGATAGTTTGTAATCTTAACAAACCTTATGGAATTAACAAACAGAATTCCATAAAACTCAGTGTGTATATATGTGTGTGTGTGTGTGTGTGTGTGTGTGTGTGTGTTGTAATGCGACAAATCAAGGGGACCCACAAAATAGGAACCTTTAGTACATAAAAGCCAAAATAAATATAATTACATTACAATCTAGAACCCCTGAAGTACAGAAACCAAACTAAAAAACCAGTGTACAACCAGTTTACTTAGTTTTAAGTAAACATTGTTAATAACATTAAGTTGTAAAAGTGATGTGATGACGGAAGGGTAATTGTCAATAGTCAGACAAGAACAACTAGATGGTCTAGTTAAATTCTTCTCATGACAACAAACAGTGTAAAAATCAGTGGAAGTGACATGTGAAGATGCACTACAATGTGTAGTGTATTCAAACGAATGTAATCGATAGTAAGCAATTACATTAAAATGGAATAATAGTGAGATGAATTATAAAAGTGAAATGGTGAGTAAACAAACCAAAATATAATCAACAATAATCAGGTTAACAATACCAGTGTATGTGTGACATGCATAAACATTCTTTATTAATATTTGTGAGGTATTGTACTTCTTAAGCATTTCTAACTTTTCAATAGCAGTATAAAAGGACCCTTGAGAAAATTAAAATAAATTATAAAACCGAAATCTGTAACTAACGAACTGAATCAGAGAGTCGAATGTGGGCCAAACGACTCAGTCGCCCAGTGAGTCGTAATACGATTTATAAAGAATAAAGAAAAAATTAATAAACAATTTATTAATTGAATTAAACCAGAGCTTTATTTATAAAAAATTACTTAGTTAAGGAATTTCAGGTGGAGAAAGGGGAGTTAATTGCTGAATATCGTCGGAAAGAACCAAAAGAGGTGATAACCTATATGAGCCGAGTCGACAACCACGTCGAAGTCGAACTGGGTCTTCACCAAAACATTATTTTGAATTAATTTGTACCAAACCGACGAAGGTTAAATAAGAACAAATAATGATAAATACTAAGTAATTAATAATAATTAACCAGAAAAATAAAGAATTTAATAAGAAATATAATACAATTTGATAAAACTGAATATTAAAAATAATAAATAGTAATACAAAACGGCACAAAATAAGAATTAGTGGTCAGATACTTATATATTATGTTACAAATTGGCGTTTCCAACGTGGAGCTTATTTAACATTCATCAGAACACGAGGGATAATTATTTAATATATTACATATATATATTATTATGAAAAATTATTGTCTTTAAAGTTTCGAATACAAAGCAAGTATAGAAAAAAAGATATAACAATTAGAAAATGTATTCATTAACATGCGTTTTTATGGGAAATGCGACATTCTCTGAATATCTTTCTATATAACTATTGAATTGACAACCGAATATCGATAAAACTTACCTTCTTTGGAAGTTTGGTCCTTATTTCCCTTTCCAATCATATTGTCTTCAACAACTTCAAGACACATTAAATGTTGAAGTTGAAGGTCCAGCAGCATTGTCCAGAAGCACCAATTTCTCACCACTATTGCTACACTTCTTTTTCGTAAAGAAACTTTTCAGTGTTGATTGTCTTTTCATTATAACAAACAACAATAAAGAAAGAGTTAAAAATGTAAACTTGAATCTAACACTTAAAACGAATCACGTAGCAATCAAAATACTTTTAAGCGAGCAAACAACGCGTATAAGGCGAGTGCGTATTTTCGTGTGGCAAATTCCTCGAATTACTAAGGAGCAACGCAATGATCACACAAACGTAAACATCACAGTTTAACAGATTCACATGTGCAGTAGGGATTGACTTCTAGATCGAGGCGCCCCAAGCGATATCGAAACAAACTATTTTAGTCGGCTAAAGAGCGTACAAGAATTTCAACATTTATTTGATTATTTTTCTTCACTAATATTTTTTCACTATTTCACTGGGGGGGGCGAATGCTCCCTCCCCCCCTTTAATCCGTCGCTGCATATATCATCATTCCTAAATATGAGAGCCATTACAGTAGAGAAAAGAGTTCAAGAGAATATTTGGGAACAGAACTAAATATTGAAAAAATGTATAACCTGTATTTAGATTATTAAAAAGAAAACAATATTGATAAAAAATGTGTTGCAAAAAATTAGTTTATTGTAAAGTATTTAACACAAAGTTCAATCTGTCATTCAAAGCTCCAGAGATTAATACATGCGATACTTGTGACTCATTTTGTGCTCAACTTAAAGGAGTTTTAAATGAAACAGATATAAATTGTGCAACGCTGAATATGATGGTCACCTTGCGGCATCACAAAGGAGATATGACTTAAAAAGTACAGATGCTGAAGTGGCAAAAGAGACTTTAACTCATATGGTTTTGACTGGTGATTTGCAGAAGTGTTTACCAACACCTTTAATAACAAACAGTGTAAGCTTTTACAAAATAAAACTCTGGACTCTCAACTTTAGACTATATGATTCCTCCGATTCATCTGTTCATTGTGTCATGTGATATGAACCAAAGAAGCTCGCACGGCTTCTGAAGAAATTACTTTGTAGATTGATAACTGTTATGCCCAAAACAAGAACAAGTCCATCATTACGTGTTCCATGTTTATGTGATAAAAATGGATGGAAGATTGAGGTTATGTCTTGACGCCCGTAGAATAAACCAAATTATCATTCCTGACCGGGAATCACCCGAATCAATTGATAAAATCTTTCAGAAATTTAGTGGGGGTAAAGTATATAACATTATTAGATTTAACCGCTGTTTATTGGAAGATACCGTTATCTCCAGAGTGTAGGAAGTATACTGCTTTTTTATTTAATGAGAAGAATTATCAATTTAAAAGATTACCGTTTGGATTTAATACTAGTGTTGCAAGTTTTATTAAATGTTTGGATGAGATTTTGCAGCCTTATAATTTAGAATTTTTAACCGTATACATGGATGATATCTTGATAGCATCGAGAACACTTGAACCTTTAGAGTATGTACTAAATAAATTACAAAGAGGGGGCTAACTGTGAATTGGGGGAAATCCAAATTTCTGTAACAGGAGATACACTTCTTAGGATTTATTATATCACCCAAACCCGGAGAAGGTTGAATCGATAATGAGATTCCCAGAACCCAAGAATATAAAGTAATTGCAGAGTTTTAAGTCTATGTAACTTTTACAGGAAATTCCAAAAGAATTATGATCACAGTTAACCGCAAAGTTGAGTGCTGTGTTGCAGGAAAACAAACTGTGGAAATGGAGAGAAGAAGAATAGACCACATTTCGGGAAATAAAATATAATTTTGTGAATATGATTATGATGAATCATCGTGACATTAATAAAACATTCTATTTCCAGACAGACGCCAGCAACATAGCTTTAGGTGCAGAGTTATACAAAGAGGATGAGAATGGGGAACACAAGACCATAACTTTTGGTAGCAGAACCCTGTTGGCGGAGGAGAGGAACTACACCACTACGGAGAAAGAGCTGTTGAGCATCATGTTAAGAGTGAAGTCGTTTAGGACCTATCTGCTTGGTGAATCTTGTGAGGGGTTATTAAATATTGTGTTAATGGAATTTGATCTTGAATTTGTAATGAATTGTGCACAGTTAATTGCACAAGTTAGTGTGAACATAACCATAAAATATAATTAAGTAGAAATAATTAAGTAGAAAGTTGAGACATTGAATTTTTTTTTTTTTTTTTTTTTTTTTTTTGTATATGGCATTTGAGTATTTACTTTTGTAATTTGATATGTGTTTAATTGGTTAAATAATTATTTGGTTAAATAGTGTGTGTCTATTTGAAAACGAAAAAATTTTGTAACTACAAATAAGTTACCTTTGTGTTGTAATAAAGCTATAGAGTGTGTATCAACAAATCAGTACTTTGGTTGTGAAGTTATTTTCTTAACACCCATTTACAAAACAATATAAATCTCCCACTTACCTTAAATTTGGGTCCAGGATTCCAGCACGAACTGTGAATGTAAAAGTGATTTTGAGGTTGTTAAAATAACACGCTCAACTCTCATTAAAATATAATAAGCTTCAAATTTTATTAAAATTTAGTTCATTTTATATTCCTTTAAATTTCTTTCGTACATACTTTCTCCCAACTATTGGCACATTATTATTTCGCTCAACTGTGCTTTAATACATTTCTTACAAGCGTTTGTTAGCCATAATAGGCTATTATTATCATACATTTATACTTCATATTCTACTTGTTAATTTCTAAATCTAAATAAGGCGAACCCAGCTTGCTCACACTCAACTCTCATTCCATTTTACCCCCCCATTTTTTTATTTTAGGCAATAATTAAAATAATTTTGATTTAATATGGTTACTTGCTGTAGTGGCGTCTCCCCGACCTCGTGGTGCATCACACACAAAGTTCTCTTTTCGGTGTCCAAAAGTTTGTGATTTCACATTTCTTTATTCCTCACTAAATACTGCACTCACTGTTTATTTCGAGACATCGTTTCACCACTTCTACTCTCTTTTAATTAATAATAAAAAATTTATTGATGAGCCACGTTTGGTAGCTGCCTGGCCAGGCGGAGCGTGGGTAATGACTGCGGAGAGCGTTAACCAAACGCCCCACTACAAAATTCGGACAAGACGGAAATTACCAATGCCTTCTGGTGTTAAAATGTTCATCACTGTACAGGTAACATGGGTTGTCCAGGTGTATTGGAGAAATTTTGAGGCCACTAGTCACGCCACTCAAATGGGTGTGGTGTTCTTCCATATTTCCGCCCGCAACCTAGCACATGGCAAACAAATTAACAATTTAGCCATGTTGGTTGATTCCTGGTTGAGGCGTCTTGGCATCCTGTCCGCGCGCGTGCTCAAGTTGCGCGCTTGAGTGCGTATCACACAAATTTGATTTCTTGGAATTGTAATGCGTCTTGCCGTGCCCGCTTGCAAAAATTACAACGTTGTTACTGCGTTCTTTGTTTGACTGTAACCATTTTACGTAGGGGACTTGCTGCCGTATTTATACATTGATTAAAATATGAAATAAAATAAAACACCCCATTTTGCCCCATTACAATACCCTCCCCCAATGAGAGGTCTTTTGTCAAAACAGAAGAACTCTCATTGCTACCCCTAAGAGGATTGGTGAGGATGTGGTGCCAACACCCCCCATTAATTTCTTAACGCATCATGGGTAAACTACCCCCCTAGTTCGGCGACTATGGCTGGACCTGAACGAGATTACTGGACTTCTCTATCCGAGATCCCAACACAGTAAGCTTGGACACATACTCAACATAGTACACCTCACCTTCTAACATTCTACCCAAAATTCCAAACCCCTGGCCTTATACCATGCCAGATCCTCAACCGATATGTTCCCCCTTACATGTAATACTGGGTTGCCTTTTAGCAAGTACTGGGTGCGTATACTTACTCATTCCTATATTCTGAACAAATTAAATTTTCTACTAATAAATATGTGAATTTTCTACTTCATTTTCCAAATTTCAATTTCTTTTGGCAAATTAACTTTTACGTTTTCAACTCAAAACACAGCAGCTAATCAAATTCAAATCATTTAAGTTTTCGTTAAAATTTCATTTCAACTCAAAATTAACCTGTTATATTACCATTTCTTTCATCAAAACAAACAAATAAAAATCTTTTACATGAATCTACTATTATTACTTACGAACTGCTAACAATAATAAAAACACAAATTGAACATCTTATTAAAACATGAATTCACTTACCCTAACGTTCATTTGTTTACACATATATACTAAATGATGTAATTCAATAAACACACTGGTAATACACATAAACAATAAATACTTGAAACTCAAACATCATCTATATGGCAGGCATAAAAATAATTTTTTTTTTTTTTTTTTTTTTTACCAAAATATCTCTGTCAATCTCAAAAAAATTTTAAATCATTTAATTTAATTCAGGAACGACATTGTGTGAATTAATTATCAGAAAATGGTTCTGTCTCCAACATCAGTCATCAGCTGATCTCTCTGGGTCAAGTGAACGACCTTGACATATATACACTACACAACGCTACACTGTAAAATACATGAAACATCTTTAAAAATTTTTACCTTCAAACATAATACAACATAATAAAAAAGAACATTCAAAATTAACATGGTTATTATTATCTTACAATAAGCAATAAAATTTACATTTAAATTGACCAAAAATTACACATTTTATAGCTTTATATCATTCTCAAATTCTATTAAAATCTGTCACTTGTTTCAATTATTTTTACATTTTAACTATGACTTTCTTTCTTTAATATTTTCATTCTCAGTTAGTTTGGGTGTCTCAATTATTCATAACGTTTCGATTTACAACTTGGCATTTATATATAATCTTACCCCCCTCTGACTCTAATACTCACTTAACAGCTTTAACTAGTATGACACCCCTCTATCCAAACATCTACCCACCATTCTCTACCCCTAACTTACTACTCTAACTCATTTCGCATCATTCTACCCTTATAACAAAATACTCTCTACCCCTTTGTACTCAGGATGTGTGTTCCCTTCCCAATGCTCATTCCCTTATTTAGTTCCTGGACCCTCCCTAGGTAACCCTTTCCAGCGCATATCGGTTCCCCTCCCACCACAACGCTTTTTGTTGAGGACTCCTTATCACACCACCCCCCTTTACAAAATCACCATCAACTAATTACTCTTTAATCGCATCACTTTCATCTACAAAATATCTCCCTTCATTTATTATCTCAATATATCCCTCATTACTCTACATATTTTCCCCATAGCTACTGTGTCACTATCAACACTCAAATTCTATATTACGTTTATTCACAATAATATTGTTCTCTCTAACACCACTAAACTTGGCCTTGATTGACTTAAATGCCCTACTTAAACAATTACTATCACCCAAATTCTAACCTTTACTACATTTCACATTTTAACTCTTGAAAATTCAAAACTATCTCAAATTACTTTCACTATTTATTTAAATCTTTACCCACATTAAAATCTATTAGTGAAACCTTTAATTCTATTAAAACATTTAATTACATTGAAAAATCTACAAATCACTTATAAGTGACATATTCCATACATAACCCCAGCAATCAGTTGATGTTCCCAGTCAGGTGAATGACTCTTCTATAGATATGTAAACAACAATATTATATAAAGTACACATTTTTACAATCCTTACCCCTAACATACTACATACAATTAATACAAATACACAAAATTATATAGTCATTATCTATAATGTTATCTGAAATCATTACAAGTAAATCTAGTGCTTAAAATGGTTTTGCTCTCATAGGGACATACATCGCTACTCATTGAGACATAGTCATAGCAACAGTTACTGAACAGCTCTATGGATTGTCAACCCCCAACTCTCTCTATAGAGTCGTGTTATAAGTTGACCGCCCGCTGTTTATAGAGGTCGTCACCCTCTCACTGAATTTACTTACAGCTACCCTCCTACTTCATCATTTACTTAAAATCCACCCTTATACCCACCTGGCTTGTAATTGCCAGCTCCTTTTCCACACACACTATTGTTTCCTGCTGGTGGACTGTGGCGTCCATTTGCATTCCCAAGAACTGGAGTTACATATATAAGGTATAGACGCTGCCTATACCGTTCTTGGTTCAGCGCTATATAAAAATTCGGTATTACTGATGTCCGAGGACACCAGTAATCCTACTAAAATGATTCACACACCCTTAGTACGGAGCTATCGACACCTTCGACGATAGCCGCTGTTCCATAGTTATGTAGTTTCCCCAAGTTACCCCCCTGTCAATTTCAAAATTCACCAATTTTGTATCTACTTACATAATTCCACGGCCAGGGTCTGGTGAAACCGTGACCGCCCGAAATGTGGGGAAACTACCAAAAGACATATAAGGCTCACACTGACACCATTACTACAATTCACGGAAGGTCAACTCTTATATGTTTGGTTATATTTTACTTAATTTTTTATATTAACAATACATACAATACACTCATAATTAACATTGTGATTATTCCATTAAAACAAACAATTCACATTTAAGGTTGATCAGAAATTACACACCTTACATCCTTACATTTGCATATAAAATTATAAACATTATATTTTAATTTCAATTGAACTTCTATTAATTAATTATCAATTATTTATCATTTACTATACCATTAACTTTCCCAAAATTTTTTTCTTTGTTATCAACCTTCCTTTTACATAACATTTCATTTAAAATTTGCTATTTAGACATTGAACATTTTACTTTATTTAAATTGCATTGTAAAATTCATACTTACATTACATCACTCACATACTATCATAGACACACAAATATAAACACCAAACACCAATAACTCCATGTACCTTCTGAAACATTTTAACAACCATGTTATTCCACAAACTAAGCAAAATTTAACATTTATTTATTTATTAATTATTATCAAATTTAAATCTCATAAAATAATTTAAATTCATCATCAAAATTCAATTATATAACATTTTAAATCAATCAAAAATATTTAAACATCTCAAATTATTTTAATTCCATCATTTACTTAAAAACACAATATATTTTAATTACTTTACTCCTAAAACAATTACGATTCATTTATTATCACCTTCATAATTATTCTCATTATTTATTTAGTCTACCCAAATATTATTATTATTATTATTACAACAATTTCTACTACACACACACATTGTTTACCTCAAACACCTGTTACAATACAAACACAATTAATTTCACTATAAGTTTATTTACAATTTCTTTTCATCATTTTTCAGTTTACCACACCTCATTTCCTAAGTTAGCAAGGTCATACCCACAAATTAAAATATTTATAATGTCCATTTATTGAGTTTATAATTACCCTCCATCATCGTGTAAATATCTAATATATTTATAACATAAATCATTTTTATCCACCTTCAATTTGTTATTTTTATTATTATAATAACTATCTGTATTCTCAAATGTTTCCATTATCCAGTAACAATGTTTTATAGGCTTACCCCACATTATTATTATCTCATACAACCTGTCTACATTTGGAATTCTGATCTTGTCACCATCAGTGTTTTTGTTTAACATTTTATCATCATACTCATTTACTATATCAATTACATCAAATAAGCGTTTATCATCTGCAACAGTATTATTAAAATAATCACCAATCTCTATTTTACAAGGTAAGTATTTCATATAGTTTGTTTTCTCCCATCCTAATCTCTCTATCAACTCTTTATAATCTAACTTAAATACTTGCATCTCACCATCTACAAACAACTCTTTCTCTAAATATCTCTCACCCCAACGCCATGTCACTTTTTCTCTCTCACTCCATGCAGAGGGTACTGCTACATTAAAACATTTCCTGATTCCTCCAGGAACAATACAAAAATTCAAAAAACAATTGTTGGTAGACCATTTCTCTACCCAAAACATTCGTGAAGATCTTTCTTCACCCCCTTTAACACCACAAGAAAATTCTACCCTCTGCCACCCCTCTACTCGTATACTCTCTCTCTGACTGATTAACATTTGTTTCTACCCCTTTGCAACCCATTACTCTCTCACTCTCAGAATTGTAATTAACCTCATTATCATCACTCTCTGATACCACATTTTCAATTACATTACCACTTTCAACATCATTGTTATCACTTGTGAACTCTTTATTATAACTGTTGTTATTACTCACCTTGTTAATTATTCCTTGTGTTAACTATCTGATTTAACTTACTTTTAATTTGTTCCTCTACTGACTCTACCACTTTCTCAATATCTCGTTTTAATTCGTTACACTTACTCTCACACTTATTTTTTACCTCATTAATATCAATTTTAAGTTCATTAAATTTTCTATCATTATTATCAAAATGAATATTCACACTCTGCTTAATATCATCGGACATTGCTCTCATAAAATTAAATACATCCTTCATTGAATACTCTTTTTCTTTTGTTCTGACTTTACTTTCATACATCAATTTACATTCGGCTTCATTGCCTACAATTACATCAATTTCATTTTCGTTAGTAGCCATTATTTATTCTTTATAAGATTTGTTAATTTAATTAATCCTGACACAATTTCAATCTTGCATATATTCACTATTTTTTCACTCTGTATGTTTTACTCAACTATATTATACACATCACTTAACCTGTACGTAATTTACGTACTTCTACCCAACCTCCAAATCACGTTATTCACTGTATGTGCGGAATTTTAATTTCAAACAAAAATGAAAACTCGTCCCTGTTCGGGCGCCATTGTGAAGTTATTTTCTTAACACCCATTTACAAAACAATATAAATCTCCCACTTACCTTAAATTTGGGTCCAGGATTCCAGCACGAACTGTGAATGTAAAAGTGATTTTGAGGTTGTTAAAATAACACGCTCAACTCTCATTAAAATATAATAAGCTTCAAATTTTATTAAAATTTAGTTCATTTTATATTCCTTTAAATTTCTTTCGTACATACTTTCTCCCAACTATTGGCACATTATTATTTCGCTCAACTGTGCTTTAATACATTTCTTACAAGCGTTTGTTAGCCATAATAGGCTATTATTATCATACATTTATACTTCATATTCTACTTGTTAATTTCTAAATCTAAATAAGGCGAACCCAGCTTGCTCACACTCAACTCTCATTCCATTTTACCCCCCCATTTTTTATTTTAGGCAATCATTAAAATAATTTTGATTTAATACGGTTACTTGCTGTAGTGGCATCTCCCCGACCTCGTGGCGCGTCACACACAAAGTTCTCTTTTCGGTGTCCAAAAGTTTGTGATTTCACATTTCTTTATTCCTCACTAAATACTGCACTTACTGTTCATTTCGAGACATCGTTTCACCACTTCTACTCTCTTTTAATTAATAATAAAAAATTTATTGATGAGCCACGTTTGGTAGCTGCCTGGCCAGGCGGAGCGTGGGTAATGACTGCGGAGAGCGTTAACCAAATGCCCCACTACAAAATTCGGACAAGACGGAAATTACCAATGCCTTCTGGTGTTAAAATGTTCATCACTGTACAGGTAACATGGGTTGTCCAGGTGTATTGGAGAAATTTTGAGGCCACTAGTCATGCCACTCAAATGGGTGTGGTGTTCTTCCATATTTCCACCCGCAACCTAGCACATGGCAAACAAATTAACAATTTAGCCATGTTGGTTGATTCCTGGTTGAGGCGTCTTGGCGTCCTGTCCGCGCGCGTGCTCAAGTTGCGCGCTTGAGTGCGTATCACACAAATTTGATTTCTTGGAATTGTAATGCATCTTGCCGTGCCCGCTTGCAAAAATTACAACGTTGTTACTGCGTTCTTTGTTTGACTGTAACCATTTTACGTAGGGGACTTGCTGCCGTATTTATACATTGATTAAAATATGAAATAAATAAAACACCCATTTTGCCCCATTACATGGTCAATGCAAATCAGTAGTTCTAGGAGGAATTGAAATCAGTACAGGAATATGGAATGTTGTTAGACCACTTAACTATATTTTACTTTTGTTGTCACAGAATCTGTGTGGAACTGTGGAGATGAACCTGTGCTGACTGGTTTGTCAGGGCACATTCGTCACGTGACTGTCTGGTTTAACGGTGTTGGGATCATGATGAAGGAAGTCAAGTAAAGTCATATGGGTAAGTCCAGAGCCACTGGATTGGGTGGGTAAGTACCCAGTGATAATCATTAAGTAAGTGGGGTCGTGGTGATATATAAACACTGATCCCCCTAGGTTTAGGGCAATGAGTTTTTATGTTAGTGGACATAAAACCTCCCATTGGGGGGCGGGGTCTTGTAACAGTACATTGCACAACCTATTTTGAATGGTTGACGGGTTAATCATAATAATAATTACATATGCCAATTGGGATGTGTTTTGATGGGTGTATAGTGAAATTACTTAGTTATGTATTTGCAGTAAAGAAGTATTACGTCAGCCCACGGCAGCAACGCTTAGCTATAACTGGAGAAAACTTGTTTGAATGGACAGACTGTTGTGAAAACAAAGGCAGTGGAACTCAGTCTCATCATAGCCGTCAGCCAGTACACATGGATTTGTTAGTGCTCGCGAGCAGCCAAGGTAGCCCTACCGCCATCTAAGTCGGAAAACAAAGTAAAATTATTTATAATTGTGAAATGTAGTGTACCGAATTTTTTGAGCGTTTTTTTTTAATTTTTCATCAGGACAATAATTTCCCAGAAAGTGCGCAGTTTCCCCCGTGTGGCACAACTACAAGAATGACAAAGTAAGACTCACAGAAAGCAATCCAGATAAGTAGAAAGACAAAAAAGTAAAATACAACAAGTGTGGGGAAAGTTTTTTGGCCAAATAATAAAATCTAAAAACAGATGTTATAACTAAAGCTATATACAGAAACAAAGTATGAGAGAGCGAGAGAGTAAAAGGGGGGAAATAGCACAGAGAGAGAGAGAGAGAGAGAGAGAGAGAGAGAGAGAGACAGACAGAGAGAGAAAACATAAAACTGATTTGCTTTGATTTGTTTTAATTTATTTTATTTCATATAATAAGTTTTGTATTCACAAGTTTTATATTTTCAATAATTTTCAATGTATTCAATAATATTTCAATAATAAAACTGATAAGAATGTCTATTACAATACATTAATTTATTTTTTAATGCCACCTTACCACAACCTATTCTCTGTGTTCAACAGTTCGTTTAATGGGCCTAGAATCTTCTGTGAGGGAGAGTTTTTATTTTTAAATTGTTTTTCATGGGGAAAGTAGATATGGTTTCCACATTTCCTCCTTTAAAAATGTGATGGTGGGCCTGGGGCTTTTGGTGTTTGTGGGAGTCTTCTGTAAATAGGTAAGTAAAAGGTAGTAACTTCATTTAAAATGTAGGGGCTTCATTCCTTCATTTCATTTCTTCTTGTTAATTATTTTGACTGATTACAAATTTGCCCTTGGGGGAGGGATCCAGAGTCATGTCATCTTACAACATGTCATAACTTCAAATTAAGATTATTTTATTCTGTTTTCTAAAAAAAATGTTTGTAGGACTAAAATTATTATTTTCTATTGTTGCTAATTTAAGAGAGTGTAGTAACTTAGAAGAGTATTGCTAATGTTACAGTGGTATTTGTCAGTTTTTATAATGATTGAAATCTTTACAATGCATTGAAAGGTAAAGTTACCTTTAAAATGCAAGGTGTGAACTTGGTAAATCTGTCTGTGCTTCGTGTATGAAAACTTAGCCTCAGTTTTTTGATGGTCAACCATTGATCAGGGCAACTTTCAAAAACAAAATACTACAGCTTGATACCACTTAGCTGATTTATCGTTGTAATTATATCTGGAACAATACTGATCATATTTTTCAAGCCTCCCATGAATATATTAAAAACAATCTAAAAGTTAGGTTTAATGTTTTATTCTATTTCTGCTCTAGTTTTGGTCTTAGTTAGAATTTCTGACATCCAAGCATCACCAACTGTATAAATCATATTTACCTTCACTGTATCTTGCCAAGCAGATTAAATCATACCCACCTTCCTGTTGGATCAAACAGCTGGCAGTTCACCCTTTCACCAATTTAGTGTTTTCATATCTGGTAGTAAAGGCATATGATTTTATCTGACTGATTCAGATGCTTTATTTGCAGTTTTTTGCAATCTGTATAAGAATCTGGACTTGAATATAAGTTGTTGATATATACAAAAGGGCCCTTATTTTCATATCCAATAAGTCACTGATGTACAACACACGAGGCTAGTGCTTGTGTTCCTTACCCCTGTTCTGAAGTGTTCTTACCAGTGTATATGGTAAATCATGTCTAACACCTGTATGGGATTCAGCCAGACTCTAAATTATGATTCTCCATTTGCTGGTGGTTTTGGGGGAAAATCCTGCTTAAAATTCAGCTCCCATCAAATTTTGCCATTGATTCGTTAACAGTAAGTTCTTTTCCAGGCTTTAACACTTTCCATGTAGGCAGTGGCGGAGTAAGGGGGGCGGCCCGCCCACCAGGACCAGACCATTTTTAATCAAATCCCAAACAAGGCCAAAATATGTTCAGTAAATAAGAGGCAGTTTGGAGTTCGAGGCCCCATACGTATGCAAAATATAAACATAGGTACCTACTTACCTATTATCAGGCCATGGCAATTGTCAATGGGCATGTTCAGAATTTCTAGAATTTTTGTAAAACGTTGAATGAAACTTAAAAACTGTAGAATGATAACCAGTTGTCTGCTAGACGCAATTATTCTACATGAAACGTTTTTTGATACCTATGCCATCTGCACAGGTGTACTATAAGTACAGTTTAAAAATACGCACATAAGTGCAGTGAAGAGCTTACCAGTGATTTATCAATTTTTTAACTAAAGTATTATATTCTAAAAATTACTTTTTCAAAGGTTATACATAATTATTATATAGTTTATTTTATGAATATGAAAATCCAACTAGATGAACTAGAGTAGAGTCATCTAGATTTAAGCAACGGTTTTTACCAACTGTAGACATCAAGATCAACATTAGAGTCATCTAGACTTTATACGCCGGAACTAACCGTAGAAAAAAGTTTTGTAGCGTTTTTTTTCTGCTGAACACACCCAATATCGCATAAATCTTTATCTAGTTATAGTCAGCACCTTAAAGGGGTGCACCCCGTTTGCTCTATGGCGGCTTCGGCGCGAAACATAAATAATAGAACCGAACAACAGAGAAATTATGTGATGATTTCTTTCGTAAAAGGAACAACATACCTATTAAAGAATAGCAACGAGGGCAATCAATTTGAACCTTATTGTCGTAAAATTACGTTATAACTTGTAACTTGTTAGGAGACCAAATGAAGATAGTAGCCACTGCGGGACTTCCCTTCGACTTCCATTTGTAACTCTCGGGCAATACCCGTCAGAACGGGGAAAACCCAAACAGTCTGCTCGCGCTAAGTAAAGCAAAGACTGAAGAGGCTAAATCACTCGCTGGATCTTTATCCAAATACCTTTCCGCTCGTGGAGAAAATAAAGATGGCAAAGGAAAGAGTAATCAAACTGTTGAATCTGGCTCCGGCATACAGATAATTATTGATGTTGAGACTACAAACACAGGTGAAAAGCCTACTGTATGTGATTTTAATGAAAACTTTGACGTAAGTGACACTGAAAAAAAAGATGATAAAGATAGTAATAATGAGAAAATTACTGAGAATGAACATATTTCTGATGCATCTAACTTCGACTCCTCTTCATCCAATGATACTGCACATTGGCCAATACCTGTTCCAGAGCATATCAGAATTGTGATTATTGAAAAGGGTAGTGAAGTATATTAAAACAAGGAGGGACCTTTCGAATCTATAGAAAGACCAGGTGAACACACTAAAGGAACACATTGTTGTTTAACTTCGTAGTTTTACTCACATTTGAATGAGACTAAATATTTAAGGAAATGGATGCTATACTCACCATCAACAAAGAAACTGTACTGTTTTTGCTGCCGATTATTTGCCTCTGAGGGCGACACCAACAAAAATAAATTTATTTCTGGCTTCTGTCAGTGGTGGAAATTGAATCCAAAGATATCACAGCATGAATCATCGCCTGAACATCTATCAAATTTAGAAAAATGGAAAACACTCTCTATGGGCTTGAAACTTAATAAAACCATTGACAAAGATAATCAGAAGATTGTTAATGATGAGACCAAGAAATGGAGAAACATTTTACATCGCCTTTTAGATATTACACTATTTTTAGTCCAGCAAAACCTTGCTTTCCGCGGTCATCGTGAAGACATTTCATCGGAAAACAGAGGAAATTACTTAGAATTGGTGCAATTGATGGCGAAATATGATCCAGTATTGAAAGAGCATTGTTTAAAACTTGAAGAGTCCGCTGGTGGGTCAAAGTACCTTCTTATTTGTCAAAAGGGATACAAAATGAATTTATTTTTATTTTGGGTGAACATGTTAAGGAAAAATTATACAGATATAAAAAAGGCTAAATATTACGGAATAAATTTTGACAGCACTCCCGATGAAAGCAGAACTGACCAAATGAGTCAAATAATTAGATACGTCCATATAGAAGACAACATTGTGGAAGTTCGAGAATCCTTCTTAGGTTTTTTTTTTTTTTTGATGTCGGGAAAGACTGCAGAGGATATGTCAAAAGATATTCAACAGCAGCTGGAAAAAGATGAGCTGGATATTGCGTTGTGGAGGGCTCAAGGTTATGACAATGCTGCGTCAATGTCAGGTGTACATGGAGGAGTACAACGAAAAATTCGAGAAGTCAATCCAAAAGCTCTGTTCAGTCCCTGTGCTAATCATTCCTTAAATCTTTGTGGAGTTAATGCATTCTCATGTGTTCCCTCTAGTGTCACCTGTTTTGGAACTGTAGAGAAGTTATATTCATTCTTCTCGTCTTCTACATATAGATGGGAATTACTTGTAGAAAAAACAGGAAAAAGTTTGAAACGATTGTCTGATACTTGCTGGAGTGCTCATTACAATTCAGTTAAAGTCATAAAAGAAAACGTGGAAACAATTGTGAGCACTTTGGAAGATATGCAAGATCCATCCAAGGCAAACCTTGATACTAGATCTGCAGCAAGCTTGCTCCTTCCAGCTATATGTGATTTTACCTTTTTGATCTACATCAACTTTTGGCACACGATACTGGAGGAAGTAAATTTAGTCCAACAATATCTACAATCTCCAAAAATGACTTTGGATAAAGGACTCGCCAAATTAAAAACCCTGAATGAGTTTTTAGTGACGGATCTAACTACAATTATAGACAATGCTGTTACCTTTGGCACTAAAAAATGCAATGATATGGACATTAACATTGACCGACGAGGAAGAAGGAGGGTAATTAAAACAATGCCGGGTGAACTAGCTCATGACGCTGGATTATCGATTCAAGAAGAAGTTCGTCGATCAATGTTTGAATGCATAGACCGATTTATACAAGAATTGTATAACGATACACGGCCATGAAGGAAATCACCAAAATTTTCCAAATTGTTGAAACAAAATTTATGCTTGAAGCTTCCAATGATGCTCTGGCTGTAGCACTGTAGAATCTGGTAGAAATTTACGATGAGTTTGATAAGGAGCAGGTGCTGCAAGAAATAAAAAGGTATCGTAGTACGTGCAACCGATACGAGTGTGGACGTTGCTGTCAGATGGACAGCCCAAGAAATCCTTCAATTTATAATTAAATGGGACTTCAGTGAATCATTACCCTGTACATCAATTATAATCCAATACTTCTTGACCATTTGTGTCTCAGTCGCATCATGCTAGAGAAGTTTTTCTAAACTGAAACTAATAAAAAATTATCTTCACTCTACGATGAATCAAGAACGACTAGCCAATCTGTCCATTTTATCAATTGAAAGAAAAGTTTCAAATTAAATAGATTTCAACGACGTTATTGAGAATTTCAGTAAAATAAAGGCACGAAAACATGTACTATAATAATATCAATAATAACTACTATCTTGTACTAAGGTTACGAAACTAACTGATATTATAATTGTACAAGCTTTGTTTCCAGACATATAAAATAAAAGGTAATTTTCTTATTCTATTCTTTATTATTTCTTTGCACTCTACCTGATGGTTGCTGTGCTAAATGCTGATTCGTATTCTAAGTTTCTCACCTATATCTTTAAGTATGTATATTACAATTACTAGAGCGTAGAGTACACACATTATAAATACTTGATTTTTTTTTTGTCAACCATTACATCTCTATTATTCATTTTTTACAAAATGTACACTACAAATACATCAATTTCTAAGCAGACCGGGGGCCTCATTTAGTTTCGCCGCCCCGGGCCTCCGACAGGCTTAGTCCGCCACTGCATGTAGGTCTCTTTTGTAAGGTCTAGGGTAGCCATGATTTTATACAAAGGGTCATAACCATCTTTATTTGGTGTGAAGAGATGGTTTTCTTTCAAAGGTAAAAATTATCTTATCAATAGGTATCAATCTACAGGAAACAAATCACCAACTGTATAAATCACATTTACCTTCACTGTATCTTGCCAAGAAGATCAAATCAGTAAACCAGTAACTGTCTTAAAAAGAAGATACAATATCCTGTGTATATCAATTAAACCCAACCCTACTTCTGTGATACAAATTATGACATTCTTGGATTTTGTTGTCCATGACGTGTCCGTTGATTAACTAATTATAAGTATAATGCTATGGACTCAAAACACAAAGTTTTTTTGTTGGTAAAAATGTAAAATTTTTACCTTGAAACCTTAACCAGTTTTCGCTTATTATATCACTTCAGAGGCTGCCACTAGGAGTGCTGTCTTGTTCTTGGTGACGGCACCGTCATTTGAAAGATAGATGGTGTGTGTGTGTGTGTGTGTGTGTGTGTGTGTGTGTGTGTGTGTGTGTGTGTGTGTGTGTGTGTGTGTGTGTGTGTGTGTGTGTGTGTGTGTGTGTGTGTGTGTGTGTGTGTGTGTGTGTGTGTGTGTGTGTGTGTGTTCAAATAGAATGTGTGATTTGAAATGTGTCTGTTCATTTAGGATGTCGTTTTTGAGTGTTTGTGTATCTCTAGTTGTTCAAGAGTGTCTAGTTTTTATCTTTTTGTGTGTACATGTAGAATATCCAGGTTGCTATTGATGTTTGTGTATGTGTGGTTTGCTTCAATGAGGTGGTTTGCAAAGGTGGATTAGGTGATGGTGTGTAGTGCCTTTGTGTGTTCAATGTATCTTTGTTTGAAGCAATGTATCTTTGTTTGTCTGGCCTATGTAGAATTTGTAGTATTATACTTATAATTAGTTAATAAATTATAAAATCTGGACACTCCTTTGCATATTAATTATTTTTTTAAGTAACAAGCTGAAAAACCAACTGGGGATAAAATGTGTTAAACACCTTGATAGGACCAAGTCCTTCTATGTATCAAACTTCTATGTCCTTCTATGTTACAAACTGTAAGGTTTCCAGTAAATTGAATTACATTGTCCAGTGTTATTATAGTCCCACATGCATCATCTCTCAACTTCCTCCACTCACTTTCTCTGAAATTTCATAAACATCAGTTACATGAGACTCACTTTCATAGTCTCCACAATTCATATATTCTTCATCAATATAGTAATTCTTCATCTGTATTGGTTTTGTACAAGTCTTCATCACCTAGAATAATAACTTCAATTTCTGCCACAGATAGGACACTTTTCTGTAGCTGTCGCAGTCTGGACAATTTCTATTTATTAGTAAAACACAAGCAAAGAGGAAAAGCAAATTAAAATTAATATTGCTGGTACACAAAAAATGTGGTGATAACTATAACCTAACACCCAATACTTGTACACTCATTTTTTCCATAAATAGTTCTACACTGGTGAAAAAATACAAGTATACTAATACAAAACTGTATACAAAATACACTTAAAACTGTGAAAGTATGTTACACGTAAAAGGAACACAAGGCATGTAGAATGTATACATGCACACAACAAACAAGTAGAAGAGTATGTAAATGAACAACCTATGCTCCTGTAATGAGGACAATGGCTCAGACAGAATTAGCTGTTAATAAGTAGTTTTCAAGGCTTCCACAATTTGTGTCGCTAATCAGAATGCAATTCTAATGCTGCCGTATGGTTTTTGTGAGAAGTTGATTACAGCAGTGGACAGGAAAAAAATTCAGCAATATGGACTGTAGATTTATGCAGCAAAAGGTGCAAAGCCCAGATCAACTATAGTTGTCTTATGTAGCAAAAGAGTTAAACCATAAAGTAAAAATGTGTGTTACTGCTATAAAAATCAAAGAGTCCTGTTCATGTTATTTGCCTTATATGATTTTGGTGTAGAAATTGCCTGTAATTCTTTTCCAAAAAATCAATGTTCTGGGAGGGATACAATAATTAGCTGAGTCCATTTGGTTAACAAAAATGCACAATGTTAATTTTCTTTGTTATAAAAACATTAAACAACGTGTTACAAAATTTTTCTAATTTAATCGGTTTTCCGAGTTGCATTCTGGTAATTTTTTTATTAGAATCATTTTAAATGTGGTTTAGACATGTGCAATTTTTGCATAACATCTTAATCAATTAATACAATAATTTCACATGCACTATTTTTATTAACTCTTGCAACAAAAGTGAATGTGTATGCAATCTATTGTGTGGTGTAGGTACTATAAGATCTGGTTTTGTAAATATAATTAAATCACTACCAACTCGGAACACAAATATTTTGTTTCAAAACAGATGTATTCATACAACAACAGTGTATAATGTTAACTGAAATCCATCATCAATCTCAGAAATTTTCAACAGACATGAATTCATGTCAATTGGCATCAATGTGTTAAAGGTATTTTATGTAATTGTATGTAAGTATGCAAATTATTTGGTCTTATGTATAGGTCATATTTATCTATGATTATATAATAAATAATAATATGTGAAGGCAATAATACCAGACTGTCATACTGCTTTGACTATTGGAGTTTATAATTACAGCGAAGATATAAGATTGAATTCTGACAGGTGTAGATGTAAAAGTTGATTTATGTTGAATGATTATCTCAATAAATAATGACAATTTTACCATAATTTTTTTCTTAATTTCCACTCTGATGTCCTCGTAACCATGAAGAATGATGTAAATTCTCCTCAGAAATATGAAGAATATAAAAATGCTTCAAAGCTGAGTAATTCTGCGCACTTCATCTATTTCATTACAGCAAACCAGACCAGTTGAAGAGAAGGAAATGTATCAGTAAAGGGCCAATGCCAAAACATTTACTCAAGCAGATACTTTCTCAAAACATGTGTTAATACATAATGCCATTGGGACACACCAGTGTGATATGGGCAATAAAAGCTTTACTATTGTAAAATTAAAACTAATTTGGTATTGGTAGTTGCAACTGTTGAGTAAACAAGTGACTGTTACCTGCCTCTTACCCAATTGCCATTTTGAAAACTTATGCTAAACTTGTGCTCCATCTGAAGATGAGCCGAGAGTCTTGAAAGCGTTCATGGAAGTGTAAGTGAGTATTAGTGGTAGCAACACAAGTTTAGCATAAGTTAGACTTAACCACCAAATTGTATTTATCGTTTAAATTTTGAAAACTGTAAACAGTAACCATAGCAATGTACGTTATTGTCAAGATTCCCACATGTACTGTTGTGAAAAACAGTGCGGAACATCGTGCCACAGAGTTAACTGTTAGGGGTTCTATGTAACATAGTCTACTTGTTAAGAGCACTGTGTTTTTGGCTACACTTTGTGATTATTTGTGGGAATATGTTAGTTTATTATTTAAACAGTTATGTTGCAGATACTAATTTATTTTTAACTAATTTCTGACTAATTAACAATGCTCAGTGAAAAAATGTGATTTTTTATTAACTAAATAAAGGTAAGTATGTTTTTTTTATTAACTAAATATTTAGTTAATTAAAAATTTTCTTTGATTTTTGCAGTTTACGGTACTTTGTGCATGTGTTTTTAATTTTAAAACAATTTGTTTTAATATCTATATTTTGTAATTTAGAATTTTTTAAAACATGTACGGTAACACTTTAACCTATACTTATTTACTTTGAAATAGGTTTGTCTAAAAGTGAGGAAGCAAGAAAAACGTGGTTTACCAAGAATACATCCGGTTAGAGAGAAAACAAATGGCCCTTTTAAGCTATAAACACCCGGTAAAAAAAAAAAGGTAAATAGAAAGAAAAACATATTACAAATCTAGATGCTTTTGCGTAAGATATGATTCGTCACCACATATACGAATATTACAATGGTAAGGAATATCCTAGAATAAATAAGTTACTAGTTACTCTTCACGATGCATAGCTTTCACTGGTAGCCACTTGTTTTCATGGTCATAATTAAAAACATTAGATTAAAATTTTTATTATTGTTTTGGATATAAAGGTATTTATGGAGCAAGAACACATGACTGCTTCCTGCTGTAGGTTTCTTTAAATGTAAGAAATGATGATTTTAATAATGTTGTCTGGGTTGACAAAACATGGTGAATGCAGGACATTAAAAAAAAAATGTTGGTTAGAAAAAAAGGTGGAATAATTACAATTATCCATGCCGGAAACCCTCAGGGGTGAATTCCTAACTGGTTCTATTTATTTAAATCAAAACGACTTCGGAATATCATTAAGAAATGCATCACCAAAATTTTTAATGTGGTTTGAAAAATTCCTGTTAAAGAACATTCCTTCCAATTCAGTGATCATAGTGGACAATGCACCATACCATTCTGTGATTAAAGACAAGGCTCCAACAACACCTTCAGAAAAGGAAGAGATGGTTGTATAGGTAAAACCTTGAAACATTCCACAGACAGAGAACATGAAAAAGTCTGAGTTCATGGTGTTAGTACTAATTATCAAACCACAGTTTCTGGTGTATATTGTTGATGAACTAGCTAAAAGTTAGGGTCATAAAGTCATTCGGTTGCCTCCATATCACTGTCACTTTAATGCCATAGAACTAATATGGGCCAGAGGTAAAAAATACGTTGCTACAAATTATATAAAATTCATAATGACTGAAGTCAAAAAATTAACAAATGAAGCTATACAAAGGATTACTGCAGAAGATTGGAAGAAGGAAGTCGAATACACCAAGTAAGTTATTGAAGACGCATGGGAAAATGAAGGTATAGTGGAACACAAGGTGGAAGATTTGATAATTTTTGTAAATCGTTTGAATGACAATCAGTTATATCTGATGAATGATTTTACATTATGTAGAGTTCACCCATTATAAAAGTATTTTGTTTAGGCCTAATTTTAAAAATAATTTTACATTAACAAATTAAAAAATATTTAATTTAGTTTTCAGCTAAACAAAAATTAACAAACGAAATATTATCGTTCAATATTATAATTTTTATAAATTATTATTTCACTATATATAGGCAGATTAACTTATAAAAAATCACAAATGTTTTTGCTTGTTTAATACCAAAGTATCAGTGTTTATTAAGTAAATGATATATTAATAGAGTAATAATTGTTTGTCACATTTTTCCATTACACTACCATAGTATTAAGTTATATCTCCAATTACCCAAGTAGGACTTAACTGGAATCATGTAACACGATTCATGACATTTCATAAAAAATGTTCTTTTTTTATCATTTTGCAACAGATTAGTGTGTAAGGTAATGCATTGTATATATGTATATGTTACTTCAATTATAGATTAAATAATTGTATCTTATTAAAATTAAATCAAAGTACTCAAGTTACATGTTGACTTCACTACAGAAGCAAGACTGAATGTCTCACTGTAATTAATCATGTTTTAAAAGTTAACTGTCACGTCTTGAAAACCCATATTAAATGATGACCTTGCAACCAAACGTGTTGTATGTTGTTTGTATGTGAATCGCTGTTTCATGTTTATCCACTTATAGAACCCACGTGGTCAGAGTGTGGCAACGTTGTGTCCATTTCAATACAAATGTCAATACCAAGCTAGTTTTAATGTTACTATAAATCATACAATCTCCCAACACATCAATAAATGCCAAAGCTTTACTGAGGTGCTCTTTTTGGTTACAAATTGATCCCTGCTGCTGTTAATAGGTATCAGTGATATTTTTGTTAGATGTTACCGATCTCTCTCAACACAAATTAGTCTGTACTAGCATTATAAGATTACAGCGTGATTTTGTAACAATGACTTTGCTCACTCAAGTGGTGTTGTTAATCACAAATTAAGCCATGCTTGTAATAAGAACTATAAATGTGATATTTGTCAGATAAGCTTTATTTACCAAGCTGTGTCTCTCAACACGATGATGCTTGACACTAAGGAAAATTAATGTGATATCTCAAGAAATTCTCTGCACTGTCCAGCGGTATGTCAAAACACAAATTAATTCATGCTGCTATTGAGAAGTATCAATGTGATATTTGTACAAAAATTCTTGGATTTCGTTATCCATGACGTGTCCGTTACTTAACTAAATATAATTATTTCACTACGACTCAGAACACAAAACTTTTTTTGTGTGAACCTCTGAAGAAGCTTTTTAAAAGTGAAAACCGGTTCAGGTTATAAGGTAAAACTTTTACGTTTTTACCCATAAAAAGTTTTGTAATTGTTTTGATGGTTCTTCCTCTTCATTCACACACTTAATATTAGTGATAAATTGTAACTTTCACTTGTGAACACTTACGTTTCTTAATGTCCTTGTACGTTTCAGTGTGGTGTTCACCTTCCTCAGCGAGGTTTAAATACAGAATGTCTTGAAACAGTTGTAACGGATTTTTTCAAAGGTTGATGGTATGTGTGGGGGGTTGTTGGTGGGAGGGGGTTGGCGCTGGGATTCAAAGTATAGTTTGGTTTCTGTATGATTATGTCAAATAGTACATGTGATCTAAAGTGTAGTTGGTCATTTAATATGTTGTTTGGTTGTAGTGTGTGGTGTTTATATATTTCATACTGTTCAGCCGTGTTGAGTTTCCTGCTTTTTGGTAAGTAGTGTAGTATTTCGAGCCCTTGACATGTTTTTTTAGGTTAGAAGTACAATAACTTTGTTAAATGATTAATATATGCATAAAAGTTAAAAACAAAACTTGTAAAGAATTTAATTTTGAGAAAAATGGTGTAAATAAAGTCAATAAAAATCAACAAAAATTCCAATTTTGGTTAAAAACAATACAATACGTTTTTAGGCAAAGATTTTTCTGTTTTACGTCGGATATCATGAAAGTTATGGGAGATACAGTTCTGCGACCTGTTTTATTCGATTTTTCAGGTCAAAAATCATAAGAAACAACATAATTCGCCCCTTAATTTACCTTCTCAGAATTTCAGAAAGTCTTCATTTACCCGGGGGAACCGAAACCCGGGCGAAATATTTCGCTAGCCGTAACTCGCTTACAAAGCGTTTCCGGACATATGTTTATATGAACTTTTTTTCTTCTTTTACACTATAGAACCATTTCTCAAATTATTTCACTCTCCTCCCGGGACACCCTGTATATAGGTGTTCATTTATAAAAACACAGATATAAAAATAGCATACAAAACTAATAAAAATAAATTACAAAAACTAAATAGCTCACACAACAAAGATAATACAACAACTAACGGTATATACAAAATTGAATGCCAAGATTGCAATAAATCATATAAATGTTACATAGGACAAACAAAAAAACAGCTGAAAAAACGTTATTTTGAACACCTAAACTCATACAAAAAACCAGAAATATATAAATCCAATTTAGCCACACATGCAATAAACACAGGACATGAATTCCCAGACATAACCAATGTGACACTAATAAAACATATACCACACAAAGGCACCATAATGAACATTTGGGAAAATTTACAAATATACAAACATAAAACACAAAACAAACTAATACCTGAACAAATACAAAACATGACACAATATTCAAAGCACTCAACATAGAAAGTACACAAAATACTAATATATATACCACAATCACACACAATAATACAACTTTAAAATTCCAGAGACCAACAAACAACCATAATAGCATCCAGCCAACACACAAATACGAGACTAGACTTCACCAGAATACGACTCGTACTTCACCAGACGCAAGATCGCCAGAAGCGGCGTAAGGCGTGGACCACCGCCTACGGCCTCGCGGTCCGAGGGGCCTCGCGCCTCGAAGGTTTATGCAGCTTTCTTTAACTCATGAAAAATATTTAGCTAGGACCATTAAAAGCCGTGTCCGCGAGTAAAGATTTTACTCATCATAAAACGATAAATCCTACCGGCTAGCAAGCATCTGGCAATACTAACCTACCACATTCGTTTTTTAAAAATCTAGTCTAGCAACCAGTGTTGCCAAATTACGGGTAATTACCCGAACTGCAGGTAAATTTACGTTATGCGGGTAAGGTAGTGGGTATTTTCTATCATTGGTAACACTGCTAGCAACATTTGCTGACGTTGCGGTGACTGTCGCGGGGAATCCCCGCCATAGAGGTATATAGATACAGGTGGTGAACTGGCTTAGAAACCGTCCGGCTGGAAAAGAGAGATGGAATCACGCGAGTTCCACTCTCGCGCATGCGTCAGTAGACAAGGATAGAAACGAGCGTGTGATATTTCTGCGTGGACATTTCCACTAAGGGCCCCTTCACACGACGCCACCATGGCCGCGCCACCACGTCAACACATAGGTTCAAATGAGCAGTGGCAGGGAAAAAACATCACGCCACCAGTGGTGGCGCCGCCAGCATCTCATTTGAACCTGTGTTGACGTGGTGGCGCGGCCATGGTGGCGTCGTGTGAAGGGGCCTTTACACGAGCGCCTATACTTTGCCCCCTCTATCTATATACCTCTATGATCCCCACCCGCCGGGGATTTCCCATTCCGTTTGCTTCTCGCCTACGTTCACGCTTCTCAACGGCTAGAGAGCCCATCAGATTGCCACACGCAGTCATTCCATCGTGCGCCGTATGTAATCTTATTTTGTTTTTCTGACAGATTTTGATGTGAGAATGAGTGTGGGTCATTGTTTGAAAACAATAAATATTAAATAAATAGGTAGTGATTGTTGATCACATTGAACTAAAATAAGTAAAAACTTTTTTAATATTCATTTTTAAAGTATCCAAGTCACTTGTATTAAATAAATAATTGCTTACCGAATCCGTCGAGTGACTTACTTGTAATTTTGCTTAAAGTAAGTTTGAAGATGGGGCATATGCCTCGAAATGCGTCAAGTTAAGCGAAATTACAAGTAAGTCACTCGACGGATTCGGTAAGCAATTATTTATTTAAGTAAAAAACTGTTTTATGTTTAGAACTTTTAGAAGTTGATAAGTTTGATATTTTGCGTGGTTATTATTATTAGTCAATAATACCAACATAGGTCAATTCTCAGCCTATGCGTAGCCAGTTCATAACAATATTGTTACGGCATCCAGAGAGATCCAGAATGTAAGCGTGCTACTAGACACATTTTGCGAAAATCTTCTCGACTGTGCCGGGCTTCGCTCTGGCGCTCGGCCTGTGTCAAGGCCGCAGTTAATTACGTAGTTCATACGCATGCTACGACGCAATTAGGAATCGTCTAGATATTCGACTAGCTATAAATACCGGTACTCAAACGACGTTCAGTTCAGTATGAGGCGAATTTTTGACTGTGCGGTTCGAGAGTATTAGTGCGATATATTTACAGAGCAGTTCGAGTTATTATTGTGTACGTTCAAGTAATTATTAGTGAAGTGTTGCGTTTTATATTCGGACGGTATAATTGTAATACAATTGAGTTTTAATATTAGTGGACATTTTATTGCGTGTGAACAATTTTCATTTGATTTGTTGTAGACACTGTGTTGTTAATTACGAACTGTTTAACTGTAAAAAGTAAAGGTGTGATTAGTGACTTAATTGTTGTCTTGTACTTATTTAGTTTCCACTGTACCTAGTAGAGCGTCGTAACAATATTATCAAAAAAATAAATTTAAACACCATTGTGTGCATGACCCCCCCCCCCCCAGTCAACATGCGTGAATTACTACATCTTAGGTAATTATACTTTCACATGTTAGACACACATTATAATAATTTTATTCATAAAAGTCATAATATGAATAAAGCTAACTAAAAATTGAGTCAATCATATAGTTTATAACTACATTGTTTTTTTTTAATTTAGCTTTGGGTCTCATTTTAGCGTAAATTGAGCCAATCATATAGTTTATAATTACATTGTTTTTTTTTAATTTAGCTTTGGGTCTCATTTTAGCGTGGAATGGCTGAACTGATAGTTTGTGAGCTAACATGTTTTTTTCTTAATTTTGGAAACTTTGAAAGGTACGTGTTTTGCTATTAATTATATACAGTCATATTAGTTTAAATTCATGCTAGTGTATTATTACATTAAATATAAATTTTATTACAAAACTTGTTAAAATATACATATTAAATTTATCTGTATAAATGTAGGAAATTCTGATTTCCTACTTTATGAAAGTAGGAGATGCTAGTTCGTACATTACAATGTATAAAATGCTGGTTTCCAACTTTACGAATGTAGGAATCTCTCGTTTCTTACATTGGCGCGTCAGATTTCTTACATTCAGGTTTAGAGTGTATTTATGCAAAGAAGTAAAAATTTTATTATTGTTTACAGGTTACAGATACAATATACGACCTTCTTATCTTAACATGTCAGGCCCAGGCCCCAGGAGAGATAGAGATATCGGGAGAAATTGGGAATCTGATTCAGCAAAAAGAAAAAGAAAAGCTGAAAGAGCTGTATCAAATCAGGTTTTAAGTTCAGGTATGATGAAGCTTCTAAAAAAACTGCATCTGGTAGTACAGAATCATCTGAATTGATTGCTTCGACTTCCAAAAAAGATATAGCAGCGATGAACCTATACAGTCTCCCAAAAGCCGGTACGAAACAGATTTTTTTAACACCATGATTGATTCCATAGTGAGCGATATGGATTCAAGATTTATATCTTTAAATCAACATTTTGAAAATTTTGGTTTTCTCTATAATCTAAGCAAGTTAAAAAATATTCCAAAAGAGCATATATTAAAAAACTGTCAAGATTTACACAACAGCTGCTCCAATACGTAACAGAAAATAACTTAAAAGAAATTTACCCAAATATTTATATTGTCATTCAAATTTTGTTAACAGTACCAGTAAGTACAGCCTCCGCTGAAAGGAGCTTTTCAAAATTAAAACTAATAAAAAATTATTTAAGAAGTACAATGGGTCAGCAAAGACTTTCAGCTTTGTCAGTTTTATCTATTGAAGCAGATACAGCATCTAAGCTGGATTACGATACAGTTATTAAGGAGTTCAGTAAGGCTAAAAGCAGGAAATTTCTGTTTCTTTAATTCATTACTGTTAGTTATTACTTAATAATGTTAGTTAAAGTGAAGATTTTTGAATTTTTATGAATACAAATTTGACAGTTTCAAAAACATTTTTTCTCTATATAAAATCCGTCCTCTTGCGCCACCAGAGGGCCTCGCAAAATTTATCTTGCCCACATCAAATTAAGGTATTGCCCCGCCGCTGAAGATCGCGAAGGCTGAAGATGAGAGCACGGGAGCTCTCGAAACATGTTCCTAATACGGAAAAAAAAGTATATCTTTAGGTAGATTTATTTATAAATATTAAATGTAATATATATATATATATATGACACAATTTTCAAACCACTCCACATCGAAAATACACAAAATACTAATATGTATACCACAATCACACACAATTTAAAATAAAAAAAAAACCAACAGGAAACCATAACAACAACCAACCAACACACAAGTACTCCATAAGATTCAAAATTAAGAAGGCTGAGGATGGGAACAATAAGTGTCCTGAAACATGGAGAAAACATCTTGAGGTAATTCATTATATATATTACAACACTAACGATTTTAATGTGTTAGCCCCACGTTCTTGGAAGCCAAATCTATACAACACTACAACACATTAAAGTCGTGTGTGTATATGATGATAGGTGTAATCGTAATAATAATAACACTATGTAATTTGGTTTAAAATCATTTAAATATTTATTAAATAAAAATTCTTATTTTTGTTGCGAATTAAAATCATTATTATTTGCATGTGTGTGTAGTCTTAACACACATCTAATTATTACATGTAATTGATATTCATATTACATAGACATATTATACAACCTTATATTCTAATACATCTTATAATTATCTAATATTGCTCTCAGCTTGCTCATTAGTATGATACTGATTAGATTATCTGATCCTTCTAATGATCTAATCTCTTTTGAATTTACTGCATATGCATTGCTTTCTAATAAAAATTCACTAATTACTTTATCAATTATCGATTCCAAAGTTACTGATCAAAATTATAGTTAAACAGCCTTAAACATTACATTAATTATTATACAAAGAATATTTACATTTGTACAAATTATTAATTTATTATTCATTTTTAAAGTATCCAAGTCACTTGTATTAAATAAATAATTGCTTACCGAATCCGTCGAGTGACTTACTTGTAGTGAATTCTGAAGATGGGGCATATGCCTCGAAACGCGTCAAGTTAAGCGAAATTACAAGTAAGTCACTCGACGGATTCGGTAAGCAATTATTTATTAATTTATATTTGCATTGAATTGTCTCTCTTTTTACTTCGTTAATTATTGTCTTTGAGTGAGTCTCGGTTTACAAGTACATGGTTGTTTGTCACCTTATTGTTGTGGTAAATCGGCAGCGTGTCCTCTTCGGCCCTAGGTCCTTGATACTGGATGCTCCTTTGCCGTCCTGGAGTCCTGGTCCCTCGTCCGTCGGATTCTCGTACGCTGGATTACTGGATGTACTTGGCTGCCTCCTCGTCTCCCGTCATGGCCTCAGGTTGCAAGTGCTCACACGAACTGATGAGTAGTCGTGAAGTCCCTGACTGCTGCTGTGGTTGAGATATAAAAATTGTTGTTTCTTAGCAGAGTCTCCGGCTGCGACTATGGTTGATCAAGAAAGAGTTGGACTCGTGAAGCAGAGCCTCCGGCCGCTACGATGGTTGATTGAGGAAGAGAATGATGTTAGCGCGTCTCCTGAATTTATACCCAGGGCGCTAAAAATCATGATTCGACAATATCCTGCATGTCAGAGACTGTCGTGGCATCACTTCTCACACACGATTCTTGTCACATTTAATTCGCCCGTCTTCGCGAAATGCGAAGTCTTTTGTACATTACCCGATATTCATTCTGTCGGTAATTTTTATGTGTTCACCATGTACAAACTGTTTTTCTTTATCTTAACTAACATAAGTTCTATTTATTTTTATTTTCCTGTAATTACACTTTTTATCCTTTTTACACTATTTTTTATACACATATCCATCTTATTTTTATACACATTTTGGTGTATTTAGTTTTGTGCTATTATGCACACAATCTTTACAAATTAAATAAATTCCTATAATTAATAGCGTTCCTTAAGGGTGGCGCTTTTCGGGAGGTCGCACACACACATGTAACATAGACAGAGACAGAGCAGCTGGGGTGTTCCACCTGTTCCAACATGAAAGTTGTTCTATACCCCAGCGGTATAGAGGAGCCATCGGGACTGGACCAGGAGGATCAGACAATGGATTCCAGGAGGACAAAAGGACAACGGAGGATAGACGCTGGACAAGGACACAAGACTCAGGAACATAACGAGGAGTACCAGATTATCACCTCATCAATAATTAGGTGACTCATAACCATATTACTCATCAACATGGTTCATGAACAATATTAAAAAGAAAGAATATAAAAAAATAAAATAAAAAGAGACTATGGAGACTATATATACTAATTTTCTAATTTTTGTAAATATTAATAATTGTACATTTTATATTGTTAAATTAGAGTAAGAGAATGTACAATTTTTATAATGATTAAAATTATACAAATAACAGTACTTGCAATAACACATAGAGTCATTTATAAAGAAATAATGATGTCATAACATAACTTGCAAAATTTGAATTATTTTTGAATATTATAATATTTTATTGATATTTTATTACTTTTATAGTTGATTGATAATTCTTTGATATTTGATTGATATTTTTTAAGTACACAAAGTAAAGTAGTGATTAAAAGAAATTATTTAAAATAAATGCATTTTTTTAAAAGACTATCTGACCAAGTTGAGAGCACATTTTACATCATATAAACTTATATTTATTCATGTTTATGTTTACATGTAAATTTATATTTGTGTTTAAAATTTATGAATATTTATGTTAAGGATATTTGTATAGTTACAATAATTATGTGTATGTTGAGCACACATAACAGAGGAAAACACATTATGCTAATAATACTGATTAATTTTAATTCATAATTTGAAATTTTTATTTAATAAAAATTTAAATCATTTTCCATATTCAATATGATAAGAAGTGTTTTATTAAAAAAAACACCTTTACACCTTTTATATGTATTGTTACGACGGTCTACTCGATCGTCGCAGGTACAGTGGAAACAAAATAAGTACAAGACACCAATTAAGTCACTAATCACACCTTTAATTGTTACAGTAAAACAGTTCGTAATTAACAACACAGTCTCTACAACAAACAGGGCCGGCGCTACCATAAAGGCAGACTAGGCGACCGCCTAGAGCGCCGGAAGCTGAGGGGCGCCCAAAGCAAAAAGTTTTTTTTTTTAAGAATAAATTGTTAAAATTTTTATTTATCTGCACCGACATCTTATCTTTTCCAAGAACGCCAAAGTGTTGTTTTAATTGTAAAAGAAACATAAAAAGAGCCCAAAAAATAAAATTTTACGAAGTGTTTTCTACTAATTTTTTGGCTTTATACTTCTGTAAACTCAGGATAAACTTGATTGTTGAAGCCTGTCCTGTTTTAATTTAAATAAGGTCGTGGTGATATAATTTGTTAATGAAATAAATCGTAAAATCGAGTACCGTATGTTTTGACAAAAGCAAATTTAAAAAAATTGGCAATATTCTTTTTGCATATAAATGGCATACAAAATAATAAAATTACGAGACAAGCGTGATAATTACTAAACAAATCTATTTTTGAATTTGAATCCATGGTCTACTGCGAGGCAGTTTTGCACTTTGCGTTCTAGGCGTCTCTAGCTGTCGAACAGTGGATGTGAGCGTGGCGCTGTCTGAAACCAACTCATCTCTCTCTCTCTCTCTCTCACTCTCTCTCTCTCTCTCTCTCTATCAATTCCTCTCTCAGTGCCCCCCTCACTGTGTCGCTCCACTCTCTATCAACCTTTCCATCTGTTTTGTCTTTGTCAAAGTAAAATTTTCCTTACCTTTATAATGTTTAAACATAACTTAACGGACACCAAAAGCAGTCATATCTGTATTAGTGGCACCATCTAATATTGGAAACTAACAAGACTGACAGAAGTACAGATAAATACATCTAATTGATACTTCTGTAAAATCCAGATTCATCACAGTAAATAACAGAAAATTTTAATGTTCCGTTATCTCTATCTGTTCCAACACTTGTATTACATACGGAAAACGACCGTTTCGGTATTACAGTAAGTATTGCGTTTTATTTAACTTCATCACACACACACACACTCACGGTACAAAAGCAACGGATCATATGCGCAGGCTGGTTTGTTATCTACAATGATTTGATTATAAATAAAAAGCGGAAATAAAAATACCATTGCACACGTTATACACACGTATTTAAATAATTCGATTTGTAGTTTCAAAATACAAACAATTCAAAACTGAAAACCAACCTACTTATGATATACATATAAAGTACACTTTTCATTTGTGTCCCATGCAAATGTCGACTGACAGAAGAAACAATATCCTGGTAGATGTGGAGGGAATTCAGTCCGTTTAATCGATCTTCAATCAATGAACATCTTAAATTAATTTTAAGTTGACATAAGGATAAAAATAAACGTTCTGCCGTTTCTGTGGGTTCTAACTGGTAGTGCACAAAAGATGTGATAAAGCACTCTGATATCAGGAAAATCTGATGAGAGTCTGTACGCCTCTGTAGGTTACATGGGAAAGTTTTCACGTATTGATGTCCACTTCTGCTTCTAGATCTTAAGTTCTCCTTTTAGATTCTCCCTACATAATTTTATCTCCTAAATTAATACGTGTGGGACCAGAAAGTGTTCCTTAAATGAACAATATATTTGTAAGAAACGTAACTCAACATTACCTACCACGTGCAATATTGCCTACCCTTTATCATTTTGAAACAGGACATGTTCGTTCTTATATACTGGACCAATACGACTGAATATAGTCATCGTTCGGAACACGTATACGCACACTTGAGCTCTCTCTCACTCTCTCTCTCTCTCTCTCTCTCTCTCTCTCTCTCTCTCTCTCTCTCTCTCCCTCTCTCTCCCCCTCTCTATCTAATCTCTCACTCTACCACTTCCTTGTGGTACATTACTCTGTTACATTTGTTCATAATCTAGGATGGAATTCTAAGATAATTTGTCAAGGTATCCTGCGTATTTGTCTCGGCAAGGTTTACTGCAGTTTTCATTGACAGAAGTCAAACTAGTATCTGAGAAGGGAATTTGCTCTTCATGTGAATGCACACAGGCAATTCAGTCTAACGGTATGAGCTACACTAATTATTCTTAATAATTTATTTTTTACTAAGAAATGTTTACCAATTATAATAATAGATTTTACCAATCACATTGCTTTAGAGTTTGAAACTTTTACAGACCCAGCAAAATATCTATATTTTCAACACCTGAGTTAATTTTTCATCAACTATGCTTATTAATTACTTAGAAAAATATTAGGCTACTTAGTACGATTTTAAACACTATAGTGTATACTTATAATAGATTTAGCAAACATTTTATTTACTAAAACACTTTATTTTACAAAATAATTAATGAAATTAATATTAATTAATAAACTGGAACATTCGTGGAACATGTGTATTTGTACAACAATAATAGGCCTATAGCTACATTTGTGAAATATTTACACTATTATACACGTGTGTGTGTGTGTGTGTGTGTGTGTGTGTGTGTGTGTGTGTGTGTGTGTGTGTGTGTGTGTGTGTGTGTGTGTGTGTGTGTGTGTGTGTGTGTAAACGATTAACATTTGTTTAAAGTAATAGAATTAATAATACGAATATGGATGCACAAATATCTTAATGTCACTTTCCAACCCATACTCAGTTGTCCTGCTGTATGGACTGGTCCAATACAAGTTCCAGTACATAAAGGTTTGCTGCATATTACGGTATTCAAAATCGGGAAAGTAACTTCCGTTCACAAGCAGATATGAAACTTATTGTTATTTTTCGTGAGTTATTGTGTGATTGATTAGAGGAATTTGTACTCAGTTGGAAGGAGCAGATAAGACTGTGAAAATGGTTGAATATGGGTTTGGTCAGCGCAGATAGGCTATATCAGAGGAAACAGAGAAACATCCTAGTGAGTAGGAGGGGATGGAGAGAGAATCACAAAAATTTGTCCTAAAAATTTGTGAGAAGAGAGACAATAATACTCTCCAGAATGCCATTAAAAAATTTTAATCAACTGAGAATACAATAATAACGGACAGTTGGAAAGACTACGGTAACTTAAAATACGCAAACTTTAACCTCCCCTGTGTAAATCACAGTTTAATTTTGTAGACCCAGAGAATAGATCGATTCACACACAAAACATCGAATGTTTGTGATCTAAGAGAGATATGCGGAGAAGAGTAGGTAGGATTGGTGTTTCGTGAATCAAGACATAAGCCTACTTTATTAGTATTAGTGGTAATATTTACAGCATCGAACAAAGAACTGTTTTGTTTAGTTCAATAAACTCAATTATTTCCTTTTATCCTGCTAAATAATTTTAAAATATACATTAAATAATCCCTAATTCAAAATAATTAAAAATGAACATAATACAAATTAAAATAGGCTATTAAAATAAATAAAAGAAATATCATGTGTGTATGTGTGTGTGTGTGTAAAATAATAAAACAAAAATTATTATGTAGACCAATAATTAATGTGACCCTACGATCGTTTACTCCTTTGTTAGATTTTGTGTGTGTGTGTGTGTGCGCGCGCACGCGCGCGCGTGCGAATTGTGAACTATTAGTTTGTACCGGCTCAATATTAGAAACTGTTTCTTACACTGTCGGCCATAGGCCTATGTGTTAGATATAGAAGAAGTTGGAAAATACCCTTATTGGGTTTATTTGTATTGCACACTCCTCAGTATAGGAATTTTTTTCCTCACTGGAGAAATACTCTCTGTAACCAAACGTATAACTTTTCCACGCTTCTTAACGTGTGCACATTGTCTAGAAAACTAATATCACCAAGTATACTTTGTGTTACCGCCAAGAAATTGTCTTATCCAGTTAACTGTTAAGGAATTCGTGATGGGTGGGGGTCACGTGTTCCTGCTCTCCTATTGAATAAGTTTGGTTTGGGGGAATAGTAGGCCTACTCAGTTGGGAGGAACATGCAAGTAGGTCAAAATCGATGAAAGTGTGTTTGGTTGGCTAAAATATATTAGAGATAAGAAACAAAAACAAAGTGGTATTGGTGATGGGGGGGGGGAGGAATCGAGAGAGAATCAAAGAAATGTTTCTAGAAAATAGGTAAGATAAGAGACAATACTACTATCTAGAATGTTTGTAAAGAAGTTTTATTAACTGGGAATACAATAGTAACGGGCAGTTGGGGAAACTTCCGTAAGTTAAAATACCCAAACTTCAACCTCTTTTGTGTAAATCATATTTTTAATTTTTTACAGTCACAGAATAGAGCGATCCACACTCAAAAAATAGAATGATTGTGGTCTAAGAGAGATATTCGAAGAAGAGTAGTTGCGATTGGTATTTCGAGAATCAACACATTGCCATACTTTATGAGTATCACTGGAAACATTTACATACATTGAACACGGACTAAATATCTTTTGTCCTTCCAAATAAAGATAAAATATTTCTTAAGCAATCCCTAATTAAAATAATCAAAAAACGAACATAACAAATAAAATAAAGACAAAAGTAAGTAACATAAATGTCATGTGAATGAAAGTGGTTAATTTGTGTGTGAGTGAGTGTGTGCGCGCGCGTGTGTGAACAGCGCGCGTTTTGGAATGAGCGTGAATTGTGAACTAGAAGATTGTATCGGCTCAATAGTAGAAACTGTGTCTTACAATGAGGAGTATATGTGACAGGTACAAAGGAGCTTAGAAAATACCCTTATTGGGCTTATTTGTATTACACCCTAATTTCTCACAGAAGAAATTCTCTCTGGCCCGACGCGTAGGTATAATTTTTACCCTACCTAATGTGTGCACAGTTCATACAAAAGTATTTTAGACTAATATAGGTACTTAGGCTTACAACGCAGACACATCACACGACGGATAAATACTAATACTAAAATAATCTTTATTCTCCAATTTATAGCAGAGCTATACACTTTCAGCCTTGTACACTAGAATAGTTAAAGCTAACATAAATTTGGACACGTTTTTACAAAAATATGCATGTAATTGGGAATTCTGCAAAATCCACTTTACTGATCATACTTTCACGTATTCTCAGGTTAGCTTTTTTCCCAACTCTTTAAACATACGTGGGACAGCTTGAACAAAACCGATTTAATGTATGCCTATATTTTTTTTAGAAAGTGCTATAGGCCTACGCACTTATCAACAGGCCTTGTTAGTCCTATTTGTTGATTGTATAGGCAATAAAATTTCAAGTCTTACAATTTACCAAACTGATATCTCTTACAAAGACAGCTAACATAAAACAGCTAAAGGTTACCGCATTGTCATTTGGCAATTCTCTTTTTTTTGTAATTGCATTTATTTATTTTTATACTATACTTGTTCACCTATGTTTTAATTGGTTTTAGTTATTTCTAGTTCGTTTACGTGTTATATTCCTTTTTTATATTTAAATCCCTACATTTTTATCAAAATTACATTTTGTAAAACACACACACAAGAAAAGGAATCACTTATTGTTATTTTTTGCTTGGCAAACACTGAGCTGACTACGGTAAATAGTCCTGCAGTCTTACAGTATTAAGACGTATCATTTTAAACATTGTGTGCTTAATTCCTATGTATTTAATGTATCGGCTTTAAAAAACTGTATCCACACGATACTAGTGGTACAGCCGATGTAAACCGATTTAATGTTTGCCTACTTACTAGAAAAGTATTATATCTCACATTACTTTTCGGCAACGTAGGCAATAAGGAACTGAATACATCTCATTGTTGCTTCAGACTACCAGATTCCCATTTTGCATATCACATCGAAAACACATACTGGTATCACTAACATGTACTTTTTCTCCCTTAATGAATTACGACCATCGATCTTTGTAAAATTTCACACTGCAATGTTATAAACTAACACAGGTATGATAACCACAACAAATACTCAGTAAATTCCGGATTTAATTGGTACATCTGAGAAACTCAGTTTTGTCACAATAAACAATAATTTTAATATACATTAAAGGGAAATGGCTAGTCTCATCCCCCGCTGTTAGTTATTCCACTGTACAAATGAGATTAAATAAAGCGAATTAAGAAGGGGTTGAAGAACGTCTAAGTTAGTTGAGCATTAGAATATTGGGCAAGGAAGTAGAAATAACTTGCCCTACATAGCCGCATATAGAAGAAACAGGAATAGTTAGAGGAAAACTTGAACTGTAAATCTATGTTAACATTAAAAATGGTAGCCCTATGCATTGTTGAACGTTTTTACATTGATTATAGCCTGTTTTAAATGTACTTCTGTGTGACAATTGGCTGGAAAGAAATCTCGTAAATGACGGTAGAAAAAATATTTCAAATAAACAAATCATAGCCTATACTTTTTAGATTTCAAATATGATATCAGCATATGATAAGGCCTACCTACGGTCTTTAGAATTTTAAAAACTTTAACGTTTAATAACGCAACCTGAAAGAGTTATTGACTAAGCAGATTAAATTAAATAGTTTACGCTATAATGTGAAGACGTAAGGCAAGCAACAGTGCATATGTGGCTGTGGTTGAGAAAAGTTTGATTTTACAAATCAAGAACGTTTTGAATTGAATGGAAAAACTCCGTTTGAATAAAGTCATTCTACCAATACCATCATGCAAGCACCCAGCTAACATTTAACAGTGTTGTGTTAGTAAGTAGGTTATTTGAACACAGAGAGGACGAATAAAATACTGGTTTAAAAGTAACCGGTATATTTGTAATGTGGCTGTTACACGCTAACAGATACCTGGAACATGTACTCTGTAACCGTTCCTGCAGTCACTGTTATCGGTAACCGTTACCGCGGTAACAGGTATTTGTAACGGTTAATTTTGTAACTGCTACTATGAAATACTGGCTTAGCACGCCTCTATATAGGCCAATTACTAATCTACTATAAGGTACAAACAGTGGTCTGTACTAGACACAAATTGTAAAGCAGGAGTTCGGTAACCGCAAGAGGTGGGGTTTGTAGGAAAAGTGGAGCTTATTTTATCAGTTTATCGTTGTCACATCTGTAGATCAAATCAGTCGTTTCGACAAAACTTCGTTGTACGAGCTTAAGCGATTCGGACGTTGCACCTCAACCTGTAACAACGGGACGTGTCACGGATTCGTTCGGGATTATCAATGTTGGAGGTGCTTGCGGTTCCCTCAGTTCAAGTTGAGTAAATTTAGACGATTCAAAGAACAGAAAATTTAGACGAGAAATTAAATTTGAATTTTATATGGTCATGGTGTTAAACCCTCGTACAAAGCTGTGCGATTTGTGGAGTGCGGTGGGAAAACGTGGCCCAAATTCTCTCTGTCTCTCTCTTTAACATACACATAGGCCCTAGGCTACACGAACACACACATAGGCCTATATCATCATCATCATCATCTCAAGGATTAAACCAAGGATGGTTTGTTCCGGTCTCAAATAGGCAAAGATTACAGCTGGTCACTCCAGCGCTTCCTCGGACGTCCCACGCCTCTCCGTCACCTCGGCTTATAGTTCCATAGTTGTTTGGGGATGCGGCAGTCAGCCATTCAGCAAAGATGTTCCCACCAATTCGGCCGATACTGGGCGATCATTTCGAGTATACTCATAATATTCAGTTCCTGTCGTATATATGTGTTTCTTCTATGATCACGGAGCCGCTTGGATGCGACCGGCCTGGCCTTTCGTTATCGTCCAATTCTCAGACCCATCACTTTGAAGAGTTTTAGGCGTGTTCCTTTACTTGCTAACGTAGGCCTCTATACATGGGTGGCGTTAGTAGACTACTAATCTTGAAAATACTTCTGTAATTTACCAAATTCAGAGAAATGCGGTCTTTCATAAATTAGACATTAGACAACGTACAGTGTACACACGTTTATATTTATTTTAATTCATATTGTTTGTATGTGTGTGTGGAGGGGGGGTAGCCGGGTACCCTACTTTTTTGTACTTTTTTGTATTAACTAACCTAACACATGAAGAAAAGGAACTGCGCCAAGTTAACATAAACTACACATCTGAAGTCGTAAGTTAAAGTTATAACTCTCCGTTGTATATAGCTTATTAGGCCTATAGGCCGGTTACATATTTACCCAAAACAGTAACTCATCTTATTAACGTTGTCGGTTCTGCATTTCAGGACAGTTATGTTACATCCTTTGAGAAAACGATAACATTACAATAAACGGTGTTTGTCGCCTGTATTTATTTACACGGACAATAAAAACGTAAATATTGTTCACGTACTCAAGTAATAAGACATTTTAAACCGAGACGCGTTTAGGTGAAGAAAAATCGAAAATAACTTTTTTACCGTTCAGCAGTTCATTAGGCCTACCTAACACTTAACCTGCGTAGATAGTTTGCAAACTGATATTAAAAGAAGCAAAAATCATAAGCTATTAGGCCTAAGTAGCCTATTTATAAATAATCTTGAGACTTTATTGTCACATAAAATCCAAATCGAATATTTTGTAGAATTAAATAATTTCCTAATTGCCGTAAATAATTTCCATAATGTAAACTCCACTTTATCAGTTCATTAAGTCTGAACATCATAAAGCCTAATCGTTTGTGATAAAATGATAATCCTGTTGCCACTGAAGCCAAGCAACGAAAGTTGAGTTCAATATAGACTATGCATTCACAAATAGGCTACTAATGTACAAATGTGTGCGTGCGTGCGTGCGTGCGAGGTAGTAGGGAGGGTAGAGGAATGTTTACACAGACGTAGGCCTATGTGAGTTCGTTGTGGAAATGCAATTCATAATCCTAAGAGCACGTTTCTGCAGCTCGACAGAAGTGAGTCGCGGGTGGGAATCTAAACAGTGACTACAATTAGACTGTAACTAGATCTTATGTTCCAAACATAATGTGTGAGGAATAGAAACGGTTGTAAACCTGTTCTCTATGATGAGGTCAGACCTATTGTTCGCTCAGGCAAAACTTTTTGCCCCCACATGTAGGCCTAGAAATTTTAGCCTTTAGTAGGCCTAATATCCTTCTCCTCCAAACAATTTTTAAAGGTCGCTGGGAAATCAAAACATTTAACAATCATTGCTGTGGATATAAGGACTGTAAATGTAATGATTAAGGACCGTAAACAAACTTATTGCTATGTAATGTAAGCTTCGGCCTACATGGTTTAAATAAACTGTCCGAAAGATGTAGACTTAAAATTTATTCAAGAAGTACAAGGGAATTTGTTCACTTTAAATAAGTTTACTTAAAGTATTCCTGTAATGCAACAGCGTCTTGATTGGTTAGGAATGTGATTGCTGACACAAAGCCGCGACCCCCCCTTCTCTAGTCGTAGAATGCCTTCGTAGGCCTACCTCGTGTTAGGTAGTTAATATTTGGATCAGATCCCGTAGCATTAACACGCTGAAAGACGAGCGCCCACCTTCTGAGTAGAGCTGGGTCGATATTGAAGTAACTGGTATTTTGTAACGGTTACTTTTGTGGAAAAGCTAACGGTTACCGAACATTTGAAATATCTGTTCCGGTTACTCGCGGGACCCCCCCCCCCCGCCAAAGTAACGAGTAAACAGGTACAAAGTAGCAGTTAAATATAACAGTTGCAATTACTGCATAAACGTTTAATGAAGAAATTTGTGTTAGTGGTTGAAATCACAATCAGAATGATCAATATTGCACACCACTATATAAAAATTATTCCGATTAGCGCTTTCAAGCTTCACAGCTCATCGTCAGATCAGGATTTCCTGTCTATTCCTGATCTGACATGAGCTGTGAAGCTTGAAAGCGCTAATCGGAATAATTTTTATATAGTGGTGTGCAATATTGATCATTCTGATTGTAATTACTGAATAGGCTACTCGCTTCTGCGCATGTGCTGATTATCATACAAGTATGAATCAAAACAAAGCGAGGCATTCAGAAAAGGTCTACGCCAGCGAGACGAAGCTATTTTTAATAAATGAAAAAAATTCATAGGCCTACTGATGTTACATTTATTCTCCTGTGTTATGCATAGGGCTAAATATAATACAGATTATAATAAAAAATTATATCTAACATGATATATACTAAGAGTACAAGTCAAAAAGCATGATTTTTCAAAAAAAGCATTTAAAGATTTTAGTTTATCGTTACAGCTTTTTCAAACTCACAGACGCCATGGTTTGCTGAACCGATGGATTATACCTATATTTTAAAGCTAATAAGAAACAATAAATTTTTTTTAATTAATTGGCTGACTTATACTGTTAGAACGCTCTGTGATTCATGACTTATACTCCTGGTCCAGCAATTCCACTGCGTGATAGCACTGGTTACTTTCATTCTCTGTAGTAAAATAATATACTTCTCGTGATGAAATAATTACGGAAAAGCTAGTTTGGTACTTATATAAAAGCAAAACTATACAAATTGAAATGAATGAAAAATGGATGTCACTGTTTTTTGGGACATTTTTATTTTCGTATACTTTAGGATTTTTTATTGTAATTAACTATATATATATTATAAATAAATAAATATATATATTTATTGTAATAAATTATAATAATTATTAATATACGAGGGACCCCTCACCTGCGTCCAAATCAAAAAAGGATACAAAAAATTAAAATAAAGTTTAATGTAAGGTAAAGAAGTGTATTTAATAAAACATTATAAAACCCTTACAATAAAACAAAACTAATAAGTATGACCTGCATGGCAGATTTAAATGTTTCTTAGACTATTACAGACTGCTTTTTTTGCCTTAGGTATAAGTAAATAAAAAATTATTCCACAAATTCCTTTCGGTCTGGCAACATGTTTCTTGCAGATGAAGTTGTTTTCAAGTTTTTATAGAAATCGTGGAAATCGGGGCTAATTAGTGGATGAAGATCCAGTATGTCTTTTGATATTGGTAGGGAAGAACTGTTGCAGGGTTGCGGCATCAGAGGTGCGTCTAAATTGATTCTTCTTGTAAGATCAATGCAACGAAACGGCTCTTCGTCATTGAGGGAGCATTTGAAAAATATTTTGGATGCGTTTCCGTGAGTGTACCTTAGCCAGCGAATCTCAGTCCACTTGAACGTGTTTCCTTCAGTATACTTCTTCCTCAAGAACAAGGGCTGTTTGTATAAATCAGCATAGTTTACAAAGTCCTTATAGTGAAGCTCAATCACTTCGAACTTTTGTTTCTTACCCACTGTTCTCACTAATTGATACCAGTCATGGGGAATAGATATTTGCATTTGTAGCTTTTCTTTTGTTTCTCAATAAGCCCATGACCTATGTCACATTCAAGATGGCTGTGTCCACTGACCATGAACTTATGGTCTACTTGTTCTACCTGAGGACACTCTTGAAGAAGGGTCAGGAACATGGCCGATACGTGGGAGTTCCTGTTTTGGCCTCCACAAGAGTCTGAGTAGAGTATAACCCGTTTTACATTTTCAGGAAGGCTAGAAAGCTCCTTAAAAATGCAAGTAGCAATTTGGTTTGCACCTCTTCCCCTTCTGCCTCGTGCCACATGTAGCATCTAACTCTGCCAGTAGTTGTCTCGTGAAAAGTGAGATAAAAAGTCCAGAGTTGCCGCTTATAAAACGAAACAGACGAATCAGATAAGGTGTTGGTAGACATTGTTGAAGGTCAAACGTGTACCACTTGGTGGTGTTGTCATTTTTGCAGCTTTCCTTATCTGCTCTTTTCATACTGTATGCGAAGTCTGCCTCATTATGGTGCTTCTCTTTTTCTTCCCTCACTGCATTTAATTCGCTTTCTGTTTTAGCCACTTTCTCTTTCATACACAGTGTATCGCATTTATGACATGTGTCCACTTTGGGACTTTTCAATGAAATATTGAGTTTATTAAATTCTTGCTCGTACACCGACTTGCTAGCAGGACTGTTCAATTGTTCCTTATAAAGCGAATACATTTTACTCAAATTTAAAAACGACGGCAAGTATTTCTTTTCGCTCTTTGTTCTCGTGTAGTGGGATTCATATGCAGGGAACGATTGAATGTAGTCTTTTATTGCTTTGATAGCTTCATGCGAAAGTTTCGTTGGAGGAGGGTCTTTACCTCTTTTGTCGCACACGGTAATTCCCGACGTTGACCTAAGACCAGAAGCAATAGCGACTGTAATAAACATATTTGTCTCTCCCAAAATTTTCATAAAGCACCCTCTGCAAACTCGACATTTTTTCCCGTTAGTCTTCAAGTGGAATTGATGAGTATATAGCCTGTATTTTTCTTTTTCTGGATCTTCTGCGCATTTCCTCATTACCTTAGGCTCAGTTGTTTCCACTAGACTCAAAACAAAACTAGCACGTTTATCGCGGCTTCCCAAGCTTCAGTATTCTTCAAAAATATTGGCCTGTATCTCGGGAGAGATGCGGCCCATACACTTTACTCGACAAGAGGCCAAAAGTGTAATTTTCCTTGCAGGCTTCTCTTTTCCATCCAGTGTTTCATGACTAAGACCTGCGTTCCATTTAGTGTATTTTTGCACGTACACATGAATATACTTAATTAATAAATCAAAAATAATCGTAGGTACTACACGAATACCTATGAATGCCAAACAAACACAATGCCAGAACTGAATCAATAGTGAATGCTGTGTGCCACCAAGCAAAATCTCAACAATATAAGTCACACAGCGCTTGTGACAGCTGGTGAGGGATTGTAGTACTAATAGGATAACTTGACTTATACTCTTAATACAAAACATATTTTGGTAGTTTAAACTTATACTATCAGGATCATTCGGTGTTTTCTTTTGTATTTATATGCTCTTACCTTATATTGTTGGAACCCAGTGTGCAGTAACCAATGATAAATCAAGCTACAGAAGAAACAGAAATGAACAAACATGTACAACTTATGAAGAAAGGTTTGCTATCATTAAAAAATTAAATTGTCCCTCGTTTACTAAATAAGAATTATTACTAAACTTTCTAAATTTGTATATAATATATTTTAATAATTTTGTTATATAGATGAACTCACTACACACTTGAATTTATGAAGCTTTACCCTGCCCCCCCCCCAAAATTAGGCCCCAAGTTACGCCCATGCCAATAAGTAAGTAAAAGGTAAGATAAGATAGTTTGTAATTACGATGTCGGCCCACTTTTGGAGCCTATTATTTCTTTATTTATTACTCATTATTGTCATTTACTAAATCTTTAATTAGAATATGAAGTATTCTACTATTTTGTTTTGTATAATATTGGTACCGTAAAAAAATATATTTGAAATTTTTTAGTCTAAGTATTAGAAAATGCTTTTTTTCTGCTTTAAAAAGTCCTGGATAGTTGAAATTTTTTATCAGTTAATGTAACTAGTAAACGAAAAGAAAATACCACGATAAATTTTATTTGTAAGAGATAAAAATGTTAAGTAATTATAGCCTATTAATTTTTATTATAGGCCTAAATGAAATCGATTAATACTATTCTGAATTAAACAAAAACCAGAATTAGATAATTTATTTAAATTATTAAAAAAAAAAAAATTGGCCGTCACGGGACGCCCGGCAGATGTGAAACATCAAAGTTGATGGTAGAATTTATAATTAATGAAAACCAATAAAGAAATATGGAGTAAAATAAATTTAAAAAAAACAGAGTTTCGTTAATAAAATCAATATATTTTTCTTATTATTCTAATTATAATAATAATTACAGAATATTACAAGAGTTTCGTTAATAAAATCAATATATTTTTCTTATTATTCTAATTATAATAATAATTACAGAATATAAATAGCCTACAAGAGAAGTAAATATTTTTAATATAGACTGTTTTACAATGCAGTTACGGAATATTATTTGACGTATCTTCTGTGATTTCTGTAATAGTAGCTGTTGAAGGTGTTTTAGACGGTATTAAAGAAATGATTGGCCGATGATAACTGAAGTATGTAACAAAAGTAGTAGACGTGATGTTATCAAGGTATCTTGAAAATACAGCATGGATTGTCGTTCCATATCTAGTTGTTGGTTCAGTTGGCTTATTATTGATTTTCAAATCAAATGTTTGCTCAAGGAATGTTGTCAAAGGGATTGAATCGTTTGTTGCAAAATTAACATTAAAATCTCCTGCTAAAATCATCGGAAGTTCGTCTAAATTATCTCCTAAAATCCTTGAACCTTCGCGACTATACCTATGAGTAAACGACGGTGTAAAAATTTTATGATTTCTGTGACTTTTTGATTTGGTGAAATATACACAACAACCATAAGGAATTCTCTCCCATCATCCATTTTAACTTGAGAAGCACATATATCACCAATAGCTGCTTGGGTAACATTAAGTTCACGTGTATTTCGTATTGTAAGTTCTATATTCGTCGTAGTAATTCGGGCTGTTTTTGTTTTGATATATCGCAACTCCCGCAGCTCTAACATCTTCCCGTTTAAATTTTACTATGCAATCGAAATCAGGTAGTTGAACGTCTTTTTCATTAGAAAGGCATGTTTCTGATAATAATAAAAAGTCACTTTTTTGAGAAACAGAATCTTGCATATCTGAAGCATGTTTTTTGAGACTTTGACAGTTTAAAGTTAATATTGTCAATCCCTCTCTCGATGTAATGAAATTAGTAATCATTTCTTGCAAAGTATTAAGTCTATTCAAGGATAGTCTTTTAAATTCTTCTTGCAAAGACAAAATTGATGGATGAATTCTTCTTCCATGGTAAAATCTTAAATCATCATTACGGTTACATATGAACAAACCTTCAATACTAGTAACTCGCGATAAAGCGACATATAATAACTGAATAGAATGAGTTTTACTATACTCATAGACTATCTCGTCATATGTAGCTCCTTGAGACTTTTGAATAGTCATGGCACATCCGGATATCGTAGGAAAGTGATTTCTTTTTCCCACAATTGTTTTGTTGTTGTTAAGATGAATACTTGTAGTTCGACGTATAATAGGAACGGCTCGTTTATCGATATTGTGTTCTGCAATGAATCCAGCAGCTTTTTTTCTGGCAACTGTACCAGTTCTTTTATCAGGAAAAACCAGCCATACACGAGTAATTTCATTTTGTTCATTCTGTTCTATATGAACCAAAGTTCCAACAGCACCATTAGCTAATCCATCTGTAACGTCTATGTTTGTTGTAATAATGTAAGGTTTTCCAATTACAAAAATAATTTCGTATGGCAATCCACCTGTGTCAATCACTGACATCTTGTGTAATTTTTGCCTCACAAATCCTTCCTGTTCATGGTTAGCACAGCCACTAATAATATCTATTGCAATGGAAACATGTTTATCTTGAGCTTGTTGCAAAATAGATACGTTGTATTCATTGACCGATGCGTTTTCTTGAAATAATCGAACCCCATTTGGGCAGCGCTGTGTAACTTCTTCGTTCGTAAAAAATCTCGATAATGGCCAATTCGTCATCATCTAGAATGGACCCATTACCAATTTTTGTAAGGATAGAAGCAAAAATTACATTAGTTTGTCGCATAACTTGAGTTAATTCGTAGAATTTTAATCCTCGCCACAGGAAAGGTCCAACCATTCGTTGTTTTGGCTGCTTGTAAACTGGTGTAGCTCTGACTGGAGGTAATTGTCGCAAGTCTCCAATAAGAATGATGTCTAGTCCTCCAAAGTTACTGTCAAAATTTCCAGTTATTTGCTTTAACCTTGAATCAATTTGATTTAAAAGTTCAGCACCAATCATACTTATTTCGTCAACTGTTAACACTTTAACGTATTTAAATAAACATCGATACGGTTGTGCCGTTCCATTGACAATGGAAGTAGTTTAGATAATGATATTTTTAATGCTGTATGAACTGTAGTTCCGTCAATGGCTACTGCAGGTTTGCCAGTGGAAGCACACGTAATGTATGCATTGCAGAAGCCGTCATTATTTGAGAATCTATTGTATATTTCCATTACCAATTTAATAACGAAAGTTTTTCCGCATCCAGCTGGCCCAGTGAAAAATATTTGTAAAGGCAATTTCTCTGCAGATAAAATGTGATGGATGACGTGCAAAAGTAAATTTTTTTGTTTTTCGTTAGCACTTCTCATGAGGTCACAAAATTGATCAAAATTCATTAGGCCTATATTTTCTCTTCTTTTAGCAATTGCTCCTAAACTTTTAAGTGTAGCTATACGTAAATCTTCATTAACCGCAGCATTTGGGTTTTTATATAATTCTTGAAAAGGATTTGGTTCTGGAAATCTTGTAGCGACGTCTTGAATTTCTAACTCGTCATCATTCAATTGATCATCTTGGCGACATAGTTGTCGGCATATATCAATAGTTTTTTGAATATCAATATTAGACTCAAACTCTTTTCGTCTTTGTAAAATAGTATTTTCGTTTTCATCATATATGGTAATGAATTTCATGTCTGCTAAAATTTCCGTATCCTCATTTCTAAACGGCAAATGTAAAGTCACCATTTCCCTTCTGTACTCGTTGTAGTCCTGAGCAATATCATAGTTTCTGTAACGAATAATTCGTGGCTGTTTTCGTTCTACATATACTCCACTATTGTTTTTAGTATATTCAGAAACAAATTGTGCTAAAGTAACATTTTCCAAATTGTCTGGCCGTTTTTGATATTTTTCATACCAATCCTCCTTCCAAATGTCAGTAGAGTCATCATCAAGTTCACTTATTTGTTTTAATGTTTTTTTAATTCTTTGTCGCTCGATTGGCCAACAAGTATTGATATATTGAACTACCACTGAAGATTTTGACATTGGTTCTCTAAGAAGACTAGAGAACTGCTAGAGAAGCTGCTCTACCAAGCAGCTTCTTGACTAGTCATCTCAACAGAATTTAGCATATCAACACTCATTTTACGAGTTATTTCAACAATGTCGAATTCTGGATGTTCTTTCACAACTTCTATAATGTTACGTTGTAAATTGCTAATTCCTCTGTTCGTCTTATTTACATATTCGACAACATACGCAGCACAAGAATATTCTTCAGTGATTATCTCGAAATCCATGTTTGATTTTAATACGTTAAAATATTATCACAAATATCAACTGTAACAGGAACGTTGATTATTTGTCCATATATTCCAAATTGCCCATGAACATGCCTCAATCTCCTTATTTGCATGAAAGGAATACGAGGAGATAGAAGTCTTTCAGTAACAAAATCAAGCGTTGGTAAATACTGCGGTTTTTCAGGATAGCGGAAACCATTATAAACTGAGAAATTTGGAATTTTATTTTTATCAAGAGCCGATTTACACGTAGAGCAAATTTTAAGTGTAGAAATATCTTGTATATCAGTTATTCTGTTAATAATATTTTCATGTGCAGATGTAGGTTTCTTCAAATCTCTCTCAAACCAAAGTCTATCACAGATTGAGCAAGCGTGTCCGAACTGATTATTTTTAAAGTTATCGATAAAGTATTTGTGAGCGAATTTATGTAAATGAAAGTTACTGTAAGAATTAGAATTTTGACCTTCTGTTGTCTGAAAAGCTGCTGTTGTTGTTTGAACCCTGTCATTTTGTGTTTCTTCAAAATGTTGTGTATTGTGTTGTTGTGGAGTGCTGGTGGAATGCTGTACTATTTCTTGTATGATATTATCATTCGAAGAATTCAAACTTTGTTGGTCATTTGGTGTTGCTTTCGTAATTTGTTCAATAGCGTCTATGTTGTTTATATTACATTCTGTATGTATTCGCTGTACATTTTGTTGACGTAGCTTGCTGTCTCTTCTCCGCTCGTTAATTTCTTGTCTGTTTCGCTCTCGATAATTACGATTACGTTCAGCAGCGGTAGCAGGAATCGACTGTGAAATATTTTGCTTTAGCCTACTGTCTCTTTTGCGCTTGTTTATTTCTTCTTTGTGCCTTTCATAGTATCGTTGTTGTCTCTGTGTATGTAAATTTGAACTTAGTTGATTATTCGATGTTGCTTGAGTAATTTTTTCACACACAAGGGTGGCGAGAGCGGTGGCGGAGAGGGGGCACGACGGCATAAGACAGCGTCATGCCGTTTGCCGTCACGGCATACGAGTCGGTTTTACTGCCAAGGCGCGCCAATAGATGTTTCACATCAAAAATTACGAATCAGTAGACTATCATTTAATAACTTATATTAATAATTTATATTCTATTATTACGTAAATATATTTCTATGAAGTAAATATTATGTAGGCCTATAGCCTATAAATTATATATAAACATAGGCCTATATAGGCTAATACAAATAGCCTAACTGTTATAGCCCCTACGTAGTAAATATTATAGCCTAATCAAAATTATATTTATTTTATAAATTAGGCTATATTTTAGCCTATATGATTTAATAAATACGTTTACAGGCCTATACGTTTTATTTTATTTAATAATAATATTATAATATTAAATAATACAGAATATTATTATAATAGGCCTATTACTGTTACGACGTTACAGAACATTCTACATGTTTGTCGAACGATCCTGTGGAATAAGGCTAAATGTTGTGGCGTAGCCTACGTGATTTCAACATGCGCTCGCGAGACTTTTCTGGAAGCCGCCAGCCGCGCGGACTGTGTCAAGGCCGCAATTAATTACATCGTAGTGTAGAGCTAACGCGTAGTATGGAATAATCTAGGATTTCGGGGGTATAAATACCAGTACTCAACGGCGTTCAGATTCAGTTATAGCCTAGTTGCAATATATTACAGTGCGATTCGAGTTTATTGTCGGGCGATTACAACTGATTACTCTGTGCGTTCAAGTGCTTATTGTGGCGAAGTGTTGTGTTTTATAATCGGGCGGTATAATTGTAATACAATTGTGTTTTATAGTAGTTGACATTTTATTGTGTGTGAACAATTTTTATTTGATTTGTTGTAAATTACGAACTGTTTAACTGTGATAATGAAATCTGGTGATTAGTGACTTAATTGGTGTCTTGTATTTTGTTTTCCACTGTACCTACGAAGGTCGATCAAATAGACCGTCGTAACATTATAAATAATTATAGCCTATTATTATAATTAATCAATAAAAATATTTTATTTTCATATAGGCCTAGGCCAATAATAATTTATATTATCATAGGCCTAATTATTAAATTATTTAGTAACATATTTATCTTGTTAATAATGTAACAAGGCAATATTCGCTTTTTCAGCAAAGCTAATTGTAACATCACGACGTAGTTTATACCGTAAAAACACGTAGGCCTACTTGATAAACTGTAAAACAGCTCCAGTACAAACTAACGTAGGTAACTTATTGGAAAACAGTGAAGATGAATCAAATACTGGTTTAAAAGAAAGCCTTACAAGTAACCGGTATTTGTAATGTCACAATTACGCGATAACATATACCAGGAACGCGTACTTTGTACCCGTTCCTGCAGTCACTGTTACTGGTAACGGTTACCGCGGTAACAGGTACCGTACTATTTGTAACGCTTAGGTATTTTTGCAACGGTTCCTTTCAAATACTGGTCTAGCACACATTTACTCCTGACCGAGTAAGTAATATATTAAATAAACATATTTAATTGGCTAACAAACAAATTGACGTCAACATTGAATACAGTAGGAACAACAGCGCCATTGCGCAGAACACGAAACTTCTCCCCACCCGCTTCCTCATGTCACGGGGTCGATTCCCACCACAAGCAGGCTATACATTCTTCCCCCACCAAGCAAGATCTGTACATTACAATGGGCGAGAATTTTATGAAATAAACATTGGCGAATAATAGAACTACATAAACAGAATATTGTGTGTGTGTGTGTGCGCGCGCGCGCGCGCGCACGCTCCAGGATACAATAAATTTTGCCAGTAGGCCTACGTTTTCGTAATAACACATAAAGAAACGTGAACAATAAGCCTGCTACAAAAACTGACCCTTAAAAAGGTCTCAGAGTTTCACAGCTTCATGCAAGTATTGCTATAACAATTACCGTTCTTGAAACAAAAGATCTAGTTCCTTATGCACTGAGCCGATAATTCTGAAAAAAGTCACGCACACGCATTTGTCGTTTACACTCTCGCAATTTGCACGCGTGCCATTACTATACGATTTCAACCCTGTACGTTCACACGTAACGTCTATCTCTCGTTTAGCCTCTACTATCCTTCCATTGGCACCCTAATGTAGTCAGTAGCCCACACGAAAACTTCAACTGTGACCCATTTCCTTGTTTGCTGGTTTGTGGTACACTAGACTGTTATATGCATTGCTTTGCTGCTTGGGAATTACTCTTGCACGACCTGACCCCGTTCCATTGTTTCACAGTATACTACTGTAAGGGAACTCATAGTGACGATTGATTACCCCGTGCTGCTTGGGAAATATTCTTGTCGGACCTGAATCCGTACCATCGTTTCACACTATACTGTTCCAAAGGAGCTCATAGTGACGATTGATCAGACCGTGTGCTGCTTGGGAAATACTCTTATAGGACCAGACCTCGTACTATCGTTTTACACTATACTGTTGCAAGGGAGCTCATAGTGGCGATTGATTACCCCGTGTGCTGCTTGGCAATTACTCTTGTAGGACCTGACCCCGTACCATCGTTTCACACTATACTGTTCCAAAGGAGCTCATAGTGACGATTGATTAGAGCGTGTGCTGCTTGGGAAATACTCTTACAGGACCAGACCTCGTACTATCGTTTCACACTATACCGTTCCAAAGGAGCTCATAGTGACGATTGATTACCCCGTGTGCTGCTTGGCAATTACTCTTGTAGGACCTGACCCGTACCATCGTTACACACTATACTGTTCCAAGGGACCTCTTAGTGACGGCTGATTAGACCGTTTTGGGGAATACTCTTATAAGACCTGACCCCGTACAATTGTTTCACACTATACTGTTCCAAGGGAGCTCATAGTGTCGATTGATTACCCTGTGCTCCTTGGAAAATACTCTTGTAGGACTTTACCCCGTACCATCGTTTCACACTATACTGTTCCTAGGGAGCTCATAGTGACGATTGATTCCCCTGTGTTGCTTGGGAAATACTATTGTACGACCTTACCCTATAGGGCCTACCATCGTTTCACACTATACTGTTAGAAGGGAGCTCATAGTGACGATTGATTCCGCTGAGCTGCTTGGGAAATACTCTTGTAGGACCTTACCCTGTACCATCGTTTCACACTATAGCCTACTGTTCCAAGGGAACTCATAGTCATGAATCCTGTACTGCTTGGGAATTACTATTGTAGGTGTGTAGGGCCTACCATCGTTTCTCACTATACCGTTACTTTAGTGGCTTAATATCCTCGTCACATTACCACAATTTCATAGCTTTTACAATCTGAACTTGTCTAGAAACGCCAAACACTTCGACTCTGAAGCAATTCAACATAGTGACGATTGACTCCCCTGTGTTGCTTGGGAAATACTATTGTACGACCTTACCCTATACCATCGTTTCACACTATACTGTTAGAAGGGAGTTCATAGTACCGATTGATTACCCTGTGCTGCTTGGAAATTACACTTGTAGGATCTGACCCCGTAGCATCGTTTCACACTATACTGTTCCAAGGTAGCTGATAGTGACGATTGATTCCGCTGAGCTGCTTGGGAAATACTCTTGTAGGACCTTACCCTGTACCATCGTTTCACACTATACTGTTCCAAGGGAACTCATAGTCATGATTGATTATCCTGTACTGCTTGGGAATTACTGTTGTAGGTGTGTACCATCGTTTCTCACTATACCTTTACTTTAGTGGCTTAATAACCTCGTCACATTACCACAATTTCACAGCTTTTACAATCAGAACTTGGAGTCTGAAACGCCGAACACTTCGACTGTGAACCAATTCAGCATAGTAACGACTGATTAGCCGGAGTGCTGCTTGAGAAATACTCTTGTAGGACCTGACCCCGTACCATCGTTTCACACTATACTGTTCCAAGGGAGCTCATAGTGGCGATTGATTAGACAGTGTGCTGCTTGGGAATTACCGTCGTAGGACCTGACCCTGTAGGCTACCATCGCTTCACACAATACTGTTCCAAGGGAGCTCATAGTGACGATTGATTACCTTGTGCTGCTTGGGAATTACCGTCGTAGGACCTGACCCTGTACCATCGCTTCACACAATACTGTTCCAAGGGAGCTCATAGTGGCGATTGATTAGACAGTGTGCTGCTTGGGAATTACCGTCGTAGGACCTGACCCTGTAGGCTACCATCGCTTCACACAATACTGTTCCAAGGGAGCTCATAGTGACGATTGATTACCTTGTGCTGCTTGGGAATTACCGTCGTAGGACCTGACCCTGTACCATCGCTTCACACAATACTGTTCCAAGGGAGCTCATAGTGGCGATTGATTAGACAGTGTGCTGCTTGGGAATTACCGTCGTAGGACCTGACCCTGTAGGCTACCATCGCTTCACACAATACTGTTCCAAGGGAGCTCATAGTGACGATTGATTACCTTGTGCTGCTTGGGAATTACCGTCGTAGGACCTGACCCTGTACCATCGCTTCACACAATACTGTTCCAAGGGAGCTCATAGTGGCGATGGGTTAGACAGTGTGCTGCTTGGGAAGTACCGTCGTAGGACCTGACCCTGTACCATCGCTTCACACAATAACTTACTGTTCCAAGGGAGCTCATAGTGACGATTGATTACCTTGTGCTGCTTGGGAATTACCGTCGTAGGACCTGACCCTGTACCATCGCTTCACACAATACTGTTCCAAGGGAGCTCATAGTGGCGATGGGTTAGACAGTGTGCTGCTTGGGAAGTACCGTCGTAGGACCTGACCCTGTACCATCGCTTCACACAATAACTTACTGTTCCAAGGGAGCTCATAGTGACGATTGATCAGACCGTGTGCTGCTTGGGAAATACTCTTATAGGACCAGACCTCGTACTATCGTTTTACACTATACTGTTGCAAGGGAGCTCATAGTGGCGATTGATTACCCCGTGTGCTGCTTGGCAATTACTCTTGTAGGACCTGACCCCGTACCATCGTTTCACACTATACTGTTCCAAAGGAGCTCATAGTGACGATTGATTAGAGCGTGTGCTGCTTGGGAAATACTCTTACAGGACCAGACCTCGTACTATCGTTTCACACTATACCGTTCCAAAGGAGCTCATAGTGACGATTGATTACCCCGTGTGCTGCTTGGCAATTACTCTTGTAGGACCTGACCCGTACCATCGTTACACACTATACTGTTCCAAGGGACCTCTTAGTGACGGCTGATTAGACCGTTTTGGGGAATACTCTTATAAGACCTGACCCCGTACAATTGTTTCACACTATACTGTTCCAAGGGAGCTCATAGTGTCGATTGATTACCCTGTGCTCCTTGGAAAATACTCTTGTAGGACTTTACCCCGTACCATCGTTTCACACTATACTGTTCCTAGGGAGCTCATAGTGACGATTGATTCCCCTGTGTTGCTTGGGAAATACTATTGTACGACCTTACCCTATAGGGCCTACCATCGTTTCACACTATACTGTTAGAAGGGAGCTCATAGTGACGATTGATTCCGCTGAGCTGCTTGGGAAATACTCTTGTAGGACCTTACCCTGTACCATCGTTTCACACTATAGCCTACTGTTCCAAGGGAACTCATAGTCATGAATCCTGTACTGCTTGGGAATTACTATTGTAGGTGTGTAGGGCCTACCATCGTTTCTCACTATACCGTTACTTTAGTGGCTTAATATCCTCGTCACATTACCACAATTTCATAGCTTTTACAATCTGAACTTGTCTAGAAACGCCAAACACTTCGACTCTGAAGCAATTCAACATAGTGACGATTGACTCCCCTGTGTTGCTTGGGAAATACTATTGTACGACCTTACCCTATACCATCGTTTCACACTATACTGTTAGAAGGGAGTTCATAGTACCGATTGATTACCCTGTGCTGCTTGGAAATTACACTTGTAGGATCTGACCCCGTAGCATCGTTTCACACTATACTGTTCCAAGGTAGCTGATAGTGACGATTGATTCCGCTGAGCTGCTTGGGAAATACTCTTGTAGGACCTTACCCTGTACCATCGTTTCACACTATACTGTTCCAAGGGAACTCATAGTCATGATTGATTATCCTGTACTGCTTGGGAATTACTGTTGTAGGTGTGTACCATCGTTTCTCACTATACCTTTACTTTAGTGGCTTAATAACCTCGTCACATTACCACAATTTCACAGCTTTTACAATCAGAACTTGGAGTCTGAAACGCCGAACACTTCGACTGTGAACCAATTCAGCATAGTAACGACTGATTAGCCGGAGTGCTGCTTGAGAAATACTCTTGTAGGACCTGACCCCGTACCATCGTTTCACACTATACTGTTCCAAGGGAGCTCATAGTGGCGATTGATTAGACAGTGTGCTGCTTGGGAATTACCGTCGTAGGACCTGACCCTGTAGGCTACCATCGCTTCACACAATACTGTTCCAAGGGAGCTCATAGTGACGATTGATTACCTTGTGCTGCTTGGGAATTACCGTCGTAGGACCTGACCCTGTACCATCGCTTCACACAATACTGTTCCAAGGGAGCTCATAGTGGCGATTGATTAGACAGTGTGCTGCTTGGGAATTACCGTCGTAGGACCTGACCCTGTAGGCTACCATCGCTTCACACAATACTGTTCCAAGGGAGCTCATAGTGACGATTGATTACCTTGTGCTGCTTGGGAATTACCGTCGTAGGACCTGACCCTGTACCATCGCTTCACACAATACTGTTCCAAGGGAGCTCATAGTGGCGATTGATTAGACAGTGTGCTGCTTGGGAATTACCGTCGTAGGACCTGACCCTGTAGGCTACCATCGCTTCACACAATACTGTTCCAAGGGAGCTCATAGTGACGATTGATTACCTTGTGCTGCTTGGGAATTACCGTCGTAGGACCTGACCCTGTACCATCGCTTCACACAATACTGTTCCAAGGGAGCTCATAGTGGCGATGGGTTAGACAGTGTGCTGCTTGGGAAGTACCGTCGTAGGACCTGACCCTGTACCATCGCTTCACACAATAACTTACTGTTCCAAGGGAGCTCATAGTGACGATTGATTACCTTGTGCTGCTTGGGAATTACCGTCGTAGGACCTGACCCTGTACCATCGCTTCACACAATACTGTTCCAAGGGAGCTCATAGTGGCGATGGGTTAGACAGTGTGCTGCTTGGGAAGTACCGTCGTAGGACCTGACCCTGTACCATCGCTTCACACAATAACTTACTGTTCCAAGGGAGCTCATAGTGGCGATTGATTACCTTGTGCTGCTTGGGAATTACTATTGTAGGTGTGTACCTACGTTTCTCACTATACCTTACTTTAGTGGCTTACTATCCTCGTCACAAAACAAAATTTCATAGGTTTTACAATCTGAACTTGTCTACAAACGCCAAACACTTCGACTCTGAAGCAACTCAACATATAGTACAGTGACGACTGATTAGCTGGTGTGCTGCTTGGGAAATGCTTTTGCAGGACCTGACCCCGTACCATAGTTTCACACTATACTGTACCAAGGGAGCTCATAGTGTCGATTGATTACCCTGTGCTGCTTGGAAAATACCCTTGTAAGACCTTACCCTTTACCATCGTTTCACACTATACTGTTCCTAGGGATCTCATAGTGACGAATGATTCCCTTATGCTGCTTGGGAAATACTCTTGTAGGACCTTACCCTGTACCATCGTTTCACAGTATACTGTTCCAAGGTAACTCATAGTGACGACTGATTAGCCCGTGTGCTGCTTGGGAAATACTCTTGTAGGACCCCTGCCGGTACCATCTTTTCACACTATACTGTATCAAGGGAGCTCATAGTGACGTTTGATTCCCCTGTGCTGCTTGGGAAATACCCTTGTAAGACCTTACCCTTTACCATCGTTTCACACTATACCGTTACTTCAGTGGCTTAGTAGCCTCGTCACATTACCACAATTTCACAGCTTTTACAATCTGAACGTTTCTAAAAACACCAAACACTTCGACTCTGAAGCAATTCAGCATAGAGGAAACATGCTTCCTATAACTACCAGTGTATTGCCTGAACAAGGTAACAACGCTGTAACCATTTCAATAGTTTGGTATAAAAGGCAGGGACAATTCATATTCTCTATTTATATGAGACAGTAAACGTTTTGGACTGCACATCATATAACAGTATACAATTCACAATTCTCTGAATCAAATACGACTTCTCAGTTCCTATTAACGAACTTTCCTCCCAGTTGGAACAGGGAAAGTGTCAGAAAGAGCAATACGTCTCTTTGTTCTGCAAACATAGACTGCAGTTATTGTGGGCAGTAATTAATATCCTATATACATAGGTCTACCTGCCTAACGATAACTCCCTCCCGGTATTAAATAGTTGTACACGACTTATTTCTAATGGAATATATTATTTGAACAACAATAAGAGGGTACTGAACACGAACTACTGAAGAATACAGAGATCTAACCACTTTATTTAACTGCTTTGTTTAAATAGTTCAATAATAAATCCAAGGTCTTGATGACGGAGGCAGCAGATAGCAGTGTACACCAGAGATGATCAAGGATTTCGTGTATCTAGGAAATAAAGAGTAGGTCTAGAGAAATAGACACCAGTCGTTACTTACTAAACATATTAAAAATAGACATGCAAAAAGGCAGTAGAACTCTTGAAAATTGACGCAGTCTTCAATGATTAGTTTATCGAAATGATTTCCGCCAAAATAAGCTTACCTAGGACACAATATGTGTCGATCATTAACATATGTTACAAACAACTTACTACCAAATTAAATAATAAAAAGCTGATCGTGTCTACTATGCAATGGAAATTATCTTGCAATAATTATCTGGTAACGGCAAATATTAATTTCTAAAAAGGTGTTATTGTAAAGTTACCTCACAAAATTAAGCTGAGTCCTTCATTATTAGTTTAAATTATTATTATTTGGTGTTCTGCCCTAAGGCAGGTCTCCAAATGGTAAAAGCTTTCCAAGCTGTCCTATCGCATGCCAGTCTTTTCGTTTCTTCGTAACACCCTCCAATTTTAATGCTTTCTATTAACTTCATCCTTCTACGCCCTCTTCTTTTTTCTCCTTCTATGACTCCCTCCATGCCAGTTGTAAGCAAGCAGTCTCTTCTTAAACAATGACCTATAACCAATTCATTTTCCTATTTTCAATTTCTTCAGGATTCTTCTCTTTTCCCCTATTCTTCTTAAAACTTCATCATTCCTTACTTTATCAACTTACCTCACTTTTTACATTGCTCGGCAAACCCACATCTCAAATGCTTCTAATCTTTTCTCATCCTCTTTCTCAGTGTCCATGTCTCTGCACCATATAAAGCAACGCTCCACGGGGAAAATGCCGGTCCTGACTCAAGTACCGTTATTCCCCCACTCACACCTTTTAATACATGACTTGTTCAAATAAGTAAAAACGTCGCTAAGTGTGCGTGTGTGTGTATGTTTGTACGGATTTATTCTCAGTTGTATGTGCATGCGCAAATAATTCAAATGTATAAACATAGATGACTGAAAAAGAGATGATTTACATAATAAATGTACGCTTAGACCAATAGATTCTGCGTCGTGTCTTCGGGGTTATCAAATTTCCAAAAACTTTCAACTGTTTGACCATTAGCTAAACATAGTGGAAAACTATAACTAACAGAAATACAGACGGGATGTTTGATGTTTCGTTCGCAATCAAAGAAACATACTGTGCAGTTTTTATTTCTTAAAGTGAACATAATTTTATTGTATGTACAGATTTTATTTAAACGTAAAATTGTTCACATTAAAACATTAATAAGTGCATTTAATACAGGACTTGTTCAAATAAGTAGAAACATCGTTGTGTATGTATGTGCGTGCGTGCGTGCGTGCGTGTGTGTGTGTGTGTGTGTGTGTGTGTGTGTGTGTGTGTGTGTGTGTGTGTGTGCGGATTTATTCTCAGTTGTATGGAGCGGTACAGTTATTTTTACATAATTAGAGCGAGGTACAAATTGGTTGAAATGACAAACACGTTGAAAGCCTTTTGTATATATAGCACATAATGTATATGACTACTTTTACAACTGCTATGTAGAGAGAAAATTTATTCAGACACATGTTTCGTCCAGCCACAACAGATTTTCTCAATGAATATATATATATGTTTCCTTTAATTGAAACAATTACAGCAAAATGTTTACTAGTGTAAGAAAATTAATTATTGTTTGTAGCTGTTTAAACACAAACAACTTTTGTTGTTGATGACGTGATTTTCTTCACCAAAAGTATGACTTTGTACTGTTTTGAGCTCTGGTAAATTTATCTTTAGGAGGACGTTGTTCTCTGGTAATGTTTATTTGATCACATAATTGTTTTCTGCCAACAAACCGACTAGGTGATTGTAGATTTATTCTGTACTCAGTTTCCAAAATGTATCAATGTGTGTGTGTGTGTGTGTGTGTGTGTGTGAAGTTAACATAGCTTAGACAAAATACAAACGTAAAGAAAGAATTTGATATGTACAGCTAACGCTTGAAGTATACTGTGACAAACATGTGTTTCTCGCTGGTTACTGCTAACATATTTTTAAATGAAAATATCATGATAATATAATGAAAATATATTAAGTGATAAACAACGTGAATGTCTTTGTTTTAGTCGAGTATAATGTCTGGAGACAGTTTTGAAAGTTACATGGCGGATTGGATAGAAAGGCGCTCCACTCAAGTGGAGCATAATAGAGAACTATTACAACGTCGTTCCACGACATGCCATTGCTATTCCCAGTCTCAAGGCGAGACAGAAGTAAAAAAAGAGTTATCAAATATTTACACTCAGTTTATTACCGCCCATGCTGGCGGAGTAAATTATGGCAAATTTATAAAAGATTGGGTGAGTGAAAATTACGTACCACTCTTTCCTGAGTTGTAATATACTTATTTTGTAAATATACATTTGTTAATATACATTTCATATAGTCTGTATTTTGTTTTAAATATTTTGGATGAAAATTACAGTATTTTAAAATAATAAAACAGTGATTTTGTATTATTATTAATACTGATTGCATGTTTTATTTAATGCTTTTTGTCTTAGGTGTTACCATTGAATAGAAGTATTGTACCACAGGTTATTGGTGGTAGTGATCTTTATGTTTATGAAAACCCCATAAAAATGAAGTCCAAGGACTGACTGACTTAATGTAGTACCAAATGAAGAAGAAGAAGATTGCTTCACAAATTAAAAAATTCATAATATGTAATATATATTTTATTTGTAATATACATTTCATATATTCTGTATTTTTTTGTTTTATATATTTTTATTTTGAAACATTTGAACCCTTTGAAGTTCACATAAAGTCATGTGATTTGTACATTTGACTACCAAAGACACGTCTGTTCATACTAAATGTGTGTGTGTGTGTGTGTGTGTGTGTGTGTGTGTGTGTGTGAGAGAGAGAGAGAGAGAGAGAGAGAGTTGATCCTTGTCTCATTCTTGTTATAGGCTTAAAAACAAAAGGTTGTCGAACCAACATCATTTTTATTTGAAAATAGTTTCATTGTAAATATCACTTATTTGAAGCTGAATAATTTGCAGATTGTATCTTACAATCATGACAATTATTATTTAAACTGATAATTGTTTTATTAAAAATATTATTATTATTTCATTGTTTACGATATATATATTTAATTAATGCAAAAATGAATTTTTAAAATTACAATGGTCCGTAAGGCATATTTAAATTTGTGACACCGTAATCGCTTTGAATAAGGGAATTCTTGTCAACGTTTGCAGCGAGAGAGAGAGAGACATACACAATGTGTGTGTGTGTGAGTGAGCAGCACGTACATCGTCCGATAGCGATTTGTATGTGTACACAAAACTTTTGAAAATACCTTATTTCAAGGAGATTTTTTATGCGAAAGAGAGACATACACGCACAGGTAATTACATTATAAACTAGGAATTGCTTCCGACGTCTGCGAGCGAGAGAGAGAGAGAGAGAGAGAGAGAGAGGGCGTTAATATTTGTCGAATAAATATAAACTTTCTAATTTCATCAATGTGTGTGTGTGTGTGTGAGCAGCACGTACATCGTCCGATAGCGATTTGTATGTGTACACAAAACTTTTGAAAATACCTTATTTCAAGGAGATTTTTTTTATGCGAAAGAGAGACATACACGCACAGGTAATTACATTATAAACTAGGAATTGCTTCCGATGTCTGCGAGCGAGAGAGAGAGACAGAGAGAGAGAGAGAGAGAGAGAGAGAGAGAGGGCGTTAATATTTGTCGAATAAATATAAACTTTCTAATTTCATATAGATGTGCACGGCACTGACCACAGAGAGAGAGAGAGAGACATACATAACAAGTGAGAGAGAGAGAGAGAGCTAAAATTATTTACTCAATGTACACAGTGAGAGAGAGAGAGAGAGAGAGAGAGAGAGAGAGAGAGAGAGAGAGAGAGAGAGAGAGAGAGAGAGAGAGAGAGAGAGAGAGAAAGAGAGGGAGAGGAGAAAACGGCTTGAACATAACGTTTGACAACAAGATTAAAATTACAATGGTCTATAACACATATTTAAATTCGTGTACACATACAATCGCTTTGAATAAGGGAATTCTTGTCAACGTTTGCAACGAAAGAGAGACATACACAATGTGTGTGTGTACACAAAACTTTTGCTTACAATCATGAAAATTATTATTTAAACTGATAATTGTTTTATTAAAAATCTTACAATTACGAAATATTATTATTATTTAATTGTTTACGATATATATTTAATTAATGCAAAAATGAATTTTTAAAATTACAATGGTCTGTAAGGTATAGTGTGTGTGAGCAGCACGTACATCTTCCGATAGCGATTTGTATGTGTGCACAAAACTTTTGAAAATACCTTATTTCAAGGAGATTTTTTTTTATGCGTAACACTTTACCACACACACACACACACACACACACACACACACACACACACACACACACACAGACTTGACGTGTGTGAGAGAGAGAGAGAGAGAGGGAGGGAGAGAGATAGTTTTACTTACATTCAAATGTGATGGATAAATGTGTCTAGAGAGAGACAGAGAGAAAGAGGGAGGGAGAGTTACTTACATTCAAGAGAGAATTGATATCGACAACAATCATGATCATATAGTTTGAATTTCCCACCACAGAAAAATGTTAGCAGATCTTTTCTATACACACACACACACACACACACACACACATATCGAGTTTGAACCCGATATCGAAGTCGTCAACAGTCATATAATTTACTATACACTATAATGCGTCTGCTAATATAGTTTGAATTTCCCACCGAAGAAAAAAAAATGTTGACAGATCTGTTCTATACATAGTAATGCAGGATTGGTAACCCTGATCATATATTTTAATATACACTATAATACAAACACAATAATGCAGGATTGGTAACCCTGATCATATATTTTAATATACACTATAATACACACACATATCAAGTTTGAACCCATACATAGGTTGGTAAACCTGATCATATAGATTTAATATACATTATAACACAGAACAAATTTGAACTCATGCAAGGTTGGTAACCCTGATCATATATTTAATATATACACTATAATGCATCAAGTCGGAACCCCCCACCATAGGTTGGTAAACCTGATCATATAGATTTAATATACATTATAACACACAACAAATTTGAACTCATGCAAGGTTGGTAACCCTGATCATATATTTAATATATACACTATAATGCATCAAGTCGGAACCCCCCACCATAGGTTGGTAAACCTGATCATATAGATTTAATATACATTATAACACTCAACAAATTTGAACTCATGAGTTCAAATTTGTTGTGTGTTATAATGTATTTTAAATCAATATGATCAGGTGTACCAACCTCTGTATTATTACTATAGTGTATAGATATTTTATATGAGCAGGGTTGTCAACATTTTCTGTGGCGGGGGGAGGGAAATTCAATTATGTTTAAACATACAAATATCGTTGCGATATTAATATGTGAACTTACGTTTACAGACGTCTGGACTGAAGCACCCTGATCATATAGATTTAATATACATTATAACACACAACAAATTTGAACTCATGCAAGGTTGGTAACCCTGATCATATATTTAATATATACACTATAATGCATCAAGTCGGAACCTCCCACCCACCACCCACCTCTGATATGCAAATCAGCTTTATTTAAAAAAAAAAAAATATATATTCACGGATGCGGGTGGTCCATTTGGGATGCTGCGGGTCCAGCTGATAGAAAGTGAAAGTGATCTAGGCTCGCGAAAGGCGGCATATAAAAAAATAACTTGGATGCTGCGGTCCAGATACGCGAAAAAGTCGCGGATCTTGACACAGATACGCGAAAAAGTCGCGGGCTGTGGTCCATTTGGGATGCTGCGGGTCCAGCTGATAGAAAGTGAAAGTTATTTAGGCTCGCGAAAGGCGGCATATATTCGCGGATATGCAAATCAATTTAATTAAAAAAATAAAAATATCAAATTAAAAAAAATAAAAAAATTTATTCGCGGAAATTCGCGGATGCTGTGGTCCATTTGGGATGCTGCGGGTCCAGCTGATAGAAAGTGAAAGTGATATAGGCTCGCGAAAGGCGGCATATATTCGCGGATATGCAAATCAATTTAATTAAAAAAATAAAAATATCAAATTAAAAAAAAATAAAAAAATTTATTCGCGGAATTCGCGGGCTGATAGAAAGTGAAAGTGATTTAGGCCACACATAAAATTTGGGCAACCTTTTTCTTAAATTCTTATTAATTTTGCCACACAGCAGTCTTTTCTTCCCATTAAATGCCTCTTCCGCTATAGCAATTCTTGCTCTAATTTCACGAGTGCAGGACATACCGTCACTTATCAAGCTTCCAAGCTATAGGCCTACATAAGTTTATATTACTATACATTAGTTCAAATATATAGTCATACACTAACTGTGTTAGATACAATTCAGCCTTCCAGGTTTCTCAAGTGTAGAGGTGGGAATGGGGAGAGCTGTATATTGAACTGCCAGTACCACGTTATGTTGAAGAAGACCTTATAGAGTGCACAAGGTTATACAATAGAGATACAGTTTGTGTAGTTTTATGTGCTGGAGTATTTACTGGTGCCTCAGTCCAAGTCCAGTACAGTTTAGTTTGTATACTAACAAATTTTATTGTATTATATTTTGTAATTATAAAAATAAATCATATCACTAGCACTCAGAGAGACTTGTGTGATTGTTATTCAAGCATAGAATGTTTCAAATAACTGTAGTTTCAATTATTGGAGGTTTTGTACATGAAAATCTAAATTTTTATTATGTTATAATTAAAATATAAAAATATACTTACTTTTAGAGTATTAATTTTATTCAAATAATGTATCTATCTCAGAGTGAAGATGTTTTAGCTTATTGTATTCAAACAATGGATTTCCTTTTGCAAGTTAAAAACACGTACGAGTTTTAAATTAATCACTGAGAATTCAATATTTTACCCGTTAGAAACAAAAGGTATACAAACTAAAATGATTTACTTTGGACACAGAATGGTATGTTGTTTTCAGGAGGTTGTAGAAAACAGACAGCAATCTCTATACTGAATTATGTACAAGACTAGAATAATTTATAAACGAACTGGGAGAAGATCTGTGAGTTGGTCCTTGCAGAGATGGTTCCGATAAAGACGGAACAGAGTAGGTATAGGTCTATACCACGTAGTGTTAGTGATGATGTTTAGAATAATAGAGAACAGGCATATTTAAGTCCTGAAGTGTTCCTACGAGATTCAAAAGTGCTGTAAGCAAGGCAGCAACACTCAGATGAAGTGACGAGAACAGTTTGGTGTTGAACAAGCGAAGCCAGTTCACAGTTTCACTGCCCTAAAAATTCTTTCCCAAAGAAACCTTTGAAACTGCTCTACACTATAAAACTGATTGTGTGTAGAATCGAATACAAATTTATTTGATTATAAAACCTTGATGAAAATAGAGTTTTATTCTGTACACGCTTACAAAAGTATAGAATAAAGACTATTTAAAAAAATAAGTAGTATATTAAAATATTTCTTTTACAACGTTTGCATATCAATACACATTGCTAGTCACTTTTAGGTTTCCTAAGTAGAAGTTTAGCTTATTTTACCAAATTTTTTTAAAATGTATTCTGTTAATATTGTTTGTGTTGTTTAAAATTCTATGACGTACGCTATATTTACTTTAGACTATATTTCTTTAAATAAAATTGTTTACTAGATTTTTTATTAAACCAACTTTTCACTAAAAATAGCCTACATGGTAGTATTTACATTGCCATGTATTCAAAAAGACCATATTTCGATTTTTCGAAAGACGTTTATAGCGAGAAAAATTTTGAAAATTTCTCAAACTTCAGAGACACGTTGAGGCAGTTAATTTCTGGCGAGTAAAGCAATAAATAAGGGGTGAACATCAACTGACAGTCAAACAATACTGGTGTACGACAGGGCGAAAAGGCGACGACTTCGTGCAGTTGAGACAATTGATCTGAAAGTTGAAACGTCAGAAGAGGGTTTACGTGGAGTTATTGCTTCATAACATAAGAACAAAGCAGTCGCTACTCCATTTAAACAGTTACGACGAAACGAGGCGAATGTCACGCGCGTTGCATCACACCATACGTGAAACGACAAAACGTACCCGGACACAAAAAGGTTTACGACAGTTTAACTCACAGGAACAATAAAGCACATACGAGGTGAATGGAAGTCGACGATGTAACACAGCAGGACTGCTCATTTAGGAGACATACACGATTTACGAGGAGAGAGCTGGAGAAACTTTACTGGGAGACGTCTGTCAAAGAATTATTAATTGGTACAAAAGGTACAGTAAACAATGCGACGATTCGTTACGAAGTTGTGGAAGGAATCTGACGAGGAAATCTGGTAGGGGTGAAGTTAATAAAACTGTCTACTTGCCACGCGGACGAGTTAGTCAGTCTGTCAGTATTCTCAAGTTATCAGTTATCAGTTAAGCAGTTAAACTTAAAATTTTACTCAATTATTTTGAACGTGTGGACGCGCTCAGCTGATCAGTTAATCAGTTATCAGTTGTTTAATTACATTTTCTGAACTTAGAATTTTGCTTGTCGATTTCAAAAGTGAACGGTTACATAAATGTGATACTCAGACTATTTTAAATTAACTTAGAACGTTGATCAGTGTTAGTAACAATGATAAATGACCACAGGTACAAGTGACAGTTAAGATCAATGCGCGACAATCAGCGATTATAGTGATGTAAAACTCGACAAACATTTCGAATCACTCATAAATATAATTCGAGTTCACTAACATAAACATTCACTCGCAATACAAAGTATAACTGTAACTATAATGTTTTCGAACTCTTGCATCGAACACTTGTAGTCAATTCACATTGTGGCGCGAAGCACATATTCATCATAGCGAAGATGATCTTACCCAGACAAATAAACGGACACGCATGATCTTCACACAGGAAATCGATACTTGATATTTACACGAACAATCACATTAGTCAAACCAGCCGTACGCCTACACGAAATTTTAGTAGTGTTTTTGTGAAAGTGAATATCATCTGTGAACAACATGCGAAGTTACGACGACGTCGTTGGACACAGGGAACCACGGGACGTTGCAGCCAAATGATAATGGATAACACACACCAAGTAATGTAAAATAGTTATTATTGATAATCACCACTACTGAACCTGTTTCTCACAAAGACCCCACTCCTTGAGATAATACGAACGTAAATTTCAAGATAATCATGAACCATAAATTAAAAGTTATGAATAGATATTGCCATCTGGAACTATGAACGCATTGTAGATATAATATTTGTTGAATGTAATAATTAATTCATATATGTTTGCAGTTGTAATGATATTGTCATTATATGTTATATATGTTGTATTTGTGATTTTATTTCAGGAACGACGAAATGTTAGTTATAATTGTAATTTAAGAATTGTTTAATAAACGATAAGTTGTTATTCTAATCCAGATGTGCTTAAGCGTTCATTATTACTATTGCCCTATGATGATTATGATCACAAGAATATTATAACGCCAAGCTATGTCTTGTTAACTTCATTGTTAATACCAAATACGTAAGGTTTCCCTTTTACAGATGTGTTTTGTACTAATTGACAAAGTAGCATAATTAACACTAATAACAATCGCACCATATGTAGGACAAGAGTAGATAAGTTATAGTCTCATCAAATTGTTGTCAGGTTCACCACACATAAATCAAAATTTAATTAAGGTTAATTAATAACTCCTAATTAATTAATCGGGATTTTTCAAGAATAACATTATAAATCCAACATTGATGGAAATTTTTACCGTGTTTGTGCAACAAACTAAGCTATTAGTAAAAAACTAAAGCAATTGCATATCTTTATAATTGTTTTAACGAACTGGCGGCATAAATGTCTCTACCAGTACAACTAGTAGTAAATTTTGTTTTGGAATTTGGAAAATTGACCCTGGCAGTCTGCAGTAATGTAAAAATGTGTGCGTGTGCTAAGCTCGTAGACCAGCGGGCAGTGGGGGGGGGGACTTTTCAAATGGGGGAATGCTGAGGACTTTTGGGGGGATTTGCGCATTGGATCTTGGGGGGGGGGATGGGCACCGCTGACCAGTACTAAATCCTCTGTACTCTTTGCTTGTATTACGATATTCACGTGCTTATCCACCCTCAATCAACTACCACAGCCTGCGACCTAGCTGGGAAACATCAAGGTAAATACTGCAGAAGAAGAGTATACCTTCGAGACGTGGGTAAGTGCACACAAATGAGTAATAGCATATGTGCAAAAGTAAGTGTTTAAGAGTATCGTCGTAATATATATAATTTTCGCCCCCCCCCGAAATTTTTTACATGGGCGCCCATGTATGAGCATACTCGACAGGATCGCGCAGTATCGGCTGAATTGGTGGGAACATCTTTGCCTAATGGATGACTGCTGCATCCTCAAACTATATAGAACTATAAGCCGAGAGGACGAATAGGTGTGGGACGTCCGCAGACTGGAGAGGAAGCGCTGGAGTAAACAGCTCTGATCTTTGTATATTTGAGACCGGAACAAACCATCCTTGGTTTAATACTTGAAGATGAAGATGATGTACATTTTCTTGCTTTTCTACTTTTTATAGCTTTGTTTATAGTCAAAATAATTCAAAAATCGAGAAATGTTGGAGAATAATGATATTATAAGTTTACAATTTATAATCCTATAATTTTAAAAACTTTAATTTTTGATTACTCATGAGTTCAAATTTGTTGTGTGTTATAATGTATATTAAATCTATATGATCAGGTGTACCAACCTCTGTATTATTATTATAGTGTATAGATATTTTATATGAGCAGGGTTGTCAACATTTTCTGTGGCGGGGGGAGGGAAATTCAATTATGTTTAAACATACAAATATCGTTGCGATATTAATATGTGAACTTACGTTTACAGACGTCTGGACTGAAGCACCCTGATCATATAGATTTAATATACATTATAACACACAACAAATTTGAACTCATGCAAGGTTGGTAACCCTGATCATATATTTAATATATACACTATAATGCATCAAGTCGGAACCTCCCACCCACCACCCACCTCTGATATGCAAATCAGCTTTATTTAAAAAAAAAAAAATATATATTCACGGATGCGGGTGGTCCATTTGGGATGCTGCGGGTCCAGCTGATAGAAAGTGAAAGTGATCTAGGCTCGCGAAAGGCGGCATATAAAAAAATAACTTGGATGCTGCGGTCCAGATACGCGAAAAAGTCGCGGATCTTGACACAGATACGCGAAAAAGTCGCGGGCTGTGGTCCATTTGGGATGCTGTGGGTCCAGCTGATAGAAAGTGAAAGTTATTTAGGCTCGCGAAAGGCGGCATATATTCGCGGATATGCAAATCAATTTAATTAAAAAAATAAAAATATCAAATAAAAAAAAATAAAAAAATTTATTCGCGGAAATTCGCGGATGCTGTGGTCCATTTGGGATGCTGCGGGTCCAGCTGATAGAAAGTGAAAGTGATATAGGCTCGCGAAAGGCGGCATATATTCGCGGATATGCAAATCAATTTAATTAAAAAAATAAAAATATCAAATTAAAAAAAAATAAAAAAATTTATTCGCGGAAATTCGCGGGCTGATAGAAAGTGAAAGTGATTTAGGCCACACATAAAATTTGGGCAACCTTTTTCTTAAATTCTTATTAATTTTGCCACACAGCAGTCTTTTCTTCCCATTAAATGCCTCTTCCGCTATAGCAATTCTTGCTCTAATTTCACGAGTGCAGGACATACCGTCACTTATCAAGCTTCCAAGCTATAGGCCTACATAAGTTTATATTACTATACATTAGTTCAAATATATAGTCATACACTAACTGTGTTAGATACAATTCAGCCTTCCAGGTTTCTCAAGTGTAGAGGTGGGAATGGGGAGAGCTGTATATTGAACTGCCAGTACCACGTTATGTTGAAGAAGACCTTATAGAGTGCACAAGGTTATACAATAGAGATACAGTTTGTGTAGTTTTATGTGCTGGAGTATTTACTGGTGCCTCAGTCCAAGTCCAGTACAGTTTAGTTTGTATACTAACAAATTTTATTGTATTATATTTTGTAACTATAAAAATAAATCATAACACTAGCACTCAGAGAGACTTGTGTGATTGTTATTCAAGCATAGAATGTTCCAAATAACTGTAGTTTCAATTATTGGAGGTTTTGTACATGAAAATCTAAATTTTTATTATGTTATAATTAAAATATAAAAATATACTTACTTTTAGAGTATTAATTTTATTCAAATAATGTATCTATCTCAGAGTGAAGATGTTTTAGCTTATTGTATTCAAACAATGGATTTCCTTTTGCAAGTTAAAAACACGTACGAGTTTTAAATTAATCACTGAGAATTCAATATTTTACCCGTTAGAAACAAAAGGTATACAAACTAAAATGATTTACTTTGGACACAGAATGGTATGTTGTTTTCAGGAGGTTGTAGAAAACAGACAGCAATCTCTATACTGAATTATGTACAAGACTAGAATAATTTATAAACGAACTGGGAGAAGATCTGTGAGTTGGTCCTTGCAGAGATGGTTCCGATAAAGACGGAACAGAGTAGGTATAGGTCTATACCACGTAGTGTTAGTGATGATGTTTAGAATAATAGAGAACAGGCATATTTAAGTCCTGAAGTGTTCCTACGAGATTCAAAAGTGCTGTAAGCAAGGCAGCAACACTCAGATGAAGTGACGAGAACAGTTTGGTGTTGAACAAGCGAAGCCAGTTCACAGTTTCACTGCCCTAAAAATTCTTTCCCAAAGAAACCTTTGAAACTGCTCTACACTATAAAACTGATTGTGTGTAGAATCGAATACAAATTTATTTGATTATAAAACCTTGATGAAAATAGAGTTTTATTCTGTACACGCTTACAAAAGTATAGAATAAAGACTATTTAAAAAAATAAGTAGTATATTAAAATATTTCTTTTACAACGTTTGCATATCAATACACATTGCTAGTCACTTTTAGGTTTCCTAAGTAGAAGTTTAGCTTATTTTACCAAATTTTTTTAAAATGTATTCTGTTAATATTGTTTGTGTTGTTTAAAATTCTATGACGTACGCTATATTTACTTTAGACTATATTTCTTTAAATAAAATTGTTTACTAGATTTTTTATTAAACCAACTTTTCACTAAAAATAGCCTACATGGTAGTATTTACATTGCCATGTATTCAAAAAGACCATATTTCGATTTTTCGAAAGACGTTTATAGCGAGAAAAATTTTGAAAATTTCTCAAACTTCAGAGACACGTTGAGGCAGTTAATTTCTGGCGAGTAAAGCAATAAATAAGGGGTGAACATCAACTGACAGTCAAACAATACTGGTGTACGACAGGGCGAAAAGGCGACGACTTCGTGCAGTTGAGACAATTGATCTGAAAGTTGAAACGTCAGAAGAGGGTTTACGTGGAGTTATTGCTTCATAACATAAGAACAAAGCAGTCGCTACTCCATTTAAACAGTTACGACGAAACGAGGCGAATGTCACGCGCGTTGCATCACACCATACGTGAAACGACAAAACGTACCCGGACACAAAAAGGTTTACGACAGTTTAACTCACAGGAACAATAAAGCACATACGAGGTGAATGGAAGTCGACGATGTAACACAGCAGGACTGCTCATTTAGGAGACATACACGATTTACGAGGAGAGAGCTGGAGAAACTTTACTGGGAGACGTCTGTCAAAGAATTATTAATTGGTACAAAAGGTACAGTAAACAATGCGACGATTCGTTACGAAGTTGTGGAAGGAATCTGACGAGGAAATCTGGTAGGGGTGAAGTTAATAAAACTGTCTACTTGCCACGCGGACGAGTTAGTCAGTCTGTCAGTATTCTCAAGTTATCAGTTATCAGTTAAGCAGTTAAACTTAAAATTTTACTCAATTATTTTGAACGTGTGGACGCGCTCAGCTGATCAGTTAATCAGTTATCAGTTGTTTAATTACATTTTCTGAACTTAGAATTTTGCTTGTCGATTTCAAAAGTGAACGGTTACATAAATGTGATACTCAGACTATTTTAAATTAACTTAGAACGTTGATCAGTGTTAGTAACAATGATAAATGACCACAGGTACAAGTGACAGTTAAGATCAATGCGCGACAATCAGCGATTATAGTGATGTAAAACTCGACAAACATTTCGAATCACTCATAAATATAATTCGAGTTCACTAACATAAACATTCACTCGCAATACAAAGTATAACTGTAACTATAATGTTTTCGAACTCTTGCATCGAACACTTGTAGTCAATTAAACGGACACGCATGATCTTCACACAGGAAATCGATACTTGATATTTACACGAACAATCACATTAGTCAAACCAGCCGTACGCCTACACGAAATTTTAGTAGTGTTTTTGTGAAAGTGAATATCATCTGTGAACAACATGCGAAGTTACGACGACGTCGTTGGACACAGGGAACCACGGGACGTTGCAGCCAAATGATAATGGATAACACACACCAAGTAATGTAAAATAGTTATTATTGATAATCACCACTACTGAACCTGTTTCTCACAAAGACCCCACTCCTTGAGATAATACGAACGTAAATTTCAAGATAATCATGAACCATAAATTAAAAGTTATGAATAGATATTGCCATCTGGAACTATGAACGCATTGTAGATATAATATTTGTTGAATGTAATAATTAATTCATATATGTTTGCAGTTGTAATGATATTGTCATTATATGTTATATATGTTGTATTTGTGATTTTATTTCAGGAACGACGAAATGTTAGTTATAATTGTAATTTAAGAATTGTTTAATAAACGATAAGTTGTTATTCTAATCCAGATGTGCTTAAGCGTTCATTATTACTATTGCCCTATGATGATTATGATCACAAGAATATTATAACGCCAAGCTATGTCTTGTTAACTTCATTGTTAATACCAAATACGTGAGGTTTCCCTTTTACAGATGTGTTTTGTACTAATTGACAAAGTAGCATAATTAACACTAATAACAATCGCACCATATGTAGGACAAGAGTAGATAAGTTATAGTCTCATCAAATTGTTGTCAGGTTCACCACACACAAATCAAAATTTAATTAAGGTTAATTAATAACTCCTAATTAATTAATCGGGATTTTTCAAGAATAACATTATAAATCCAACATTGATGGAAATTTTTACCGTGTTTGTGCAACAAACTAAGCTATTAGTAAAAAACTAAAGCAATTGCATATCTTTATAATTGTTTTAACGAACTGGCGGCATAAATGTCTCTACCAGTACAACTAGTAGTAAATTTTGTTTTGGAATTTGGAAAATTGACCCTGGCAGTCTGCAGTAATGTAAAAATGTGTGCGTGTGCTAAGCTCGTAGACCAGCGGGCAGTGGGGGGGGACTTTTCAAATGGGGGAATGCTGAGGACTTTTGGGGGGATTTGCGCATTGGATCTTGGGGGGGGGATGGGCACCCCTGACCAGTACTAAATCCTCTGTACTCTTTGCTTGTATTACGATATTCACGTGCTTATCCACCCTCAATCAACTACCACAGCCTGCGACCTAGCTGGGAAACATCAAGGTAAATACTGCAGAAGAAGAGTATACCTTCGAGACGTGGGTAAGTGCACACAAATGAGTAATAGCATATGTGCAAAAGTAAGTGTTTAAGAGTATCGTCGTAATATATATAATTTTCGCCCCCCCCCCGAAATTTTTTACATGGGCGCCCATGTATGAGCATACTCGACAGGATCGCGCAGTATCGGCTGAATTGGTGGGAACATCTTTGCCTAATGGATGACTGCTGCATCCTCAAACTATATAGAACTATAAGCCGAGAGGACGAATAGGTGTGGGACGTCCGCAGACTGGAGAGGAAGCGCTGGAGTAAACAGCTCTGATCTTTGTATATTTGAGACCGGAACAAACCATCCTTGGTTTAATACTTGAAGATGAAGATGATGTACATTTTCTTGCTTTTCTACTTTTTATAGCTTTGTTTATAGTCAAAATAATTCAAAAATCGAGAAATGTTGGAGAATAATGATATTAAAAGTTTACAATTTATAATCCTATAACTTTAAAAACTTTAATTTTTGATTACTATTTTTTTTCAAGTCGTGAAATACATTCGAGCGAAAAACCTACACACACAATGTATTTCTTCCCCATTGTGTCGTGTGACTTCTGAATGAAGAACAAAGTACATTTATTATTACCTAAGTTTTATTGTAGGCCTATACATATTAAACATTAGATGCAGAATATTGTTACATATTAGACAATTTTTTAAAAATTACAATTTTATGGAAAAAATTACAAAAATCCGGAATACTCTATTCTTTCTTTAGTAATAAAGGCGCGGCATAAATACCTGACGGTTTTTGAAATTAAATAACACGGTAATTACGAGGAGTTCATTTTTATTCATACGCTCAGCGTTGTCTCTGTCAGTCTTTCGAAACGTCAATTTTTTTTAAACACAAAGAACACCTCCTAGTTCACTCAACACAGAGAGTGAGGGATGATGGATAAGGGGAGGCAGATAGTAAAAGAGAACATCCCTATTCCCGTGTGGACGTGTATGTCTGCGAGATTTACCACAGAAGTACCGGGAGCGTAGTCGTTAAGTTTGTGCGCACTGAACTGGAAAACGTTTGTGTAGCGATTTACACCGCGCCCCTGATGCAAAGTATGATTAATAATATGAAATATGCTAATACATAATATCATAACCATGAATATTATTACGTCATGTATTATTACGTATGAAGGACGTTATTATCGCCTATGTAAAAAGCTTTTCAATAAATAAAAGCGATACCTATAGGCCTACTTTCCCTAGTAGGTCTAATTACAAAGTGACATTCCTTTAAGCAGGCTCGTAATACCGTATTTTCTCGTGTGTAATACGCACTTTTTTCTCCAGATTTTCTTCCCAAAAATGTGGGTGCGCATTATACACGAATAATATAATTTACGTGCTAAATTGTAGATCTGCACATGTATGGTCAGATTGTGCACAGTTGACAACGTTGCTTAAAACTGGCAGGCTTGAGTCTAATAATAAGTGATAAAATGACATTTACCGGTAATTTGGTTCACAATTTTACTCCTTCTCCAGAAATTATTTGTTCGCGACGTAGACTTATACTAACTTGTTGTTGTTAGTCTGTTGTTTTTACAGTAGTTCATTAACGGTATTGTTGTGTTATGAAGAAACAGATTGTATACTGATAATGAATGCAACAACTCTATCGTCCTTTTGCGTCTCAGTTTAAATTATTCGTAATAAATTCACAAAAAATGGTAATCGCGCGGCATCGCGTAAATTTGATATAGCCGAATCTAATGTTCGGGAATGGAACTTACGTGTTGGTACTCGTGATCGGCGTTCTTCCAGCTAAGTTTCCAGAAGTACAAAAGCATCTGGTCGAATTCATAAAAGAGGGGATTTCACTCTTACTACGGAAAGGTTCAGATTCAAGCTAACAAATCGCTCAGCGTCTTGAAATAGGCAATACTCAATTTCGTACCAGCCGTGGTTGGTCTGTACGGTTTCTTTGCAGACACTGTGTTTCGATTCGAAGAACTACACCCGCTTAACGTTTACCTCGAGAGTACGAAAATAAAATTATCCAGTTTCATATATTTATTGCACAAACGACGCATACGAAAAATTCCGATTCGCTCAAATTAGGAACGCAGACCTGTGTTTTGTCGTTTGCGATATGCCAGTGGACACGAATATTAATGAAAAAGTTGCGAAGGCGCATGAGAAGAAAAGAGCAATTCAGTACTTTCTTCTTCAGAAACTGGTGAAGACTGTTAATAAATGCAAATGTTATGTGCTAGTGGAAAACTAAAAACATAATAAACTAAACAAAAACGATGACTTCTGAAGTTTTAAGGTGTTTCTTCAACAACTGTTATACGTGCCTGTTTTTCAACTATCTGCGACTCACACGCTGCTGATTTTATCCTTGTGTGACTTACCGGCAGAATCGGCATTTGTATAAAGTGGTTTTTACACCTCTTACGTAACTGCTCGTCCAACAGCGATATTCCTGTGCCGCTGTCGACCAACATCTCGTCAACAGAACCACTGATTTTTGCTTCGACCACAAGATCGGTGCCATTTTCAATACTAATGTTTCCCTCATGTTTATTACTACTATCATTACTATATACTAAACTGTCTGTTATTCCTGCAGGATATAGGCCAGACATAACAGTTTTACTTTTATAACTAACATTTTTCATAATTGATTGATTGAACTGCTTTTCAACTGAATCATTTTCAGTAACTGTTGCTAATAAGTTGGTATTAATTTGCTGAGTTGTAATTTTATGTTGTTGTGATTTCGGCTGATTTGGTGGTGTTTGAACATGAAACTGATTACACGGCGGTTCATTATTATTTATCATAATTGTTGTCACCTTATTGTCACCCGTATCATTCACCTCTCCGTCCTCCACAAACACCTCAGTACCTGATATAGATTCATTAAGTATCTCATCATACCGACATGTGTCAGAAATACCTGCACCGGTAGTATCCATACTAGTTCCAGGCTCTACTACTGGTTCGTGATTTTTATGTGTTATGCATACACTGTCCGCATCCATGATAGCTTCAGATTCTATCATACGTTCACGGTTCTCGCATGCTATATCTGTTACACTATAAACTATCACCTCATCACAGCACTTACCTGAAGTATGTTCCAGACTAATAGTGTTGTTACTACTAATTTCATTTCTGTTATCTTCACTACAATTTGATGCAGAATCTAAATACTCGACTTTACCGAGATATGAACTACTAGGCCCTAATAAGGTGGTTTCTGTATAATCACTTTCAAGTTCACCTGCTACGCTACTGTTCTCCGTTAATCCTTCAGATGTCACATCTTGGTTAACTTCCATATTACTTTCGTTGAGAGTATGTTCCACAAGGACATTAGGTACTTCAAAATTATCACACGGTGCAATATTCTCAACAGATAAATCTGCTTCAATATCAGCTGACATTTCCTGTAGTTTCGCCATCCTCTCCTCTCTGTCAGCTTCCATTTCTTCCCAAAATTTCTGCATACTGGCGTCATGTTCTTCTTCTTCTGCTTTCATGTTTTCCGCTAATTCCCGTAGACTCATTTTCACCTCCTCTTGACGGGCTTTATTTTCCTCTCTATCAGCTTTCCGCTCTTCTTTATTGGCTTTCATTTCTTCGGACATGGTTTCCATCTTCGCTAATAAGGCCGCTAAAGCATTCTTGATTTCAGCAGTATCCGCCATAATGATTAAAATTTAATTTAAAATTTAGTAAATTTAAATTTATTGACTTATACGCCAAGCAAGTTATTATTATCACAACAAGATTAGAACGTATTGTAACCAGTTTATAAGCACACAGAAAAAGCAGTTCAAAATATCAACATGCAAATACCTTATCTAACATACAACAACTAATAATCAACCTCCAATATACTGATAAAATCTGTTCATATATGATATACAAGAGAATATGCACACTTGAAAAATTATATCCTCAGCTTTTCATATGAACAATACACACACAATTTTTATGTTAATTATATTTATACGTCGGATTTTTTCAACAAGTTTTATATTCATAGACAAATATATAATAGCGTAAAATTTCCGCTATTTTACGAGCCCTACGTTGCTAAGCGCCAAAATATCTCTATGCGACAACACAAATTACTAAACTATTGGCGCATAGGATATGATAGTATGTGTATTTCAAATTACAAGTCTATATTGGAGGGTTTAAGATTATTTATTGTACCAACACAAGTTATAGTTTATATGGTATATTTGAAATGTACAGAATGTAATGTTTGATATAGAGTCTTTCTTTTAAAATGTTAAATAATGTTCATACGCAAGACGTGATACGTTACATAAGAAGACTCCCACGATGATGTTGTTGAAGAGAAGGGCCGGTCTTTGCGGTATAGATGGTTCGTCAGGTGTGGCTTACAAATGACAGATGTTTCACCAGAAACGTTTACAGCTGGGCTGGCGTCCTGTAACAGCTGGGCTGGTCCTATAACAGCTGGGCTGGTGTCCTATAACAGCTGGGCTGATGTCCTATAACAGCTGGGCTGATGTCCTGTAACAGCTGGGCTGATGTCCTGTAACAGCTGGGCTGATGTCCTGTAACAGCTGGGCTGATGTCCTATAACAGCTGGGCTGATGTCCTGCAATTCCCACGATGAATCCGACACTTCGCACACAACGGTACTACGGATTTTATTACTCGCCAAACTTATATAGAGTTTAAGACCAAGTAATATCTCAGGTGACAGTGAGTTTAAACTAATAACGGTATATTGAGCTTATACCTCTCCGGCTTCTTCAAGTGTTCTCGCGAATACAAAGGTCTACCGCGATCAGCAGACCACCCTATGAGGAAATCTTGCACTAGCACGGAAACGTCTTGATGGAACTATTGCGTAACAATTAATGATACTGTTACACTCACTTCTTACACACGTAATATTACAATATTAATATCGTGTGTAAAGATATAAAATCAAATGTTATGCGTCACACACGTTACTATCCCCGAAAAGTCTTAACAGATCCTTGCAAGCGGTAGAGTCTTGTACAAGGATTGTATGTACCGTTCGCGGTAGCAGCAGTGAAGAACTGCTTGTAATTTTTCGCACAATGCGTTAAAACACTGATGTGTGCAAATGTACTACACACACAGTTCTGAGTCTTCCCGTTTCACTAACGACGAATAGTTTTTACAACACCTTGCAAGCGGTAGAATTCTTGTACAAGGAGTGCACGTCCCGTTCGCGGTAGATGGCGTAGAAGAACTATCGTAATTATACGCGTAATGCGTTTAAACACTACTGTGTGCAGATGTACTACATACACAGTTCTGAGCCTTCCCGTTTCACTAATGACGAATAGTCTTTACAACACCTTGCAAGCGGTAGAATTCTTGTACAAGGAGTGCACGACCCGTTCGCGGTAGATGGCGTAGAAGAACTACCTGTGTAACGACAGGCTTAAGAAAATTTCCAACCACCAGTCAGCATTCTATTGGTGGATGGAAGTCACATGGTTAGTAAAAAGTGACCAAGCACTTTTCATGCAGTAGAGTGCATTTACTTTGTAACAGCATGCATAGCGGTAATCAGACTACTCGTATCTCATGCATGCTGCCTACATACTAATAATATACATGAACGTAAACAATAGTCCAACAGGTATAGGGATTGTAGCGATACACATGTCTCAGTTCAGCTAATGTCAAACAACGATAATACTACACACACCGCACGGGAACGTTTCCCACTCGCGCACGCGCGCACATTTCCACTAACACAGTACATGAATAACCATAAATAATAATGCACAGTTTTTCTAAACTAAACCCTTAACCTTACTAAATACAATTGATAACAACCAAACTTAACCATCTACCAATATAATATGAATGTCCATTGTCTGTGTAATATATGACTTGCCCCGCCTATCATGATCCTGTGATTCGTTGCAATATATATATATATATATATATATATATATATATATATATATATATATTGCAACGATACAGCCATATGCTGTATTGAGCATTGATTTAAATAAATGTAAAATTTGTAAAATTATTATAAGTTTGGGGTAAATGGACATGTCTGGGATTGTAAAAATGTTTCATTGTTACACTAGGGGAGAAATTAACCTGTTCCAACAGGCAAGGAACACCTGCTCGATTGTATGTGTGTTACGCGTGTATCTTGTGTGTGTTAGTGATGCATGTACAGACAGGAATCCCAGCAACCCTCCCCAATTAATTACTAAAATAATTATTTTAATTCACTGTGTGAAAACTAATTAGTGTATAAACAAACAAAAGGCACCAAAGTGTGTGTAAATTTTATAGTTATCCACAGTAAGAAAATGACGTTAGTAGGACACACTACGCGAAGTCAGTGCGAAATAAGTTTGCCAAAAATACGCAAATTACACTAAGACGCTCAAATTAATACAGTGAGTGCTTAATCAAATTATCTATGATTTGTGCTATCTCAATTCCGTACAAAACATTTCCATTTGCAAAAAATTGCTAATATATGAAAAGGTTCGGGAGTGGGGGCTATCATGTGATCTGCAGGTCTCGACAGGACAATTTCGGAACCAACAGGTGCGGAATCTTGAGAGAGTATAAATTAAGGGTTCGACTGGAAGCCCTTCTCTTCATTTCAAGACACAGTTGCAGTCGGACACGCTGTCCGTCGGCAGAACAGTTTTATTTTGTTATAAGTCTCATCTACGAACGAATAAAGACGTTTTCAGTAATTATGTTTACACTAGTACGGGAAACGTAGAGTACCGGGACCGTTTAAGTCAGCAAGATACTCTACAGAGAAGCTACAAAGAGCGACGCGAGATGCTGGACGTTAGGAGATGCTTTTTAGACGCCTAACAGCCGAACGAGATCCACCTCGCAGCCGATATTAATTCTCTGGGACGGACCACACACTGCTGGAGAACGACGCTGGACTCTGGACATATCCAGGACCACGCCAAGCCAGGTGTAACGGTAACCCAACGCTGGACCCCGTCAATAAGTCGTAAGGTCATCAAAACTCGAGGTGACATGCATAATGCATTTATAAATGATTTTTTTTTAAAGAGCTCATAAAGACTATATGAAGAGACAATGAATTAAAACAAAAAAGTTTATAATTAGGTAAATAATGTAATAGAGTCTTATGTAAATGTTTTAGTCGTAAGAATGAGCGATCGCACTGTCCTCTCCACCTGTGTTCTTTGTAAGTCTTGTCTTCTGATAGGTTGCCAGACATCCCCCGATTTTGCTCTGTCGAACGTTGACCTATTTCGTAGAATCTCTAGCTATTATACGCCTGTCGATCAATCTATTGTTTGAGGTAAACGCAGTGTTTTTCTGAGTTGCCTTTCATCTGTTCTTGGGTTCTTCTGAAATATTGTTCTCTCTTACACCCCTTTTTTGTAACTATTAATAATTTTGGACATCTGTTAGCTGGTGAAGTCATCCCAACTTTCTACTCGTAAATTGCGTCTGACACTTAGACGTTATCTCCAGCTGAGTAACATGATTGGAGTCCTGTCCATTCTCTACTTCATGTATTGTTTCTTAAAGTGCTGTACGTCCGTTCCTTTGTAAACATTTTGTTTCCCTTTTTTTTGCAGTACATCGTATACTGACGTAACTTGACTGAACATCTGCTTCAATTCCAAGTACACGTGTGAGTGTCCTCGCCTGCATTGTTTCGGCTGTTGCGGGTAATAATTCTAAACTAAACTTTCCCTGTCATCTCGTACATCCAATTTCTATAGCCGAGTAGAACTTAACGTCTTCCTATTGTCTAGTTAGCGACGCTGCTCTGACATCTTCACATTACATTAGATTAATTAAGTGAAACACCGTCTTGTATTTGGTATTTTTTATATTTGAATAATTGAAGAAAACGAATATTCTAATTCAATTAGTCTAACGAAATCATCAAGAAAAATCAAATTAGTTTTTCTCAGTAGACCGGATGTACACACGTGTGCTTAATTGAACTTCAGGTATTTCTTTTTAAGAGATCTGGCAAATTAAATTATACTTCCCCACCTAGCAATATTCATACAATTGACGTATTTCCAATTTGTTTGTTTTTACCTACCTTATTTACTACTAGTACTATTATACTAGTTATATAATGTTGATACTGTATAAACACGTGTAAATTGTAATAATTTGTCCTGACCAAAATATAATTTGAGTGACTGTGTCAGACCGACAGTGAAATATTTTATAACACGGAGAGTTAATGGCTTTTTTATTCACTGTTTGAATATACCGAGAAAAAAAAATAAAGTAGTCCTATAATTAAAGCGAAAATAGAAGCTGTGATAATTACTTACCAGTGTACTGTGTATTATCAATTGCTGTCAGAGAGTAATGCAATGCCTTCCATATCTGTGTCGGAGCTTGAGTCAGCAGTGTTGATGACAAGATTGTCCACGACAGTGTCGGTAATACGATCCAATTCCCAAAGTTTGTCTTCTTCTTTGAAACGTGTTGCACACAGTAACTCCACTTGTTGTTTGGCGTTATCTCATTTACCGCCTTCTCTATCAGCTGTTTTACATCATGGAGCTTATATGTTGTATTGTGACGGGCAACGTATCCTTTCAACTGGCTCCATATTAATTCAATGGGATTCAGCGTACAGTGGTAAGGAGGAAGCCTTAAAACGGTGTGCCCCGACTTTTCGGCAATTTCATTTACTACAAACTTTTTAAATTTATGTCTATTTTGTTTTACTATTCCTAAAAGTTCAGTTTTGAAGCAACTTTCTTCAAAACGTATATTTTTTAAGTTGAGCCACGCGACAATATCAGCTTTCCGCCACGCACTATTCGGAATACGTTCAGTCATCACGGAATGATATGGGGCATTATCCATGATTATTACACTATTGTTTGGTAACAGTGTAACAATCTTTTCAAACCATTTTTTGAAGACGTCACCATTCATTTCAATATGATAATCCCCACTATTTTTAGATTCGAACATAAGTAAGCCCCCATATAAAAACCCATGTTCATTACCGATATGAAGTAATATGAGACGCTTCCCTTTGTTACGTGGTGGTTTTATTCCAGTTGACAGACCTGACAGAAAAGCTTGTCGTGATGTTTTTATTGTAGAATCACTCCATACCCTCGTCCAGTAGGGTCCATACTTTGCTAGTCGTGTGTCATTCGTGAACCCACGTCTCATCGAGGTAAAAAATGTGGCGATTCTCCGTCCTGAACTGCTTGATTGACTTTAAGTAATTTCTTCACCAAGTCGAAATGTCATGTCTATCTAGAATTACAGATAATTTATTTTTTTTTAATAAATTCAAAACCTATAGATTTCAAAAGTTCATGGAGGCTGGTACGTCCCATATGAGGTAAATCGGGGTCATTATTAATTTCTAATAATAGTTTTTTTAGGGTTGGAGCTTCATTACGAAAAAAAAGTTATGGACTTTACAACGTATAGCCGTTTTAACTAAGTCATAGCATTTACCCAATACAGTACTCTCGCGTTTTCTTTTCTTTCCTGGTGTAACGAGTTTCCCTGTGTTTTTAATCTCACTTCTGATGCTTTGAACACTACTTTCTGAAACATCAGTAAATTCGGAAGTAAGGTTTTCTAAGTCTTTGATAGCAAGAGTCGGGTATTTTTCATTTAGCTTATTAAAAACGTTAAATACTATTAATTTTTCACCACTTTTTAGCGTCTTACCCCGTTTGTTTTTCGTAACAGACACACTTGATGGGCCAGCTGTGCTATCCATCTTAACGCAAAATATTACAAACAATAATAACAAGTAAAACAATAATTACGCAAAAAGTAATAATTTTCACCAGCTTACACTAAACACATGAAATACGTAGCACTGAGACACTCACACACTTTACACTCGTACCCTTAACCGCTGACTCGTAATTGATATTTTCAATCAGCGGCGATAAAGTCCTACTATGTAGTCATAAAGATGATTAAACGTAATCAAAAACCACTTGTTGCAATAATACTAAAAAAAGACAATAGGTAGGTCAAAGACAACTCTCACATGACTGTACAGACATTCTGCACATGCGCGTAACGCATTACTGTGCGTACGGTGTCAACGCCCCTGACCAATGGCATTTCAGATGAGCCACGTGGATTTGTTTACATCAGGATTAAGCTAAGAACGGAAGCAGTATACAAAAAATTATTTTCAAAGAAAAGTAAATATTTTTATAGAAATAATTTCATATTAACTAACTCCTGCTTTATCATGCCTGGTATAAATAATGTTTTTCCAATTAGAATTATTTTAAATATATCTCAAATATATATTTTGTTAGTAAGATTTTTTTAGTGTGCAACAACTATGAAACCGTCAATAACTAATGATTAACTAAAATAATAATTTGTCATGGATTCAAATTTACAAGATTTTTCAAAATTACAGATAATTGTAGGCTACAAGATATATTATGAGAAACAAAGTAACGACTATGGCTTGACTAACCTCAGTGTGAGGACCAATTTTTCTTCTGCTGGAAAACACTAGTTCAGTTCTGTGTCATTTCCAGTTATATCGTCTTTTATGTAGCCCAGCAACTCGTAAATCTACGATTTCGACATGCGAAGAAAATTAAAAAATTCACGGTCATCGCACGTAGATCTTCAAACAATGTGTGATATAACCCTTTCGTCAGTCGGGAAACAAACATAGTATGTTTACGCATTTTCCCATCCCTTCGCCTTTTCTTTTTTAACAGAAGAGCAATGAGAAGAAGTTCTTCACAGGATGCCATTCTCTCAACTGACTGTTCCCCGGTGTGAATCGAGCAATTATTCAAAAGTTGCGCGACTAGTCGAGCGGTTCTAAACCCTCTGAAACTTGTGGCGCGACTATACTCCGGGCCACCTTTTGAGCAGACTAAAGAGGAAGTGAGGGAGTAGGCCAGGGGAAGGTGCGGGTGAAAGGGTCAGCGCCTACGGTGTTGTCAGATGGGAGGAGAGGGGCAGGGGGCGCACGCCTGTCAGCACGAGTTATGGCAATTCTGTCGCCAAGGCGGAGCTGCCGCACTTACTTACTCTGTGAATATCTTGACAGCTGTGCTGTATTGTAGTGCTAGAGCACAACTTTGAATCGCGCGCCGGTTCATTTGGCAACCAAGGCGACGACATCACTTCCGCTTTAATCTGTTCAAAAGGTGGCCCGGAGTAGGCTATAGTTGCACCGCTAGTCGCCATCGGCTAATAGCGGCCTTAAGAGTCGAAAACTGGTAAAAAAGTCTATCCCATGTAAAATGGCTTCTTCTACCTTTGCCGTTAGAAAGTTGTGAAGCGTGAAAGAAAAAAGAGAAAAAAACGTCACAGCAGTCAGGTAATTTGACCCTCTGCTGTTCCCAGGTAAAATTAAGAATGTACCATGTCAGTGTGGGTTATTCTGATTGGCGAAGGCGGGGCTCGTGCAACTCGCCCAAGTGTGGAGCACCTCCGTGTCTTATTGTAGACAAGCCGATATTTTAAAGTTAAGTGAAGCACTAAATAATGAATAATAATAATAAAATTGACTAACAAATAAACTAAATAATTAAATAAAATAATTAACTGAATTGATCTTAATTAAATACATTCAGACTGGTTTAGGATAGTGGAGCTGAAGACCACGTCAGTTAGGCGACAGGTGTCACAGAGAGAGAGAGAGAGAGAGAGAGAGAGAGAGAGAGAGAGAGAGAGAGAGAGAGAGACTCAACGAGGGCTTGTAAAAACTGTTTCCATTCCATACTTTGAATTACTGATGGATTTTCTGTCCTATCTGGTGGGAGAAAATATCTAAAATTTTACTGCTATCGTTGTGAAAACTCGAAATATTGTACCTCCGCCTTCACTGTGTATGTTCTAATTAAGAAAATTAATTTATAAAACGAACTTTTCAATTACGTGATTTAAATATTTCCCATAACATATGAAACAATAGATAGGCCTACTTTATAATATTTTAAGATACTAGACATCTAATATTTTAAAATTTCCAAACGTTGAGTATTAACTTTAAAAAAAGGGTTAATTATAGATTTACATTTACGTTTAAACTTTGTTCCATAGAAAACAGTAATACAAAAAAAAGAAACACAATATTAAAAAAGGGCAATACCATCAATACAAATACAAAATACTGTTCTTCATAAAAAAATAATAACAATAAAGTTCCACTTGTAGTATAACTTAATAAATTAAAAATTTAACATGCATAGCCCTTCTATAGATAGGTGCATACATATAGTAGGTACATATACGTAGAGGAGAGTATTAACTCCCTATTGTTAGTGTTGTGACAAGTGCTAGGCAATAACATAATCGTTTACACGCCTAAAGAACAAACTACGGCCTTGAATAGTAAGTAGGCCTACTTCACATTAATATATATGACTACTGTTTACAAAGTAAATTTTTGTGGGTAAAGGTGATACGTGTGGGGACCGAAGTGTTCCTTGCGCGAACAATAGGTCTGCAATAAACGTGACCCTCGAGAAGTCTTGGGGAATAGTTTTACAGCCTGTTCTCCTACCCGCAAGTATTGCCTTATATCGAGCCGATATGTCTAATATAGTCATTGTTCAGGTCATGTACACGTACACGCTGTTTTGCCGTTTACAAGTGCATACACTTACGTCTGTCTGTCTGTCTGTCTATCTGTATCTCTCTCTCTCACGTCTGCCCTCAAGCTACCCTCCTACATGTAAAGAAAATCATTTATTTCACGTGTAGCCCATTTGCTTGTTTGCGATACCCTCTCAACGCTTTGTACATTCTGTGTTACATTCATTCATAATTTAGGATGGAATTCTTAGATAGTTTGTCTGGAGTTGGTTTACTACAGTTTTTATTAACATATAAATTAATATCTGACAGGGAAATTTGTTCGTCATGTGGATCTACACAAACAATTCATTATAACGGTACGAGCTACATTAATCATTTATTTTTCACTAAGTAACGTTTTTCTACTGAAATAATAGATTTTACCAATCACGTTGATTTAAAGTTTCAAACTTCAACAGACACTTCAAAATGTATATATTCTGAACAACTGAGTTAATATTTTTTAAATTATATCTATTACTTCTTTAGAATATTGTTTCACACGATTTTAAATACTACACTGAATAAACAATAGATTCAGCAACAAGGTTAATAAATAAAACAGCTTATATAATTACAACAGGCAAGATGGTTGAAATAGATGAAAGCGCGTTTGGTCGACGAAAATATAACAGCGGGAGGGTAACAAAAACAAAGTGGTGTGTGGGGGGGGATAGAGAGACTACAGTAACTTAAAACATTTGTGTCAACTGGCACTACAATAGTAACGTACGGTTGGAGAGACTACAGTAAACCATTTGTGTCAACTGACACTACAATAGTAACGTACGGTTGGAGAGACTACAGTAAACCATTTGTGTCAACTGGCACTACAATAGTAACGTACGGTTGGAGAGACTACAGTAAACCATTTGTGTCAGCTGGCACTACAATAGTAACGTACGGTTGCAGAGACTACAGTAAACCATTTGTGTCAACTGGCACTACAATAGTAACGTACGGTTGCAGAGACTACAGTAACTTAAACCATTTGTGTCAACTGGCACTACAATAGTAACGTACGGTTGCAGAGACTACAGTAACTTAAACCATTTGTATCAACTGGCACTACAATAGTAACGTACGGTTGCAGAGACTACAGTAACTTAAAACATTTGTGTCAACTGGCACTACAATAGTAACGTACGGTTGGAGAGACTACAGTAAACCATTTGTGTCAACTGGCACTACAATAGTAACGTACGGTTGGAGAGACTACAGTAAACCATTTGTGTCAACTGGCACTACAATAGTAACGTACGGTTGGAGAGACTACAGTAAACCATTTGTGTCAACTGGCACTACAATAGTAACGTACGGTTGCAGAGACTACAGTAAACCATTTGTGTCAACTGGCACTACAATAGTAACGTACGGTTGCAGAGACTACAGTAACTTAAACCATTTGTGTCAACTGGCACTACAATAGTAACGTACGGTTGCAGAGACTACAGTAACTTAAACCATTTGTATCAACTGGCACTACAATAGTAACGTACGGTTGCAGAGACTACAGTAACTTAAAACATTTGTGTCAACTGGCACTACAATAGTAACGTACGGTTGGAGAGACTACAGTAAACCATTTGTGTCAACTGGCACTACAATAGTAACGTACGGTTGGAGAGACTACAGTAAACCATTTGTGTCAACTGGCACTACAATAGTAACGTACGGTTGGAGAGACTACAGTAAACCATTTGTGTCAACTGGCACTACAATAGTAACGTACGGTTGGAGAGACTACAGTAAACCATTTGTGTCAGCTGGCACTACAATAGTAACGTACGGTTGCAGAGACTACAGTAAACCATTTGTGTCAACTGGCACTACAATAGTAACGTACGGTTGCAGAGACTACAGTAACTTAAACCATTTGTGTCAACTGGCACTACAATAGTAACGTACGGTTGCAGAGACTACAGTAACTTAAACCATTTGTATCAACTGGCACTACAATAGTAACGTATGGTTGCAGAGACTACAGTAACTTAAAACATTTGTGTCAACTGGCACTACAATAGTAACGTACGGTTGGAGAGACTACAGTAAACCATTTGTGTCAACTGGCACTACAATAGTAACGTACGGTTGGAGAGACTACAGTAAACCATTTGTGTCAACTGGCACTACAATAGTAACGTACGGTTGGAGAGACTACAGTAAACCATTTGTGTCAACTGGCACTACAATAGTAACGTACGGTTGCAGAGACTACAGTAAACCATTTGTGTCAACTGGCACTACAATAGTAACGTACGGTTGCAGAGACTACAGTAACTTAAACCATTTGTGTCAACTGGCACTACAATAGTAACGTACGGTTGCAGAGACTACAGTAACTTAAACCATTTGTATCAACTGGCACTACAATAGTAACGTACGGTTGCAGAGACTACAGTAACTTAAAACATTTGTGTCAACTGGCACTACAATAGTAACGTACGGTTGGAGAGACTACAGTAAACTATTTGTGTCAACTGGCACTACAATAGTAACGTACGGTTGGAGAGACTACAGTAAACCATTTGTGTCAACTGGCACTACAATAGTAACGTACGGTTGGAGAGACTACAGTAAACCATTTGTGTCAACTGGCACTACAATAGTAACGTACGGTTGGAGAGACTACAGTAAACCATTTGTGTCAACTGGCACTACAATAGTAACGTACGGTTGGAGAGACTACAGTAAACCATTTGTGTCAACTGGCACTACAATAGTAACGTACGGTTGCAGAGACTACAGTAACTTAAACCATTTGTATCAACTGGCACTACAATAGTAACGTACGGTTGCAGAGACTACAGTAACTTAAAACATTTGTGTCAACTGGCACTACAATAGTAACGTACGGTTGGAGAGACTACAGTAAACCATTTGTGTCAACTGGCACTACAATAGTAACGTACGGTTGGAGAGACTACAGTAAACCATTTGTGTCAACTGGCACTACAATAGTAACGTACGGTTGGAGAGACTACAGTAAACCATTTGTGTCAACTGGCACTACAATAGTAACGTACGGTTGCAGAGACTACAGTAACTTAAACCATTTGTGTCAACTGGCACTACAATAGTAACGTACGGTTGGAGAGACTACAGTAAACCATTTGTGTCAACTGGCACTACAATAGTAACGTACGGTTGCAGAGACTACAGTAACTTAAACCATTTGTATCAACTGGCACTACAATAGTAACGTACGGTTGCAGAGACTACAGTAACTTAAACCATTTGTGCCAATCGGCACTACAATAGTAACGTACGGTTGCAGAGACTACAGTAACTTAAACCATTTGTGTCAACTGGCACTACAATAGTAACGTACGGTTGGAGAGACTACAGTAAACCATTTGTGTCAACTGGCACTACAATAGTAACGTACGGTTGGAGAGACTACAGTAAACCATTTGTGTCAACTGGCACTACAATAGTAACGTACGGTTGCAGAGACTACAGTAACTTAAACCATTTGTGTCAACTGGAACTACAATAGTAACGTACGGTTGCAGAGACTACAGTAACTTAAACCATTTGTGTCAACTGGCACTACAATAGTAACGTACGGTTGCAGAGACTAGAGTAACTTAAACGATTTGTGTCAACTGGCACTACAATAGTAACGTACGGTTGCAGAGACTAGAGTAACTTAAACCATTTGTGTCAACTGGCACTACAATAGTAACGTACGGTTGCAGAGACTACAGTAACTTAAACCATTTGTGTCAACTGGCACTACAATAGTAACGTACGTTTGGAGAGACTACAGTAAACCATTTGTGTCAACTGGCACTACAATAGTAACGTACGGTTGCAGAGACTACAGTAACTTAAACCATTTGTGTCAACTGGCACTACAATAGTAACGTACGGTTGCAGAGACTACAGTAACTTAAACCATTTGTGTCAACTGGCACTACAATAGTAACGTACGGTTGGAGAGACTACAGTAACTTAAACCATTTCTGTGTAAATCATATTTTAATTTTGTAGACCCAAAAACAAAACATTGAAAGCTTGTCGTCTAAGTTGAAGAGAGATATGAGGAGAAGAGTAGGTAGGATTGGTGTCTCCAGATTTGCGACATACCTTGTTGAGTATCAATGGAGAAGTAACTTATACACATATCCAACAAAGAACTATTTTTAGATATAATAAAGGCAATTAACACCTTTTATCCTTTCAAATAATCGTCAAACATTTCTTAATTATTACTTATCAAAATAGTTGAAAAAATAAAGACATTAAAGTAAATAACAGATAGGCCTATGTCATGTGAATGAAGGAGGTTAATGTTGGTGTGTGCGTGCGTGCGTGCGTGCGTGCGTGCGTGCGTGCGTGCGTGCGTGTGTGTGTGTGTGTGTGTGTGTGTGTGTGTGTGTGTGTGTGTGTGTGTGTGTGTGTGTGTGTGTGTGTGTGTGTGTGTGTGTGTGTGTGTGTGTGTGTGTGTGTGTGTGAGCGCCCGGGGTGCGCGTTTATTCTGTTCATGTGTACGATAACTGCATACGACAACAGAACAGTATTTCTACTGTTGCCATGATAGGTCGCGAGTGCATGTGTGTTTGTATGTACGTGCGCGCCCAGTGTGTTTCGCGTCTATACTGTACATTTATATTTAAAAAAACGTTCGCGTGTGTATAGTGTTCATGTGTACCGGTCTACGTATATTGTGTAGCCCAATAGAACAATATTCGTACTATCATTTATTCATTTGTTAGATATTGTGTGTACAGAAATTAATTAAAATTGAATATTTATAAAATTATTTGTTAAAAATCCTGAACATCTCATTTACCGCAAGGAAAATGAGGGATCCAACCTTGAAGCTAGTCTGATCCCCTCTCTCCCACAAGGAACAGATCCTAGTTACACCACTTCTTTAATATCCATGACTACTTTGTGAGAAAAATATCTTTCATAAAATACCTCATGTTGATCTTCCTATTGTAACCCCCCCCCCAATCCACAATTTTCAACTTTGCTAAAACGACGAAACTACATTATTCTGTACCGACAGAATTATTACATATTATAGTCTGCTAAATATTCATAACACAATTAGACCATTGAATAAAGGCAGATTTTGTGAAAATCTGGACAAAAATCCTCCAGACACGAAATTTGGTAGAAAGTTAGGTTTTGGGGTCACTTCAATGGGGGGGAAAAATCGGACACTCCAGCTCACCGCTGGGCCCCCCTGGGGGGGTTAAAAGGTGGGGCAAAACGGTTTGTTGTAAATATCTCAAAAACTAAGCAAGATATCAAAAAAAGTTAAATACAAAAGTTGTAGCTGACCAAATTTCCCATCAAAATAGTTGTTAGTAATTTTTTGTCAGACGTACTGGGACAGAGATATGAGCGCTCAAATTTGAGACCTTTTTTTGCAATTTTTCGTATAAGGCATTTTCACGAAAAAAAAACTTTCATTTTTTTGAGTTTAAGCCGATTTTTGTATAGTAAAAAGCGCTAAATATGGGTATGTAAGTGCTTGTATATGTAATACCAAGTATTTGGATGTAAATTTTTGCATGTATATATTTATGCACACATATACACACACACTACAACTACAAAAACCTGCATTTTTGAACGTAAGCGTTTTTAGTTCTATACATGTATATACACACACATATATGTGCAAATATGTGTAGAAATATTTTCATGCATATATATTATACTTGTATAAATCCAAAAATGCACATCTATACGCATGGATTAGTCAGTATATGGATGTAACGCTTACGTTCAAAAATTCAGGTTTTTGTAGTTGTAGTGTGTGTGTATATGTGTGCATAAATATATACATGCAAAAATTTACATCCAAATACTTGGTATTACATGTACAAACACTTACATACCCATATTTAGCGCTTTTTAATATACAAAAATCGGCCTAAACTAAAAAAAAATGCAAGTTTTTTTCGTAAAAATGCCTTATACGAAAAATTGCAAAAAAAGGTCTCAAATTTGAGCGCTCATATCTCTGTCCCAGTGCGTCTGACAAAACAATTACTAAGGACCATTTTGATGGGAAATTAGGTCAGCTACAACTTTTATATTCAACTTTTTTTGATACCTTGCTTAGTTTTTGAGATATTTACAACAAACCGTTTTGCCCCACCTTTTAACCCCTCCAGGGGAGCCCAGCGGTGAACTGGAGTGTCCGATTTTTTTCCCCCATTGAAGTGACCCCAAACCTAACTTTCTACCAAATTTCGTGTCTGGAGGATTTTTGTCCAGTAAAAATCTTGTAATACACTTCTAGATAGGCCTTTGTAAAATAGTTAAATTATTTATTTGCAAATGATGTTGGCCTACGAGCATGTGAGAAATAAGATCACAAACTATCTTGATCAAGTATGATATTAATAATTTATATAATAGTTTATGGTACTTATTCCAGTGTACCGACTCTTGATTTTACCTCAGGGGGCCAGTATTAATAAACACAAATTAAAGTATGTTAATCAACTTTTAATGAACAATTTGCATTTATACATTACAAAAATTTCTTTATATGACTTGAATTGTTTATCTTACAAATTGAATAGTATTAATTAGCAATGAGTCCTTTATGACAGATTGAATCGCTATATTGAATACAACATAAATATTTATCAACAACATAGAATTCAATGTTCATTATTCGTTACTTGCGTAAGATTCCTTCCAAAGTGCGTGGTCCTGAAGCTGTTGTAGATCGGTGAGTTGTCAGCAGCCGTCGTCGTGTGTTAATCCTCGTTAAAAATGCACAATTCACTTTACCACAGGTGCACTACACTTGACATATGGATAATGTCGATAATTATGTCGTATAATTACACTCTGGACACAAAGATTACTGAATTGACCTAAGTGCATTTAACTCAGTTCACGTCGCGTTTGGATCGACTAATTCACACCGTCGTAACTTTACTTCGAACTCCTTCGCCTTCTTCCGCGATTTACCACTACGTATAGAATTAATAGAACTTCATATGTATTATTACTTATTATTGTTTATTATAACTCCGATCATCCACTCTTTGACTTATTACGATTTATTGAAACTTTATTTATAACTTTAGTATTATTAATTATCGCGTTCCCGTACTTTTTTACTTCTGAGAAATTACTTATTCTTTACCGTACTTGTTAAAATATATATAATTGACGCAAAAACAACGTACGCGAGTCTCTTCGTGTAATTCCGCCGATATAAAGAAGACTAACTTATTTCTCTCTAGGTTCACAATATATACATGCCTCGAGTCTCTCTTACTTATGATCTACAGCAAACCGTTCCTATAGGTTCAAACTACCGCTACATACAAATTCGCCCAATCTGCTTAACTAAAACCTCCCGCGCAGTACATGACGCTTTTTCTGATTCGCCCTACGTTTTTCCGTGTGTCACGTGTTTAAAAAACTAGCGTCTATAGTTATTTCCGTCACACAATGCTCTCTCTCGTCTAACGGTAACTATTGTTATATGCACTTAAGTTTACAACGTTTGGCAAACACCCTTACTATCTGAGCACATAATACATTTTATGACAGTAGTGTCCCAAAACATGCCTTAACATAAAAGTACATTCATTATTTTCGTCAGCCGCAGCGCCGGCGTTATTAACTTACTGCTTTACTCTACAGGCTTTTTACAAGTTAATTTTCTTTCAACTATTGCCGCCTACGGTTCTGGCGTCTCAATACCTCCCCGCTTTCTAAAACACACCCTTCTTTTTGCTTTCAGCATAGTTTATTTAGTAAAATTATCAATTGATCAAATTTTCTGTTATAATCTTTATTCAATGGTCTAAATTATGTTACAGTAAATGGTGGTGACTTTGGTACAATTTTTGACGTTTTTTAATTTTTTTCCCCCAGTTGAAAATATTACAAAAATCGTTGATCTATTTAAATTGAAAGGTAAAGTATTCAGGTTTAAAACCATGTACACCATTGTTTGCTAATTGTAACTGGATTAGGAAAATAAACAAATAAAAGTTGTACCATTCTCACCACCTGATGTAGGTGACTTTGGTACACCTCGGTTTTCTATTGAATAAGCACATGTAAGAGCATTTGTACCTATCTCACCCTCACTGTTATAGTCTCAGATGTTATTGCAGTCAGAAGGTAGTTGAAAATAGTATTAAAAAAAAAAATCAGTTAATAATTTTTTTAGAAAATTTATTGAACAAGCATGACAAGAATTTTTTTTAATTAGGTAAAATAATACAATATAACAAACAGTGTCATAGTAAATTTGACTATCTAATACACAAAAGAAGAAAAAAATTAAAGTTTAAATTCAAGTGGAACAGTTCTTTTTATTTCTTTAAATCAATTAAAAATATGTTTCTGCTTGAAGAAGAGGACTTGGGAGGGTCAATCTTCTTTATTATTTTGTTGGAAGGATACCAAATTATATCCTCCTTTTCTGGCCACTTCCAATATTTTCCGCATTTGACCATAGATGACACTTCGTATTCATAATCGCCGCTTTCCTTGGAAATAATTTTTCCTGGATACTTCCGTCCCTCATAATCTGCGACTACATAGTCTCCAACACTAAAAGTGTGTTGAGAATTCTCCTTAGTTGCTTCAGAGGGTGTTTCAGGAGATTGCTGGCCCGTGATGTCACAGAAATCGTTGTCAGATCCTAAATCCAAGCTGCCAATGCTGTCATCCGTGTTCTGATACTGTAGGAGATAGAAGCATCACTTTCTGAGGAATCTTGGGTCTTTTCTCTAATGTTTTTTGTTTTTTCTTTCTTCTTAGCCTCAGGAGGTTTGGATGTTGATGGTTGACTCTCATTATTTAAATCGTCTGGCGTAATGCCTTTGCCAGGAGTGAGAGTTAACTTTTTTTTTACGCTTCCTGCATTCGGTTGTGGTACCCCTTAGTGTTTGAAGGTGATTTAAAAATGAATCATCTATTTTCTCCCGGTACTGAGGCTGATGTTCAATGATTGTGTTGCTCAATCTTCGAAACACAGGTTCTTTGTCAAATGGAAAGATGCCGGATTTTTTAAAACCAGATTTTAAATTTTCTTTACCCTTCTCCAATAGGTTATCCCAAAGTTTACTAAGCAGCTTAGGAAATTGTTCCTTGGGAATAGTTCCACATCTTCTGCCATAGGGAGTGTCTTTCCACTCATTTAACAACTTTCTCCACTCACCTTTCATTGACCTGAAATAGGCAACGTCAAGTGACTGAAGTAAATGAAAGGTATGTGGGGGTAATGCTACGAAGGTTACATTATGCTCTTGGCACAACTTGAGCACATCAACGGTAAAATGAGAACTTAAACCGTCTCCAATGATAACTTTCCTCCCAAACTGTCTCCGTAAAACTGGTAGCAAATGGTAGACGAACCAGTCTTGAAAAACAATGTGGTCGATCCATCCACTTTTTGTCCTGTTATAACGAGTCCCTCGTGGACCACATTCCTTCCATGTACTGTAGACATTTTCGGCTTTAAAAATAACATATGGAGGAAGGCAATCTCCATTAGCATTGCCACACATCATTACGTGGTGCATGCTTTGGTGGCATTCCTGATACGCTCTGGATATTTTGTACCTCGCTTGACCAACACTTTTGTACAGCCAGGATCATCCTGTAAATTGGTCTCGTCATAATTCCACAAATTTTCAGGAGGTAGCCCCTCGATTTCTTCTTTTAAATTTTCAAAAAAACCTTTCAACAGTGCCTTCATTCACACTAGCCCAGTTAAGGCTGATGTTTCTTGCCACTCTTCTTGAAATGTCATGATGCCTTTTCAAAAAACCCTCGACCCAAGCTCGTCCAGGAATATTGTTTTTGAAAATTTTTACTTTTCTCCCAATTGAATTAAGGTATGATTGTGCGATTACCTTCAAATCCATCACAGTCACTGGGAACCCATAAGTGAATGTAGACACAATATGAGCCACCATGATCGCCTCCTCTTACATAGTGAAAATCTCCTTGTCCACCAGGGCTTCTCACTCGGTCACCAATTTTTCTTTTATTGATGTGGTCCACAATCGTGTTTTTAGCAATTCCGTATCTAGAAAAGAAAGAAAAATAAGTGTAAATGCAAATCTCAGATTAATTTCAAGTAATAAATGCATTTTATTTTGGTAAAAAAAATTAAACTCACTTTTCTGCAGCTTTCCTTATTGTTAAACTGTGATCTATTACAGATTTGACTGCTTTCTCTAATGATTCCTCGGTGTAATTGCGATAGGAACGACACCCAAGTTTTCTAAAGTATTCTCGAGGCATAATCTCGATCTGAACCAGAAAAACATTTGTACCAAAGTCACCATCAAAACTTAGTTTTTCAGATATTTTTAGACATAAAAATAAAACTAAATGACTTATGAATACAGTTTCAAAGGGAATAAAGTCAAAATAGATTATAAAATTGAAAATGTACTTACTTGATTGCACAAAATATATATCAGTAAAACATTTCGAGAAGGTTTCACAAACAACTTTATACCGTCTGTTGTCAACAGCTGATACTAATTGGCGCCTAACCTTAAAAACAAAATCAAGAAGGCATTGCACAGCAGATGTTTGCTGTTGGAAAATCAGCTGATCAAATAGAAGCCATACTATCTTGGTGGCATGTAAAATAAGCCCGCCAGAAACGTTTGAATTTCAAAAATACACATGTACCAATGCCACCCTCTATGTACCAAAGTCACCACCATTTACGGTAATTAAAGTAGTGCATAATAAATTAAAAGTTTGACTTTTAGGTGAAACGCCAGTCTTTTAGAAAATAATCCGGACCACAATCATGACGCTGACGTTGCAAGACATTTGCGTATCGAACAGTTGTAAGAGAAAAGCGCTAGACGATTTATGTAGAAAACCGGAGAAATCATGAGGGTGGAGTTACCTTCAAACAGTAAAAAGGATAGTATTACTGAACTGGATCTTGAATACGTCCGGAAAACATGTGGATTACAAGGAAGCAAAACTTGCCGATTTATCTAAGAACATTGAACAAACTCTACTACAATTAAACGGCATGTCCGTAAAAACCGGGAAAAGGGAGATTTTTGGTGAAATCGACCATGAAAACAAAATATGGCTGTCAAACCAATATTGGTGCTTAAAAGAAAAGTACTATGGTCCTGATGCATGGCATAGCACTTTCGAGTATTGCTGTACGTTTTTCCAAAGGCTGTTCACGATTTTCATGGTGCGAACGCCCATTACGTTCCCCTTCTGTAATGCTTCCGGACAAAAAAGAGCAAACTGCCAAATACACCATCAATAAATAAAAACATATAGTTAGCGTGGACTAATAGACTATACTAGCAGAAGAGTACTGAACATTTTTTTGTAACAAAAGGCATTTGATCCGCTGTGTGGAGGTGCTTGAATCAGCACATGTTTGCCATCGAGAGCGCCCACTGCATTGGATAATTCCATTTTTCACGGATTGTCATTCAAATTATGATGACAATTCACAGACAAAGGAAGTTTACGACAGATCACTTCCCTTTGTATAAAACAATTGTAGGCCTACATTACATTTGCATTATTGGATAGCCTATAATTTGTTTGAAAAACAAAATGATTTTTACATAAGAACAGAAAAAATGTTATGTTTATCTATCTATCACACAGAAACAATAGTCTGGAATTACGGCCACACAATTATTCTAATCGACTAAAAAGAATTCTTTTAGTTACAGTAATTTTTATTTATTGAAACACAAATAAACGACCATATTGTTTGCAGTTTTTAATACGCTTTCTAATTCGCCCCTTCAGATGATATTGACCCGGAAATCTAAAAGGTGCCTACGATCGTGTGTGGATGTCGTTCCAAGGTTGTGGGAAAAATGACCCCCGATACTAGCTGCTGACAAAGAGCTTTTCTACTACAAAATGACCCCCGATACTAGCTGCTGACAAAGAGCTTTTCTACTACAAAATGACCCCCGATACTAGCTGCTGACAAAGAGCTTTTCTACTACAAAATGACCCCCGATACTAGCTGCTGACAAAGAGCTTTTCTACTACAAAATGACCCCCGATACTAGCTGCTGACAAAGAGCTTTTCTACTACAAAATGACCCCCAATACTAGCTGCTGACAAAGAGCTTTTCTACCACAAAATTGACAGCATCAGACCTCTTGGAGGTGGCGATAGAGCACGGAAGCGAACCGTCCGTGAAAACGGTAGCAATCACGTAATATCTGGACGATTAATCCAACCATTCCGATGTTAAGAAACGACTGACTTTACTGCCTGTGGATTACCAGGACACACTTCTCCATTAAATTACAGTTAAATCGTTGAACGTTCTTATTCTGTCTCTCCGTTAGAGCAAGATATTTATTATTCAACTATGGATACAATTTTATACTCCGGTAATATGGTTTATTATTGAAAACAGATATAGGCCTAACTGCCAAATATTATGTAATTATGTAATAATTTTATATAGTTAATAATATATTAAATGTAATCTTTGATCTAAATTAAGTTTAGAAAGGATTAATTCAAATAGGATTAACTGTGAAATTTTAAGGATATATTTTCTATTATAGTTAAGAATTTAGTGTAGCCTGTACAAGGCTTCACTGACTGCACAATGAAAATGTGACAGAAATTGTTGGCGGTAAGAGCTAAACGGGCGTATGAAAGATAACTATAAGTTGTTTGAAAAATATATAACGGTGACCTTAACAAACGTTGACTTGTCACCGCTCACAGTTTGTCGTGAGCAGATAATTCCCAGTGCTGTGAATGTACTTAATATTGTAACCTTTAATAATGGGAACAATGGTATCATTATTGTTTACAAAGTCTTATAGGTCTAATATTTAAAATATAAAAAACTTTGTTTAGCCTAAGTTTTATCTTCTATGAAATTTTTCCAGCAAATTTGTTAAATAAATTAGCATGTAAAGCATATAGGCCTATACATATTTCTACAGACAATATAGTGCTCTGAAGCTGGAGAGAGGTGCGCGCGCGCGGACACACCCACACACAGTGAGACCACAAATCATTTTGACTGTCGCAGTTCTTCCCGCGTTTTCGGTTTAATATTATTTCCAGCGTCGAAAACGTCTGAAATACGGTGAATTTTTCCAAACACCCACCCAGCTCACGCACGGCAGAATGTGGATGAGAGAGTAAAACACAACAAAGGATTTTCTTGAATGAATAATTTATGTTTCCGATGCCATGTAGATTACAGACTATGAAATTGTGTGAATCGTGCCACTTGCATGCAGAAGAGTGTCCTGCTAAACTGTGAACTACTACAGGTAATTTAAAAACAAAGTTTCAAGCATTGACGGAACAGCAGACTGCATAATGTTCTGGGAGAACTTTAGGTAAAGGTCTCTCAAATGAAGCTTGTATCGATTAACAATGTTTTGTTTCACTGAAGCCGAACGCATTCTCTTTACAAACAAGGGCAACGACAGAATTACTTGTAGAAAAAGCACTCAGAAATGTATTACTTGCTACGTGGCAGCATTTGAGACGTTTGGCGATTATTCTACCGGTACTCGGCGCAGGACATCGACACAGTTTCTATGCACGTCTGTAACGAAGAAACTATTTCTCTACAGATTAGTCCGGGCGAGACACTGGGTTTCTTGCCCGGATATTGTTCGCGGGATCGGACCTAAGCCATGACGGGATCAGAGGACCTTACGAGGACGACAATGTCTACAGCGATATCACCGCCGTTGGAAACTTCCACTAAGGAGAATACATTTCCTTCCCTTGCCGGCAACGAGGCCGGTGGAACTTCAGAATCCGAACACAGAAATCCTGGATTCCAAAGACGGATCCCAAGGACACCCCCGTAGAAACGACCCGTGGTAGGCTTCCACTAAGGCCGGGACACTTCCTAATTTTTCCGGCATGGAGGCAGATGGGATCCAGCTCCAGGACTTGCTCGTCACCCTCCTCGGGTCCATAGGGTTCTTCGATGGTTGACTCAGCAGTCGACAGTCGAGGTGAGGCACTGGAACTCTGGCCCGGTCGTTATACACGGGACTGGGTCCCAGACACTCCTGGTTCAAGTAAGGACTCCAAGGGGGGCCGTCGAAAACGTTCCGCTTTATTGTTTCGTGTGAGGCTTTCACTAAGGACGGCACACTTCCTAACTTTTCCGGCATCCACGCCGGTGGAAGTCCCGCTTCAGGCCTTGATCGTCGCCCCTCCCCCAAGTAGTTGGGCTCTCCGATGCCCTTTTCAGTCGTCGACAGGCGAGGCGAGCAACTGCGACTCTGGCCCATTCGTTATTAGCGGGATCCAACCTCAGCTACACAGGGTTCAAGGACGGACTCGGGTGGGGGGGTCTAAGGACTTCCACGTTATTCCCTTCAGGGAAGCTTCCTCTAAGGCCGAGACACTTCCTAAATTTTCCGCCAACGAGGCCGATGGAACTCCCGCTTCAAGACTGGGTCGTCAGCATACCCGGATCCGTTGTGTTCTCCGAGGCTCGAGCAGCCGTCAATAGTCGAGGTGAGGCACTGGTAGTCTGGTCTGTTTGTTATTCGCGGGATCCGACCTCAGCCAATCCGGCTTTCTTTGACGGACTCCGAGGAGCCCATCGAACGACGTGCGTGCTATAACCTTCGTTATAGCTTCCACTAAGTCCGGGACAATCATAACATTTCCGGCATGTAGGCCGGTGGAACTTCCGCTTCAGGAATTTTCGTCGTCCTCCCCAGGTCAGTAGGGTTCTCTGATGCTTGAGAAGCATCGACAGTCGAGCCGAGATATTGAGAATCCGACCTACTCGTTATTCTCAGGATCCCACCACAGCCACGCCGGGTTCTAAGGTCGGACTTCGCCGGTGCCCGTCGAACGAATTCCGCGTTATTCTCTTCGTGCAAAGCATCCACTAAAGCTGGGACACTTCCTAACGTTTCCGGCGTGGAGGCCGGTGGGTTTCCGATTCAGAACTTGTTCGTCGCCCTCCCCGGATCCATACGTTTCTTCGATGGTCGAGTCAGCCATCGACAGTCGAGGTGAGGCACTGGGACTCTGGCCTGTTCGTTATTCGCGGGACCCGATCTCAGCCACTCCGGGTCTCTTGGACGACTCCTGGCGGGAGGGTCGAACGATTTCCGCACGATTCCCTTCTACTATCTTCTACTATGGGAAGCTTCTACTAAGTCCTGTATACCGCATAACTTTTCCGGCATCGGATCCGATAGGACACCCGCTACAGGACTTGGTCTTGTACTTCCCGGGTCGTAGTGTTCTCCGATGTCCGATTCGATCGTCGAATATCTAGGCGTGCCAGTGGGCTCTGGACAGGTCGTTGTTTACGAGATCTAGTCACAGCCACCCCCGGGTCAGACTCTAGGAGTTGTCCAGCAACTCCCAGGCTATTTTTGTGTGGGAGGCTTCCACTAAGGCCGGGACACCGCCTGCCTTTCCCGCCATCGAGGACGAGAATTTGAGAAAGGAGAATAAATTAAAAGAAGAAGAAATGAGGAAGCAATGTAATGTTTGTAATGTAGAAACGAACACATGAGAGATGTCCACAGTGAAATAGAAATGTAGATCCTAAAACAGGTCTACATAATAAAATATAATATTCCAGGATAATAATACAAATACCGTCTGGACAGAAGAAAGGAGGAAAGATCAAAGCAAAAGTTTAAAGAAATACTGGAAGTACAAAATGGCAAGAAATGAGGGAAAATCACAAGTAATTTTATGAGGTGTATAACTGCCCAAGATTAAAAAAAAATGAGATTAACATCATTACAATGAAATCAGGTAAACATAATTCCATAATAGTAGGCTAGAGTAACAGAGAAAGAAGAGTACATAAGGAAAGGAAAGAAGTTTATAAGAAGTGGTAACTAACATCGAATATGACATACGTTAATATTAACAAACTTGCAGAAAAATTAAGAAACTGATAAATGAATGTAATATTTTTAAAATTAATAAAATATAAAATTTGTTGAACAATAATTAGTTACCATAATCACAAAAACGTATTTATGGAAATGTTTCTTTTAGTGCAAAATAAATTTCTAAATTTCTTGTTTCTTAAGCACTGACCATTATAAAATCAAGATTCTACATGTTCTGAAGACTTCATTTTAATAATTGATTGCCAAAATTGCCAACACTCCCTTACTTTTTTAAGTTAAAGTAAACATATACTTTCACTTAAACAAAGTAAGGGAGTGTTGGCACTATATATATGGGGGGGGGCCTTCTTCTGACTGTCCATGTAGGCCTATCTACTATTTTGTGTCTGTGTGTTGTATGAGATAACGTAGGCCTACGTGTTGCTAGCGCCGTCAGGTCGGGGCTTAATATCAGCTGGGCTGATGCCGACGCGGAGCAGCAGACAATTTCTAACCTCCAACCCTAGGCCGAGTTATACTATCAGGTGATTGTTGTTGTTCTGTTAGTGATATTGTCTTTGTTACTGGTGTAATGGTGTACTGTTTTGTTACTGGTGAATACTTAATAAATAGGCTAAACGTATTGTCTGATTCATCTGAATATCGTGTGTTTAATTTTGAAGTGAAACTTCTTTTGGCACGGTAGGAAAAATGTTCGTTACGCGTTACGCGTTATGCGTTATATGCATGCATGTGTGTGTATATGTGTTTAGTAGTATACCAAAATGAGGAAATGTACAGTTATATATAATTATTGTTACGAATATTTTAAGTTAACGATATGTAAAAAATAATCTACCTAGTCCTACATAATTTAATGACATATATGTTAAGAATTGTTTATGAATACGATCGACGTCATTCTCAATCATTATTATACGTTGCTTTATCACGTGTGACGAGTATTGAAGGATTACACCGAAGACGAAGAAGTTCTACCATGGCCGAAGACGATCATCATCAACAATTGATTTGCAAGAGGAATTTAAACGACTTTCACTAAACAAACTAGAAACTTTAACATATAAAATTGTGAAATATAAACGACCAAATATTAGAGCGGGAGGTGTCGGGATATTTCAAAATTCTGACGATATTATTAACATTATAACTCCATCCATGGATTTTTCCGTTACTCAATCTGATGTCTATGGTTCAATGGCATCAACAGTTGGCGATTTGTGTGTGGCTGAATGTAAAATGGAAAATGGGCAAAAAGTTGTGACTGTAGCAGTGTATATTTCTCCTAATAAAACATTAGATGATATTATTGATTTTCTCCATCGTTCATTATTATCGTATACTTCACAAGGTGCCGCCATACTTCGTAAAGATTATCATAAAATACCTATAATTTTAAGTGGAGATTTCAATTCAATTTTGCATTAGACAAATCTATAAAACTGGTTGAATTTTTAAAAGATAATTTAAACCTGTCTATACAAAATGATAAAAAAATATCTACGACAAAATCGAATACGACAATTGATGCAGTATTCACAAGGTTTCTGGATAATATTGTATGTAAAACATACATTTCTTATTTTAGTTACCATAAGCCTTTGGTTACAAAAGTGTATGATGAAATATCACTAAATATTAACGAAATAGATTAATAATAATAATAATAATTTCTGTAAATATATATAATAAAATATTTTTAATTTACTAAAAATGAAAATTTTTCTTATACTGATACCTCTCCCATCCTATTAAATTTTAAGTATACAGTTAAAAATAATAATAATAATAATAATGGATAAACAAAAAATAATGGATATAACCCAAAGAAGTTTCACTTCTTCCGCGTGTACACACTTACTGGTACACGCACCCAAACTTTTTTTCTCTTATTTTCCTTCCTGAGGGGTGACGGTGTTGTGTCATTATGGCTTTTGATGGTGGGTTTGGCGGGGGTAGAGGCCTGACCGAGGGGGCCCACGAAAGAGCATTTGCCCCAGGCCCCCAAATGTCTCTGGGCGGCCCTGAGTACTATACAAAAACGTACCTAGAAGCCGGACATTACAACCAAACAATCTCGGATCAAACTCCAACAACTTTACTGGTTTCAAATCAAAATTGTCTGTTGAGAACAAACTATCTCTGTGTAAGATCGTCATCAAAGCTGTTCAGTCAAAATGTAGGGTTGCGCCCATCCAACACCACGAGACTCCAATCGAATGTCTTACGAATCCTTCTGGACACCCTGTGGACTGTCAGTTGTAAGACCATACATGACGACATGCAGATCCCAACAGTTGATGAGGGAATCGGAAGAATAACAAGCACCTACTTCAGCTTCACCGAAACTATGCAGTCAGAAACCTACACTATCCAGCTGAAGCTCCAAGAAGACTGAAGAAACAATGGCCTTCAGACGTGATTACCTAATGTATTTTTTTTCAGACACCACTAAGTATTACCAAATAATGGATGGCGTCTCCCTTTACCTTTATATTAATTGTACTGTTATCAGATTTAATTATTGCTTTTTGTGAGCAGATTGAAAATATCTAATAAAATAATGTAATTACAAATAACTTAGTATATTGGGCGGGGCAGGTCGACCCATCGCTTTTTTGTCCAAGTCCCTTGACAACGTGACGGCCATCCACGAGCATGTGACAGATCTTTTTTGTGTATAAACACTGGGTGTGGTGTAGCTGATCTTTTCCATCGCGACCGGTATCAGTTTTCAGAACCATCTGAATTCTCAGCAGCAAACCCCGCTACACTTTCCTCGCTTGATATTTGTCGCACGACCCTCCCCCCTTTTGGATACGTACGATTCATCTGGCATCTGGCACGGCTCCTGATTTCCTTAGATCGGCCAAAACTTTGCCATTGTGGACCTACGTGTTTCAACCCTTGATGAAAATGAATGGGAAATAGTAATGAAAAAGCTTATTATTCAGGATTTAAGGGTAATAAATGGGGAAAGTTTATAAAGTTTTACATATGATGTGCAGAGACCGGTCATATAGAGTAATAAGGGTAACAGGAGTGCGTTTTAACAGCGTTTTACTGTATATTAGTTTTATTGTCTGTATAATGTTTACTAAACACTTAACAAAGTTAAAAAGATAAATTCACATCTGGGAGTCGACAGTTTATGCCCCGCATAGACATAGAAACTTCTTTAAAACGTCTTGTAACTATCCATAACGTTTTGTATGACTTTGATGACTTAAAAAAAAAATGCAAACTCGAATCGTCATAACTCTGTTTTAAACCTCCAAATCTTACCGTCGAGGTGGGGTAGTTGTACATATACGCTGTTCTTAAACGTTTTTATTTGACAAGTGATTATTTCACCGTTTCTCATAACATTTACACGCTGCAGCTTAGGAATAAACATTTTTCTTTTCGTAGGTCAAACAGCACCTTATTTACAAAACCATGTAGTTTTTAGCTCCTAGGCTCTACGCATATGAGACGCGTGTAGCTACGGTTGGCCTTCTGTCGTCCATCCTGAGCAAGGGAGACGTAGACCTATATCGTCAGCTGTTTGAGACCACTGGTTGCCGTCACACTCCACCAGGAGAACCCTTGTACTGTTTTTTACTGTCCTGCTACCATTTTCAAGACATGATCCAGCAGCTTGAATCATTGTAATTTAATGAAGGAGGTAATGCTGAGATCATCACATGCTCCAAACAGTTTTCCATTTTCTCTGCCACCAGCAATTTTGTTTCGAATCTGTCCAGCATCTACAATGCCGACATATTAAGCATCCAGGTTTCACCCAAGGCTGGTCTAGTTAAAGTCTTAGAAATTAAACTCTTAAAAATCAAATATAAACGCCTTAAAAAAATCAGGTGTGTATTATTCAGATAAGGTGATACTGAACGGTTCTTTCTCACTAAAAACCAACAAAATTGAAAACTGTTAAACAGTGACAGATATAAATTTGTAAATATACATATTTATGTAGGCCATGTACGTGTGTATATATTGTATGCATGTTATTTTTAAACCGCAGAGGTAAACAATTATTTATGCATGTACAATGTGGGACTCACCAGATAGCTATCGTAAGGTATTTGGTTCTACCAGACACCACAATGTTTGGAATCCAAACGGCGAAGCTCCTTAATCACAAGCTAAGTGACAATAATATCGGTAAAGGTTATTGTTACGACGGTCTTACTGATCGTCGTTTGGTACAGTGGAAACCAAAATACAGACACCAATGAAGTCGCTTATTTAGCTTTAATCACTCACAAATAACCATTTGTAATCAACTCGTACAATAATTCCAGTTAAATTTGTACACACACAATAATAATGTCAATTAATAGAGTTCCACACTATTTATAACACAATAACTCTTCTCACAACAGTTCGAAAAACACTCGATCCGCACAAAGGAAATCGCTCAACGAACTGATTTGACAAAGCCAGGCTCTGTCTCTCATATACCTACATAGCTCACGTGTTCTAGAATGAACTTTCTAACTTTCCATCCTTAATGCAGTGTGCAAGTTAATGCGTATTTCAAGTGTTCTCCAGAGTACTCTGGAACGTTCTTGTGTGCCGGCCTTGGCACATGCTGGACTAGGGGTGGGACGGGTGGAGGACGCTCTCAGCTGTTCCATAGAATTCTCGTTACAATATTTATTTGATGTTCTGCCCTAAGGCAGGTATTCAAATGGTAAAAGCTCTCCTATCGCATGCCAGTCTTTTCGTTTCTTCGTAACACCCTCTGATTTTAATGCTATCTATTCACTTCATTCTTCTACGCCCTCTTCTTTTTTCTCCTTCTATGACACCCTCCATGGCAGTTGTGAGCAAGCAGTCTCTTCTTAAACGATGACCTAACCAATTCCTTTTCCTATTTTCTGTTACCTTCAGGATTCGTCTTTCTTGCCCTAAGAAGAATAGAATTTCTTCTTAAAATTTCATCGTTCCTTACTTTATCAACCCACCTCACTTTTTCCGTTGATCGCCAAACCCACATCTCAAATGCTTCTAATCTTTTCTCATCCTCCTTCCTCAGTGTCCATGTCTCTGCACCATGTAAAGCAACGCTCCACACATAACATTTGGCTAACCTTTTTCTTAAATTCTTATTAATTTTGCCACACAGCAGTCTCGTTACAATTTAAAGGTTAACATTTGTGCCTAACACAGCTGTTTCGGACCACGAACGCTTCCGCCCAGTATTCGGACATGTGGAGAATTCAAGTTACCCACATTGTCAAAATGTGGGTGATTCTTCAACTGCTCCCTCTTCGGAGTCCGGACACACCAATCAATGAATGTATGTACGCCTACATTATATAAAAATGTAATTTTTTTTATTTTTTTGAACTTATAGTTTTCAGTATACTTTGTTGCGGAGTAATAAACATTGTAAATAGTGAAATAAATACTACGGGAACTATTTGATTGCAGTGGCGTATCTAGAATATGACCTGGTTCCCCACCAAGCCAGTCCGGGGTCGGGTTGGCTTCATACAAAAGAAAAAACAAGATAAGACTGACCATCATCATCAACCGTGGTTCTACAACCCTTGATGGGTCTTGGCCTGTTCCAAGAATCGATTCCATTCCTCTCTATTGCATGCCCTGGCTTTCCAGTTTCTTATGTTCAGCATTCCGAGGTCTTCCTCTATTACGTCTTTGAATCTACTTCGGCGTCTTCCCCTTTTTCTACTACCCATTAGTTTCTGGTAGAAAATATGTTTCGTAGGCTGTCCTTCCTCTATTCTCTCTATGTGTCCAACCCATCTTAGCCTTTGTATTTTGATTATCTTGACAATGTCCAGCTCTTTGTAAAGATGGTATAATTAATAATTATAGCGCCTGCGCCACATTCCACTTTCTTGTACTCCTCTAAATATTGTTCTTAGAATCCGTCTCTCACAGCAACCTAGAAGTCTCTCGCTATTTTTTGTCATTGTCCAGGTTTCTGAAGCATATGTCAGCACTGGCCTGATAAGAGTTTTGTAGATTTTGCATTTCGTGCTTCTTGAGATGAAGCTAGATGTCAAGTGTTTTTTTAATCCTATATGTTTTATTTGCGATATATATTCTTCTTCTTATTTCAGTGTTGATGTTGTTAGTGCTGTTTATCTGGGAGCCAAGATATATGAACTCTTTTACTGCCTCTATATTGTTGTGCCTATTTCAAGGTTTTGAAGGGTTGGGTTTAATGGTAGTTTGTTGGCAGCATACATATATATATATGTTTGTTTTCTCCAAGTTTATTTGCAGTCTAGTTTTACTTGTGGCTTCCTCTAATGCTGTAAAGGCACTAATGAGTTCTCGTTTTGTCTCGGCAATTATATCAATATCGTCTGCGTATGCTAAGAGCTGTATACTTTTGTTTAGGATCGTATCGCTTCTGTTTTTTTGGGAACCTCTTATCGCTTTTTTTAGTGCTAGATTAAATAACAAGCATGACAGACTATCTCCTTGTCGGAGTCCAGTTCGAGTTGTGAATGAACGTGAGACAGTCTTATGCACTTTAACTTTACATTCTAAAGACTGATCAACATTACTATTTTTAAAGTGACTGAAATCACTCCCATTAAAGTAAACGGTAATAAAATATACGCGTTATTTTTTGTGTAAATATACACAGCTGAATTAATTTTCTTATACGTCAAACGTGTACATGCTAATGTTGTGTCATGATTCTGTCTGTAAGGCTCATATTTAAAAAAAGAGTTACTACTATATTATCGTGCGCAGCTGAAAAAAATAATAAAAGATCCTAAAAATTAAGAAATTAACAAAATCCGTCAACTTTTTCCCATCTGGGGGGGTTTGGTCCCCACGTAAATACCCCCTGTTTGATTAAGACTATAGAGCTCTGTAACTGCAGAGCCTAGATCAGTGATTTCCAACTAGCGGCCCGCGACCCTGTGGTTATTCTATTTTTTTTAATAAAATATTATTACTTTTAAGTTTCGTTTAAAATTAACTTTAAACTTTATTATTTGAGTTTCATTTACTTTAAATGAATAAGTTATAAACTATTATTTTAACTGAGAATAGTCTTGCATGAAACACTGGGTTAGTGTGAACTTTCTGATATTGAGGTAAAATTCTTCTATTCTATTCTTCTGTGTTATATAAACACGGGAAAAATAATTTTAACCGGCGTTCAAACCTATTTACGGAGAAAAATATATAATATATCCCCATTAGGTGACATGCACATGCACTTAACCTCTCCGTCTTGTTTACTTAGCCTACATTTCATGTGTGCTGAAAGACTCTGATATCACTGTGTAATTATTCGAATTATTTCACTACGGTTTTGGATCACTACAATCACAATTCACAGTCGCAACGCTAACCTTTTACTTTGAACAGATTTTACATTAATTTAGGCCTATATCTGTTGTAAAGTGTGACGTCACAGGAATTATGACGTCAAATTCCTCGAATTTCTGATTAAGTTTAGGCTACTAATACGGCAGTCGTCTTGTAGGTTGAAACTCTAAAAAATAGCGCGTTAATAAACCGTTAAATTGAAAAATTTGCATACAGGCCTAGGTACTCGTCTCACATATGTGTGTGCGCGTGTGTTCGTTTGTCACTTTCGGTCACAGACGTACGTTAGTGGTTTGCTCTATTGTTTTTACAGTGTACCGGTATTTATTTTGTGAATTTCGGTGTTTTCGTTTGTGTTATTTTGTGGTGTTAAATAATTTTATGTGTTAGGAAACCAGACGTTTAGGTACGTTTAGACGTTGGATGTATCGGATACAATGGCCTTCTAAGATAGTCAGTGCTGTAGCAAACCAGACGAGCATTCCAATGAATGACTCGGATACAATGACCTTCTAAGATAGTCAATGCTGTAGTAAACCAGACGAGCATTTCAATGAATGAATCGGATACAATGGCCTTCTAAGATAGTCAATGCTGTAGCAAACCAGACGAGCATTCCAATGAATGACTCGGATACAATGACCTTCTAAGATAGTCAATGCTGTAGTAAACCAGACGAGCATTTCAATGAATGACTCGGATACAATGGCCTTCTAAGATAGTCAGTGCTGTAGCAAACCAGACGAGCATTCCAATGAATGACTCGGATACAATGACCTTCTAAGATAGTCAATGGTGTAGTAAACCAGACGAGCATTTCAATGAATGAATCGGATACAATGGCCTTCTAAGATAGTCAATGCTGTAGCAAACCAGACGAGCATTCCAATGAATGAATCGGATACAATGGCCTTCTAAGATAGTCAATGCTGTAGCAAACCAGACGAGCATTCCAATGAATGACTCGGATACAATGACCTTCTAAGATAGTCAATGCTGTAGTAAACCAGACGAGCATTTCAATGAATGAATCGGATACAATGGCCTTCTAAGATAGTCAATGCTGTAGCAAACCAGACGAGCATTCCAATGAATGACTCGGATACAATGGCCTTCTAAGATAGTCAATGCTGTAGTAAACCAGGCGAGCATTTCAATGAATGAATCGGATACAATGGCCTTCTAAGATAGTCAATGCTGTAGCAAACCAGACGAGCATTCCAATGAATGACTCGGATACAATGACCTTCTAAGATAGTCAATGCTGTAGTAAACCAGACGAGCATTTCAATGAATGAATCGGATACAATGGCCTTCTAAGATAGTCAATGTTGTAGTAAACCAGACGAGCATTCCAATGAATGAATCGGATACAATGGCCTTCTAAGATAGTCAATGCTGTAGTAAACCAGACGAGCATTCCAATGAATGACTCGGATACAATGGCCTTCTAAGATAGTCAATGCTGTAGTAAACCAGACGAGCATTCCAATGAATGAATCGGATACAATGGCATTCTAAGATAGTCAATGCTGTAGCAAACCAGACGAGCATTCCAATGAATGAATCGGATACAATGGCCTTCTAAGATAGTTAATGCTGTAGCAAACCAGACGAACACATCAATGAATGAATCGGATACAATGGCCTTTTAAGATAGTCAATGCTGTAGCAAACCAGACGAGCATTCCAATGAAAGATTCTGATACAATGGCCTTCTAAGTTAGTCAATGCTGTAGGAAACCAGACGAGCATTCCAATGAATGAATCGGATACAATGGCCTTCTAAGATAGTCAATGCTGTAGGAAACCAGACGAGCATTCCAATGAATGAATCGGATATTTTGACTTTTTAATTCCCCACGAGGTAATTAAAGGGTCAATAAATTTTTCTTCGTGTGGGTCCCTATTTGCGTTGAATAGACAGACATTATGCTTATTCTGTCGGTGCCAAACTTTGCGAAAAATTATCTAATATCTGAATTTATGTAATAATATATTTATCCTTCCAGAACATCTTATGATTGGTCACTCTACAATTGACACTTTGTTGTTTGCTGACGATCAGACAACAGATCGCAGATGGGTATAGATTAGTTAAATCGAATCTGCAAAGACTCTGAATTGCAAATATCCACACGTAAGACCAAGGTGATGGCTTTTCGTGGAACTGATCCCGTACAGGGAAGAATTGTTATAGATGGTATTGTCCTGGAACAAGTTAGCAATTTTGAATATCTGGGCTAGTGTGTCCTATAATGTAAGCAACGACGTGGTGAATAAGTTTCATAAGTTCAACCTTATGTTCGGGAAAATTAGGCGAATCCTTATGTCAGCAAGTAAAAGCTAAAATTCTACAGAGCGATGGCTCTTCCCACACTTCTTTATAGGTCTGACAATTGGACTTTAACGAACTATAAGCCGAGGGGACGGAGAGGTGTGGGACGTCCGAGGAAGCGCTGGAGTGACCAGCTATTTGAGACCGGAACTAACCATCCTTGGTTTAATCCTTGAAGACGATGATTATGATGATGAATATATGTATCCTACTTCGTTAAAAATCATGAGCGAGTTCTGTAGTTCAGGGAGCTTAACTAGTCGAATGTGGCTTGCCGGTATGTTACTGAGTTTAATTGTGGCCCTCAGACGCAGTTAAGTTGGCCTATTCCGAACGTTCTGTTCGCTCTATTTGGGCATCCTACAGCTCGATTTTGTAACGTTTGTTTTGTAGAGCCCGTTTTATGACAGTCGTTGATTCGTTCCTGTACCAAAATTAATTTAGTACAGACCCGTACTCGCTAAAGCGAAGTTTTCGTTCAAAGTGCTTAACGCTGTCAGCGTTTGTGCCAATTTCTTGGTGTCGTTTATTTTATTATTTATACGGTAAAGAAAGAAGTCATCTTTTTTTGTATCGGCGATCTGAGGACTAAATGCCAATTTCAATTCTTTATTGCTTGGTCTTTTCTTTTTCTCCAATATTCTTTCTTTTCACTGTGTCTCTTCTTCCTTTCTTCAGTCCACTTTGAACCTGCGTTTTTCTCTCTCCTATCCTGGAGTCCTTCTATTTTTAAAACTTTTGCCCGAAAAACTTCTCTTTCAATTGCTTCTTCTGCGTTTATATTATTTTTTTTAAATCTTTTGGACTTCTTTAATCCAACTTGATGTTGACTTCTTCCCCCACAGATATTTGAAGATCTGCTTTGTGAACCTATTGTCGTCCATTCTATATAAATTTCCAGACAATAATAGTCTTCTTTTTCTCACGGTTTGTATTATATTTTCTATACGTTGATATATTTCGTCACTATTTCTTAATTTCCAACCTTCTGAAGTTTTTCGTGGGGCTAATATTTTTCTAATAATTTGTCTTTCCAATATTTCTAGTTTGTCTAAATTATAATTCAATGCTGAACATTCTGGCCTCGCTACTGTACTGTAATGTCTTATTTCCGCATTTTCAGATATGCACTTTTTATTGTTTTAGAAGTCATCTTTATTGTTTCATGATTTTGTTACATGTTTCATACGTGATAATGTAACCGTTATGTTCTACACATACTTTACCAAATAGTACGGTGACCATACTTTACAAACCGGGACATATGACACCAGTTAAGCTAGGTTGGAGGGGGTGGCTAGGTTAGGTTAGATTAGGAGGGAGGTATGAGACATTTCTCGAAACAATGTTGAAAATATATATTCTTTTAGTGGAGGTTATATTTGGCGTTAATTATTACCAAAGTGATTTCAAATTTGGAATGGAAGTTCAGGTACATTAATGCTATCATTACGTGTTCTGCCCTAAGGCAGGTCCTCAAATGGTACAAGCTCTCCAAGCTGTCCTATCGCATACCAGTCTTTTCGTTTCTTCGTAACACCCTCTGATTTTAATGCTATCTATTAACTTCATTCTTCTATGCACTCTTCTTTTTTCTCCTTCTATGACACCCTCCATGGCAGTTGTAAGCAAAGAGCCTCTTCTTAAACAATGACCTAACCAATTCCTTTTCCCATTTTTCTATTACATTCAGGATTCTTCTATCTTCTCCTATTCTTCTTAAAACTTCATCATTCCTTACTTTATCAGCCCATCTTACTGTTTACATTGCTCCCCAAACCCACATCTAAAATGCTTCTAATCTTTTCACATCCTCTTTCCTCAGTGTCCATGTTTCTGCACCACATAAAGCAACGCTCCACACACATAACATTTCACCAACCTTTTTCTTAAATTCTTATTAATTTTATCACACAGCAGTCTTTTCTTCCCATTAAATACCTCTTTTTGCTATAGCAATTCTTACTTTAATTTCACGAGTGCAGGACATATCTTCACTTATCAATCTTCTAAGATATTTAAACAACTCCACCTGTTGTATTTTGTCTTGCCCTATCTTTATATTTCCCCTTTTTCCTCCTCTCCTAATCACCATACACTTAGTTTTATCCTTATTAATCCTCATTCCATATTCCTCGTATACTACTAAATTCAAATCTTTTATCATTTCATTCATTGTCTCTTCCTTTTCTGCTAAAACAGCCATGTCATCAGCAAACCTTATACTTTCAATTCTTTGTCCACCGATATTCACACCTCGTGTTTTGTCAAAGCACTTCCTAATTAATGCTATAACGTATCAAATTTCATTCATTTGTAACCTATCCATTACTTTCAAAATAACATCCACTTGTTTAAAATCGCCTTTTGCTAACTTTACGAGCGATTTGCATAAAAACTATTTATCGCATATAATTTTTACAAGTTCAGTTTTATTTGAAATGTTATCCTGAACAATTTTTAATTAAAACTTTTTTTTTATCCGATTATTAACCGGGGAGATATTTTGAGCAAATCAAAACAAACACAATTTTCCAGCTAAAATTGTTAATAAAAATATGTTTCCGACCGATTTGGTATTCTAAAACTTCAGGATGTATATAGGCCTATTTTTATGTATAGCCTAAACGTCTTTCCGTGTATTAACATATGAAGAGTAAACTTCAGCAGACCATGGACCACGACTGCTGTGTTTCATAAATTAAGCACAATTTTTGCTTTAAAACGATAAAATATTTTAAAGTCTAAATCCGGGCCTCTTTAACGATTTTTCGGGACACCGGGACATAGGAAAACCCAGGACTTATGGTCACCGTACCAACAACGGATAAGGAGTTGTAGTTGTATTCGCAGAAAATACCCCCCCCCTGCTATTCTGTGGCCACTTAATTGTTAACAAGTTTGCAAATTGTTTTCCGCGACCAACGTTTCGGAGTCATGCTCATGTAGTTCACATGCGTGCGAACAGATGGCGCCTTTGTGTAGTTCGCAATCTTGTTCAGTAGAACATATTTTGCAAACAGCGTGCAACCTACGCGAAACGTGACTTTATTTTGCATACTGAACACTTAACCCTCGCACCTCACCCTTATATTTTATACCTTCGCACCTCACGCTGGTGTTCTCTGGACCCCAAAAAATAAAAACATAATTTGCCATTAAAAAGTGTTACTTATATATACATGTATTTTATAACTGGGGATTAATTTTAAATCTTGTTTTCAATATGTAAATCACTTCCCAGACTGTTCTTGAGGAAAACCTGACATTCGGCAACCACATACAAAAATTAACACAAATTTTTGTAAAAAACTTAGCAGTGTTTTTATTTTGAAAGAAATTACACAATAGTATCTAATTGTGATAAAAAAGTCGTTTTTTGTTTAAGTATAGGAAAAAATATTAAAATATCTCAGTACCGTAAACAAAAATTATTATTTAATGCACTCACTACACATCAGTACTCAAATAAGAGTGAACTTGATAAAAACTTGAATCTTCTTTGTGTCATACTATATCTATACATGACCTTTCAAATTTTATTGACTATAGTTTTCCTAGGGTAACATGAACATCCTATTTTACAGATAAAGAAGTGCCAAAAAGGCTATTATTTTAGAAGAACCATTACTGTTATGGTATCTCTGTCGGTGAATTACTGTTGAAATCTTGCTCTGTATTTCTTCATTTGTTTGTTTAGTAATTCTTGAAATAATATTATCATAAAAAAATCATTCCCAGGCGTTCTTTGGTGTTCTACATTACGTACTACACCTTTTGAATCAGTTAGTGGGCTACAATATCTTCAGCTCTTGTTCTTCCTCTCCTTGAAGGATCCATGGTATGCCACTTGTAGCCAGATTTTCCTGTAAAAAGCACATTCATTTGTGAACTTGCCACCAGACAATCTTTAGGTAAAGTGGGTGTAACCTCTCCTTCACTGCATTTACTTTCTTCTGTACCTAAAAGCTCTTGTGTTTCAATGAAACCAGGATCATCATCAGAGCCGTCACTACCAAAATTGTCTTCAGATTCACCTTTCAAAATTTCTATCCATATCTGATCTTCAGTTAAATAACGCAAAGTCATATAAAAACTGATTATTTTTAAATAAATTTCCTATAACAAATACTAACAAAAAGTGTGTAAATGTCTATAAAAACAATACTCAGAACAGATTCTGCACTGCACAAAAAGTATACGTGAACCTCACAGTGGGGCCCAGAGAACCACAAACAAATTTTAAACACTCACTACACAACTGCTAAAGGTTAAGTGGCTAAAAATTGGTTGTTGCTGGGATGAGAATAATACTAGCATGGAATACAAATATTCTCTGCTGTACATTATAGTTAGTATCAGAGAATTTAAGAAAAACAAAATCTGCTGGGGTCTACTAGACCGACGAGGGTAAATTTGCCGGCACAAAATGCAGACTTGGAAAAACACTACGCGAGTAATGTCGGACCCCAAGATGTTCTGATCGGGTCATTAAATTTTATTTGTTTCAATATTTGACAACTATGCGTGCGCTTTGAATACTGGGCGCTTTGAATTAAAATAACTGTAAACAATTCAAATATGTTAAAAAAATCTTATGTATAAACGATTTGGACAATTTTAACAATTAAATCTATAAATAAACTAACTCAATCCTAAAAATTAAAAATTGGAAAAATATGTAGCCTACAATATTTTTGTACATGAACAAGAAAAAAGAAAAATACGTGATACGGTCTTAGCGTCGATGCCGTCTTACTTCTAACGCCACAGACGTGTGAAATAATAATTGAGGTCTTAACTTTTCGACGCGTATCAGTCAGCGATTGCTTCAGGCGATTATAAAATGGATGTAGACAGGGAGGTTTAAACCCCTCCGAAATATCCTAATCTTCTAAAAACGGCAATATCAGACCAGATGCAATAGACATTCTTTTGGTTACAGGCGTTTACAACTCTACATAAACTTGCTTTGATACGTAATTTAGTTAATAGACTTTTTAGGCAGACTGTACTAATGGAAGGGGCATCGTCATATGTTTCCTATAGCATTGCTGTATCATGCCGTGGGTCGAACTTGAGTGCACGATAAAGAAATGGATAGGCCCAAACACTTACAACTGCCCCGCGATTATGGAAAAAGTCTGGTCTATAATCCTCACGTAGGGAAATTTTGGTCCGCTAATAACATCCTGTAGCATAACTGCTGGGAGGATCATGGGATCAATTCTCCGCTCCCCCACGGAATTCCAGGCGAATTTAATGATCAGTTAACGTAGGCCTATTTCTAAGCCAGTTGCGTGTGTTAAACTATGGTTTATAAATAATTGAAGAAATAAAATTAATTAATTATATTAATTTATTATAATTAATTGAAATTAATTGTAAATTAATAAAATAAAGTTAGAGTTCACTTAACAATGACAATAACTCGACATTTGGTAAGTAACGTACGTATCTGAAATTTAATCAACAAAGTTGTGTTAGTGGTTACAATCACAAACAGAATGATCACTGTTGCACACCACTATAGAAAAAGTATTCCGATTAGAGCTTTCAAGCTTCACAGCTCATCGTCAGATCGGAAACAACGATATTATTGCAATAACAATGTTGTTATTTCCGATCCGACGATGATCTGTGAAGCTTGAAAGCGCTAATCCGAATAATTTTTCTATAGCGGTGCGCAACAGTGATAATTCTGTACGTATTTGCAATAACTTCGCGCCGATTTACTTAACACTTTGAGACGCAAAGAGTTTATAAAAGGAAGGCGTATTTGAAAAATTATATTGGACAGAGCATATTGGATAGAGCATATTGGACAGAGCATATTTTAAGTAATAAGTAGTAAAGTAGTGCCGCCTAATGGCCGGTATTAGTGCCGGTGCCGGCAGGTGTTTGTGGTGTTTTTTTTTTAATTTTCCTAATGTCTAAAGCATTTGTGTCAATTTTTACAGTTAATTTCACGAGTAAAGAATGAACACGATCATGGTCAATTAAATTCAAATTACATAATTTTCATTATTATATAAAAATCATACACACACGCATATACACATTGGGTGGTTTAGTGCCGCCTAGTGCAAATTCCTTAAAACGTGCTCTGATATTGGAAGAACGGTGAGGAAAATGGGGAGTCCCCCTTCCAATCCCCTCCCCGTTACTCCGGTGACATGCTACGCTGGTGGCGAGACCGTTGGATACGTTCGTCTCATGCAGTCCAAACGTGTACCGATACAAAACAAATATTCGCAACACAATCCGTCAGTTCTACTGTGAACCGCTTGAAACAAAATCAGCGGGGTTAGCCTAAATAGTATTTATATATTAACCAGCAACAATTAATTCTCCTAACCCCTTAATGTAGACTCATATTGTCTACATAATTAAAATATATTTACGAGTGAAAGTGAGAGAGATTGTTTAACATAAATGAAAGGATTACAGTATAATTGTATTATAGGCCTAATAAATCTGTAGCTTATTGTACGCGTCATTGACACGAAGTTCAGGACTCAGTAGAAGATACCGGATGTAAGAAAGGAGGGGGCGATGAAGAAATTTACCGTGGCGGGAAGATCTTGGACAGTGCGTCGCGAACCGACTGAGGGTGCGCACCCGCGACCCTATGGAGCGCGTCAACTTTTGCGAACTCACACGACGGACCAGGTAATTTTATATTATTTTTATTATTAGTAATGTTCTGTGTATCGTTTATTGCATTTCAATATTATGTTCGTGGGCATTCGCGAAAGGTAAATTCGGTACTAACCGTGTGGGCATTCTAAACAAGACTGTTACGTTGACCGTAGGCCTACTCTATCCGACAGATGTCAGGCCTACGTATGCTCTCTGCCTAAGAGGCCGAATATCTCAGAACGATTTTAGCGGCCGTTATCTTTAACAGATCTTCGTGGAACGGAATATGTTCCGTTAAATTCCTAACGGAGGTCTGTGAAACGGGGTATTACTGTAAAGAACGTCTAATGTTTTTTTTATTAACAAAAGCGTAAGCCTGTAGTCAACTCTAAAAAGTTGTGATCAATTTGCATTATTATGTTTGTTGTCGATATAGGCTATTAGGAACGAATCATTAGTCGTTTTAATCTCTACACAGTTTCGGATACTATACAAGCGACTGTGTCAAAGTGTAGAAAACAGCATTGTTTGAGTTAATTTTAATTGCAATACTAATTTTCAATATCAGTACCTTTTAGGCACGCTGTAAATACACAAATCAGTTTTCTCAATTACAGTACTAATGTCGTTTTTTGCGAAGAATGTGAATTTCCACTTTAATCTGGTCATCATTTTATTTCAACGTCTGACGTTCTGTTTTAGCTACGTAACAGAAAACAGAAAAAACATAACGTCCTGCAGAAAGCCCAACATTTTACTTCACGTCCTAAATTATCGTAAGAGAAAAACTGTGTGTTTGTGTATTTAGGAGAACTCGGATCTCTTCAGAGCAAAAAAAAAAAGCGTAGACGTCTATTTATTGATGCTTCAAAAATTTGAGTATAGGCCTATTACTTAATGGCTATGAAGGGACATTTCGTTAACTACCTGACAAATGCAATACTAAGTACAGGACGATTCGAACATTACATTACATTCCTGTAAAATACGCGGACAGTAGTAATAAAGTTACCTTGTTATGTGTATATGTGTGTGTGTATGTTTTGTCAAGTATTTACTAGAAATAAATGATTTTGATTATAAATGTCATGTATAGGCCTATGTAACAATAAGAAAGTATGTATATGTGTGTGTTGGTTGTAAATGTTATGTCTATTTATAGCGCTACAGGCTTTGTGTGTCTGTGTGCCTTAATGTAGACTCACGTTGTCTACATAATTAAAATATGCCTACGAATCTACGAATGAGAGAGCGAGAGCGAGAGAGAGATGGAGCGGGAGCGAGAGCGAGATGGAGCGGGAGGGGGAGAGAGAGTCACAATCCATGTTGTTTAATATAACTGTATAAGAGTAGGGATAATTATAATAGTATAATATAATAAATCTGTAGCTTATTGTTAATGTCACTGAAATCAAACCGATAAGAATAATTAACAACGGGACCGTAGGCTGGCTGTTAATAAAATATAAATTTTTGTTCCCTTAAACAGTAGCCTATTTTATTACTCTGCAAAAATTACTCTAGTCCGTCACTCACTGAACTGCATAAATTGTATTATTATTAATATTATTATTAATATCGTGTGCGTGTGTGTGTGAGTGTATGCGCGCGGCGCGCGCGCATGTAGAAAAGTGTCAGATATGGATATGGCCGCAAGCATGCGTTCGTTAACAAGTAGGCCTACAATATACAAACAAACCCTGGTGTTTGTGGAATTTGATTGTTTTAGGTAACTGCGAGTGTGTGAGTGAATGTGCTGCGAGTGCGGTATGCGTTTGCATCTTCGTAAGCTTACTCATTGCATTTAGCGAATACAATAATCATGAATCACACACATGGCGTCTGTTTACAGCAGCAGGAAAAAATATTTTTGTGCTGATGATAAACATACTGACAGAAAACGGTTCATGTCTAAATAACTCGAAACACACAAACTTTTCTTATGACATCATTTTGCCCAATTAATTTTATATTAGAATACATTCTGTTTGTCATTATTGTCCTTTTCTTGGGGTAAACGTAACGTTTTCTTAAAAAACTGGACAACTATATAACTTTTATATTAGGGTACATTAGGTTTGTCATTATTATCCTCTTGCTTGGGATAAACGTAAGGTTTCCTTACAAAACTGGGCAAATATTAAACATTTATATTAGAGTGTATTATGTTTGTCATTATTGTCCTTTTGCTTGGGTTCCTTCCGAAAACTGGGCAAATTTTACACTTTTATATTAGAGTGTATTAAATTTGTCATTATTGTTCTCTTGCTTCGGATAAACGAAAGGTTTCCTTCTAAACCTGTTTAAAGATTATCTTTTTATATTAGAGTAATACTTGTTCAGTTTTTTGAAGGAAACCTTAAGTTTATCCCAAGCAAAAGGACAATAATGACAAACATAATACAATCTAATATAAAAGGGTAATCTTTATCCAGTTTTGGAAGGAAACCTTTCGTTTATCCGAAGCAAGAGGATAAATATGTTGGTTATTATTATCCTCTTGCTTCGGATAAACGAACGGTTTCCTTCAGAAACTGGATAAAGATTACCCTTTTATGTTAGAGTGTATTATGTTTGTCATTATTGTCCTCTTGCTTGGGATAAACGTAAGGTTTCCTTCCGAAACTGGATAAAGATTACCTTTTTATATTAGAGTGTATTATGTTTGTCAATATTGTCCTTTTGCTTGGGATAAACGTAAGGTTTCCTTCCAAAAACTGAGCAAATATTACACTTTTATATTAGAGTGTATTATGTTTGTCATTATTATTCTCTTGCTTGGGATAAACGTAAGGTTTCCTTCAGAAACTGGATGAAGAATACCCTTTTATATTAGAGTGTATTATGTTTGTCATTATTATTCTCTTGCTTGGGATAAACGTAAGGTTTCTTTCCGAAACTGGATAAAGGGTACCCTTTTATATTAGAGTGTATTATGTTTGCCGTTATTATCCTCTTGTTTGGGATAAACGTAATGTTTCCTTCCGAAACTGGGTAAAGTTTATCCTTTTATACTAGAGTGTATTATGTTTGTCACTATTGTCCTCTTGCTTGGATAAAAGTAAGGTTTCCTTGCAAAAACTGGATAAATACATAACTTATATACTAGAGTGTATTATGTTTGTCGTTTTGTTTTTTTGCTTGGGATAAACGAAAGGTTTCCTTCCAAAAAGTGGGCAAATATTACAGTTTTATATTAGAGTGTAATATGTTTGCTATTATTATCCTCTTGCTCCGGGTAAACGAGAGCTTTCCTTCCAAAACTGGATAAAGTTTACCCTTTTATATTAGAGTGTATTATGATTGTCGTTATTGTCCTTTTTCTTGGGACAAACTTAAGGATTCCTTCCAAAAACTGAACAAGTATTACACTTTTATATTAGAATGTATTATGTTTGTCGTTATTGTCATCTAGCATCGAATAAACGTAAAATTTCCATCAATAAACTAGACAAATATTATACTTTTATATTTTACTACATTAGTTTGTCATTATTATTCTCTTGCTTTTGATAAAAGTAAAGTTTACTTCTATATTACATTTTAAGAAAAGCGGGCGGTCGTTTCGGTTACAGTACCTATCGGACTCCAAACATAAATACGACGGCCAGCTGTTCATTCTGCCTCGAGCGAACGCGACAGACGCTGTCAACGTGAAATTATACAGCGGCTAACACAATTACGATATTACTATGCGTATTACATTAAAAACAAGTATCTTCAGTACAGCGGCAGATCCTGCGGGAAGAACTCTGGTGAACCCCCCCCTTCTTTCTATGGGCTTTGTTGTTGCTCGTTGGCAACGTTGGAAACAGCGAAAGGCCTCGTCCTTGTAGCAATCCTGCAAACGTGTAACATTAGAACGATTACAATAAAAATCGTGAACCGCGGTTATATAAAAGAAAAACCATACTCACAATACAATATGCAATAAAACAACTGCCATTGAAACAAAACCCGTAGGTAAAAAAGACCCAAAATATAAGAAATATAAACAAAAGGTAAGCTTTGAATTTCGGTCAATAAGTAGACACAGTTTTACTTCCATATTCCTTAAGGAATGGAAGTATGGTGATGGCAAAAAAAATCGTGTTCGAGATTATTGCAGATTCTGATTCTACTACACTCAAAACATGAAAAAAAGTCGTTTTCCGAAAAGTGTCTGTGTGTCTGTCTGTCTGTCTGTGTGTCTGTCTGTCTGTGTGTCTATCTGTGTGTCTGTAGATTTTTTTTCTATGGCAAACGATAACTGCCGCAAATTCAAACAGAATCAAATAAGTTTTTGCATGCAGCCCTGATTTGCAGAGTACTCGCGACCTATTGTTTTTGGTGAAGATCGGTTGAGGGAAAGGGGTAGTTTACCTGCAACGGTTTTTTTTTAGCAAGGGTAATTTTGTTTGTTTGGCAAACGATAACAGCCGCAAATGCAAACAGAATCAAATAATGTTTCGCATACAGCCCTAAATTGTAGAGTTCTCAAGATCTGTTGATTTTGGTGAAGATCGGTTAAGGGAAAGGGGTAGTTTACCTGTAACGTTTTATGTTTTAACAAGGGTATTTCCTATGGCAAACGATAACAGCCGCAAATTCAAACAGAATCAAAAGATTATTTGCATACAGCCCTAAATTGTAGAGTTCTCAAGACCTATTGTTTTTGGTGAAGATCGGTTGAGGGAAAGGGGTAGTTTACCTACAACGTTTTTTTAACAAGGGTATTTTCTATGGCAAACGATAACAGCCGCAAATTCAAACAGAATCAAATAATTTTTTGCATACGTCAGTGAATTGTAGAGGACTCAAGGCCTTTAGATTTTGGTTAAGATCGGTTAAGGGGAAGGGGTAGTTTACCTGCAACCTTTTACGTTTTAACAAGAGTAAAGTACTTGAATATTCATTTAAACTTTTTCAAACAATGGTAATTGTTGAAAATAAAATAATTTTGTTGCCAGGCAATCTGAAAATTTCAGATTTTGTACCACAAAATCTGAAAAGATTATACGGTAGTTTATGAAATGGTTAATAATACGTCAGTGGAAGGTGTAATGAGAAATTAGCAGAAATGGAAACCTGGGGAATGTTAACTGTTCTGTAGATACAATTTTGTCAGAATGTTTGGAAATGATCATCAACATTGAAGAAAAAGTAAGCATATTAAGAAACATATGTAAGTACTTATTATAAAAAAATAATGTTTGTTTTTTGATAAAGTCATTTTGATTATAAAATATAAATATTTACAACAAGAAAAGAATTTTCAGTTTTCAAAATTTAAATATATTTTTATAAAACAATGGGTTCTTCATTGTGGTGGGGGCCATGTCACTCACTCCATCTCAAGCCTCCTCTCCCATTTTGCAGAAAAAGAGGACCCTATCAAGGCTGATACTTTGACGACAGTGACAGGGCTTTCCACCAAATTCAGCAGAGTGACAGGTAGGCCCAACTCTGATTGGCTCCTCAGATTTCCCCAGCGTTAGTAGGTTCTATGAAAATATTTTATTTCAAAAATGATTTTAAATATAAATCTTAGATATGTTTTATAAATCTCATGTTTTATGTTTTAACATGAGTAATTTTTTATATGACGAACCATAACTGCCGTAAATTCAAACAGAGTCAAATAATTTTTTACATATGTGCCTGAGCTATAGAGAACTCAATGTCTGTTGATTTTGGTGAAGATCGGTTACGGGGAAAGGGCAGTTTACCGGAAACATTTTTTGTTGTAACATGAGTAAAGTACTTAATTTTGATAAAGTATCCTGATAAGATCTTAATAATCCACTGTAGAAACGTAGATGAAATATCTATAAATGAAGAGGCTAGTTGAACGGGCTGGGGGTAATTTTCTATAAATCAAAATTATAGTTGAAGGGGGAGGGGATAATATTTTTTATATGTGTACTACGTTATTGGCAAGAAAGAAGTATTTTTTTGTTAAAATTCCTTCCCTGGGTGTTTGGCTGAAAATGATTTTAAATATAAATCTTAGAATATGGAAGTCATGTATAGTTCTCCATACCGATATTTTAAACTATTTGTGTCGCCGTTTTGACAGTTGTTGTTGTCATCATCAGTACCTGTGTAGGAGCAATACAGAACTATTTAAACACATAAACGTACTAAATGGGCGTGCTCGCGCATTGTGTGAGAGTTTACATGTTTACTGTTACACAAATCATCATGTGTTACTGTCTCACAAGGCATGCTTGCCTATCCTGGGCTAGAGAATACAGTGCTTAAGTAGCGACTACGTATCGTAGACTGATATTTTGTAACAGACAAGTGTCTTACGTGACTATCTTTTATAAGAGCTCTGTGTATCGTAATTGTTGTGTATACGTAGCTGAAAAACATTTTGATCTTAATACACATATCAAGCCCTTAACGTAATCTTTCAGTTGGTTTTCTAATTGGGTATCTAAACAGCCGATGTGGTGCATGTAAAATATCTCTAAACGAGCAAACTATTCGTTATTTTGTATCATACTTTATATTTGTTAAATATGTGTTACTAATTTTAGTCTAGTAAATTATGAATTTCTATAAAATTCCAAATAATAATTTGGGGCCATCTGTAGACAGCGTACCAAGTTATTTCAAATGACGACAAACAATAGTGTCCCAGCTTACTTGAAGTATATAACCGTAATCTATTTAATAATATGGTAATAATTAAGTACTCAGTCGGAAAGTATTAATTTAGACGAAAAGAGAATAAACGTTTTGTTCACTACAAAATATTTTCTATAGTTAGTCGTGCAACCAAATATTTGCTACGTAATCGTCGTGGAACTGAGACTTTGCGGTTTCATGAAGCATACTTACCTCGCATTTTGTGTAGGCATATGCTATATATCGCATACGTACGAGTATATCGTCTCCTGCGTCCTCTATATTCCGTTTTCCGCTTACCAGCCCTCCAACGTTACCTCGTGTTTGCTACATACAGTGTACCAACCAATTTTTCTTCCTACCCCTGATGGTATCCAACACCCTCATTTTCTCTCCGACTTTTCCAAGCACCTGCTCGTTTGTCACTCTGTCATTTCAGGAAATCCTTTCCATCCATTTCAGTGTCCACATCTTGAAGCTTGTAACCTCGCGTGCTGTTCTTTCCTCAATGTCCACGTTTCTGCACCGTATAGGACCACGCTCCAAACAAAAACACTTCAACATCCTCTTTCTCAGACTAACGACTAGTGGCCGTCACAGTAACGTCTTGCTTACCTAAGGCAATGCTGTTGACTACAAAGCATGTCCTCTCTGACTGAACACACAGTTATATAAAAACTGTCACTTGTTCATCATCATCATCTTCACGGATTAAACCAAGGATAGTTTGTTCCGGTCTCAAATAGGCAAAGATTACAGCTGGTCACTCCAGCGCTTCTTCGGACGTCCCACACCTCTCCGTCCCCTCGGCTTATAGTTTCAAAGTTGTTTGGGATGCGGCAGTCATCCATTCGGCAAAGATGTTGCCACCAATTCAGCCGATACTGGGCAATCCTGTCGTGTATACTCATAATATTCAGTTCCTGTCGTATATCTGTGTTTCTTCTATGATCATGGAGAGTATACCCTACCACGTGCCTGAGAAATCTCATTTCAGCCGCTTGGAAGCAACTGGCGTGGCCTTTCGTTAAAGTCCAATTCTCAGACCCATAAAGAAATGTGGGAAGAGCCATCACCTTGTAGAATTTTAGGCGTGTTCCTTTACTTGCTGACTTAAGGGTTCGCCTAATGGCCCCGCACATAATCTTGAACTTACGCAACTTATTCACAACGTCGTTGCTTTCATTATAAGACAGGCTGTAGCCCAGGTATTCAAAATTTCTAACTTGTTCCAGGACAGTACTATCTATAACTATGTTTTCCCGTATGGGATCAGTTCCACGAAAAGCCATCACCTTGGTCTTAAGTGTGGATATTTGCAATCCAGAGTCTTTGCAGATTCGGTCGTTTATAAGTAATAACCATAAACCATTAAAGCTTTCTTGTCTGATAGTGGCCGTTAAATACCCAACCACCAGGCCTTTAAACATTATATTTAAAGAATTTTCTCTTTTTAAAAATTATACTAACAGAACTAGTTTGGTTAAAATTAGGTCGCCCAAAGGAAATCCAGGTTATGTGTGTCACCAAAATATAGTTGCAAGTTTTCCTTCTTTATATTTTTATCACGTGTACACAAATCAACACACGACCTACGTTTGAGTAATAAAGCCCTTAAGTCTTTGTAAAATAAACAAAAAAAAAACCTTAAGTTTAATGAAGAAAGTTGTGTTAATGGTTATAATCACAAACAGAATTATCACTGTTGCACACCAGTATAGAAAAATTATTCCGATTCCGACCGCGGGGGGGGGGTGACAGGGCTCGGAGGTTGGGAAGGGACATTTGTATTATAGCTTGTTGTGTGCGGCCAGTGGGGTGGGGTGTGAGGGGTTGGTTTTAAACTCTTCTTGTCAATTCCGATCTGACGATGAGCTGAGAAGCTTGAAAGCGCTAATCGGAATAATTTTTCTATAGTGGTGTGCAACAGTGATAATTCTGATTGAAAAAATCTTAATTTCTGTTAAACGAAACGTATTCACTTGACATTGCCTGGAAGTTAAACGATTCTGCTCCCGTTGCTATTGTAGTTTGTAGCCTCAACGAAATCCTGAAAAATATTGTAAACAACAATTAAATCAAGTGAATTTTCAGTTCTTCACATTCAACAATTTAATGAAAAATATTTATATTTTATTTCATATTTACATTTGTATATTTGTATTTCATACTAACAAAACGTGTTTATAAGAACACATTTTATATTTATTTTCTTCGAATATATTTTAATTAAAATATAAACAAATTACTACTAATACCATTAATTATGTGTTCTGGGATAGGCCTATATTTTTTTGACGCAAGCCTCCTAGGATTTAAGCTTCTGTTAATTTTGATAGCCTAATTTTGTTTACAACAATTTCTTTCAGACAAAAATCATTTACTTCATTTTCGATAAAGTACATCGATGACAACTTGATATTTTTGAACGAATTTTTCCGTATAGTCCTATTACTTCACGAACTTGTATTCTTATTGACTGGAAACAACAAATTCAGTAAATTACTGTTTTCTACAGTAGGCCTAACTTACAGTTTTTATTCTTATATTTTTGTAAATCGATCAGTTAATGAACAACGAAAAGAGACAAAAATATTTATTTTCAACAGGTTTTCTTTTTGTTTGTTATCTTAATTGGTAACCATGGGTTTGGTCCTCCCCAAAACCGAAAACTTTATCATTTACTGGCTTAGTATATATTCAACTGTTAGCTTCTATTATACGAGATAAAGCGCCCAAGTCATTGAAGACACAAAATTAACACAGAAGGCAGCAAATAGAATTTAATGTACATCGAACGACTAACTCGTCTCCAATTTTAACTTTGATTTATTCTTTTTTCTTCCGGCATCACAACCCAGTCTGCTCTATGATTTTCTTCCACTTCGTCCTCTTACTACCCAACCTTCCCCAGTCACCCACATTCAGTGGCGAATTATCCATAACACTAGGGTATGCTGCAGCACCGGGCACCAGGGACTCAGCTGTCAGAGGGGGCACTATCCAGCCCTAAATCACAAAAATGTTTTGTAGATAATAAGTGTGAAAAAAACAAATGTCCTCAATCCAATCGTCTTACCGTCTGCTTGTGACGATTCCAATAGCTAACTCTGAATTTGGAAGATCATTTTCTGTATTAAAACGCATTAAAGATATGTTGAGTTTAACTACGGGAGATGAGAAATTATCTTCGTTGGAAAGGTTAAACATTGAACGCGAGACACTTGAATCGCTCAATTTAGAAGAAATCATACAAGACTTCGTTAAGGCAAAATGATCGATTAGTATTTTCTAAGCTTAAGTACTACTATCCTCATTGTAATCACTATTTAGCTAAATATTTATTGTAATTTGAGAGTGTAATAAAATAATTGTAAACTTTCGAAATAGTGTATGTCATTTATCAGTGTAAATAACGGATAAAAAGTTGAATTTTGAATCGGGGGCACCACGCGCTTTTCATCCTCCCCTGCCCACATTCATCCTCCCCTGCCCACATTCACCCTCCCCTGCCCACATTCATCCTCCCCTGCCCACATTCATCCTCCCCTGCCCACATTCACCCTCCCCTGCCCACATTCACCCTCCCCTGCCCACATTCATCCTCCCCTGCCCACATTCATCCTCCCCTGCCCACATTCACCCTCCCCTGCCCACATTCACCCTCCCCTGCCCACATTCATCCTCCCCTGCCCACATTCATCCTCCCCTGCCCACATTCATCCTCCCCTGCCCACATTCACCCTCCCCTGCCCACATTCATCCTCCCCTGCCCACATTCATACGTCCTGTACGTCATCTGTCCACCTTTTCCTAGCTCTTCCTCTAATTTTTCTGCCTATCGGTTTCCAGTCAGTGATTCTTTTAGTTGTTCTGCTATCATCCACTCATCTTACGTGACGAAGCCATTTTAAGCTTCTACTCTTGATGAACCGGGCTATGTCAGCACCGTGTGTTAATTGATCCAGTTCGTAATTCGTTCGTGTCCTCCAGGGCCCATCTTCACTTTGCCCCGGCCCAAAGAAAATTTTTTGGAAGAATTTATGTTCTTATATTCTAAACTGTTGTTGATCTGCATTAATTCTTCTTTTCCCAAACCCCGCAGTTTCCCCTTACCTTTCCCTCAGTTACATTGTACAGCAGCCAATCTCTTCTCAGGATGTGTCCTATCGACTTGGTATACTTACGACAAACTTTATTCAAAATCAGTCTCTTCTCCTCCATTCTTCATAAGATCTCTTCATTTGTTATCCTTTCTGAGTGCAGACTGGAGTTCCCTAAAATAGGTATGCTAAAAATATACCGTAGTGTAGATTGTACTTGACTACAATAGTTGTGTAAGTTCTGGTTATTCTGGGTATTTTTCAACTCAAACGTTAAGACTTCTCAGTGTAATCTTTGCGGTAAATGGCTATAAATTATTATCTATTCTCTCCTTGTCCGTAAAATATCCTTCTCTCTCTCATAGAGACTTGAACACAGAAAGACTAATGTTGGCAGTGTGACCTCTAACGCGAAGGTTACATAAACTGGGAGTGATTGGATGGAGATGTTTTATGCTTTAAAGGAGAAGAGGAACTGGAGCTAACTGTAGGGCAAGATGGGAAACGGAATTCATGAAGATAACAATACAATTTACACAAGAGAATCGGCTGTAATGGAGAAATTCTGGTAGGCCGGTCATGATGGGCAACAATGTGTACGTAACCTCATTCGCTGATTCAGTAACAAACATATTCGTACGGAGAAGATATTACTTAACTGTCGAAAACGTTAGATCATACCGTAGTATAGATAAACCGTGTACGATAGGCATTTGTGTAAGACTCAAGTAGCAAGCAAAAACCCGTTTAGCATGGGCTACAATTTTTTTAAGTTGCTGTGGAATAAATTACGCCATAAATATCGTAAACCGAGTTGGATGTACTGCGGGCAGAATAAACATTTGAAGGCTACCGGTTTCGTACTTACTAACAGTATATAACCTCGAAAACTAGGATACAAATTTGAACCATCCACCAACTACCAAAGAATCATCAATGTTTACACGAAGCGATATCTTACTCGCAAGACGGGTAGCCTATACCGTATCGCAATTTAAATTATCCCTGTACACACAACTAATTAGCCTAATTGTTTAGAGTTAACTAATCTACTTATGAGACTACGTTTTTACCGTCAAACGTCTTTTCAATTGTTTAAGCCTTCTTGTCTTTATACGCCGGGGGGAGGGTTTAACCCCCAAACCGCCCTCTCAAAGCGCCGCAGATAACCTGCATTTTACAGTACTATTTTGCTCCGTTGCAAGATATGATTACCTAGTGTTAGTGACATGCAGTGTTACCATGAGTTTTCATTTTCCTACGTTTACAGATACTAACTTTCGAAAAAGGGTTCCAAGCGATGTTAGAATTGAGAACATGCGAGTTAAGCCTATCTGGAGTTTGTTTGAAGAGGATTAAATTTTAGAATAGAATAAGTTTCAATTTTGTTCACTTTTTGAGATTCTGTATGAAGATCCGTCCCGTCTCAAGTAATCTGCTTGGTTAATAATCCCGTTGTCTAATCGTTGTCTAATTTTATCGAGGACTTAACAGTAGGCCTACAGTCAAGTTTTAATAACATTTCTGCAACACATTTAGGAAGGATTTCTATAATTTAAACCGAGTAACCGGTTTTCATAGAAAATAAAGCTTATATTTTAGCAAAGAACCTGCTTATCCTTTCATTACAGCAGGACTAACACTTCATGAGATATGATTGTTTAAATATGGCGCATCAATTTTTTTACCCCCGAAAATCGATGTTTTGACTTTGAGTAACTGGAAAACTCTACATGATTAAAGATATTTATATTGTCTTTCTAATGAAGCCAGATTTATTACAACAGTAATAAAAATAATTAAGTTTTAATAAACCGTCAATTTCCCTGCTGTAATTTGTTATTAAATGAAAATTAAGAAACAATCTCAACAGGTAGGCATACCGTTAACTGAGATTATTCCTACTACCATTCAATTCTTTAAGAATTATTAATTATCACTTTTTAAAATATTAAATTTTGAATATTAGATTAATTTAGTAACACTATTTAAATACTTTCTATTTTACCCCAAATAAACAGAAAAATATTGAATTTAACATTAAAAATTAGACACCCTAATATAAGGTTTATTAACAAATAAGTTTTGTATCTTTGTAGGACGAATAATTTGTGAGATATGATAGTTTAAATATGGCGGTAAACTTAACTGAATTTCTAACTACACAGTTCAGCGCTGAAATGATCTAAGGAAAGTCGTAACTTGAGCCACTTATAAAAGAAGAAAATGTTATATTTAACTGTTCTTTTTCTGTTTTTTTCATTCTCTTTTATCTTCCTGTTTGTATTTGGTTATCATATAAATTCAAAGATATGGATATTTTTGTAAATTTCACCTCTCCTTTAAATTGGCCATTTTGATTTCCGTGTGTTTTACAATATTTTTGACCTTATTTTGTTAATCAGCGACCTCGAAAACGAAAACGACATTTCAACCCTGTACTACGTAATATAGGAAACACCGCGTGGCGGACCGAGCCCCGCCAGGTGGGCCCGGGCAAAGTCGTGGGTTGTGCCTTACCGCTAATTACCGGTGGCTCAACTCCTTCCGAGAACCCCCACCCGACGTACACTGCCTTACGGGGCGCTGGGCTATCCGTTTTTCGGCAGTATCGGTGCTGATAATCGGGATAAAGCGTACTCCAGGGCTACGGGCGCGTCGGTGTGTGACCTGCGCTGCTGCGAGCCTGTACGAGTGTGGTGGCTGGCCCCCATCGCTTCATGCTATTGGGTACCGAAACGGAGCCTCCCCGCTGGGCAACGTTGCGTTTTGTGCTGCCATACGTAATCTCCTCGCTCGAGGAAAGGGTTCCACACCCACACGCGGACGTGTCCAGCGGACGGAAAGTGGCGATTTTTCCGGACTGCATTCCCAGCCTGTGTTTTTCGTTACCTAGTGGATGGATTACCGGCTATTATCGGTCGATCCTGAAACGCGAGGAACCGTGGGTGCTTTTGCGCCGGCCATAGGACATGTATTACGTAATATAGGCCTACCAAAAAAATTTTTGACCACCATTATTCTTACTCTTGTTTTCAGTTACAATTAATTTGTAAATATCGTCAAAAAAAATTTTTAATTGGCGGTATTTTATATATTTCATCTCCTTCAAATTGCCTTTGTTGACTCCCCGAAATGCTGTACATTAAACTCTTATTTAGCGACTCGAAAACTTAATTACACATAATTTCATCAATTTATTCCGAATAAATCACCATCATCAGAATCTTCAAGTATTAAACCAAGGATGGTTTGTTCCGGTCTCAAATAGGCAAAGATTAGATCTGGTGACGCCTGCGCTTCCTCGGACGTCCGACACTTCTCCGTCCCTTCGGCTTATAGTTCCATAGTTGTTTGGGGATGCGGCTTCCCCCACGCAGAATCTGTATCTCTTCAGTTTTCTCTTTATCTACTCTAACCACTACAGATTTGTTCCAATACAGTGTAACTATTATCCTTATGTCTTTTTCACTTAATCCAATATTTTTCAGCATATCTATCATTTTCTGATGTTGGACTCGGTCAAAGGCCTTCTGGTAATCGATGAAACGTGCAAAAACATTAGAGTTTACATCTCTACACCGTTGAAATAGCACTTGAATACCGAATAGATCCTCTCGTGTACCTACTGCCTATATTAAACACGGGTAAATAAAATGTGTACAAGAATAGGCATCTATGTAACAGCATAGCAAGCAAAAAGAAATTTTAAAGTAGACTAGAAGTTTCTTTAGTTGCTGTGAAATATGGACTTCGGGGGCTCCATATGAGCTTTGGGGCTGCGTCATCAACTCTAACATAGCGAGCCATCGCGGATGCCTCGTCGTATGTGACCACCACACTTTGCACACAGACTTCCATATCCCATACGTTCGTGAAGTCATTCACTAGACACCATACAACACTTTACGGCCATCGTAACTCTCTGATCGTGCCACTTCATGCCTGCGATCGATAGAAGATTGAGAAGATTTTGGCCATCCGAGCTTTAAGGGCCGCGAGGTGACCTCTTCACACCATCTAGTTGTACATCTCTTATGTGTGCACACTAATAATCAGATTAGCTTAAAGAGTGTATTTTTTTATGCTAATAAATAAATAAAATTGTTTCTGTGGAACAAATTACTACACTATAAATATCGTACCTGGAACACGTTAGCAATTTTGAATACCTAGGCTATAGCGTGCCTTATAATGCAAGCAACGACGTTGTGAATAAGTTAAGTAAGTTCAACGTTATGTGCGGGACCATTAGGCGAACCCTTAAGTCAGCAAGTAAAGGAACACGCCTAAAATTCTACAATGTGATGGCTCTTCCCACACTTCTTTATGGGTCCGAGAATTGGACTTTAACGAAAGGCCAGGCCAGTCGCATCCAAGCGGCTGAAATTAGATTTCTCAGGCACGTGGGAGGGTATACTCTCCACGATCATAGAAGAAACACTGATATACGACAGGAACTGAATATTATGAGTATACTCGACAGGATCGCCCAGTATCGGCTGAATTGGTGGAAACATTTTTGACGAATAGATGACTGCCCCATCCCTAAACAACTATGGAACTATAAACCGAGGGGACGGAGAGGTGTGGGACGACCGAGGAAGAGCTGAAGTAACCAGCTCTAATCTTTGCCTATTGGAGACCGGAACAAACCATTCTTTGTTTAATCCTCGAAGAAGAATATGATGATGATAACTATCGTAAATCGAGTTGGATATACTGCGGGCTGAATAAACATTCGAAGGCTACCGCTTTACTAGTTAGGCCTACTAAAAGTATATAACATCGAAAACTAGGATAAAAATTTGAACCATCCAGCAACTACCAAAGAATCATCAATGTTTAGACGAAGCGATCGATATCTTACTCGCAAGACGGCTATAGAGTATCGCAGTTAAACGTATAGTGGTAACGTTAGATACTCTTACACAATTGCAGAGTTTTTTTAAAATAGTTTATTTCTGCAAGTATATTTTAATTTTTACAAGTACATATCATTTACTAATTTAATAATTTATATATTAATATAATTTATTTAATAATTATACATTCTTTACCTCAAAATGTTGTATTACCTTATGTGGTACATGTTTCGGGAAGCGTTTTGTTTCCATCCTCAGCCTTCCTGATTTTATATCTTGTGGAGTATTTGTGTTTTGGTTGGTTGTTGTTGTGGTTTCCTGTTGGTTTTTGGTATTTTATAATGGTGTTATTGTGTGTGATTGTGGTGTATATATTAGTTTTTTGAGTATTTTCGATGTTCAGTGCTTTGAAAATTATGTCATCTTTTGTATTTGTTTAGGAATCAGTCTGTTTTCCTGAACCTAACACAACCACAAAACACAAAATAGACTAATTCCTGAACAAATACAAATCAACACAAAGCATGACACAATTTTTTCAAAGCACTCAACATCGAAAATACTCAAAAAGTATATATATACACCACAATCACACACAATAACACCAGTATAAAATACCAAAAACCAACAGGACGCCACAACATCAACCACCAAAACACAAATCAGGAAGGCTGAAGATGGGAACAGTACGCTTCCCGACACATATACTAAATAAGAAAATACAACATTTTGAGGTAAAGACTTTATAATTATGAAATAAATTATATTAATATATAAATTATTAAATTAATAAATGATATGTATTTGTAAAAATTAAAATATACTTGCAGAAGTAAACTATTCTTAAAAAAACTCTGCAATTGTGTAACGTTACCACTTTACATTTGCTATGATGCTACTATACTACTAATTTCGTTTCCAATCATCATCATTACAGGCCAGAATAACAGCAAGTAACAAATATAATATGTTGAATTTTTTGATATGTTAATTGATAACATTCATATACACAACACGTAGGTACATGTACGATATTTACTCATATCGGTAAAAGGAATAACAAAGGACATCGAATTTGCCAACAGTTGTAAATTAGCGTTTAAAAAGAAAACAAATTGATCGAGATAACTATCAAAGAACAAGCTATTAAATTATTCGTGAAAACAAATGAACCCAAAACTGCGTGATTTAATAGAAAATGAATTATTTATCGATACCTTGAACATCCTGGAACAAGTTAGCAATTTTAAATACCTGGGCTACAATGTGCCTTATAATGAAAGTAACGGCGTTGTAAATAAGTTACATAAGTTCAACTTTATGTGTGGGACCATTAGGCAAACCCTTAAGTCAACAAGTAAAGGAAAACACCTAAAATTCTACAAGGTGATGGCTCTTCCCACTCTTCTTTATGGGTCTGAGAATTGGACTTTAACGAAAGGCCACGCCAGTCGTATCCAAGCGGCTGAAAGAGATTTCTCAGCCACGTGGCAGGGTATGCTCTCCATGATCATATAAGAAACACAGATATACGGCAGGAACTGAATATTATGAGGATACACGACAGGATTGCCCAGTATCGGCTGAATTGGTGGCAACATCTTTGCCGAACGGATAACTGCCGTATCCCCAAACAACTATGGAACTATAAGCCGAGGGGACGGAGAGGTGTGGGACGTCCGAGGAAGCGCTGGAATGACCAGCTTTAATCTTTACCTATTTGAGACCGGAACAAACCATCCTTGGTTTAATTCTTGAACATGATGATGATGATGATGATTGCCTTGAACATAAGTGAGCTTTTCTGAAGCCAACAGTAGATAGCCTATAATCAACCTAACATTGCTTACATCAAAACGAATCACCCATTTCTAAACAACGCTAAACTCAATAAATCGGTAGCAAAAGGTAAAAAGAACTTTGTCACTACTTATTGCCACACTGCTAAATACTTCGTTCTTGACGAGGCCTTTCGGTGTCTCCACGAAGTTTAAACGATGTTTAAGACCTGAAGATGGTGGAGACACCGAAAGGCCTCGTCAAGAACAAAGTATTTAGCAGTGTCGCAATAAGTAGTGACAAAGTTGGTGTTAAGATGACTGCTAATAAAACTAACAAAACTGAAAAGGTAAAAATACGGACACATTAGAAAGACCTCTAGAGAAACACAAAAATCGTAAAAACAATAGTTTAATACCTGAACACACACAAATAAACACAGAAAAATAACAATATGTTTGATAAAATTAACAAATTAACAATTTAATAATAATAAATTAACAGTACCAACTAACCGCTAAAACAAAGAACTGAACCAGAGATGCAAGAAAAGCGGACAGAACTTGCCAAGCACTGAGAAAGGTCATACCACCGGCGTAGTATCGATAACAATAATTATTCAAGCAAGCGTAGTGTGTGTGTGTGTGTGTGTGTGTGTGTGTGTGTGGTAGTAGTAGTAGTAGTAGTAGTAGTAGTAGTAGTAGTAGTAGTAGTAGTAGTAGTAGTAGTAGGCGTGTATAAGTAAACGTAAAACCAACTATAACTGTAAGCGATCGTGAGTTATCACTGTCACATCGGATCATTGCCTCATTATAGTCTGCTTTTATTGTTCTTCTTACCGTTATTGCAAATTATTATTACTGTCAGTTTGCAATAGTTTTTTTATCGTCTAATCACCTGGTAAATTATATTTAACTCGGATATTTATCAACTAAATAAAAGACCCACATGAAATAACGTAAACCGAACTCTGGCTACGCGCCCCTGCGCTTCTGAACCTGCAAAAACTGGGTTACGGAAAATTGTCTGTCACATCTTGACTAATTCGTTTTCGTTTATATAGTGGATGGCAAGTATGACATCTGACTTCCTCTGTCACGTAAGGTTTCTTACACAGAGGTTTTAATAATCAACAAAACCTAAAAAATACACATAGTATTAAGAAAAATTAATTTATGGAAAGGTTTGCAAAATATACTTTGCACGAAACATTCGCTAAAGCTAGTAAAAAAATTTAATGTTCATTCAAACTGATTACATAAATCCTTATTGTATCTTTTTTTATTTTTAAAACTTATCTTTTTCCTTTTTATCTTGTTACCTCAATAATATAGGCCTATTTGTTTTTACCTGGAGTGAGTAAGTTGTTTTTCTTTTGTTACTACTCAGTTGAATTTGCTAATTTATAAATCTGAGTATAGTACACACGCCAATTGTTAACTGTCTCATTTGTATACTCCATCTCAATTGATATCTTCTTTCCATCTTCTTGACATCATGGTGAAATCTTTACAAACTGCGTCAAGATTTTCTTGAAAGTAATCCAGATGCAAAATTCATTCGAAAACCCAACTTTCTCAACATATTTATAGTATGCGTCTTTTTGTTTCCGAGGATTTTTCTCACTGCATCTGTAAAAGCTTTACAGGATTCTGTTTCATTTTCCTCCATTCTAGTTTCAAATATTTCGTCCTGCATAAGCTTTCTGATATCCGGTCTAATTTAATCACCACCCTTCAACATTGGTTCCGACAAACGTGGAAACCGATTGCTATTTATAACATTGTCTATATACCCTTATCAGATTGTTTCATTAGTTTCAGTTTAGCGTGGAGTGGAGGATGCAAGTCGGATCTACTTAAGTTTCTTCAACAGTATTTCTGTTACCATGTTGTACGGCATTTCTAAATGGCCAGTCATTTTAATGTAGGCCTACTGTGTTTTGTCATGACTGTACAATAAACAGAGGCATTTTGTGTAACCACCTTTAAGTACTTTACTTTTACCTGGACACTTTACTTTTCGAGTCCAGATATATTTACAATTTGTGGGCACAAAAACGGGTGGTGTCAGTAGTCGCTTGATGACATGATTCTCCCCCATATTCTCATTCGTCGTCATTCACATCCTTATGACCCCATATAATATGATTTTATTTAGTGGTAGCCACACCGGTTCTTGTGGAGCGTCCACCTTGTCTTCCGTTCCAGCTGCGAACCAGGTTGACGCCATTTTAATTACATTTCACTCAGTGGTAGCCACACCGTTTCTTGTGGAGTGTCCACCATGTCTTCCATCCCACCTGCGAACCAGGTTGACCCCATTTTAATTAGATTTCACTCAGTGGTAGCCACACCGGTTCTTGTGGAGTGTCCACCATGTCTTCCACTCCAGCCGTGAAACATTAGATAGATCTTATTTTAGCCGGTAATTCCTATAGGTTCGATGTCTACATCTCGAAGGAAGCTTGCCCTTTATTTTGGTCTCCTGGTTGTCCCTTCTGCACCGAAAATGACAGATTTCTCATCAAAAACTTGTTTCAGTTTTTCACTACTAGGCGTTCCCAGACCAGGTGCTTTGTAAAGAGGCTCTACAGGCCTATGACATTCTACAAGCTTTGCCAGGCTGAATCTGGGCTCACATATTGTTCTAAGTACCGCAGCTTGTTTCTTGCAACTAAATTTTGTTTTGTTTTCTCTTAGAGGAATTTGTATGATCGAGACCTATCCACGGTGACACCAAAGTATTTTGGATCGTCCATATGTTCCACATAAGCTCCTTCCCAGGAAACATCTAGCTTTCTCCTTTCTAGACCGGACTGGAGCACACAATGCTGAACAAATTTTCCGAACTGCTGAGAACAAAGACCATTCGTTCGTTCATTTAATTACCAACGTCACGGGTTCAAGAAGAGGAAGGATAACAAGAAAACGAAGAAGAAGTGGAGCAAAATTAACGAAAGTGGAATGTTCGAATGTAGAGAAACGTCGCATATTATTCACAAGAAGCAGAACGTTAACGGAAGAAATGCTAAAGGAGAGCATGAAGTGGATGAAAAAACACGTATTATATTTTAGAACGCGGAAAGGAAAAAATCTCTCTCTCTCTCTCTCTCTCTCTCTCTCTCTCTCTCTCTCTCTCCCTCTCTCTCCCTCTCTCCTTCTCTCTATTTATGCACCTAAGCATTCAAAGAATTTCGACGAAACCGAAACATCGAAGCATGATAATGTTTTTAGGCTTTTGAAACGTATAATGTGGATTACGTAAATCATTTCCAAAAGACAGACTATCACAAACAGAGCATGTAAAACCAAATTTATTCTCACTAAAACGTTTGCTAAACTCAATGTCAGCAGCGATTATTTCTGTCTTGATGCGTTTACTATCAAATTTCTAGACTGTGGGGAATCGAAAGTGTGGAAGCGTCACGTTTTTCGATGACGTTACATTTTTGTGGGATGACCCCCCAGCCTAAATGATCTAAAAGAAATCTCTCTCTCTCTCTCTCTCTCTCTTTCTCTCCCCCTACACACGCGCGCGCGCGCGCGCCTGCGCATAAAGAATTTCGACGAAACCGAAACATCGAAGCATGATAATGTTCTGTAAACAAAATATTTCTAGAAAGTGTGGAAGCGTCACATTTTTCGATGACGCATCACGCATTTTGAGGAATGCCCCCCAGCCTAAAAACACTATCATGTTAAAATGAGTACGGAATTGTATACAGGGGTTGGACAGCAATATGACCACTCACCGAATGGAGAGTAGGTGGAAAGATTCCAGTACGCGTATGGATATAAGTGTGGAATTGTACATATGCGTTGGATATCAACACGGCCTGGAGATTACGGGCAGAACGCTAAGTTATGCGAACACACGTTATCGCGGTTTATTTTAACCTATAAACTAGCCACTGTTCTTTTACGCGACAATATTAATTATAAACACATTAATGCACGATAAAAGTACAGTAAACTTTATGCGTCTTTTATTGCTACCGGTGATTGAATCCATTTCCCCATATTCGACGAGAGCAGAAACGGTTTTTTCCAGTATGAATAGTGCGTGCACTGAGGTAACTAATAGGTGAAAGTTTGTTTTTACCCGGAGTGAGTAAGCTGTTTTTCTTTTGTTACTGTTCAAGCGAATTTGCGAATTTATAATATTGAATACAGTCAATATTTAAGCTTTTACTTACAAAATACTGTTCATAATTAAGTGTAATTTAATATTTGTTTTTTTTTTTTTTTAATTTCACGATAGTTAGTTAAACACTGTGAAGGCTATAGTGTATACTTCTCTACTTTCCATACGTAAACATCGCTTAAATTTTAACTTTTTAAAATTATTAAACGCTTTCAGCTCAGTGACCGTGAACCAGTAAATGATGTCAATAAGCCTAAATAGGGACAATCTTTGTCCAAGTTTCGACAATTTTTGTTGCCATCATCAGGACCCACGTACACCCAATACAAAAATAATTAATACACGTGTAAAGGCTAATTATTTGTGGCAGTGTGTGTGTAAGTTATGTAAGGCATAATACTTACTGTTACTAACATACTGTTAGTAACATCCTTACGTTAATGAGAATAACGCTGTACATTATTGTCATTGATAGTTCACATACAATTCTAATTTTTTAAATATAATTATGACTAACGATTAACTGCATTATATATATTTTACGATGGTTGGTGTTAAATATGTTAATAATGTTTCATACCTTGTTAATAAGTTATAAGAATAGCAATATATTATTAATGGTGAATTACTAACAATGTGATCGTAATTATGATTCTTTATGTAAAATATACAAACGCATTCAAATTAGTAATTAGTTTAAATGTAGTTTCTGTACACGTCCTCATGATGACAGTAAAACTCGTTGAAACGTTGACACAAAGTTGAGTCTATTCAGTGACTGAAACTGACAGAATCGTTTATAGATTATTTAAAATATAATAAAGTATTCCTATAGCCTGCAGTAGGTCCTGATTTTCTAATATTTGTATGATTCGAGCTTGGTAATCTTGTTTATAAGGTGTCGTATTGCATATTTGTACGATTCGAGCTTAGTAATCTTGTTTAGCCTATACAGTATCGTATTGCATTTACCGATTTATGTTACAGTGATATCAATGTATGGTCTTACTTTATTTGTGTGATTTTAGGGTTTATTAATAATAATAATATGACTAGGTAAGCATACCAGTAGTGAAACGGACGATGTGTTCGATTTACATGCGCGGGCGCCACACTCACTCAGACACACACACAACACAGTCCTGTTGCTTTTTCCATCGGATCGAATCAAAAATTAAATAAATTCAGCCGTTTCCTGTTTGGTACTTAGTTCTCTAAATATTGCAGGAAATTGAAAACTCTTATGTTTGCGATTTCATACGAATGAGTGTGGGAACGAACGTGTTTCATCATACAGGATTTATGTTTCTGAGAACACAGTGCGCGTACCTATATACAAATTATAGCACAACTATTTACATCTAGATTGTTTTTCTCTTTTTTATCAATGTGTCTGTGTTCGTCTTTGGTTCCGTAGAGGTGGCAAAGCGTTCTGATAGGTCCGCTGTCATATACCCGTAGGAATATCCGAAGCATTTTTTAAATTCAAACCCGTAATCCGATGTCACTGATCAAACGGAACATTAGTGCACTTTGGTTACCAGTGCGTCAGGAGTGCCGCACCATGTACTATAAGTCTTTCGCTGCGTGGATTGCATCCTTGCAGGTAATTCTTAAACAAGTTTTCTGACCCTTTAACAGATTATATAAGAAGTAAGTTTAAATGAGCGAGTGCTTACCTCCGTTAGAGTTGTATAAATATCAAGCGAGCTTTGCTTTTCTTAAAAAGCTTCATTAATTTTATAGTCAACAAATCGCATTCATAAATTTTGCAAATGTATAAATTATTAAAACGATATAATTATGAACACTTAAAATTCACGTGTATTCACATAAAGTCGTAATAATTTTGTAGGTTAGGCTAACGATTTTATAGCACGAGAGTTTTCTTGCAGTAATATTTTAATCAGTCAATTGAAACTTTCTTGTATTCATTAGGCCTATAGGTTACCGGCGCGGCGCTCATATCGACGTGCGACATTATAGTGTAGAGTAGTAAATCATGAGAAAAGAAGAGAATTACCTATTTTAAATAATATGGCAAGTTAATGACAGTAGTCTTGTAATTTGTTTCTAGTTTATGCTGACCAAAGTTAAACTGCGCTAACCTGTTCTGTAATTTGTAACGTTAGTTTACTTTTAGTTAAGTTAAATTTAATTAATTGTAATGATTAAATTAATTAATCGATTAAATTTAAAACCCCCAAAAATTAAATTATTAATTACTAATAACCACAGTAACTAACTAACACTGATTTAATTAATAATTAAAGTATAGCTAAATTAGTTAGTGAATAAGTTAATTTTGAGTGAAAATATATTTTTGTTTATGTATATTTGTACGATTAGCATTTGTTGAATACGTAGTAGCCTAGTTACCAAAAAGCCAATTTGGTTAAAAATTTTGTTGTTCTAATATATGTAATCTGATTTGATAAATTTTCTTCTGTGCATGTTTTTCCATGTATCTTCTCTGAAGAAAAAGTAGTTTCAATTCGATTTGAATTTACGCGACTCGTATTGAATATTTTAATCAAACACACGAATAAGTTAAAGGTATATAATTGTAAATTAAATACCCCCACACAGCATATGTTTACCCAAAACATAGAGAAATGTGTTGAAAACATCGTGTAGTCGAAGAGAATGATGCAAAGAGACTAAATAGCTACTAGATGTACTGTAGGTTCTAGTGGTGTCTGTAGTTGGTTTTACGTGCAAAACCGAACACGTGTCGTTACAGCTTAACAACGTGTGATTTGTCGCCTTCACTAGTCTACTCGTGTAAATACGTACTAAAAAAAAATTAAATTAAAAAATGCTAATTTTTTCTGTTTAAGAAGGGAAAAACTGAGTCACTACTGAACCGAATAACCGGCGGTCCGGACCTATTAAGAGGAGCAGTCTTGTATGTGTAGTCGTGTTTTGTTTTGTATTTTGAATACTGGTCCAATAAAGCGGCTGGGTGACCCCATTAACCGGAATACACTGTATTACTATTCGACATTTACACACACACACACACACACACACACACACACACACACACACACACACACACACACACACACACACACACACACACACACACACACACACACACACACACACACACACACACACACACACACACACACAACCAGAACACATACAAACAGCCGATCAAAATTAACGTAGCAACGAATTAAAAAAAAAAACAAACAATAAGTTCACATTGTAAATAAAAAACGTTTTATATTTCTGTGGTATTATCGAACATTAAAGTTCAACAAAGTATATAAAATAAAATAAATACTTACATTTAAACAGATCGTTATAATATAACAATATAAGTTATTAACGTAGCCTATGTGCAAGTGACTATTCTATAAAAATTGATATCATACTTCGTACTGAATTATTGAATTAAAAAAATGATAACAATACTTTATCTCTACAGAATCGACAATAATCTAAATTACGTTGAGGAACGATGTTAGACCGGCTTAAATTGCAATTACTTAAGTATCAGATTCCTTCGTGTTAACTCACCAAACTGCTTAATTTGTAACACAAAACACAAATTTTAATGGCTCCTTCTTTAAAACATGAACAAAACGATATGTATTTTACTATTCCTATTATAATAAACTAAACCGTTGCACGACACTTCTAAATGTTCCTATAGTAATGCTGTGAATATACAAATACAGATTATGTGAACTTAAGCTGTGTATAAATAATATTTACATACAGCGCACAATTGCGCAAATAAAAAACGCAAAAGGTAAGTCTATTTTACTTAAATTTAAGCCATATAATTAACTTCGTGCTTCGTACATAACTATTACTTTTAACAAAAAAAGAGGAATAATTCTCTTCAGTTTCATTTAAGCTACAACAAAAAATTCGCATAACCAACATTCTCTTTTAAAATTCTTAGCTAGGCTATTGCTGTTTGTGAAGTGTCCAGTACGGTTTGGGCCGTTCCTGACTACGGAACCTAGTATTTAGATTTATATACGTTATACCTTTGCTTTGGCTTATTGTGGGTTTAATAGTAGCATTAATTTAGTAGTGACTATCGATCAATAAATTTTAACTATGGTAGGTTTAGTGAGGTTCCGTCAATAAGTATAACGCAAATTTTAAATTATTTGTGTCGACGTTTCGACAATATGTATTGTCACCGTCAGGACTTGTGTACGGATACAAGATAAAATATCAAACACAACAAGATCAATCGGGTGAATGTGTTTGTGTATGTGTGCTGTTTATATGTTTGTAAACAGTGCGGTTGTTTTGGGCACCTTACAGTTGTGAGTTTGGCGTCGTAAAAATTCAACAACAATATTGTTAAATGCCTCACTCATCATATTATTTAGTATCAGTAATTCATAATGACACATATTCGATTAGTTTCAAACTCAGTGCAGATGTCATCCGAGTTTTGCGTCATTTACGCTTACATGAAAAGAGAATATGCAAGTATTTTCGTGCGTGTGCGCGCACACGCGCGCGCGTTGGGTTGAGGTTCTAGACTGTGAGTGAGAGAGGGAGTTAGTCCAGGAAGAATCTTCGCATCCGCTCGGAAAAATATTCAGATTCGGCTTTTTTGCATAATCTTACTCTAAAAGGTCCCCTTTTAACAAATCTACATGTTGCCAGGTCCAAAAGTGGGTCAAAAATGTTTTAAGCAATTTTTTTTAAACAAATTGAAAAAATTTGTTTTTTTGCCCGGACAATTTTTTTAGATTTTTTGGGTCATTTTAAACAAAAAAGGTCTCTTGTGATTTTTCTTTAAAATTGATAGTTTTCGAGATATAAATTATTTAATGCTCGGAAAAACCAAAAATGGCCATTTTCAACCCTGAAAAACGATATGAAAAACCACAAATTTTAATGTTGCCAAAGTCCTTAAATATTCATTAATTTGCCTATTTTGAAAGAAATACATCACCGTCATCATCATCTTCACGGATTAAACCAAGGATGATTTGTTCCAGTCTCAAATAGGCAAAGATTACAGCTGGCCACTCCAGCGCTTCCTCGGATGTCCCACACCTCTCCGTCCCCTCGACTTATAGTTCCAGAGTTGTTTGGGGATGTAGCAGTCATCTATTCGGCAAAGATGTTCCCACCAATTCAGCCGATACTGGGCGATCATGTCGAGTATACCCATAATATTCAGTTCCTGCCGTATATCTTGTGTTTCTTCTATGATCATGCAGAGTATACCCTTCCACGTGCCTGAGAATTCTCATTTCAGCCGCTTGGATGCGACTGGCCTGGCCTTTTGTTAAAGTCCAATTCTCAGACAAATAAAGAAGTGTGGGAAGAGCCATCACCTTGTAATAAATTTTAATATTTGGTAATATTTCGATTATGGGTAAAATTACAAAAATTCGGCTTTGTCTACTATTTCTTTAGTAATATAACAATTGAAGAGCACACAATGATAAAACAAATCCTAAAAATGCGAAAATTCGGATTTGGGTTACACTTACTTTTAGTGTAACACCGTGCTGGATTTCCACAATTTTGTTTAAAATTTGTGTCCTGTTTTTTAGGCCCTGACGTCCGAAAATTTTGAAATTTTCAAAAATAAATACTGCATTCAGACTGTGGTTTAAATTCCTTCTTATTTGATTTCCCACATGGGTTTTTGGCGATTTTTTTACAATTTTGACGTTCCATATTTTTGCCTCCCACACCCTTTTTTTTGGAGGGGTCAATCGCAAGATTCTTTAGTACAAAAGTGTGAACACGCATCCGTCCAAAAATTATCGCGAGACAACCCAAATAGACAAAACTCGCTTCGTACAAATAGGCCTATTTATTGCTAGAGTAAGTTATGGGCACCACCAGTGCTTGATTTCAGGAGGGAACGCGCTGGAAAGGCGTTCCGGAACCTCTTGGATCCAAAAGTAAATTACAGAAAAAATATATGAAATGAAAAACCTAATTATTATCAAAATTTACTACTACTTTTTAAATTGTGTCCCTCATCAGCCCCACAACAAAACTAAACATTTGCCAAAATCAAACAGCAGCACTAATCTTTATCTTAACTACTATCTTTAATTTTTTTAATACGTTCTACTATAACGTATATTTCTACTAACGAAACTACGGAAACTTTTTTTAAATGTCCGAACCACCGAAACCATCACTTAGAGTCTGATTGATGCTCCGGGATGATGCCATCATGAGTGACACGTTTTCGATCATCGTGAGGCTAACCTGACGATGAAACTCTTTAGAAATATCAGTAAGCTTTATTATCTTTTTAGATACAAGTTTATTCGTATGTTACATCTTCTATAAGGCTTTAAAAATGTAGACCTCTTTTGTAATATCTTGACGTAAACTTAGCCTATACGCTAATGTAAAATATAGGCTAAGTATATTTATGTCTGTACATTTTTTGAATTGATGAGTTCCAGCACCACTGGCCACCACTATATTATTGACTCTTTGTATAGGCCTACGGCTGACGCTTCCATTGCAGTTTTGCTTATCCTGCGTTGTTTTCTGTTTCCGTTCTATTCCGAAGTGATCGGTTATTTAGACTCTTAGGCCGTGTTTTGTTTGTTATTCTCTGGTCACGTTCGTACCTCCAGTTCCTCGTTATGACATCATTTCGTCTCGACTGATTCAAAACCGCTCGTGTTAAATTCAACTCTATCGCGTGTCACCCTATCTTGTGTCAGCAACTCTTCCAGTAATCCATCATTGCAGGTTGAACTTTGTATTAATCTTCGACGCAGTATATTTAAATACTTTCTTCTACAGGTCTGTAAAGTCATCATCATCTTCACGGATTAAATCCAAGGATGGTTTGTTCCGGTCTCAAGTAGGCAAAGATTACAGCTGGTCACTCCAGCGCTTCTTCGGACGTCCCACGCCTCTCCGTCCCCTCGGCTTATAGTTCCATAGTTGTTTGGGGATGCGGTAGTCATCCATTCGGCAAAGATTTTCCTACCAATTCATCCGATACTGGGCGATCCTGTAGAGTATACCCATAATATTCAGTTCCTGCCGTATATCTGTGTTTCTTCTATGATCATGGAGAGTATACCCTCATGCCACGTACCTGAGAAATCACTTTCAGCCGCTTGGATGTGACTGGCCTGGCCTTTCGTTAAAGTCCAATTCTCAGACCCATAAAGAAATGTGGCAAGAGCCATCACTTTGTAGAATTTTAGGCGTGTTCCTTTACTTCCTGACTTAAGGGTTCCAGGTCTGTAAAGCGTATTTTCAAATTATTCGTAATTTTCGCACAGCATAGTAGCACATTTAGGGGTAATTGTCTGATGTAGTCTTAGTCTGCCACAACCCATTACTGATTTCTTCATCGATAACAATACTAATTAAACATAAAAAGGTTATTTACAGTTGCATGTAATAACATAATGTAGGATGCATAAGAAAACGAGTAGGATTCTAGGGGTTGGTACTCACCCTCTGCAAGTGTAGAGATAAAGCCCAGCACCGGATTTAGAGTGTGCGAAGAATATTCATTTATTTTTGGTACAATAATTTTATTTTTTTGTATTTTTATGTGGTGCGGGCCCCTAGGCTGCAGCCTAGTCAGCCTACCCTTAAATCCGCCCCTATGAAGCCTGATGAAGCTTACGGTATGCTAATTTTTGCTTTAGCCGGGAAATGCGAGATGACAACTTCCTTTTTCATAAAGAAACATATTGTAACATAAAAGGAACACTCGGGGAAGTTACTGATCAACATTTTTCGTTATCACAAATCGTTTTTATTTGAGAATTTTTAATTTGAGAAATTTAGTAGTTACGGAATCAATTAAAAACTTTTAATGCGACGATAAAAATGTTCAGATGTAGAAATCAGTGTGACGCAACAAGTCGTAAATAACAACGTTATACAACTGAAACTTTATAAACATCTGATTGAAAGTAATTGAGATAATTCGAAGGTCGTGAGTGTGATCAATCTCCAGACACGGAGGAAGCTTGACGGGTCCTGCGCCTGCCTCTCGGTGTCTTCATATCCCCTCCAATCGTAACCGAATTCACCATCCAGCACCTCCCAGTTCCTCCCTTTCTCACGCAGCTCTCACCATTCAGCAAACAGTCTCGTTTCTCACTTTCCTTTCTCTCGTTCCTCCCTTTGTTATCCTCCCTTCTCATTCCCTTCGTTTGTCGCTTATTCCCTTCACATCTACAGGTTTCACAACGTCATACCCCATTTGTTTGTCTCTTCCCCAATGCTACTCCAATATTAATATCCTCATACCCTCACCAACATCTTTATCCACTTTCCTCACCCTCAAGACCGGTCTGTCTCCTCACCGCTGAACATGTAACATTTAGCTAGTTTGTGTTCTTGCCCATTATCATACTCTTGGTCTTCTACTTACAGCGAAATCTCGATGCAGTGATACCGCACGGACCATAAAAATGTATATTTTTAGAGTGAACTGTCTTTATACAGAATCCGTGCAGTAATTCGTCAAATGAAATGCACTCGTAACTGAATCGCATTACTTCACAATTATTAACATTTTTAGAAAAAATATAAGATCGCCGAGGTTAGAATACAAATAATCCAGAAAAATATACCTTATGTCCAGATTGTACATCTAGGGGATAATGTAAAATCTTTTTTTTTGTTTCTGTTTTATTTATTTCATACAGTTTTTGCATTATGCAAAAAATTAACAGTGTAGGCCCTAACACTACACTATGACACATCCGTCTGAGTGCTTTGAATTGGTACCCGGACATTTACCCGAATCCACTTTCCCCAGTGGACATTGCCCCGAATGACGAGATACCGTACCCGAAATCATTTTGCCCGAATACCTTTTTCCCGAATCCATTCACCCGAATGTCCCTTTTCCCGAATAAAAATTCATTTTCTTAATATATACCTTTTATATAAACCTTTCAATTTGTGTATAAAAACTTAAAGCAAACAGGAATCAAGATACATAATTACAAATTTATAAATTGTTATTGTTGTTATAATTTGTAATAGGCCTACATTAATTTTATTTAATTAAGAAAGTTGTGTTAGTGGTTATAATCACAAACAGAATTATCACTGTTGCACACCATTATAGAATAATTATTCCGATTAGCGCTTTCAAGCTTCTCAGCACATCTCAGATCGGAAAATTCATTTTATTAACATTAAATTAATAGAAGCGCTATTCCGTGAAAAAAATCAATGTCACGCCTTTCATATTTATAATTTTCGTAACTTTCACTTATGGTTTTCAGTCTTCTTTGCAGTTCGATGCATTTCTTCCTTGGTGCGACTTAGCTAAACTTAGCTCTGTGAGACTGATCTCAGTGTCAGCATGTTGTTTTTGACACTCTGTTAAGACAGAGTATAGATACGGGTTACCAATTAGGATACGGAACCTGTTATGCCATCCTTTGCTGGCATTATTTGTACAATGACTCCCTTGAAGCGCTGCATCGTATTGATTCCACAGCTCAGGCGGAACAGTTTGTCTTCTGCCTCTACCTTTGCCTCTATCAGGCCGTCCACATTTTCTTCAAAGTATTCCACAACCGACTTCATTTTCTCAGTTGCTCCTTGCTTGAGTAAATTAAACGTACGCGTAACCTCTTCAACGGGAACAAAAGCAAGAGATAATAACATATGTGTTGTATAATTTGATCAAGTGGATCGTTATACGGTCCAATCAGGTTACCATGGCCACGAATACATAATTTCAAAAACTACTATTTGAAAAAAAAGTATTTTGATTCCTGTTTAATTAAATAATTTTGTCGAGAAATAAGGTGTTCGGGAAAATTGATTCGGGGAAAAAGTATTCGGGCAAAATGATTTCGAGTATTTTCGGGAAAATTACAGGCAATCCATTTAATTTTATCAATAATTGTTAAAGAAGATTGTAGTTAAATCGATAGTAATTTTACATTACAGACCAGTCTTTAGGGTATTACCGGCGAACCTGTAGTTCTGTATAACCTGAGTAGCGAACGCGCACGCTGGGATGGGATTCTCCTTTTATATTTTTTATTTTTGGAGCGATGGAGACTGTCTTTTTATTTCTGAACCGCGCGGCGATTCGAATGTTGGGAAGACAGGATTTGTTCCCCCGTACGGCAATGCCGGATCGTGCGAAATAATAGTGGGGAAGGAGTCGTGGCACGACTGTCTGCATGCATGCGATGTTGGCAGAAGGGATAGCAGGGATAGGCTAGCTGGTGAATGGGCAGAGGAGTGCGTGTATATCACTACAATACCGGGACCAGAATATTTTATCGTTGTAAGGAGATTGCTCTGGTGCAGTCGCATTCCAAACTTGGAGCGTGTCAACCACTTCTACTGTGCAGTGTATTCTTGCGAACAAGGAACACACATACGCAGACACGACAGGAGCTCGACCAGCGAATATGGAGCCTGATTATTATATTGAAGATCGCAGGCAGCATCATAAGATAAAAGTACCAGTGGGATCAGCTCTCGAAACGAATATCTGGGTGTAGTGGGCAGCTGACCACACTACTATACCTTGTCTGATTCTCCTAAGCTACTTCAGTGGTACAAAAACGACCGTTACTATTATTTTTTTTATTGTATCCCCCATCTGAGGACCACATGCCAATTTCAATTCTTTATTCCTTGTTCTTTTCTTTTTCTCCAATATTCTTTAATCTTTTCACTCTGCCTCTTCTTCCTGTCTTTAGTCCACTTAGAACCTGCGTTTTTCTCTCTCCCACTCCTTCAATTTTTAACACTTTTGCCTGAAAAATTTCTCTTTCAATTGCTTCTGCGTTTATATTATTTTTTTCTAAATCCTTTTGGACTTCTTTAATCCAGCTTGATGTTGATTTCTTTCCCCACAGATATTTGACGATCTGCTTTGTTAACCTATTGTCGTCCATTCTATATAAATGTCCAAAAAATAATAGTCTTCTTTTTCTCATTGTTTCTATTATATTTTCTATACTTTGATATATTTCATCATTACTTCTTAATTTCTAACCTTCTGAAGTTTTTCCTGGGCCTAATATTTTCCTAATAATTCGTCTTTCCAATATTTCTAGTTTGTCTAAATTATAATTCAATGCTAGGCATTCACTTGGATATAGACATTCTGGCTTCACTACTGTACTGTATGCCTTATTTTCGGATCCTTAGATATGCATTTTCGTTATTATCGTTATTATTATTATTATTATTGTTGTTGTAGTTATTAATTAGTAACACGTTTTTGTTCCAATCTTGATGAAGTGATAAAAACTGTCTATAATAACTGCTGTAGTAGGCTTAATTAAATACTATAGGCCTATTTTGTATTGTGCTATCGCAATAAAAAATTTCTCCTAAAAAAATTTATTTTATTATATACCAACGTGTATGAAAAACAATCTGCATCATCAGAGATTTATAGGCTATTAACAAAAATCGAGTTTGTATTTAAATGCGATTATCGTAGGCTACTGTTTACCCAAACGGCTATCGTATCGTTGTTCACCCAACTATTGTTATAGCCTTACTGCGAATTTTAATACTTTATTTAATTTAATTAATATTTAAAATTTTAAATAAATCATGTTGTTTTTATTTGAATTTGTTATTTATTAAACGAAACAGATTTGTAAAGTGTAATTTGAAGCCTTTCCCCCCTCCACACACACACACACACACACACACACACACACACACACACACACACACACACACACACACACACACACACACACACACACACAGTCTAATAACAAACATCGATTTCCAGACAACCAAAATGATAACCTGATAAAAAGTACTTGGGAAGTCAGAACATGAGTGTGTGATAATCTTAATTATATATATCATTAAGATATATATCGTATACGATTAATGTATACGAACACGATTTATTTTAAATTTTAAATCATCATCACCATCTTCACGACACGGCATAGGCAAGGTTCTGCCTGTTCCGCCTTTAAAGATCCTCCAGCCATCTCTTCCTGGGCACACACCTGTGTTCTATAGGTTTCTATTTCCAGACTTGTTTGGCCAGTCTGGAACTGACATTCTTTCTAAGTGTTCTTTTCACCGTTGTTTGTAATCTATTAATTTTTCATTCCAGCTGAAAAATTGTAACTCTTCTCTTATGGCCTCATTCTTTTCAAGTGTCATTCTTAAAACACCGTTTAACTCCTCTTAAGGATTCCATTTCCGAGCCCTGTATTCTGCTGTTTTGTTTCTTGGTTGTTGTGCATAATTCATACCCATAGGACAGTACATGCAGTATACAAATCGGTATATACTCCAACATTGACGTACAATTGCGAGTCACGGACTCTGAATGACAGACATCAAAAGAGAATACAAGCAAAGGAGATGAGATTCCTGAGGAGAACTGAGATGAAATCTCGTAGAGATAGGGCGAGAAACGTTAACATCCGGAAGAATTTCAAGATATTGTCTTTAAATGATAAAATTTAAAGCTTGCAACTGCGTTGGTTCGGCCACGTCTGTAGGATGAATGAGGAAATGTAACCGAGACGAGCATGGGGGGAAGGAAGAAGAGGAAGAGACGGCCCAGAACGAGATGGGAGGATAACACGAAGAAGAACGTAGAAGGCAAAGGAGCAGTTTGGGCCCGTGCCGGGATTTTGGCACTGGACAGTACGACATGGAGAGCCCTCTCGAAAACCTCGACACCCGACGGGTAGAAGACGAAGAGACGACGAAGAGACTGCCATAACTTCGTATAACTTTAATTTTAATTAATCTCAACTTGTTTCTAAAAGTACGGTTGATTGTCTCATAGATCGTCTGGAAATTACTTAACTTAACATAAATATCATAAGTCCTATCGTAGCCAATATCATTTCCCACATATTTAAAGTGGCTCACCTGTTCTAGAATTCGATCAATAATCATTATTTTTGTTCTTATTGGCTCCCTGCTTCGAAATGCCATTACCTTTTTTTTTATAGTGCAGATTTTCATATTATATTGTTTGCAAATCGGACGAAGTAAAATTTTAAATATTATAGAAAATAAGGAAAGCATAAGCATTCAAGATTGTTAATGTACAAACGATTACGTAAACATTTGAAGTTCACACCGATTATTTGTCAATACAAATTTAAACATCCGACACAGCGCTATTGTTTCTGTAAACGTATCTTAGGTACCAATAATTACAAAAAAATAACTAGAAGAAAATTTAGCTGCTAAAATATATATATATATATATATATATATATATATATTCAAACACTTTGCTACAGTCTGTTTCTTGATGTATATATATTTAATATATGTATATTAATCACTTTACCTCAAGATATTTTCTCCTTATTTGGAACATGTTTCGGGTACCATCTTGTACCCATCCTCAGCCTTCCGGATTTTGTGTCTGGTGAAGTACATATGTGTTGGTTGGTTATATTGTGGATTCCTGTTGGCTTCTGGTACTTTAAATTGGTTTAATTGTGTGTGATTGTGGTGTATGTGTTAGTATTTTGTGTATTTTCGATGTTGAGTGCTTTGAAAATTGTGTCATGTTTTGTATTGATTTGTATTTGTTCAAGTATTAGTTTGTTTTGTGTTTTATGTTTGTATATTTGTAAATTTTCCCAAATGTTCATTATGGTGCCTTTGTGTGGTATGTGTTTTATTAGTGTCATGTTGGTTATGTTTGGGAATTCATGTCCAGTGTTTATTGCATGCGTGGCTAAATTAGACTTGTATATTTCTGGTTTCTTGTATGCGTTTAGGTGTTCAAAATAACGTTTTTTCAGTTGTTTTTTTGTTTGTCCTATGTAACATTTATTGCAATCTTGCAATCTTAGCATTCAATTTTGTATATAACATTGGTTGTTGTATTATATTTGTTCTGTGGGTTATTTAGTTTTTGTAGATTAGTTTTGTTAGTTTTGTATGCTATTTTAATGTCTGTGTTCTTAAACAGTTTTGTTAGCTTTGTCATTTTATTATTTATGTATATGAATGTGGGCCATTTTTATTGTATTTATTATTTTTGTTTTGTTCATTTTGATTAATTCTTAATTGTTCAGTTTTTATTTTATATTTGATTTTATTTTCTATTTTGCTTACAGTGTTTTTATTATATCCATTTTCACAAACAATTTGGTATATTATATTTATTTCTTTGTCTGTTTCTTGTTTGTTTACAGGCATTTTGTACATTCTGTTAAATAGTGAATAGAATGCTGCCATTTTATGTTGTGGTGGGTGGTCAGAAAGGTTAGGTACAATGATGTTAGTGGACGTTGGTTTTCTGTATATTGCATATTGTAGGTGGTTATTGTATCTTGTGATGGATATGTCTAAATAGTTGATTTTGTTGTGATTTCTTCTGTGAATTGTATTTTTGGATGTATGTTATTGATTTGTTTTAATATGTTATCTGCATTTGTATTTTTGTTACTTGATATATATAGCCCATCATCTACATATCTTATTCAAATGCCATTTGGATCATAGGATTTTATAATATTTTGTATTTTGGTGTCTATATGTTGTAAGAATATTTCTGCTATTATGCTAGATAATGGAGATCCCATTGCCAATCCTTCTTGTTGTTGATAAATTTTGCTATTGAATTCAAAGTAATTTTGTTTTAGTATTAGTTTGAGGTTATTTTTTATTTCAGTTATATATTGTGTGTCTTCATTTTGTTCTTTAAGTTTGTTTATTATTATGTCTATTGTTTCATCAATTGGAATGTTGGTGTACATATTTGTGATGTCATACGTATGATGTGAAATACGTGTTTTCATCTATATTTATTACTTTTAGTTTGTCTATTAATTCGTACGTATTTTTTATGTTGTGATAATTATTTGCTAGATGGTTATTTTTTAGTTTCTGTGCTATTATTTTTGCTATTTTGTATGTAGGTGCCTTTTTGAAGTTGATTAATGATCGTATTGGGTTGTTTAATTTGTGTATTTTTATTAGGCTATTCATTTTAGGTGGTTCTGGATTATTATTTTTATATATGTCTGTATTTTTATTGTTGACAATGTTTTTTGCTGTTTTTATTAGTTTTATTGTTTGTTTAAGATATGTTTCTGTTGGGTCTTTATTTAATTGTATGCAATCATTATTGTTGATGAAGTCTTCAGTTTTTCTGATGTAGTCTGTTTTGTCAATAATTACTGTTGCCTGGTTTTTGTCTGCTATTGTTACGATTAAATTGTTGGTATTTACTTTATTTTTAATTTCTTTTATTACCTGAACAAATACAAATCAATACAAAACATGACACAATTTTCAAAGCACTCAACATCGAAAATACACAAAATACTAACACATACACCACAATCACACACAATAAAACCAATTTAAAGTACTAGAAGCCAACAGGAATCCACAATAATAACCAACCAACACATATGTACTTCACCAGACACAAAATCCGGAAGGCTGAGGATGGGTACAAGATGGTACGCGAAACATGTTCCAAATAAGGAGAAAATATCTTGAGGTAAAGTGATTATATATATATTAAATATATATATATATATATATATATAATTTGAGTGTTAATGTGTGTATACACTGTGTCAGGCATTTTCTTTACCATCCTTGGAGCAAATTTTTATATATATATATATATATATATATATATATAAATTCGTTCGCTGAGAAAGTCGTTATATATATATATAATAATAATAATAATAAAATATATATATATACTTTCTCAACGAACTTGCAGTGATTTTATTCTTCGAGAGCTGGCAAGAAATGTGCTGTAGACGCAAGGTGGTTAAAACGGCTCAGACCAAACATAATTTTTGATATTATTTTAGATTAGACTAAGCGAGGTATGCTGATTTTTTACGTTTATTTATGAGTCTGTTAATACTAGGTTGATCAAATATAAACGAGACCTTTTGAGAAACTTTTTATTGGATTAATATATGTGAAAACAAATACAAAACTATTTTTCTACATAGCTTCCACTATTGTCTACACATTTTTTTCATCGCACTGGCAGTTTTTTTATTCCTCCTTCATAAAAATTTGTTGGACGTGTTAGTAGCCAAACGCGCACGAAGTCTTGCACCTCTTTTTCGCTGGAAAATGTTTTCCCGTCCAAGTCTTTTTTGAGGGGTCCAAACAAATGATAGATACATGGCGACAAGTCTGGACTGTGGGGGGTTGATCCAAAACTGTCCAGTGCAGTTCTTCCAATTTTGCTTGCGTAGCAGCAGCAGTGTGGGGCCTGGCGTTATCGTGAAGAATCAAGACGCTGCGGATCGGAATCTTGCGCCTTTTACCTATAGGCCTCCCTAACCTTACCCAAGAGTTCAGAGTAGTATGCAGCATTTATTGTTCCTTGTTCAAGTAGAAAATCGACATACACAACGCCTTTAGCATCCTAAAAGACGGTCATGAGAACCTTGCCAGCAGACAAACGTGTTTTTGCCTTCACTGGAGTTGCTTCACCTTTTGCACGCCACTCTATACTCGACCTCTTGGTTTCAGGAGTATAGTGGAGCCTTCGAACGTGTATCATTGCCGAACTGTGCACGCAATCTCCACAAAATTTCAGCTGGTTTATTAACACCTTCATACACTAAAAACTTAATTATTACATGCTGCGCAACGGACACATGCACATCCTGTTCACTTACTGTGACAACAATGAAACAAATGACTTTTCAAATAACCGTATAGCGCTGCGCATGTCTAGGCACTGCTACCAACGCTTACTGTTGCCAAAATCAATGAGCGTTAAAATATCTCGTGCCAATTTCAAAAGTCTCGTTTATATTTGATCGACCCTCGTATCGTACATAACAATAAGCATAATTGTTAACAGAATACATGGCATGAAGAGAACTAGTCCAATGACGAGGTGTCTGTATGAGTACTTAAAAGTAATATATTATCTACAATGTATTTAGATATATTTATATAAACACATGTAATAAATACTTTTTAAGTAAATAAATACATGTAAATACATATACGTCTTGTCTCGACACCCACAATCACTTCTTTTGTCGTTACTCGTTACTCTTATTTATACTTCCTCTGCTAGTTCTTCTTCCATTTCCGCTTGCAGTAGGAAGAGTTCCTCTTGAACACACCTGTTGACTTCTTTTTCAGCCCATGCCACTTGCTTGATCGAATGGTTGGTAGACCCTATCATTTTAGCCATGCAAACCTTTATCTTCTCTTGGCCAACCCTCAGGACATTCTCTCTTAAGTCGACAACGAATCCGTAGGCATTCATTATGTCCGTGACAGGAATCACTTCATCGACAATGTCTGCAATGAGTATTTGGTGGCTAAACTCGAGAAGATCCAGGTGTACACGTACGTCTACCTTTCCTAATACTTTGACGGGGCTTCCAGTCACAGTCTGTATTGTACAAGAGGTAATTAGAAGCTGGCGGTTGCCAACTAAGTCAGGGCGCACAATGGACACTGTTATGCCCGTGTCAACTGTAAATGCTGTTGGTTTACCTTCCGCAAATCCATTAACGATCAAGTTTCCACTGGTCTTATGTAGCGTGGAAACTGTGTGCTGTTCTGGGGCTTACTTCTCCAATTGGTGCGATCACTCTCTTCCCTTGGTATTTTCTTCTCCCGACAGTCTACCTGTAGATTACCACGTTTCCCATAATTGTAACACTTCGGTCTTCTGTCTTTTTCCCATCGTTCAAATTGTTGCGGCACTCTTGAACTTTTGAATTGTTTGTCCGACAACATTGTTTTTCTGCCCCCATCGTAACGGCAATGTGATACAGTGTGGTGGCATACTTGTTTACAAGTATTTACAAATGTATTTACACTGTTAAAGTGTAAGTAAGTCCAACGGAAATGTTAATTGTATTCTTCTTGTCTGCAGGCTGTTGTCATGGCTACAGGATTTATGTGCTCTTCATGCCGTTTCATATTTCTTTCGCTGACTGTCTAGATCGCTATAGATGTCTTTGTTGCTGAATAACTATGGTGCGTTGGTTACGGCACGCAACACCTTGGCCTGAAACCATACCATTATAGTGATGTTGGATTTGGAAGCAGTTCCCCAAAAGCTGTAAGCCGTATGTCCTCACAAGCTTGAAGACTATATTGTAAACTAACAGTATTTTGCATTTACAGCAAAGATTGCCTACCCAGGAGACAATAATGCTTGCAAAACTTGGTGTCCAGTTGTTTTCTCTTCGTCCAAATGTGGTTGCGCCATGTAACTTATGTCATTTTCCCAAGTATTTTACAGAGTCGCCTACCGGGATGGCTGTGTTTGTGTCACAGTTTGTATTGTCCCGTGGCATTTCACGAGGGTGGTTTGTGCTGACTAGTTTCATTTAATTGTATTCTCCACTTCTTTGCCAATTTTTCAACCTCGTGTAGCGAACTCTGTAGTAAAATGTTTGCTTCCACTGGGTCTTTGTTTACAGCAAGGATCGAAGTAGCCTATCTTATCATCAGCGTACGTTGCGGTGATCACATGAAGCTAACTGGCATATCTTCTGTATAAATGAGATACAGAATGGGACACAGGACACTTCCTTACGGAACTCCTGGGCTTACTGGAAACAATCTGGTAGTTACGTTTTCATGCTGTCTTTTTTCTAAATATGGATGGTAAACATGGATTCAAACGAGTTTATAGAGTAACCGTTGATGCCAAACTTTAAAGAGTGCTCACTGGAGCAGCTTCCTCTTCACATGTTTTGTATTTTCTTTGCTTTCATTAATAAGTTTTGTTTTAATGTTACCACATTTAAGAGATTACAAAAAATAAAGTAAAGCTTACAAAAAATTCTAAGCGACTGCAATACATTATGTATTACATTGTCATCATCATCATCATTTTCAAGGATTAAACCAAGAATGGTTTGTTCTGGTCTCAAATAGGCACAGATTAGAGCTGGTTCAATCCAGCGCTTCCTCGGACGTCCCACACCTCTCCGTCCCTTCGGCTTATAGTTACATATTTGTTTGGGGATGCGGCAGTCATCCATTCGGCAAAGATGTTCCCACCAATTCACCCGATACTGGGCGATCCTGTCGAGTATACTCATAATATTCAGTTCCTGCAGTATATCTGTGTTTCTTCTATGGTCATGGAGAGTGTACCCTGCCACGTGCCTGAGAAATCTCATTTCAGCCGCTTGGATTATACATTGTAATACAATAATCACACGCCGGTGTATATTCTCATAAAATAACAAGAAATTAGGTCTTAGGTCTTAGATTACTTAAGTAGGCGTGGAGTCTAAGGTTTGGTGGTCATTCACCAGTGCCAATCGTAATATTATGCTAGATGTGTTGTTTAGAACGTGTGCATTAACATCGGAAGCAATTATATAAGAAGAGTTCTTGACGTTTATGGACGAACGGATGTGCAGGTCATAAACACACCGTACTTGACTTTATTAAAATTTATTTTACTGAGCTGCAGTTCGTGGAATTCGTACGCCATTCTGTCTAAATATACGCAGCTGCGTGCTCTGAAGATTTAATGTCCCACACACATTTTGACTTTTGCTGTACGTCCATTATTGCAAACGTCGACTGAATCTTAACTAGGATTAAACCTAAAAAAGTTTATTGCTAAAACTGCACGGCGAGACATTGTTAAAACCTTCTCACAAAGTCCTCCCTTCCTGCCAGAATTCTTGTGATTTAGAAATGTTTAAATCTCACGACTTTCCAAAAGCTTATTCGTAACTTGTTCCCACTTCTCGGATTCTTGATACAAGGATGATTTTGCCGCTTCATATATACAGAACCATTGTATTTGTACTCACTGGGACGTGAGATATCGGGTTTTCCTCTCTCTCTTGTTTGTAAACTAACCCTTCATTTTCAAACTTCACAGAAAAACATATTACGCTTTCTTATTGATAAGTATATGTTAAACAAAAACGTAATGAAAGCTTCAAAATGCCATACAGAACGATTTAAATATATTGTAACGTCGTAAAGAATTCAGGATACCAACACACTCAATTAAATTAATCCAAGAATCTCTCTCGAAAGTAGAATGTAAAGTTAAAGTGCAGAAAACCGTGCCACGTTCATTCACAACTCGACTCCGACAACTCCGACTCGACTCGACTCCAACTGGACTCCGACAAGGAGATAGTCTGTCATGCTTGTTATTTAATCTAGCACTATTAACAAACTACTATTAAACCCAACCCTTCAAAACACTTAAATAGCCACAAAAAATATAGAGGCAGTAAAAGAGTTCATATATCTTGGCTCCCAGATAAACAGCACCAACGACATCAACACTGAAATAAGAAGAAAAATATATCTCGCAAATAAAACATATTATAGATTAAAAAAGCACCTGGCATCTAGCTTCATCTCAAGAAGCACGAAATGCAAAATCTAAAAAACACTTATCAGGCCAGTACTGACAAATGGAATGTGGCGCAAGCGCTATAATTATGAACTATGCCATCTTTACAAATAGCCGGACATTGTCAGGATAATCAAAATACACATGCTAAGATGGGTTGGACACATAGAGAGAATGGACGAAGGACAGGCTACGAAACATATTTTGTACCAGAAACCAATGGGTAGTAGATAAAGGGGAAGACCCCGAAGTAGATTCAAAGACCAAATAGAGGAGGTCCCCTTCAACGTAGTGGTAGGAACTACGTCATTTTTTATCCACTTTTACACCATTAGATGTTTTCGACGTAAATTCTGTTTAGTTTTTACGGTCTTCGTAAAAATATACTATCCCAAATTAAACCCCTTTGGAAAAAAGAAGAGAGGGGAATCAGTGATATCGGTTTATGGGTTTAAATCCGGTCAGGGATGAAAGCTACCTACTGGTCATAGGGATGTGTGAATGAGTCTTGAAATTCATATAGGCCTATGTAGGTGTTATCTGTGTCGGTGGTTCGGGACGAGTGAATGAGTCTTGGGATTTATATAGGCCTATGTAGGTGTTATCTGTGTTAGGATTTACATAGGCGTGTAAAATAAATTCTTAAAAGGTTTCATTTGTAGCATGTGCCTGATCCCTGAGGTAATCGGATAGAAGCTACATAGAGGCTTTTGAGATGTGGCACTAGAGGAATACCGTGGACATAACTATTGCGGTAAGGTTGATCACTGCTACTCCATACACCACTCTGATGCGGTGCGTAGTGGATGGGAAACGCCCAAGCACGAGTATATGGATAAGATAAAAGGAGGTACAAGATACATAGTGATTAAGAGACGACCTTCGGAAAGGAAGAAATTAAAAGCCCACCATCCTCTGAATTGAGTAGAAGAAGAAGAAGAAGAAGAAGAAGAAGAAGAAGAACAGAGATTTCACGAACCAACAGTGGCCAAACTTTGTGCCTGTTCGAAAGGGAAGAAATCAGATGCCCACCAATCTCTAAATTGAGGAGAAGATGAAGATATTACAACAAACCAGCGGTGGCCAAACTTTGCGCGTGTTCGGAAGCGAAGAAACTGCAATCGGACCAACCTCTGGATTGAGAAGAAGAAGAAGAAGAAGAAGAAGAAGAAGAAGAAGAAGAAGAAGAAGAAGAAGAAGAAGAAGAAGAAGAAGAAGAAGAAGAAGAAGAAGAAGAGTTTGTGGGAAGGGGAGGGAGGGAGATAGTGCATACACCAAGTATCACTGTGTTAAACGGAATAACTTACAGATAGTCTGTCGTTGAGGAAGCACGTGAAATTGTGGAGAGAATACGGATACGGAAGGGTTTCACGTATTTTGGCTCCACGAGAAAACCAAAGGAGCACAATGCAATCGGAAAAGCGAACATAGTAATAACAATAACAATTCGCATCTGTTATTATCTAACAATTTGCACCTGTCTAAATATCTAAAACTAGTTGCAGTATAAAATTGTACGTTAATTTCATTATTGTTAATGTGTTATTTTTCCTGTGAAGGGTTTGTGAGGATCGGTCAAGAAATATAACACAAATTTTAAATTATTTGTGTTGACGTTTCGACAATGTTTATTGTCATCATCAGGAAAAAGAAATGTCAAACACAACAGAACAATTATTTGAGTGAACGTGTTCGTGTATGTGAGTGTGTGTGCGTGTATGGGTGCTCGCGAGTGTTACAGAAATTAAGTTCTGTGATAGTATAATTTTCTCGTTGCCGTTAAAGAAAACATTTGATGGTGTAAAACAAACTGTCTCAACTCCTTCACATACACAAGGGATACACATACGCGCGCACACACAATCATATACACAAACACGTTCACTCAAATAATTGTTCTGTTGTGTTTGACATTTCTTTTGTAATCATACACAGGTCCTGATGATGACAATAAACATTGTCGAAACGTCGACACAAATAATTTAAAATTTGTGTTATATTTTTTGACCGATCCTCACAAACCCTTCACCGGAAAATTCATTGATTGACGGTTACTACGAATTTAAGGAGTTAATGTCTTAATTATCAGAAAGTGTCCCCACAAGATGTGTGTATGTGTGTGCGGGGGGTATGTGTGTGATATCGAGTGAACTTGCACGAAACGTATTGCCTAAACCTACTTCCTGTAGGTTTAGGCTTACATTAAATCGGTTTGTACGTGCTGTCCCACAGGTGTGGAAACAGTGAACAAAAACCGTACATTAAAATATTTACATACACCACCTGATGTATGGATGTTTGTGTTTACACAAAAGCGAAGTTGCCCAAGTTCAAACTTATGTGCGGGACCATTAAGCGAACTCTTAAGTCAGCAAGTAAAGGAACACGCCTAAAATTCTACAAGGTGATGGCTCTTCCCATACTTCTTTATGGGTCTGAGAATTGGACTTTAACGAAAGGCCAGGCCAGTCGCATCCAAGAAGCTGAAATAAGAGATTTCTCAGCCACGTAGCAGGGTATACTCTCCATGATCATAGAACAAACACAGATGTACGGCAGGAACTGAATATTATGAGTGTACTCGACAGGAACGCCCAGTATCAGCTGAATTGGTGGGAGCATCTTTGCCGAATTAATGACTGTCGCGTTGAGAAAATAACTATGGAACATTAAGCCGAGGGGATGGAAATTATACCAAGTTTTATTATAATTTTCACAATACAGTGTATCTGGTTCATTCAGAAGAGTGTTCATATCTTGGTTGGTTCTTTTCCTCCATTCACCTCCCACGCATATTGGACCAAAAATGCTGCGGAGGATTTTGCGTTCATGAACCAGCAGGCTTGACTCAGACTTTCTAGAAATGGTTCAGGTCTCAGAACCATAGGTGAGAACTGGGCGGATCAGTGTTTTATACAGAAACAGCTTGATGTTCATGGCAATTGTTCTGCTAGCTCTGGAACAGGGGTGTGAGACGAAAGAACCACCTATTAGCTGAGGTGATTTTTCGCTTTATCTCTTCTGTTGTTTCCCCATCCGAGTGAACTTGGCATCCTAAATAAACAAAGTTGTTGACTTTTACGAAGGAATAGATGCCAATTTGGATGCGCTCTCCTTCTCTAGCTTCCTGTCCTGTGACCATGTATTTTTTTTTTAAATAGTGTTTAGTGTATTAAATAATGAACTTTGATAGTTACATAAACATGTTTTTTGGTATCCAAGTCGCGTAAATGTTAATAATTAAAAATTACCTTAATAAACGTCTTGCGCCTTCTCCTTGCTTTGTCCTGACGCGTTTCAAAACCTAAGGTTTCATCTTCAGAGGATAATCACTCTTTTATGAACTGGACCTCCATACAGTGCGCACTGTGCAATGTGAAAAGTTTGTAGTGTAAATTATGTGTATGTGTGTCATTGTGTCATTAATTTTTAACGTTTGATGACGGAAGAGTGATTATCCTTTGAAGATGAAACCTTAGGTTTTGAATCGAGTCAGGACAAAATAAGGAGAAGTCGCAAGACTTTTATTAAGGTAATTTTTAATTATTGATAGTTACTATACAGTTTGTAACCTCTTCATTTGTATATACAAAAGGGACATAAAAATTAAACAAAATTAAAAAACAAAAAACATAAACAACGTGTTATAATTTGCTAACGATAAGATAACAGTACTTACGGTAAATAAATTACGTGAGATTTGATGTTATGTATTAATAAATTATTCGTTTGTGACTCGTTGATTTTCCTGCAGCTCTCCCGTGTAATATCTTCAAATAAACACATTCATTACAAGTAGGTTTATTTCCACCTGGCGTACGTTTCACAGAAGTTATTCTGTATCTTCAAAGGTTTTTTTAAATCGTAATTGAATATTTTGCTTACAATACAGCTAATGGATAATCGAAATAACTTCGATTCTATTATCGATTGTTTTAATGTTTACGTAGTATCTATTTATTATATATATTTAATGTTTATTTTATTATTCTAATAAATGTATGATTTTAAATAAATCAGCTTGTTTTGTTTTTATTTGTATTTGTTCTTTAATTAGTAGATTATTATTATTGTGTTTGTAAATATTAAGATTTTCCCAGATATTCATTTTGTTACCTTTTTGTACGTTTTTAATTAATTTGACATTTTGAATGTCCGTAAATTTATGTTTATTGTTTAAAAAGTGTGTGGCTAAATTAGATTTTAAATATTAGGTTTTAGAAACGCATTGCGATGTTGAATATATCTCTCGGACAGTTTATTCTTCGTCTGGCACACGTATTAATATACGTATTTAAGTCGAAATAGTGAGCATAGGGAGCTGCCTAGTTAGTGGTGACGTCCACATCTTCCCTTATAGTCATCCCACCCTTCTTGCAAAATGTCTAATGTACTGATGTGAAGAGATGAGTTCTACCTATCCGGGAACACGAACACTTATATGTATACACATACACATTTATACCTATCGTAGTAAAAGACTCACTGTTTCTTCACGCCCAGTAACTTATTAAAGGTATTACTGTTCTGTCAACGTCTTTACCGTCACAATATCTGACAATGAAGCCAACACACTCTGCCGCAAATATTTAAACAAAAATTATTATCATTCCGGCTGTACAATGTTTACACATTTTCCGGGACCAAAGATTACAGAATTGATAGAACTCTCATCTTCCACTGCTGCTTGTCCATCCAAAGATCTTCAATTTCTCGTTCCCTCAATATAGGGTATGTTTGGGTAAGATGCCGTGTCACGTGGTTAGTAAGGTTTGAGTCGTAGTGGGGGATTGTTTGTCAGTGTGGCTTTAGTTCTTATGCTGATGTGTACACCATTTGATTTTCTGCTCGTATAACTAACTTTTACAGTTAATTTTGTGGCCTATTTTCATGCATATTGAACTAAAAAGTGTAGATTATTTTACATATGTCGACACAACGATTTTAATATTATCGGTAATGAAAATACTCAACTAGGTCTAGAAAGTTTGGTAAAATTACTATATGTTAGAGACGAAAAGACGCGTGGTAGCCATGACTAACCTTACTTATTGCGCCCGGCGTCTTGTCCAACAAAGCGGGGTAATATGCCGTGTTAGATTCGGGGTAAGATGCCGTGATTTTTTTCTGTTGGGGTAAAATGCCGTTATTTATTCTGTCGGGGTAACATGCCTGTTCTCGTGTATTTTGGCTGCATTATTTCTATAAATTAATAAAATGGGTTTAATTGCAGGAAAATGCCTCGTAAATACGAAAGAAAATCTAACAAAGGAGAATGTACAGAGCAAGATATAAAAGCTGCCTTTATTGCCGTACAAAACGAGGGATTGTCTATATATGGGGCAAGTAAACAGTTCAAAATTCCAGAGCGGACACTAAGGAGAAGGCTACAGGAAAACGACGACACAAATCTAGCCGTGGGACCTAAAAGCGTTCTTGGTCCGGATTTTGAAAGAAAGCTCCTGTCTCACATAAAGAAATTACAAGCTGCTGCTTTTTCTCCGACTGTAACACAACTCAGAATTCTTGCTTATAAAATTACTGAGCGTTATAGTTTAAAGTATAATTTCAATCAAGATAAAAAAATGGCAGGCTGCGATTGGTTTTATAAATTTTTAAAACGGAATCCAGACATTGTTGTTAGGAAGTCTGAAGGTCTGTTGTTGGCTAGAGCCCAAGGGTTAACTACAGAAAATGCTAAAAATTACTTTAACTTACTGAAATCGGTTCTTATAAAGCACACTTGAATGGATAAGCCATCTAATATTTATAATGTTGATGAGACCGGATTGCCATTGTTGAACAACAAGCCAGGATTTGTTCTCGCTGAAAAAGGAAGTAGGGATGTACACCCTCGTAAGCTTACTTCAGGCGAAAAAGGAGAATCTATAACTGCAATAGTCTGTTCCAACGCAGAAGGCAACTTTCTTCCTCCGGTTTGATTTTCAAAGGGAGTAATAAGAAAACGGAATGGGAAGACCAAATGCCACCAGGTCGTGAATTGTAATGTCACAAAATTCAGGGTATGTGAAAACTGATATTTTTTCAGAATGGTTGGAAAATCATTTTATTCCGCGGAAAGCAGAAGCTAAAGTGTTGTTGATTCTATATGGCCATACATCACATACGAGTGTAACTAAATTGTTAGTGCTGGCTGCTGATCATGACATTGAGCTCTTGTGCTTAACAACCCACTCAACCCATTACTTGCAGACTTTGTAAAGCATCACTAGTTCCAGGCATGTCAGAACTGGATAGACACCCACTCGTTTCCAGAAAAGTCAAGAAAACTGGGACGGGCTCAAGTAGAGGAATTGTTGAACTCGGCATGGAGGGAGTCTGCTAATTCTCAGAACGCGATTTCTTGCTTTCAGGCAACGGGGATTTACCCATTTGACCCGTCTGTTATTCCTGATCGGGCTTTCATCGGACCACAGCCATCCCAGCACCATAACCAGTGTTTCATTAACTCTACTTACTTTTCAGTAACAAGATGATACCCCTACACGCATATCTCCAATTCCAACTCCTGGAAAGCGTAAATCAAGTGCAAGGAGACAACACGCACAAATTTTGAGGTCTCCAGAAGTTATTGCTGCAAAAAGATTAAAATTTGAAATGAAGAAGAAGAAGAAGAAGAAGAAGAAGAAGAAGAAGAAGAAGAAGAAGAAGAAGAAGAAGAAGAAGAAGAAGAAGAAGAAAGAACCTGTCTCAAAACCCAAATGCAATAAACTGAAAAAAAAACATTAGAAAAGACTGAAAAATGAGGGGGCAGGATGGAGGAAGACATTACCATACGAGCCAGAAGTAATACTAGGAAATACAACAATCGCTCAAATAACGTGTTATCGTACACTTCATCAGAAGATGATAATGAGGACTGATGTACCATACCAGGAATCGGATGAAGTGACGACCTACGTGGAATGGTAAATGAAAACGAATGTTCTGAATGCTTAGAAGGGTGTGGAAAGACGAAAGAGAGTTGTGATTGGATTAAGTGTGTGTTGTGTTCTAGATGGCTACACGAGAATTGGTACTGCCTGTGGTAGAGCCGAAATCCTTTGCAAGAGGACACAAGAACAGTCGATGAAAGCACGAACATTTTACTTGCTTGGTTTTTATATACGTTATCTTACATAATTTTACTTTTAAAACCTAAGGCAGTCTACTACTACAAGTAAGTTACTTTATTATTATTATTATTATTATTATTATTTATTTTGTTTTAATTATTAAAAATTAAAATTATTCCAAGAACAACCATAACTTGACAAGTTCAATTTGGTTTCCATTAATACAAGAGTGTACTACTTATACCACTAATGGACATTTTTTTAATGTATTTTTGTGTAATATATCTGAATTTATCTTAAGTTCTATTTAATAATTATGTGTTCTAATATTTGACATTGAAATACTTGATTTTACAGAAAAATAATATCTTTGTTGTTTTTAGTCATTATGCATCTTTTTATTATTAAAACCCCACCAGCCATCTTACCCCAAAATGGTTTACGTTATGTAGATGCATAGAGTAAATTATTTACATATAATAGAAGTGTAAGAAATTGCACTTCATTGCTGTAATGGTAAAAAAATTCAGTGATAATTTTTTTTACGTCATTGGTAATTAGAAAAGAAATCACGGCATCTTCCCCCAATCTACCGTAGTCTGAATTTCTTTTATCCAGTTGATAAGTGGTCTTCATCTTTTCCTTCTTCCTGGTGAAGTCCATTCCATAACTCTCCTTGGCATTCTTTCCTGTGCCATTTTTTCGTGTGTCCATACCATTGTAATCTTTTGTTTAGATAAAAATCAGCAATTGAATTTTTCACATTCATTCTGTCCTTAATAACTTCATTTCTAATTTTCTCACGTCTGGATACTCTTGCCGACCGTCTCCAAGAGTCATATCTGCTGTCATTAGTATTGTTCTTATGTGTTTATTCACTGTAGAAATGTATATAAGGACATATGTTTCCACACCATTCCCCTTATCTTTGTTTCAGACAATATAACTATATAGAGGTTTCTACTTTCGAATTCCTTAATAACTTCCACTAATTGTGTCCTTAAACCTTGTATATTCCATACTCCAATTCTCATAGTCCGCTTTTGTCGTTTACCTTTATTGAATCCATCCGGCTGCAATCTATTTGGTTTTTTAACATTTTCTATTTTCCAATGAATGGGGAATTAGCCCATTGCATTAACCCCCAACCTGGAGGACCAGGCAATTTTTAATTAAGGTTTACTTCCTTTAGCCTTTGATAAACCAACATCCAAATTCAAGGCAGCAGCTGCTAGTTTTGGTCCGCCCCGGGTATTTTATTTCCCCTGTACCCACCATATCTGGTTAACATTCCCCTATCCGCCACCTGGGGAGGCGCCCGATGGGAGACTAGCAACTCCACACGGGTTTAAACAAAACATGCCTTCGTAATTTGTAACCTATCCCAGAGGGGACTATCTCAATAAGGCAGTGAATACTTTTATAGGCTTACGTAAGTGGTACACCTTGACCTTTAAAAATGGGTCCCATTTTTAAGGGTCATAATTTCCTATGTTCATAATAATAATAATAACCCATTTGTAAAAGTCATAATGTTACTGTTTTCACAGTAATAATAATGATGATGATGGCGGAGTACCGTATTTGCCCAGACAGCGCTCACGACTTCCCCCGCCCAGGTACTCAATTCCACAGACTCGGTTGATCTGGCGACTGAAAAAAGCACGTTGAATTTTGTTTCCAGGGAATCTAAGCCATGGAGCATCTCATTTTCTTGGACTTTTTAACTTTTTGACGGTATTCCTGCACTCGTTTTCGGTGCGTTTCGGCCCACGTCTAGCCTGTTCTCAGCTGGGGCTTGTGCTCCAGTTTTCTTCTTAACAGGGTCACGTCTTCAAGAGCGATCTCTGCTTCCTGCGGTTTCATACTTAGGAAGTAGCCAAAGACCGGTTGGTCAATCTCCATCGGTTCAATCGTGTCACGCGATCATTCTTGTCAAAATTGTGTCCGTTATCTTTTCCACATGTGTGTACTCACCTTTTACCCAAGGATGTTTCTATCTTTGGCTTCTAATTTCTTGGTGTATTCATCGCCAGGCATTCCGGTGCAGTTGTGAAAACCTCTGGTAAACTTGTATGTCATTTCCGTCTTGTTGATCCTTGGTTCGAGAGCTTCTTTCTTAGACTTGTGTTCTGTCCACTAGATATTTAAACATTTCTGCCGATTTGATTTTTACCTGTCCCACGTCTAATCATCTAGGACCTGGCTTGATGTTCGTTATAAACATCTGGAGGCCTGTCTTTGCCGCTTGCGTCTTGAGTTGCGAAGGCTAGACTGTCGGTTATCTACAACCCACTCGCGCGTTTCTTCTTTCTAACAGTTTAAGAGTAGAGGCAAATAATCCTCCTCACACACACACACATCTAAACATAATAAAAAAATTATATCTGTTTTCTTACAAGATATTATTTTTTATTTTTTATATATATTAACACTGTGTCAACTGACATCTTCAGAACATTTAGCCTATATAAATTTTATATCGTCTCCAGAATTTGCAACAATACATATATTTGCATATTTACCCAGGGCGGTATGTTTGTAAATATTTAGCATTTAGCATAGAAAAATATATGATGAACAGTTTTAACAATATTATGCAGGATAAGAATTGTCAGAAAGCGTATACCTGCCCCCGCGAGTGAATACAGCGCTTGTGTGTTTGTGTGTGTGAACGCAAGCTAGGACAGGCAAGAGTCTACGATAGGGTGATACGTACGAATTCTCTTTAATCAGATTTTAACCGGATAAAAATAAAACTAATTAATACGTTTTAAACCTGTGAACAAAAACTTACCCCAATTATAAAAACACCTTTATATTAATGAAATTTTAACGAATATAGTGATGTAAAAGTATTGCAGAAATTTGTAATAATAAAGACGCCAGGTAATTTAATGTTAATTACTAGTGTAATTAAATAATAATTAATAAGTGTGTTATATGTGAGTGACCAGGAAAAAATTACGCAAACGATGATATCGCTTGAGCTACGAGTATTTTTATGAAATCGCGAAAATGAACCAAAAAGTGATTTGTAATTAAAAGGACGCTTTTCACGAAATGACAATATCTAACAGGTCGAAAACAGTCCTGAACTTGTCAGATTGCCGTCCAGTATAAACACCACCGGCAATTTTGGGGCGGTCTCAGAGACTCAAGATATCTTCGCACGTCACGCTGCTGGTCTGCCGACCGATCGACATCTTTACCACACACACCAAGACTTATCGAGGAACTCTGGACCATCACAAACAACAACCCGTAGAGACAGAGAAGACAGCATCGACATAACCGTCATCATCAAATTCTCAGGATTCAGGACACACAAACAAACGCGCGCGCGCGCAACGGTAACGTCGGCAGTACGCAGGTGATGAATAAACGATTATATTTTTGTTTGTGAAAATAACTCTAAAAAATAAACTTATATAGGAACAGTAAAGACTTAAAGTTTAAATTTAAATGGTAGGTAAGACAATAATTTAATTTCACAAAAAAATTTAAAAATACTAATCTTCTGTTATATGTTAAAATTTGGGTGTGTCAATAGAAATAAATAATAGGTTGGAAGTAAATGTTATATTTTTTATTTTGTTTATAGCAACATTCAATTTTATTCTTGAGATTGAATATTATTTTTGTTTTTAAAAGAGTTGCGATTATTTAAAATTTGAGTCAAAGTCAGACACACTGAAATAAAAAGATTTACATAATTTGTTTAACATGTCTGTTTAGCTAGTAAGATTATATGGTTGTTTAGTTTATATGTCATGAACAGCATAGAAGGTTACATTGTATTTGTGTAAACTTATAAAAGAAAATATTTTTATTTATCTAAGATTCGAATTTTTTTATATTTGCATATTTTCTGTAATATAAATCATAGAATGATTATTTTGAAACGGTTTTAATTAAATATTTCATGTCAACAACATCTCACTCCTCTTTGAAAATGATTTAATTATTAATTAATATTGATTAAGTGTCTGTGAATGAAGAAGATGAACTATCAAAACAAATTTAATTATTGTCCAACTACATATACTTGACGCAACGAGAATAAAAAAAAATCCTGCGACCTGACCGGTGTAATACACTTCATAGTTGCGTTGAGTAAATGGTAATGTATTTGTGTAATTTTCGTTATAATACTTGCAACGTTGCAATATATATATATATATATGTGTGTGTGTGTATGTGTATATTCAAATATTTTTTGCTACAGTCTATGAATAAATAAAAAATATATTCATCTAAGAAAAATAAATGTAATTAATTTATTATTAAAAAAAGACTAACGTGGGAAGGTATAAATGTAATTATATATAATTATCATTATATGTTATAGGCCTATGTATGTAATATATATATATATTCTTTTTATATTTATATAATATATAGTTTTCTCACTGAACGTTTCCTTAATTTTTCTTTTAATAAACGCATTAATTTTCGTACTGGCTCTGAATGCATTGTAGCCTACATGCTACGTAGGATAAGAATCAGGATTATTTGTACCTACAATCAGAAATATTTGTTTGTTTCGCTTTATCAAACGCCACCTGACCAGTCGATACACTTACAAGTATTTAAAACCGACATCGCATAATCGATGTAGGATAAGAAATCAGGATTATTTGTTTATTTCGCTTTATCGAACCCTGACCGGTCGATATACACAGGTATCGTACAGTTGGTATTGATTTTTTTATCACTTCGCGCGCTAGGAATGTGACCCGATAATACAACGTAAACAAACGGGCGTGAATCACCCTGGTATTCGCTTGCACGTACGTATCGCGCTGGCTTACCTCAGCTTATCTCATCTTATAGAACAGTAAACGAATGAAACATATTTTATAGCAACAGTTAATTGTTGTTCGTCAGAAAACTACCAACTTTGGCTTACGATTACAGAGACTTCACTGCAACGGGAAATGTGATGTTCATTTGTAATAAGTTATTAATTAGGTGAAAATTCGTTAAGCACCGTCAGGTGACAGATCGTCACATTCGCTAGGAACCTCTTGTCCAACATATTTACCCTGCGACCGGTCATTTATCATCCCCCTTTGCACCAATTCGGGTTTCTTTATCGTAGGGATCGTATCCCTGACCCGTTTCTGCTTCCAGTTGTCCAAAGAACGTATGGTGCCTTGAAGTCTGGGGTCTCCACCTTAAAGAGGTAGGGATGGAAATTCTCATGTGTAAGGTAGTAGCTGACGTTTCACTAAATGCTGTCTCAGCTTCTTCTCGCGCACACATACCAAATAATTCATTACCTCTCCAAGTGTTGTTTCTTTAATCACTGTATACACACCTCACCTATAAATTTACAATGAAACCTCCGAAGATACAGATTAAATGCGTCCTCTCTTTTTAGCTTTCCTCAAGTTAAGGGTTAACACGATCTCAGTTATCTTGTGACGCGAGGGTCGTCCTCACTGTGGTCTCTCTGTCACTCATTGCCGTCGTCCTTTGGCATATTGACATGGCGGGCTTCCAGTCTTCCCCATGCTTCCGCTGCGTCCAACCTCCTCCCGCACGTCTGCTTTCCTTTCCGCACAGCCGGCGCACGAGATCCGCCATTCTTCTCCCGCCCAGACCACAGAGCCGTACAAGAGGATGGAATGTATGACAGACATAACTAGTTTTGATCTGATAGACTTTGGGGCTCCGATTTTTTGACTTCGGACCCGATAGACTTTGGGTCTCTGCCTTAACAGAAGCGGACTTGATCTGCTGCCAGAAAGTCGGTTTGATGTTCAATCTAACACTCAAATATTTCACTGCCTCTTTTGAGGGTATCATCTCTGTAACCCCTCGCACTTCCATAATCGAGAGTACTCTCTTCTTCATCAATGTGACGATCCCAATTATTTCTGATGCTAGGCGTTTCTGTGTGTTCCTCCATCCAGAGACAAACCCGCCTCCTTATTTGGTCAGTTTCCTCCGGGATTCCTCGGCACCTACAGCGATAATGACTGCTGCGATGTGATCCGCATAACCAACTAGAAAGGTACCATCCGACATTTCCATACACGGAATCCCATATCATACCCCTGAGCCATACCTGCTGTGTTCCCTTTCCGGGCGAGGTCCCTCCATGGTTTTGTAAATAAGTTTCCTATCACTGAGGTAACTGAAAGGCGTACAGTACACACATATCGAAGTTATGAATCCATCTTCCTTGAATAAGAATTACCCTGCTGAGTCCTATCGTAAGTGGATTTTCTGACAGGTCGTCCGATGCTAGTCTTATCTCCATTAACCTTTCCAGGAGTTTCCATGATGCAGTGTCCAAATAGAGGTTTTGGAAACCTGACGGGGCCATCATATCAGACTACCTGCCTACTACGTTAACAACCTTCGAAAGGGTCGCCTATTGTTAATTTTCATTTGACCTAAGCAAGTCGTCTATTCGTACATATTTAAGGAAATCTCCAACCAACGTAGTCCCGTCTAGTTTCTTAAAGGCCATTTCATTTAGACGGTGTACAGTGTTCTATCAACATTGTGTTTTCTTGAAGCGTAGAGCATTATAACTACAGTGCGTAATCCAGTGCCAGTGCGTTTTGTTACACCAAAAAAGTGGTAAACTGAACAGCGAGATAGATTTCAACAGTAGGCCTATAGATTCATTGAAAAAGTACATACTAAAGAGAGGCCTTAAAAACTGTGCTGAAGTCTGGAAGCTTATGAAAAAGTCAACTAACTGTGTAAAGTATGGAGGAAACATGCATATTAATTACGGGCAAAATGGAAACTTGATTTACAGATATGGGGCAAAAAACTGTCAAGTGAAAAAACATGTACGGGAGAGTACTATCTTTGGACTTCACGCGTTCTTCCCGTCACCTTGTTATCCATTTTAATTGCATAGATTTTGAAGTATCCTTTTTCTGTCATTGTGAGAGAGAATGGTTTGTCACAACCATCAGCAAGAAAATTAGTATATTCTTTCAGAGGAATTCTTGTTCTGTGGCTGATTGAAAATTCTTGAAAAAATTGGGTTTGTAGGGCACAGTGTCGAAGTTGATGAAAGTGCATTCATGAAAGTGGACTAAGTAAGATTTGTTGGGTGTCAGTGGAACCGAAAAATAATCCGCATCTCTCCATATTATCTTAAGCGGCTAGAGATAGATTCTATACAAGCGGTTAAGAAATTATATGGTAAGTACTTAAACACATTAGTTTTATTTTGTTAGGACAAACAGTAACAGAATAGTTACTGTTCAATCCGAGTATCCTCATTCTATTTTAAAATGCACCTCAAATAATTTCAAGGGGCCATCCTAAATTTTACCTGTTATACCTCCAGTCATTGTATTGTGGAGCACTAAGCGACCCTTTTTAGGTTGAAAATGGGATCGCTTTTACTATTAAAGCAGGCAGTCTGACTAGATGGCCCCGTCAGGTTTCCATAACCCATAAAAGCAGAGGGGCCTGAACGCAGACGGAGTGTAAAGGTTACCCTTATAATTGTTGATTTAGTGCTAAACGTTGTTTCTTCCAAGCATAGCAAAGATTTCTCCTCTCAGTTACTTGTTATAAATATTCAACAGCAGTCGAGGGCGGAATCGAACTATTGTTTTCATCACCTCTACAGGTGCCTTCCAATTCCGCGATGAACAAAGGGACCTCCTTATTCATATTCCCTTACCGGACGAGTTTCTGTCTCTCCCAGTCAGAAAGTCTGGCTTGCGCATCACCCTACAATGGATCGTTTCAGTGTCTATTAGTATTTCATCTAGCCCAGTCGTTGTTGGGATTAGTTGGCAGTCAACCTGAGACCTGAGGTGTACGTACTTTATAACTATGTAAGCTGTGTGTTTAAGATAGCTGTTTTCTTAATGGTAAGTTACATAAATGTGTAATGGTGTTATTAACTGCTCCCGAAGGGAAATATTCGCGTGTTAACCTCGCAATTCTATCTTCTACGAAATAGCCCGTTTCTCTATATTTTCTGCCTCCTTCTGCGTGATGTTATAATTGCATAGTATAGATATAGGCCCATCTACTAGGGAACAGGTTTATACTGCTGATCCCTTATCTGGTGTATTACCGGCTATAGCTCTGCCCGTATTCAATTGCATATTCCGTAGGAGTGTTGTGTGATCTTTTATTTCAACACTTTTTGGTTTGTGATTGTGCCAATTATTTAGTATCATTGTTATTTTTTTTTGCACGTGTTGGGCTCGGCAACTAAAGGTCTTAAGCCCTTGCTTTCTCAATTTCAAACGGCACTCAGAAAAAAGGAATCGACTTCCTTTGCCGTAGATGTTGGGTACCGACAACCGGTTAATCTCAGTCGCTGTTACGGCAGAGCACGTCTGTCTTAACGCAGAGCATTCCTCTTTAATAACTGGTATTATAATTATTGTATTGTTATTGCTGTCGTTTTTCTTCTTCTTCTTCTTCTTCTTCTTCTTCTTCTTCTTCTTCTTCTTCTTCTTCTTCTTCTAATTATTAAAAACTATAACTGAAAATAGCTCCTGATCAATTGTGGAGTACGACAAGCGTGTCCATTATCATCTTCTCTTTTCAATTTATATATTGACGATGTCACACAAAACTGGCAAATGTGTCTTCCAGAACATTATATGATTCGTTACTCTACAATTGACACTTTGTTGCTTGTGGACGATCAGGCTATTTTGTAGGACACTGAAAACAGATTCCAGATGGGTATAGATTTGTTAAATCGATTTTGCAAAGACTCTGGACTGCAAATATCCACACTCAAACCAAGGTGATGGCTTTTCGTGGAACTGACCCCTTACGGGAAAAAATTGTTATAGATGGTACTATCCTGGAACAAGTTAGCAATTTTGAATACCAGGGATACAGTGTGTCTTACAATGCTAGCAACGACGTTGTGAATAAGTTGCATAAGTTCAACCTTATGTGCAGGACCATCAGGCGAACTCTTAAGTCAGCAAGTAAAGGAACACGCCTAAAATTCTACAAAGTGATGGCTCTTCCCACTCTTCTTTATGGGTCTGAGAATTGGACTTTAACGAAAGGCCAGGCCAGTTGCATCCAAGCGGCTGAAATGAGATTTCTCAGGCACGTGGCAGGGTATACTCTCCATGATCATAGAAGAAACACAGATATACGGCAGGAACTGAATATTATGCGTATACTCGACAGGATCGCCCAGTACCGGCTTAATTGGTGGAAACATCTTTGCCAAATGGATGACTACCGCATACCCAAACAACTATGGAACTATAAGCCGAGGTGACGGAGAGGTGTGGGACGTCCGAGGAAGCGCTGGAGTGACCAGCTGTAATCTTTGCCTATTTGAGACCGGAACAAACCATCCTTGGTTTAATCCTTGAAGATGATGATGATTAAAAATTTTATGTTATAATACATAAATTATAATTATATATATATATATATTTTCATAATTTTAATTGTATAGGCCTACCTATAACTGTTTTATTTTTATAATTATAATTGGTAAACTTCTTCATACGATACCACAAGACAACCGATGTGTGTGTGGGGGGGGGGGGTGCACGCGCAAAGTGCATATATTGGATATAGCCGTAAGTGTATATACTAATATGTATTAATTATTGTAATTTTTTATAGAGGGGAAAAACGCTTTATGTGCCGTCAGAGGAGGCCGTGTTGCCTCTGGTGTGTGGGGCTCTCACCCACTAAAAACCCCACCTCTAAATTGAGGCATTCATATCCATCCTGGAACCGCTTAACTTATTACTTCAGGGTGTAGCCTTTTGCGCTCTTATCGATCTCCTTCTAGTTGTTCCTCATCTTCTACTGCCCGTTGGGTGCAAGTTGGGCCTGTCTTTTTTTTTGGTAGGACCCGCTGAATAAATTCATTGATGAAGTCCTATTCCGCCTTACCACGAAGCATAAGCGCAACTACGCTCTCAGGCATGAACTACCCGAGCTCCACTTCCAGCACCATCCTCTGTCTTGCGAATCTGCAGTACTTGAAAAACGTGTGCGAGGCATCTTCATGGGGAGAGTCGCCGTATTGGCATCCTGGGCTTTGCACCTTTCCCATTCTATGGAAGTAGACATTAAAATTGCCACACACACACACATACACATCTGGACACTGAGCAACTGGGTCAGATGGTAGTTGACCTCACCGTGTTGGCGGTCGATCCATTCCGTCAAGTTTGGTATGACCCTTTCGGTCCATCTTCCTTTATCTTCTCTATTCCAACGATCTTGCCAGTGCCGGAGAGTGAGTTCCCTGGCTTCATGCTTTGGCTGCATGCTGGCATCCCTTCCAATTTCCTCTCTTTTTTCGAATAAATGCTTCCGCTCTGTTATTGTAATTAATATTAATAATAATTGTAATAATAATAATAATCACCATCATCATCATCATGTACACTACAATTTGAATATAGGCCCAGCCCAGAAATATAACTTTACCAACCCGAACTTGTCGGACACTTAACGTTAATACAAAGGTTTTTGAAAATATATAAACACTCGGTACGTTTCACAGATTTTATTTAACTCTGACAGCTGCTTCGACTTCTTAAGCCATTGTCAAAGAGATGAAATTTAGACATATACTCTATTGTCTCGTATTAAAGGTATATAATATCGTGGTAAAGTTACCCAAGTCTATTTAGGTGAATTTACGGAAAACTGAAATTAAAGGTTTTCAAGTACAATAATAAATCATAAAATTATCAGACCGATTTCCAAGGAAATTTTTATTATTATTATTAGAGTTTTTATTGATTAAATAGGTTTTTAAAAATGAAAAGAAATACAGAAATTAATATAAATAAATAAAATGTGTTTTTTGAAACAATTTTATTACTATTTTGAAACAATTAGGATTACTAACCCCGCGATATGTAAATTGATTTTTTCATTTTTCGAAAAGTGACTTCCTTAGGAGGAGATTCGCGTACACAAAGCCATAATTGACATCCCATTCATGACACGCGTCAATCCGAGGCCGACTGGCGCTGACAAGACGCTTTAAACGACTATTTAAACCATTCAAAACGCAGAAAGAATAAAAAGTCAGAGTCAAGGTTTCGTACGTCCACTTCTTCTCTCCTCTTTATTCCGCCAAATAAACAAACTTATTCAATTGAAAATAGAGATATTTATGTAGAATAACTTTATTCAAAAAAATATTTTTACCATCAATCTATGCACTAACAGGGTCTATTCTGTTCTGTTTAAATAAGAAAAAATGCTGTCATAATGTTCTGTTTTGTAATTCTTTATAATACAAACTAGAGTATAATTATGTTTTAGATATTACTCCTTATGATGGTGTATTAGAGGCGTAATTTTACGAGCGTTTACAAGGAGCGTTTTAGAGAAGTGAAAGTGTGGGCCATAGGATTTGACATATATAAGTGAGAGCGATCTGGAAAATAACCTGCTTGTATTGGACAAAAGACTACACAAGTATGATACTGATATGACAACTAATATGAAAATGCTTCGGGAGAGCACAGCAGTGGGAAGGACGGACGATTTAGCTTAGAGAGTAACATTGGTCAGTTTTATACTATCTCCGCGTTTATTCAACATCTACTCGGAAGGTATTTTTAGAGAAGCTTTAGACGAATGTGATGTGGGAATCTCTCTGAACGGTGAAAGAATAAATAACATACGTTATGCGGATGATACCGTCATATTCGCAGATAGCTTAGAGGGGTTGCAACAACTAATGAATTGAGTGACAGAAAGCAGCCGTATTTATGGTCTAGACATCAATGTTAATAAAACGAGGCTAATGACTGTATCTAAGAACAAGTTCACAGACTGCACCCTTAATATAAACCAAAGGCCAGTTGAACGTGTAAGCAAATTTACATATCTTGGTACTATAGTCAATGAACAATGGATCCACTCTCAAGAAATAAAGAGCAGAATTGAAAAGGCAAGAGCAGTGTACACTAGAATGAACAGTTTATTCAAAAGCCACGATTTAACAATAAACACAAAGATGAGACTTTTACGCTGCTACGTATTCTCAGTCCTCTTCTACGGTGTAGAATCTTGGACTCTGACTGAACCCACAACTAAAAAATTGAAATCTTTCGAAATGTGGCTTTACCGTAGAATACTGAGCATTTCATGGACACCACATATAACTAATGTTGAAGTTCTTAGAAGGATGAAGAAAGAAAGGGAAGTTATTAACACAGTGAAGATAAGAAAGCTTCAGTATCTGGGACATCTCATGAGAAATGAACAGAGATTTTACTTACTGCAGTCCATAGGGAAAAGTACTTGGAAAGAGAGGAGTTGGGCGACCGAGAATCTCATGGCTGAGAAATTTAAGGACCTAGTTTGGCATGAATACAACTGACTTATTCCGTGCAGCAGTACAGAAAGTTAAAATACTCTGTATGATGTCCAACATCTGAAACGGATAGGAACTATCGGAAGAAGATTGGTCACTTCAACACACCAAACGTTTCTCCCATACAAGAACGAGGCATCCTCACCAGTCTCAGTCGAGCCACTGACGATGCTCATCGCACTATCGGCGAAACGTTTGGTGTTAAAAGTAATAAAAAGACGTGTGTTGAACCGAAAAACTGTTAATCATTAACGAAAAGCACGAACGTTCACGAGCAAAATAACGACGTGGCTCGTTACGAGCAATGTCGCTCGACTGAGGATGCCTTATCGTAGTGTGGGCGAAACATCAACGACGTGTGTAAACGGAAAAAAGGTCGTTACTAACAAAAACCACGAAAGTTTACAAGCGAGATTAAAAGAAAAGAATGCCAATTTCTAGGACCATTGGTACCAGAAGATCTCATAAAATCTTTTGTATGGAATGTGGTTCTACATGGATCTGAAACGTGGACAATGGGGGGACTTTGAGGCATGGTGTCAGAGCAGGATGCGAGAAATCGCAAAAAATCACAGATCAGACCATCCTGTATGTTTTTTTAATAATTTAACATTATTTTGTATATCTTAAAATTGATGTCTATTGTGTAAACAGTGTGTGGCTAAATTTGATTTATATGTACTAGGCTTCAAAAACGCTTTACGGTGATCAAGAAATCTATCGACTAGTCTTTTCTGGGAAAATCTCAATATATACAAGAGACATTCAGACATTCAGCGGTAGACATTCATCGTGAATTGTGCACTGTATATGGCGAAAACGTTATGAATGAAGGTGTTTTGAGTCAGTGGGTTCGTTTGTTTAAAAGTGGAAGAAGAAACATTCACGATGAAGAAAGGAGTGGTAAGCCGTCAGCAGTCAGTGATGAACTCGTTCAGAAAATTGATGAAAAAGTCCATTGAAAACCGGTGGTTCACAATCTCTGAACTTTCTGAACAATTCGCGCAAATTCTCGGACTGTTTTGTATAGGCCCTAAGGTAGTGACAGAAAAGTTAGCCTACCTGAAGTTCTGTGCTCGGTGGGTACCAAAAGTGCTTTCCGAGAACCACAAAATACAACGCATGGGCTCTCCCTCAGACTTTCTGTTATGGTACAACGCGGAAGCAGAAACGTTTTCCAGCAAAATCATGACTGGCTATGAGACTTGGGTGTCGTACATAAACACTGAGAGAAAACAACAGTCAATGGTATGGGGTCACACCGCCTCACCAAACAAACCAAAGAAAGCGCAGCAAACTTTGTCTGCCAGGAAAGTTTGGCAACCGTTTTTAGGAATGCGAAAGGAATACTGTTTGTGGAGTTCATGGAACGTGGAGCGACCATCAGTTCTGAAGTCTACTGTGTAAAAAACTAAGAAGAGCCATCCAGAACAAACGCCGAGGTCTGCTGTCTTCTGGTGTCGTGTTTTTTGCACGCTTTCACACCGCTCGGCAAACACAAGATCTGTTGCGTCAGTTCAAATAGGATGTTTTTGATCATCGCCATATAGTCTGGATTTGGCTCCCAGTGATTTCCACCTGTTTATGAAGACGAAGAAGTGGCTTGGGTCCCGGCGCTTTGATGACGAAGAACTTCACGATGCTGTGACAGGCCGGCTGCGATCCCAGGCGGCAGAATTTTATCAAGAGGGGTTTTTCAAACTTGTCAAACGCTATAATAAATGCTTAAATTTAAATGGCGGTTATGTAGAAAAATATTAGTAAGGTGTAGCTTTAAGATGTACATAATATAATGTATGTATCTACATCCGTGTTTTATTTAGAGTCAAACTGAGGTTACTTTCCGAATAGCCCTCGTACAAACATAATAATAATAATAGTAGTAGTAGTAGTAGTAGTAGTAGTAGTAGTAGTAGTAGTAGTAGTAATAGGTTAATTAAAGAAAAATACAAATAAAATCAAAACAAGGTGAATTATTTAAAATTATAAATTTATTAAAATAAAAGGAAATATAAACATCAAGTATTTTAATATAACCGTCAATTCAGCCGACTACATACACAAACATTAGTACAATCACAAATAAAATGGAAATAAAATCGATTATTCCTTAATTTGTATTACAGTCGAAACAAAATCGATAATTCGTTAAATCACATTGAAACCTCTGATAATACTGTGCAACATGCGTCAGCTTTTTATAGCCTACTGATTAAAATTAAAATATACTTGCAGAAGTAATCTGTTCGTTAAGGGGAAAACATTAAACTACTGCAAGAAACGAAAGTAACAAGAGTTAGGCCAACTTGGAAAGAAAATATGTTTATATAAGCCTATAGGCCTATATTTCCGATCTGGAGCAACACTTTCATATTCTAGCTTCCAAACTTTCAGTTATCTCTGTACCATGGCATTCCTTATGCCTTCTATCCAAGTCTTCCGCGGCCATCCTCTTTTTCTTTTTTGTGTAGGGGTTCATTATAGTAACTTCTTTGACCATCTATCATTACCCATACCCGTACCATCTTAATCTTTATGTTATTTATACCGGTATACTCACTGCGGCTCTTATTTGTTCATTTTGGCAAAAGGTGATACGTACGGGGCCCCAAAGTGTTCCTTGCGCGAACAATAAGCCTGCAATAAATAGGCCAATAAAACAATGTTCGTACTGCTATCGTGTATTCTTTTGTTAGATGTGTGTTTGTGCGTGTGTGAACCCCGTTATTGAGCGTGAATTGTGAACTGTTAGTTTGCAACGGCTGAATACTAGAACTGTTTCTTACAACAAAGACTGTGGGCAGAGGAGGTTGCAAAATATCCTTCTTGGGTTTATTGTTATTGCACCCTAATTGCTCACTCGAGATATTCTGTCTGGCCCCACACGTGTCACATTTACCCGTTCATTTTTAATCCTATTTTGCAATATAGGCCTAAGCCTACAGCGCTTTCTCCAGTGTCCCATTTTCGTGGCTCGTACACTTCAGCCCCATTTCTACAATACTTTACAATATTGTTTATATATTTTGATGTTTGTTTAGTTGTCTGCTCCATACAGTGGAATGTAGCTGTGTCGTCACTTGTTTCCCTTGTCCTATACGCTTTTTACTTCCATGATACATAAGGAAATGGAAGTATGGTGATGGTGAAAAACTTCGTGTTCAAGATAAGGGCTGATTCTGATTTTACTACTCTCAAAACATGAAGAAAAGTCATTTTCCGAAAAGTGTCTGTGTGTCTGTGTATAGAATTTCTTCTATGGCGAACGATGCAAATTCAAACAGAATCAAATAATTTTTTGCATATGTGCCTGAGTTGTAGAGAACTCAAGATCTGTTGATTTTGGTGAAGATCGGTTAACGGGAAGGGGTAGTTTACCTACAACCTTTTATGTTTTAACAAGAGTAAAGTACTTCATTTTGATGAATAAAGTATCCGTAAAAGAATGTCATAATAAACCACTGTAGAAAGGTAGATGAAATATCTATAAATGAAAAGGGTAGTTGAAGGGGGAGGGGGTAATTTTCTATAAATGAAAATGATAGTTGATGGGGGAGGAGATAATTTTGTATGTGTACTACGTTATCGGCAACAAAGAAGTAGTTTGTTGTTAAAATTCCTTCCCGGGCTGTTTGGCCGTGGTCCAATGTTTTCTGCAAAACCAGACGTTTCGGCAGTGCCATCGACTTGCCATCATCAGTGAAAATCGAGCGCGCTAACGAGAGGTGGTATACGTTAGTAACCACAGTACTGTGGTTAAGGCTGAAGAAAGAAGTAGTCACTATGGAAATATTTCATTTCGAAAATGATTTTAAATATAAATCTTAGAGCATGGAAGTCATGTATGGTTACCATACCGATATTTTATTTATGTTACACTTGTGCCGTCTATGACACCAAAGTATGTGTATGAGTCTACTCCCTCCACCACTTCCTGTTCCAACAAACATATCTCTGCATGTATTTCCATCGACAATATATTATATATTCAGTCTTACCCCCTGAATATATAATATGTTATATATTTTTTATATATTATAGTATTAGGCCTATATATTTATCGTCAAGCCTCATTTCTGGCATTCTTCATCTAGCTGCCGAAGCGTATAGGTTAACAGATGTTATCCGAGTCTTCAGCTATAATTGCTTGATCGTCCGCAAATATTTCCAATGTTGAAACGATAATGAACAACCCGGTCGTCACGTATCTTCCAATCTTCATTTCTATAGGCTATACGGGGCTCCGCAGCTTGCTCTTAAATATATTCAGGCGTTCCAGTGCTCTGTGGGTTAATATGCAGATTTCACTACCAGAGAACAGGATGAGCCGTATAATATGCGTATTTGTGTATGTCGCGTTGTTGGCTAGAATTATCCCTCTTGTTGCTAGATGTGTGAAATACATGACCGCTTCTATGGGGCCTTCCTCTTTGCCTGGGTTGGTTACACAGTCAGTAACCGCGTTATCTAAGAGTTGTCTAAGGAAAGAGAAATCCATCCACTTTTGCATCACGAGAGATTTATCGAGATTCCTGCATAATTGATAAGACAGATTCGATTTGTCTCTAATATAGGATGCAAAATACGCTTCCCTAGCCTCTGACTCTTCGATATCGTTGCTGTTACGCTTCTTGTATAATAAGATTTTACCTGGATCTTGTCTGATTAATCGTTTTAGTTTTATCCACATTTATTGATAGCCCTACCTTTTTTACTCGCTTTGTATAACGTCGTGCGTAGTGGCGTAGTCGCTAGCGTGTGACGCTGCTACGCTGTCGGCGCGGGTTCGATTCCCACCGGGGCCATCTGATTTAGATACGACCATTCTCCATCGCAAGGCGATGGCAAACCAGCGAGAGGTATTCTGCCTATTATAAACCCTCCCCAACTATGCCGTTCGGATCCGGCGTTAAACTGTAGGTCCCATGTACCTGTGAGAGACTCCGTAACACACGCACCACGGGTATATGCGGGGAGGGTACAAAGCAGTCGAAACACTGAAGGACCCAATCATATAGCCTGTCCCTCGCCCATAGCTGGGTTGGACCGAGCTATAATTACTATATCGCCGGCATACTTGCTTTGGTTTTTCAGAGAACACTCCTGACCGATTTACATTAATTTTTCTTACTGCATATTCTAGAGCCAGATTGAAGAGGAGAGGACCCCCTCGCCACTCGCTGGGTGAGCTCCGACAATTCGGTGAGTTTGTTGTGTACAAAGGTTTCAGTGATCGTCATTATTGTTAGCTTTTGTTTGTATTCCAAATGTACTACACATTATGCTATCGTATGCCTGGCTAAAATCCACGTGTAAGTGATATACGTCCCTGTCAAACTCCCAGCACTATTCAGGATTTACTTAACTGTAAATACGCCTGATTGGTGTGTTCCTGATTGCTACGGGAACGACTACATTATTTGTTATTTATTTCATTACCTACGACTCTGTATTTAAAATTACAAATAGAATTATAATCGTAATTATTATAATGGCTTCATATTAACTAGTATCCGGATATTAACTATTAACTAGGTCAAGTGTACGGATAAAATAAAATGTTAAATTTATTAATTATTTAATGAGTTTTTTTTTTTTAAACTTGGACAGCGGGTGCAAAATTCTTAGCTGGCGAGAATTTGATGGACTGCTATATGCAAGAAACCCCGCCCGTTCAGACGTGTAGAGAATCACAATAAACTTGTCGCCGACAGAGAACCATGAGACGTGCAAGTGAAACTAAATTGTAGCCATTGATAACAAAATTCTATTTCTTGCATCGATATGACCTCACTTATCCCACGTGTCCATGCGTCCACATCCCTCGTAGCCAGAACGTCTCCATTACATCGTGCCAATACCCCTTCTAAGCCAGTTGAGTGTGCTAAACTGAGGCTTGTAAATAATTGTAGAAATAAACCTAAATACAGTATTTGTAAACTAATAAAATAAATTTTTCCGGTGGAGGGTTTTTGAGGATCGGTCAAAAAATATAACACAAATTTTAACTTGTTTGTGACGACGTTTCGACAATGTATATTGTCATCATCATGACCTGTGTATGAATACAAAAGAAATCTCAAACACAACATAACAATAATTTGAGTGAACATGTTTGTGTATGAGTGTGTGTGTGTTTGTGTGTGCGCGCGCGCTTACGTATCTGTGTACCCTTGTATATGCGAAGGAGTTTTACATCATCAAATGTTTTCTTTAAAGACAAAGAGAAAAATATAATATCACAGAACTTAATTTATACAATATTACAATTTAAATTACTCATAGCCTAATGTAATGTTAACTTATTTGTAATTAGGCTTAATTATAAAAACAGTAAGCAACAATTAAATATTAGAATTGGTACGGAAAACGTTTATACATATAGGCTTACCTGTCAACATATAGCATAGTAAAACATATAATAGCTAAATACAGATTATAGGGATGTTCAATTATGTAATTATTAAAAGTTATTTTTTAATTTAATTTAATAATTACATACTTGAACATCCCTATAATCTGTATTTAGCTATTATATATGTTTTACTATGCTATATGTTGACAGCTATTTATAAACGTTTTCTGTACCATTTCTAATATTTCATTGTTGATTACTGCTTTTATAATTAATTACAAATACCATTACATTATAAGTAATTTAAACTGTAATATTGTATAAATTAAGTTCTGTTATACTGTATTATAATTTTCTCGTTGCCTTTAAAGAAAACATTTGATGATGTAAAACAAACTACCTCAACTCCTTCACATATATACAAGGATACACACATACGCACGCGCGCACGCACACGCACACACTCACATACACAAACACGTTCACTCAAATAATTGTTCTGTTGTGTTTGACATTTCTTTTGTATTCATACACTGGTCCTGATGATGACAATAAACATTGTCGAAACGTCGTTGCAAATACGTAGTTTAAAATGTTTGTTATATTTTTTGACAGATCCTCACAAACACTTCACCGAAAAAAATCATTGATTGACGGTCACTTAGAGTTAATTGATTGAATCACTTAGATTTTATTGATTTAATAAAATAAAGTTAGAGTTTTCTAAATAATGACAATCACTCAACATTTAGCAAGTAACGTACGTATTTGAAGCATTAAAAAAACAAATACGCACGCGACAGAGCCTATTAATCTACCTTTACCTTTTCCGTCCAGACATAGGGTTATCTATGTCTTGTAGTCTAATATCACTGTGGTTTGAAAGGTCGTCTTTTCACAAGTAAGCTAGTAGTTTTTGATTTCAATACGGGAAGATAAAACGATTTTATGGCTGAGTTATACACAAAAAATAACGTACTTCAATACGAATTATAAACTGCTTAAACTTTTGGAACAACATTTTTTAATTAATATGCAAAAGAGTAACAAATCTGGGTTTTTCAAAATATCTTCAGAAAGACTCGTTTTCGCTAGATCTATTAGGAGCACGAATTTAGGAATAAAGTGTTTCATAAAGACGTGAAATGTTTTACCTTTAATTTGAATCAAAATTAATCTAAATGTAGGCTAATATTTTGAAATCAGTGCTTTCCCATATTTTTTCAACCCTTATGCTTCACGTTGAATTACTTAAAAACTTTGGGACCAGTGCCGTACGCAGGGGGGCTCAGGGGGCTAACCGCAAAAATGTAATATGCACTTCCTTAATTTACTTAGGCTCTCGTTTAAAATCACAAAATTGCATATTTCGGCCGATTTGGACGAGGATATAAATACTAACAAAATAAGTAGTTTATATTAATAATTTGTAATTCAGTTATAATTTATAGTTCATTGAGCGGTGTATTACGCTGAGTGTAACATTCAGTAAGCTACCTCTTTTCTCTCTCTCTCTCTCTCTCTCTCTCTCTCTCTCTCTCTCTCTCTCTCTCTCTCTCTCTCTATCTCTCTCTCTCTCTCTCTCTCTCTCTCTCTCTCTCTCTCTCTCTCTCTCTCTCTCGCTCTCATTTGACGACGCCACACCGGCTACCGGCCACCGGCCACTTACTAAGAACCCTAAGAATTTTTACATAAGTATTAAATAATATTTTTATGAAACTTAAATAAGTACATAAATCTTTTTCATACAAATATTTAATATTTAAGTTAAATTCAGCACTTTTTTTTGCAGATATCAGTCGATAAATAAAACAAACATTTTAATAAATTTCCTAATTTCATATCTTGATAATGCTGCTGTAATAATAAAGAAATTACTTTAAAAATACTTTATATTTATACGAAATTTTTTGATATTTTTTTTTATTTTCGGGTATGTCCCCCAATCACGAATAATACATTTTTAATAAAGAAAATGTGAAACCTACTGAAAATAATACGTCTACTAATAAATTGTAACCATTAATTGGCATATGTACTCTATCTTACCCACTATAAGTTGTAGAAGAGTAGGCTAATATATGGACTACTAAGGTACAAGCCCCCTCCCCCCCCCAGATTAATTTCTGCGTACGCCACTGTTTTGGACGCAAAGAAATTATAAAGTGTATTTATAAAATTATATAGGATGAAACATCAATATCTCATTTGTCCTGAGGAAAACTGGGGAGTCCAAATTTCAAGCTAGTGTATCCCCCCTCCAGGAACACCACTGCGTCTTGCATCGTACTGATGTGACCAACAGTGGCAAGAATGCCAATCAGTGCCAATAAGAATTTTTTATTTGAATCACTTCACCCGTTGATGGTCATTTTATTTACAATAAATCTCGAACCGTTATGTTCACGTAATTTTTAATGTAGGCCTATAATGAAATCAATAAAACCTTGTAACAACTAGAATACGGTAAACTAGAATCATGCCAATGATAGATTAATCTGTGTGTGTGTGTGTGTGTGTGTGTGTGTGTGTGTGTGTGTGTGTGTGTGTGTGTGTGTGTGTGTGTGTGTGTGTGTGTGTGTGTGTGTGTGTGTGTGTGTGTGTGTGTGTGTGTGTGTGTGTGTGTGTGTGTGTGTGTGTGTGTGTGTGTGTGTGTGTGTGTGTGTGTGTGTGTGTGTGTGTGTGTGTGTGTGTGTGTGTGTGTGTGTTAATTTAGAAAACCAAAAAATATTTTAATTATTTCAGTTATTTACAAATAAAACATATCAGTGTGTGGTTATTGTTGTCTGTTACTGATATACTTTAAAAAATGTGTACAAGTACTTTGTATTTGAAAATTAACGCTATTCAGGTGTTTAAGTCCGGAATGTAAAAAACATCCACTTAACCCCAGCGGAATGTGAAATCAGTCACTACATGGCATCGTATAGTAATGTAGTTTAATGCCAGTCCTTGACTTTGGTGGAGTTCTAATCCTCAAACGTTTAATGTTTGGTTGTTCCCCTATATTATATAGGCCTCATTATAGCATTAATATAATTAATATATATTTACATTAAATAATATTATGCATATCATCATCATCATCATCTTCAAGGATTAGCCTAAACCAAGAATAGTTTGTTCCGGTCTCAAATAGGCAAAGATTAGAGCCGGGTCACTCCAGCGCTTTCTCGGACGTCCCTCACCTTTCCGTAACCTCGGCTTATAGTTCCATAGCTGTTTGGGGATGCGGCAGTCATCCATTCGGCAAAGATTTCCCACCAATTCAGCTGATACTGGGGGAGCCTGTCGAGTATACTCATAATATTCAGTTCCTGCCGTATATCTGTATTTCTTCTATGATCATGGAGAGTATACCTTGCCACGTGCCTGAGAAATCTCATTTTAGCCGCTTGGATGCGACTAGCCTGGCCTTTCGTTAAAGTCCATTTCTCAGACCCATAAAGAAGTGTGGGAAGAGGGATCACCTTGTAGAATTTTAGGCGTGTTCCTTTACTTGCTGACTTAAGAGTTTGCCTGATGGTCCCGCACATAAGGTTGAACTTATGCAACTTATTCACAACGTCGTTGCTTGCATTATAAGACACACTGTAGCCCAGGTATTCAAAATAGCTAACTTGTTCCACGATAGTACCATCTACAACAATTTTTGCCCGTAAGGGATCAGTTCCACGAAAAGCCATCACCTTGTTTTAAGTGTGGATATTTGCAAATCCAGAGTCTTTGCAGATTCGATTTAACAAATGTATACCCATCTGCAATCTGTCCTCAGAGTCCGACAGAATAACCTGATCGTCCCTGAACTGCAGAAATCGCTTACTTTTTGGAAAGGAATACATTTATTATTACACGGAATCAAATTTAATAAGTTTTAATTTCTTTAAGCTTTGAACAATATGAATGTTAGACAATAGTTATTACCTTTCATCACAATAAACACTAAACTGACACTGCACTTTTTAAATTAATTTTATAACCTATGCCTAAATGACAATTAATATAGTCTTAGCTTTTTAGTTTATGTACGTTTCCATAGATACCCATAGGGCCTGTGTCAACTGATATAGGCCTATTCGTAGGCTAATTGATAAAAATCGATCGCTATTGATAAATCTGAAAATCAGTAGGCTTCTGTCGGAGACACGCCTACCAAATCGGTTGATACATTCGAAAAGGGTACATTCTAGTGGCGTAACTAAGGGGGTCAGTCCTCCAACCAGAGCTATTAAAAATTTCACCAAATAATTAAATTACTAAACGTAGACGTATTTCTAAGCCAGTTGCATAAATATTATATAAATAGGTAAGTTTAGACATAAAAGGAGTTAAAATACTTGAATATTAGTCAAATAAACGGGAGTACAACCTTTAAGCTTGTCTCATTCCCCCCGCCCCCGCATAAGCTCCTAGTGAGACATATCCAAAACAGACAGACAAATATCATACGGCGGCTTTGCTCATTCAATTAATATACATTATATAACATATATTATAACACATATTATATTTATAAGAAATAATTGCTCACTTGGCTCATGGTTAGCCATCACTGGTCTAGGTACCACCAGAAAGGAGACTTATGCTTTAGTATGGCTGCCTCAATTTACGGTTATACAGAATTCTCCAGCCACTAACTTCGTGTATACCTTCTTTCAAATATTTTTCAGGTCTTTTTTAGAAGGGCCCACGTTTTACATTCATGGACCTCCATAAAATCATACTACAGATTCCTCAAACCACCCCTTAAGTTCTACACAACTCTGTCTTAAAGTTGTAGGCAAAAGTTATCTCGATCACTCTGAATGTAAATTCACCAAGTTAACTTATAATTATAATAATCAGAGTGCAATTAAATAACTATATTTATTTATTATTCAGTGTTACTCATCACAAGATATATCGAACGAAACCGTAACCTTCCCGCGTTTTATATTTTATGATTTTTTTACAGCCAGCGTCGTATTTACGAAACTTGTCACGACTGACATTTCAATAGATGAACATAAGCAATTCGGCTACTCGCTTTCTTTCGTTAATTTTCTTTTTTTCGTGTTTCCCTTACTGACTGAAGATGAGTCCTGTTGTCGCACATCCTCTGGTTGACAACCGGAGTTTTAGAGAGATTCAATCTGATGATTTTCGTCTGAGAGTAAAACGGATTCTCGTGTCGAGATACGCGCTAAACCACGTCATCAGTTGATGATTACAACTGAACACTTACAATGAACAATGAGACCTCATAATTGAATAAAAACATCATTCGAATATTATTGTTAGTGTCTGTATCCGGCAAAGGCGATAAAATGTAGCATATTGTACGCCGAGACTGAACCATCCCTAGGATATCGAAAATATAAAGATCGCAATTGTTCATAAAAGGCAACGTTTGAAACAAACACAAGGCAATAAGGAGTAGCTGTAGCATTGGAGCTATCCCATTCGACTACTATTGATGTCTATGCGCTAGTGGCGCAGCTTTTGTCTGGCGCAGACTTAAATAACACCAAAACTCTTATAATCATACATACACATTTGCTATTACAGCAAAGAACCCATTATTCAAGACATATGTAACATAACCCTTGACATCTCAACTAGACAGTGCAAGGAAATTATTTTCAATTGGATACCATCGCACGTCGGAATTAAGGGTAACGAAATGGCTGATAAAGCTGCAAAAACTGCTACGTCGAGTCAGTATCATCCTCACAAACTATCCCACAATGACCTTAAAAATATCTGCATTTCAAACTTCTGGAGCACTGGAATGATGAATGGCTTAAGTAACCGCCCGCCAAGCTATTCCGAGCGAGGAAAAACATTTACGAGCAACCCTCACTTGCTACAGACTCCAGTAGAAATCAAGTGGTCATAACAAGAATCCGCATCGGCCACACGCTGCTAACTCACAAGCACGTCTTGCCTCCTGCTACATGTAATCACTGTGGCACGGCTTTGTCAGCTTTCATCTCGTTTCAGAGTGCCCTGCTCATTAACATCTCCCAAGCAAATTTAATATCCCTTCAGATGATAGAAAAAGTTTAAATGATTTTCTATCATTTAAACAGCCGCCAGCATACTTCTCCTCATGAAGGAGATTCAGTTGTTAGCAAAAATTTAGGCACGGACTATGAAAATTGTAAGAACATTAAAAGTTGTGTAATTCCTAGGACAATTAAGTTAATGGATTCATATGTGGTCGAGATTGTTATTACTGTTTTATTTATCATATATATGTATTATTATGTAACTTGTTGTTACATTTATAGTTATATATTATTAGTCGTTGAATGTGTTATTACGTGTTATATTTATTATATTGTTACGACGTTGTACTGATCGTCGTACGGTACAGTGGAAACCAAATTCCAGACACCAATTAACTCACTAATCGCCAGCTTTAATTATCACAATTAAACAGTTTGTAATTAACAAGACAGTCTCTTACAACAAATCAAATAAAAATTGTTCACACGCAATAAAAAAATGTTAACTGATATAAAACACAATTGTATTACAATCGTACCTCACAATTATAAAACACGTAACATTCCGCCACAATACGCTGAACCACTGTAATAATTCGCAACTCAAACACACGGTGTAATCGCCCGATAATAACTGACCAAACGTAGCTGATTACTTGTATTTTTACCCCGCTGACGTTCCAGAATATTCGCTAATAGGCGTCTACTAGAAAACACTAGAACGTAATTCATTGCGGCCTTAAACAAAGCACGCACTGACCGGTATGGTCTGGTACTGAGCCGATAGTTGACGCGTAATTGTCTTTCACCGCAAAGTAGCAGCATTATATACCTACGCACACACTCATTACAGCCGGATTCCACTAGAACATTCGATAAACTTGTTCAACGTTCCGTATTATGTAACACCTTTTCCGCATTACGTAACAAAGCCCCATCCTTAAGCCTGTTAGTCCCGAACTGGCAAACCGTCTCTGAAGTAATACTTAGCCAGGCGATCTAGGTGGACGACCTTGAACTTTCGCTGTCCTTCCTATTGAATCCGATAAACAACATTGTTGATTCTTTTTTTCACAGTGTAGGGCCCTTCCCAGATAGTCTGAAGCTTAGGTGAGCGACCACGACGGCGTTTTGGGTTGAACAATCAGACCTGATCTCCTGCTTGGAAACCCACACTATTGCTGCGACTGTCATACCGAGTTTTCATTTTATCACTGGCAATCTTCAGCCGTCTTCTTATCAAGCGATTCATTTCTCGCAGTTAGTTTTCTAACTGCGAGGAATAGTTCTGTGGCTCTTGGGACTCAATGAACAATAAATTATAACTGAAGTAATATTTGTTATTATAAACTACTTATTTTGTTAGTATTTATATCCCCGTCGAAATCGGCAGAAATATGCAATTTTGTAATTTTAAATGAGAGCCTAAGTAAATTAAAGAAGTGCGTATTATATTTTTGAGGTTGGGGGGGGGGCTTGAGCCCCCCCGCGTACGCAGTTGCGTGCGAAAACCACCGAACTTCGAACATAATTTTTGCATCGGAACGCTTATCGGTAAAACACTTGAAAACTAGTGGTGAAGATCGGAAAAAAGCATTGGACGCGATTTCCGAAACAAATGTTTAGTTTTAGAGATCAGAACAAAAGGTTTATTGTATCTTAAGAATTGGGAACTCTCGTAACTGTAAGACAAGACGTCCCACAGTGTTATCTAGTATACACGTGATAGTCATAACAGGAATGCTGTAGACAGGTGTAGCCTACGACCGATAAATAGCCCATGTAAAACCCATAGCGTCACGATTATTGAAAATTATATTTCTACAAGATATGTACGATAAATTTTCTATTGTACGATAAATTAGGTTCGACAAATAAATTAAGTTTGTATTTTTCAACCATCACTCTGTCTTTTCATCCTCTCTCTCTCTCTCTCTCTCTCTCTCTCTCTCTCTCTCTCTCTCTCTCTCTCTCTCTCCCTCCATGAGCGCGTTTTTTTTCTTTCTCAGTTTACACAGCCTAAACATTGTTAATAAAAGTACGGAAAGTCGTAATATAAAAATTCACATTCAGATTTTCACAGTACAATTCACATTCATATAATAATAAAACTTATTTTAGAATAGTTAACATAAATATTCTGAAAGCGAAGAAAAAGTGACAGGTGGTGTGGAAGGAGTGTGCGAGAGTGACATTGAATGTCAAACGTTTAGACATTTAGACAGGGAAATTGGTTAGAAGAAACAAAGAAGATACATGAAAAAATATAATACGACCGGTGATTGAATCCATTTCCCCATATCCGACGAGAGCAGAAACGGTTTTTTCCAGTATGAATAGTGGGTGCACTAGTGAGGTAACTAGGTATTTAGGTGAAAGTTTGTTTTTACCCGGAGTGAGTAAGCTGTTTTTCTTTTGTTACTGTTCAAGAGAATTTGCGAATTTATAATATTGAATACAGTCAATATTTAAGCTTTTACTTACAAAATACTGTTCATAATTAGTCTAAGTGTAATTTAATATTTGTTTTTTTTTTTTAATTTCACGATAGTTAGTTAAACACTTTGAAGGCTATAGTGTATACTTCTCTACTTTCCATACGTAAACATCGCTTAAATTTTAACTTTTTAAAATTATTAAACGCTTTCAGCTCAGTGACCGTGAACCAGTAAATGACGTCAATAAGCCTAAATAGAGACAATCTTTGTCCAAGTTTCGGCAATTTTTGTTGCCATCATCAGGACCTACGTACACCCAATACAAAAATAATTAATACACGTGTAAAGGCTAATTATTTGTGGCAGTGTGTGTGTAAGTTATGTAAGGCATAATACTTACTGTTACTAACATACTGTTAGTAACATCCTTACGTTAATGAGAATAACGCTGTACATTATTGTCATTGATAGTTCACATACAATTCTAATTTTTTAAATAAAATTATGACTAACGATTACTGCATTATATATGTTTTACGATGGTTGGTGTTTAATATGTTAATAATGTTTGATACCTTATTAATATAAGAATAGTAATATGTTATTAATGGTGAATTACTAACAATATGATATTAATTATGATTCTTTATGTAAAATATACAAACGCATTCACATTAGTAATTAGTTTAGGTGTAGTTTCTGTATCCCCCTTATACAGGTCCTCATGATGACAGTAAAACTCGTTGAAACGTAGACAAAAAGTTGAGTCTATCTATCTAGGTCCGCTGTCATATTCCCGTAGGTAATCCGAAGCATTTTTTAAATTCAAACCCGTAATCCGATGTCACTGATCAAACGGAACATTAGTGCACTTTGGTTACCAGTGCGTCAGGAGTGCCGCACCAAGTACTATAAGTCTTTCGCTGCGTGGATTGCATCCTTGCAGGTAATTCTTAAACAAGTTTTCTGACCCTTTAACAGATTATATAAGAAGTAAGTTTAAATGAGCGAGTGCTTACCTCCGTTAGAGTTGTATAAATATCAAGCGAGCTTTGCTTTTCTTAAAAAGCTTCATTAATTTTATAGTCAACAAATCCCATTCATAAATTTTGCAAATGTATAAATTATTAAAACGATATAATTATGAACACTTAAAATTCACGTGTATTCACATAAAGTCGTAATAATTTTGTAGGTTAGGCTAACGATTTTATAGCACGAGAGTTTTCTTGCAGTAATATTTTAATCAGTCAATTGAAACTTTCTTGTATTCATTAGGCCTATAGGTTACCGGCGCGGCGCTCATATCGACGTGCGACGTTATAGTGTAGAGTAGTAAATCATGAGAAAACAAGAGAATTACCTATTTTAAATAATATGGCAAGTTAATGACAGTAGTCTTGTAATTTGTTTCTAGTTTATGCTGACCAAAGTTAAACTGCGCTAACCTGTTCTGTAATTTGTAACGTTAGTTTACTTTTAGTTAAGTTAAATTTAATTAATTATAATGATTAAATTAATTAATCTATTAAATTTAAAAACCCCAAAAATTAAATTATTAATTACTAATAACCACAGTAACTAACTAACACTGATTTAATTAATAATTAAAGTATAGCTAAATTAGTTAGTGAATAAGTTAATTTTGAGTGAAAATATATTTTTGTTTATGTATATTTGTACGATTAGCATTTGTTGAATACGTAGTAGTTACCAAAAAGCCAATTTGGTTAAAAATTTTGTTGTTCTAATATATGTAATCTGATTTGATAAATTTTCTTCTGTGCATGTTTTTCCATGTATCTTCTCTGAAGAAAAAATAGTTTCAATTCGATTTGAATTTACGCGACTCGTATTGAATATTTTATCAAACACACGAATAAGTTAAAGGCATATAATTGTAAATTAAGTAGCCCCACACAGCATAATGTTTACCCAAAACATAGAGAAATGTGTTGAAAACATCGTGTAGCCGAAGAGAATGATGCAAAGAGACTAAATAGCCACTAGATGTAGGTTCTAGTGGTGTCTGTAGTTGGTTTTATGTACAAAACCGAACACGTGTCGTTACAGCTTAACAACGTATGATTTGTCGCCTTCACTAGTCTACTCGTGTAAATACGTACTAAAAAAAATTAAATTAAAAAATGCTAATTTTTTCTGTTTAAGAAGGGAAAAACTGAGTCATTACTGAACCGAATAGCCGGCGGCGCGGCGGTCCGGACCTATTAAGAGGAGCAGTCTTGTATGGGTAGTCGTGTTTTGTTTTGTATTTTCAATACTGGTCCAATAAAGCGGCTGGGTGACCCCATTAACCGGAATACACTGTATTACTTACTATTCAGCATCACACACACACACACACACACACACAACCAGAACACATACAAACAGCCGATCAAAATTAACGTAGCAATGAATTAAAAAAACAAACAAAAAGTTCACATTGTAACTAAAAAACGTTTTATATTTATGTGATAGTGTCGAACATTAAAGTTCAACACAGTATATAAAATAAAATAAATACTTACATTTAAACAGATCGTTATAATATAACAATATAAGTTATTAACGTAGCCTATGTGCAAGTGACTATTCTATAAAAATTGATATCATACTTCGTACTGAATTATTGAATTAAAAAAATGATAACAATACTTTATCTCTACAGAATCGACAATAATCTAAATTACGTTGAGGAACGATGTTAGACCGGCTTAAATTGCAATTACTTAAGTATCAGATTCCTTCGTGTTAACTCACCAAACTGCTTAATTTGTAACACAAAACACAAATTTTAATGGCTCCTTCTTTAAAACATGAACAAAACGATATGTATTTTACTATTCCTATTATAATAAACTAAACCGTTGCACGACACTTCTAAATGTTCCTATAGTAATGCTGTGAATATACAAATACAGATTATGTGAACTTAAGCTGTGTATAAATAATGTTTACATACAGCGCACAATTGCGCAAATAAAAAACGCAAAAAGATAAGTCTATTTTACTTAAATTTAAGCCAAATAATTAACTTCGTGCTTCGTACATAACTATTACTTTTAACAAAAAAAGAGGAATAATTCTAATCTGTTTCATTTAAGCTACAACAAAAAATTCGCATAACCAACATTCTCTTTTAAAATTCTTAGCTAGGCTATCGCTGTTTGTGAAGTGTCCAGTACGGTTTGGGCCGTTCCTGACTACGGAACCTAGTATTTAGATTTATATACGTTATACCTTTGCTTTGGCTCATTGTGGGTTTTAGTAGTAGCATTAATTTAGTAGTGACTATCGATCAATAAATTTTAACTATGGTAGGTTTAGTGAGGTTCCGTCAATAAGTATAACGCAAATTTTAAATTATTTGTGTCGACGTTTCGACAATATGTATTGTCATCGTCAGGACTTGTGTACGGATACAAGATAAAATATCAAACACAACAAGATCAATCGGGTGAATGTGTTTGTGTATATGTGCTGTTTATATGTTTATAAACAGTGCGGTTGTTTTGGGCACCTTACAGTTGTGAGTTTGGCGTCGTAAAAATTCAACAACAATATTGTTAAGTGCCTCACTCATCATATTATTTAGTATCACTAATTCATAATGACACATATTCGATTAGTTTCAAACTCAGTGCAGATGTCATCCGAGTTTTGCGTCATTTACGATTGCGTGAAAAGAGAATATGCAAGTATTTGCGTGTGTGTGTGCGCGCGCACGCGTTGGGTTGAGTTTCTAGACTGTCAGTGGGAGAGTGTAATGAGAGGGTTGGAGTGCGAGTGCTAGAAAGGGATAAAGTGTGTGTGTGTGTGTGTGTGTGTGTGTGTGTGTGTGTGTGTGTGTGTGTGTGTGTGTGTGTGTGTGTGTGTGTGTGCGAGAGAGAGAGAGAGAGAGAGAGAGAGAGAGAGAGAGAGAGAGAGAGAGAGAGAGAGAGAGAGAGAGTATGACTGCCGACATAACCTATGCACAATTTTACAATAAATTGTAGTATTCTGTACAGACTAAGTTCTCAGTAAATAATATTTTACAACAATGTAAGTATTAAGTAATAACCATTTTCACATGACAGATTGTTTACCATAATTTTGTGTTTGTAATATTTTGTAATTCTCTAATATAAGTTTGTAATTCTCAAGTGTTATTCTGTAGATAATTCTCTAATGTACGGATAGTGGTTTGTGATTTATGGAATGTGACTGCCAGCAATGAGTGGAAAATGCCACATCCCTACAATCTGTATTCAGCTATAATAGGGTATAGCCTATTTTAATATGCTATATGTACGCATGTATTGGTATCTGTACCACATCTAGTGTACATTCGATGATTATGTCTTCTCTAATTGTTTACAAATATAGACCTAATTAAGGGATTATTGCATTATTAATATTTTTAATTGTATTATTTATTATGTTCTGGGGTATTATAATTTTGTCTATGTATGCCTATTTAAGGAAAACAATATGTGAGGAATGTAATTATTTTGATAATAGATATAAAACAATCTGTCTCAACTTCCTTACACACACACGCGCGCCCGCGAGCGCGAGCGCACATTCACTCAATTAATTGATCTTATGTTTGATATTTTTTCTTGTAGGCCTATATGTGTAACTATTTGTTTAAAAATTGTGTCCTGTTTTTTAGGCCCTGACGTCCGAAAATTTTGAAATTTTCAAAAATAAATACTGCATTCAGACTGTGGTTTAAATTCCCTCTTATTTGATTTCCCACATGGGTTTTTGGCGATTTTTTTACAATTTTGACGTTCCATTTGTTTGCCTCCCACACCCTTTTTTTTGGAGGGGTCAATCGCAAGATTCTTTAGTACAAAAGTGTGAACACGCATGTACGGAAAATCGGTTGATCCGTCCAAAAATTATCGCGAGACACAACCCAAATAGACAAAACTCGCTTCGTACAAATAGGCCTAATTATTGCTAGAGTAAGTTATTGGCACCACCAGTGCTTGATTTCAGGGGGGAACGCGCCGGAAAGGCGTTCCGGAACCTCTTGGATCCAAAAATAAATTACAGAAAAAATATATGAAAAGAAAAACCTAATTATTATAAAAATTTACTACTACTTTTTAAATTGTGTCCCTCATCAGCCCCACAACAAAACTAAACATTTGCCAAAATCAAACAGCAGCACTAATCTTTATCTTAACTACTATCTTTCATTTTTTTTAATACGTTCTACTATAACGTATATTTCTACTAACGAAACTACGGAAAGTTTTTTAAAATGCCCGAACCACCGAAACCATCACTTAGAGTTTGATTGAGGCTCCGGGATGATGCCATCATGAGTGACACGTTTTCGATCGTCGTGAGGCTAACCTGACGATGAAACTCTTTAGAAAAATCAGTAAACTTTATTATCTGTTTAGATACAAGTTTATTCGTATGTTACATCTTCTATAAGGCTTTAAAAATGTAGACCTCCTTTGTAATATCCTGATGTCAACTTATACGCTAAAGTTAAATTTAGGCTAAGTATATTTATGTCTGTACAATTTTTGAATTGATGAGTTCCAGCACCACTGGCCACCACTATATTATTGACTCTTTGTATAGGCCTACGGCTGACGCTTCCATTGCAGTTTTGCTTATCCTGCGTTGTTTTCTGTTTCCGTTCTATTCCGAAGTGATCGGTTATTTAGACTCTTAGGCCGTGTTTTGTTTGTTATTCTCTGGTCACGTTCGTACCTCCAGTTCCTCGTTATGACATCATTTCGTCTCGACTGATTCAAAAGCGCTCGTGTTAAATTCAACTCTATCGCGTGTCACCCTATCTTGTGTCAGCAACTCTTCCAGTAATCCATCATTGCAGGTTGAACTTTGTATTAATCTTCGACGCAGTATATTTAAATATTTTCTTCTACAGGTCTGTAAAGTCATCATCATCTTCACGGATTAAATCCAAGGATGGTTTGTTCCGGTCTCAAGTAGGCAAAGATTACAGCTGGTCACTCCAGCGCTTCTTCGGACGTCCCACGCCTCTCCGTCCCCTCGGCTTATAGTTCCATAGTTGTTTGGGGATGCGGTAGTCATCCATTCGGCAAAGATTTTCCTACCAATTCATCCGATACTGGGCGATCCTGTAGAGTATACCCATAATATTCAGTTCCTGCCGTATATCTGTGTTTCTTCTATGATCATGGAGAGTATACCCTCATGCCACGTACCTGAGAAATCACTTTCAGCCGCTTGGATGTGACTGGCCTGGCCTTTCGTTAAAGTCCAATTCTCAGACCCATAAAGAAATGTGGCAAGAGCCATCACTTTGTAGAATTTTAGGCGTGTTCCTTTACTTCCTGACTTAAGGGTTCCAGGTCTGTAAAGCGTATTTTCAAATTATTCGTAATTTTCGCACAGCATAGTAGCACATTTAGGGGTAATTGTCTGATGTAGTCTTAGTCTGCCACAACCCATTACTGATTTCTTCATCGATAACAATACTAATTAAACATAAAAAGGTTATTTACAGTTGCATGTAATAACATAATGTAGGATGCATAAGAAAACGAGTAGGATTCTAGGGGTTGGTACTCACCCTCTGCAAGTGTAGAGATAAAGCCCAGCACCGGATTTAGAGTGTGCGAAGAATATTCATTTATTTTTGGTACAATAATTTTATTTTTTTGTATTTTTATGTGGTGCGGGCCCCTAGGCTGCAGCCTAGTCAGCCTACCCTTAAATCCGCCCCTATGAAGCCTGATGAAGCTTACGGTATGCTAATTTTTGCTTTAGCCGGGAAATGCGAGATGACAACTTCCTTTTTCATAAAGAAACATATTGTAACATAAAAGGAACACTCGGGGAAGTTACTGATCAACATTTTTCGTTATCACAAATCGTTTTTATTTGAGAATTTTTAATTTGAGAAATTTAGTAGTTACGGAATCAATAAAAAACTTTTAATACGACGATAAAAATGTTCAGATGTAGAAATCAGTGTGACGCAACAAGTCGTAAATAACAACGTTATACAACTGAAACTTTATAAACATCTGATTGAAAGTAATTGAGATAATTCGAAGGTCGTGAGTGTGATCAATCTCCAGACACGGAGGAAGCTTGACGGGTCCTGCGCCTGCCTCTCGGTGTCTTCATATCCCCTCCAATCGTAACCGAATTCACCATCCAGCACCTCCCAGTTCCTCCCTTTCTCACGCAGCTCTCACCATTCAGCAAACAGTCTCGTTTCTCACTTTCCTTTCTCTCGTTCCTCCCTTTGTTATCCTCCCTTCTCATTCCCTTCGTTTGTCGCTTATTCCCTTCACATCTACAGGTTTCACAACGTCATACCCCATTTGTTTGTCTCTTCCCCAATGCTACTCCAATATTAATATCCTCATACCCTCACCAACATCTTTATCCACTTTCCTCACCCTCAAGACCGGTCTGTCTCCTCACCGCTGAACATGTAACATTTAGCTAGTTTGTGTTCTTGCCCATTATCATACTCTTGGTCTTCTACTTACAGCGAAATCTCGATGCAGTGATACCGCACGGACCATAAAAATGTATATTTTTAGAGTGAACTGTCTTTATACAGAATCCGTGCAGTAATTCGTCAAATGAAATGCACTCGTAACTGAATCGCATTACTTCACAATTATTAACATTTTTCGAAAAAATATAAGATCGCCGAGGTTAGAATACAAATAATCCAGAAAAATATACCTTATGTCCAGATTGTACATCTAGGGGATAATGTAAAATCTTTTTTTTTGTTTCTGTTTTATTTATTTCATACAGTTTTTGCATTATGCAAAAAATTAACAGTGTAGGCCCTAACACTACACTATGACACATCCGTCTGAGTGCTTTGAATTGGTACCCGGACATTTACCCGAATCCACTTTCCCCAGTGGACATTGCCCCGAATGACGAGATACCGTACCCGAAATCATTTTGCCCGAATACCTTTTTCCCGAATCCATTCACCCGAATGTCCCTTTTCCCGAATAAAAATTCATTTTCTTAATATATACCTTTTATATAAACCTTTCAATTTGTGTATAAAAACTTAAAGCAAACAGGAATCAAGATACATAATTACAAATTTATAAATTGTTATTGTTGTTATAATTTGTAATAGGCCTACATTAATTTTATTTAATTAAGAAAGTTGTGTTAGTGGTTATAATCACAAACAGAATTATCACTGTTGCACACCATTATAGAATAATTATTCCGATTAGCGCTTTCAAGCTTCTCAGCACATCTCAGATCGGAAAATTCATTTTATTAACATTAAATTAATAGAAGCGCTATTCCGTGAAAAAAATCAATGTCACGCCTTTCATATTTATAATTTTCGTAACTTTCACTTATGGTTTTCAGTCTTCTTTGCAGTTCGATGCATTTCTTCCTTGGTGCGACTTAGCTAAACTTAGCTCTGTGAGACTGATCTCAGTGTCAGCATGTTGTTTTTGACACTCTGTTAAGACAGAGTATAGATACGGGTTACCAATTAGGATACGGAACCTGTTATGCCATCCTTTGCTGGCATTATTTGTACAATGACTCCCTTGAAGCGCTGCATCGTATTGATTCCACAGCTCAGGCGGAACAGTTTGTCTTCTGCCTCTACCTTTGCCTCTATCAGGCCGTCCACATTTTCTTCAAAGTATTCCACAACCGACTTCATTTTCTCAGTTGCTCCTTGCTTGAGTAAATTAAACGTACGCGTAACCTCTTCAACGGGAACAAAAGCAAGAGATAATAACATATGTGTTGTATAATTTGATCAAGTGGATCGTTATACGGTCCAATCAGGTTACCATGGCCACGAATACATAATTTCAAAAACTACTATTTGAAAAAAAAGTATTTTGATTCCTGTTTAATTAAATAATTTTGTCGAGAAATAAGGTGTTCGGGAAAATTGATTCGGGGAAAAAGTATTCGGGCAAAATGATTTCGAGTATTTTCGGGAAAATTACAGGCAATCCATTTAATTTTATCAATAATTGTTAAAGAAGATTGTAGTTAAATCGATAGTAATTTTACATTACAGACCAGTCTTTAGGGTATTACCGGCGAACCTGTAGTTCTGTATAACCTGAGTAGCGAACGCGCACGCTGGGATGGGATTCTCCTTTTATATTTTTTATTTTTGGAGCGATGGAGACTGTCTTTTTATTTCTGAACCGCGCGGCGATTCGAATGTTGGGAAGACAGGATTTGTTCCCCCGTACGGCAATGCCGGATCGTGCGAAATAATAGTGGGGAAGGAGTCGTGGCACGACTGTCTGCATGCATGCGATGTTGGCAGAAGGGATAGCAGGGATAGGCTAGCTGGTGAATGGGCAGAGGAGTGCGTGTATATCACTACAATACCGGGACCAGAATATTTTATCGTTGTAAGGAGATTGCTCTGGTGCAGTCGCATTCCAAACTTGGAGCGTGTCAACCACTTCTACTGTGCAGTGTATTCTTGCGAACAAGGAACACACATACGCAGACACGACAGGAGCTCGACCAGCGAATATGGAGCCTGATTATTATATTGAAGATCGCAGGCAGCATCATAAGATAAAAGTACCAGTGGGATCAGCTCTCGAAACGAATATCTGGGTGTAGTGGGCAGCTGACCACACTACTATACCTTGTCTGATTCTCCTAAGCTACTTCAGTGGTACAAAAACGACCGTTACTATTTTTTTTTTTATTGTATCCCCCATCTGAGGACCACATGCCAATTTCAATTCTTTATTCCTTGTTCTTTTCTTTTTCTCCAATATTCTTTAATCTTTTCACTCTGCCTCTTGTTCCTGTCTTTAGTCCACTTAGAACCTGCGTTTTTCTCTCTCCCACTCCTTCAATTTTTAACACTTTTGCCTGAAAAATTTCTCTTTCAATTGCTTCTGCGTTTATATTATTTTTTTCTAAATCCTTTTGGACTTCTTTAATCCAGCTTGATGTTGATTTCTTTCCCCACAGATATTTGACGATCTGCTTTGTTAACCTATTGTCGTCCATTCTATATAAATGTCCAAAAAATAATAGTCTTCTTTTTCTCATTGTTTCTATTATATTTTCTATACTTTGATATATTTCATCATTACTTCTTAATTTCTAACCTTCTGAAGTTTTTCCTGGGCCTAATATTTTCCTAATAATTCGTCTTTCCAATATTTCTAGTTTGTCTAAATTATAATTCAATGCTAGGCATTCACTTGGATATAGACATTCTGGCTTCACTACTGTACTGTATGCCTTATTTTCGGATCCTTAGATATGCATTTTCGTTATTATCGTTATTATTATTATTATTATTGTTGTTGTAGTTATTAATTAGTAACACGTTTTTGTTCCAATCTTGATGAAGTGATAAAAACTGTCTATAATAACTGCTGTAGTAGGCTTAATTAAATACTATAGGCCTATTTTGTATTGTGCTATCGCAATAAAAAATTTCTCCTAAAAAAAATTTATTTTATTATATACCAACGTGTATGAAAAACAATCTGCATCATCAGAGATTTATAGGCTATTAACAAAAATCGAGTTTGTATTTAAATGCGATTATCGTAGGCTACTGTTTACCCAAACGGCTATCGTATCGTTGTTCACCCAACTATTGTTATAGCCTTACTGCGAATTTTAATACTTTATTTAATTTAATTAATATTTAAAATTTTAAATAAATCATGTTGTTTTTATTTGAATTTGTTATTTATTAAACGAAACAGATTTGTAAAGTGTAATTTGAAGCCTTTCCCCCCTCCACACACACACACACACACACACACACACACACACACACACACACACACACACACACACACACACACACACACACACACACACACACACACACACACACACACACACACACACACAGTCTAATAACAAACATCGATTTCCAGACAACCAAAATGATAACCTGATAAAAAGTACTTGGGAAGTCAGAACATGAGTGTGTGATAATCTTAATTATATATATCATTAAGATATATATCGTATACGATTAATGTATACGAACACGATTTATTTTAAATTTTAAATCATCATCACCATCTTCACGACACGGCATAGGCAAGGTTCTGCCTGTTCCGCCTTTAAAGATCCTCCAGCCATCTCTTCCTGGGCACACACCTGTGTTCTATAGGTTTCTATTTCCAGACTTGTTTGGCCAGTCTGGAACTGACATTCTTTCTAAGTGTTCTTTTCACCGTTGTTTGTAATCTATTAATTTTTCATTCCAGCTGAAAAATTGTAACTCTTCTCTTATGGCCTCATTCTTTTCAAGTGTCATTCTTAAAACACCGTTTAACTCCTCTTAAGGATTCCATTTCCGAGCCCTGTATTCTGCTGTTTTGTTTCTTGGTTGTTGTGCATAATTCATACCCATAGGACAGTACATGCAGTATACAAATCGGTATATACTCCAACATTGACGTACAATTGCGAGTCACGGACTCTGAATGACAGACATCAAAAGAGAATACAAGCAAAGGAGATGAGATTCCTGAGGAGAACTGAGATGAAATCTCGTAGAGATAGGGCGAGAAACGTTAACATCCGGAAGAATTTCAAGATATTGTCTTTAAATGATAAAATTTAAAGCTTGCAACTGCGTTGGTTCGGCCACGTCTGTAGGATGAATGAGGAAATGTAACCGAGACGAGCATGGGGGGAAGGAAGAAGAGGAAGAGACGGCCCAGAACGAGATGGGAGGATAACACGAAGAAGAACGTAGAAGGCAAAGGAGCAGTTTGGGCCCGTGCCGGGATTTTGGCACTGGACAGTACGACATGGAGAGCCCTCTCGAAAACCTCGACACCCGACGGGTAGAAGACGAAGAGACGACGAAGAGACTGCCATAACTTCGTATAACTTTAATTTTAATTAATCTCAACTTGTTTCTAAAAGTACGGTTGATTGTCTCATAGATCGTCTGGAAATTACTTAACTTAACATAAATATCATAAGTCCTATCGTAGCCAATATCATTTCCCACATATTTAAAGTGGCTCACCTGTTCTAGAATTCGATCAATAATCATTATTTTTGTTCTTATTGGCTCCCTGCTTCGAAATGCCATTACCTTTTTTTTTATAGTGCAGATTTTCATATTATATTGTTTGCAAATCGGACGAAGTAAAATTTTAAATATTATAGAAAATAAGGAAAGCATAAGCATTCAAGATTGTTAATGTACAAACGATTACGTAAACATTTGAAGTTCACACCGATTATTTGTCAATACAAATTTAAACATCCGACACAGCGCTATTGTTTCTGTAAACGTATCTTAGGTACCAATAATTACAAAAAAATAACTAGAAGAAAATTTAGCTGCTAAAATATATATATATATATATATATATATATATATTCAAACACTTTGCTACAGTCTGTTTCTTGATGTATATATATTTAATATATGTATATTAATCACTTTACCTCAAGATATTTTCTCCTTATTTGGAACATGTTTCGGGTACCATCTTGTACCCATCCTCAGCCTTCCGGATTTTGTGTCTGGTGAAGTACATATGTGTTGGTTGGTTATATTGTGGATTCCTGTTGGCTTCTGGTACTTTAAATTGGTTTAATTGTGTGTGATTGTGGTGTATGTGTTAGTATTTTGTGTATTTTCGATGTTGAGTGCTTTGAAAATTGTGTCATGTTTTGTATTGATTTGTATTTGTTCAAGTATTAGTTTGTTTTGTGTTTTATGTTTGTATATTTGTAAATTTTCCCAAATGTTCATTATGGTGCCTTTGTGTGGTATGTGTTTTATTAGTGTCATGTTGGTTATGTTTGGGAATTCATGTCCAGTGTTTATTGCATGCGTGGCTAAATTAGACTTGTATATTTCTGGTTTCTTGTATGCGTTTAGGTGTTCAAAATAACGTTTTTTCAGTTGTTTTTTTGTTTGTCCTATGTAACATTTATTGCAATCTTGCAATCTTAGCATTCAATTTTGTATATAACATTGGTTGTTGTATTATATTTGTTCTGTGGGTTATTTAGTTTTTGTAGATTAGTTTTGTTAGTTTTGTATGCTATTTTAATGTCTGTGTTCTTAAACAGTTTTGTTAGCTTTGTCATTTTATTATTTATGTATATGAATGTGGGCCATTTTTATTGTATTTATTATTTTTGTTTTGTTCATTTTGATTAATTCTTAATTGTTCAGTTTTTATTTTATATTTGATTTTATTTTCTATTTTGTTTACAGTGTTTTTATTATATCCATTTTCACAAACAATTTGGTATATTATATTTATTTCTTTGTCTGTTTCTTGTTTGTTTACAGGCATTTTGTACATTCTGTTAAATAGTGAATAGAATGCTGCCATTTTATGTTGTGGTGGGTGGTCAGAAAGGTTAGGTACAATGATGTTAGTGGACGTTGGTTTTCTGTATATTGCATATTGTAGGTGGTTATTGTATCTTGTGATGGATATGTCTAAATAGTTGATTTTGTTGTGATTTCTTCTGTGAATTGTATTTTTGGATGTATGTTATTGATTTGTTTTAATATGTTATCTGCATTTGTATTTTTGTTACTTGATATATATAGCCCATCATCTACATATCTTATTCAAATGCCATTTGGATCATAGGATTTTATAATATTTTGTATTTTGGTGTCTATATGTTGTAAGAATATTTCTGCTATTATGCTAGATAATGGAGATCCCATTGCCAATCCTTCTTGTTGTTGATAAATTTTGCTATTGAATTCAAAGTAATTTTGTTTTAGTATTAGTTTGAGGTTATTTTTTATTTCAGTTATATATTGTGTGTCTTCATTTTGTTCTTTAAGTTTGTTTATTATTATGTCTATTGTTTCATCAATTGGAATGTTGGTGTACATATTTGTGATGTCATACGTATGATGTGAAATACGTGTTTTCATCTATATTTATTACTTTTAGTTTGTCTATTAATTCGTACGTATTTTTTATGTTGTGATAATTATTTGCTAGATGGTTATTTTTTAGTTTCTGTGCTATTATTTTTGCTATTTTGTATGTAGGTGCCTTTTTGAAGTTGATTAATGATCGTATTGGGTTGTTTAATTTGTGTATTTTTATTAGGCTATTCATTTTAGGTGGTTCTGGATTATTATTTTTATATATGTCTGTATTTTTATTGTTGACAATGTTTTTTGCTGTTTTTATTAGTTTTATTGTTTGTTTAAGATATGTTTCTGTTGGGTCTTTATTTAATTGTATGCAATCATTATTGTTGATGAAGTCTTCAGTTTTTCTGATGTAGTCTGTTTTGTCAATAATTACTGTTGCCTGGTTTTTGTCTGCTATTGTTACGATTAAATTGTTGGTATTTACTTTATTTTTAATTTCTTTTATTACCTGAACAAATACAAATCAATACAAAACATGACACAATTTTCAAAGCACTCAACATCGAAAATACACAAAATACTAACACATACACCACAATCACACACAATAAAACCAATTTAAAGTACTAGAATCCAACAGGAATCCACAATAATAACCAACCAACACATATGTACTTCACCAGACACAAAATCCGGAAGGCTGAGGATGGGTACAAGATGGTACGCGAAACATGTTCCAAATAAGGAGAAAATATCTTGAGGTAAAGTGATTATATATATATTAAATATATATATATATATAATTTGAGTGTTAATGTGTGTATACACTGTGTCAGGCATTTTCTTTACCATCCTTGGAGCAAATTTTTATATATATATATATATATATATATATATAAATTCGTTCGCTGAGAAAGTCGTTATATATATATATAATAATAATAATAATAATAAAATATATATATATACTTTCTCAACGAACTTGCAGTGATTTTATTCTTCGAGAGCTGGCAAGAAATGTGCTGTAGACGCAAGGTGGTTAAAACGGCTCAGACCAAACATAATTTTTGATATTATTTTAGATTAGACTAAGCGAGGTATGCTGATTTTTTACGTTTATTTATGAGTCTGTTAATACTAGGTTGATCAAATATAAACGAGACCTTTTGAGAAACTTTTTATTGGATTAATATATGTGAAAACAAATACAAAACTATTTTTCTACATAGCTTCCACTATTGTCTACACATTTTTTTCATCGCACTGGCAGTTTTTTTATTCCTCCTTCATAAAAATTTGTTGGACGTGTTAGTAGCCAAACGCGCACGAAGTCTTGCACCTCTTTTTCGCTGGAAAATGTTTTCCCGTCCAAGTCTTTTTTGAGGGGTCCAAACAAATGATAGATACATGGCGACAAGTCTGGACTGTGGGGGGTTGATCCAAAACTGTCCAGTGCAGTTCTTCCAATTTTGCTTGCGTAGCAGCAGCAGTGTGGGGCCTGGCGTTATCGTGAAGAATCAAGACGCTGCGGATCGGAATCTTGCGCCTTTTACCTATAGGCCTCCCTAACCTTACCCAAGAGTTCAGAGTAGTATGCAGCATTTATTGTTCCTTGTTCAAGTAGAAAATCGACATACACAACGCCTTTAGCATCCTAAAAGACGGTCATGAGAACCTTGCCAGCAGACAAACGTGTTTTTGCCTTCACTGGAGTTGCTTCACCTTTTGCACGCCACTCTATACTCGACCTCTTGGTTTCAGGAGTATAGTGGAGCCTTCGAACGTGTATCATTGCCGAACTGTGCACGCAATCTCCACAAAATTTCAGCTGGTTTATTAACACCTTCATACACTAAAAACTTAATTATTACATGCTGCGCAACGGACACATGCACATCCTGTTCACTTACTGTGACAACAATGAAACAAACGACTTTTCAAATAACCGTATAGCGCTGCGCATGTCTAGGCACTGCTACCAACGCTTACTGTTGCCAAAATCAATGAGCGTTAAAATATCTCGTGCCAATTTCAAAAGTCTCGTTTATATTTGATCGACCCTCGTATCGTACATAACAATAAGCATAATTGTTAACAGAATACATGGCATGAAGAGAACTAGTCCAATGACGAGGTGTCTGTATGAGTACTTAAAAGTAATATATTATCTACAATGTATTTAGATATAGTTATATAAACACATGTAATAAATACTTTTTAAGTAAATAAATACATGTAAATACATATACGTCTTGTCTCGACACCCACAATCACTTCTTTTGTCGTTACTCGTTACTCTTATTTATACTTCCTCTGCTAGTTCTTCTTCCATTTCCGCTTGCAGTAGGAAGAGTTCCTCTTGAACACACCTGTTGACTTCTTTTTCAGCCCATGCCACTTGCTTGATCGAATGGTTGGTAGACCCTATCATTTTAGCCATGCAAACCTTTATCTTCTCTTGGCCAACCCTCAGGACATTCTCTCTTAAGTCGACAACGAATCCGTAGGCATTCATTATGTCCGTGACAGGAATCACTTCATCGACAATGTCTGCAATGAGTATTTGGTGGCTAAACTCGAGAAGATCCAGGTGTACACGTACGTCTACCTTTCCTAATACTTTGACGGGGCTTCCAGTCACAGTCTGTATTGTACAAGAGGTAATTAGAAGCTGGCGGTTGCCAACTAAGTCAGGGCGCACAATGGACACTGTTATGCCCGTGTCAACTGTAAATGCTGTTGGTTTACCTTCCGCAAATCCATTAACGATCAAGTTTCCACTGGTCTTATGTAGCGTGGAAACTGTGTGCTGTTCTGGGGCTTACTTCTCCAATTGGTGCGATCACTCTCTTCCCTTGGTATTTTCTTCTCCCGACAGTCTACCTGTAGATTACCACGTTTCCCATAATTGTAACACTTCGGTCTTCTGTCTTTTTCCCATCGTTCAAATTGTTGCGGCACTCTTGAACTTTTGAATTGTTTGTCCGACAACATTGTTTTTCTGCCCCCATCGTAACGGCAATGTGATACAGTGTGGTGGCATACTTGTTTACAAGTATTTACAAATGTATTTACACTGTTAAAGTGTAAGTAAGTCCAACGGAAATGTTAATTGTATTCTTCTTGTCTGCAGGCTGTTGTCATGGCTACAGGATTTATGTGCTCTTCATGCCGTTTCATATTTCTTTCGCTGACTGTCTAGATCGCTATAGATGTCTTTGTTGCTGAATAACTATGGTGCGTTGGTTACGGCACGCAACACCTTGGCCTGAAACCATACCATTATAGTGATGTTGGATTTGGAAGCAGTTCCCCAAAAGCTGTAAGCCGTATGTCCTCACAAGCTTGAAGACTATATTGTAAACTAACAGTATTTTGCATTTACAGCAAAGATTGCCTACCCAGGAGACAATAATGCTTGCAAAACTTGGTGTCCAGTTGTTTTCTCTTCGTCCAAATGTGGTTGCGCCATGTAACTTATGTCATTTTCCCAAGTATTTTACAGAGTCGCCTACCGGGATGGCTGTGTTTGTGTCACAGTTTGTATTGTCCCGTGGCATTTCACGAGGGTGGTTTGTGCTGACTAGTTTCATTTAATTGTATTCTCCACTTCTTTGCCAATTTTTCAACCTCGTGTAGCGAACTCTGTAGTAAAATGTTTGCTTCCACTGGGTCTTTGTTTACAGCAAGGATCGAAGTAGCCTATCTTATCATCAGCGTACGTTGCGGTGATCACATGAAGCTAACTGGCATATCTTCTGTATAAATGAGATACAGAATGGGACACAGGACACTTCCTTACGGAACTCCTGGGCTTACTGGAAACAATCTGGTAGTTACGTTTTCATGCTGTCTTTTTTCTAAATATGGATGGTAAACATGGATTCAAACGAGTTTATAGAGTAACCGTTGATGCCAAACTTTAAAGAGTGCTCACTGGAGCAGCTTCCTCTTCACATGTTTTGTATTTTCTTTGCTTTCATTAATAAGTTTTGTTTTAATGTTACCACATTTAAGAGATTACAAAAAATAAAGTAAAGCTTACAAAAAATTCTAAGCGACTGCAATACATTATGTATTACATTGTCATCATCATCATCATTTTCAAGGATTAAACCAAGAATGGTTTGTTCTGGTCTCAAATAGGCAAAGATTAGAGCTGGTTCAATCCAGCGCTTCCTCGGACGTCCCACACCTCTCCGTCCCTTCGGCTTATAGTTACATATTTGTTTGGGGATGCGGCAGTCATCCATTCGGCAAAGATGTTCCCACCAATTCACCCGATACTGGGCGATCCTGTCGAGTATACTCATAATATTCAGTTCCTGCAGTATATCTGTGTTTCTTCTATGGTCATGGAGAGTGTACCCTGCCACGTGCCTGAGAAATCTCATTTCAGCCGCTTGGATTATACATTGTAATACAATAATCACACGCCGGTGTATATTCTCATAAAATAACAAGAAATTAGGTCTTAGGTCTTAGATTACTTAAGTAGGCGTGGAGTCTAAGGTTTGGTGGTCATTCACCAGTGCCAATCGTAATATTATGCTAGATGTGTTGTTTAGAACGTGTGCATTAACATCGGAAGCAATTATATAAGAAGAGTTCTTGACGTTTATGGACGAACGGATGTGCAGGTCATAAACACACCGTACTTGACTTTATTAAAATTTATTTTACTGAGCTGCAGTTCGTGGAATTCGTACGCCATTCTGTCTAAATATACGCAGCTGCGTGCTCTGAAGATTTAATGTCCCACACACATTTTTACTTTTGCTGTACGTCCATTATTGCAAACGTCGACTGAATCTTAACTAGGATTAAACCTAAAAAAGTTTATTGCTAAAACTGCACGGCGAGACATTGTTAAAACCTTCTCACAAAGTCCTCCCTTCCTGCCAGAATTCTTGTGATTTAGAAATGTTTAAATCTCACGACTTTCCAAAAGCTTATTCGTAACTTGTTCCCACTTCTCGGATTCTTGATACAAGGATGATTTTGCCGCTTCATATATACAGAACCATTGTATTTGTACTCACTGGGACGTGAGATATCGGGTTTTCCTCTCTCTCTTGTTTGTAAACTAACCCTTCATTTTCAAACTTCACAGAAAAACATATTACGCTTTCTTATTGATAAGTATATGTTAAACAAAAACGTAATGAAAGCTTCAAAATGCCATACAGAACGATTTAAATATATTGTAACGTCGTAAAGAATTCAGGATACCAACACACTCAATTAAATTAATCCAAGAATCTCTCTCGAAAGTAGAATGTAAAGTTAAAGTGCAGAAAACCGTGCCACGTTCATTCACAACTCGACTCCGACAACTCCGACTCGACTCGACTCCAACTGGACTCCGACAAGGAGATAGTCTGTCATGCTTGTTATTTAATCTAGCACTATTAACAAACTACTATTAAACCCAACCCTTCAAAACACTTAAATAGCCACAAAAAATATAGAGGCAGTAAAAGAGTTCATATATCTTGGCTCCCAGATAAACAGCACCAACGACATCAACACTGAAATAAGAAGAAAAATATATCTCGCAAATAAAACATATTATAGATTAAAAAAGCACCTGGCATCTAGCTTCATCTCAAGAAGCACGAAATGCAAAATCTAAAAAACACTTATCAGGCCAGTACTGACAAATGGAATGTGGCGCAAGCGCTATAATTATGAACTATGCCATCTTTACAAATAGCCGGACATTGTCAGGATAATCAAAATACACATGCTAAGATGGGTTGGACACATAGAGAGAATGGACGAAGGACAGGCTACGAAACATATTTTGTACCAGAAACCAATGGGTAGTAGATAAAGGGGAAGACCCCGAAGTAGATTCAAAGACCAAATAGAGGAGGTCCCCTTCAACGTAGTGGTAGGAACTACGTCATTTTTTATCCACTTTTACACCATTAGATGTTTTCGACGTAAATTCTGTTTAGTTTTTACGGTCTTCGTAAAAATATACTATCCCAAATTAAACCCCTTTGGAAAAAAGGAAGAGAGGGGAATCAGTGATATCGGTTTATGGGTTTAAATCCGGTCAGGGATGAAAGCTACCTACTGGTCATAGGGATGTGTGAATGAGTCTTGAAATTCATATAGGCCTATGTAGGTGTTATCTGTGTCGGTGGTTCGGGACGAGTGAATGAGTCTTGGGATTTATATAGGCCTATGTAGGTGTTATCTGTGTTAGGATTTACATAGGCGTGTAAAATAAATTCTTAAAAGGTTTCATTTGTAGCATGTGCCTGATCCCTGAGGTAATCGGATAGAAGCTACATAGAGGCTTTTGAGATGTGGCACTAGAGGAATACCGTGGACATAACTATTGCGGTAAGGTTGATCACTGCTACTCCATACACCACTCTGATGCGGTGCGTAGTGGATGGGAAACGCCCAAGCACGAGTATATGGATAAGATAAAAGGAGGTACAAGATACATAGTGATTAAGAGACGACCTTCGGAAAGGAAGAAATTAAAAGCCCACCATCCTCTGAATTGAGTAGAAGAAGAAGAAGAAGAAGAAGAAGAAGAAGAAGAAGAAGAAGAAGAAGAAGAAGAAGAAGAAGAAGAAGAAGAAGAAGAACAGAGATTTCACGAACCAACAGTGGCCAAACTTTGTGCCTGTTCGAAAGGGAAGAAATCAGATGCCCACCAATCTCTAAATTGAGGAGAAGATGAAGATATTACAACAAACCAGCGGTGGCCAAACTTTGCGCGTGTTCGGAAGCGAAGAAACTGCAATCGGACCAACCTCTGGATTGAGAAGAAGAAGAAGAAGAAGAAGAAGAAGAAGAAGAAGAAGAAGAAGAAGAAGAAGAAGAAGAAGAAGAAGAAGAAGAAGAAGAAGAAGAAGAAGAAGAGTTTGTGGGAAGGGGAGGGAGGGAGATAGTGCATACACCAAGTATCACTGTGTTAAACGGAATAACTTACAGATAGTCTGTCGTTGAGGAAGCACGTGAAATTGTGGAGAGAATACGGATACGGAAGGGTTTCACGTATTTTGGCTCCACGAGAAAACCAAAGGAGCACAATGCAATCGGAAAAGCGAACATAGTAATAACAATAACAATTCGCATCTGTTATTATCTAACAATTTGCACCTGTCTAAATATCTAAAACTAGTTGCAGTATAAAATTGTACGTTAATTTCATTATTGTTAATGTGTTATTTTTCCTGTGAAGGGTTTGTGAGGATCGGTCAAGAAATATAACACAAATTTTAAATTATTTGTGTTGACGTTTCGACAATGTTTATTGTCATCATCAGGAAAAAGAAATGTCAAACACAACAGAACAATTATTTGAGTGAACGTGTTCGTGTATGTGAGTGTGTGTGCGTGTATGGGTGCTCGCGAGTGTTACAGAAATTAAGTTCTGTGATAGTATAATTTTCTCGTTGCCGTTAAAGAAAACATTTGATGGTGTAAAACAAACTGTCTCAACTCCTTCACATACACAAGGGATACACATACGCGCGCACACACAATCATATACACAAACACGTTCACTCAAATAATTGTTCTGTTGTGTTTGACATTTCTTTTGTAATCATACACAGGTCCTGATGATGACAATAAACATTGTCGAAACGTCGACACAAATAATTTAAAATTTGTGTTATATTTTTTGACCGATCCTCACAAACCCTTCACCGGAAAATTCATTGATTGACGGTTACTACGAATTTAAGGAGTTAATGTCTTAATTATCAGAAAGTGTCCCCACAAGATGTGTGTATGTGTGTGCGGGGGGGTATGTGTGTGATATCGAGTGAACTTCCACGAAACGTATTGCCTAAACCTACTTCCTGTAGGTTTAGGCTTACATTAAATCGGTTTGTACGTGCTGTCCCACAGGTGTGGAAACAGTGAACAAAAACCGTACATTAAAATATTTACATACACCACCTGATGTATGGATGTTTGTGTTTACACAAAAGCGAAGTTGCCCAAGTTCAAACTTATGTGCGGGACCATTAAGCGAACTCTTAAGTCAGCAAGTAAAGGAACACGCCTAAAATTCTACAAGGTGATGGCTCTTCCCATACTTCTTTATGGGTCTGAGAATTGGACTTTAACGAAAGGCCAGGCCAGTCGCATCCAAGAAGCTGAAATAAGAGATTTCTCAGCCACGTAGCAGGGTATACTCTCCATGATCATAGAACAAACACAGATGTACGGCAGGAACTGAATATTATGAGTGTACTCGACAGGAACGCCCAGTATCAGCTGAATTGGTGGGAGCATCTTTGCCGAATGAATGACTGTCGCGTTGAGAAAATAACTATGGAACATTAAGCCGAGGGGATGGAAATTATACCAAGTTTTATTATAATTTTCACAATACAGTGTATCTGGTTCATTCAGAAGAGTGTTCATATCTTGGTTGGTTCTTTTCCTCCATTCACCTCCCACGCATATTGGACCAAAAATGCTGCGGAGGATTTTGCGTTCATGAACCAGCAGGCTTGACTCAGACTTTCTAGAAATGGTTCAGGTCTCAGAACCATAGGTGAGAACTGGGCGGATCAGTGTTTTATACAGAAACAGCTTGATGTTCCTGGCAATTGTTCTGCTAGCTCTGGAACAGGGGTGTGAGACGAAAGAACCACCTATTAGCTGAGGTGATTTTTCGCTTTATCTCTTCTGTTGTTTCCCCATCCGAGTGAACTTGGCATCCTAAATAAACAAAGTTGTTGACTTTTACGAAGGAATAGATGCCAATTTGGATGCGCTCTCCTTCTCTAGCTTCCTGTCCTGTGACCATGTATTTTTTTTTTAAATAGTGTTTAGTGTATTAAATAATGAACTTTGATAGTTACATAAACATGTTTTTTGGTATCCAAGTCGCGTAAATGTTAATAATTAAAAATTACCTTAATAAACGTCTTGCGCCTTCTCCTTGCTTTGTCCTGACGCGTTTCAAAACCTAAGGTTTCATCTTCAGAGGATAATCACTCTTTTATGAACTGGACCTCCATACAGTGCGCACTGTGCAATGTGAAAAGTTTGTAGTGTAAATTATGTGTATGTGTGTCATTGTGTCATTAATTTTTAACGTTTGATGACGGAAGAGTGATTATCCTTTGAAGATGAAACCTTAGGTTTTGAATCGAGTCAGGACAAAATAAGGAGAAGTCGCAAGACTTTTATTAAGGTAATTTTTAATTATTGATAGTTACTATACAGTTTGTAACCTCTTCATTTGTATATACAAAAAGGACATAAAAATTAAACAAAATTAAAAAACAAAAAACATAAACAACGTGTTATAATTTGCTAACGATAAGATAACAGTACTTACGGTAAATAAATTACGTGAGATTTGATGTTATGTATTAATAAATTATTCGTTTGTGACTCGTTGATTTTCCTGCAGCTCTCCCGTGTAATATCTTCAAATAAACACATTCATTACAAGTAGGTTTATTTCCACCTGGCGTACGTTTCACAGAAGTTATTCTGTATCTTCAAAGGTTTTTTTAAATCGTAATTGAATATTTTGCTTACAATACAGCTAATGGATAATCGAAATAACTTCGATTCTATTATCGATTGTTTTAATGTTTACGTAGTATCTATTTATTATATATATTTAATGTTTATTTTATTATTCTAATAAATGTATGATTTTAAATAAATCAGCTTGTTTTGTTTTTATTTGTATTTGTTCTTTAATTAGTAGATTATTATTATTGTGTTTGTAAATATTAAGATTTTCCCAGATATTCATTTTGTTACCTTTTTGTACGTTTTTAATTAATTTGACATTTTGAATGTCCGTAAATTTATGTTTATTGTTTAAAAAGTGTGTGGCTAAATTAGATTTTAAATATTAGGTTTTAGAAACGCATTGCGATGTTGAATATATCTCTCGGACAGTTTATTCTTCGTCTGGCACACGTATTAATATACGTATTTAAGTCGAAATAGTGAGCATAGGGAGCTGCCTAGTTAGTGGTGACGTCCACATCTTCCCTTATAGTCATCCCACCCTTCTTGCAAAATGTCTAATGTACTGATGTGAAGAGATGAGTTCTACCTATCCGGGAACACGAACACTTATATGTATACACATACACATTTATACCTATCGTAGTAAAAGACTCACTGTTTCTTCACGCCCAGTAACTTATTAAAGGTATTACTGTTCTGTCAACGTCTTTACCGTCACAATATCTGACAATGAAGCCAACACACTCTGCCGCAAATATTTAAACAAAAATTATTATCATTCCGGCTGTACAATGTTTACACATTTTCCGGGACCAAAGATTACAGAATTGATAGAACTCTCATCTTCCACTGCTGCTTGTCCATCCAAAGATCTTCAATTTCTCGTTCCCTCAATATAGGGTATGTTTGGGTAAGATGCCGTGTCACGTGGTTAGTAAGGTTTGAGTCGTAGTGGGGGATTGTTTGTCAGTGTGGCTTTAGTTCTTATGCTGATGTGTACACCATTTGATTTTCTGCTCGTATAACTAACTTTTACAGTTAATTTTGTGGCCTATTTTCATGCATATTGAACTAAAAAGTGTAGATTATTTTACATATGTCGACACAACGATTTTAATATTATCGGTAATGAAAATACTCAACTAGGTCTAGAAAGTTTGGTCAAATTACTATATGTTAGAGACGAAAAGACGCGTGGTAGCCATGACTAACCTTACTTATTGCGCCCGGCGTCTTGTCCAACAAAGCGGGGTAATATGCCGTGTTAGATTCGGGGTAAGATGCCGTGATTTTTTTCTGTTGGGGTAAAATGCCGTTATTTATTCTGTCGGGGTAACATGCCTGTTCTCGTGTATTTTGGCTGCATTATTTCTATAAATTAATAAAATGGGTTTAATTGCAGGAAAATGCCTCGTAAATACGAAAGAAAATCTAACAAAGGAGAATGTACAGAGCAAGATATAAAAGCTGCCTTTATTGCCGTACAAAACGAGGGATTGTCTATATATGGGGCAAGTAAACAGTTCAAAATTCCAGAGCGGACACTAAGGAGAAGGCTACAGGAAAACGACGACACAAATCTAGCCGTGGGACCTAAAAGCGTTCTTGGTCCGGATTTTGAAAGAAAGCTCCTGTCTCACATAAAGAAATTACAAGCTGCTGCTTTTTCTCCGACTGTAACACAACTCAGAATTCTTGCTTATAAAATTACTGAGCGTTATAGTTTAAAGTATAATTTCAATCAAGATAAAAAAATGGCAGGCTGCGATTGGTTTTATAAATTTTTAAAACGGAATCCAGACATTGTTGTTAGGAAGTCTGAAGGTCTGTTGTTGGCTAGAGCCCAAGGGTTAACTACAGAAAATGCTAAAAATTACTTTAACTTACTGAAATCGGTTCTTATAAAGCACACTTGAATGGATAAGCCATCTAATATTTATAATGTTGATGAGACCGGATTGCCATTGTTGAACAACAAGCCAGGATTTGTTCTCGCTGAAAAAGGAAGTAGGGATGTACACCCTCGTAAGCTTACTTCAGGCGAAAAAGGAGAATCTATAACTGCAATAGTCTGTTCCAACGCAGAAGGCAACTTTCTTCCTCCGGTTTGATTTTCAAAGGGAGTAATAAGAAAACGGAATGGGAAGACCAAATGCCACCAGGTCGTGAATTGTAATGTCACAAAATTCAGGGTATGTGAAAACTGATATTTTTTCAGAATGGTTGGAAAATCATTTTATTCCGCGGAAAGCAGAAGCTAAAGTGTTGTTGATTCTATATGGCCATACATCACATACGAGTGTAACTAAATTGTTAGTGCTGGCTGCTGATCATGACATTGAGCTCTTGTGCTTAACAACCCACTCAACCCATTACTTGCAGACTTTGTAAAGCATCACTAGTTCCAGGCATGTCAGAACTGGATAGACACCCACTCGTTTCCAGAAAAGTCAAGAAAACTGGGACGGGCTCAAGTAGAGGAATTGTTGAACTCGGCATGGAGGGAGTCTGCTAATTCTCAGAACGCGATTTCTTGCTTTCAGGCAACGGGGATTTACCCATTTGACCCGTCTGTTATTCCTGATCGGGCTTTCATCGGACCACAGCCATCCCAGCACCATAACCAGTGTTTCATTAACTCTACTTACTTTTCAGTAACAAGATGATACCCCTACACGCATATCTCCAATTCCAACTCCTGGAAAGCGTAAATCAAGTGCAAGGAGACAACACGCACAAATTTTGAGGTCTCCAGAAGTTATTGCTGCAAAAAGATTAAAATTTGAAATGAAGAAGAAGAAGAAGAAGAAGAAGAAGAAGAAGAAGAAGAAGAAGAAGAAGAAGAAGAAGAAGAAGAAGAAGAAGAAGAAGAAGAAGAAGAAGAAGAAGAAGAAGAAGAAGAAGAAGAAGAAGAAGAAGAAGAAGAAGAAGAAGAAGAAGAAGAAGAAGAAGAAGAAGAAGAAGAAGAAGAAGAAGAAGAAGAAGAAGAAGAAGAAGAAGAAGAAAGAACCTGTCTCAAAACCCAAATGCAATAAACTGAAAAAAAAACATTAGAAAAGACTGAAAAATGAGGGGGCAGGATGGAGGAAGACATTACCATACGAGCCAGAAGTAATACTAGGAAATACAACAATCGCTCAAATAACGTGTTATCGTACACTTCATCAGAAGATGATAATGAGGACTGATGTACCATACCAGGAATCGGATGAAGTGACGACCTACGTGGAATGGTAAATGAAAACGAATGTTCTGAATGCTTAGAAGGGTGTGGAAAGACGAAAGAGAGTTGTGATTGGATTAAGTGTGTGTTGTGTTCTAGATGGCTACACGAGAATTGGTACTGCCTGTGGTAGAGCCGAAATCCTTTGCAAGAGGACACAAGAACAGTCGATGAAAGCACGAACATTTTACTTGCTTGGTTTTTATATACGTTATCTTACATAATTTTACTTTTAAAACCTAAGGCAGTCTACTACTACAAGTAAGTTACTTTATTATTATTATTATTATTATTTATTTTGTTTTAATTATTAAAAATTAAAATTATTCCAAGAACAACCATAACTTGACAAGTTCAATTTGGTTTCCATTAATACAAGAGTGTACTACTTATACCACTAATGGACATTTTTTTAATGTATTTTTGTGTAATATATCTGAATTTATCTTAAGTTCTATTTAATAATTATGTGTTCTAATATTTGACATTGAAATACTTGATTTTACAGAAAAATAATATCTTTGTTGTTTTTAGTCATTATGCATCTTTTTATTATTAAAACCCCACCAGCCATCTTACCCCAAAATGGTTTACGTTATGTAGATGCATAGAGTAAATTATTTACATATAATAGAAGTGTAAGAAATTGCACTTCATTGCTGTAATGGTAAAAAAATTCAGTGATAATTTTTTTTACGTCATTGGTAATTAGAAAAGAAATCACGGCATCTTCCCCCAATCTACCGTAGTCTGAATTTCTTTTATCCAGTTGATAAGTGGTCTTCATCTTTTCCTTCTTCCTGGTGAAGTCCATTCCATAACTCTCCTTGGCATTCTTTCCTCTGCCATTTTTTCGTGTGTCCATACCATTGTAATCTTTTGTTTAGATAAAAATCAGCAATTGAATTTTTCACATTCATTCTGTCCTTAATAACTTCATTTCTAATTTTCTCACGTCTGGATACTCTTGCCGACCGTCTCCAAGAGTCATATCTGCTGTCATTAGTATTGTTCTTATGTGTTTATTCACTGTAGAAATGTATATAAGGACATATGTTTCCACACCATTCCCCTTATCTTTGTTTCAGACAATATAACTATATAGAGGTTTCTACTTTCGAATTCCTTAATAACTTCCACTAATTGTGTCCTTAAACCTTGTATATTCCATACTCCAATTCTCATAGTCCGCTTTTGTCGTTTACCTTTATTGAATCCATCCGGCTGCAATCTATTTGGTTTTTTAACATTTTCTATTTTCCAATGAATGGGGAATTAGCCCATTGCATTAACCCCCAACCTGGAGGACCAGGCAATTTTTAATTAAGGTTTACTTCCTTTAGCCTTTGATAAACCAACATCCAAATTCAAGGCAGCAGCTGCTAGTTTTGGTCCGCCCCGGGTATTTTATTTCCCCTGTACCCACCATATCTGGTTAACATTCCCCTATCCGCCACCTGGGGAGGCGCCCGATGGGAGACTAGCAACTCCACACGGGTTTAAACAAAACATGCCTTCGTAATTTGTAACCTATCCCAGAGGGGACTATCTCAATAAGGCAGTGAATACTTTTATAGGCTTACGTAAGTGGTACACCTTGACCTTTAAAAATGGGTCCCATTTTTAAGGGTCATAATTTCCTATGTTCATAATAATAATAATAACCCATTTGTAAAAGTCATAATGTTACTGTTTTCACAGTAATAATAATGATGATGATGGCGGAGTACCGTATTTGCCCAGACAGCGCTCACGACTTCCCCCGCCCAGGTACTCAATTCCACAGACTCGGTTGATCTGGCGACTGAAAAAAGCACGTTGAATTTTGTTTCCAGGGAATCTAAGCCATGGAGCATCTCATTTTCTTGGACTTTTTAACTTTTTGACGGTATTCCTGCACTCGTTTTCGGTGCGTTTCGGCCCACGTCTAGCCTGTTCTCAGCTGGGGCTTGTGCTCCAGTTTTCTTCTTAACAGGGTCACGTCTTCAAGAGCGATCTCTGCTTCCTGCGGTTTCATACTTAGGAAGTAGCCAAAGACCGGTTGGTCAATCTCCATCGGTTCAATCGTGTCACGCGATCATTCTTGTCAAAATTGTGTCCGTTATCTTTTCCACATGTGTGTACTCACCTTTTACCCAAGGATGTTTCTATCTTTGGCTTCTAATTTCTTGGTGTATTCATCGCCAGGCATTCCGGTGCAGTTGTGAAAACCTCTGGTAAACTTGTATGTCATTTCCGTCTTGTTGATCCTTGGTTCGAGAGCTTCTTTCTTAGACTTGTGTTCTGTCCACTAGATATTTAAACATTTCTGCCGATTTGATTTTTACCTGTCCCACGTCTAATCATCTAGGACCTGGCTTGATGTTCGTTATAAACATCTGGAGGCCTGTCTTTGCCGCTTGCGTCTTGAGTTGCGAAGGCTAGACTGTCGGTTATCTACAACCCACTCGCGCGTTTCTTCTTTCTAACAGTTTAAGAGTAGAGGCAAATAATCCTCCTCACACACACACACATCTAAACATAATAAAAAAATTATATCTGTTTTCTTACAAGATATTATTTTTTATTTTTTATATATATTAACACTGTGTCAACTGACATCTTCAGAACATTTAGCCTATATAAATTTTATATCGTCTCCAGAATTTGCAACAATACATATATTTGCATATTTACCCAGGGCGGTATGTTTGTAAATATTTAGCATTTAGCATAGAAAAATATATGATGAACAGTTTTAACAATATTATGCAGGATAAGAATTGTCAGAAAGCGTATACCTGCCCCCGCGAGTGAATACAGCGCTTGTGTGTTTGTGTGTGTGAACGCAAGCTAGGACAGGCAAGAGTCTACGATAGGGTGATACGTACGAATTCTCTTTAATCAGATTTTAACCGGATAAAAATAAAACTAATTAATACGTTTTAAACCTGTGAACAAAAACTTACCCCAATTATAAAAACACCTTTATATTAATGAAATTTTAACGAATATAGTGATGTAAAAGTATTGCAGAAATTTGTAATAATAAAGACGCCAGGTAATTTAATGTTAATTACTAGTGTAATTAAATAATAATTAATAAGTGTGTTATATGTGAGTGACCAGGAAAAAATTACGCAAACGATGATATCGCTTGAGCTACGAGTATTTTTATGAAATCGCGAAAATGAACCAAAAAGTGATTTGTAATTAAAAGGACGCTTTTCACGAAATGACAATATCTAACAGGTCGAAAACAGTCCTGAACTTGTCAGATTGCCGTCCAGTATAAACACCACCGGCAATTTTGGGGCGGTCTCAGAGACTCAAGATATCTTCGCACGTCACGCTGCTGGTCTGCCGACCGATCGACATCTTTACCACACACACCAAGACTTATCGAGGAACTCTGGACCATCACAAACAACAACCCGTAGAGACAGAGAAGACAGCATCGACATAACCGTCATCATCAAATTCTCAGGATTCAGGACACACAAACAAACGCGCGCGCGCGCAACGGTAACGTCGGCAGTACGCAGGTGATGAATAAACGATTATATTTTTGTTTGTGAAAATAACTCTAAAAAATAAACTTATATAGGAACAGTAAAGACTTAAAGTTTAAATTTAAATGGTAGGTAAGACAATAATTTAATTTCACAAAAAAATTTAAAAATACTAATCTTCTGTTATATGTTAAAATTTGGGTGTGTCAATAGAAATAAATAATAGGTTGGAAGTAAATGTTATATTTTTTATTTTGTTTATAGCAACATTCAATTTTATTCTTGAGATTGAATATTATTTTTGTTTTTAAAAGAGTTGCGATTATTTAAAATTTGAGTCAAAGTCAGACACACCGAAATAAAAAGATTTACATAATTTGTTTAACATGTCTGTTTAGCTAGTAAGATTATATGGTTGTTTAGTTTATATGTCATGAACAGCATAGAAGGTTACATTGTATTTGTGTAAACTTATAAAAGAAAATATTTTTATTTATCTAAGATTCGAATTTTTTTATATTTGCATATTTTCTGTAATATAAATCATAGAATGATTATTTTGAAACGGTTTTAATTAAATATTTCATGTCAACAACATCTCACTCCTCTTTGAAAATGATTTAATTATTAATTAATATTGATTAAGTGTCTGTGAATGAAGAAGATGAACTATCAAAACAAATTTAATTATTGTCCAACTACATATACTTGACGCAACGAGAATAAAAAAAAATCCTGCGACCTGACCGGTGTAATACACTTCATAGTTGCGTTGAGTAAATGGTAATGTATTTGTGTAATTTTCGTTATAATACTTGCAACGTTGCAATATATATATATATATATGTGTGTGTGTGTATGTGTATATTCAAATATTTTTTGCTACAGTCTATGAATAAATAAAAAATATATTCATCTAAGAAAAATAAATGTAATTAATTTATTATTAAAAAAAGACTAACGTGGGAAGGTATAAATGTAATTATATATAATTATCATTATATGTTATAGGCCTATGTATGTAATATATATATATATTCTTTTTATATTTATATAATATATAGTTTTCTCACTGAACGTTTCCTTAATTTTTCTTTTAATAAACGCATTAATTTTCGTACTGGCTCTGAATGCATTGTAGCCTACATGCTACGTAGGATAAGAATCAGGATTATTTGTACCTACAATCAGAAATATTTGTTTGTTTCGCTTTATCAAACGCCACCTGACCAGTCGATACACTTACAAGTATTTAAAACCGACATCGCATAATCGATGTAGGATAAGAAATCAGGATTATTTGTTTATTTCGCTTTATCGAACCCTGACCGGTCGATATACACAGGTATCGTACAGTTGGTATTGATTTTTTTATCACTTCGCGCGCTAGGAATGTGACCCGATAATACAACGTAAACAAACGGGCGTGAATCACCCTGGTATTCGCTTGCACGTACGTATCGCGCTGGCTTACCTCAGCTTATCTCATCTTATAGAACAGTAAACGAATTAAACATATTTTATAGCAACAGTTAATTGTTGTTCGTCAGAAAACTACCAACTTTGGCTTACGATTACAGAGACTTCACTGCAACGGGAAATGTGATGTTCGTTTGTAATAAGTTATTAATTAGGTGAAAATTCGTTAAGCACCGTCAGGTGACAGATCGTCACATTCGCTAGGAACCTCTTGTCCAACATATTTACCCTGCGACCGGTCATTTATCATCCCCCTTTGCACCAATTCGGGTTTCTTTATCGCAGGGATCGTATCCCTGACCCGTTTCTGCTTCCAGTTGTCCAAAGAACGTATGGTGCCTTGAAGTCTGGGGTCTCCACCTTAAAGAGGTAGGGATGGAAATTCTCATGTGTAAGGTAGTAGCTGACGTTTCACTAAATGCTGTCTCAGCTTCTTCTCGCGCACACATACCAAATAATTCATTACCTCTCCAAGTGTTGTTTCTTTAATCACTGTATACACACCTCACCTATAAATTTACAATGAAACCTCCGAAGATACAGATTAAATGCGTCCTCTCTTTTTAGCTTTCCTCAAGTTAAGGGTTAACACGATCTCAGTTATCTTGTGACGCGAGGGTCGTCCTCACTGTGGTCTCTCTGTCACTCATTGCCGTCGTCCTTTGGCATATTGACATGGCGGGCTTCCAGTCTTCCCCATGCTTCCGCTGCGTCCAACCTCCTCCCGCACGTCTGCTTTCCTTTCCGCACAGCCGGCGCACGAGATCCGCCATTCTTCTCCCGCCCAGACCACAGAGCCGTACAAGAGGATGGAATGTATGACAGACATAACTAGTTTTGATCTGATAGACTTTGGGGCTCCGATTTTTTGACTTCGGACCCGATAGACTTTGGGTCTCTGCCTTAACAGAAGCGGACTTGATCTGCTGCCAGAAAGTCGGTTTGATGTTCAATCTAACACTCAAATATTTCACTGCCTCTTTTGAGGGTATCATCACTGTAACCCCTCGCACTTCCATAATCGAGAGTACTCTCTTCTTCATCAATGTGACGATCCCAATTATTTCTGATGCTAGGCGTTTCTGTGTGTTCCTCCATCCAGAGACAAACCCGCCTCCTTATTTGGTCAGTTTCCTCCGGGATTCCTCGGCACCTACAGCGATAATGACTGCTGCGATGTGATCCGCATAACCAACTAGAAAGGTACCATCCGACATTTCCATACACGGAATCCCATATCATACCCCTGAGCCATACCTGCTGTGTTCCCTTTCCGGGCGAGGTCCCTCCATGGTTTTGTAAATAAGTTTCCTATCACTGAGGTAACTGAAAGGCGTACAGTACACACATATCGAAGTTATGAATCCATCTTCCTTGAATAAGAATTACCCTGCTGAGTCCTATCGTAAGTGGATTTTCTGACAGGTCGTCCGATGCTAGTCTTATCTCCATTAACCTTTCCAGGAGTTTCCATGATGCAGTGTCCAAATAGAGGTTTTGGAAACCTGACGGGGCCATCATATCAGACTACCTGCCTACTACGTTAACAACCTTCGAAAGGGTCGCCTATTGTTAATTTTCATTTGACCTAAGCAAGTCGTCTATTCGTACATATTTAAGGAAATCTCCAACCAACGTAGTCCCGTCTAGTTTCTTAAAGGCCATTTCATTTAGACGGTGTACAGTGTTCTATCAACATTGTGTTTTCTTGAAGCGTAGAGCATTATAACTACAGTGCGTAATCCAGTGCCAGTGCGTTTTGTTACACCAAAAAAGTGGTAAACTGAACAGCGAGATAGATTTCAACAGTAGGCCTATAGATTCATTGAAAAAGTATATACTAAAGAGAGGCCTTAAAAACTGTGCTGAAGTCTGGAAGCTTATGAAAAAGTCAACTAACTGTGTAAAGTATGGAGGAAACATGCATATTAATTACGGGCAAAATGGAAACTTGATTTACAGATATGGGGCAAAAAACTGTCAAGTGAAAAAACATGTACGGGAGAGTACTATCTTTGGACTTCACGCGTTCTTCCCGTCACCTTGTTATCCATTTTAATTGCATAGATTTTGAAGTATCCTTTTTCTGTCATTGTGAGAGAGAATGGTTTGTCACAACCATCAGCAAGAAAATTAGTATATTCTTTCAGAGGAATTCTTGTTCTGTGGCTGATTGAAAATTCTTGAAAAAATTGGGTTTGTAGGGCACAGTGTCGAAGTTGATGAAAGTGCATTCATGAAAGTGGACTAAGTAAGATTTGTTGGGTGTCAGTGGAACCGAAAAATAATCCGCATCTCTCCATATTATCTTAAGCGGCTAGAGATAGATTCTATACAAGCGGTTAAGAAATTATATGGTAAGTACTTAAACACATTAGTTTTATTTTGTTAGGACAAACAGTAACAGAATAGTTACTGTTCAATCCGAGTATCCTCATTCTATTTTAAAATGCACCTCAAATAATTTCAAGGGGCCATCCTAAATTTTACCTGTTATACCTCCAGTCATTGTATTGTGGAGCACTAAGCGACCCTTTTTAGGTTGAAAATGGGATCGCTTTTACTATTAAAGCAGGCAGTCTGACTAGATGGCCCCGTCAGGTTTCCATAACCCATAAAAGCAGAGGGGCCTGAACGCAGACGGAGTGTAAAGGTTACCCTTATAATTGTTGATTTAGTGCTAAACGTTGTTTCTTCCAAGCATAGCAAAGATTTCTCCTCTCAGTTACTTGTTATAAATATTCAACAGCAGTCGAGGGCGGAATCGAACTATTGTTTTCATCACCTCTACAGGTGCCTTCCAATTCTGCAGGTCCGCGATGAACAAAGGGACCTCCTTATTCATATTCCCTTACCGGACGAGTTTCTGTCTCTCCCAGTCAGAAAGCCTGGCTTGCGCATCACCCTACAATGGATCGTTTCAGCGTCTATTAGTATTTCATCTAGCCCAGTCGTTGTTGGGATTAGTTGGCAGTCAACCTGAGACCTGAGGTGTACGTACTTTATAACTATGTAAGCTGTGTGTTTAAGATAGCTGTTTTCTTAATGGTAAGTTACATAAATGTGTAATGGTGTTATTAACTGCTCCCGAAGGGAAATATTCGCGTGTTAACCTCGCAATTCTATCTTCTACGAAATAGCCCGTTTCTCTATATTTTCTGCCTCCTTCTGCGTGATGTTATAATTGCATAGTATAGATATAGGCCCATCTACTAGGGAACAGGTTTATACTGCTGATCCCTTATCTGGTGTATTACCGGCTATAGCTCTGCCCGTATTCAATTGCATATTCCGTAGGAGTGTTGTGTGATCTTTTATTTCAACACTTTTTGGTTTGTGATTGTGCCAATTATTTAGTATCATTGTTATTTTTTTTTGCACGTGTTGGGCTCGGCAACTAAAGGTCTTAAGCCCTTGCTTTCTCAATTTCAAACGGCACTCAGAAAAAAGGAATCGACTTCCTTTGCCGTAGATGTTGGGTACCGACAACCGGTTAATCTCAGTCGCTGTTACGGCAGAGCACGTCTGTCTTAAGGCAGAGCATTCCTCTTTAATAACTGGTATTATAATTATTGTATTGTTATTGCTGTCGTTCTTCTTCTTCTTCTTCTTCTTCTTCTTCTTCTTCTTCTTCTTCTTCTTCTTCTTCTTCTTCTTCTTCTTCTTCTTCTTCTTCTTCTTCTTCTTCTTCTTCTAATTATTAAAAACTATAACTGAAAATAGCTCCTGATCAATTGTGGAGTACGACAAGCGTGTCCATTATCATCTTCTCTTTTCAATTTATATATTGACGATGTCACACAAAACTGGCAAATGTGTCTTCCAGAACATTATATGATTCGTTACTCTACAATTGACACTTTGTTGCTTGTGGACGATCAGGCTATTTTGTAGGACACTGAAAACAGATTCCAGATGGGTATAGATTTGTTAAATCGATTCTGCAAAGACTCTGGACTGCAAATATCCACACTCAAACCAAGGTGATGGCTTTTCGTGGAACTGACCCCTTACGGGAAAAAATTGTTATAGATGGTACTATCCTGGAACAAGTTAGCAATTTTGAATACCAGGGATACAGTGTGTCTTACAATGCTAGCAACGACGTTGTGAATAAGTTGCATAAGTTCAACCTTATGTGCGGGACCATCAGGCGAACTCTTAAGTCAGCAAGTAAAGGAACACGCCTAAAATTCTACAAAGTGATGGCTCTTCCCACTCTTCTTTATGGGTCTGAGAATTGGACTTTAACGAAAGGCCAGGCCAGTTGCATCCAAGCGGCTGAAATGAGATTTCTCAGGCACGTGGCAGGGTATACTCTCCATGATCATAGAAGAAACACAGATATACGGCAGGAACTGAATATTATGCGTATACTCGACAGGATCGCCCAGTATCGGCTTAATTGGTGGAAACATCTTTGCCAAATGGATGACTACCGCATACCCAAACAACTATGGAACTATAAGCCGAGGTGACGGAGAGGTGTGGGACGTCCGAGGAAGCGCTGGAGTGACCAGCTGTAATCTTTGCCTATTTGAGACCGGAACAAACCATCCTTGGTTTAATCCTTGAAGATAATGATGATTAAAAATTTTATGTTATAATACATAAATTATAATTATATATATATATATTTTCATAATTTTAATTGTATAGGCCTACCTATAACTGTTTTATTTTTATAATTATAATTGGTAAACTTCTTCATACGATACCACAAGACAACCGATGTGTGTGTGTGGGGGGGGGGTGCACGCGCAAAGTGCATATATTGGATATAGCCGTAAGTGTATATACTAATATGTATTAATTATTGTAATTTTTTATAGAGGGGAAAAACGCTTTATGTGCCGTCAGAGGAGGCCGTGTTGCCTCTGGTGTGTGGGGCTCTCACCCACTAAAAACCCCACCTCTAAATTGAGGCATTCATATCCATCCTGGAACCGCTTAACTTATTACTTCAGGGTGTAGCCTTTTGCGCTCTTATCGATCTCCTTCTAGTTGTTCCTCATCTTCTACTGCCCGTTGGGTGCAAGTTGGGCCTGTCTTTTTTTTTGGTAGGACCCGCTGAATAAATTCATTGATGAAGTCCTATTCCGCCTTACCACGAAGCATAAGCGCAACTACGCTCTCAGGCATGAACTACCCGAGCTCCACTTCCAGCACCATCCTCTGTCTTGCGAATCTGCAGTACTTGAAAAACGTGTGCGAGGCATCTTCATGGGGAGAGTCGCCGTATTGGCATCCTGGGCTTTGCACCTTTCCCATTCTATGGAAGTAGACATTAAAATTGCCACACACACACACATACACATCTGGACACTGAGCAACTGGGTCAGATGGTAGTTGACCTCACCGTGTTGGCGGTCGATCCATTCCGTCAAGTTTGGTATGACCCTTTCGGTCCATCTTCCTTTATCTTCTCTATTCCAACGATCTTGCCAGTGCCGGAGAGTGAGTTCCCTGGCTTCATGCTTTGGCTGCATGCTGGCATCCCTTCCAATTTCCTCTCTTTTTTCGAATAAATGCTTCCGCTCTGTTATTGTAATTAATATTAATAATAATTGTAATAATAATAATAATCACCATCATCATCATCATGTACACTACAATTTGAATATAGGCCCAGCCCAGAAATATAACTTTACCAACCCGAACTTGTCGGACACTTAACGTTAATACAAAGGTTTTTGAAAATATATAAACACTCGGTACGTTTCACAGATTTTATTTAACTCTGACAGCTGCTTCGACTTCTTAAGCCATTGTCAAAGAGATGAAATTTAGACATATACTCTATTGTCTCGTATTAAAGGTATATAATATCGTGGTAAAGTTACCCAAGTCTATTTAGGTGAATTTACGGAAAACTGAAATTAAAGGTTTTCAAGTACAATAATAAATCATAAAATTATCAGACCGATTTCCAAGGAAATTTTTATTATTATTATTAGAGTTTTTATTGATTAAATAGGTTTTTAAAAATGAAAAGAAATATAGAAATTAATATAAATAAATAAAATGTGTTTTTTGAAACAATTTTATTACTATTTTGAAACAATTAGGATTACTAACCCCGCGATATGTAAATTGATTTTTTCATTTTTCGAAAAGTGACTTCCTTAGGAGGAGATTCGCGTACACAAAGCCATAATTGACATCCCATTCATGACACGCGTCAATCCGAGGCCGACTGGCGCTGACAAGACGCTTTAAACGACTATTTAAACCATTCAAAACGCAGAAAGAATAAAAAGTCAGAGTCAAGGTTTCGTACGTCCACTTCTTCTCTCCTCTTTATTCCGCCAAATAAACAAACTTATTCAATTGAAAATAGAGATATTTATGTAGAATAACTTTATTCAAAAAAATATTTTTACCATCAATCTATGCACTAACAGGGTCTATTCTGTTCTGTTTAAATAAGAAAAAATGCTGTCATAATGTTCTGTTTTGTAATTCTTTATAATACAAACTAGAGTATAATTATGTTTTAGATATTACTCCTTATGATGGTGTATTAGAGGCGTAATTTTACGAGCGTTTACAAGGAGCGTTTTAGAGAAGTGAAAGTGTGGGCCATAGGATTTGACATATATAAGTGAGAGCGATCTGGAAAATAACCTGCTTGTATTGGACAAAAGACTACACAAGTATGATACTGATATGACAACTAATATGAAAATGCTTCGGGAGAGCACAGCAGTGGGAAGGACGGACGATTTAGCTTAGAGAGTAACATTGGTCAGTTTTATACTATCTCCGCGTTTATTCAACATCTACTCGGAAGGTATTTTTAGAGAAGCTTTAGACGAATGTGATGTGGGAATCTCTCTGAACGGTGAAAGAATAAATAACATACGTTATGCGGATGATACCGTCATATTCGCAGATAGCTTAGAGGGGTTGCAACAACTAATGAATTGAGTGACAGAAAGCAGCCGTATTTATGGTCTAGACATCAATGTTAATAAAACGAGGCTAATGACTGTATCTAAGAACAAGTTCACAGACTGCACCCTTAATATAAACCAAAGGCCAGTTGAACGTGTAAGCAAATTTACATATCTTGGTACTATAGTCAATGAACAATGGATCCACTCTCAAGAAATAAAGAGCAGAATTGAAAAGGCAAGAGCAGTGTACACTAGAATGAACAGTTTATTCAAAAGCCACGATTTAACAATAAACACAAAGATGAGACTTTTACGCTGCTACGTATTCTCAGTCCTCTTCTACGGTGTAGAATCTTGGACTCTGACTGAACCCACAACTAAAAAATTGAAATCTTTCGAAATGTGGCTTTACCGTAGAATACTGAGCATTTCATGGACACCACATATAACTAATGTTGAAGTTCTTAGAAGGATGAAGAAAGAAAGGGAAGTTATTAACACAGTGAAGATAAGAAAGCTTCAGTATCTGGGACATCTCATGAGAAATGAACAGAGATTTTACTTACTGCAGTCCATAGGGAAAAGTACTTGGAAAGAGAGGAGTTGGGCGACCGAGAATCTCATGGCTGAGAAATTTAAGGACCTAGTTTGGCATGAATACAACTGACTTATTCCGTGCAGCAGTACAGAAAGTTAAAATACTCTGTATGATGTCCAACATCTGAAATGGATAGGAACTATCGGAAGAAGATTGGTCACTTCAACACACCAAACGTTTCTCCCATACAAGAACGAGGCATCTTCACCAGTCTCAGTCGAGCCACTGACGATGCTCATCGCACTATCGGCGAAACGTTTGGTGTTAAAAGTAATAAAAAGACGTGTGTTGAACCGAAAAACTGTTAATCATTGACGAAAAGCACGAACGTTCACGAGCAAAATAACGACGTGGCTCGTTACGAGCAATGTCGCTCGACTGAGGATGCCTTATCGTAGTGTGGGCGAAACATCAACGACGTGTGTAAACGGAAAAAAGGTCGTTACTAACAAAAACCACGAAAGTTTACAAGCGAGATTAAAAGAAAAGAATGCCAATTTCTAGGACCATTGGTACCAGAAGATCTCATAAAATCTTTTGTATGGAATGTGGTTCTACATGGATCTGAAACGTGGACAATGGGGGGACTTTGAGGCATGGTGTCAGAGCAGGATGCGAGAAATCGCAAAAAATCACAGATCAGACCATCCTGTATGTTTTTTTAATAATTTAACATTATTTTGTATATCTTAAAATTGATGTCTATTGTGTAAACAGTGTGTGGCTAAATTTGATTTATATGTACTAGGCTTCAAAAACGCTTTACGGTGATCAAGAAATCTATCGACTAGTCTTTTCTGGGAAAATCTCAATATATACAAGAGACATTCAGACATTCAGCGGTAGACATTCATCGTGAATTGTGCACTGTATATGGCGAAAACGTTATGAATGAAGGTGTTTTGAGTCAGTGGGTTCGTTTGTTTAAAAGTGGAAGAAGAAACATTCACGATGAAGAAAGGAGTGGTAAGCCATCAGTAGTCAGTGATGAACTCGTTCAGAAAATTGATGAAAAAGTCCATTGAAAACCGGTGGTTCACAATCTCTGAACTTTCTGAACAATTCGCGCAAATTCTCGGACTGTTTTGTATAAGGTAGTGACAGAAAAGTTAGCCTACCTGAAGTTCTGTGCTCGGTGGGTACCAAAAGTGCTTTCCGAGAACCACAAAATACAACGCATGGGCTCTCCCTCAGACTTTCTGTTATGGTACAACGCGGAAGCAGAAACGTTTTCCAGCAAAATCATGACTGGCTATGAGACTTGGGTGTCGTACATAAACACTGAGAGAAAACAACAGTCAATGGTATGGGGTCACACCGCCTCACCAAACAAACCAAAGAAAGCGCAGCAAACTTTGTCTGCCAGGAAAGTTTGGCAACCGTTTTTAGGAATGCGAAAGGAATACTGTTTGTGGAGTTCATGGAACGTGGAGCGACCATCAGTTCTGAAGTCTACTGTGTAAAAAACTAAGAAGAGCCATCCAGAACAAACGCCGAGGTCTGCTGTCTTCTGGTGTCGTGTTTTTTGCACGCTTTCACACCGCTCGGCAAACACAAGATCTGTTGCGTCAGTTCAAATAGGATGTTTTTGATCATCGCCATATAGTCTGGATTTGGCTCCCAGTGATTTCCACCTGTTTATGAAGACGAAGAAGTGGCTTGGGTCCCGGCGCTTTGATGACGAAGAACTTCACGATGCTGTGACAGGCCGGCTGCGATCCCAGGCGGCAGAATTTTATCAAGAGGGGTTTTTCAAACTTGTCAAACGCTATAATAAATGCTTAAATTTAAATGGCGGTTATGTAGAAAAATATTAGTAAGGTGTAGCTTTAAGATGTACATAATATAATGTATGTATCTACATCCGTGTTTTATTTAGAGTCAAACTGAGGTTACTTTCCGAATAGCCCTCGTACAAACATAATAATAATAATAGTAGTAGTAGTAGTAGTAGTAGTAGTAGTAGTAGTAGTAGTAATAGGTTAATTAAAGAAAAATACAAATAAAATCAAAACAAGGTGAATTATTTAAAATTATAAATTTATTAAAATAAAAGGAAATATAAACATCAAGTATTTTAATATAACCGTCAATTCAGCCGACTACATACACAAACATTAGTACAATCACAAATAAAATGGAAATAAAATCGATTATTCCTTAATTTGTATTACAGTCGAAACAAAATCGATAATTCGTTAAATCACATTGAAACCTCTGATAATACTGTGCAACATGCGTCAGCTTTTTATAGCCTACTGATTAAAATTAAAATATACTTGCAGAAGTAATCTGTTCGTTAAGGGGAAAACATTAAACTACTGCAAGAAACGAAAGTAACAAGAGTTAGGCCAACTTGGAAAGAAAATATGTTTATATAAGCCTATAGGCCTATATTTCCGATCTGGAGCAACACTTTCATATTCTAGCTTCCAAACTTTCAGTTATCTCTGTACCATGGCATTCCTTATGCCTTCTATCCAAGTCTTCCGCGGCCATCCTCTTTTTCTTTTTTGTGTAGGGGTTCATTATAGTAACTTCTTTGACCATCTATCATTACCCATACCCGTACCATCTTAATCTTTATGTTATTTATACCGGTATACTCACTGCGGCTCTTATTTGTTCATTTTGGCAAAAGGTGATACGTACGGGGCCCCAAAGTGTTCCTTGCGCGAACAATAAGCCTGCAATAAATAGGCCAATAAAACAATGTTCGTACTGCTATCGTGTATTCTTTTGTTAGATGTGTGTTTGTGCGTGTGTGAACCCCGTTATTGAGCGTGAATTGTGAACTGTTAGTTTGCAACGGCTGAATACTAGAACTGTTTCTTACAACAAAGACTGTGGGCAGAGGAGGTTGCAAAATATCCTTCTTGGGTTTATTGTTATTGCACCCTAATTGCTCACTCGAGATATTCTGTCTGGCCCCACACGTGTCACATTTACCCGTTCATTTTTAATCCTATTTTGCAATATAGGCCTAAGCCTACAGCGCTTTCTCCAGTGTCCCATTTTCGTGGCTCGTACACTTCAGCCCCATTTCTACAATACTTTACAATATTGTTTATATATTTTGATGTTTGTTTAGTTGTCTGCTCCATACAGTGGAATGTAGCTGTGTCGTCACTTGTTTCCCTTGTCCTATACGCTTTTTACTTCCATGATACATAAGGAAATGGAAGTATGGTGATGGTGAAAAACTTCGTGTTCAAGATAAGGGCTGATTCTGATTTTACTACTCTCAAAACATGAAGAAAAGTCATTTTCCGAAAAGTGTCTGTGTGTCTGTGTATAGAATTTCTTCTATGGCGAACGATGCAAATTCAAACAGAATCAAATAATTTTTTGCATATGTGCCTGAGTTGTAGAGAACTCAAGATCTGTTGATTTTGGTGAAGATCGGTTAACGGGAAGGGGTAGTTTACCTACAACCTTTTATGTTTTAACAAGAGTAAAGTACTTCATTTTGATGAATAAAGTATCCGTAAAAGAATGTCATAATAAACCACTGTAGAAAGGTAGATGAAATATCTATAAATGAAAAGGGTAGTTGAAGGGGGAGGGGGTAATTTTCTATAAATGAAAATGATAGTTGATGGGGGAGGAGATAATTTTGTATGTGTACTACGTTATCGGCAACAAAGAAGTAGTTTGTTGTTAAAATTCCTTCCCGGGCTGTTTGGCCGTGGTCCAATGTTTTCTGCAAAACCAGACGTTTCGGCAGTGCCATCGACTTGCCATCATCAGTGAAAATCGAGCGCGCTAACGAGAGGTGGTATACGTTAGTAACCACAGTACTGTGGTTAAGGCTGAAGAAAGAAGTAGTCACTATGGAAATATTTCATTTCGAAAATGATTTTAAATATAAATCTTAGAGCATGGAAGTCATGTATGGTTACCATACCGATATTTTATTTATGTTACACTTGTGCCGTCTATGACACCAAAGTATGTGTATGAGTCTACTCCCTCCACCACTTCCTGTTCCAACAAACATATCTCTGCATGTATTTCCATCGACAATATATTATATATTCAGTCTTACCCCCTGAATATATAATATGTTATATATTTTTTATATATTATAGTATTAGGCCTATATATTTATCGTCAAGCCTCATTTCTGGCATTCTTCATCTAGCTGCCGAAGCGTATAGGTTAACAGATGTTATCCGAGTCTTCAGCTATAATTGCTTGATCGTCCGCAAATATTTCCAATGTTGAAACGATAATGAACAACCCGGTCGTCACGTATCTTCCAATCTTCATTTCTATAGGCTATACGGGGCTCCGCAGCTTGCTCTTAAATATATTCAGGCGTTCCAGTGCTCTGTGGGTTAATATGCAGATTTCACTACCAGAGAACAGGATGAGCCGTATAATATGCGTATTTGTGTATGTCGCGTTGTTGGCTAGAATTATCCCTCTTGTTGCTAGATGTGTGAAATACATGACCGCTTCTATGGGGCCTTCCTCTTTGCCTGGGTTGGTTACACAGTCAGTAACCGCGTTATCTAAGAGTTGTCTAAGGAAAGAGAAATCCATCCACTTTTGCATCACGAGAGATTTATCGAGATTCCTGCATAATTGATAAGACAGATTCGATTTGTCTCTAATATAGGATGCAAAATACGCTTCCCTAGCCTCTGACTCTTCGATATCGTTGCTGTTACGCTTCTTGTATAATAAGATTTTACCTGGATCTTGTCTGATTAATCGTTTTAGTTTTATCCACATTTATTGATAGCCCTACCTTTTTACTCGCTTTGTATAACGTCGTGCGTAGTGGCGTAGTCGCTAGCGTGTGACGCTGCTACGCTGTCGGCGCGGGTTCGATTCCCACCGGGGCCATCTGATTTAGATACGACCATTCTCCATCGCAAGGCGATGGCAAACCAGCGAGAGGTATTCTGCCTATTATAAACCCTCCCCAACTATGCCGTTCGGATCCGGCGTTAAACTGTAGGTCCCATGTACCTGTGAGAGACTCCGTAACACACGCACCACGGGTATATGCGGGGAGGGTACAAAGCAGTCGAAACACTGAAGGACCCAATCATATAGCCTGTCCCTCGCCCATAGCTGGGTTGGACCGAGCTATAATTACTATATCGCCGGCATACTTGCTTTGGTTTTTCAGAGAACACTCCTGACCGATTTACATTAATTTTTCTTACTGCATATTCTAGAGCCAGATTGAAGAGGAGAGGACCCCCTCGCCACTCGCTGGGTGAGCTCCGACGATTCGGTGAGTTTGTTGTGTACAAAGGTTTCAGTGATCGTCATTATTGTTAGCTTTTGTTTGTATTCCAAATGTACTACACATTATGCTATCGTATGCCTGGCTAAAATCCACGTGTAAGTGATATACGTCCCTGTCAAACTCCCAGCACTATTCAGGATTTACTTAACTGTAAATACGCCTGATTGGTGTGTTCCTGATTGCTACGGGAACGACTACATTATTTGTTATTTATTTCATTACCTACGACTCTGTATTTAAAATTACAAATAGAATTATAATCGTAATTATTATAATGGCTTCATATTAACTAGTATCCGGATATTAACTATTAACTAGGTCAAGTGTACGGATAAAATAAAATGTTAAATTTATTAATTATTTAATGAGTTTTTTTTTTTTTAACTTGGACAGCGGGTGCAAAATTCTTAGCTGACGAGAATTTTATGGACTGCTATATGCAAGAAACCCCGCCCGTTCAGACGTGTAGAGAATCACAATAAACTTGTCGCCGACAGAGAACCATGAGACGTGCAAGTGAAACTAAATTGTAGCCATTGATAACAAAATTCTATTTCTTGCATCGATATGACCTCACTTATCCCACGTGTCCATGCGTCCACATCCCTCGTAGCCAGAACGTCTCCATTACATCGTGCCAATACCCCTTCTAAGCCAGTTGAGTGTGCTAAACTGAGGCTTGTAAATAATTGTAGAAATAAACCTAAATACAGTATTTGTAAACTAATAAAATAAATTTTTCCGGTGGAGGGTTTTTGAGGATCGGTCAAAAAATATAACACAAATTTTAACTTGTTTGTGACGACGTTTCGACAATGTATATTGTCATCATCATGACCTGTGTATGAATACAAAAGAAATCTCAAACACAACATAACAATAATTTGAGTGAACATGTTTGTGTATGAGTGTGTGTGTGTTTGTGTGTGCGCGCGCGCTTACGTATCTGTGTACCCTTGTATATGCGAAGGAGTTTTACATCATCAAATGTTTTCTTTAAAGACAAAGAGAAAAATATAATATCACAGAACTTAATTTATACAATATTACAATTTAAATTACTCATAGCCTAATGTAATGTTAACTTATTTGTAATTAGGCTTAATTATAAAAACAGTAAGCAACAATTAAATATTAGAATTGGTACGGAAAACGTTTATACATATAGGCTTACCTGTCAACATATAGCATAGTAAAACATATAATAGCTAAATACAGATTATAGGGATGTTCAATTATGTAATTATTAAAAGTTATTTTTTAATTTAATTTAATAATTACATACTTGAACATCCCTATAATCTGTATTTAGCTATTATATATGTTTTACTATGCTATATGTTGACAGCTATTTATAAACGTTTTCTGTACCATTTCTAATATTTCATTGTTGATTACTGCTTTTATAATTAATTACAAATACCATTACATTATAAGTAATTTAAACTGTAATATTGTATAAATTAAGTTCTGTTATACTGTATTATAATTTTCTCGTTGCCTTTAAAGAAAACATTTGATGATGTAAAACAAACTACCTCAACTCCTTCACATATATACAAGGATACACACATACGCACGCGCGCACGCACACGCACACACTCACATACACAAACACGTTCACTCAAATAATTGTTCTGTTGTGTTTGACATTTCTTTTGTATTCATACACTGGTCCTGATGATGACAATAAACATTGTCGAAACGTCGTTGCAAATACGTAGTTTAAAATGCTTGTTATATTTTTTGACAGATCCTCACAAACACTTCACCGAAAAAAATCATTGATTGACGGTCACTTAGAGTTAATTGATTGAATCACTTAGATTTTATTGATTTAATAAAATAAAGTTAGAGTTTTCTAAATAATGACAATCACTCAACATTTAGCAAGTAACGTACGTATTTGAAGCATTAAAAAAACAAATACGCACGCGACAGAGCCTATTAATCTACCTTTACCTTTTCCGTCCAGACATAGGGTTATCTATGTCTTGTAGTCTAATATCACTGTGGTTTGAAAGGTCGTCTTTTCACAAGTAAGCTAGTAGTTTTTGATTTCAATACGGGAAGATAAAACGATTTTATGGCTGAGTTATACACAAAAAATAACGTACTTCAATACGAATTATAAACTGCTTAAACTTTTGGAACAACATTTTTTAATTAATATGCAAAAGAGTAACAAATCTGGGTTTTTCAAAATATCTTCAGAAAGACTCGTTTTCGCTAGATCTATTAGGAGCACGAATTTAGGAATAAAGTGTTTCATAAAGACGTGAAATGTTTTACCTTTAATTTGAATCAAAATTAATCTAAATGTAGGCTAATATTTTGAAATCAGTGCTTTCCCATATTTTTTCAACCCTTATGCTTCACGTTGAATTACTTAAAAACTTTGGGACCAGTGCCGTACGCAGGGGGGCTCAGGGGGCTAACCGCAAAAATGTAATATGCACTTCCTTAATTTACTTAGGCTCTCGTTTAAAATCACAAAATTGCATATTTCGGCCGATTTGGACGAGGATATAAATACTAACAAAATAAGTAGTTTATATTAATAATTTGTAATTCAGTTATAATTTATAGTTCATTGAGCGGTGTATTACGCTGAGTGTAACATTCAGTAAGCTACCTCTTTTCTCTCTCTCTCTCTCTCTCTCTCTCTCTCTCTCTCTCTCTCTCTCTCTCTCTCTCTCTCTCTCTCTCTCTCTCGCTCTCATTTGACGACGCCACACCGGCTACCGGCCACCGGCCACTTACTAAGAACCCTAAGAATTTTTACATAAGTATTAAATAATATTTTTATGAAACTTAAATAAGTACATAAATCTTTTTCATACAAATATTTAATATTTAAGTTAAATTCAGCACTTTTTTTTGCAGATATCAGTCGATAAATAAAACAAACATTTTAATAAATTTCCTAATTTCATATCTTGATAATGCTGCTGTAATAATAAAGAAATTACTTTAAAAATACTTTATATTTATACGAAATTTTTTGATATTTTTTTTTATTTTCGGGTATGTCCCCCAATCACGAATAATACATTTTTAATAAAGAAAATGTGAAACCTACTGAAAATAATACGTCTACTAATAAATTGTAACCATTAATTGGCATATGTACTCTATCTTACCCACTATAAGTTGTAGAAGAGTAGGCTAATATATGGACTACTAAGGTACAAGCCCCCTCCCCCCCCCAGATTAATTTCTGCGTACGCCACTGTTTTGGACGCAAAGAAATTATAAAGTGTATTTATAAAATTATATAGGATGAAACATCAATATCTCATTTGTCCTGAGGAAAACTGGGGAGTCCAAATTTCAAGCTAGTGTATCCCCCCTCCAGGAACACCACTGCGTCTTGCATCGTACTGATGTGACCAACAGTGGCAAGAATGCCAATCAGTGCCAATAAGAATTTTTTATTTGAATCACTTCACCCGTTGATGGTCATTTTATTTACAATAAATCTCGAACCGTTATGTTCACGTAATTTTTAATGTAGGCCTATAATGAAATCAATAAAACCTTGTAACAACTAGAATACGGTAAACTAGAATCATGCCAATGATAGATTAATCTGTGTGTGTGTGTGTGTGTGTGTGTGTGTGTGTGTGTGTGTGTGTGTGTGTGTGTGTGTGTGTGTGTGTGTGTGTGTGTGTGTGTGTGTGTGTGTGTGTGTGTGTGTGTGTGTGTGTGTGTGTGTGTGTGTGTGTGTGTGTGTGTGTGTGTGTGTGTGTGTGTGTGTGTGTGTGTGTTAATTTAGAAAACCAAAAAATATTTTAATTATTTCAGTTATTTACAAATAAAACATATCAGTGTGTGGTTATTGTTGTCTGTTACTGATATACTTTAAAAAATGTGTACAAGTACTTTGTATTTGAAAATTAACGCTATTCAGGTGTTTAAGTCCGGAATGTAAAAAACATCCACTTAACCCCAGCGGAATGTGAAATCAGTCACTACATGGCATCGTATAGTAATGTAGTTTAATGCCAGTCCTTGACTTTGGTGGAGTTCTAATCCTCAAACGTTTAATGTTTGGTTGTTCCCCTATATTATATAGGCCTCATTATAGCATTAATATAATTAATATATATTTACATTAAATAATATTATGCATATCATCATCATCATCATCTTCAAGGATTAGCCTAAACCAAGAATAGTTTGTTCCGGTCTCAAATAGGCAAAGATTAGAGCCGGGTCACTCCAGCGCTTTCTCGGACGTCCCTCACCTTTCCGTAACCTCGGCTTATAGTTCCATAGCTGTTTGGGGATGCGGCAGTCATCCATTCGGCAAAGATTTCCCACCAATTCAGCTGATACTGGGGGAGCCTGTCGAGTATACTCATAATATTCAGTTCCTGCCGTATATCTGTATTTCTTCTATGATCATGGAGAGTATACCTTGCCACGTGCCTGAGAAATCTCATTTTAGCCGCTTGGATGCGACTAGCCTGGCCTTTCGTTAAAGTCCATTTCTCAGACCCATAAAGAAGTGTGGGAAGAGGGATCACCTTGTAGAATTTTAGGCGTGTTCCTTTACTTGCTGACTTAAGAGTTTGCCTGATGGTCCCGCACATAAGGTTGAACTTATGCAACTTATTCACAACGTCGTTGCTTGCAGTATAAGACACACTGTAGCCCAGGTATTCAAAATAGCTAACTTGTTCCACGATAGTACCATCTACAACAATTTTTGCCCGTAAGGGATCAGTTCCACGAAAAGCCATCACCTTGTTTTAAGTGTGGATATTTGCAAATCCAGAGTCTTTGCAGATTCGATTTAACAAATGTATACCCATCTGCAATCTGTCCTCAGAGTCCGACAGAATAACCTGATCGTCCCTGAACTGCAGAAATCGCTTACTTTTTGGAAAGGAATACATTTATTATTACACGGAATCAAATTTAATAAGTTTTAATTTCTTTAAGCTTTGAACAATATGAATGTTAGACAATAGTTATTACCTTTCATCACAATAAACACTAAACTGACACTGCACTTTTTAAATTAATTTTATAACCTATGCCTAAATGACAATTAATATAGTCTTAGCTTTTTAGTTTATGTACGTTTCCATAGATACCCATAGGGCCTGTGTCAACTGATATAGGCCTATTCGTAGGCTAATTGATAAAAATCGATCGCTATTGATAAATCTGAAAATCAGTAGGCTTCTGTCGGAGACACGCCTACCAAATCGGTTGATACATTCGAAAAGGGTACATTCTAGTGGCGTAACTAAGGGGGTCAGTCCTCCAACCAGAGCTATTAAAAATTTCACCAAATAATTAAATTACTAAACGTAGACGTATTTCTAAGCCAGTTGCATAAATATTATATAAATAGGTAAGTTTAGACATAAAAGGAGTTAAAATACTTGAATATTAGTCAAATAAACGGGAGTACAACCTTTAAGCTTGTCTCATTCCCCCCGCCCCCGCATAAGCTCCTAGTGAGACATATCCAAAACAGACAGACAAATATCATACGGCGGCTTTGCTCATTCAATTAATATACATTATATAACATATATTATAACACATATTATATTTATAAGAAATAATTGCTCACTTGGCTCATGGTTAGCCATCACTGGTCTAGGTACCACCAGAAAGGAGACTTATGCTTTAGTATGGCTGCCTCAATTTACGGTTATACAGAATTCTCCAGCCACTAACTTCGTGTATACCTTCTTTCAAATATTTTTCAGGTCTTTTTTAGAAGGGCCCACGTTTTACATTCATGGACCTCCATAAAATCATACTACAGATTCCTCAAACCACCCCTTAAGTTCTACACAACTCTGTCTTAAAGTTGTAGGCAAAAGTTATCTCGATCACTCTGAATGTAAATTCACCAAGTTAACTTATAATTATAATAATCAGAGTGCAATTAAATAACTATATTTATTTATTATTCAGTGTTACTCATCACAAGATATATCGAACGAAACCGTAACCTTCCCGCGTTTTATATTTTATGATTTTTTTACAGCCAGCGTCGTATTTACGAAACTTGTCACGACTGACATTTCAATAGATGAACATAAGCAATTCGGCTACTCGCTTTCTTTCGTTAATTTTCTTTTTTTCGTGTTTCCCTTACTGACTGAAGATGAGTCCTGTTGTCGCACATCCTCTGGTTGACAACCGGAGTTTTAGAGAGATTCAATCTGATGATTTTCGTCTGAGAGTAAAACGGATTCTCGTGTCGAGATACGCGCTAAACCACGTCATCAGTTGATGATTACAACTGAACACTTACAATGAACAATGAGACCTCATAATTGAATAAAAACATCATTCGAATATTATTGTTAGTGTCTGTATCCGGCAAAGGCGATAAAATGTAGCATATTGTACGCCGAGACTGAACCATCCCTAGGATATCGAAAATATAAAGATCGCAATTGTTCATAAAAGGCAACGTTTGAAACAAACACAAGGCAATAAGGAGTAGCTGTAGCATTGGAGCTATCCCATTCGACTACTATTGATGTCTATGCGCTAGTGGCGCAGCTTTTGTCTGGCGCAGACTTAAATAACACCAAAACTCTTATAATCATACATACACATTTGCTATTACAGCAAAGAACCCATTATTCAAGACATATGTAACATAACCCTTGACATCTCAACTAGACAGTGCAAGGAAATTATTTTCAATTGGATACCATCGCACGTCGGAATTAAGGGTAACGAAATGGCTGATAAAGCTGCAAAAACTGCTACGTCGAGTCAGTATCATCCTCACAAACTATCCCACAATGACCTTAAAAATATCTGCATTTCAAACTTCTGGAGCACTGGAATGATGAATGGCTTAAGTAACCGCCCGCCAAGCTATTCCGAGCGAGGAAAAACATTTACGAGCAACCCTCACTTGCTACAGACTCCAGTAGAAATCAAGTGGTCATAACAAGAATCCGCATCGGCCACACGCTGCTAACTCACAAGCACGTCTTGCCTCCTGCTACGTGTAATCACTGTGGCACGGCTTTGTCAGCTTTCATCTCGTTTCAGAGTGCCCTGCTCATTAACATCTGCCAAGCAAATTTAATATCCCTTCAGATGATAGAAAAAGTTTAAATGATTTTCTATCATTTAAACAGCCGCCAGCATACTTCTCCTCATGAAGGAGATTCAGTTGTTAGCAAAAATTTAGGCACGGACTATGAAAATTGTAAGAACATTAAAAGTTGTGTAATTCCTAGGACAATTAAGTTAATGGATTCATATGTGGTCGAGATTGTTATTACTGTTTTATTTATCATATATATGTATTATTATGTAACTTGTTGTTACATTTATAGTTATATATTATTAGTCGTTGAATGTGTTATTACGTGTTATATTTATTATATTGTTACGACGTTGTACTGATCGTCGTACGGTACAGTGGAAACCAAATTCCAGACACCAATTAACTCACTAATCGCCAGCTTTAATTATCACAATTAAACAGTTTGTAATTAACAAGACAGTCTCTTACAACAAATCAAATAAAAATTGTTCACACGCAATAAAAAAATGTTAACTGATATAAAACACAATTGTATTACAATCGTAACTCACAATTATAAAACACGTAACATTCCGCCACAATACGCTGAACCACTGTAATAATTCGCAACTCAAACACACGGTGTAATCGCCCGATAATAACTGACCAAACGTAGCTGATTACTTGTATTTTTACCCCGCTGACGTTCCAGAATATTCGCTAATAGGCGTCTACTAGAAAACACTAGAACGTAATTCATTGCGGCCTTAAACAAAGCACGCACTGACCGGTATGGTCTGGTACTGAGCCGATAGTTGACGCGTAATTGTCTTTCACCGCAAAGTAGCAGCATTATATACCTACGCACACACTCATTACAGCCGGATTCCACTAGAACATTCGATAAACTTGTTCAACGTTCCGTATTATGTAACACCTTTTCCGCATTACGTAACAAAGCCCCATCCTTAAGCCTGTTAGTCCCGAACTGGCAAACCGTCTCTGAAGTAATACTTAGCCAGGCGATCTAGGTGGACGACCTTGAACTTTCGCTGTCCTTCCTATTGAATCCGATAAACAACATTGTTGATTCTTTTTTTCACAGTGTAGGGCCCTTCCCAGATAGTCTGAAGCTTAGGTGAGCGACCACGACGGCGTTTTGGGTTGAACAATCAGACCTGATCTCCTGCTTGGAAACCCACACTATTGCTGCGACTGTCATACCGAGTTTTCATTTTATCACTGGCAATCTTCAGCCGTCTTCTTATCAAGCGATTCATTTCTCGCAGTTAGTTTTCTAACTGCGAGGAATAGTTCTGTGGCTCTTGGGACTCAATGAACAATAAATTATAACTGAAGTAATATTTGTTATTATAAACTACTTATTTTGTTAGTATTTATATCCCCGTCGAAATCGGCAGAAATATGCAATTTTGTAATTTTAAATGAGAGCCTAAGTAAATTAAAGAAGTGCGTATTATATTTTTGAGGTTGGGGGGGGCTTGAGCCCCCCCGCGTACGCAGTTGCGTGCGAAAACCACCGAACTTCGAACATAATTTTTGCATCGGAACGCTTATCGGTAAAACACTTGAAAACTAGTGGTGAAGTTCGGAAAAAAGCATTGGACGCGATTTCCGAAACAAATGTTTAGTTTTAGAGATCAGAACAAAAGGTTTATTGTATCTTAAGAATTGGGAACTCTCGTAACTGTAAGACAAGACGTCCCACAGTGTTATCTAGTATACACGTGATAGTCATAACAGGAATGCTGTAGACAGGTGTAGCCTACGACCGATAAATAGCCCATGTAAAACCCATAGCGTCACGATTATTGAAAATTATATTTCTACAAGATATGTACGATAAATTTTCTATTGTACGATAAATTAGGTTCGACAAATAAATTAAGTTTGTATTTTTCAACCATCACTCTGTCTTTTCATCCTCTCTCTCTCTCTCTCTCTCTCTCTCTCTCTCTCTCTCTCTCTCTCTCTCTCTCTCTCTCTCTCTCTCTCTCTCTCTCTCTCTCTCCCTCCATGAGCGCGTTTTTTTTCTTTCTCAGTTTACACAGCCTAAACATTGTTAATAAAAGTACGGAAAGTCGTAATATAAAAATTCACATTCAGATTTTCACAGTACAATTCACATTCATATAATAATAAAACTTATTTTAGAATAGTTAACATAAATATTCTGAAAGCGAAGAAAAAGTGACAGGTGGTGTGGAAGGAGTGTGCGAGAGTGACATTGAATGTCAAACGTTTAGACATTTAGACAGGGAAATTGGTTAGAAGAAACAAAGAAGATACATGAAAAAATATAATACGACCGGTGATTGAATCCATTTCCCCATATCCGACGAGAGCAGAAACGGTTTTTTCCAGTATGAATAGTGGGTGCACTAGTGAGGTAACTAGGTATTTAGGTGAAAGTTTGTTTTTACCCGGAGTGAGTAAGCTGTTTTTCTTTTGTTACTGTTCAAGAGAATTTGCGAATTTATAATATTGAATACAGTCAATATTTAAGCTTTTACTTACAAAATACTGTTCATAATTAGTCTAAGTGTAATTTAATATTTGTTTTTTTTTTTTAATTTCACGATAGTTAAACACTTTGAAGGCTATAGTGTATACTTCTCTACTTTCCATACGTAAACATCGCTTAAATTTTAACTTTTTAAAATTATTAAACGCTTTCAGCTCAGTGACCGTGAACCAGTAAATGACGTCAATAAGCCTAAATAGAGACAATCTTTGTCCAAGTTTCGGCAATTTTTGTTGCCATCATCAGGACCTACGTACACCCAATACAAAAATAATTAATACACGTGTAAAGGCTAATTATTTGTGGCAGTGTGTGTGTAAGTTATGTAAGGCATAATACTTACTGTTACTAACATACTGTTAGTAACATCCTTACGTTAATGAGAATAACGCTGTACATTATTGTCATTGATAGTTCACATACAATTCTAATTTTTGAAATAAAATTATGACTAACGATTACTGCATTATATATGTTTTACGATGGTTGGTGTTTAATATGTTAATAATGTTTGATACCTTATTAATATAAGAATAGTAATATGTTATTAATGGTGAATTACTAACAATATGATATTAATTATGATTCTTTATGTAAAATATACAAACGCATTCACATTAGTAATTAGTTTAGGTGTAGTTTCTGTATCCCCCTTATACAGGTCCTCATGATGACAGTAAAACTCGTTGAAACGTAGACAAAAAGTTGAGTCTATCTATCTAGGTCCGCTGTCATATTCCCGTAGGTAATCCGAAGCATTTTTTAAATTCAAACCCGTAATCCGATGTCACTGATCAAACGGAACATTAGTGCACTTTGGTTACCAGTGCGTCAGGAGTGCCGCACCAAGTACTATAAGTCTTTCGCTGCGTGGATTGCATCCTTGCAGGTAATTCTTAAACAAGTTTTCTGACCCTTTAACAGATTCTATAAGAAGTAAGTTTAAATGAGCGAGTGCTTACCTCCGTTAGAGTTGTATAAATATCAAGCGAGCTTTGCTTTTCTTAAAAAGCTTCATTAATTTTATAGTCAACAAATCCCATTCATAAATTTTGCAAATGTATAAATTATTAAAACGATATAATTATGAACACTTAAAATTCACGTGTATTCACATAAAGTCGTAATAATTTTGTAGGTTAGGCTAACGATTTTATAGCACGAGAGTTTTCTTGCAGTAATATTTTAATCAGTCAATTGAAACTTTCTTGTATTCATTAGGCCTATAGGTTACCGGCGCGGCGCTCATATCGACGTGCGACGTTATAGTGTAGAGTAGTAAATCATGAGAAAACAAGAGAATTACCTATTTTAAATAATAGGCTATGGCAAGTTAATGACAGTAGTCTTGTAATTTGTTTCTAGTTTATGCTGACCAAAGTTAAACTGCGCTAACCTGTTCTGTAATTTGTAACGTTAGTTTACTTTTAGTTAAGTTAAATTTAATTAATTATAATGATTAAATTAATTAATCTATTAAATTTAAAAACCCCAAAAATTAAATTATTAATTACTAATAACCACAGTAACTAACTAACACTGATTTAATTAATAATTAAAGTATAGCTAAATTAGTTAGTGAATAAGTTAATTTTGAGTGAAAATATATTTTTGTTTATGTATATTTGTACGATTAGCATTTGTTGAATACGTAGTAGTTACCAAAAAGCCAATTTGGTTAAAAATTTTGTTGTTCTAATATATGTAATCTGATTTGATAAATTTTCTTCTGTGCATGTTTTTCCATGTATCTTCTCTGAAGAAAAAATAGTTTCAATTCGATTTGAATTTACGCGACTCGTATTGAATATTTTATCAAACACACGAATAAGTTAAAGGCATATAATTGTAAATTAAGTAGCCCCACACAGCATAATGTTTACCCAAAACATAGAGAAATGTGTTGAAAACATCGTGTAGCCGAAGAGAATGATGCAAAGAGACTAAATAGCCACTAGATGTAGGTTCTAGTGGTGTCTGTAGTTGGTTTTATGTACAAAACCGAACACGTGTCGTTACAGCTTAACAACGTATGATTTGTCGCCTTCACTAGTCTACTCGTGTAAATACGTACTAAAAAAAATTAAATTAAAAAATGCTAATTTTTTCTGTTTAAGAAGGGAAAAACTGAGTCATTACTGAACCGAATAGCCGGCGGCGCGGCGGTCCGGACCTATTAAGAGGAGCAGTCTTGTATGGGTAGTCGTGTTTTGTTTTGTATTTTCAATACTGGTCCAATAAAGCGGCTGGGTGACCCCATTAACCGGAATACACTGTATTACTTACTATTCAGCATCACACACACACACACACACACAACCAGAACACATACAAACAGCCGATCAAAATTAACGTAGCAATGAATTAAAAAAACAAACAAAAAGTTCACATTGTAACTAAAAAACGTTTTATATTTATGTGATAGTGTCGAACATTAAAGTTCAACACAGTATATAAAATAAAATAAATACTTACATTTAAACAGATCGTTATAATATAACAATATAAGTTATTAACGTAGCCTATGTGCAAGTGACTATTCTATAAAAATTGATATCATACTTCGTACTGAATTATTGAATTAAAAAAATGATAACAATACTTTATCTCTACAGAATCGACAATAATCTAAATTACGTTGAGGAACGATGTTAGACCGGCTTAAATTGCAATTACTTAAGTATCAGATTCCTTCGTGTTAACTCACCAAACTGCTTAATTTGTAACACAAAACACAAATTTTAATGGCTCCTTCTTTAAAACATGAACAAAACGATATGTATTTTACTATTCCTATTATAATAAACTAAACCGTTGCACGACACTTCTAAATGTTCCTATAGTAATGCTGTGAATATACAAATACAGATTATGTGAACTTAAGCTGTGTATAAATAATGTTTACATACAGCGCACAATTGCGCAAATAAAAAACGCAAAAAGATAAGTCTATTTTACTTAAATTTAAGCCAAATAATTAACTTCGTGCTTCGTACATAACTATTACTTTTAACAAAAAAAGAGGAATAATTCTAATCTGTTTCATTTAAGCTACAACAAAAAATTCGCATAACCAACATTCTCTTTTAAAATTCTTAGCTAGGCTATCGCTGTTTGTGAAGTGTCCAGTACGGTTTGGGCCGTTCCTGACTACGGAACCTAGTATTTAGATTTATATACGTTATACCTTTGCTTTGGCTCATTGTGGGTTTTAGTAGTAGCATTAATTTAGTAGTGACTATCGATCAATAAATTTTAACTATGGTAGGTTTAGTGAGGTTCCGTCAATAAGTATAACGCAAATTTTAAATTATTTGTGTCGACGTTTCGACAATATGTATTGTCATCGTAAGGACTTGTGTACGGATACAAGATAAAATATCAAACACAACAAGATCAATCGGGTGAATGTGTTTGTGTATATGTGCTGTTTATATGTTTATAAACAGTGCGGTTGTTTTGGGCACCTTACAGTTGTGAGTTTGGCGTCGTAAAAATTCAACAACAATATTGTTAAGTGCCTCACTCATCATATTATTTAGTATCACTAATTCATAATGACACATATTCGATTAGTTTCAAACTCAGTGCAGATGTCATCCGAGTTTTGCGTCATTTACGATTGCGTGAAAAGAGAATATGCAAGTATTTGCGTGTGTGTGTGCGCGCGCACGCGCGCACGCGTTGGGTTGAGTTTCTAGACTGTCAGTGGGAGAGTGTAATGAGAGGGTTGGAGTGCGAGTGCTAGAAAGGGATAAAGTGTGTGTGTGTGTGTGTGTGTGTGTGCGAGAGAGAGAGAGAGAGAGAGAGAGAGAGAGAGAGAGAGAGAGAGAGAGAGAGAGAGAGTATGACTGCCGACATAACCTATGCACAATTTTACAATAAATTGTAGTATTCTGTACAGACTAAGTTCTCAGTAAATAATATTTTACAACAATGTAAGTATTAAGTAATAACCATTTTCACATGACAGATTGTTTACCATAATTTTGTGTTTGTAATATTTTGTAATTCTCTAATATAAGTTTGTAATTCTCAAGTGTTATTCTGTAGATAATTCTCTAATGTACGGATAGTGGTTTGTGATTTATGGAATGTGACTGCCAGCAATGAGTGGAAAATGCCACATCCCTACAATCTGTATTCAGCTATAATAGGGTATAGCCTATTTTAATATGCTATATGTACGCATGTATTGGTATCTGTACCACATCTAGTGTACATTCGATGATTATGTCTTCTCTAATTGTTTACAAATATAGACCTAATTAAGGGATTATTGCATTATTAATATTTTTAATTGTAATATTTATTATGTTCTGGGGTATTATAATTTTGTCTATGTATGCCTATTTAAGGAAAACAATATGTGAGGAATGTAATTATTTTGATAATAGATATAAAACAATCTGTCTCAACTTCCTTACACACACACGCGCGCCCGCGAGCGCGAGCGCACATTCACTCAATTAATTGATCTTATGTTTGATATTTTTTCTTGTAGGCCTATATGTGTAACTATTTGTTTAAAATTTGTGTCCTGTTTTTTAGGCCCTGACGTCCGAAAATTTTGAAATTTTCAAAAATAAATACTGCATTCAGACTGTGGTTTAAATTCCCTCTTATTTGATTTCCCACATGGGTTTTTGGCGATTTTTTTACAATTTTGACGTTCCATTTGTTTGCCTCCCACACCCTTTTTTTTGGAGGGGTCAATCGCAAGATTCTTTAGTACAAAAGTGTGAACACGCATGTACGGAAAATCGGTTGATCCGTCCAAAAATTATCGCGAGACACAACCCAAATAGACAAAACTCGCTTCGTACAAATAGGCCTAATTATTGCTAGAGTAAGTTATTGGCACCACCAGTGCTTGATTTCAGGGGGGAACGCGCCGGAAAGGCGTTCCGGAACCTCTTGGATCCAAAAATAAATTACAGAAAAAATATATGAAAAGAAAAACCTAATTATTATAAAAATTTACTACTACTTTTTAAATTGTGTCCCTCATCAGCCCCACAACAAAACTAAACATTTGCCAAAATCAAACAGCAGCACTAATCTTTATCTTAACTACTATCTTTCATTTTTTTTAATACGTTCTACTATACCGTATATTTCTACTAACGAAACTACGGAAAGTTTTTTAAAATGCCCGAACCACCGAAACCATCACTTAGAGTTTGATTGAGGCTCCGGGATGATGCCATCATGAGTGACACGTTTTCGATCGTCGTGAGGCTAACCTGACGATGAAACTCTTTAGAAAAATCAGTAAACTTTATTATCTGTTTAGATACAAGTTTATTCGTATGTTACATCTTCTATAAGGCTTTAAAAATGTAGACCTCCTTTGTAATATCCTGATGTCAACTTATACGCTAAAGTTAAATTTAGGCTAAGTATATTTATGTCTGTACAATTTTTGAATTGATGAGTTCCAGCACCACTGGCCACCACTATATTATTGACTCTTTGTATAGGCGTACGGCTGACGCTTCCATTGCAGTTTTGCTTATCCTGCGTTGCTTTCTGTTTCCGTTCTATTCCGAAGTGATCGGTTATTTAGACTCTTAGGCCGTGTTTTGTTTGTTATTCTCTGGTAACGTTCGTACCTCCAGTTCCTCGTTATGACACCATTTCTTCTCGACTGATTCAAAAGCGCTCGTGTTAAATTCAACTCTATCGCGTGTCACCCTATCTTGTGTCAGCAACTCTTCCAGTAATCCATCACTGCAGGTTGAACTTTGTCTTAATCTTCGACGCAGTATATTTCAATACTTTCTTCTACTGGTCTGTAAAGTCATCATCATTATCATCATCTTCACGGATTAAATCCAAGCATGGTTTGTTCCGGTCTCAAGTAGGCAAAGATTACAGCTGGTCACTCCAGCGCTTCTTCGGACGTCCCACGCCTCTCCGTCCCATCGGTTTATAGTGCCATAGTTGTTTGGTGATGCGGTAGTCATCCATTCGGCAAAGATTTTCCCACCAATTCACCCGATACTGGGTGATACTGTAGATTATACCCATAATATTCAGTTCCTGCCGTATATCTGTGTTTCTTCTATGAGCATGGAGAGTATACCCTGCCAGGTGCCTGAGAAATCTCATTTCAGACGCTTTGATGCGACTGGCCTGGCCTTTCGTTAAAGTCCAATTCTCAGACCCATAAAGAAATGTGGCAAGAGCCATCACCTTGTAGAATTTTAGGCGTGTTCCTTTACTTCCTGACTTAAGGTTTCGAGGTCTGTAAAGCGTATTTTTAAATTATTCGTAATTTTCGTACAGCATAGTAGCACATGATGTAGGTAATTGTCTGATGTAGTCTTAGTCTGCCACAACCCATTACTGATTTCTTCATCGATAACAATACTAATTAAACATAAAAACGTTATTTACAGTTGCATGTAATAACATAATGTAGGATGCATAAGAAAACGAGTAGGATTCTAGGGGTTGGTACTCCCCCTCTGCAAGTGTAGAGATGAAGCCCAGCACCGGATTTAGAGTGTGCGAAGAATATTCATTTATTTTTGGTACAATAATTTTATTTTTTTTTATTTTTATGTGGTGCGGGCCCCTAGGCTGCAGCCTAGTCAGCCTACCCTTAAGTCCGGCCCTATGAAGCTTGATGAAGCTTATGCTAATTTTTGCTTTAGCCGGGAAATGCGAGATGACAACGTCCTTTTTAATAAAGAAACATATTGTAATTTAAAAAGAACACTCGGAGACGTTACTGATCAACATTTTTCGTTATCACAAATCGTTTTTATTTGAGAATTTTTAATTTGAGAAATTTAGTAGTTACGGAATCAATTAAAAACTTTTAATGCGACGATAAAAATGTTCAGATGTAGAAATCAGTGTGACGCAACAAGTCGTAAATAACAACGTTATACAACTGAAACTTTATAAACATCTGATTGAAAGTAATTGAGATAATTCGAAGGTCGTGAGTGTGATCAATCTCCAGACACGGAGGAAGCTTGACGGGTCCTGCGCCTGCCTCTCGGTGTCTTCATATCCCCTCCAATCGTAACCGAATTCACCATCCAGCACCTCCCAGTTCCTCCCTTTCTCACGCAGCTCTCACCATTCAGCAAACAGTCTCGTTTCTCACTATCCGTTCTCTCGTTCGTCCCTTTGTTATCCTCCCTTCTCATTCCCTTCGTTTGTCCCTTATTCCCTTCACATCAGCAGGTTTCACAACGTCATACCCCATTTGTTTGTCTCTTCCCCAATGCTACTCCAATATTAATATCCTCATACCCTCACCAACATCTTTATCCACTTTCCTCACCCTCAAGACCGGTCTGTCTCCTCACCGCTGAACATGTAACATTTAGCTAGTTTGTGTTCTTGCCCATTATCATACTCTTGGTCTTCTACTTACAGCGAAATCTCGATGCAGTGATACCGCACGGACCATAAAAATATATATTTTTAGAGTGAACTGTCTTTATACAGAATCCGTGCAGTAATTCGTCAAATGAAATGCACTCGTAACTGAATCGCATTACTTCACAATTATTAACATTTTTCGAAAAAATATAAGATCGCCGAGGTTAGAATACAAATAATCCAGAAAAATATACCTTATGTCCAGATTGTACATCTAGGGGATAATGTAAAATCTTTTTTTTTGTTTCTGTTTTATTTATTTCATACAGTTTTTTCATTATGCAAAAAATTAACAGTGTAGGCCCTAACACTACACTATGACACATCCGTCTGAGTGCTTTGAATTGGTACCCGGACATTTACCCGAATCCACTTTCCCCAGTGGACATTGCCCCGAATGACGAGATACCGTATCCGAAATCATTTTGCCCGAATTTCTTTTTCCCGAATCCATTCACCCGAACGTCCCTTTTCCCGAATAAAAATTCATTTTCTTAATATAGGCTATACCTTTTATATAAACATTTCAATTTGTGTATAAAAACTTAAAGCAAACAGGAATCAAGATACATAATTACAAATTTGTAAATTGTTATTGTTATTATAATTTGTAATAGGCCTACATTAATTTTATTTTAATTATTCAGTGTCCTGCTCTTTAACAGCTGCCAAGCAAATTTAATATCCCTTCAGATGATAGAAAATGTTTAAATGATTTTCTATCATTTAAACAGCCGCCAGCATACTTCTCCTCATGAAGGAGATTCAGTTGTTAGCAAAAATTTAGGCACGGACTATGAAAATTATAAGAACATTAAAAGTTGTGTAATTCCTAGGACAATTAAGTTAATGGATTCATATGTGGTCGAGATTGTTATTACTGTTTTATTTATCATATATATTTATTATTATGTAACTTGTTGTTACATTTATTGTTATATATTATTTGTCGTTGAATGTGTTATTACGTGTTATATTTATTATAGTCTATTGTTACGACGTTCTACTGATCGTCGTATGGTACAGTGGAAACCAAATTCCAGACACCAATTAACTCACTAATCACCAGCTTTAATTATCACAATTAAACAGTTTGTAATTAACAAGACAGTCTCTTACAACAAGTCAAATAAAAATTGTTCACACGCAATAAAAAAATGTCAACTGATATAAAACACAATTGTATTACAATCGTACCTCACAATTATACAACACGTAACACTCCGCCACAATACGCTGAACCACTGTAATAATTCGCAACTCAAACACACGGTGTAATCGCCCGATAATAACTGACCAAACATAGCTGAGTACTTGTATTTTTACCCCGCTGTCGTTCCAGAATATTCGCTAATAGGCGTCTACTAGAAAACACTAGAACGTAATTCATTGCGGCCTTAAACAAAGCACGCGCTGACCGGTATGGTCTGGTACTGAGCAGATAGTTGACGCGTAATTGTCTTTCGCCGCAAAGTAGCAGCATTATATACGCACACACTCATTACAGCCGGATTCCACTGGAACATTCGATAAACTTGTTCAACGTTCCGTACCTTTTCCGCATTACGTAACAAAGCCCCATCCTTAAGCCTGTTAGTCCCGAACTGCCAAACCGTCTCTGAAGTAATACTTAGCCAGGCGATCTAGGTGAAAGACCTTGAACTTTCACAGTCCTTCCTATTGAATCCGATAAACAACATTGTTGATTCTTTTTTTCACATAGTAGGGCCCTTCCCAGTTAGTCTGAAGCTTAGGTGAGCGACCACGACGGCGCGGCGCTTTGGGTTGAACAATCAGACCTGATCTCCTGCTTGGAAACCCACACTATTGCTGCGACTGTCATACTGAGTTTTCATTTTATCACTGGCAATCTTCAGCCCGTCCTCTTGTAGCACACTTCCTACTGCTGGTCCCCAGAAGTGCGCCACGGAGAATGCACCAAAAATAACATAATATACCACCAATTCAACCCAAGATGCTTATTACTATTTAAGACTCTCTCTCTACCTTATAACATACTTCTCAAATGTCCCTAAAGTTTAACATAATTCCATAAGGGAAGGAGGTGTAAGTAGAAAAAAATATTTTGAATACCTTCAGTTTGTGAGCAGAGTCGGGTTCGACCCGTTTATTTCAAACAATATGAGCCTCGAAAATTTACGTAATTATAAGTCAGTCAGCAAAAGTCAATTACTGAGTTAATTTAGCTCAAAATGAACTGAATATAGAAAAGATTAAATACTGAATATAGGACAGTTGTCTAAATCAATACTAGTTTACAGTATACGGTGTTCAGCGTACAAGCTGTGATCTGCTCATAAAATTCTAACACTGTTCTACATCACAAAACATTTATAAAAAATTTGTTCCTGTCACATAAGGTGAGTAAAATGGTTTATCTCGCTTTTCATTAGTGATTATACGGTAACTTCCACTGAAAGTTGTTAATGGTAAAATTTTACTTGACAATCCGGATAGGTTCTCTCACAACCTGCTGTAGATGGTCGCAACGGGTGCGTGTCCCTCAGTTCATGCCCTGGACCGCTGCTGTGTCCACGCTGGAAGAACGTGTGAAGAAAAAATACATGGAGTCCATATTCTCGTGTCCTCACTGCGATACGTCGAACCAAGCTTTGAACTGAAAGTTCCACATCTTTTAGTATACTTTATGCACCCACATCGTTTGATTAGCACGCACACATACATTCATACAGTGCGTAATCACAATTTACAAAATTACAAAATTACATTACAAAGTTACAACTTCAAATTATATATACAACAAGTACTGACATTGAACTTTACATATCTTTGCTCTTTTTCTTTAAATTGACTGAATGAAAATTGGTTTTAGTCGAGGCTGACTATTACAAACAAGATACGTCTTGGTACATTATAAGTTACAAATTTTTACAAGTTTTTATTTTACAAACGTTGCAGACGAACACAGTTCGTCACCAGCATTGATTTATGAAATTTAAGATACTCATAAAACATAATTACCTTGGTAATCGAGGCTTCCAACCAAGGTACCCACCAGGAGACTACGGGCGACTCTGCTCACAGTGCAGTTTGATGGGAGACTGACAGAACTTGTTGAGTGAAAAGCTTTACTAGAAAAGGGGCGGAGGGGGTCTGACGTCAGGGAACGCCGACCAAAGTGTGACGATTTAATTGATAATAAAATATTTAATAATAAAAAAATTAGAAAGCAATTAAGTATTTTTAAATCGCACTATTAAACCTAACGCCCCTGTACTAACTCAGAATAAGTATGAGATGTAAATGGAAAAATCTAACTAAACAATTAATAAAAAAATCGAATTGTAAAAAGCTATTAATATCACAGTTAACCCTTTTGTAAGTCATCATGCGTTGACCTGTTTAATTCCGGACTCAACGTGCTTAGCGAACCGTCTGTAACTTAGAAATGTATAAAAATCGTAATGTTTGTAATTAGTAATTTGAAGGCACGAGTAGTAGTTAAAATAATTCCCGTAAATTAAATAAGTATAAATAATTTGTTTCTTCTTGTTATAATAATGTCTATTTAAATAAAAATAGGAACTATATTATCGCGGAGTACTCGCTCCGCTTCGTTGTAATGTGGCAGTCGAATCGAGAAAAGAGTTACTATGCAGCTGTCAGACAGTGCACACCTACGAGCGAGAGCTCTTCAGAAATGTGTTGATTAAATTTAAATGTATCTGTTAGCTACCACTACAAAACGTGGGGAGCAAGTTTTTAATATATAAAATGTAGAAAGGTTTTGTTAAGAAATGTAATAAGTTAAGAAAAATTAACAACACGTAAGCAAGATGACGTCTCTACTCAAGGTGTAAACTCCAGTACAACTCTACATGTGAATATGTGACCTGCATAAACTGCACATATGGACGTCTACGACCCCTACGACGCTGACCAGGACCTACGTGGATCTACCCCAACTTTAACCAGCATTACTTCAATCTCCTCAGGGAACCAGCTATAAAGTATTCGCCGAAGACACGACCCAGATGACGACGCCGACTACCCGAATTCCCAAGTGTTACACCCCAGGACGAGGACAGCACAACTTATTGTAAAGGTGACTCGATAGCTTGACTATCGAGAGTTAATTACATTTGAGACATAACTTATAGATGAAAGAGACTTTTCAAAGACTATAATTTTCTTTAAACAATAAATGAAACCAAATAGATGTATACTGTAATACTGAAAATCATACGTTGTAACGTTAATATGTAAATGTTAATTATAATCCCTTTAGTAAATAATACCATTCTTCAAATGGTAAATGTAATCTTGCAAGCTCCTAGATGAGCATAGTATTACTCAGACGTCTTTACAATATTTAAAGTAAACTCGGATCCGAGGTAAAGTACATGATCAATATGATCCCTAGTTTTCCAGAAAACCCTTTTGAATATTTTAGTATAAATAATTATGTCATGGGATCCTTTCATGTCATTTGTCAATAAAAAGAAGTCATCTTATTACACATTGAAGTGAGTGCATAAATCAGTGAAATACCTTCCCCTTGTGTCCTAATAATTAACTTAATTATTATTGTTAATTGTGTTGAGTTTAATTTCAGTTCGTTACAACGTAGGCAGCCCGTATAATTGGCTATTGTCAATTATGATGGGTTCCCTGGATTTGTAACGTGGCCTAAACGTTAAAAAAGTACGAATAATTCTCCGTCGCGCGACTATTTAAACTCGTTTTAACTAAAACGGGATTAACGCTTGTTGCATTCGGCAAGGGGCGCCGAATAACTGCAACACTCTTATCAAGCGATTCATTTCTCGTTAGTTTTCTAATTGCGAGGAATAGTTCTGTGGCTCTTGGGACTGAGTCCTAGGTGATCCGAACATCAAGTCCCCAGGAAGACGAATCTCCCGTCTAAACACCAATTTTGCTGGAGTCACGCCGGTTGTGTCGTGTACTGATGACCTATACGCCATGAGGAATAGTGGTATACGTTGTTCCCAGCCTGTTTGGTTCTCGTCTACAACCTTCAATAGATGCTGCTCAAGTATCCTATTGAATCTCTCAACCATCCCGTCCGACCGAGGATGGAGAGTTGTTGTCCTGGCCTTTCAAATTCCGAGTAGCCGGTATAATTCTTTGAACACTCCTGATTCGAAATTTCTCCCTTAATCCGTATGGATTTCCATAGGGGCTCCATAACGGCAACAGAAGTTGTGAACTAACTCCTTTGCCACAGTGGTAACCTCCTGATCTGGAATTGCATAGGCTTCCACCCACTTAATAAAGTAGTCACCTACAATCATGATGTACCGGTTTCCATCGTCAGTAACTGGGAATGGTCCAGCAATGTCTATGGCAATTCTCTCGAAAGGCAGTCCAACGTTATACTGTCTCATTTTTCCCCTGCTTCTGGTTTGTGGGCCCTTGCTTGCAGCACATATTTCACATTTCCGAAACCATTCCTCTACGTCGTGGCAAAGATGAAGCCAAAAGAATCCCTTCCGTATTTTGACAAGTGTTTTGTTAACGCCAAGATGGCATCCAGACGTTCCATCATGCATCTCCTTCAAAACAGACTGCTCTTTACTTCGGGGAACTATCAACTGCATGGCCATGTCTCGTCCATCTGCACTTTCCCAAGCCCTTTTCAGCAATCCGTTCTCTAAGGTAAGAGATTCCCATTGTCCTCGGTAGCCCTTCAGCAATTCCGAACCATGGCAGATATCTTGCCAATCCGGACGGCGACCTTCCTCTTTTGTTGTCAAGATCGGTTCAATGTCTTCGTCAGTCATCTGTTCTTGTCGACAGTGTTGTGTAGGAAATCTACACTTATGACTTGAACATGTTCGCTTGCGTTTTGTTCTTCCTTTCTGTGGCAATGTCGGCAGTCTTCCGGGTACGGCGGTCTTCGTGATAAGCCATCTGCATTACCATGCAGGCGCCCCCGCCGATGTTGTACCTTGAAGTTGTACTCTTCCAGACGTTCGAGCCACCTTGCGAACTGTCCTTCCGGATTTTTAAATCTCAAGACCCATGCAAGCGCGGCATGATCGGTGCGTAGTGAAAACTCCCTTCCATAGAGGTATTTATGGAAGTGCTCCAAAGCTCGGAAGATTGCCAGTAACGCTCTCCTTGTAACGAAATAATTTCTCTCTGGTTTAGAAAGCGTCTTGCTGTAATAAGCTAATACTCGTTCTTCACCGTTTCGCACTTGAGACAAAACTCCTTCTAGACCAGTATTGCTAGCGTCTGTGTCTACGATGTACTTACCTTCGGAAGCTAGGAAAGCGAGAATTGGCTGTGAACATAATGTAATTTTCAAAGTCCTAAATGCTTGGTCACACTATCTTGACCACTGGAAGTTTCGTTTATTTTCCGTTAGCTCATGCAGTGGTTTAGCAATAGTAGCCTTTCACAAAACGTCTGAAATATGAGCATAACCCCAGGAAACTCCGAACTTCGTGTTTACTCTTCGGGACTGGCCAGTCTTTTACTGTGTCTATTTTATTAGGATTCATGCTAACACCCGCTGCCGAAACCAGATGGTCTAGATATTGTACTTCCTTCTGGAATAGAGAACACTTCTTCGAGCTCAGCTTCAGTTGGGTACCGTGAATTCTAGTTAGAACCTCCTTAAGGTTTTCCAAGTGATCTTTGAAAGTCTTCCCGATGACTATGACATCGTCTAAATAGACAAGGCAAGTTTTCCATGTCAGGCCGCAGAGTACCAGATCCATCAATCTTTCGAATGTTGCCGGTGCATTACAGACGCCAAATGGCATGACGTTAAATTGGAATAAGCCACTTAGGATAGCGAAAGCGGTCTTCTCCGTGTCTTCTTCATGAAGACCCACTTGCAATATCCACTCTTTAGGTCCAATGTGGAAAACCACTAAGCTCCATACAGCGTGTCGACTGTATCGTCAACGCGAGGTTAGCAATATTTCCTTGTAACGTCATTTAACCTCCGGTAGTCTACGCAGAAACGCAATCCACCTTCCTCCTTCGCTACCAGCACTACCGGAGAAGACCAAATACTTGACGAAGCCTCGATTACTCCCTCTGTCAACATGTCCTGTACTAACCGAGACATTTACTCTTGCTTAGATAATGGAGGCCTTCGAGGAGGTTGCCGTATCGGTGTTGTGGGTCTCCGGTATTGATGCGATGTTGTACAAGAGAGGTTCTTCCCTATGAATGTCCCCGAACTGCAAAAGAATCTTTGAATTCATGTAAAAACCGTCTAAGTTCTTTTACCTCACCACTTGAGAGGTCGTTAGAAGATCTGTTTAATAATTCGTGCAGTTCCTCTTATAATTTGGAAGTATCCGAAGCACTGGATCTTCGTTGCGTCATACCGGCTACCTAGGCCACAGAAGTCAATTTGCCTAGGAGCGTATTGCTTTGTAAAGTGACAGCTTGATCCAAAATATTCGCCACACTAATAGGTACATTTCCGGCTTCGTCAGGTTTTACTAAAATTCTGGCAATTAGTACGCCCGGTGTGCTGACTACCTGGGGTTCGAATATAGAGCACTGGTTGCCCCAAGTATCTACTACCTCGGTTCTAACCATGATGATCTTTTCGCAGTTTGGCGGAACAGTTACGGCCACTTGATTTATCAAGTCCATTGATTTTTTCGATGAATTAATTGTAAAGAGACCAATCTCTTCCTCTACCTCTTCTTTTCCGATTCTCAAAACATTGTTTTTGAAGTCGACTGTTTTTGAAGAATTGCTTCATCCACAATGTCTGCCACAAGTACTTGATGATCAAACTCAAGTCGATCGAGGCGTAGGTGTATCTCCATTTTCCAAACACTTTTTAGGTCTGTGTTCCTTGCTCTTCTTCTTCATCGTCTGTGCCTCCGCGATCTTTTAGCGCGCTCAATTTATGACTTGCCGAACCAGACTCTGACTTTGCGGCCTCAAATTGCAAAGCATGTACAGGGCGTCCGCACTATTCTGGTGTCTTGCCATTCGTAACACTTGCTATAGTTCATTATCTCGGAAACCATCCGTACATGTCTGCATATCAAACCTCGTTCAGAAATCTTCTGGCGCTTCAGGATAGGCCAATCTAATTAATCTGTCGATACTTGCTTCAAACTCTTAAAGACTTTCCCCGGAATGCTGTCGCCTTGCTCTCAACTGAGTGTAGTAAACACCTCGCAAATGTTTATCAACCATACCGTAATTCTAGAGCTTTTTATCAATTCGTCATAGGTGTTCTGGCTGTCAGCTGGCACTTTCTGTAGTAATTCCGCCGCAGGTCCTTTTAATGCGAGAACGAGTGAAACTGCCTTATCTTTCTCTGTCAAATTATTTGCGCATGTAGCAGCTTCAAATTGGCGGAAGTAAGTTGCTCAGTGCCTGCTTAAGTCAAAGGTTGGAGCTTTGACATGAACTGCTCCTACTGCAGGCAAAGTGACTTTCTCTATTAACTTATTTTCTGCGTCTTTTTCTGTCTTTATCATTGATACAGTCTGTTCACAAAGTTGTTTTGGTTGTATCTTCAGGGACTGCTCAACTTCACTTTTAATTTGTTCTCGTATGTTTGCCATTGAGTTTTCTACTGCAGATTTTTTTATTTTACACAGATTCTTCTTATGACAGATATTTTTGTAGACATCGATTCTTGTATGACAGAAATTTTTGTAGACATCGATTCTTGTATGACAGAAATTTTTGTAGACATCGTTTCTTCAAGACTCGAGACAGATTTTTCTACTTCAGCTATTTTTAATGTCATTGATTCTTGTACCTCCGATATTATAGTAACTTGTTTATTAAGCTCATCTCGTAGGAGACCCAATTCTGCAGTACTATTCTTGCATCTGTTTCTGTTCCTGTATTAATGCTTTGATGTCTTCTGTTTCACGCTTCCGTTTCTCTGCCGCCTGCTTACGATTTTCATCCTGTCGTTTTTCTGATTCTTCTCTTTCTTGCCTTCGTTCTTCTTTTCGTCGTCTTTCTGCATCTTCCGCTTCATGTCGTCGCCGTTCCTCCGTCTGCAACAGTAGCGCCTGGAAATTTTCCTTCATCTGACTGGCATCCATTGTTTACCGATTAATTACGAATTACACTCGTCTTGTACAAAGTCTCCACTGTTTCCACTGTTAACGGTTCTGTCGCACTTCTGACCCACTGTTACGACGTTCTACTGATCGTCGTATGGTACAGTGGAAACCAAATTCCAGACACCAATTAACTCACTAATCCCCAGCTTTAATTATCACAATTAAACAGTTTGTAATTGACAAGACAATCTCTTACAACAAATCAAATAAAAATTGTTCACACGCAATAAAAAAAATGTCAACTGATATAAAACACAATTGTATTACAATCGTACCTCACAATTATAAAACACGTAACACTCCGCCACAATACGCCGAACCACTGTAATAATTCGCAACTCAAACACACGGTGTAATCGCCCGATAATAACTGACCGAGCGTAGCTGAGTACTTATATGTATACCCCGCTGAGGTTCCAGAATATTCGCTAATAGGCGTCTACTAGAAAACACTAGAACGTAATTTATTGCGGCCTTGAACAAAGCACGCGCTGACCGGTATTATCTGGTTTTGAGCCGATAGTTGACGCGTAATTGTCTTTCACCGCAAAGTAGCAGCATTGTGTAAGGTACGCACACACACATTACAGCCGGATTCCACTGGAACATTCGATAAACTTGTAGAACGTTCCGTATTACGTAACACCTTTTCCGCATTACGTAACAATATTTATATTTATATTGTATCTGTATGATGTGAATTTATAATGTTTGTGTTGTGTGGGGTAATATTTCTCATTTTATTTTGCATTATTTAAACAAATATTTTTATTTGTTAAATATTTTTATTTATCTCATTTATTTGCATATTTGGTATTTAAACAAATATTTAATATATGTTACTGCATCTGTACAAAAATCTGTACAAATTCATTTTTACAATTTTTGTGGCCCTAATGACCGTTGCTGTTGCAGCGACCTTATAAATAAATAAAACAAAAAAACTTGCTGTTACACGATCAAATGGAATGGCTAATTCGACGGAGACAGTTCCTGGCCTGTAGACACTCTAGGATTAATGGGGCCCCAACTAAACAATGAGGATTGAGGCCCATCTCGACCTTTGTAGTTTAACAGATTCTTATTCAGTCGACCCTGGTACTCACGACTCCAAGACTCCATTATCGCTCGCCCGTCTTAATAGTTTTCACAGTCTTCTTTTCACGTGTGTTAATTATTTTTTTCTTAGCTCGCTCAATGAGTACACGTATTTCGGATTCCACATTACGAGGGTCGGTTGAAAAGTTCGAGGAGCGATATCTGTAGCTTAGCGGTAAAACTAAAATTTGTTGTGTGCTGCAAGATTTGTATTTTATGTGAACTTCTGTTAATTTCTAAATCTATCTATCTATTTATTCTTTGTTTAGAAGCTGTTTTAAATTTACGTGTCATGCGTGTTTTGAAAAACGGACAAAATCAAACATTGTGGTGTGATTCTTTGTTAAAAATTGTTTAGCGCCAACGGCAATTCAGAACGAAATTGTAAATGTGTCAGGAGATGCTGCGACTTCAAAACCAACCGTTTGTAAATAGGCACTTGAGTTTAAACGTGGTTGTACGAGCACTGAAGATGACCCCTGCACTGGACGCCAAAAAATGCAACAACTCCAGATTCGGCAGTCATCTTTCACAACGCTTTTCACGACAAGTTCTTGAGTTAAAGTATGATACACACGCTCATATAAGATGCCTATGATTTCAGCAACGTCGTTCACTCCTCAATATGCGGTCTTCCAATGCCCTCTTGAATTTTTTCAATAATGTCATTTTTTGTTGTACTTTTGGACGTCCACTGCTGGGATCGTCTTCAGTGATTGTACGCCCACGTTTAAACTCGAGTGTGGCCCACTTACTGTTGTTTCTGAAGGCGCAGCATCTCCTAACAAATTTACAATTTCGTTTTGATTTTCCATTGGCGCTAAAACGTTTTTAACAGAGAATTCATCACAACACGATGTCTGATTTTGTGCATTTTAAAAACACGCGTGAGTAGAAAATTTCAAACAGCTGGTAAAGAGTGAATAAATTGACAGATATATCTGGAAATTAACAGGTGTTCACACAAAATATACATCTTGCAGCACACGAAAGATTTTAGCTCTACGTTTCAACTGACCCTCGTATAAGCACGTTATCAGTTTTTTTTTTTAATTTACGCTTTTTAGGGGTTCAGATCGTAGGCGCTTGAGATTCCGCAGTACAGCAGTAGATTGAGGAGGTAGAGGGGCAACAAGACTGAATTACCCAGCATTCCAATTCTATATCTGAAACTAAATTTTCTGCGGTTTATTAACAACACGTTTCGCCGTCAGACTTGCCACCTGAGTTTGTGTCTGTAGACATATTTACTAGCGAAATAGTTAAACTAAAATTACATTTATTCACTTAACTACAGTAATAATAATAATATTTTCCGTTTACTTTTTTCAACTAGGAAAGAGTTATCAGTGTTAACTCGACCGTTTGGTATTTGTCAGTCTGCTTGTCTAGCTATCCACATGTCTGGGCTGTCTCAACGATAAATTTTTAATGAATCAACCGTTTTTCGTGAAAATTTAGCATTCATGTCCACACCTTTATCCTACAGAATCTTTTTTTTTTTTAGATTGATTCACCCAAAAATGGACAGAGGGCAAAAATGTGAGGTTTGAAAATGTTGAAAAAAATCACAAAACTCCATAAATCAATAATTACTCCATATGGGGTAATACATTTAAGAGAGCTTTGACCAAAATCTAAACGTAATACTCAGTTTTTCAAATTTCACAATTTTTGGACAAAAAGTAATTTTGGTAATTTTTTTATAAGTTAGCTAAATTTTGATAAAATAGCTAAAAACCATATGGGGTGTCAAATTAAAGAGAATTTTAACAACAGTCTGAATATAGGATTCGGGTTTGAAAATTTAAAGCTTTTAGGACACCAGGGCCTAGCAGATACAAAACGTTTAAAGACAATTAAAAAATCAAGGCCAGGATTTAGACTAAAAGGAATTTTAAACAAAATTCAGAACAGAGGATAGTGATGACTCAGAATTCTACGATAGTGATGCTGATCCACAATATCTTCCAGACATTACCATGCCACAACATGCAAGGCTTGGGATGTTTATGGTTTGACAATCGGGGAGTCAAACTCATTATTTTTGAGAGTCCAGAACCACTATCTAAAGTCAAACGATTTGGTAGGGAAAATAAACACGATGTCACAGTACCCTGCCCAAACATACGTACAATGCTTCTACGGGTGGTGTGGATTTATAGCCTATTATAGAATTTCTATTCGATCCAAAAATATTATCTCAGACTTTTTTCCATTTTATGTATTTGGCTGTACTTAATGGATGGCTGTTGTATCGAAAGCACTGTTTATTACAGAAGACCAACAAGAAGAATCAGTATGACCTTTTACATTTTCGGTCGCAGGTAGCAGCTGCTCTCTGTAATGAGGCAAAACTACGGAAAAGAATAAAGTCGCCCGACCATCAAATGATACAGTTGAATCTGAATAGCAAAAGAAAAAGCATCGCTGACCAACAGCACCAGTACCAGAGTACAACTGTAGGAAAGACCAAATTGGACACTGGACTCACAGAGACAGGTCTACCCTGGTTGCAAAAGCTTAACTCTTGTTAAATGTTCTAAGTGTATGGTTCATGTATGTTTTATGACAAATAGAAATTATTTTGTTGAATTTTATGTGTAAAACAGAATTATTTGAAAAGATATTTATTAGATTTTAGTTTGTTTTATAAAACATGTAGCCTCAACGAAATACAAAATTATTTCATACTGTTATTGTATGGTGTATCATATGTGATACAAACCCTTAAATTTCACCCCGAAAGAAAATGTATTTGCTATATTTGTCCAATAAAGATTTTGCTATTAATTGGATATAATTAAAACAAAGAACACATAAAAAAATGTTTTTCACATGGCATCTTGTTAAGAGGTTTAATAATAAATGTAGCGATTGTCTGCTTTACAATTTTATTGTATAATAAATAATAGTAGGCCTACTTTATGTTTTTTGAAACAAGAATATAGTTTATTATTTTTTGTTTACAATATTTCAACAGTTTTATACCTCTTGTAACAATATTGTTTTCAAAGATGCTAATATTTGCAAAGTAGGCTCTATTTCCTGTTTGTATCCTTTCTCTTATAGGCCTACTCATTCTACTGCTTTATACTGCCTTTTCTGATACTTAATACGTTAACAGAGCTCTGGCATTTTTCTGGACGTTTTGCAATTCACAAGAACACAAATTAAGCATTGCTCGGATGTGTTCGAAATTAACAAAATAAAATTGTATCTTCTTCTTCACAACAAACAGTGCACTCCTCGGTTGTCTACCTCCTACTTTCGTCAGCCGCACTACCAGCTGTTCCCGGACGGGTGGGGGGGGGGTACATTGTTGAAAGTTAACGCCTCAGGACAAATGAGTATTTCAGAATTCTTCTCATATAATTGTATAAATACACTTTAAAAATTTGACATACATATTGTTAATCTAATATCTTTGAATAAATTAGGGTTACCATACGTCCTCTTTTTCCTGGACACGTCCTCTTTTTTAGTGTTAAAAACCTGTCCGGGAGAATTTAAAAAAAAAAAAACAGGGAAATGTCCTCTTTTTTCGTAAAACTGAAAAATGTAGTCACGCGCTACAGCGCTCCCTGGATCAAAGAGAGAAATAGGTTAATGGTAGAAAACGTTAAAGGTATAATTTGTGTAGAGTTCAACTTTAAAAGTCTTTCATGTGTTCAGTTCTATGATTATTTATTAGAAAATAAAAAGCTTTTGATGGGAATTGGTTCATCTGGTAAATACCAATGGCACCACAAAGACACAGTAGAATATTTATACTGTGAATCCGATTCAGACTGATTAGTATTAAATTAATTATTGATATGATTAAAAATAAATATAGCAAATATTCTTTTCCTATGTAAGTTCCGCTTCTAACTAATCGTTTTAAGTTTTGTTTATGAGCATTTTCTTGTTAAATCACAAAAATTAAATTGTACATTGTATAAACTCTGTAAAAATGCTTAACTTAATCATGAATACCTCCCTATCCATAATGTATAATGTTTTTACAGTCAAATTTGTTTGGATCGGTAAAGTAACGATCATGCTGTTAAATTTTCAGGTTGTCCTCTTTTTGACCTAGGTTATATGGTAACAGTAAATAAATGCACTGCAAGTAGGTTTATTTTCACCTGACGCACGTTTCACAGAAATTATTCTGTATCTTCAGAGGTTTGTTTGAATTTAATTGATATTTTTGCAGTGCAAATAAACCTAGTTGCAGCGCATATATTCGAAGTTATTACATGGGAGTCCAGCAGGAAACTCAACGATTTGCTTACAAAGGAATATTGTCATTGGTATCCAAGTCACTTTTTTATTTATAAATTCATAAATCACCTGATATCCGTCGTGTGGCTTCGTTTTTCATTAAAATGACGAGTTTCGGAACGTATGTTCCATCTTCAGATATAGGCTAATTCACTCGGTTGAGGTCGTTAATTGTTAAAAATTACATCACTTTGTACTTACACACGTCCTTATGGGTGCTCAACCGATCCGATACTCTAATGCCAGAGTTTCAAACTCAAATTTGCGTTTCAAAGTTTTGGGTAAACAATCGTGAAGTATAAGAGCTAAAAAGAGTGTGGAAAAAGCTGATCTAAAAATATTCTACGTTGATTTATTGTTATTCAAATTAAAGTTAATAAATCTCATTTCATTAGGAATCGCTTTAATTATAAATCTGAATTTTTAATTAATCTTGTGAAAATGAATTTTTCTGAAAATATTTTGAAAATGCCGGTTTTATTACCCCTCACACTTAATTTAAGGATGCTGGCCCAAGAAAGTTTTAAGCAACGTATAATTCATATTAAAGTATTCGAATTTTTGCGTATAATCCAGCAATAAAATCTTCTTATGTTTTCGAAATGAAGTCAAAGAAACCGCTAGCATACCTGTGAAAAGATGACGGTTCAAACCGTAGAGGAGTCATGACATAGTAAGGGGAAGCGTGTAGATTAATTGGCTCTGCATTCGTTTTCTGGCGCATGCGTAATTGATTTTTAATGCTACAAATATGTACGCTATTAATCTAGGGTTATTACCATATGACCAACGTGAAAAATGAGGACAACCTGAAAATTTAACAGCATGATCGTTACTTTACAGATCCAAAAAAAATGTTGACAGTAAAAACATTATATATTATGGATAAGAAAGTATTCATGATTAAGTTAAGCATTTTTACAGAGTCTATGCAATGTACAATTTAATTTTTGTGATACAACGAGAAAATGTTTATAAACAAAACTTAAAACTAAATTATTAGTTAGTTAGAAACGGAACTTACTTAGGAAAAGAATATTTGCTATATTTATTTTTAATCATACCAATAATTAATTTAATACTAATCAGTCTGAATCGGATTCACAGTCTAAATGTTCAATTGTGTCTTTGTGGTGCCATTGGTACTGTATTTATCAGATGAACCAATTCTCATCAAAAGCTTTTTATTTTTAATAAATAATCATAGAACTGAACACATGAAAGACTCTTAAAGTTGTACTGTACACAAATTATGCCTTTAACATTTTCTACCATTAACCTATTTCTCTCTTTGGTCCACTGTGATCTGGTCAGAGAAAATACCCGTTCTGTAATAGATTTGTTACTCGGAATGGAATAAAAATACTCAACAATTTTCAAAAGTTCTGAATAACAAGATGATGTGGGACTTTCCATTAAAATATTTACACCATAACTGACTGGAAAGGTGCTTATCATACAAATCAGGATAATTCTTTAAAAACTTCTGAAAATTGCAGAATTGATCAAAACTTTTGTTATTATCAACGTAGATGTCTGTTCTGGTTCCGAGGAAATTTAAAGTTTCCTCTACGAAAAAAGAGGACATTTCCCTGTTTTTTAAAAAATCCTCCCGGACAGGTTTTTAACACTAAAAAAGAGGACGTGTCCGGGAAAAAGAGGACGTATGGTAACCCCATCAGATAGCGAGTGATTGTCGTTATTTTCAGATAAATCTATTTTATTACTTTACAAATGATTGTAATTCCTTTTATTTCTACAATCATTTATAAGCCTTATTTTAACCCACTCGACAGGCTTAAGAATAGGCTTGCGTTAAGTGATTACGAGCGGCCGGGGGGGGGGGGGGGGTTCAAGACTGTGCAAAGGTCACGTACAGTGGTAAGTGGTGCGTGTGAAACCGGCGTAACGCACGCGCGCTTGGGAGTCATGCAGCACACTTTGTTCGGACTTCCTCACGTCTCTTGTTTACGGGGCAGCTATACGAATTCCAGACAACTGCGTTTGGCGCCCAGTCTCCAGTAATTACCAAATCATAACATCGATTTCTAACTTTGAAACGTGTTTGCTTAATTTGTCTTGAAACTACCGCGATTTCTCATACAATATTATTTTTTATTCCCCACGTGGATTGAAAAATTGTGAAATAATGATTGCCGTTATTACCGGTAATTTTATTTTCGATTTGTGCTATTTTTCGCAAACTGAATGTAATAACATTCATCCAAATGTACATAAGGATTTACATATCAGAATTGATCATCATCATCATCATCTTCAAGGATTAAACCAAGTATGGTTTGTTCCGGTCTCACAGATTAAGGCAAAGATTAGAATTGGTTACTCCAGCGCTACCTCGGACGTCCCACACCTCTCCGTCCCTTCGGCTTATACTTGTTTGGGGATGCGGTAGTCATCTATTCGGCAAAGATGTTCACACTAATTCAGCCGACCCTGGCGACCCTGAGTCAAGTCAGTACTGTCGAGTGTACTCATAACATTCAGTTCCTGCCGTATATCTGTGTTTCTTCTATGATCATGAAGAGTATACCCTGCCACGTGCCTGAGAAATCTCGTTTCAGCCGCTTGGATGCGACTGGCCTGGCCTTTCGTTAAAGTACAATTCTCAAACACATAATGAAGTGTGGGAACAGCCGTCGCCTTGTAGAATTTTAGGTGTGTTTCTTTACTTGCTGACTTAAGGGTTCGCCTGATGGTCCCGCACATAAGGTTGAACTTATGCAATTTACTCACAACGTTGTTGCTTGCATTATAAGACACATTGCAGCCCAGGTATTCAAAATTGCTAACTTGTTCCGGGACAGCACTACCTAGCCTACAACAATTTTTGTCCGTACGGGATCAGTTCCACGAAAAACCATCACCTTGGTCTTAAGTGTTGATATTTGCAATCCAGAGTCTTTGGAGATTCGATTTAAGAAATGTATCCCCATCTGCAATCTGTTTTCAGAGACCGAAAAAATAGGGTAACATGGGTGCGAGTATCTGAAGCTCGTTAAAGAGGTCTTTTCCATCAACATTGATCCTCTCCAACAGTTAGTGTAGTTTGAAGATTTGTACATACTGTCTTCAACTTCTCTTGTTTCCACGTCTTGAGAGAATTAATGTTATACAGAAATTCAAAAACGTTGCTATGGTTTTCCATGAGCTCAAACCTTTCTTTTAGAGATGCTATTGCTGTGTCAAGTATAACATTAAAAAAGTTCACTTTAAACGATTTTTTGCTATCCAAGTTCACTATAGGTTGATCGTCACTTTCATAAGAGAACTGCCTTTTTACTTTTCTTGGGCAAACTTGGACTTCTTTCTCAAAGTCAGCGATGACTCCAATTTTCTCTGCGAGCTCCTTAGCATCTGTGATTACACTATTGAACCCATCATCAGATCGCATGTTTTCAAGAAAACTTTGAATACTTTTGATAAGACCCATTGAACTTTGTAAGTCAGATGTGACGTTTTGTAAAACCTTGCTCACCATATTTATTTTGAACAGTACTTCATGCCAAGTAACAACACACCAAAGAAACTTAAAACTCTGTAGTTTTTTGACAATTCCCAAAGCTGAATTTCTGCCAAAGGCGTCAAGCTTTTGGTCTTGCGAGGCTTCATACACAGCATCGTACACTTTGTCAATGTGATATCTGAGGGGCAACAAAGCGTTAATACTACTCTCCCAGCGAGTATTACTCAGAGGTTTTACTATCAAAGCTGATACGTTTTCTGTTAATATACTCCATCTATATGTAGAAGCAGAAAAGAAGTTAAACACTTCTTTCACAATGCTAAAAAGTCTACTGCAATCGGACATGACAGCGCTGCATCATTAACCACTAAGTTGAGTGAATGGCTTCCACAAGGCACAAATGCCCGTGAATTTAAGTTAAGTAACCTCCTCTGCACTCCAACATGCTTGCCTTTCATGTTGGAGCCATTATCGTAACCTTGGCCTCTCATGTTCTTCAATGGGATGTTGAGTCTTGACAACTCATTTAACAAACACTGTGTGAGTCCTTCACCTGTAGAGTCATTAATGGGCACAAAACCTAAAAAATGTTCTTTCATGGACGCTTCTGTATTTTCATTTACCTGAACAAATCTTACAACCATCGTCATCTGCTCGGTGTGACTAACATCTGGTGTACAGTCTAGTATGATAGAATAATATTGTTACGACGATCTACTCGGTCGTCGTAGGTACAGTGGAAACAAAATAAGTACAAGACACCAATTAAGTCACTAATCACACCTTTAATTGTTACAGTAAAACAGTTCGTAATTAACAACACAGTCTCTACAACAAACGAAATGAAAATTGTACACACGCAATAAAATGTCCACAAATATTAAAACTCAATTGTCTTACAATTATACCGTCTGATTATAAAACGCAACACTTCAATAATAACTACTCGAACGTACACACTAATACTCTCGAACCGCACTATCCAATATCTCGCATGGAACTCAAAACTAAGGCCGCTACCCGATGTATTTATAGTCACGCTCACACACCAGAAGCTTCCAAACTGCGTCTTATCTCTCGTGAACTACGTAATTACTACGGCCTTGGCACAGTCCGAGCGCCCGAGCGAAGCCCGGCACAGTCGAGAAAATTCTCGCAAAATGCGTCTAGTAGCACGTACACCACACGCTTACATCGAGATCTTTCTGGCACATTCGATAAACGCGTAGATTGTTCTGTGCTGTCGTAGCAATATGTTGCTTTGCTTAGTTTATTTAAAATATGGTCTTGAATTTTAGAGGAAAGGAGACTGATGAATTCATTTTGTACTCTTTTACTTAAATAATGTACTTGTGTTTCTTCAGATGATACTCTTCTAACATGCTCAGCCATAACTACATCAAATTTAGCAGTGTACTCGACTAGTTTAAGAAAATTACCATTATTACTCATGAAAAGAGTATCATTCGTTCCTCTAAATGCCAACCCTTGGGTGCCGAGAAATTGAACAATGCACAACAATCTTTTGAGTACTTGATTCCAGTGTTCTGTTTCTGCTTGTATTAATCTTTCATTTTCCTTGTCAATAGTTTTATCTAAACGTAAACGTAAGCACAGTTCTCGCCAGGATTGATAATTCTTTATGTGGTTTTTGAGATTTCTCATGACTACTCAAAATCTTTGACAAATTCTGCCAGGCTGAATACCCTTTATCTCCAGCAAGAGATGAATCTAGATTTCCAAAAAGTTTGCAGACAAAACAAAATACAGATTTTTTTGATATAGAATACATCAGCCACATTCTTTGGACTTGTTCCCCATTACAAAGTTTTCTTATATAATGAGTTGGAGAAAATTTCCTACCTTTAGTCTCAAGGGGAAAGTTTATGTCTTTTACTTGTATTGGACCTCGCTCAACAAGCAACTTCCGGACATTACTGGTGATTTTAGATGGCCACTCTCCGCAGTCGGTTGATAGTGGCGAGGACTTGTCTCTCAATACTTCCTGTAAAAAAATAATGATTAAAGCACTTCTGTTGGGCAAATAAGATTAATTCAGTATTCAATACAAAAATTGAATTATACTACAATCTAATATACTACAAAGTTATTATTTTGCAACCAGTATACTTTGATAAAAATAGTCATAAAAATTAAAATATTTCTGATTGAAATACAGACTTCAGGAAAAGAAACCTAAAGACTTGTTCGTTGGATTTTTGTTAGTAGTATTTTAAAATATTTTTTAGCTATCTCTTCGATTATCCCGAAACGTCGAAATATTCACAGCTTCATTTTTGTCAATCTACAATTAAGAAACGTTTGCTCCTCCACTTCTTTATAACGAAAAAAATACCCTTTGATTCTCTTAGTTTACCTACTTGCCTCTCTTCAGTAAAATGACATCACAGTTCTCTTCAGAAAAATTTTATCCGCTTACCATTTCGGCGAAAAACTCCGAATTTAAGAGCAGCACCAATTTTGAGAATTGGACGGACGGAAGATAGGGTAGAGACCACAATGATGGCCACGTCTATGAAGGTGGTCACTTGTGAGTATTTCGTTAATTAAAAAAATATCGAATAGTGTTAGAAACTCGAAAGTTTCATAAGTATGTTCTGCTACCTATTTGCTCGTATTACGCAAAAAAATTTTTGAGATATTCTTATTTCAAAAGAAATAACATTTTTTTTAGTAGCAAGCAGCTCTAAAACTGCATTTTCTTAGTTTGGATACTAAGGAAACCTGGTAAGTAATTTGTGAAATTTATTGAAATAAGCAGTGCTATGATAGTAAAAAGATTTTCAGCGTGTTCAACATAAAATAAACTTTAAGTTAATAATAATTCTGCATGTAGTATTCCTTTATATTTTTGTAAAAATTGGTGGCCATCACTGTGTCATCGAATAGACTAATGTTTGATAATTGATAACTTTCCTTACAGAATTAAAGAAATAAAGATAAAAGTAGCTAAAAATCCTTAAGGTGGCCACCATTGTGGTCTCTACCCTAAATAGAGCGAACGTAATCCTTTATCGTTGCGATGACTTACTCCACACGGCGGGCACGTGACGTGAATGTGGTCATACAGAAATGTGTACATACGAGCTTGACGTTGCGGCATGGTATGGTTTGTGCACATAAGAATCGTACACGATATTATTTTACACTAAAAATTATGCACAAAGTTTTGTGCACAAGTGCAGAAAAAAGATTTTTATTGTACACAAGTGTTTCACACTTCATATTTAAGAAAATTAAAAGTAAACACTTGTGCATAATAAAAATTTTTTTTCTGTACTTGTGCACAAAACTTGGTGCATAATTTTTCGTGTACAATACTATAGTGTACGATTCTTATGTGCACAAACCATACCATGCCGACGTTACAAAGAGTACGGTAACTCTTTAAATTAACCAGAACGAAAAATTTTACACAATTTATATATATTAGTATAGATAATTTTTTTTAGTTGTAAGCTTCGTTTGAAAAAAAAACCATTAAAACAATATTATCTTGATTAAGATTAATTTTATTTAAGCTTACCTCATCAATATTTTAGGAAGGTCCATTTGAATTTTCCGTTTTCTCCGTAGATTCAGAGGGTTCCAGGAAAGATGTAGATGTGACATCGTGACAATATTCACTAGCTGTTTCTTCATTTTCGTTATCGGGGTCAACTGATTCTTCATTAAAATCCACTGATTTTGACAACTTATTGTTTGTTAAACTTTTACGGTCTAATTTTATTGGAGTAGATGGAGCCGAAAAAAACTTTTTTAACGATTCAGCTTGTTTTTCATCTGCCTTCAAGTGTAGAAGCTTTCTTTTTCGATAATATGCACCGGAATGTTTCTTGTCGTCAGCCATTCTTTTATTTTAACGAAAAGACTGTTCAAAACGAACTGATATCGTACTGACGGTATGAATGAAGGCAATTTCACAGACGCCGGCGAACGAACAGGTTAGGTTACGCGCAGCTAGACGTGACAGGGCGTTTGGCGCCTATGTGCCAATGTATGGGCGAGTCCATTTACATGAATTTTAAATCGCGCCTTCGGCGCCCTTGACTATGCGGCGCTCTCAGCGGCTGCTTACTTTGCTTACCCCTCGGACCGGCTCTGGCTCTTGTTTAAAATTACAAAATTGCATATTTCGACCGATTTGGATGGTGATATAAATACTAACAAAATAAGTAGTTTATAATAACAATTATTACTTGAGTTATAATTTATAGTTCATCGAGCGGTGTATTACGCTGAGTGTAACGTTCAGTAAGCTACCTGTTCTCTCTCTCTCTCTCTCTCTCTCTCTCTCTCTCTCTCTCTCTCTCATTGACGGTGCGGCCACACGCACACCACACCGGCCACCGGCCACTACTACCAGTGAACCCTAAAAATTTTTACTTAGGCCTAAAGCTTAGTACGCACTGGGACTCTTTGAATCGACTCATGTCGCGATTCAGAATCCACGCTATGTAGATTCATTGTTCGGACTCAGACCAGACGCTGCTCAGCGACAAAAAACCGTGTCCACACCAAGATTCAGTCCTTTGCGAAAAATGACGGAGGAAATTGCTCTCTCGGGAATTTCCCTAGCTCTTTTTTGTGTAATTAATAATAGAAACAAGCGCAATAAAAAACGACAAAAAAGATGGTGGGTTCGCAAATTATTTCATGGTGGGAATAATCTTTTGGACACTTTAAAAATGGAAGATGGCATGGGGTTTAGAAATTTTTTGAGAATGTCCCCAACCGATTTTGAAACCATTTTAACCAAAGTTGGTAATAAAATTTGTAAGAAAAGTACCAACTTTAGGGGATCTATCTCCCCGGCCAACAGATCAGCTGTCACTCTTAGATTCCTAGCTAGTGGAGACTCATACATAAGCCTCATGTACACCTTCAAGATTTCGAAGCAATCAATATCCGAGTTTGTTCCAGAGGTGTGCGAAGCCATCATCTGTTCTTTGAGAGAATACATCAAGGTAAGTAACTAATTGCAAGTAAAATATCAAATACAATGTTGGGAAATTTTGTATTGCTGTGTGTAAATTTTACATTAAGCTTTTCAATAAAACACTGGTACATGTAGTACAAAATTGAAGCATCATACACAAAGATAAGGAAAGAGAAAACCAAATTAATTACAACATTGTAGCGACAAAATAATAAAATCAGTTTTCGTTATCAGTGAAACCGTTCAAGTAAGTTTGTAAAGTGTAAGGTGTAAGGGGACTATTTTGCTCGTGTTGCTGGGAATCATAACTATTATCAAACTCGGGTTGACGAGAATAATAATGTGATTCTGTTGACGGAAAGACAGATGATGATGATCTTGAGGCAGGGAGCTGGTCGTAGTTCGAATATGATGATCTGCATATCCTCCATTTTGTAAGTCAAACAGAATTTGTGTGATTTTTGTTTGGCAAAATTTAATTCGAAAGTCGGCCTGTTGCTATTTCTCAAAGAATCCGCAACGAAATCCGTAAAAATAGAGCTACCGTCTCTTTTTGACACTGCCTCAGTTATCGATTTCATACAAATTAAGGCCTCTGCAGTAACGTATTCAGGGGGTACAATGTGTTTCAATCTCTTTTTATTTTTATTTTGCGATTGTTCCTTCTCACATTGGCGTGCATTTTCACTCAGAATAGGTGGTTGTTCCTTCTCAGCAGAGGGGCCAGATTGTTCACCTTGACACGAACCCTGAGAACGACCACTGTCTATGGAACCGTCCTGCAACACAATAATTATCACTTAATTATTAACACAAAATAATTATTATTGCAACCTTATCACCTACTACCAAAGGCAGTGTGGAAAGAAATTTCAGCAGTTTCGATTCATCTTGATTCGAAACTGCTGAAATATTATTATTATTATAATTATAATGATTAGGTACCTGTTGTTATTGTCGTTATTATTATTATTATTATCATCATTATTTTTTTTTTCAGAGACCCAGAACAAGTACTGACTGGTTACGCCTTGCTGAAGGGTTTTCGACTAGGTGGAATTCCCCTCACTGTATTGGCAGCATTGATGGGAAACACATTCACATTGTAGCATAGTATGTATTTTAATTACAAAGGGTTTCATAGCATCGGTGCCCTTGCAGTTGCTGATGACAATTACAATTTTATATACATAGATATAGGGTGTCAGGGACGCATTTCGGACGGAGGAGATTTTTATTACTCTTCGCTATACAACGATTTGATTGATGGACAATTGGATTTGCCCCAGCTCGCGCCACTAAATGGAAGAGAAATTCCTGTGCCTTATGTGTTCGTTGCGGATGACGCCTTTCCTTTATCTACCAATTTAATGAAACCTCTTCCCGGGCGTAGCCGTGGTATACTACGCCGGAAAGAATATTCAACTATCGCTTGAGTCGGGCTCGACGAATTATTGAAAATGCATTTGGGATACGGTGTTCAAAATTCCGATTACTTTTGAAACACATAGATTTGCCTCCTCACAAAGTAGAAACAGTGGCTCTTGCTTAAAGCCTACTTGCACAATTTCCTTCGCAGAAATGCATCTTCGAGGAACGCGTATACTCCTCCTGGCTCTTTGGTTGCAGAAGATTCTGATGGGAATATAAGACCAGGATCTTGGAGATCAGAAATTTCGCCATCTGAGGCCCTTGTCGCCGTACAAAATACTCCAAGGAGATCGGCGAACGATGCGAAGGAAATACGAAATGAATTTCCTTATCATATGAAACAACGTACCTGCTTATTGTTTTTATTGTTAATTTTTAAGATTCTGATAGCTATACTTTTCCCTAGTTTTTTTAATTGAAAAATAAATAATTTAAGTATTTTTAAAAAATTGTTTCCAATAATTTTTTTTTATTAAAAATAAAATTACATAATTCTAGGTATCTTTTTGATTTGTCTTATTGATTTTAGTAAGTATGTGCCTATACTTTTTTTCTTGCCAATCAACGTTTTACTGCAACATTTATAATGCATTTAATACGAGATAGCTGTAAATAATTACGAAACTGCATTCATATGTGTATTGTTTTCACAGTAAACTTACCTACCAGCAAGTAACTACCCTAGTGGAAAAAGTACTACTTTACTATTCATTTTTAAGTGTAGGTAATTAAAAGGTAAATGTAGGTACTTAAAAGTAGGTACATACAAAATGTTGTTTTTTTTTAAATAAATTATTTAACTTACTTGGTCTTCCTCTGGGTTTTCCTCATCAGTGTTCCTGCTTCCTCTCGATTCCACCACAGGCAATTAAAACAACAAAAGTTCATAGCCGAACCAAGTACACTTTACTGGTGAGGTTCCACTTTTCATATTTTTCATCTTTTTGTGTTCGCGCCGAAATCGTCCTTTCAATGTATGCAATTTTTTTTCAATTTCCGCCACGGATACACTGTATTTACCAGCCAAAGCCGTCAATGTTTTGCTTTTTAATTCACGATTTCTATAGTCCGTGAAGGACACATCCCACAAACAACGATGGGAATGCATCTCCTCTATAAACTGTAACGTTAAATCAGTACTCCACAACATAATTGCAAAAATAAAATAAAAAACAATCACCGAAACGAATCGAAAAACGAGTGCGTTGCGGCGCGAGTCGCTAGCCTGTTCGGATTCACGTCTACACTGGCCAATGTTGCGCAACAATGAGTCAGTGAATCCCATATCGGACGGGATTGAAACGACGCAGAAAATACTAACCAGCAACACACCAGATTCACCGCGACAATGAGTCGGGGCAGCCCGGGCGCAGGCGAATCGCACGCGGGATTCACCCCAGACGCAAAGAGTCGATTCAAAGAGTCCCAGTGCGTACTAGGCTTAAGTTTTAAATAATATTTTTATGAAACTTAAATAAGTACATAAACCTGTTTCATAAACTTTATTCCTAGTGCTACTGACATTAATGTATAAAATAGTATAGTCTAACTGAAGTAAATTGAATCAATTATTAAATATTACAATGAACATAAAAAAATGAATTAAAAAATATTTAGTTTTTGAAAGAAAAAAGTAATGTTTTTAAAATTACTGATTAAAAAATAGAATGAGACATAAGTCCCCCAATCACGAATAATAAATGTTTAATAAAGAAAATGTGAAAACTTCTGAAAATAAAACGCCTACTAATAAATTGTAAACATTAACTGGCATATATAGCCTACTCTATCTTATACTACAAGTTGTAGAAGAGTAGGCTAATATATGGACTGCTAAGTTCGAAGCCCCCCCCCAGATTGATTTCTGCGTACGCCACTGGTTAAGACTGTGTTTAAAATTTCATTTAATCTGATACCCCACACGAGCTTTAACGATATTTTTCACAATTTTGACATCCTCACATTTTTACCTCCCGCCCCCTATTTTTCGAGGCATCAATCTAAAAATCAACAGAGATACGTGTGGAAAAAAATGTCAAAAACAAAAGTGGACACGCGTGCAAAGTTTTACGAGAATCGGTTGATGCGTTCAAAGGTTATCGTGAGACATACCCCAAGTAGGTAGACAGACTACAGAAGGTCGAGTTGAAACTGAGAACGCGCTTCGCTCGTTCAGTAATATGTCTTAAGTAATATAAAAATCACGTAGGCTATAGATATAATGATAAAGGACAAGAAAGTCAATAATTCGAATTTGTAATTTTTTAGACCTTAGTTTGGAGGAGCGGTCGTGGCGTAGTGGCTAGCGTGTGGCGCTGCTACGCTGTCGGCGTGGGTTCGATTCCCGCCGGGGCTATCTGATTTAGATACGACCGTTCGCCCTCGCAAGGCGATGGTAAACCAGAGAGAGATCTCTGTTGTTTTTTAGATTGATGCCTCGAAAAATAGGGGGCGGGAGGTAAAAATGTGAGGATGTCAAAATTGTGAAAAATATCGTTAAAGCTCGTGTGGGGTATCAGATTAAATGAAATTTTAAACACAGTCTTAACCAGTGGCGTACGCAGAAATCAATCTGGGGGGGGGGGCTTCGAACTTAGCAGTCCATATATTAGCCTACTCTTCTACAACTTGTAGTATAAGATAGAGTAGGCTATATATGCCAGTTAATGTTTACAATTTATTAGTAGGCGTTTTATTTTCAGAAGTTTTCACATTTTCTTTATTAAAAATGTATTATTCGTGATTGGGGGACTTATGTCTCATTCTATTTTTTAATCAGTAATTTTAAAAATATTACTTTTTTTCTTTCAAAAACTAAATATTTTTAAGTGATTTTTTTTCATTGTAATATTTAACAATAGATTCATTTTACTTCAATTAGACTATAATATTTTATACATTAATGTCAGTAGCACTGGGAATAAAGTTTTGTAACATTGGTATTTTAACAACTATAAATTTCTAAATGACTTGCTAATGACTAATTGTGTCAATACAAAAAACAGTTTTTCACAAAAGTACTGTGTTTTTAAAGTAATTTTATTTTCATTATTACAGCAGCATTATTCAAGATATGAAATTAGGAACATTATTAAAATTTTCGTTTTATTTATCGACTGATACCTGCAAAGAAGTGCTGAATTTAACTTAAGTATTAAATAATATTTTTATGAAAAAGGTTCATATAGTTATTTAAGTTTCATACAAATATTAGTTAATACTTAAGTAAAAATTCTTAGGGTTCACCTAAGTAGTAGCGGCCGGTTGCCGGGTTGGCGTGCGCGTGACCGCACCGTCAAAAGAGTGCGAGAGAGAGAGAGAGAGAGAGAGTGAGAGAGAGAGAGAGAGAGAGAACAGGTAGCTTACTGAACGTTACACTCAGCGTAATACACCGTTCAATGAACAATAAATTATAACTGAAGTAATAATTGTTATTATAAGCTACTTTTTTGTTAGTATTTATATCCTCGTTGAAATCGGCAGAAATATGTAATTTTGTAATTTTAAATGAGGGCCTAAGTAAATTAAAGAAGTGCGTATTATATTTTTGAGGTTGGGGGGGCTTGAGCCCCTGAGCCCCCCCGCGCGTACGTAGTTGCGTGCGAGAACCACCGAACTTCGAACATAATCTTTGCATCGGAAGGTTTATCGGTAAAACACTTGAAAACTGGTGGTGAAGACCGGAAAAAAGCGTTGGATGCGATTTCCGAAACAAATGTTTAGTTTTAGAGATCAGAACAAAAGGTTTACTGTACCTTAAGAATTGGGAACTCTTTAACTGTAAGACAAGAAGTCCCACAGTGTTATCTAGTATACATGTGATAGTCATAACAGGAATGCTGCAGACAGGTGTAGCCTATGACTGATAAAATAGCCCATGTAAAACCCATAGCCTTGTCCAGGCGTCACGATTTTTGAAAATTATATTTCTACAAGAGATGTACGATAAATTTTCTATTGTACGATAAATTAGGTTCGACAAATAAATTAAGTTTGTATTTTTCAACCATCTGTCTTCTCTCTCACTCTCTCTCTCTCTCTCTCTCTCTCTCTCTCTCTCTCCATGAGCACGTTTATTTTCTTTCTCAGTTTACACAGCCTAAACATTGTTAATAAAAGTACGGAAAGTCGTAATATAAAAATTCACATTCAGATTTTCACAGTAAAATTCACATTCATATTATAATAAAACTTATTTTAGAATAGCTAACATAAATATTCTGAAAGCGAAGAAAAAGTGACAGGTGGTGTGGAAGGGGAGAGGAGTGGAAGGGGTGTGCATTGAATGTCAAACGTCAGTGACATTTAGACAGGGAAATTGGTTAGAAGAAAAAAAGAAGATACATGAAAAAATATAATACAATTGTTAACTTCACAAAACAAGTGTTAATTAAAAACATGCTATTGTTAAATAAATATGAAGGAATTTCCCTATTAATGCTGCGATCGAGGTAGCAGTGGTGTATTGACCACTAGAGTACACGCGCATGCGTAAACAGTGCACATAGCGTTTTGATACTTTTGTAATGATACAGACGCAAGTACAATGTTAGTTTCGAAACATGTCCGTTCCATTGCGATCTTCCACTTCGTAGTACGCACCTGTGCATTCCTGATAATATTAAGTGAAACCAGTTAAAGTGTCACACCCACATAAATGTAGTTTATTTGATGTATTGTTTTCAGTATGTGGTATTACTATATCTTGCCCTGTCTCAATATGGCCGTCATTTTAACGCTAGTATGTTATTCGTAAATAAATGTTTGTGTTGATTTAAGTAACTGTTAACTATGTTTTCAAATCCATCGGTGGCATCGGAAACGCAGAATTATGATTTCGAGAAAGAAGAAAATGCAGCTAAATGGAAAGCAGTCTTCGTTAACTCCTTGCGCAAGGTAAGTTAACATACAAAACAAACTAGTTTAATTTTAAAGTTAATGTTTATGTCGGTGTTTGTATGGTTTGAAACCTGGTGACAGTCACTGGGCTAAGCATTTTATTAAATACATATAATTAAATAATAATGTTAACGTGGTATTTTTAAAATAATTGAAATTAATTTAACCAAGCTTTACATAACCTCACTTCTTGGTGTAGTCCATTTAACAATTTTAGTAGTTCGAACCGGGCTTAGAGAACGATGTGTTATTATGATTATTTGATTTTAATTAATAAGGGGTTCTTCGAATTCTACGGAATCAAGTTTTTTCGTTGGTTTTGAAATCGAAACGAAAAACATTAACGCGCGAATGTGACTCGGTTCAATGAATACGAGGTTTGACGAAAAACATTTATTGGCGCGCGATCCGAATTTTAATTATCGTAATTTAAGTTAGCAAATATTGGAAATTATGAACACATAAATTATTGCTTTATTACAAGAAGTTATACAGAAACTGTTATATGGTAACCGCTGTTAATAACTGTTATATGGTAACCTCTGTTAATTGTAACCACTTGTTATAATTTGACTTGTAAAAATGTATTGAGGTGACTGCAGTATTAATTTGCTGTAGTAGCGTTAACAATCCAGTACTGACTGTTGCCTATGTTTGAAGTTGACTGAGACATCCAATTTTAGTAAAATATTAATTAATACTGAGTGTGTTTTTTTTTTAAGTTCAGTTAAAACCATACATAAGCCATGAATATTTCAGAAATGTTGTGTACAGTATATTTAACTATTTATGTCTGTATGTTTGTAACGTAGATGCACTTCACTGTTCTAAATATTTCTGTCAACAGTACAGAAAGTTTTAAAAGAATCTGTATAAAAGTTAGTTTAAGCTATGAAATTGGAGTTGTATGGTGATTAATTCAAAAATATGGTAGGCAGAGACTTTGTTACAAATAAAGTTAACTTCAAAGCCTTAATTTAGCACATTCAGTTGTGTACTGACCAAATGGTTTGGTTCCTAATTGAGTTTTTTAATTACAACTTATAAACTGAGAATATTAATTTTTTAGCCTCCCTTTAAGTTAAGGTTGATACATTAGCAGCACATGTTTTTTTATATGATGCACTAATGCCACAAGTACTGGGGTTTTTATTACTACAGTAAAATTTACATACTTATTACAAGTCTAGTTATAGTGTGTGAATTATTTATAAAGGCCCTAAATAGATTTGCTATATATAAAGGTGATGATAACACTCTCAGACAACTGTTTTGCCAAAATTAATTCATTGTATAAAATAATTATTGAACACTGATGCAGACATGTGAGACTTCCAGACTGTAAACAGAAATGAAATGTTGATGGTGTAGAGATAATTGAGGAGTTACACAATACTTTTTTTTTGTTTAATAGTATTTCTATTAACAAACCATAGGTCTTCTGTATTAATACTTAGGTTTAAACCTTAAGATCACAACATGAGCCCATAGTTCATTGTATTCTATGCATGCCTCTTTATTCCTTCGTGAAAGCTTCCACCTTTGATATCTTCCATAATTGTTATTCTTTGTTTTTCTCTTTCTCTTTTTCCTTCCTTTCCAACTTCCTTTATATTATATTCCTTCCAAACATATATCCTAACCAGTTATCTTTCCCTTTCTTAATACACTTAAATAATTTTCTCTTCCTGCTGGCCTTACTATCAGCATCTGATCTGTCCATAGCCAGGTCCATGTCTTAAACTGTGCATCTGGATTACGTTGATAATTTGCTTCTGTATGTCTTATGGTTCATGTCTCTATTCGTAGAGTGTTACACTTTAGTACAGTTTCAGTGGCGTTTTAATCAGCTGTGCCTGCCACAGGTTGTCGAGGGCTGTGTACAGACAAAAAGCATTTTGTAAAATTCTTGTAATGTTAACTGTAATTTTGTGCACTATAACAGAAGTCCAATATAATAGATGTAAACAGTCGGTATTATTGTGCAGTTTTGGTGTCAACACTTACAGGTTATGTAATTTGAAATACATCACACAGTGGCTAAACAGTGTTAGAAAAAAAAATCATTGAATAATTTTGCTTTCTTCATGACAGAAAAATATAAAGTAAACTACCGGTACTTATTTTGGTATTAAAATAATTTGTAGCTACAAAAATTTCTGTAACTATACTTTGAAAAACGCATACTTCGGATTCTTTTGAAAAATAAAAACCATGGTTTTTCGTTTAAATGAGAGGAAGTAATTATTTTTTATAGAGTTTCAAAGAGGAAACTCTGTTCATTAATTTTTTGTTTAGAACATTATCATTGACAACAGATTAAATATATTACTAATATTGAAACACATAAAAAAATGCCCTTTTTTCTGGTATTAATAGTCACAGAAAATGTTAAAGAAATATCCCATATGCCAATAAACTGTTTTTCTTCTTTTTAAAAGATATTTTGTTATTGCCAGTGTAGCTTTTATTCCTTTCGATGTTTGCAGTCCTGTGTTATTTTGGTAGAATTACCCAAGTTTTTAAATTGCTGTACTTATTTCAAGCTTTTCTTGTTTATTATATTTATTATTTACTATTATATTATATTACAGTTTTATTATTCAAACAGTTTTCCTCTTTGTTGATATTCTCATTACTGTAGTTATCTTATTCACTTTGTATAATATGCCCACCTTGAAGTTCTGTGTCACAATTATATAATCTCATATTATGTTGTCCTATTACTTGTTCTTAGCTGTCATTGAAGGTCTGTATATGTGTTGTATGTTTAAAACAATATAGAAAATATCAGAAGGGGTGTAGCCGTAATTTTAAAATTGTGTAAAAAGTAAGGGGTTTGAACTTTATTATAAATCGATTGAAAGTAAATAAAAGATAAGATTAAAGATAACTTATTTTTATGGAAACTATATGATACAGCTGTATGCCACTAATCGGCACATGTCTTGCTACCATTGTCTTATGCTTCCGGTTTGTTAGTTATGTGTTACTAAAAACTATGTGATGGTGCGTGTCACTTGAGTTACATGACATGAGACTGCTCATAGCACTTGTGCTTTCAGTTTCCAGTGTATCAGAATTGTGGATTCTGAACACTGCATACCAAAGTAAAATATCGGTACGGAGAACCATACATGACTTCCATGTTCTAAGATTTATATTTAAAATCATTTTCAAAATGAAATATTTCCATAGAAACTACTTTCTTCAGCCTTAACCACAGTACTGTGGTCACTAATGTTTACCACCTCACGTTAGCGCACTCAATTTTCACTGATGATGGCAGTCGATGGCACTGCTGAAACGTCTGGTTTTACAGAAAACATTGGACCACGGCCAAACAGCCTGGGAAGGAATTTTAACAACAAACTACTTCTTTGTCGCCGATAACATAGTACACATATAAAAAATACACATATCCCCTGCCCCTTCAACTATCATTTTCATTTATAGAAAATTACCCCCTCCTCCTTTAACTACTTTTTTCATTTATAGATATTTCATCTAACTTTCTACAGTGGATTATTATGATCTTCTTTTCAGGATACTTTATTTATCAAAATTAAGTACTTTACTCTTGTTAAAACATAATATGTTGTAAGTAAACTACCCCTTCCCGTTAACCGATCTTCACAAAAATAAATAGGCCTTTAGTCCTCTACAATTCAGGCACATATAGAAAAAAATATTTGGTTCTGTTTGAATTTGCAGCAGTTATTGTTCGCCATAGAAAAAATTACTCTTGGTAAAACATAAAATGGTGCAGGTAAACAACACCTTCTCCTTAACCGATCTTCACTAAAATCAATAGGCCTTGAGTCTTCTACAACTCGGGCACATATGCAAAAAATTATTTGATTCTGTTTGAATTTGTGGCAGTTATTGTTCGCCATAGAAAACATTCTACACACGGACACAGAGACAGACACACACACACTTTTCAGAAAATGACATTTCTTCATGTTTTGAGGGTAGTACAATCAGAATCAGCCCTTATCTCGAACATGATTTTTTCGCCATCACCATACTTCCATTTCATTATGGAACATGGAAGTAAAATGACGAGTTTAGAAATATGTTAACATTTTTGGTGCAAGCCCGTCTGTACCAACATACTGTTGGTTGTGCTACATACTTGTATACAGAATCCAGTGCTGGCTGCGTACACCATTTTGTACAGTTCTTTTGAACTCTATTTTTTTTGCATTGTTTTGGCAAACAAAAAGTTTTTAGTCGATATAAAGGGTGTAAACTATCTGTATCAATCTACTTTGTTCGGTGTTCATATTTAATTTGACACATATCACACACTGGTAAATTTTGTTAGAAAATAAACTTTTATAAATTTTGCTTTTTCATTTCCTTATTTTGGTACAAAAGTGTTTAATAGTTATGTAAATTTCCTAGTTGCAATAAAACAACGTTAGACTTTTTAACAAAATAATAAAACGAGGTTTTGCTTAACTGACAATAGTAATTAGGCCTATTTATTATTGACACATGCACATGTTTCACACAGTTTCAAAGAGGAATCTGTGCTCACTATTTTATTGTCGAAAACATTATCATTGACCAAAGATTAAAAAATAAATTAATTATTTTCAAAGGAACCGTAAAAATGCCTGGTAACAGACTTGTAACAGACCAGCACTGAAAATGTTAAGAATACTGTGGACTGACCATAGAACTAATGCATCAATTTTGTGTGAACTAAAATAGACATTAACGTTCGATTGCTATCAACTATACAAATTCAAAAATTCTTTGGCGACATCATTAGGAGGGACAGAATTGAAAGGGTGCCCATTTAAGGCAAAATAGATGGAGAATGGAATAGAGATTGATCACTGGCATGATTTTATCAACCAATTTAAACAAGTTAAAACTCTGATAAATTTGCTAATGGAAGATATTATGGGAACAACCTGCGACAGAGTAACATGGAGAAGATTAACTGCTCTGTAGATAGAATGCGTCATGAAACTGAGAAACAGCCAGTAGCAGAATAGACATGGGTACATATTTGAGAAGGCTAAGAGAGAGGTTCTTGTACCTAACGGCTGGAGAAATGAGTTTGAAAGTCAACTTTAGGATTAAGGTTTGCAAGAAGATATTAATTTTTATAATTGGTATCAACATTGCATACAGGCCTGTCAAGAGTTAACAGTTCAGAGTCAGTATAACATCCTTAGGCAATATAAACATGAAGTGGCCCTGATAGTTTCCAAACCTTGACATCATTCTCACTTGTTGTATCTTTTAGTACTGGTAATGTGCTGCCCTAATACAAAATTTGTATCTTTTTTAAGCATTGTTCATTTTAAATTCATTAGTCATTACCATGGTATAATATGTTGAAAACCGTTAACTTGCTTTTTGAATAACAAAATTGTTATTCATGTGATTTTTCTAGATTTTGTGTATTTGTAAATTAATTGCGTACACACAATAGAAATAATACATAATAAATGAATTTGTGACAGTCACTTGTTATGGGATGGTGAATTTCAAAATTCAAAATGTAGAAATAGTATTTTTTAAATATTATATATGGTAATACTGTTGACGTATAAGCCTAAACACAATATAAAAGAACATAACCTTAATTACAGATGTGTGTGTGTGTGTGCGCGCACGCGTGTGCATGCGTGTGTGCGTGTTAATATTATTAATAATTAGGAAACAAATAAATTAATACAAATGTAACCAAACAAAACAATATTAAAGATTAAAAAAGAAGAATGAGTCAAGTTTATGCAGTTAAAAACATAAAAATAACCGTTTGTTAATGAAAGAACAAACACTAATAATATGATAGTTTCTGTAAGATTTTAATTTGAGTGTTCAGGAAAACTAAACTTGTAATATAATACATGTAAATATACAAAAATATATAATATATTCCTATAAAACAACTGTTATTAATTGTGTGTGTGTTTAACCATATCAAAACTTATAACCATAACAACCACATTAAAGATTAAAAATGAATATGTGAGCCAAGTTTATGCAGTTAAAAACATAAATGTAACCGTTTTATTGATGCAAGAACAAACACAAGCTAATTAATAATATGATAGTTTCTACAAGGTTTTAATCTAAGTTTACAGTAAAATTAAACTTGTAACATAATAGATGTAAATAAACCCATATAACACAGTAAATTAAAATCACAATGTAAAACAGCCGATCTACTTAGATACAACAGTGATATACAAAGATTGAATTATGATGTATCTTCAGATTACGTTGGCTTAATAAATTTTGTAAGACAACTGACAGTTCTTACAAAATTATGAAATATAATAGAAGTTAGTAAATAAATAGTTGCATAGAGGAAAACACTTTAAACAAAATAATTATGATAATTGATGGCTCCACTTACATACCTCACAACTCCCAAAGAATGTGCACACAATTCATTTGTAGTATGAAATTAAACATAATTTTTTGTTTGAACATCTTTCTTGTAAGAAAAAAAGAGTTTTAGTGCTCGTATTAAATTCTTGGATTTTGTTGTCCATGGCGTCCCATTGATTAACTAATTATGACACTACCGACTTGGAACACAAAGTTTTTTATTGGTAAAAATGTAAAATTTTTACCTTCTAGCCTGAACCACTTTTCGCTTATTATAAGCGAAGCCTCTGATGAAGCTTATAATAAGTTAAAACTGGTTCAGGCTATATGGTAAAAATTTTATATTTTTACCAATAAAAAACTTTGTGTTCCAAGTCGGTAGTGTTATACTTATAATTAGTTCTTAACTAAAACTTAACTAAAATGAACTTTTTTATGTGAAAACTTACTGATTTTATTGGACGTGTTTCGGCTTACGTATCCGCCTTCTTCAGCTTTGGTAACAGACTGCCAGCATTTTGTAACGGTTGTGTGGAAGGTGAAGTGGGGGTGGTGTGTGGAGGAAGGGGATTGGCGCAGGGATTCAACTTACTGTTTGTTTTCTGTATAATTGTGTCAAAAAGTGTATGTGATTTTTATTGTAATTGATCGTTGAGTATGTTGTTTGGTTGTGTTGTGTGGTGTTTATATATTTCGTATTGTTCAGTTGTGTTGAGTTTTCGACCGTTTGGTATGTAATGTAAAATTTCAAGATTAGTGTCTACGTTGGTGTAACTGTGGTTTTCTGTGTGTATGTGTGTGGCAAATGCGGAGTGTATATTGTTGTTGGTTAAAGCTTTTAAGTGTTCAGAATAACGGGATGAAAAAGATCTTCTCGTCTGGCCTATGTAGAAACTATTGCAGTCATTACAATTTAATTTGTAAACACCTGTTTTGTTATATTTGTCTATGTCTGTGTTTGTATTACTGATGTGTTTTTTGATGGTATTGGTTGTTCTGAATGCTATTTTGTATTTGTGTTTTCTGAATGTAGGCCTATTGGCGATTTTGTGTGTGTATGAGTTGTGGTATGTGAGTGTGATGTATTTATTGTGTTGTGTGTTGATGGTATTTAGTGTTTTGTTGTTTTTGTTTTTGATGCGTTTGTGTAGTATGTTTATTAAATTGGGGTTATAACCGTTTTTGATTGCTATGTATTTTATTGTGTTGAGTTCGTCGGTGTAATCTTGTTTATTTAAGGGTATTTTAGGTAGTCTATGGAGCATATGGTTGAAGGTCGCATGTTTATGTTGTGTTGGGTGGTTTGATGTGTTGTGTATAACCATGTCGGTTGTGGTTGGTTTCCAGTATATTTTGTACGTGTGTGTATTGTTAGTTTTGTTAATTGTTAGGTCTAGAAAATTTATACTATTGTTTTGTTCAGTTTCCAGTGTAAATTTTATAATTTATAATTAGTGCTCATATTAAATTAATATTGAAGCCTTCATAGTGAATCATGATAGATAACCTTCAGATTTTACTTATTATCATTGTTTTTCAAACTGTATATACAATTTTGTTAATCCTTTCAAACGGGTTCAATAAGGTGATAGGACTACACATTAAATAGGAATAAAACATACTTATAGTTGGTGTGATAGTCTCTTCTAAGATACATTTTGTCAGCAGTTACATGGAAATAAGGTAAAAGTAGTCCTAAGTGAATGTGTATGATTGTATATACTTTACACAAGGTTTCTACAGCCCAGTTGTATCTTCCTCCATATTGGCCATAATAATGCATAGCCGTATATATGTATGGCACCAATCAGACATAATAATGTTATTCACAATGTACAATTATTCTTGTGTATCTGTTACATCATGCCTGTGTTCAAGCCAAAGTGGCTTTACCGTAGAATACTGAGCATTTCATGGACTGTACATATAACTAATGTTGAAGTTCTTAGAAAGATGAGGAAAGAAAGGGAAGTTATTAACACAGTGAAGATAAGAAAGTTTCAGTATCAGGGACATCTCATGAGAAATGAAGAGAGATTTTACTTATTGCAGTCCATGCTATAGGAAAAAGTACTTGGAAAGAGAGGAGTTGGGTGACCGAGAATATTATGGGTGAGAAATTTAAGGACCTGGTTTGGCATGAATACAACTGACTTATTCTGTGCAGCAGTACAGAAAGTTAAAATAGTCTGTATGATATCCAACATCCGAAATGGATAGGAGCTATCAGAAGAAGATCTGTTACATCACCTGGTTTATGGACCTCTGAAAACCCAATTTATATGACAGGCTTTTAACAGTATTCCAAACTGACTGTCACGTAGCCAATGGACTGGCTGGCTTTGAAAGCCATGAGAAACTCTTACAATTATCAGTCTCTTGCAGGAGTTGGATTGAGAAGGAAATCTGATAATCACATAACTGGAGTAAGAACTAGAACATGTTGTAGACTCATTGAGTTCAGTGTTGTTTCCCAATACGTTGTTTAACAGGTCACCAAGAAAACACAAGAAATAAGATGCCAGAGTTTTTAGGAAGAAACAGAAATCTGCAAAACAAAGTTATGCAGCATGTGAACATAACCTAGTGACTTTTGTGGCCACAGTAGGTGGGATATAATGTGACTGAGAAAAGAAAAGGTACAAACATTATTAATAAAGAGCTATCTCATAGCAAAATACTGAAAACAGTGTGAGAGAAGTCTATGCAGATTGGAATGCTATAAAACGTTCTGTAACAAATGCCACCCAAGTGTTCACTGATAAGCCATTGATAACATAAGAAATATGATTCCTGATACAGGATTTGGAAAACGTAAGTGTAGGAGACTTAAAAGGAAAGTTACTAAAGTGCTAAAGGGGGCCAAAAGAAGAATGATTGGATTCATAGAGTAGCTAATGTGTGAGTAGGAAAGCTTATATGTCCATTAAAAAACACTTAAGAGAAATAAATCCACAAAGTGGTTATATAAGGATTGAGAAAATTCTTGATCAACTGGGAAAAAATTAGTCAACAGGAAAGATATATATATATAGTGGAATTGTGTCCTTGAAGTTCTCAAAGCTGTAGACACCTTGAGCCTCAAAACAATATTTGTGTGATGAGTATGGAGCTTTTGCCCTTCTAGTTTCTGTGAATAATATAGGCTAGGATTCAGCGTTTCTAACTTTTCAGTTTTGTTCCTTATAAACACAGAATATAAAAACAGTGTTTGTTTAGAGTTTACACTATAAATTAACCTAATCTTAAAAAATGTATCTCTTGGCATGATGCTGTACTTATCTTAAAGGGCGACATGTCTGTCAACAAATAAAATATTTTTTTAATTAAGAAAGTTGTGTTAGTGGTTATAATCACAAACAGAATTAACATGGTTGCACACCACTATGGAAAAATTATTCCGATTAGCGCTTTCAAGCTTCACAGCTCATTTCTGATCTGACGATGAGCTGTGAAGCTTGAAAGCGCTAATCGGAATAATTTTTCTATAGTGGTGCACAACAGTGTTAATTCTGTTTGAAATAAAATATTTTTTTTTATGTTGAAAAATATTTCTTGTGTTAAAATAAAATATGGTCTACTGTTATCACACGAGCAAAAGCTGTATTAAAAATGTATAAAATTCAGCTATTCTTATGTCTCCATTTAGGTTGACATCACAGCCAAAACTGTAACTATATTGTTTCTTTGTTATTCCACCAACACAAAGTTAGTGCTTTCCCCTCCCAATTCTAATTATTTGTAGTTTTATTTAAGAGTAAAGAGAAGAATTATTTAGAAAAAAATGTTCTTTTGTGTGAGCGTTGCACCTACGTCGGCATAAAATGGCTATAATGAATGTAGGCCTACAGTTTATGAATATAATAACATTAAACTGTACAATAATATAAGCCATGTAAACGTATATCCCATATAAAGGTAGGTGCAGTTTATGCTGTACTAAGTTGGGATCCAGTTTACGTCTGAATTCATTTAGTTTCTGCTTAAAGTTTGTGTGTGCTTGCAGCTTTTGACAACGGTTTATTGTTCATAAACAGTGACAGTTCCATTACCAGAAGCAGAGCATATTTTAAGGAATTTGCACTAGGCGACACTAAACCAACCAGTGTGTGTGTGTGTGTATGTGTGGTATAATATTGAAAATTATTTAATTTGAATTTAACTTGACCATGATCATGTTCATTCTTTACTCATGAAATGAACTGTAAAAATAGACACAAATGCTTTAGACATTAGGAAAATTAAAAAAAAAAACACCACAAATACTCAAATGCATTCATTATAATTAATTATGTAATATTCAATAAGCACATTACGGTGTGATATGCAGATTACTACTACACTGAGGCCTGTTACAAATTCAAAGCCTTTATCACTGGTCTACTTAAAAATATAAAAAGTACTGTAAACACACACACACACACACACACACACACGCACACGCACACGCACACACACACACACACACACAGAGATTGGCAAAAGCTTAAACACTGTAAGTTTGTTTAATTTTAAGTATTTTTTTAATGAAAAATGCGTAACATTTCATGTTAAATTACTTTACAACTAAATAAGTTAGTTAAGAAAGAAAAAGGAAAAAGTGCGCTAGTAACAAAATAATTCCTTAATTCAGATCAAAGGTACAAACTTAAAAATTCAGTGTCTTCCTGCTGTAAGATGACAATGCTGAAAATACACAAATTCAAACGTGCCTTCGTGATTTGCTGATTTCTCCCCTTTTTTCTCACTTTTCGGCACCGGCACTAATATCTGCCACTAGGCGGCACTAAGTCCTTCATTAGGCAGTACTGGTGCCCCCTAATTTATTGCTTAAAATATGCTCTGACCAAAAGGGTCAAGAGAATGTATAGTGTTCCTAACAGAATTATTTATTTACCAGTGTATAAAAAAATGCTTCTACAGTTTTACAATGGTTTGCCAAATTTAAAAAGTAGGAAATCAGGTTCACTTCACTATATAGCTGACAAACACATGCATTATGTATATTGGAAAATGTCATATATTGTACTTGCGTTCAACAGCTTGCACAATCAGCATGTGTGGTTGGTACTGATCACTTAATAATAATAAAGTAAGTATAATAAAGTCTAGTGTTGTTGGAGGAAGTAATCTGTACTCATTGTCAATTTACAACTTCTATGAATATTGTTATATAACATTATAAACATAGATAAATTGTGTCCACCTCAGCATATACACTATTTCATGCTTTGGATGACCTATTTGTTGGCTGTCTTCAGTGTAATCTTCATACTGGAATTGCCTTCATTTAGAATCTTCGCCGTGTGTTGATCTTGGTGCTTTCAGTCATTAAGGGGACTGTTATTAAATTTTTGTTTTTTAATTAATGTTTTCTGTTCTTCACATTTTCAAGAACTACATGTAATTATGAAAAAAAACTGTATAAAATTTGTGTATCTATGAGAATTAAAATTTAGGAAAGTAAATGTTGTCGGGCAATGCCGATGAGAGGAAACATTGAGAGAAGAGTAGAAGAAGTTGATAAAGACAATGACGGACTTAACTAAGGTAGATAGCAAAGTAAATTAAGAAAAGGGAAGACAAAAAGAAGAAAACAGAAGTAAGTGAAGAATATCTGTATTTTGGTGAAGGACTCTTAAAGTAGCTTTGTTTGTGGTAATATATAAAATTAGTTTTCTCAAAATGTAGCCTCCTTTGTACATTGTTTATATATAGCTTTTTGTCAGTTTCTGTAAAAGATAGAAACATAGTTCATTATTTTTAAGTTGTAGGGCTAATTATGTTTAATCTGCTTTAAAAAATTATTAAAAAATTGCTTATTAAATTGTTATAAAAATTAAAGTGTTTTGGAAATTAAAAAAAAAAAAATATTTTAACAGTGAAATGTACAAAAGTTAATTTTTTATTATTACTTCCATATTTCCTTAAGGAATGGAAGTATGGTGATGGCAAAAAAAATCGTGTTCGAGATTATTGCAGATTCTGATTCTACTACACTCAAAACATGAAAAAAAGTCGTTTTCCGAAAAGTGTCTGTGTGTGTGTCTGTGTGTCTGTCTGTGTGTCTGTAGATTTTTTTTCTATGGCAAACGATAACTGCCGCAAATTCAAACAGAATCAAACAATTTTTTGCATACAGCCCTGATTTGTAGAGGACTCGCGACCTATTGTTTTTGGTGAAGATCGGTTGAGGGAAAGGGGTAGTTTACCTGCAACGGTTTTTTTTTATCAAGGGAAATTTTTTTTTTTGGCAAACGATAACAGCCGCAAATTCAAACAGAATCAAATAATGTTTCGTATACAGCCCTGAATTGTAGAGTTCTCAAGACCTTTTGTTTTTGGTGAAGATCGGTTAAGGGAAAGGGGTAGTTTACTTGTAACGTTTTATGTTTTAACAAGGGTATTTCCTATGGCAAACGATAACAGCCGCAAATTCAAACAGAATCAAAAGATTATTTGCATACAGCCCTAAATTGTAGAGTTCTCAAGACCGATTGTTTTTGGTGAAGATCGGTTAAGGGAAAGGGGTAGTTTACCTACAACGTTTTTTTAACAAGGGTATTTTCTATGGCAAACGATAACAGCCGCAAATTCAAACAGAATCAAATAATTTTCTGCATACAGCCCTGATTTGTAGAGTACTCAAGACCTGTTCTTCTTAGTGAAGATCAGTTGAGGGGAAGGGGTAGTTTACCTGCAACGTTTTTTATCAAGCGTATTTTCTATGGCAAACGATAACTGCCGCAAATTCAAACAGAATCAAATAATTTTTTGCATACAGCCCTGATTTGTAGAGTACTCGCGACCTGTTGTTTTTGGTGAAGATCGGTTGAGGGGAAGGGGTAGTTTACCTGCACGTTTTTTTTTATCAAGGGAAATTTTTTTTTTTGGCAAACGATAACAGCCGCAAATTCAAACAGACTTAAATAATGTTTCGTATACAGCCCTGAATTGTAGAGTTCTCAAGACCTATTGTTTTTGGTGAAGATCGGTTAAGGGAAAGGGGTAGTTTACCTACAACGTTTTTTTAACAAGGGTATTTTCTATGGCAAACGATAACAGCCGCAAATTCAAACAGAATCAAATAATTTTCTGCATACAGCCCTGATTTGTAGAGTACTCAAGACCTATTGTTTGTGGTGAAGATCAGTTGAGGGGAAGGGGTAGTTTACCTGCAACGTTTTTTATCAAGCGTATTTTCTATGGCAAACGATAACTGCCGCAAATTCAAACAGAATCAAATAATTTTTTGCATACAGTCCTGATTTGTAGAGTACTCGCGACCTATTGTTTTTGGTGAAGATCGATTGAGGGGAAGGGGTAGTTTACCTGCACGGTTTTTTTTATCAAGGGAAATTTTTTTTTTTTGGCAAACGATAACAGCCGCAAATTCAAACAGACTTAAATAATGTTTCGTATACAGCCCTAAATTGTAGAGTTCTCAAGACCTATTGTTTTTGGTGAAGATCGGTTGAGGGATAGGGGTAGTTTACTTGCAACGTTTTTTTAACAAGGGTATTTTCTATGGCAAACGATAACAGCCGCAAATTCAAACAGAATCAAATAATGTTTTGCATACAGCCCTGATTTGTAGAGTACTCAAGACCTATTGTTTTTGGTGAAGATCGGTTAAGGGGAAGGGGTAGTTTACCTGCACCGTTTTTTTATCAAGCGTATTTTCTATGGCAAACGATAACAGCCGCAAATTCGAACAGAATCAAATAATTTTTTGCATACATCCCTGAATTGTAGAGGTCTCAAGGACGTTCTATTTTGGTGAAGATCGGTTAAGGGGAAGGGGTAGTTTACCAGCAACCTTTTACGTTTTAACAAGAGTAAAGTACTTGCAAATTTATTTAAACTTTTTGAAACAATGGTAATTGTTAAAAATAAAATAATTTTGTTGCCAGGCAATAAAATTAAAATTTTTTAATTTTAATGTAATATAATATTTTTCATTTAATACGGCAATAAAAAGGCAGGTAAGACACAAACACACAATTCACGTTATTTCTGGCCTCACTCATGTTTATTTTCTTACGTTTGCACGCTTTTTAAATGGAAAGTGCCGAAACCCACACCAACATAACGCGTGCAAGCCGAAAAAATGGACATCAATTTGCTTACTGGCGAAGCTAGTAGTTAATGAATGGGTAGGCAAAAATCTTATCTTAATTTTTTTTTAAGGAATCACTAAAAGGACGGTGGGTCAAATCGGACGCTGAGGTAGAGTTTGCTGTAACCGAATGGTTCCACAAACAGCCGTAAGAATTTTACTAGCAGGGAATCTACAGGTTAGCGCAACAGTGGAACTCATGTCTTAATGTTATTGGAGACTTCTTTTAAAATCGTTGAATAAAAATTGCTTTACAGCTCTATACGTGTGTCTATTGAACAATCCTTGTATTAGTCATACACGATAATACAACTGATTAAACTTCAAATTTTTAAACTTGGTTAGTTTCTATATATATGTTTAATGTTACAAATAATTCAAATAACAATCTTGATCATCTGTTAGTTCAGCGGAATAACAGTGACACTTTTAATAACCGCATAAAATAAACACTTAGAAACAACACAGGCGCTTTAACTTAACTGTTTGGACCACAGAAGTGAGGCATGCCTCAACGCTCTATGTGTACAGCGCGGGACAATCCCCCCTCCCTACACTTCCCTATCACACCACTACATTGCTTACATACGATGTATACAAAAAACGCTGAGGCAAGTTCAGGTTGCCTCATTCGCTTTAAACGAACTATGCCGAATCTCACCTGTCACCATCTAGCGGTCGCTCAATAAAGCACGTTTCGGTTTAATAAATTTGACAGTCACAGTAACAATGTATAATCTTTACGTTATGTAGTTCATACGTATTTATAATTTTTATTCTACAGAATTTTTTAGGGTAGGCATTGCCTCAATTGCCTCCATGTAACTTCGCCACTGATATATATGTGTACAACGTTATCGGCAACAAAGAAGTAGTTTTTGTTAAAATTCCTTCCCGGGATATTTGGCCGTAGTCCAATGTTTTCTACAAAACCAGACATTTCGGCAATGCCATCGACTTCCATCATCAGTGAAAATCGAGTGCGATAACGTGAGGTGGTATACGTTAGTGACCACAGTACTGTGGTTAAGGCTGAAGCAGTAAGTAGAAAGAAGTAGTTTCTATGGTAATATTTCATTTCGAAAATGATTTTAAATATAAATCTTAGAATATGGAAGTCATGTATGGTTCTCCATACCGATATTGAGATGGTTAAAATGCCAAATGTAGCGGCTAACCTCAATTTATGTCTTCAACAGTTTTTTATATAAAAAATGGTACATGATGTCCAATTTAATATGACAAAGATAGGCTTTTAAATTCACACTTTTCAAGTACTAAACACTTTTCAAGAACTAAATCATTGGGGAAAAGCTTTCTTCTTCTTTTTTTATGCTGTTAAAAACTCCTTGTAGACAATACCATGTGAGCAAGTATCTGCCACAAAACATTCGGGTAATTTGACTTCTATGTTCCATAAGGAAATGGAAGTATGGTGATGAAAAAAAAAAATCGTCTTCGAGATAAGGGCCGATTCTGATTGTACTACTATCAAAACATGAAGAAAAGTCATTTTCCGAAAAGTGTCCGTGTGTCAGTGTCTGTGTAGAATGTTTTCTATGGCGAATGATAACTGCCGCAAATTCAAACAGAATCAAATAATTTTTTTCATACATGCCTGAATTGTAGAGGACTCAAGGCCTATTGATTTTGGTGAAGATCGGTTAAGGGGAAGGGGTAGTTTACCTGCAACGTTTTATGTTTTAACAAGAGTAAAGTACTTAATTTTGGTAAATAAAGTATCCTGAAAAGAAAGTCATAATAATCCACTGTAGAAATGTAGATGAAGTATCTATAAATGATAAGGGTAGTTGAAAGGGAAAAGGGTAATTTTCTATAAATGAAAATGATAGTTGAAAAGGGAGGGATATTTTTTTATATGTGTACTACGTTATTGGCAACAAAGAAGTAGTTTGTTGTTAAAATTCCTTCCCGGGCTGTTTGGCATGGTCCAATGTTTTCTGCTAAACCAGATGTTTCTGCAGTGCTATCGACTGCCATCATCAGTGAAAGTTGAGTGCACTAATGTGAGGTGGTATATGTTAGTGACTACAGTACTGTGGTTAAGTCTGAAGAAAGAAGTAGTTACTATGGAAATATTTCATTTCAAAAATGATTTTAAATATAAATCTTAGAACATGGTTCTCCATACCGATATTTTCCATCGAATATGCAATGAAGTTTCACTGCAGCATTGCTATAACAGATTCAAGACTACTCAGTATGTTTGTTTTATTCATTCTGAGGTCTGTAATTTACAGATTATTTATAATTCCAAATTCCACTCAGTGTCCTCTTTTAAGTTGAAGGACAATAAGCTTTACTTTAAAATAATAACCTAATATTTGTCGGATTTCATGTAGAATGGCTAATTAACAACAAAAAGGCAATTAAACAAAATGACAGAAATATTTATTTATCATCTTATAAAATGTTGTTCCATATAATTTAACATAAGCTACTTAGCCTATAAGTTGTGATTGCTTGCTTATGAAATAGAACACATATTTTAAAGCATTTTTGACATCAAAGTGAACAGATGTATGCTAGTTAATTAAAAGGCTTGTTCCCTGCTTCATGTATTGCTTACTTAGTTATGAGAGAGGTGCAAGAATTAGATTTATTAGTGGCAGGCCAGTATTACTACTTTTTTTTTAAACAATTATAAAGTAAATACAGTAGAGTATCGATTATCCGAACCTCTCGGGACGAGGGCCTGTTTGGATAATCATATTTCGGATAATAGATCATATTTGAAAACATTATTTCTCTTTACAAAAACAAAGGTTTTTATTAAAAATCATTTCTAACATACTGTTATATAATTACAGCAACCTATATAATGTACTGCAATGTATTAAGGCTAAAAATAACTGAATTAAAACTGAGTGTAATTAATAATAACCAAAAATTAATTTAATCAAAATTAGAGTTTAATGACAAACACTGTACTGTACTATAAAATTAATTAAAAATTAAAAACAAAACAAAACATACAGTACAATGGATTTACACTTTTTTGAAGAATTATTCTATCACAGCCTGCTTCAAACCGATACCCCGTTTTCTCGCTGTTAATGACTGAAGTCATTTAAGATTCATAAGGTGAATACAGTCTACCTCGTGTTCTGTTTCGGCCCACTTTAGAACAGTCTCAATTGCGTCAAAAGCTTTTGCTGCTGTCGATGGTTTTGTATTAGTAGCATTGTCGCCGTCTTCATCTGAATCTGTTTTGTTTTCATTACGTTCACATAATGACTCAACTATCTCTTCATCGGTTATTACTGTACAGTATTGTAATAATGTAGAGGATACAATTTTTGATGTTCAGTAAATATCCAATATGCCTACATGTGTCCAATACATTACTGTACTGTACAGTACATAATGTATTTTTATTGAGTTCGGATAATAGATCGTTCGGTTAATGGATGTTCGGATAATCGATGTTCTACTGTATTTGTATATACACAACGAAATCCCCCCAATGTTTACTTGTTTGGTAAGACCTGTTACTGATTTTAACGAATAAAATGCAAAAATTAAGTTTATTTGTAATAACGTAATTACAAAATAAACTTCAAATAATTTTAAAATATAGGTCAGTATAATTAACACTGCCTCCCTAAAGATTCTAATCTATGTTGATTATTAGTGAACTAGATATCCTTTAAACATGGGTGACTGGTGTAGATTAAATTTTAAGGAGTCACAACACACAAACATGTTGGAATAAGTTAACATTGTTTTGTACGCCTACTTCTTCTACAAAAAAGGAATAACACATTTATATATGTATGAAAAGAATATGAAGTAAGAAATGAATTGTACATGATAATTGCTGTCTGTTGCGTGTATAAAATAAGCCGTAGCATAAAATTATTATTTTATGTGAGATTTTTGTTTCTTAATATGAATAGTTTAGGTTTAAGGGAGTTGGTGTATACCATAAAGTGATAAAAATAATTTAAAAAAAAATGTATTTAACATTTGGTAGTAATGTTCTAGCAACTAGATTAGTTACAGAATAAATTATTGTGGCATATATATATTGAATATTTATAAAGACTTTACCTAAAGATGTTTAGTCCTTATTTGGAACATGTTTCGGGAAGCTTTGTGTTCCCATCTTCAGCCTTCCTGACTTCGAAATCAGGAAAGCTGAAGATGGGAACACAAGGCTTCTTCCTGAAACATGTTCCAAATAAGGAGTAAACATCTTGAGGTAAAGTCTTTATAAAAATTAAATATATTTTATACATCAAGAAACAGACCGTAGCAAAAAGTGTTTGAATAAATATATATATATATATATATATATATATATATAATCACTTTCTGCTACAGTTCGTTTCTTGATATATATAAAGTATTTAAAATTTATAATTATATTACCTCAAGATGTTCTTTTCCTTATTTGGAACTTATTAACTTAACCAGAAACAAGATGGCGAAGGCTGAAGATGAGAGAACAGGAACTCTCGAAACATGTTCCAAATAAGGAAAAGAACATCTTGAGGTAATATAATTATAAATTTTAAATATATATATATATATTTTATATATATATAAATAAAATACCCAGTGAGTCCTACCAGTTAGCTCTTCTGTTTCACTGTTTCAAGCTATAACAAGAATTTCGGGTGCGGTTGGGGGGGGGGGGTAAATCCTTTGATAAATTCAAGCAAGTCTAAAAATTTAAGGATTCAAATTGAACTTCTAGTGAGGAGATAGGATTCAATAATGCTTTACTAACACAAGCCCAAATGCCAAACCATTCTATATGCTTCACAGCATGATTGAAAAAAGTATTTAGTGGGCACTGGCAAGTCTGCAACCAGTTATCGTTTTATTTATTTTCACAAGTAATATAAAATGTTTTAAATAATTATCATACGTTAATGTAACAATTATTGTGCGGTAAAAAGTAATTATTGTCAAAGTAAATGATAATTATTACATTGGACCAACTATATCAATTATCTGAAAAAATTTCTGCCAGTGAAAAATGTTTGAATGTAGGCCTAAATTATTAGAGAGATGCGTCTCAATATTAAATTAATAATAACCATTTTTTGTTAATAAATTGTAAACAGAGATGTGTACTTATAAACAATCTTATTATAATTTTAAATAAAATTATTAAATATAAACATGTATTTTATATGTTGATAATAAAAAGTAAAAGTATAAAAAAGTATAAAAGTATGAAAGTAAAATGTTACAGATGGGTGATTAAGACCCAGTATCAATATAAATATGATATCCAATTCCCAAAAGTCTTTCAGACATAAAATACAGTACGTACACGTAATATCGAAAATGGCACCAACCCTTCTTCTTGCTTCTCTGCTTGCTGCTTCTTGCTTCTCTGTTAATTAATATTTGGTGTGAGACATGTATAACCATTAGTTATAGCACGTAATTGGAATTAAATGCAAAATGTAATGCATTTGAATTTCAGTCTTTCCAGTTGTGTATGACTGTATCAGATAGTTATGTATTGATAAGGACAAATTGACATGTGTCGGTAGATACTGCTGCAAGTGGTTGTTTTGTATTCAAGATTTGTCAAGATTGGAGTTAATTTTTTTTCTAATTAGAATATTTTAGTTATTTGATATAATTTAAAATAGTGTTTCCACCCCCTTCTCAAAAATAATTTTTTCAGCACTCTCTCCAGAAAACTCTTCCCATGTCTCAACTTTTAAAAGAATTGTAAGAGTGGCCGTGTTTCGAGTTATTGATTTCCAGATCCCCCTTTTGAACTTAAAACTCAAATTCTGTAGCATTTTATTGAAATGACATAATAAAATTTGCACATAACTATACTGGATAATTGTGGTTGCTCCCTGTTATTAGAAATTAATATCATTCAGATAAGTAAAATTAAATTTAATCACTAATGAGAATGATGAGCTATAGAAGTGCCTAACAGTGTTATATAACACAAAATAGGACTACTAACCTGTGATTCAGCAAAATACCATTGTTGTTGCTGCTATGTGAATACGATAAATTACTGACATCTCTATATAAATTACTATATTATTATATAATATAGCTAAAAAATGTTAGACGACCACAATTTAATGTCCGTTTGCTGCCCCTGGGATCAGCAGACCCCTCCAGCAACCACTTTGGGAAACAGTCTAGAAGATAAAACTCCACCATTCATAGCATTGCACTAACTGCAAAACATCCATGTTTATAATGCAAGTACATTTGGTAAATTAAATATGACATTTCCAATGATGGCGTATTCGTTATTACTCTAATGATACAGAACATTTTAAAATCATAATCTCAGTGCCGTCGTGTAAAGCACATTCTGAAGTTAGGTTGCAGAAATTAAGGAGTGGTGAAGAACTTACGTACATGCATTTTAAACATATATATGCAGCATAATTAAGTAAATAAATGGACAGGTGTTTATAGAAACGGTAGTGCCATATGAAAAAGGAAGAAAAATACGTCATTGTTGCAGCATATGCATTTTTGTAGTATATAGTATTTAACTGCATATTCAGTGCGCCTTAATGATGATGGTGATTGCATATAAAAGTTAGGAGACCAAGCAATTCCAATTGAATGCAGGTAATCCCCTACAACATACACTGGATATCAGTAAACAGTATTATCATATTAAAAATCGGTGGAGAACCATACATGACTTCCATGTTCTAAGATTTGTATTTAAAATCATTTTCGAAATGAAATATTTCTATAGAAACTACTTCTTTCTTCAGCCTTAACAACAGTACTGTGGTCACTAACATATACCACCTCATGTTAGCGCACTTGATTTTCACTGATGATGGCAGTCGATGGCACTGCTGAAATGTCTGGTTTTGCAGAAAACCTTCAACCACAGCCAAAGAGCCCAGGAAGGAATTTTAACAACAAACTACTTCTTTGTTGCCGATAACGAAGTACAGATATAAAAAATTATCCCCTCGCCCTTCAACTATCATTTTCATTTATAGAAAATTACCCCCTCCCCCTTCAACTACCCTTTTCATTTAAAGATATTTCATCTAACTTTGTACAGTGGATTATTGTGACCTTCTTTTCAGGATACTTTATTTATCAAAATTAAGTACTTTACTCTTGTTAAAACATGAAACGTTGCAGGTAAACTACCCCTTCCCCTTAACTGATCTTCACCAAAATCTTGGTCTTGAGTACTCTACAACTCAGGCACATATGCAAAAAATTATTTGATTCTGTGTGAATTTGCGGCAGTTATCGTTCGCCGTAGAACAAATTCTACACACAGACACTTTTCGGAAAATGACTTTTCTTCATGTTTTGAGGGTAGTACAATCAGAATCAGCCCTTATTTCAAACATGATTTTTTTTGCTATCACCATACTTCCATTTCCTTACAGAACATGGAAGTAAAAAGGAAGTAAATATGGCATTGTTGCTGCATATCCATTTTTGTGGTATTATAGTATTTAATTGCATATTCAGTATGCCTTAATGATGATGATGGTTACATATAAAATTTAAGAGTGCAAGCAATTCCAATTGAATGCAGACAATTCCCTGTAACATACACTGGAGATCAGTAAACAGTATTATCATATTACAATACAACCATTCAAAACTCAGTACTGTCTGGCCGCGACTGGATGATCGAAGCTGCTCTCCCTCACCACGCGGCCGCTTGTAAGCAAGGTAGGGTGAAATATGTGTACTAGCCATTATGATTAACTAAAACTTCCGGGCTGAAAGGCCGTGGTCGAGTGCTTGATCTACTGTAGCTAAACGTTTCGGCCACACCACCGGTATCTAGTGATACTGTTGCTTGTTCCCAGTTCATTGGGAGACGTGTTCGGCGTGTCATCTATTCGAACACATTTTTGCTACTGAAGATGGCCACCGGTGGTGTGGCCGAAACGTTTAGCTACAGTAGATCAAGCACTCGACCACGGCCTTTCAGCCCGTAAGTTTTAGTTAATCATAATGTCACCGGCCGTGAAAGCCTACATACTAAGATGTGTACTAGCCGTTTGGTTTACCCCCACTTAGCCTACCGTAGTACCCAGCCATGCTTCTCCCACCTTACACAATGCTCGATCATTGAATCGTGGCCAGACAGTAGGCATACATATATAGAAAATTAGTTTTTTTGGTTGAGATCAAGACATTGGCATGTGAACTGAATCTGTACCTGTGTCTGTATCTGTGTCTGCTAAATCCATCCAATGCCATGATTTTTAACAAATAATTAGTTTTATTTATGTTTACATATGAATGTTTCCAATAGTGTAATAAAGGCTAATGTTCTACCATGGCTAATAATTGGTAAATAATTATTATGTGCTGTCTCATTCCTACTACAGTTCCATGTGATCAGTCTCCTTAGGTACCCCAAACGACAGAGGTGTTTTGTAAATAACTTCTTCTTCTTCTGATAGTTCCTATCCGTTACGGATGTTGGATATCATACAGACTATGTTAACTCTCTGTACTGCTGCACGGAATAAGTCAGTTGTATTTATGCCAAACCAGGCCCTTAAATTTCTCAGCTATGATATTCTCAGTCACCCAATTCCTCTCTTTCCAAGTACTTTTTTCTCTACTATGGACTAATAGTGTTGTTATTTTCAGTCCCTTTGTTTATAACATTTTTTTTTTAGAAAATAAATTTTTGAATTTCTTGTTTCCTCTGCCAGTATTTGGGATGAGAGCATTTCTTAGACAACAGTTTCTTTCATTTCACTTTCGTTTCTTCATTACTAGTTGCATGTAGTAATACAGTAAGCAGATATATTTATAATTTAAATATATGACACAAGAATTAATACATGGGAAAGTGATTCTGTTCAAAACCATTGTGGAAAAGAGAAGCAATTATGCTGTTCAAAATGGTTCAGCAGTTCACAATATTAAGCTTTGTACAGTTTGTACAGATAGTGAGATATGAAGGCTGATAATTCACATACAATTTGAATGTCTATATTGTATTTAATTCATCATAAAAGACTGTTGATTCTTATTAATAATTACAAGAGTGTAAAAATGTATTTAAAATATAAAAAGTTTGTACAAATGTATTTTTGACTACAAAACAGTTTTTAGTTTCAAAACATGAGACCATAAATGTTAAAAATTCAGATGATAATAATAAGCTCAGTATTAGTTTAGTGTTAAGTCACTGTTTTATTAAGTGATTACAGAATTTTGTGGGTAAATATGTTGAAAACATTTGTTGCAGGTGGGATGGGCAATCACTACACTATTTAAAAGTAGATGCCAGTTAAAATTTAATGGCCTTGAGAGATGACTTTTGCAAAGTCCAGTTGGATATTGTATAAATTCTTTTGGTTAATTTTTTCAGCATTAAAAGATGTTTTGTAGGTGCACAAGTAAAGATCTTCATGAAAAGAGTACAAAAAAGTTATCACTGTTGCACACCACTATAGAAAAATTATTGTAATCAGAATAATTTTTCTATAGTGGTGTGCAACAGTGATAATTCTGTTTGTGATTATAACCACTAACACAACTTTCTTCATTAAAATTCTAAAAAAAAGTTGATTAACATGAAACATTACTTGTTTTGCTGCAGCCTTTCTGTATTGGAATAGGTTTTTATTATCTTTTGTTATGGTTAAATAGGTTTTTCCCTGTTTTTAATGCAATAGAATCGTTTCATGACTGTATTTATGATAAGAATGATTAGCAGATGTATGGGTCATACATCATGATCAGTATGGGTTTTCCAATTAATAAGACAGTTGTTTTGAACACTTGTAAGTTCTGATAGTTTCCTAACAATGTAATTATAAAGTTATTGATTGATAACCAAATTTTAAATATTTATAGGTTATTTGCTTAAAAATAAATGTATATAAGAAAATTACACAAATTGTAATAGAATGTTTTGATTATAGATTGTTGATATATTGCAAATAAACTTATCGATTATATATATGTGCAGTCTACATAAATACAAATATTCACATATTTATAATCAATTAGTTTATGTCGTGTTGATAACAATATTGTAAAAACATTGTAACAAAATAACCATTACATCTTTATATAATAATAATAATAATAATAATAATAGTATTAATAACAATAAGAATAACAATAATAATGGGTGTCTTTCAGCGAATAAAGAGATAAATAAATAATAAATAAATCATCTCCAGATAGGGCCAGCCTTCCACTGGGTGTCTACCTAAGATGACATAGTTTGAAAGAGAGAGAGAGAGAGAGAGAGAGAGAGAGAGAGAGAGAGAGAGAGAGAGAGAGAGAGAGAGAGATTATAGTTACTATATTTGGGGGGAATCCCTCTGAACGGTGAAGGAATAAATAACATACGTTATGCAGATGGTACTGTCATATTCGCAGGTAGCTTAGAGGGGCTGCAACAGCTAATGAATAGAGTAACAGAAAGCAGCCGTAGATATGGTCTACATATCAATGTTAATAAAACGAAGCTAATGATTGTATCTAAGAACAAGTTCACAAACTGCACCCTTAATATAAACCAAAGGTCAATTGAACGTGTAAGCCAATTTGCATATCTTGGTACTATAGTCAATGAACAATGGAACCACTCTCAAGAAATAAAGAGCAAAATTGAAAGGCAAGAGCAGTGTACACTAGAATGAGCAGTTTATTCAAAAGTCATGATTTAACAATAAACACAAAGATGAGAATTCTACGCTACTACGTAATCTGGTCCTCTTCTGCGTTGTAGAATCTTGGACTTTGACTGAAACCACAACTAAAAAATTGGAATCTTTCTAAATATGGCTTTACTGTAGAATACTGAGCACTTCATGGACAGCACATATAACTTGTAGAAGTTTTTAGAAAGATAGAGAAAGAAAGGGAAGTCATTAACACAGTGAAGATAAGAAAGCTTCAATATCTGGGACATATCATGAGAAATGAACAGAGATTTTACTTATTATAGTCCATACTATAGGGAAAAGTACTTGGAAAGAGAAGAGTTGGGTGACCGAGAATATCATGGCTGAGAAATTTAAGGACCTGGTTTGGCATGAATACAACTGACTTCTTCCGTGCAGCAGTACAGAAAGTTAAAATAGTCTGTATGATATCCAACATCTAAAACGGATAGGAACTATCAGAAGATATTTGGGGGCAAAAGTATTATTCCTTAATGAGCAACCCCTGAAATAAAATGTATGAATAACTCAGATAGGATAGTAATTTTAAGGTTTCAAGCAATAAGATTAAGTTAAATTAATTATCAGATAAAAGCTATATGTATGACTAAACACTAAAACTAAATCTTCAGTATAATATTGTAGGACTGTGCTCTGAACTTAAAAGTATATGCTATCATATTTCTGTAACTACACCTCGTCAAGATTTTATTTATGACTATAGTCTGGAAAGTGGTTTGTGTGTTGCTCTGCCAATCTCTACTGCAAGTGCTGAGAGAAATTTGCAAATTTATAAAATCTTAAATTACGTTCAATAAATCAAGTTGTGAGATAGCCCAAGAACTGATTGTAGACTTTGCCTATATAAGTAACTTAACAAAGTTTTCTTAATATTTTACTTCTAACTTATACATATTATTTCAACAGTATCCATCTAATATTTTCAATCCTCTATATGGCATATTTTATTTAAAATCTTTCTTTAAATTGTGTTTAAGTTCAGTGTTATTCATTTTGTAATAATACATAATTTTCATTCACTGATCGTAGTATTTTATTTAACAGTAATAGATAATTTATGATTTCATTTAGTGATCTTATTTTAATATGTAGTGAATCTTTTGTCTAGTTTTTAACAAGTGAGATTTTTTTACAGACAGTTACGGGCTTCATTTATGATGTAGTAGAGAACACTTTTAGAGTTTAATAAAATTACGGTTAAAAGACAACTATTACCATTAGTGTAATAACTAGGCTATACTATCTGAAGACGTGTGAAAATGTTTTGCCAGTATGTGGGGACTGTGGAGGGTGGCTTAGCAGAACCTCTTAAACTAATTTTTCAGTGGTTTGAGTGTGTGTTGTTTCGAAGAAGAAACTCTCCTTTCTCATGGAACCACACTTTTTTATTTACAGAATTCAATTTATTTTCTCACATATTCCTGTGTATTGGCTGGTGATACTATCGTCTAAACCAGTGGTTTCCAACTTAAAAGTGCCTGATGGCTACAATTAAACTTAAGTGGGCTACATCATAAATTTTGACAGATAATATAAAGATCAAAAAGTCAGTATTTAATTGCGAATAAATAAAATGAAGTCATTTGCACATTTAACATATGTTACTACATATCTTTAATGGCACAATTTTTATCATGTCAGTATGATAACGAAGATATAAGAAATTAAACATTATTTATTTATATAAAATTTATGCGTGAAAACTAAGGACGATCTGCTGCAGTCACTAAACACAGGTCTTATGTGTGTCAAGCCGTATTTCAAGAAACATCACTTTGAATAACAGATACGACCAATTATAAACCAAAGACGAAATATTGGAAAAGTGTGTGTGTTTTATCCCGAGGGATGGAAGGGAATAGACTGGGTCTTATAAGAAGATTGAGGGAAATGCACATTCCATTATACAAATAAAATGAAATCTTATGTATATTTGTTAATGAATTAGTTAAACATGTTTTCATAAGTTGCTCCTGCATGATCATTCTTGTAAATTGAGTAATTATTAAATTGGTTTTCGAAGATAAGATCGTGGGCCTCTTGGAAAGGTTTTGGCTGCCAGTTGGAATACACTGTCCTAAACAATCAGAAAGTCAGACTTTAGGATCCCAGAAGGCGGTTAGTGGCATGTTACTGGCCCATGGCACATGGATAGGTTTTCACTGACAGTAAACCAGGGATGTTTCAGATGCATGCTGTGCCACTTGGATTCTCATTGATAATGATGGATCTAAGTCTTGTCACAATCCACTGTTGTGCCCATAAACTCATCATTTTATATCCTGTGACCTTAAGAAATGTTAACAAAAGGCTTCTTGAATGATAGGTTTAGGCCATGTGTAGTTGAGTTATAGGGTAGCTATTTTAAATTGATAACATGGATACCAGCTTATTATTGTGAAAATATCATACTTCTAATTCAGATTTATTTATTTATTTTGATTACGGACATACAGACATTTGTCTTGTTAAATTACCCTTATATGTTAGTAGTAACATGTTAGTTACCTTGTATTATGGCACTGAAGTCTGACTTTACGATTTGTAGATCCAGATTTTTGTGTTGATTTCTGTTGATTTACAAAGTTGCTTGCTTTAAGCTGATATTGTAGACTTATTGCTGCTATTTCTTTCTTGTTAGAGGATATAATTCCTTTGTATTGTTGAAAATATAATTGTCATCATTTGTACTGATCATACTGCCAGGGGTATCAGTGTGAGGGCTGTGCGGGACGAAGGGCATGCCTGTCACCCGTTCGTGTACTGCGTTCGGAGCTCCAAATAGAGCTCCTGCCACAGGGACCATAGATGGTGCTGGATTTTAGGGCGTGGCCTGCTACCGGCCGTGGGCAGGGGTACAGAATCTGTTTGAAAGCACAAATGAGGTTCAGAGAAATTAGGGTAGCACTTGGAAAATTTTGTCCTGGGGTGAAAAGTAAGTAAAATTATCAGTCTTAACCAACAAGGAAAACTAGCTGGCTGATGATGAATCCAATGAGAAAGATAAAAGCAGCTGACTTCATGATAATTAATTGGGTAATTATTTTTTTAAATGTGCCCTTTTGAATGTGAGATGTTTCAGTGCACATTGTCGAATGGAATTTTTATATACAACTTATAGTAAATTTTGGGTTTTAATTACTGACTAAATGAAATATAAAGGTTAATTGATATGCTTTGACAGTTCTTAACTACCAACATTTAATCTACGACCACTTAAACTTACATGAATATATGCTAAAGTTTTCGGGGAAATTACAGACAAAAAAATTGTGCTCTAGGGTAATTTAACATTTTTTGCATACAACCATGTAACATATGATTGACTTTTTGACAACGTGTTTACATTGTGTCCAAATACAAAGCTAGTAATGTCAAAATAGTTTATTGTTGAGGAGAGTAAGGTACTGTACAATAACAACTAGATAAACAGTGTTTGTTCAAAGCATTAAACTATATTATATCTTGTTTTGTATACATATTACTGCTGAATCGTAATGTTCAAGAAAAGTCATTATTATCCAGACTTTTGTGATAGGTTAGGTTTATTTTGAATATGTATTTACTTCTCTACTATTCAACATTTAAAAATGGATTTATTTTCTTTTAATGTACTTCAGTTTATGTTGAATACGGTTTTAATAAGACACATTCATTCACTTCAATGTTTGTGTTGAGGTCTGCTAAGCTTATACCCTCGAACGCTAAAAAGAACTGTGTTTACACATATTGGTGAATGGCAGGGACAAAGAGGAAAGTTTGCTCTGGCATCAATTGTATATTGTGCACGATTTGCACAATCAGTTTTCCTGTTTAAGGATTATCGGTTATTGAATGCTAAACCATATGTTTATTCTGAGGATTAGAGATCACATATGTGTTTGTTGGAATCATAAATAGATCACTAGAATTTGTGTATCAAAAATCTGAATAATTGGTAATCCATTTATTAAACAACTATTGTGACAAATATAGAACATTTTTACAAATACGAATATGAAGGATTTGAACACTTTTATTGATTAAAAATCACATACACACTTTTAAAATTGATGTAACTGCAAATAATTGTTACTTGAATCATAATTGTAATTATGTTCGCATTCCAAAAAATGTTTCAATTACAATAATAAATACCTCATAAATTCAATTTACAATTACCCCAACACTTAGGGGTAATTGCAAACAAGTGTTTGTTTATCCTTTGAAATATTGGAACAACTGTAAACTAGTTGACATTGTACTATTTTGTGTTGTGTTTTTAATCATAACTGCATGTTTACAATTACCCCGTCATGGTCTATATGAAAAGTTCATGAAAACCAGGTACTTCAGACATTATGTTTATTAAAAATCATAAAAAACTGTTGTTCTGGTACGTGATACACCAAGTAAGTAATGGAATAAAAGTTTATCATTTTTAAAACACAGAAACACTTCCAGGGAACGCATACACAATTTGTTTGTTAATTTCCTTAATTTCTGTATTGAGCAAAACTGACAATATTTGTTCAAAGCTAATAGTACTTTCATAATTTTCTTTTAATACAACTTTGTAGAAATTTAATCTTTGATGTCCTGTGACATGTATTTCCCTCTCCATCATCGTCTACTTTCTGTGTATGACAAACACTCTTGTAGTGAGTTTTATTTCCAGCAAAATCAACAAGAACAAGTTTTCCTGGTTGAATCTTTTGCCACTCTAGTATTTTGTATGTTACTTCCATGGTATTGTCTTTCAAAACACTTATTGCAAATGAATCTTTGTTATCATCAGAGTCATCACAATAAATAGAATGTTGTTCAGAATCGTGTTTAGATTTCTTTACTACTTTATAATCAAAATACAGTTTACTTCTTAGATTTGTTTTCCCTGTTCCTAGATATTTCTTCTTGATTTTTTCATGTTTTTTTCTTGATACTGTCTTCAGCTTCTTTAACTTTTGCCAGGACTCTTCAGTTGTTAAAACTCCTCCGTATCTTTCAGGTTTCTAGCAAGATATTTGTCTTTCTTTTATTTTATAGTGAGTTCTATGTGCCAGTGGTTGGCAGACTTCCCCTAGAAGGGAACAAATATTGTGTACTTCTAGGCTTAATGGGCCAAGAAGCAACTAGAAATCAACATGTTGGTAGTTGCATATTAAAAAACACAAAATACAAGGATATAAATAATTAATGTGTAACTGTTTCAATAACTTAGGTAATGGACAAACATAGAATATGCCATAATAAGATCTTTTCAACATTTTAAACCTTCAAAATACATTAAGTTGTGGGCTATACAAAAACAACTTGGGGGAGGGGCTGATGGCTGTATTTTCCCACAGGCCTGCTCTGAACTGTGGGCGAAGTAATTAATGTGGGATACTGTGAACTTTAAGAATTAAAGGACTGTCAGTAATCCAGTATCAAATATAAAGTATAAATAAAGATGTTTAAAGTAAAGATTTAATTTTTCACATGTAAAGTGCAAATTGAATTAATTACAATACAGTAGAAGCCCTCTCGTCCGGCCACCTCGGGACCAGACCCTAGGCCGGATTACAAAATGGCCTGACGAACCGAAAATACGCTATAATGATGAAATAATGATCTTTAATGAATGATCCATACAATAAATGACCCAATACAGTATATATAAATTACTAATAATTATAATTACTCATTCTTACTCCATGGTAGCAAGTAAAAAAACAAACAAGGAAAATTGCTACAAACTCACAGAGATATTACTGGACTCTAATACTCTGGACCGATTCGCCCTAATCGAGACGCTGAAGGACTTGTAATTTTTGGTCCATAGTCATGAACAGTTTTTGTTTTGCACTCATGTCGGAAAACATTTTTATTTACACAGATACATACAGTATTACTATATACACAGATATATTTACACAGACTATATACACAGAACTCACAACATAAGACATACATCCGCACATGAACAAAAGCGCGAGTCAACTGAGCTACATATATTTTCCGTTTAACAAGTTGGGGCCTGTCGCTGGAGGCTTGTCTAGACTGTGTGACTCACCATATGGCTGGCCGAACCATCCGACGGCCGATCCAACCGAGGCCTACTGTATATATATTAATTCCAATAGTATAGTTACATTTTACACTTACACATCAAATTAAGTATCAAGTGACGAATATATTAGTTAGCTATCAGAATTTTAGTACTAGGGATGCCACAGTATAGGTGCTGGAAACCCAAAACTTGTAAATCACTCTAGACTCTCCTCCATTTTAAAGAAATTTGAAGTGTGTGTTTCAGATTAATCATACTTTTTTTAACTCATATTCTTGCTGTTTCCTCACAGGTGTTGGAACAGGTCCATCCATCCTTATCAGCACGTGAAGATGCCTTAGAGTACGTGGAGAGTTTAATCTTGCGATTGTTAGGGATGCTATGTGCCCGTCCTCCACCACACTCAATTGCTGATGTCGATGAAAGGGTGCGCAGAACATTTCCTACGCCTATCGATAGGTGGGCCCTTAGCGATGCGAAAGAAGCGCTGGAAAGAGGCAAGAAAAAGTCACATCAGTTAGTTCTTCCAGTTGAAAAAATCCATCATATGCTGCAGAAGGTATGTAATTTTATTTTTATGTATACTTCTTATAAATGTATGACGTGTTCCCTGACCCACTGCTTCAGTGGTGGTTACAGAGACTGATATATGAAACAGTCCTAACATCAGATGTTAGACATACTTGCAATGCACAAAGGCATTAAAATCACAGACCAGCCTACAATAGACACATCAAACAAATGTTAACTTTGTCACTATGATGTTACTGGCCACCACTAAGCTGTTGCATACAAGTTCAGCCATGAACCAATAAGGACACGTCATTACACCTCCATAGCAGTCTGAATATTATATTGTTCCAGCCAAAATGTGTTCCCTTTTAGGACATTGCATAAGGATAATCAGCCTAGAAAAATGCTTGAATTGCTGAGTATACATGTACTAAAATGCAGCAGAAACCTCTTTAGGAAAGAAGAGCAAATTTCTGCATAGTCTCAACTTGAAATCACCCTGTCTATACACACATATGTATAATATTTAAGAAATTATATGTATTCAAGATACACAAATCATAAACATACATCAAATCATGGTCCTGAAATATGAACACAATGACACAAAGAATCAAACAGAAATTATTACTCACAGAAATATATACTTTAAGACAGTGAATGAGTGTCACAGTTAGAACAGAAAAGAAATGACCATGAAAGAGATGTAATGAAATAAATATTACAGTGTTGCAGGACATAGAATGAAGGTGAATAGAATAAGTTGCCAAAATAGAAAAATGGTCACTGACAGATGAAGGAAGTAGAAGATCCCTCTCATGATAATTGGGTAGGGTATAATGGTGTATCAGGTAAAGCATCTGATATTATAAATAGTGGAGTGCCATTAGACCTACAAAGGGCAAAAGCTCAGTTATCAGTATGGAACTCTCAGTGAAACCGTTTACATTGGTGTAAAGACACTAAATTAAAAAAAAATTACCCCTTTAAATTGTGTGCTCACACCTGTAAACGGTAGTAAATACTTTTAATGCATTCAAATATTTTATTTCGATTATCATGAAACTATTATCTTGGAGTTTTTCTGATGTCAAAAATTATAAATTCAAGATGGTGGATTTAAAATGGTGGAGCAACCTTCTAAAAACCATACATTTAGTGTCAGAACATTTTAAATACAGTCATGTAATTATTTGTATTTGTAGCAGCAGAGTGGCAGCACTGTTTGGGCCCTATGTGTATGTCCTAGAGAACCAACTGCTCTATGTGTATATCAATGTATAGGCATAAATTCAAGACTCACTGAAATATTGTAATTAAATTACCTTTGTATGTTTTCAAAATATGAGTAATAACAATTTGTAGATGTGGAATGATTTTATGTGGTGTATTTACTACCTTTATTATATTACCCTATAATCATTATTATTATAAGTTTTAATGATGCTCGCCTGCTTGCACCGAAATATGAAACATGCTCTCAGTCTTCAAATGTTTGAAAGTTCCTGCCTTACATCTTTTGATATTCTTATTCTGTCAGGTGTTGTGTTCAGGTTTGTTGACTCCACTTATGTTTCCCAGTTTATCTCAGTCCTTTCACTATCAGACCTTGATTCTACCGTAACATCACACTAGTTCATAGTCCGCATCTATGGTGCATATCGTTCCACCGATTTGTATGGTGGAAGAATTGACAAACTTAAACAGTCAATATTATACCACAGTGTGTCTTCCTTTAACTAACTTTTGTGGTTTCATTATAACTTTATTGAATGAGAGTCATTTCAGTCTATTTAAAATGTTGTTTCAGCAGGCTTAAATAAGACACAGTTGTAATGCCACATGTCATTGAAGGTTGTGTATAGCGTTAAGTTGTTTACATTTCATGAAAGTCCTACATCATGTACAGAAATCCGTTAAGGATACAGTTAAAAACAGACATGTTCGGAAGGCTGTTAATTAAACCCAGACATTAACTGCCCCATAAGTGATTTCTTACATCCAGAAATATTAATATAACAGTACAATATTAATATTTGAAATATTAGTATTGTGGAGTGAAAAGGATAACTCTTGTATTGGAGAAAAATTATGAAGACAAGTTGGGTAGGGAGAAGAGCAAAGTCTAGGAGAAGTAAGAGGGATAATGGATTTATTCTTAATATTGTTACGACATCACAAAACAATCTATGTGTTTCTCGAACGATCCATTGCAATCCAGCTGAATGTTGTGGCGTACGTGATTTGAACATGCCCTTGCGAGACTTTTCTAGACGCCACCAGCCTCACTGACTGTGTCAAAGCTGCAATTAATTACATCGTAGGGTAGAGATAACGCGTAAGTAGAAAAATCTGTTTTTAGTGTTGAAGAATCTTTTTTTACAAAAATATCTGTCTTAGAAGAATCGATGTCTACAAAAATATCTGTCATATAAGAATCTGTGACAAATAAAATATCTGCAGTAGAAAACTCAATGGCAAACATAAGAGAACAAATTAAAAGTGAAGTTGAGCAGTGCATGAAGATTCAACCAAAACAGTTTTCTGAACAGACTATACCAATGATAAAGACAGAAAAAGACACAGAAAATAAGTTAATAGAGAAAGTCACTTTGCCTGCAGTAGGGACAGTTCATGTCAAAGCTCCAACCTTTGATGGAAGCCATCACTGGGCAACGTACCTCCGCCAATTTGAAGCTGCTGCATGCGGAAATAATTGGACAGAGAAAGACAAGGCAGTTTCACTTGTTCTCGCATTAAAGGGACCCACAGCAGAACTACTACAGAAAGTGCCACCTGACAGCCAGAACATCTATGTCGAGTTGATAAAAGCTCTAGAATTACAGTATAGTGGTAAACATTTGCGAGATGTGTGCTGCACCCAGTTGAGAGCAAGGCGACAGCATTCTGGGGAGAGTCTTCAAGAGTTTGAAGCAAGTATCGACAGACTAATTAGACTGGCCTATCCTGAAGCGCCAGAAGATTTTCGAACGAATTTTGCGATGCAGACAATTACTGCCGGTGTCCGAGATAAAGAACTACAGCAAGTGTTACAAATGGCAAGACACCAGAACAGTGCGGACGCCCTGGTACATGCTTTGCAATTTGAGGCCCCCAAATCAGCGTCTGGTTGTACAAATCATAAAGTGCGTGCAGTAAAAGATCGCGACAGCACAGACGATGAGGGAGATGTTTGAACAAGGAACAGAGACTCGAAGGTTGGCACCACAGAATAAAATAAGAAAGGATGGAAGACCGAAGTGTTATAGATGTGGGAAACCTGGACATCTACAACAAGATTATCGGGTTAGAATTCAGCAGCAGGGAAACGAGCAGTAGTCGGTACAATGCAGTGGGTGCTGACTAACTGGAGGAATGAAGCTCCTAGACAATATACAATTTCTACACTTCAGAAAAACAGCGGGAGCTTGGTGGTTACCGGATTCATTCAAGAAAGGCCAGCCTCGATTACAGTTGACACAGGCACAACAGTTTCCATTGTGCGGCCCAACATGGTGAAAGATCTCAATCCAATCTGGTGCTCTTGCAGCTTGCGAACAGCTACTGGACGGTCTGTAAAAGTGTTTGGAAAAGTGGAGATACACCTACGCCTTGGTCAACTTGAGTTTAATCATCAAGTACTTGTTACGGACATTGTGTATGAAGCAATACTTGGTGTGGACATTATGAATGCATACGGATTTATAGTCGACTTCAAAATCAATGTCTTGAGAATCGGAGGAGAAGAGGTAATGCTCTCCACAATGACTACATCTGAAAAATCGATGGACATCATAAACCAAGTGGCCGTAACTGTTCTGCCAAACTCCGAAAAGATAATCATGGTTAGAACCGAGGTAGATACTAGGGGCAACCAGTGCTCTATATTCGAACCCCAGGTAGTCAGCACACATGGCATACTAATTGCCAGAAGTTTAGTAAAACCTGATGAAATTGGAAATGTACCTATTAGAGTGGCGAATATTTTGTATCAAGCTGTCACTTTACAAAGCAATACGCTCCTAAGCAAATTGACTCATGTGGCCTGGATAGCCGGAATGACGCAACAAAAATCCAGTGCTTCAGATAATTCCAAATTACTAGAGGAACTGCAGGAAATATTGAACAGATCTTCTAACGACCTCTCAGGTGGTGAGGTAAAAGAACGGTTTTTACATGAATTCAAAGATTCTTTTGCAGTTCGGGGAGTCACTGGGAAGAACCTCTCTTGTACAACATCGCATCAACACTTTGTCAAATGCTTGGTCTTCTCCGGTAGTGCTGGTACCGAAGAAGGATGGTGGATTACGTTTCTGCGTAGACTATCGGAAGCTGAATGACATGACAAAGAAAGACTGCTATCCGTTACCTCGCGTTGATGATACACTCGACACGTTGTCTGGAGCACAGTGATTTTCCTTATTGGACCTAAAGAGTGGATATTGGCAAGTTGGTCTTCATCAAAAAGACAAGGAAAAGTCCGCTTTCTCGACCCCAAGTGGCTTATTCCAATTTAACGTCATGGCATTTGGATTCTGTAATGCACCAGCAATATTCGAAAGATTGATGGACCTGGTACTCTGATGACTGACATGGAAAACTTGCCTTGTTTGTTTAGACAATGTCATAGTAATCGGGAAAACTTTCAGAGACCATTTGGAAAACCTTAAGGAGGTTTTGACTAGAATTCATGGTGCCCAAGTAAAGCTGAGCCCGAAGACGTGTTCTCTATTCTAGAAGGAAGTTACAGTATCTGGACCATCTGGTTTTGGCAGCGGGTGTTAGCATGGATCCTAATAAAGTAGTCACCGTAAGAGATTGGCCAGTTCTGAAGAGTAAATACGAAGTTTGGAGTTTCTTGGGGTTATGCTCATATTACAGACGTTTTGTGGAGGCTTCACAACTATTGCTAAACCACTACATGAGCTAACGGAAAATAAACGAAACTTCCAGTGGCCGAGAGAGTGTGATCAACCATTTAGGACTTTGAAAATTGCATTATGTTCACAGCCAGTTCACGCTTTCCCTGTTTCCGAAGGGACATACATCATAGACACATACGCAAGCAATACTGGTCTAGGAGCAGTTTTGTCTCAAGTGCAGAACGGTGAAGAATGAGTAATAGCGTATTACAGCAAGACACTTCCTAAACCAGAGAAGAATTATTATGTTACAAGGAGAGAGTTGTTGGCAATTGTCAGAGCTTTGGAGCACTTCCATAAATACCTCTACGGGAGAGAGTTTTCACTATGTACCGACCATGCCGCACTTGTATGGCTCTTGAGATTTAAAAATCCGGAAGGACAGTTGGCAAGGTGGCTCGAACGTCTGCAAGAGTACAACTTCAAGGTAAAACATCGGCGGGGGTGGCTGCATGGTAATGCAGATGGCTTATCACAAAGACTGTGCCTGGAAGACTGCCGGCATTGCCACAGAAATGAAGAACAAAACTCAAGCGTACATGTTCAAGCCATCACTGTAGATTTCCTGGCAGACGGCTGGACAACACAAGACTGTCGACAAGAACAGATGACTGATGAAGACATTGGACTGATCTTGACAGCAAAAGAGGAAGGTTGCCACCCGGATTGGCAAGATATCTGCCATGGTTCCGAAGTGCTGAAGGGCTACTGGGCACAATGGGAATCTCTGACCTTAGAAAACGGATTGCTGAAAAGTGCTTGGGAAAGTGCAGATGGACCCCCAAGTGCTTGGGATTCGTGGTCATGCAGTTGATAGTTCCCCGAAGTAAAGTGCAATCTGTTTTGAAGGAGATGTATGATGGAACATCTGGAGGCCATCTTGGTGTTAACAAAACCCTTGACAAAATACGGAACCATTTCTATTGGCTTCATCTTCTCCACGACGTAAAGGAATGGGTTCAGACATGTGAAATATGTGCTGCAAGCAAGGGCCAAAACCAAAAGCAGGGGAAAAATGAGACAGTTGGACTGCCTTTCGAGAGAGTTGCCATTGACATTGCTGGACCATTCCCAGTTACTGACGATGGAAACCGGTACATCATGGTTGTAGGTGACTACTTTACTAAGTGGGTGGGAGCCTACACAATTCCAAATCAGGAGGTTACCACTGTGGCAAAGGAGTTAGTTCACAACTTCTGTTAATTATAGAGTTAATTAGGAGCCATTATGGAGTCCCTATGGAAATCCATACGGATCAAGGGAGAAATTTCGAATGAGGAATGTTTAAAGAATTATGCCGTCTACTTGTAATTCGAAAGACCAAGACAACACCTCTGCATCCTCAGTCAGACGGGATGGTTGAAAGATTCAATAGGACACTTGAGCAGCAGCTTTCGAAGGTTGTTGATGAGAACCAAACAGACTGGGATCAACATATAACACTATTCCTCATTGCGTATAGATCAACAGTACACGACACAACCAGCATGGTTGGGCGTTTCCATCAAAATTGGTGTTTGGGCGGGAGATTCATCTTCCTGGGGACTTGATGTTTGGATCACCTGAGACTCAGTCCCAAGAGCCACAGAACTATTCCTCGCAATTAGAAGACCAACTGCGAGAAATGAATCTCCAGTGATAAAATGAAAACTCGGTATGACATTCGCAGCAATAGTGTGGGTTTCCGAGAAGGAGTTCAGGTCTGGTTGTTTAACCCAAAGCTCACCTAAGTTGCAAACTAACTGGGAAGGACCCTATACTGTGAAAAAAGAATCAATGATGTTGTTTATCGGATTCAACAGGAAGGACAGCGAAAGTTCAAGGTCGTCCACCTAGATCGCCTGGCTAACTATTACTTCAGAGACGGTTTGCCAGTTCGGGACGAACAGGCTTAAGGAGGGGGCAGTGTTATGACATCACAGAACAATCTACGTGTTTCTCTAACAATCCATTGGAAACCGGCTGAATGTTGTGGCGTACATGATTTTAACATGCGCTTGCGAGACTTTTTCTAGATGCCACTAGCCTTGCTGACTGTGTCAAGGCCGCAATTAATTACGTCGTAGTGTAGAGATAACGCGTAGTTATGGAATGTTCTGGTCTGTGGTCAGCGTTGTATAAATACAAGGCGTCAGCAGCCTTAGTTCAGTATATTGTTGGGCGATTACAAGTGATTACTCTGTGTGTTCGAGTGGTTATTGTGGTGAAGTGTTGTGTTTTATAATCAGGCGGTATAATTGTAATTCAGTTGTGTTTTATATTAGTTGACATTTTATTGCGTGTGAACAATTTTTATTTGATTTGTTGTAAGAGACTGTGTTGTTAATTACGAACTGTTAACTCTGATAATTAAAGCTGGTGATTAGTGACTTAATTGGTGTCTTGCATTTTGCTTTCCACTGTACCACACGACAATCAGGTAGAGGTAGACCATCGTAGGAATATTTTGGGGAGAAGTCGGCCAACGGAGGAAACACTTGATACACATTTGACGATGAAAGCTGAAAGTATGGTGTAGTTTCTGGCTGCAAAAACAATCCTTGTCCTTTAAATGAAGAAGAATCTATAAAATTTAATATTAACATGTCATACTGTTACATAATTACAACAATCTGTATACTGTACTGTAATATATTACTAATGCTAAAAATTACCGAATTAAAACTGAACGTAATTAATAAAAACCAAAAGTTAATTTAAACAATATTAGAGTTTAATGACAAACACTGTACTATAAAATTAATTAAAAATTATAAAACAAAACAAAACGTACAGTACCATGGATTTACACTTTTTTGAAGAATTGTTCTATCACTGTTTGCTTCAAACCGATACCCTGTTTTCTTGCTGCTAAAGACTGAAGTCATTTAAGATTCATAAGCTGATTACAATTATGTTGTCTTCTGTTTCGGCCCACTTCAGAATAGTCTCAACTGCGTCAAAAGCTTTTGCTGCCTGCCGTCAGGGGTTTTGTATTAGTAACATTCTCGCTGTCTTCATCTGAATCTGTTTTGTTTTCATCACGTTCATTTAATGACTCAACTATCTCTTCATCGGTAATAACTGAAAACCGGGATCGGCTTCACTCACCTTTAGCCAATTCTTTGTTTATCGATTGTAAGGCTGTATTGCTACAGCATTTATTTATTACTGTACAGTACTGTAATATTTTATAGTATACAATTTTGTATATCCAATACGCCTACATGTGTCCAACTGTACAGTACAGTACATAATTGTACTTTTTATTGAGTTCAGATAATAGATCGTTCGGTTAATGGATGTTCGGATAATCAATGCTCTACTGTATTAAACCAAAGATTTATGTAAACATAAATAATTAGTTAATTCGTGAGTTACCTGAAATAATGGAACACTTCTGTCTTTTCCTTGATGTGTTCTTTATTCATTATTATATTAGTTTAGTATAAAATTTGTTCACTTTCTTTTATCTTTTACTTGTTTATTTTGTTGGGTAATATTTTCATTAGTTTTTTTAGGTAACACTAATCATGGTAGGGTGAGGCAATGTCGATAAACGACAGATTAATAGAGTTTTCAGATTAAGTAAATATTGTGCTTTTAAGACATTTTTTTATGTGTTTCTGTCTAAAATAAAATTACTTGAATCACTTAACATAAAATTGCTAAAACATGAGAACCCAGATTTATTCCTGTCTGCTTATCCTTCCTATCTTTAGTTGGCTGAAAAAAATGTTTTTGTTCTTTCAATATTTCTAATTTAACAATACTCACAAAATTAACAGATCACTTTCTGTTTTTCTTAGCCCGTCATATACACCAAATTCTGACTTCCTGACAAACTTTGTGTAGTTTAGATAAGGTTGATGTATTTATTGATGTAGTATATATTGGTTGATCTTGAGACCTTGAAAACTTATTTTTCTTCAAGGGTGTAATTATTCAGTCTCTTATTTTCTGTGGAAAATAATAATTTAAAAATTTTAATTTTCAGTGTAGAAAAAAAATTTTTGAAAAATTTATAATGATGAAATCCTCAGATATCCAGCAGCGCCTTGCCATCTTTCAGTATCACCAGTGAAAGGTGTCTAAACAACATAGCCAGAAAATAGTTCTACAGTTTACATCCAGTTCAGTGTTAAATTAAAAATCTTTTGGTATGTGATTTCTAATTGTTTTTATTTGTACCATTTTCATCTACAAGTCTTTACATTTCTTATGACCTTCCTGTACATGTTTCAGAAATTCTTTGATACAATTTTATATGAGTGTTCTTAGTGTTTACAAGTCATCTGTAGTATTTTACTTAATAAATATTCAATGATTATTATTTCATTACATACTTATGTATTATATTTCTCTAATAGTATTAATAGTGTGACAAGAGTTTTAAGGTGAGCAGATGTATAATTGACGTGTTATTGGATAGCTGACCATATTGCCAACTTGCAGATATGCCCAACTATCAGGAAACAATGATAACTCAACACACTGATTCATCTACAACAATGGCTGATAATATCAGTAGTTAGCAAAACAATCTTATTTAGATCGTGACTCATCTAAATATAAACAAAGATGTGATTAACAGGATAAACAGTGATGTGTGTAGTTTATAAACAATTACTAACTTTAATTAGGAAAGTTGTGTTAGTGGTTATAATCACAAACAGAATTATCACGGTTGCACACCACTATAGAAAAATTATTCCGATTAGCGCTTTCAAGCTTCTCAGCTCATTGTCAGATCGGAAATAACAACAAAGAGGATAAAACCAAACCCTTCACACCCCCACCTGCCCCACTGTCCACACACACCCCCGCAAACGAGCTATAATTCAAATGTCCCTTCCCAACCTCCGAGCCCTGTCACCCCCATCTGTACAGTTATATATTTTTCTAGCACATTTCTTGTGTGTGTGTGTGTGTGTGTGTGTGTGTGTGTGTTCTTTTTAATTGTGTGTACTTGGGATATTTAGGAAAGAATCGTATTCTGATATAATTATACCAAGAGAGTCTTACCACCCTTATAGATATAAAATGGCGGCAGTCAATTCATTTTGTTATACAGCTCAGAAGTGTTTAAAAGAGACAGAAACAAAAGATAGGGAGTTAAAAACGATAAAGGGAATTTGTAAGGAATAATAACTATAACACCAACATAGTGGATAAAGTTATGAAAAGTATTAATATACAAAAAGCTAAAATAGAACCAGAACAAAAGAATTATGCAGGGTCATTGACATACATAGGATCACATACTAGAAAAATTATAAAATGTTTTAATAAATACGGAGTAGATATAGCTATTAAAAAATGTGAAATGGTATGTGATAAGATAAGGAATAAAAATATTTAAAAAATCCCAGTACTACAGAGAAGCGGAATTTATAAATTAAAATGTAAAGACTGCAACAAAGTGTACCTAGATGAGACAGGACGGAAATTCGTATACAGGTTGTCTGACCACAAACGTGGAGAAGGTAATAGAACAACGAATTCATTATATGCAAGACATTTCATAGAAGAGAACCATAAGTTTGTTAATCCTTTGGAATAACTATGACATTAATAACACAGTTGAAAGGAAGCTTATGGAGGAGTTAGAAATATTGAAAGAAAGAGAAAAATGGTTAGACAATTTAATGAATACTAAAACTAAATTTGCTAATGAAGAAATATTTTGTAATATAATTAAAAGTAAAAGATAGAGGACGGATAGATAACATTAAGAGTTAAATTGGATAGGCCAATATGGATGTTTTTGAAATTAGGGTGAGTGCCACGCCCACAAGTGTGAATGAGAAAGACGTTAAAACGTTAGGTTTTAAAATAATGTACACACACACAACACATAAACACAAGGAATGTGCTAGAAAAATATGTAATTGTACAGACGGGGGTGACAGGGCTCGGAGGTTGGGAAGGGACATTTGAATTATAGCTGGTTTGGGGGGGGGGTGGACAGTGGGGCGGGTATCCTCTTTGTTGTTATTTCCGATTTGACGATGAGCTGAGAAGCTTGAAAGCGCTAATCAGAATAATTTTTCTGTAGTAGTGTGCAACAGTGATAATTCTGTTTGCAATTACTAACTGATAATTGCAATTATAGTTACAAATTCAGAAAAATGATGAGTCTTTACACCTTCAAAATGAAAGTGGATCACTAGTTCCGAACAGCAGATGTGATAAAATTTAATTTAGAGTGTTTGAACAATGGTTTATTAATTTACATAATTCATAATTACAAAATTATCAGAGGCATGGTTTGATCATTATGTTAAAAGTGCATCGATCTTTTTTTTTTTAATTTGTAAATTATTTGTTTTGCAGGAAGTATTACAGATCAAGATAGATTCCCAAGTGTCCCTTTATATCGTTGCCGTCCTAGAATACATATCTGCTGATATTTTAAAGGTAAGCATGTTTCGGTTGGTTTTATTCTATTCTAAGTACAAGTTTTATGTTTTTGAACAGCTGGCCTGTGTATTAGAGCTAGTCAAACACGCCTAGACCATTTTATTTAATAAAATGTTTTTATTGTGCATTGGAGTAATCGGTGCTTTGGAATTTATTGTGCTTACAGAGTTTTGTAAACTTCAAAAACTTATTCATGTGGAGTATATAGAAGGAAAGTGCAGTTATCTGATTAATTTTCAAAGAAAAAAATTATGTTATCTGCAACAGAATTGTAACAACATAAATAATTCATGTTTTTATAAACTTTGTGTTCTTAGCGGGACTGTTAAGGAAGAGAGTTCAGAATTTAACACAAAACGGTATTGAAGTGATGTCGTTCTGATTTCATACTTGAAATGTTTTACGTGTTAAACATTTTGTATTGTGTGGTGTTTTGATAGGTCATCACTTACAATTGTCAGTTAATTTCTAAAAAACTTTGATATTGCTAAAAATTTAGTTTGCAATTATGTTTATGTGTTTCACCATTTAGTGAAATAATGTTTGATTTTTGTATGGAGTAGGCATGTATAAGAAAGATAGGGCAATCTTTTGAATAGAAGAAGTAGATAATAGAGCTGATGTTTAGTTTACAGACATATTTATGTTTGTTGAGTTGATGTGACATAGGATTCCTGTGGGAGTTGATCCCACATCCTCTTGTAGCAGAAGTAAGAATTCCACAGAGATGGGTGAGACATGTCTTCTGTTGGTATTACAGATTTGAGCTTTAGTAGCCTGACAGCCATTTGCCAGTTTCCCACCCTGATCATCTCCAATATTTTCGTGTCTTCAAGATTTGGTCAATTAGTCTTTGACTATATTTTAGGAACTCCACTTTCTACAGTCCTAGCTCATTGGACCTTTCAACATGTATAACCTCCCTTATGGAAATCTCAGTTATGGTTATATTGAATTTTCCAGCTATCAGCTTCCCTGACTATATCTCTTTAAAACCCTACTTTTAACAATGCCAGGGATGACTAAAGTTCCGTGTATTGTGCTGTGATCTAATTTATGCATTCAGTATCCAGGACATGTCAACCTGTGTGAAAAATTGTATTAAACAGTAATGTGCTATTTTTTAATGGTATAAATGGTTGGTTAAATTTCTTTAGTTAATTAAAATTTATTTACAAAGATTACAGGACTTGTTTGGAAACTTATAAATTTTTTTGCTACAATAAATTTGTTTTGGGGGTATTTATTTTATACACTACATGACTTTCAAATAATTATTCATTATTTGCATAATGAATAATATTTTGAGCTTCATTTTGTATAAGAAACTCAGGTTATCAGTGACCTAAACTGATAAGATATTTTAATGCTTTAAAAGTGGATGTGCTTATAGGGTTTTCCTCTATGTGGTCTAAAAATGTGATAATTAATTAATAAACAGTTGTAGTTTATTGCAGTTGTGTTGTTCATCGCTTCAACTGATAATTTTTTGTAGATTTCTTTTTGACCACTGCTTAAATACTGTCTCAATTTCTATTGTAGACATGTTTTTGTTAATTCTATTTTGAAGTAAATTCTTTCTCATTTTATAACATGCATACAGTTTCATCCCTAATATCAGGTGACTGTTAGGAACAGACTAGATGCAATAAAATGAAAATGTATTACAGAAATTTTTAAAAAGGATGTCAACATCTTAATATATTTCCATACTTCAGGTGATTTTTTTCCTTTGTAATAAAAAAAAACATAATTTTTGTTGTGCCAAAATTGACATGTGTACAGTTTGGTTAGTATTATGAGCATTTTAAAATTATTCAGTTGCCATAATGCATGAGTCTATTTAGCAGGTAGTTATAATTTCTGTATTGTGTCTGTTTTAATGTTTAGGTAATTACTGTTCTTGCAAAACATATTTAGCCGTGCACATTTTTATTATTATATTAAGTATTTAAAAAAATTATAAATTGTATACATTATTTTTGTAATTGTAGTGTTTGGCTCTATAAAATGATATATAATTTTATAATATTGTTATGAGAACCCTATCGAACAGCGTAGAACACCTTCCACCCCCTCTAGTCAAACAGGTGTAGCCTCAGTCAAGGTCGCGCTCAAATACGTTCTAGAGTACTCTGGAGAACACTTGACAATAGATGGAAGAAGCAGAAAACGACAGGATGAGAAACACAGACAGGAAAAAGAAGAGGCAGAGGAACAACAGAAAGCACTAATGGAAGAATGACTAAAAGAAAAACATAAGCATGAAAATGAAACACCAGAGAGATGGGAAAAAGAAGAATTTAGTTATCAAGCAGACGACGTTAAGGTGTTCATACAAGAGGATACCAACTGCAAAATTAGTCCTGTTAGAAGGTGATCTGAACAAACAAGTTGACAGAATATCTGAAATAGAAAAATCTGTGTCAACAATAAAAACAAATATGTCAAGTTTAGAAGATTATATTAACAATTCAATAAAACAACTTAAAAAGGAAGTCGAACATTTAGTGATAGAAATAGTTGATAAAGAAAGACTATTAATAATGGTGAAGATTCAAAATATCAGAGAAATCAAACTTTAGTAGGGCCAGTGCAAAGGCCCCAACGTTTGATGGAAGGACCCACTGGGAAACTTATCTTCACCAATTTGAAGTTGCCGCTGCTTAAATAAATGGACAGAAGAAGTGAAAGGCCTTTCACTCATTCTTGCTTTAAAAGGACCTGCTACAGAGTTAATACAGAAAGAACATTTGGCAAACAGAACATCTATGATGAATTAGCAAAAGCTCTGGAATTACGGTACGGTGACCAGCATTTGTGTGAAGTGTACCGTTCTGTGTTCAACTTAAAGCGAGACAGCAGGATTCAGGGGAGATCCTTCAAGAATTTGAAGCAAGTCTTGCCCAACTGATGAGATTGGCTTATTCCGAAGAATCAGAGGACTTCCAAACGACTTCCAAACATGTATTGCTCATATTGTGTTTATTGACGGTATCAGAGATAGTCAATTACAACAAGTGTTATGAATGGCACGGCATGATAATAGCTCAGATGCTCTTGTTCATGCTGTCCGTTTTGAAGCTGCCAAGTCAGCGACCTACATTAATCAAACTATGTCATCTCACTGTAGTCAGAAGATCCTAGTAGCACATTGCCGTTACTATGGATGCTGAAAAACAATATCGCCGGACAAACAATTAAAAAGTTAAGAGCGCCACAATGATTTGAGCAATGGGAAATAGACAGAAGACTGAAGTGTTACAACTGTGGGAATCGTGGTCATCTACAGGTAGACTGTTGGGAGAAGAAAATACCGAAAGAAGAGAGTGTTGCACCAATTGGAGAATTAAAGCTCCAGAACAGCACACAGTTTCCACGCTACATGAGGCAAGTGGAAACTTGATTGTTAATGGATTTGCAGGAGGTAAACCAACATCATTTAAAGTTGACATGGGTGCAACAGTATCCATTGTGCGCCCTGAATTAAACAGTATTGTAGCTCTTGTACAGTACAGATCTGTAACTGGAATCCCGGTCAAAGTATTTGGTCAAGTAGACATACGCCTGGGTCTCCTCAAGTTTAGCTCATTGCAGACATTGTCGATGAAGTGATTCATCGCATGGACATTATGAATGCTTACGGATTCGTTGTGGACTTGAGAGAATGTCCTGAAGGTTGGCCAAGAGAAGGTAAAGCTTTGCATGTAAAAAATGACAGGGCCTGCCAACCATTCGATCAAGCGAGTGACATTGGCCGAAGAAGAAGTCATTAGGTGTGGTCAAGAGTAACCCTTCCTATTGCAGGCGGAAGTGGAAGAAGAATGAGCAGAAGAAGTACTAATATGTAACACAACAAAAGAAGTGAATGGAAAGCCAACTGTGAATGTCGAGGAAAGACTGCCGCTTGATCCTGAGTTAATGGAAGTGCTCGAGGGAAAAGTTGCTGAAGATGAAGTTATGCAAGAAGTCGTTGATGAGAACCAAACAGACTTGGACCATCTAATGGCATATAGGTCATCAGTGTGTGATGCAACAAGATGGTTCCAGCAAAACTAGTGGTCGAGTGGAAGACTAGTATTTCTGAGAACTTGATATACAGATCACACGAGACTGAATTTTAAGAGCCGGAGTATTATCCTTCGCAAGTAGACCAATTACATAGATCGGCTTGCCAAGTATTACTTCAGTGCCGGTTTGGAATGATCAGGCTTAAGGAGGAGGCAGTGTTACGAGAACCCTATCGAACACCATAGAATGTACTCCAACTGTCCCCTCCCCTGGTAATCAAACAGGTGTAGCCTCAGTTAAGGCCACGCTCAAGTACGTTCCAGAGTCCTCTGGAGAACACTTGAATTACACATTAAGAGGCGTGGAGTTAAGGATGGAAAGATTCTAGAACACGTGCGCTACATATACAGGGTCCGGCATAAAGACCTCCCCTATTGAAATAGGTAATTACAAACAAACAGAGAAAGATACAGAAAAAATATTTTTATTTATGAATAACATACACTGTGCCATTTTACATTAATGTTGTTTAAAAATTATGTCCATTAAATGGCAGCCTCCATTATTGACACACTGACGAAGCCGTTCCCGAAAGTTTTCCATAGCTCTTCGTGTCATTTCTGGCGGAATGTTAGCAACTTCCTGGGTGATTACCTCCTTAAGAGCTTCCATGGTCCTAGGGCGATGTTTGTACACTTGTGCCTTTAAATATCCCCAAAGGAAATTGGGGGCCAGGCAATGTCATCGTGCAAGGAGAGCAGACACCCAGGAAACAATTCTCTCAGAATTTCTCGAGAACGCCGAGCAGTGTGGGCTGTAGCTCTGTCTTGTTGGAACCAGACTTCTCCTTCATGGTCCTCAACGAATTGGTTAAACTTGGACCAGAGGAAAGTTTCTAACATGTGACAGTAGCGATTGGAATTAACCGTTACTGCCTGGCCATCTTCTTCAAAAAAGTACGGACCCCACACACCAAATTCGACAATGCCACACCAAACATGAGGGCTGTGAAGTGGTCGCTGGTGAAGTTCTCGAGGGTTACCTTCAGCCCAGTACCGAAAATTTTGCTTATTTACAGTGCCTGCCAAGTGGAAGTGAGCCTCGTCAGATAAAATCACAACAGCTGTATGGGGAAGTTCTGAAGAATGTCTTCACACAAAGCTCCGCGAGTTTCAAAATCTCTTATGCTTAGTTCTTGTGTAACCATCATTTTGTAGGGATGCATGTTGAGATTGCTGAGCAGGATTCTTCTTACACTCCGATCAGACAGACCCAGGGAAGCTGCATGTTTCACTGCTGAATGCTTTGGAGATTGCAGGACGGAAGCTGTCACACGTGCCACATTGTCCGGCATTGTTACGGTCCGAGGTCGGCCAGGAGATTTTCTTTTTAATGCTGAACCTGTTGCTCTAAGGTTCGATACCCAAACATGAATTGATTTTCTATCCGGAACAGACTCATGTCAGCCAAGTGTGAACCGAATACGAAATGCACACTGTGTAGTAATCACAGAACCACCATTACGAATAAATTCCTCCACAACAAAAGCATGATGCTCACCAAGCCAAGCCATTGCGCTCACTGAAAACGGCACGTACACCACTATCGATCGATACCCCCTCCGCAGCCGTACCCCCACCACCGCTCGTCCAGTGGCCTCTCCAAATGGGGGAGGTCTTTATGCCGGACCCTGTATAAGGGACAGAGGCTGGCTTTGTGGAACAGTTGACAGTGAGCAATTTCCTTAGCACTGATCGAGTGTTTGTAGAAGTATTATAGCAAAGTGTTGGTGTGTTATAATTGGTGCAAATTCTTTATAGTTGACATTATTACTGCGTGTGGACAAGTTCAAGTTGAATTATTGTACAAGTTGATTACTATTCGTTATTTGTTATTAATTAAAGCTGGTTATTAGTGACTTCATTGGTGTCTTTATTGTGTTTTTCCACTGTACCATACGATGATCAGTGAGACCGTTGGAGCAATATATATATGTATGTGATGTGTGTGTTTGTGTTCCAGAGCACATCCATATCCTCTTGTTGTTTTTTTATCCCCTATAGAAAAGTTGAAGAAGAAAAATTAAAAAAAAAATGAAATTATAACTTCTGAGTAAAAGCAATAATTTTAACTGTCATGAAACCTGTGCAGTCCTGTCATTCATTTCTGACAGCTTTTGTAAGTTTTTACATTGTTTTTCCTAGAAAAGTTATTGGTGATCTGGCATGAATGACAATCGTTGAAATTTTTTAATTATCATATTTCACTTCAATAACATTTTTGTATTAAACCATTTTCTTAGCACAGTCAGAACAACATTGAATTGATTTAAAAAAATTATGTTTGTTTTGTGGCTTCCTTTTGACTTCATTGTTGAATAGGACCACAGTCACTGACTTTTTGTGTATAAACAAGTCAGTCCAGTAGAACAGAACAAACAATTCATTGAGTGAATTTTGGTGAATAAAGTGAACAGTATGTTAAGTTGAGCCACTGCAGAAACAATAGTTTATTTATATATAAAAGCAGAATTGATTTTCATGCATATGTAATAGATTTTCAAATGACTATATAGTTGTTATTATAATGTGCATGTTACTAATTGTGTTATTGTTGGGTCTATTTTTTTTCAGTTGGCTGGAAATTATGTTAAAAATATTCGTCATGTTGAAATCACATGTCAAGATATACGGGTGGCAATGTGCGCAGACAAGGTAATATCCAGTACTATCTGACATTAATGCTGTATTTATTACTAAACAATGTGTTTTCCATATTATTAAAATTTTAGCTTATGAAGAGCAACACAGTTAGGAAGAGTGGGACAATATATATACCCCAGTGCATTGCGTTGCAGTGTTGTCATTTGCTGGTATTTTGTTATCATCTTCATCCATTGAGTTGTCAGTAACAAAAGATTTTAAAATATAGATAAAGTAGAATCACTGTGCACTGGCTGTACATATAATGATATGTACTATTCTGTTTTGTGTTAGTAGTGTTGACTGAAGAGAAGAATATTTTAGAATATTGAAATAAACAGTTGAAAATATAAAATGTGCTCAAACAATTGTATTTACAAGGTTTTGTATGTTTTGAAGCATACACATAAAGATAAAATAAGAGTACACATGACACCAGTCGTAAATACATGGACTTTATTCTAAGTGATGTTTTTACCAGATAGTATGATTAATTGTACATTAGTGTGGGTGCATAAACATCCTTGTACCTAATCAGTGATTAGCAGGCTACTGATAAAAGTCTCATAATTAACTCTGATTATTGCTGTTGATGTCTGTAATAATGTTGTAATGTTTAGTTGGGAAAACTGGTATAGATGGTAACGACCGTTATGTGATAAACTGATAATATAACTTAAATGACAAGATACATTTAAAACATGAAATAGCTGTTTCTCCTGCTGTGATAGCATTATTTTTAAATAAATGACATTCATAACATGAAATATGTTTCTAAGACATATGAACTGAGAGCAGGATTCGATTATACATATCGTTTTATACATTACAGAACAATAGCACTGCAAGGACACATGTGCATGATGAACCCCACCTCAACACATGTTCACTTGCATGCGTGCGCGCGCGCGCGTGTGTGTGTGTGAAAATTTTTGTTTTAGATTCCAAAAGTTATATATTACTTTAAAAGGTGAATAATAATAGTAATAACAATAATTAAATCCTTAAATTCGTAGTGACTGTCAATTGATAAATTTTTCCAGTGAGGGTTTGTGAGGATCGGTCAAAAAATATAACACAAATTTTAAGTTATTTGTGTCGATGTTTCGACAGTGTTTATTGTCGTCATGAGGAACTGTGTATGAATACAAAAGAAATGTCAAACACAACGGAACAATTATTTGAGTGAACCTGTTTGTTTATGTGAGTGTGTGTGTGTGCATGCATGCGCACGTACGTGTGTGTGCGTATGTGTGTATCCTTGTGTATGGAAAGGATTTGAGATAGTTAGTTTTACATCATCAAATTTTTTTTTAAGACAATGAGAAAATTATAATATGACAGAACTTGATTTATACAATATTACAATTTAAATTACTCATAATGTAATGGTATTTGTAATTAATTATAAAAGCAGTAATCACCAATTAAATATTAGTTAAATATCACCAATTATATATATACCTGTCAATATATAGCATAGTAAAACTTATAATAGCTAAATACAGATTATAGGGATGTTCAATTGTGTTTGACATTTATTTTGTATTCATACACTGGTCCTGATGATGACAATAAACATTGTCAGAACGTCAACACAAATAACTTAAAATTTGTGTTATATTTTTTGACCGATCCTCACAAACCCTTCACCAGAAAAAAAAAACAACAATATTGTTTATTTCTTTCTACATAAAAATACTTTTTAGACATAGGGTACAGTTAGGCATAAAATAAGCAGGGTCTGTTGGCTGGTTGATCTAAATTCATCATCATACAGATTGCATATTTACAAGTCTGTTGGACTGCAAGGTTAGGCTCTAAGATAGATCATAGAGTTGTCGTGGTATGTAAGGAACGAGATCGTGTACCATGACTTGTTTATACCTACAGTCAAGCATGAAATAAAGTGTGTGCTGAACGATACAAAAAGAGGCCGAGACCTTATGACACCACTTCATGAGACACCAAGTGTTGATGTGTGTAGCAGTTTTAGACACGAGATGTATTGTACATAATTCTGACAAGATAGTGTTGTGTGATAGTATGTTTTGCTAAATATGATATTCTTGGCAGATCGCAATAAATCGTATAACAATAAAAACAACATTCTATTTTCAGCGGTTTCAGATCAGTATTAAAACAACAGTTGATATCTTAAATCAAGTGTCTGTTTTTACGTATGTGAATCGTGCAGCTAATGTAGAATGTTTGTGTCCTTTACTCACTGGTACAAGAAATCATGTAACATATTCATGTTTGTCAGTAATTGAAACACATATACATATTGAGCATGAATTATCAGACGAAGAACTCTTTAACTAATGCAAACAGAGAAATACCTTGTAACATCAAGAGAACCAAAACACTGAAATCTGTTTGAAATAGAGATCTGAATCTGCAGTTAACTACCAAGGCTCTATTCTGGATACAAGTAATTCCATAAAAAGTACATTAAAGCCAGAATGAGAAAACATAATATTAAGAAGTCACTATTATCGTCTAAAATATTAATTCACAAATCAAAATGAGGAGAATTGTATAGAACGTTTGTAAGATCAGTTATAACTTTAAATAGTGGAACGTGGACGTTGTGTAAAAGGGACAAAGACAATTTTATAACCTTTGAATAGTAAATACAAAGCAAAATATTTTTGTCAGTCCAGTAACATAGTTTATGATGACTTAGATTGACTTTCACATTAAATGCACAATAAATAAAAAAGATAGTGAGATTCATATAATGGGTAGGGCATGTTCTTTGAACAGAACCGGCTAGGAACAACAGAACAATCACAGAGCGGGACTCATTTTAAACCAGAAGAGGACGATTAACCGAGATATGGAGAAGGACTTCAGGATGATGGAAATTCTTAACTGTGGAAGAACAAATAACTTAATGTATATTTTTAAGAAATACAGTTCTCTTAGTTTAACAATAGTCCAGTCGCCAGAGTAAAAATAACGGTAAAATTTCTTAAAAAATTGAGGCAAAGTGATATTTGGTATAGTTATTGAAAAAGGTCTAAATATCGGTTTAAAATCATCTTTGCATGTTTATAAGGTCAGGCTTTTTAAAAAAAACCCTTATTTAAGGGCAGCGCGCGGTAAAATAGATAAAAACGTTTACATTCAGTGAATTTCTTTCCTTACTACTAAATAAACCATTGGATCATGATAAAGTCTTCATTCTTTTTGTTTAAAATAGTTCAAATTTTAATAGTAATAAAATCAAAATAACGATTTTGTTATTATTTCATCGTTAGGAGTATTAAATCGATAGACGGAATGGTCGATTTTAACAAATCTTCCTCTGTTGAATAATATTATTAAATATGTGTGTCTTAATATACATAAAAGTCATTGTGTGTATTTATATTCCACACCTCCTACTAAACCACTGGACCGATTTCAACAAAACTTAGCACAAATATTTTATGCAACGGGAGAACCAACATAAGATAGGTGTTTTGGGCCCTGGGGGATGTCAAAAATGGAAAATATGAAAATACCGCATGTAGGGTATCAAATTAAAGGGAATTTCAATGCAAGTAACACTTTTTCATGCATATAAGCACTATTGAAAATTCTTGGGCCCTGGGGCATAATAAATGGGTGGTTTTGGGGGAGGTCAAAAATGGAAAATATGAAAAATCACTGGACCGATTTCCACCAAACTTGGCACAAATTTTTTACGCAACGGGGGAACCAACATAAGATAGGTGTTTTGGGCCCGGGGGGGGGGGTGTCATAAATGAAAAATATGAAATATGAAAATACTGTGGAGTATCAAATTAAAGGGAATTTCAATGCAAGTAACAATTTTACATGCATATACGAACTATTGAAAATGTTTGGGCCCTGGGGCTCAATAAATGGGTTGTAATGGAGGGGTGTCAAAAATGGAAAATATGAAATACCGTATGTGACATGCATATACGCACTATTAAAAATTTTGGTCTCCGGGGCTCAATAAATTGGTGGAATTGGAGGAGGGGTGATGTCAAAAATGGAAAATATGAAAATACCGCACGTGGGGTATCAAATTAAAGGGAATTTCAATATAAGTAACAATTTGACGTGCATATTAATTTGGATTATTATAAATATCACCCCCTGCTTGGTGGATGTGAAAAAAACAGCATAAATGGTATCAAATTAAAGTGAATTTCCTAGCAAGTAAGAATATGACACCACTTTCTCCCAAGCAAACCCGGGCAAATCCTCCAGTAATAAATAAAATATTTCAAAGAAAAGCTCTCTTTTTAATAAAAGGTAAAACGAATACAAAGAATATATATATTTTTTTAAATTTGGAATTTTAAAAATTATTTATGTTGAGAATTTAGTTAGTGATTTCTTCTTCTTCTTCTTTGAGGATTTTTTCCTCACTATCATCAAAGTCATTATCATCAAAATCAATCTCGTCAACAATTGGAAAGTTTTTGCAAGTTTCAGTTGAGCATGTACCACAAACCGATGAACATAAAAGACCAGCGCTTCTGCATGTACACGATCCTTTTTTGCAGCCAGTTTTGCAATTAGAAAAGATCATTTTTAATAAAGATTTTGGGGCAGCTGGCTGTGTCATTTTTATAGGCGTTAAAATTTCTCCAACATTCCAACCCCAGTCTTTTGGTATTAGATCATTGCCGAGCCATTGCTGGACTTGTAAATATACTCTGTAAAAGTGCTGCTTGGCAGCATCAGAAGTAGGTGGCAGACTTTCTAACTTTACAGGTTTTAAGCTTTTTTCTTTTTTGAAATCGCTTTAGTAAAACTTGTATGTCTGTATTTATCAACACATGTAATTTTTTTTGGTGCATTATACATATACAGGAGAATTAATAGACCATTTTTATATATAGATGTTTGATGTTGATTTTCCAGTTTAAATGCTTCGATCGCTTCTTTTAAATCTGAGTTTATTGATTTTTTCAATCGAATTAAAAACCGATTTTTTACCTTTACCATAAAAGCATGATGTTGTGTCACAGCCGGTTAGAGCATGCAAAAATAGTATATTCTCTTTGCAAAATTTATGCTTTCTAAAGCTGTTATCAGAAGAAAATAGACTAGCACTCATGGTTCCTCTCGTGGGTTTTAAGAGATAAATTTTCTTATTACTAGGTGTAAGCGCAGTAATGAGCACCAAAATATCTACGTCCTCTGCAACAATAACTGGAGGTTTATCATATAATTCTAAGGCTGTTTTCACAATTAATAAGTCTGCATCATCGTCAGCTTGTTTAACGTTTATGTTTTCTTCTTCCAAATATCTCATTAGAATTTCAATAAATAGAGTTTTATTATTTTTATTCGAAAGAAATTGTTCTTGGGTCACTGTGACACACATATCTTCATGGAATAAAATATCTGGAGAGGAATTTTGATTGGTACGGCGATAACGCTCCATAGCTTTGATGCTGTTAGAATTGTTTGTATAGCCATCAAAAACTACAGTAACTTTTGATCCAAAGTGTCTCTTGACATAATTTACGTATCTTTGAAAAATACATTTGAACTTGTCATTTTTTGACCATACTACTCTATGCAGTAACATACCACCATCAATGACGTAAATGCAATCTTCAAGGTTAATCTCAGTGCGGTCTACTTCAAACATATCATATAGTTTAGACTTATCTGTTTTCCGAAATACACCTTCGTAAAACATAGATGTTGGGTACGGTGCAAGTTCATAACGCATGTAATCTTTTAATTCGTCGTCACTTTTTCTTGCTACACAAATGCATTGAAATATAAACATTGGATCTATAGGGACAATTTCCTCTTGAATTTTCAGACTACTATTAACACTTTTTAATGACAGTACTCTATTTTTTCGTTTAAACGAAACTTTATGGAAGTTTGTACCAGCAATTTCTTCTAATCCTGCTTTTCCAACCTCAAAAGCATTATGACAGTTAATATTATTACCGCCAGTAACTCCAGTAGATATAGACATTATTGAATCTTGATAAGGAAATGGCTCGTGACAATCAAACCAGGAGTTTATTTTGAGAATATCTTCAGTATCTCGTTTTATTCGAGAATCTCTAGCATCTACATGCTGATCGGAAGTAGAAAATGTTATACCACAAAATTTTTCTACTTCTTCGCAGATATCATGTGTATATGGCATCGCTAAAATCCATTTATTTGCAGTACTGGTAGTTACTCCCCGTCCAATCATACCACCATCAACTTTCATGACTCTCATTAAGTCCTGTTCGATTGTCATATCAGTATGAGTTCCTGACCAGAATTTCTCAGTTCGTCTTACAGTACAAAATCCGTTATTTATAAAATTTTGAAGTTCTTTAATTTTTAAAGCGGTAGTTTCTGGAATTACATCTTGGTTTTGCATTGAGGTGAAAAGTTTTTCATATTCTTTTATAAAATGATTCATATATTGTACATATAATAAGGCTGATTTCGTATAATTAAAATGTCCAGTTGCATAAAAATATGGCAACATTTGCTGAATAACTTGTAATTGAATTTTTAGTAAACCCATTTTTTCAGAGCGCGCAAATGCTTTTGCAATAGAGATCATTCGTATGTATTGTATCCATAATTTTGCAGTTTTACCGCGTTCCTCAATTTCAATCATTTTTTCTAGAAATTTACCATTTAAGATGTTTAAAAAATTATGATCTTGTACTTCTTTGTAAGTAAGATTGTCATCTAAAAATTCTTGTAGTAAAGATTTCATATTTGAATATTCAACTTCTGAAAGATTCATTTCCTCAATAATCTTTTTACACAAAACTATCCAAATTAATGTGTGGCCTCGTACTGCTCTAGCATAAGCATGGCCATCTAACATCTTATCTACAGTTCCTGGCGCATAGCAACAGCTTAATGCTTCTTTTAAACCGCTTCCTGCCATCACATAACCGATTGAACCAAGAAAAGACATAAGCAGATGAAATCCTCCAAGTCGAACAATTACATTATGTATATCATCATCAGGTGAGGATTGGACCATTTCAAACGCTTTCTGATACAAAGGTTGATCGAAAGTAACAAAACAATTAAATAGATTTAAGTTTTTCACTAGTTTTACAGCGTATTTTAAAACGGTGTATATTGTATTTTTGTCAGTTGGAGGAGAGTGTACAAAAGGCAAGCAAACAATTCTAGATAATGTATAAGTCATATTTTCCAAAAGCTTGGACATAAAGGCATTCCAGCCAGTAATGCCTGGTTTGGTCACTCCATAAATCCAAAGCAAGTCAGCATTAGAAAAATCTATATTATTAAAACTCGGATTATCTACTTTTTCAAAAACAATGTTTTGGAGTGCATGTGTATTAATATTTTCAAAAATTTGGAATGGTATTTTGTCAGTTTTGCTGATTTATTTTGCAGTAGGCTTAACAGTCAATCGTTTTAAGGGAACTTTATTATAAGTATAGTACTTGTAATTTTGTGGTTTCACTTCTTTTTGTATCTACAGTAAATATTTATACACTATATTCTTTATGTTCAAATAAAATATTTATGTAAAAATCAACAAATTTTGAAAGCTATACTGTTCCCCTTCAAAACTAGCCTTTATTTAACTGGCTACGCTTAGATTAAAGAAAGTTATGATATTTTTGAATAGACACGCCTGGCTAATTTAGCGAATTACGCAGGATCGGGGGCAAACGCTCTTTTTAAAACGCAGCGCTCATCATTACCAATTTTCAGGAAAACAGTTCCATTAACGTAAAAATATGTAAGGAGACTTTCTGAAGGAAATTGTTTGCTCTTCAATATACACCTTTTTATTTCTTCCAATTGTACATATTTACAGAGTGCTTTAAGAAAATCTGTCTTTACGATTTTTCCAGACCATTTTCGGAAAACCCTAGAAAGGTAAACATGCAAAGATTTTTTTATATTAATTATTAACGTTTATTTAACACGTGCACCAAATATTGCTTTGCCCCAATTTTTTCTCAAGTCAAAATCTCTGGCGACTGAACTACAAGCCTAAATGATTCACTTACTGCTTCTTCTCACTGATATCCTATATGGAAAACAACCATTTTTATTTGATTTTCCAACCCTTTCTCTCTGCTCTAAGTTGAATCACAAAGTTGAAATTTATAGCGAAGTTTCCTACCATAGAGACCTTTTATGTGTGGAAGTTTTCCGATTTTTCTCTGGTGCCCCAGCAGATATACCAAATCTTAAAATTTGAAAAATCTGAAAAATTTCAGTTTTTAAGAGGTTGTAAATTTTAAAGGATACCTCCCTCGCCATTGAAATGTTCTGTAAATGAATTACATGTAAATAAGCATGAATAAAAAAGAAAATAAGGCTGAGATTCTTTTTCTTCCTTGAGAAATTGTGCTATGAACATTGAATATTATTCATTCTTGTTTAACAACTTCAGATACAAAGATCATCTATACAGAAACATACTATGTCAGTAAACAGGATTCCAAATTGTAGGCTAAACTGTACTGAAACAATGAAGTGTATTTGAAAGGCCAAGGGCAACCCAGTCTTCGAAATTTAGAATCCCATAAATCTCTGCAAACGAAAAAACTAGTGTGCACCACAGAACAAAAATGGCTGCCATCTATAAACTGGGCACAATAAAAATAAAATAAAATATGTTTTGACCTAGCAAAATATAAGAGAATGGATACACACAAAAGAAAGTGAATTTTTTCTGAATTGATCAGTCAACAAATTAATGTTTTTCTGGATGACTTGTAATGAATTGGCCTCGTATAAAATACTACTGTCAATACTAAAGTACTAGTAAGAGCAGAATCATGTCTGTCAGGACATATTATTCCAAATTTAATGCTACTACTAACTTTAGCAGTAGTTGATTGTTGGCACTAAGGTAAGCCAGATTTCATGTAAGTCATTCATAACCTCAAACGGCCAAGGTAGTGGGGTTGAGTGTGGAATACAATCAAAGAGTGGGATATATTTGAAGCACTTTGTGCTGGGCTTTTACAGTCAGTGCAAAAGTTAATCGGGTTCGCTCGCCCATGATCCCAAGGATGTCCCCGTAATAGCCGGACAAAGTTTCCCACCAATGTTCACATCCTAAGCGTCGTCGTCTCCATTGAGGGTGACATCATGCCTCCACATTACTTTAAAAATAGAGAAAACATCACAGAGAAGGTTTATCTCCAAATTCTGAGGCATGGATGGAAACGGTGGTCTTTGGGATGCCATACATCTTTCAACAGGGCAGTACACTGGCTCCCACGAGCCATTTAGTGAAAAACTGGTTTTCCGATAATGTGTATGCATTTTGGTCTAAGGAGTTCTGTCTTCCCAATAGTCCAGATTCAAATTCCCTAGATTACTATGTTTGCGGTGGTACCCAGCATGGCAGCCTTTCAAGCTGCTGTTAAGATAGCACTCGTGAATTTGGAGAAGGGGAGTCTTCGAAGAGTGCATATTCACGCTTCATAGAAAGGGTCAAGGCAGTGATCACAGCAAACGTGGATTATAATGAATAACAGGACTCAGGAAGGATCCCTTAAGCGATATACAAAATATTTTTCTTAAGTTCCTGTTTTTATGAATAAAGACATTTTTTCAAAACTGTTTGTTTTGTCTGGATTTAGCTGATGCACTCTGTATTACATATTAATAATAAAAGCAATTTAAACTGTCCAACTACTAACTTTTAAGTAGAGAAAATCGAATTCTTTTTAATTTTCTGTTTAATATAAAATTAGGCTACTCTTTTCATTTAAATTTGAATAAAATATATTTGCTTGCAGATAAGATAATGTTAACTGGAGATAAGTCTGTTGTGTCTTACTATTATTGGGTAACCATAGCTGTTTGCTGTTTTCTTTTGTTTTCCATGTTTTTTCCAGGCACTTTATAAAATTGCTCATTTTGTTTTGTTCCATTTTTGTTGGATGTTATTAACAGTGTGAAATGCATGACATTTTAGGGAGACACTGTAGGCTTTCTTGATACATTATTTCTCTCAGTAATATGATTTGGCATCTCTTTAACTGTCTAGTAGTATGACTGGATAATGTGTGTTTGATTCAGAGCAAACTCTGTGTATTGACTGCAGATATTCTAAAGCATCCTCTAAAATTACTGTTCTCTAAAGAATTCTGTATTTTGACTTCAGGAGCAACAAGTAGATAAAACAAGTCTTAGCGAGTATGCCCCAATAGTAGTGGATGATTCCCCATTTCAGATTTTATGGTGGTAATTTATCTGAAATCTGCCATATGTATACACAACTAAATGCAACGTGTGAATCTTATGGGACTTTATAGTCTCAGGTGGTTTTGCCATATATATCTTCATAAGCATGATAAATTGATTTTGAGAAGTGTAAAAACACAGTCACAGTGGGATGCATTTGTGAGAAACTGAAGGAATTGGTGAGATATCCTGATGGCTGATATACATGCTGTACAAATGGGGGATGTAAGTGTCGCACAATAAAATTAGAGAGTGTATTATGCTTGAAAAATGTTTAATAATATATATTTCATTCTTAATCTTGAAATGTTGACGTAAAAAATGTTAATGATCAGAAAACAGTATGTCCACACACACACACACACACACACACACACACACACACACACACACACACACACACACACACACACACACACACACACACACACACACACACACACACACACACACACACACACACACACACACACACACACACAGTTCACATCTATTTCAATTTAACATAATATTCAATAATAGCCCATGAATAATACCTTGGTGATTACATAATAGTGTAATGTTGTAGAGCAGTGGCTCCCAAAGTGGGGTCCGCAGACAATTAGAATATACCGTATTTTTCTCCTATTTTTTATGCTCTAAAATCAAAATTGTAGAATCTTAAAACAATTAGTAGCAGATTCCAGTATATTTTTTTTGGGTTCAAACTAATTGCAATTGTAAAAGTAATTTCAAACTAATGGCTTTAATAATGTCTTTAAATCATGTCATATAGCAGAGCTGTTTCTCAGCCGAACTGACTAGACCTCTCTCTTACACTCCAAAAAGAAGATTCATTCGCAGAACTTTTAAGTGACAGTTCATTAAAATTACAGTTTTCTCATTTACAGCTAGCTGACGTCTGGTTATATGTAAAGACTGACTATCCTGAACTCGCAAAAAACTCTTTGAAGTATTTAACTGTGTTTCCCTCTACTTATGTGCGTGAAACCGCATTCTCCCTGCTCACATACTTGAAGTCAAAGTTAAGAAATAAACTTGATGCCAAGAGTGACTTAATATTGAAATTATCAGACATTAAACCCAATATTTGGAGAGCTGATGGTTCGAAAGCAGCGTCATTGTTCATATTAAACTATGTTTGATATCATTAATATTATATTTGTGCAATTTAAGAGAATTTTGATTTTAATGTACTTTAATTAAAATTTTAATGATCTTTAATTAAAATATAAGAGTTTCTATCCTATTTACCATTTGTTTTATTTCAGAACTCAGACAAGGTCCATGAATTTTTAAATTAATTTGGGGGGGGGGTCCGCGGACTGAAAAGTTTGGGAACCACTGTTGTAGAGAATAAGTTGGTTTGTAGTGTTGTTACGTGTCATTGAAGCCACTGCCTATTAGTAATAATTTATTATTGATTTCGCACTCTGCACAATTTCTTCTATAACTATACACAGCCTTTCTTTCTATCTTCCTCCTCCTCTCTACCTTCTAATTAATCTCACTTATCACCTGTTCTCCATTCTTCCTTGTGCTCTCAACTTTATCTTCACCACACTTACAGCTGATGTTGACTTCTTTAACACTAGTACTTTAATCAGCAGCAGAAATCGATGTAACATATGAGTCGTCTAGTTTCAAGCCAACTGAGTCGTCTAGTTTCAAAACCAGATACATCCACTTTTTTCACATTCACATTTTTGTGCATTTTCCTATACTTTATTGCCTTCTACATGTCCCTATCTACTTCACAAGTTTCTAAAACAGATACATCCTTATTAAAATTGGCGTTGAAATCGCTGGTTAGTTACAAAACCAGCTCTCCTGAAAATTTTCATTTTTTGGATTATCTGGTTTTGAAATTAAATGACTCATATAGTGTCATAGGACAGTAAGAAAATGTTAATTTTGTTGTCTTGTTTGCCTGTGTGATATTTTAATTTTTACAGTAGTATTTATATTTGTAGCTATCTACAAGTGTTACGTAGTTTTAGTATTAATTAAGGTTTTTGGCTAATTGCTAATTTGGTATGTCTAAGAAAGCTTTGCATTTGTATTTTTCTTTTTCATGCATTGCTTCCTGTTGGCTAGGTGGTAAGGAACAAATAGAGCATGCACAGTACCGCTATGTATAGTTATATGTGTTTCACTAAATTTTAAAACTTAATTTGCTTAAAGCCATTTGTTAACAATATTTCACAGGTTAGATTGTTAGAAATCATCTGTTACATTCAGGGACTGGATCCAGAGATTTTGTTTTAGGGGATGTGGATAGAAGTAAATATTTTTTTGAAATTTTTCTTTTGTCAGAAATGTTATATTTCCCTTGCAGTACAGTTTTGACTGATCTGAAATGGGATTTGTGAGTGTTTAAAAATAAAACTAAGCTTGCCCGACAAAAACTAAAATAAATTTTCAATAATAAGAATACAGACTTTTTTAATATGGATGGGAGAAATTTTGATTGATTTCTTAATCTGTGGATCCTCCTCCCTTCATGGTTTCCTAATTGTTGTGTAGATTGTGTGTGTGTGGGGGGGGGGGGGAGGGTGCTAGAACCTTCCCAATTGCAAGCACTGTAAAATTTGTCTCACTTACCTTATCAAAAGGAGGGGTATCTTATAGTATATAATGTTCACTTGCTATGATCACCATAAAGCCATAACAGTAGTCCAAAGCGTTAAACCAGAACTGGACAGTTTTGTTTTACAAAACGCTTAACAAATTTTGTATTCAATTTTTTGACTATAGTGCCATTCTCACTCATGCCAAGTTTAATGATATTAGATAGCGTTTACATAAAAACTATTAAAACTACATTTTTGAATATGTTAGAATTGCCATGAATTTGTTAGGTCACTGTCAGGACATAGTAGAAAATATAGAAGATGGCTGGTAGTATAACCATGGTTAAGCTCCACAAGAAGAGGAACTTGATGAGTTCTTAATTACTTTAATGGAACAGTGGCCACAAAATTCATAAGTGCTAGTTATGGAACTGCTACCACCAATATCATAGAATGAATAATGAAACAGAAGTATGGCATCGTAAATTATACAGCTACGTTGGGAAGACCACATCCAAGAATAAATAACCTTATCAAATGTTTAAAATCTGAAGGTCAGAAATTATTCAGAACACTGTAAGGATGGAGATAAATTTGGAAGGTATGAAAAGGACGAAAAATGTATACTGAATAGGATGAAAGAATTACAAGGAGCCCTAAAAGGTACAAAAAAGATTCTGATGTTGGAAAGTTTCTAAGCCTACAGACCGAAGCAGTTTGTAAAGTAAACCCAAGCCTATATAACAAAGTAGTGCTGGAATATAAGCCTATAGAGCAACTCAAGACTAAGTCTTTCATTCTAAAACTTAACTAAATAAAAATAGAGAAAGGAAGGTGTGTGTGTGTGTGTGTGTGTGTGTGTGTGTGTGTGTGTGTGTGTGTGTGTGTGTGTGTGTGTGTGTGTGTGTGTTATTTAAAACTTATATTTACCTTACCTCAACATGTTATTTTCCCTTATTTGGAACATGTTTCAGGACCCTTAGTGTTCCCATCATCAGCCTTCCTAATTTGAGTTCCTAATTCCTTTAAACATAGGAAGGGTGATGATGAGAACACTAAGGGTCCCGAAACATGTTCCAAATAAGGGAAAAATAACAGCTTGAGGTAAAATAAATATAAATTTTAAATATATTATAAATCAAGAAATAGACTAGCAAAAAGAGAGAGAGAGAGAGAGAGAGAGAGAGAGAGTGTGTGTGTGTGTGGTAGTCAGGAGCATGATATCGGACTGCGTAGAACAGCTGAGAAGAGAACGTTCTCCACTCCCCCATGTCAAGTGAGGCAGGTGTTGCATCATTCAAGTAGGTGGTTCTAGTGAGTTCCAGGAACACTTGAGATATGCATTAAGCCGCTGGCATGCAGTAAGGAGGGAAAGCTGTACTGGACCTCAGCGTGGCTTATATAAAGCCATAGCAGCCGAGTTGTCAGTTCAGTTACATGAGCGATTTTCGCTAGTGCGGATTGAGTGTTTGTCGAAGTGAAGTAGTATTGTGTTAATAATTGTATGAAACACTATTAATAGACATTGTTATTCCATGTGGACAAATCTAACTGGAAATATTGTACGAGTTAATTATAAACTGTTTAATTGTGATAATTAAAGCTGGTGATTAGTGATTTAATTGGTGTCTTGTATTTTGTTTTCCACTGTACCATACGACGACCAAGTAGACCATCGTAACAGTGGTGTCAGAAGTGGCATAGAACAGTTGACAGTGGAAACAGAGGACACTTCGTAGAAGAGTGGTGTTAGTGGCAGTTCATAAAAATAAAATGGGTACCACTCAGATGATAGAAGCATTCTGAGTAATGCTACAGCAAAGACAGGAACAACAAAAAGAAGAACGAAGTCAGGAAAGAGAAAAAGCAGAAAAATGGCAAGACAAAAAACGTAAGCATGGTATTGAAACACAAGAGGGACAAAAAAAAAGAAGAATTTAGTCGTCAAGCAGACGACATTAAGGCGTTCGGACAAGAGGAACACCACTGCAAAATTTGTCCTGTTATGAGATGAGCTGAACAAACAAGTTGACAGAATATCTTAAATAGAAAAATCTGTGAAAACAAATATTTCAAGTTTATAAAATTCTATTACAAATTCAGTGAAACAAATTAAAAAGGATGTGAACATTTAGTAAAAGAAATAGTTAATAAAGAAAGACCATGAATAAATCCTGATGAAGATTAGAAATATCAGAGAAATCAAACTATAGTAAGGCCAGAGTATGCAAAGGCCCCAACGTTTGATGGAAGCACTCATTGGGCAACTTTGATTTGCCAATTTGAAGCTGTCGCTCACTTAAATAAATGGACGGAAGACGAGAAAGGACTTTCACTAATTCTTGCTTTAAAAGGGCCTGCCACAGAGCTAAAGTGCCATCTGACAGTCAGAACCTCTATGCCGAATTAACAAAAGCTCTGGAATTACGGTACGGTGACCAGCATTTGTGCCAAGTGTACCATGTTGAACTTAAAGCGAGGTGACAACGTTCAGGGGATAGCTTTCAAGAGTTTGAAGTGAATGTCGACAGACTGACGAGACTGGCGTATCCCGAAGAATCGGAGGACTTCCGAAAGTGGATTTCTCTCATGATGACGGTATCAGAGATAGTCAATTACAACAAGTGTTAAGACTGGCACGGCATGATAATAAATCAGATGCTCTTGTTCATGCTGTCCGTTTTGAAGCTGCCAAGTCGGTGACGTACATTAATCAAACTATGCCATCACGTTGTAGCCAAACGGATTTAATATCACAGTATCATCGTCATAACGGACACAATAAAGAGACAATTCAAGAACAACAGTTTAAGAAGTCAGCAGCACCACAACGATCTTTCGAACCAAAGGATAAAGACAGTTGACCGAAGTGTTACAACTGTGGGAAACGTGGTCATCTACAGGTAGACTGTTGGGAGAAGAAAATACCAAGAGAAACGAGTGATCGCACCAATCGGAGAAATAAAGCCCCAGAACAGCACACAGTTTCCACGCTACGTAAGACTAGTGGAAACCTGATTGTTAATGGATTTGCGGAAGGTAAACAAACATCATTTACAGTTGACACAGGCGCTACAGTGTCTATTGTGCACCCTGACTTAATCAGCAACCGTCGGCCTCAAATCAGCTCTTGTACAATACAGACTGTGACTGGAAGCCCCGTCAATGTGTTAGGGAAGATAGATGTACGTGTACGCCTGGGTCTTCTCGAGTTTATTTAGCCACCAAATGCTTGTTGCAGACATTGTGGATGAAGTGATTCTTGTCACAGACATTATGAATGCCTACGGATTCGTTGTGGACTTAAGAGAGAATGCCCTGAAGGTTGGCCAAGAGAAGATAAAGCTTTGCATGGCTAAAATGACAGGGTCTGCCAACCATTCGATTAAGCAAGTGGCATCGGCCGAAGAAGAAGTCACCAAGTCTGGTCAAGAGGAACCTTTCCTATTGCAAGCGGAAATGGAGGAAGAACTAGCAGAGGAAGTACAAATAAGTGCAATGATGAAAGAAGTGATTGGAAAGCCAACTATGGGTGTTGAGACAAGACTTGCTTGCTCTTGAGTTAAGAGAAGCGCCCGGGGGAAAAGTTGCTGAAGATATGCAAGAGGTTGTTGACGAGAACCAAACAGACTTAGGCCATGTAGTGGTGTTTATATCATCAGTACATGACGCAATGAAAGTTATTCCATCAAAACTAGCGGTTGAGCAGAAGACTCTTATTCCTGGGAACTTTATGTTTGGATCACACGAGAATGAATTCGAAGAACCGGAGAATTATCCTCCAACAGTCCATCTACCTCGATCGCCTGGCCAAGTATTACCTCAGAGACCGTTTGCCAGTTCCGGACGAACAGGCTTAAGGAGGGGACAGTGTCACGAGTATGATATTGAACCGCGTAGAACAGCTGAGAACATTCTCCACTCCTCCTCCCCGACCAGTGTGGCAACTGTTGCGTCATTCAAGTAGGTGGTTCTAGTGAGTTCCAGGTACACCTGAGATACGCATTAAGTCACCGGCATTCAGCAAGGAGGGAAAGCTGTACTGGACCTCAGTGCGGCTTATATAAAGCCCTAGCAGCCGGGTTGTCAGTTCAGTTACGTGAGCAATTTTCACTAGTGCGGATTGAGTCTTTGTTGAAGTCAAGTAGTATTGTGTTAATAATTGTGTGAAACTCTATTAATAGACATTGTTATTGTGTGTGGACAAATCTAACTGGGAATATTGTACGAGTTAATTATAAACTGTTTAATTGTGATAATTAAAGCTGGTGATTAGTGATTTAATTGGTGTCTTGTATTTTGTTTTCCACTCTACCATATGATGACCAAGTAGATATATATATATATTTCAAACAGTTTCTGCTACAGTCTGTTTCTTGGTGTGTGTGTGTGTGTGTGTGTGTGTGTGTGTGTGTGTGTGTGTGTGTGTGTGTGTGTGTGTGTGTGTGTGTGTGTGTGTGTGTGTGTGTGTGTGTGTGTGTGTGTGTGTGTGTGTGTGTGTGTGTGTTAAAATGTAATTTATTATTTATTTACAAAAGTTATTTTGAATATCTGGGCTACAGTGTGTCGTATAATTCATGCAACGACATTGTCAATAAGTTGCATAAGTTCAACCTTATGTGCGGGACCATTAGGCGAACTCTTAAGTCAGCAAGTAAAGGAACACGCCTAAAATTCTAAAAGGTGATGGCTCTTCCCACACTTCTTTATGGATCTGAGAATTGGACTTTAACGAAAGGCCAGGCCAGTCGCATCCAAGCGGCTGAAATGAGATTTCTCAGGCACGTGACGGTATACTCTCCATGATCATAGACGAAACACAGATATACGGCAGGAATGGAATATTATGAGTATACTCGACAGGATCGCCCAGTATTGGCTGAATTGGGTGGAAACATCTTTGCCGAATGGATGACTGCCGCATCCCCAAATAACTATGGAACTATAAGCCGGGGGGACTTAGAGGTGTAGGACGTCTGAGGAAGCGCTGGAGTGACCAGCTCTAATCTTTGCATATTTGAGACTGGAACAAACCATCCTTGGTTTAATCTGTGAAGATAATTATGATTATTTATTTATTACTGTATAAAAATGTGCTAAAAAATAATTGGAAAATACAAAAAAATAAAAAATAAAGTACTTGTACAGGTAAAAATGTAAATTTTACTATTTTCATCATCTTGCATTAAAGAAGCATAACTTTAGCAGCTTGAATTTGCAAGTGGGACATAATCTGACATATCCCTGTCGTATCTACCTAAATGTTCGCAGTTCTAAGTACCACTGAAAGGACACCGTGTGCATGCTCGCATGGACTATTTATCTCTCTTTGTATCATATGCTTACATACATTCGGAATCTTGAATTTTTTTCATTATTATATTACTACATTTGGTAATATAAATTCTTGCTCCAAAGTGTTATATTCTTTTGAAAGATAATGTCACAGAAATGTACACTTTTAGTTTAATGAATGGGTTCAAGTAACAAACCCTTGTTTAATGGAATAATAGGAAAAGTCATAACCTTCATAAGGGTGTAGGATCTAGTGAGCCTCAAGTTTATGAGGCAAATGGAATGCTGCAGACAATTAAAGTATCATTTTTGCTGCTTGTAAGGTTCTTATATCCACTTGTCAGCTTGGTCTCATAAGCCTTCTACTATAAGTTTTGTAAATTGAACTGTAAATTCTTTGAAATGGCATAATTTTTTTTATTCTTTGCATCTTCCGTAAAAGTCAAATGACAACTTTAAATGTATGATACATGTTGTTTATTCTCAATACCTAACCTGGGTAGATGCCATTTTAAATACAATAACCTTAGGTTTCCTCACAAAAATATAAAAAGGTACAACGTGCTTTATTTCTGGTATGTCATTGCTACTGGTGATGATTATTACTTTCATTACTTTCTTCCACTCTTATGTGAGAGATTATCAGTATATGAAAAACAAAAGGGATGAAATGTTACTTAGTCTTCCCCCTCAAGCATTATTCCCGTCACTGATTGAATCTGCCAATAGTTGTTGTTTATAAACATTCCTCCATTATTAACACATAGTATTTCCATGCTTGTCTAAATTCTTTGATCTATTTATTTAAACTGTAAATTCTGCAGCTCTCCTTGATTGCATCATTAATTCATTCTTGTTGTTCCCGAACTGACCTGAGAAATCTCGTTTCACCCATCTGAACTCTATTACAAGTTATAATATTTAGGGTCCATATTCTATATAGCCCACACGGCACAGCAATAATTTTTTAGAACATCAACAGTATATTCTTTCTTACTTTACCCTTAAGAGATATTTCGATTGTGCTTCACATAAGGTCAGTTTTCTCTGCTTTTTTCTGAACATGCACTTCACCGTAATAGGTTATGGCTAAGGAATCTGAAAGTATTGTGTGTTCTATCTACACTATGAGTGTATATCATAAGGGATGGGAGCCTTTGAGTGCCACGAACTTGGTTTTGCTTTTTGATATCTGCAGGTTGCTTTATACAATTCATGCAGTGTTAGAAAGCATAAGGGTACTGATAAAGTGATGAAATTCAATAACTTGGATAATTCAAATCACACATATTGTTTTGTTTGCAGATCCATGCTTATATTTGAAGCACTCTTAATGTTTCATATACATAGTGTAAAGTCAATTTGCTGTCAGTTCTGGATCCTTTAATATATATTCATCATGTATCTATTCCATTATACAGTTAGTTACAACATTGTAAAAGTAAAATTTCATATATTTTGTGTAGGCTGTCTGATATTTTACAAGCTTTTTATTTTAAATATGATGTTTTATTGAACGAAGGAAGTGAGTTTAAGTTTTAATTCGACTGTTTGGCACTTGTCTCATGAGAACTTTTGAACATATTAACCAATTTTTGTAAAACTTGGCATGTCTGTCCATATACGTTTACCCTACACAAGCCTATGGTTTTTTAGAAAAATAGGGGGGCGGGAGGCAAAAATGTCATGGAGCCACAATATTAAAAAATATCACAAAAGCCCATGTGGGGTATCAAATTTAAGGGAATTTAACCACTGTCTGAATGTAGTGTTCATTTTTGAAATTTTCAAAATTTTAGGACATCAGGGCCCAAAAACTGGTAAAAAGTTTGATAAAACTGAAAAATTCATGCGGGGTATCAAGTTAAAGAGAATTTTAACTAACATCTGAATGTAGTTTCAAAATTTCAAAATTCTGGGACCACAGGGCCCAAGAAAGATATAAAAATTTGAATAAATAGTGACAATTCAGCAGAGTGTCAGACTGAAAGGAAGTGTAACCCAAATGTGAATGTTTCAAATTGTTAGTGTTTATTGCATGATTATGTGCTCTACAATTGTTGTTATTACTAAAGAAATAGTAGAGTAGTTGGGATTTTTGTAATTTTTTCCATAATTGAAAAATTATCTAATATCAAAATTATGTAGTAATAAACATACTTAATTGAAAATAGTGAGTAAGTTCTGCAGCACCTGGGGAGTTTAATAGTTATCATAGAAATTCAAGTAGTACACTATTCTCAATTACAATAAGGAATTACTGCATTATAAAGCACTGAATAATATTATTACTATTGATAAAAGTGTGGAATAAACTTTGTATCAAATAAATGTGTTCTTCTTCTTCTTCTTCTTCTTTTTATTATTATTATTATTATTATTGTTACGTGTTTCCGGATTGTTCTCTGATGACACGATGTCTCCTGTAGACATTCCCCGCCACTGTCCAATATGAGTTGTCATTCAATATTGCATCCGTATTTGTTTTCAGTCTTGGCACTCCTGGGATGTTTGTCTGGCAATCCACTGATATGTGATGTAAGGTCTCCTGATGCTGATGACATAGTAGACAGGTAGCAGTTTGGGTCAAGTTGAATTTATACAAGTATGACTGGGTTACGATATGGCCAAGTCTTCCTCTGGAGCCGAAAGTTTGAACACTTCTAGGGACGTATATATATATGGAGAGATCTTGTGTACTGACATGCTGTTTGTATGTTGAACCTTTGGTGGAATTCAAAAATGCATCCTTCCATGTCTCTGTGAGTCCTCTGTTGAAATCCGAAGTGCCAGCCAGTAGTGATGTTACACTTTCCTCTATTGGGGACAGCATAGTTGTGTCCTTAGCTATCTCATCTGATTTTTTCGTTCAGTAACAAATAAATGTGTTCAGTAACTTCAATAAATTTTTGGGATGAAATAAATACTTCTGTTTGGTGCAGTGATCTATTTTAAAAGAGCCATCTGTAATAATTATACGAGTTGTTCCCGTTTACGCCCAGCAATGGACGCCAATTTAACTTTTTAATTTTATGCTCTTTATCTCAGGGTAAAATATAAATAAATGCTCAAATTTTCTTATAAATTGTTCTTCGATTTATTACAATTAGCTATGATTGATTATCATACTTTATCATTTATATATGAACTATATAAATTCTAATCAAAATATAAACATATTCATTTTCATAAATCTTATTTCATTACTCATATTCATAGCTCTAATAATTTAAATATTGTAATTCTTATTCAAAGACAAAACTTTTAATAATAATTTTCTTAAATTATTATATATTACGACATTGTTAATTATTGATCTGGATTCATTTAAAATCGGTGCTCATGGATAAATTTAATTTCCACAATTTCCTAATATTATTTAATTTTGTTGTAAATAAAATTTTATCTTAATCCTTTAATTAAATCTTATGAGTTCTTTAAGTGAACAGACAGTGGACCTAATACTAATTATGGCATGAAAATTTTACTTGTGGTATGTATCCAAATCTGGTAGCAGTTCATATTGTGTGGTTGTCATGTTGATCGTCTGGCGTGTCTGCGATATTTCCCTCTGGATTAGCAGATTGTAACGTGGTCTCCTTTGAGTCACAAGACACTGCACAACACCAAACTTCACTCTCTCAAATTAGTTCGCGTTAATTGTTATTATAGTTATTCGCTTCTACAGCCATTATTAATTATTATTTATTAACTGCGTTATGGTTTGAATCACTGTTGTTACGGGTTTAGTTCGTTTCGAAATGTTACTCGATGATGAAGTTATTGTTGCGTATTTGCACAACTAAATCACAGCGTTATTTAATTATCATTTGTGTTGTATTAATTCACTTGTACGTCACTAGTAAAATTACAGTTTTTCTCTTTACCGAAATCTGTTCTAGTATGAGCTTACTTTTCTAACCATCGTACCGAATTTCTCTAAGTCCAATAACTATGGGAATCTCGGTCGCGGACTTACACTCCCGTTTCCGTCAAAATTTTTAGTTAAACTCCCCGAGCGCGCCTTTCTCGCGTTCCTATATCGAATTCCATATTTCTCCCACTTACTTCTGATTTTTCTTACGCTGTTTTCTAATTGGTTCTACTTTACGACTCTTCAGATTTAGAGACCACCTATTTTCCGAAAGAACTTCTCTGATAGGCCTTTGGATTCCCACCAGATTCCTTCCCTAGGTCACTACACTGAGGTCGTTGTCGCTGCTAGATACTGTAGCAATAATTCTTGCCTGTCACTTTTTTGGAGTAAACAAAACAACCCTTAACTTTCTCGTCAAGTATTGTTTTCGTGCACTAGGTTGTTCTAATGGCATCAACTATTGTTACTTACAGGCCTTACCAAACTTCCTTTCAACACTTCTTGCTTGTGTTAGGACATTACTCCGAGCTTTCTCTCTTCTCAGTAAGGTCGAAGTCCTGTCGCTGACCGTTTGAGTCTTTCAATAACATATACCTTTTTTTTGTTTCGCTATATGCAGCTAGCGTGTATATGTATTCTGGTCTATTGTTAATACCTACAGCTGCTCTTCAAATGAGTTCGTTTACTTCTGTGCCCTTTTTTCTACGGATTTGAGGTAGTTGTCAAAGTTTAACGTTTCTTAGTATGGAGAGCGATGAACTCAGCCTATTTGCCGTGAGCGTGTTGGGGCTGATATATGATTTTATTGCCTGTCAGTCACCTCTGCGTTTCACACAACAATTCCCTGTTACGGTGCTTAAAGATACATCTCTACTCAAAATAAGAAATTTTCAAAATTTCTGATTTTGGCGTTATACCGTCCCCGAAATTTGTCGCTTTGGATGGATTTCATACATCTAAAAGAGATTCAAATTTCTGCGCCTTGTCATCGAGGTTTAACATGACGAAATGCATACATTTTATATTCCTAGTATTGGCTCATCATCCGTTGGACGTAGTGTAATGGATTTGCTACCTATAGTGACCCACTGCGGGCTGTTTATTATGTAATGTAAACAGTACCCCAGGACCCTATTCCAAAACACTTTCGCTTTCCGTTTTTAAATGAATCCGTTACATATATCTTTTAACTTTCTTTTCTTACAACCCTTACTTAACATATAATTATACTTACAAACTAACCTTTATATGTTAAATTTAAACTCGTCATTCTGCATCAATTTAAAACAACTCCTTACATCTCCCTTACAGGACCTATAATATTTACAAAATTAATTTAGCAAGTTTTATTCAATGCTGGCATCATTTATCATCTCAATAAATTTTATATTTCTGTAAAATAATTTTTAGAATTCTCTATTTTCATTGTACAATTTTACACATGTTAATCATTATGTTAACCTTTAATTTAACTATTCATTATTATATTCACATTAATTTACTCTATATTACCTTACAGGATTTATAAAATACTAATTACTATCAAAATTGTTACTAATTCACCAATTACATCTTGCAATTCTAATAATGTTATAGATTTTAATGCCATAAATTAATCAAATTTTCTACAATAATTCGCTATTAATGTCCTTTGATAGCCCATCTTTTACTTATTGTAACTTTTCAATCATTTCATTATTTAATTGAATTTTAAGAGTCTTGCATCACATATACATGTATATATCACTATTCTAATTTTATTGATTGTTCTCATTCAATTGTTATATTAAACACATATATTAAACAATCTTATTCTAACCATATTAATTGTCCTTACACTTGCATTCGTTTAACACATATATATATTGTCTATGTACTTATGTTAACATAATTATCGCTAAAAATTTTAGTTCACATTTCGTTATCATGAAGATTATAAGTACTACTACACTTGTTAGTATTTTACTTCATCGTTTATACAATTATACAATTATCATTTTAGTTTAATTAATGTTAAAATTATTACAATTTATTTAATACTCTATTGCGTCTTACAATTGCTTTATAATTCATAACCTTTCACTGGCGTCAACTAAGGATCTGAATGATACTTTTTTAGTTGCCTAGTGTTGAATATTCCTCGTATAGAATCGTTATTCTGGTCGTCCTGTAATTGGTACGTAGCGCTTCCGATTTTTTTTACTATTGTGTACGGACCCTCATATATCGCACAGAATTTTCCTATTATATTCTGAGTAGCGTCCGATATATGATGCGCTCGTATCAGAACTCTTTCTCCCACTTCAAATTCCGTAATTTTCCTTGATTTATTTATTCGGGCCGCTTGTCGCTCTCCCCTTTCCTTGATGCGTAATTGTAGTCTTTCTACATTTACTCCTTCATTGTTAATCACAATAGGGTCTACATACTGTTCCCAATGTCTGGTTGGTTTTTTCCCAAACTGAGCTTCGTATGGCGTAATCTTTATTGTCTCTTGGTATGTTTCATTCAGACACGACTTGATTGTTTTTATGTATTTCGCCCATTTAGTGTGTCTCTCTCTGACAAAAATACGGAACAGGTTTCCGAGCTGCCGGTTCCATCTTTCCGCAATATTAGTGCAGGGATTCCGAATCGCTGTGTATTTAGGTTTTATGTTTAGCTCTTTCAGACCCTCCATCCATTTTCGAGACGTGTATTGTGTGCCATTGTCTGTTAACACACTATCTGGTTTACCATGTATACCAATGTATTGTTGTAGTCGTTTCAATGTTATGTTTGTGGTGGCTCAACGTAAAGCATACAATTCCACATATTTCGTAAAATTGTCCACTATAACTAATAGGTACTTCACTCCACCACTGGACATCGGTAGAGGTCCGTAATAGTCCATGCTTAAGAGCTCTCCCTTTCTTGTAGGCAGGATGGGTCTTGTTTCTCCAGAGATGAGTCGATTCCCACTGTCTTTACATCTCTGACACAGGTCACAACATCTGATCAGCTGGCTGACACTCTTGCACATTTCTTCGAATGTAAAGTGCTCCTTCAGAAGCTGCAGAGTCCTTTTTGTACCTGGATGGCCATATATCTGGTGGATCTCTTGTATCAATTCCTTCCGAATTTCCTTTGGGATGTATAACTTCCACTGCTTCTTCCATCTTCTATATAGTTTATTGTTTATTACTTTGAAATGTTGGTTTAATTTATGATGGTCTCCCTCCTTAACTCTGTTGATCAATTGTCCTAACTTCTTGTTTTCCATTTGTAGCAGGTGTATTTTTCTTAACTTTGTTGTTATATCTTTGTTCATTTTTATTTCCATTGTGTGGATGTAGTATTCGTATTTCTCGTCGATGGGTTCGTTTATAGTATCACCTTCTGGGTATCTGCTTAAGAGGTCTGCAACAACATTGTCTTTACCCCTGCAGTGTAATATCTCAAAGTTATACTCTTGTATCGCAAGTATCCATCTTGCGATCCTGGTATTATTTAAATGGCATTTTTGGATAAACGTTAACGCTTTGTTATCGGTTAATATAGTAAGAGGTTGGCCTATTATATATATCCTGAATTTCTTTAAACATTGGACGATTGCTAACAGCTCCTTTTCAGTAGTAAAATAGTTTTTCTCCGCATTTTTGAATGTTCGGCTAGTGTACGCTATTACGGCAATCTCCCCTTCCTTGTCGATCTGGTATAGTTGACCTCCGTAAGCATAGTTGCTTGCGTCACACTGCAGATAGAAACGGCGTCCCTGTATAGGAAATTTTAATACCACAGATTCTATAAATAATTCTTTTACAAGTTGGAATTGCTCCTCCATCGTTTTATCCCATTTAAATTTAATGCCTTTCTTTAGTAGATGCAATAAAGGTTGTGTGCACTCCGCATACCTACTGGTGAACTTATTATAAAAGTTTGTTAAACCCAAGAAACCTTTTAATTGCTTTGGGTTTCGTGGAGATGGGAAATTTAAAATTGCTGAAACTTTATCCGGTGTCGGTTTGATTCCTTTCGTAGTTAGACAGTAACCCAAATATGGTATTTCCTTCCTGAAAAACTGGGATTTCTTTAGATTGACTGTGATATTAGCTTTCTTCAAGTTGTCCAACAAGCTATTTAAGTGTTCCATATGTTCTTCCTCACTTTGCGAGAAACACAAGATGTCATCTACGTATATAATCGTATGTTGCTTAACTTCCTCGGTCATCACTTGGTCGAGTCCCCTGGCCAAGCCTGCTAGGCTGGTGCTCAATCCAAACGGCGTTACTTTAAATCTGTAGCTCTTACCTTCGTATAAGAAACCAGTGTGATCTCGACATTCCTCCTTGAGTGGAATTTGCCAGAAACTGTTTGTTAAGTCTATTGTGGACATGACTTTGATGTTGCTGCACGTTGCGAGGATCTCGTTGATCGGCGGAGGTCCCTCATAATCCGGGATAGTGATACTATTCACCTTCCGGGCATCTAGGCATAATCGCACCCTCCCGTCCCTTTTAATTACAGTTACCAGAGGTTGTATGTAAGGACTGTGGGCTCGTTCTATTATCCCAAATTCCAGCATCCTTTGAATTTCATCCTGAACTGCCCTCTGATACTTGATGGGGACAGCCCACCCTTTTTGCAGGTAAGGTGTGCTGTCGGTAACCCGGAAACTATGCTGGTATCCCGTTATGATCCCTGGCCTATCTGTAAAGATCTCCTTGTTTTTATCCAGCAACTGACCCAATTGATTTAACCTTGTTTGATCCATTCCTTCTAATTCTTCAAGTTTTTTGTAAATTTCCGTTTCAATGTCACATACATTTTCTTCTATGGTTAGTAACGGTACTTCATAAGGATGTTCTTCCGCATTTGTTACTACTTCCGGTCGTACCTGTATCCACCCTTCTGGTATGTTAATTACCCCCTTTGATTGCTGCAGGAAGTTCATACCAAGAATACAATTTCTCACTAAACCTGGTACTATTAAAAACACACAATCGACACTTAAATTACTGCTTAATACTACTTCTAAAAATACTTGTTTTCTAATACTTTTTGACCTATTTCCCACGGCGCTAACTATCGTGGTGTTATTGACGCTGAGGGTTTCATGGTGTCCAATCTGTTTTTTATTGTTTTCATACCATTCTTCAGATATAGCGTTCACGGCTCTACCTGTGTCAATAAGAGAAATTACCGGAACTTGATTTATTTTAATCGCTAGTTCAGGGCTTTTTATTATTTTACATCAATATTTTGCTCCGCCTCTTCCATTAAGTTATTCCTTATGATTGGGAAGATTGTAGTAATATTTATCTTGTCTGTATTCGTTTTGTTTTTCTGTTTATACCTTAGGTTTATTTCATTTAAAGTTTGGAGTCATTGTCTCGAACTTGAAGGTCGTTCATCCGGTTTTACAGCCGTTTGTCATTCAATTGTGACACTGTTTATAGTGGTTTGTTTACCTCCTCCCCCGCTGGGCCTAGTTGTCGGTTTTACAGCCGTTTGTCATTCAATTGTGACACTGTTTATAGTGGTTTGTTTACCTCCTCCCCCGCTGGGCCTAGTTGTCGCTTCCTTTTGTTGGTAATTTTCCCTCCAGCCAACACGTGGTTTACTGCTTTCATTGTTCGGCTGGTTAGACGGCGAGTCCCTTTTGTAATTTATGGCTGGTCGGTCGCTTACCTTCTGTTCATTATTGCTTCCTCTTGTATTTATATTCATATATTCACGAAGGAGTGCTTCAAAACCATTTATAGTCGTTACTCCTCTCGTAACCACAGCAATTTGCAACTCTCTGTTATAATGCCTAGCTAATTTCGTGATCATATGTTTATCAGACATGATCGGGATTAACTGTCTGCTTCTTAAGACGCATCGCTCCATGTATTGAATCATGTTAAGCGATCCATTTGGTTTATAGCGCCCATATTCAAGTTGGTCGCGAACCTTCTCTTGTTGAGTCGCACTCCAATATTTGCTCATGAAGGCTTCTTCGAACTCCTTAAACGTCCTTACCTGCTCCCTCACGATTCTCCACCACAGAGCCGCTTCTCCGGTCAAGTGACGTCCGATCCACCGGGTATTCTCCTCACCATAATACGTTTCCTGAATTTCCCGTAACTCCTTCAAGAACTCCATTGGGAAATTATCCTCCCCGTCGAAAGTGGCTTCCTTATTTATTATTGCTGTATTCATGGCTACAGCCGGTTTTTGCTCGATTTCCTCCAGCCTACGTTGTACTCGTTGCTGATTCTCGCGAACCGTTGTTAGGTTGTTGGCGATCTCATCGAGTTTTCGCCCCTTTTCTGTAGAGACTTCGTTTATCTTCTCTTCCGTACTTCGGTTAGCTTCCTTTATGCTCCTTACTTGCTGTTCAATTCCGTCGATCTGCAGTTTATTTTGATGTTGATTGTTGATTATGGTTTCTTGCCATTCCTTCCGGTCACTCTCGCGAGTTTCTTTGTTTTCTTTCGCCTGTTTCTTTATTTCTCTGCTTAACTCCTTAATTCCGCTTTCGTTCTTCTTCTGTACTTCTTCTAACTTTTCTGACTGTCTTTGTAGTTCAGTACCCACCTGGTGGATATGTCCTTGTAGATCTCCTCTCATTAACTCTATTTTTTCGTCTAATTTCTCGGCGAGTTGTTTACCTATTTCTTCATTCTGTTTTTTCGTTTCTTCAATTTTTTCGTCTATGTGTTTTCTTGTTTCTTCTATCTGTCTTAGTGTCTCTTCATGTTGCATTTTCGATTCTTCATATTGTTGTTTCATCAATGCCATTAACATTTGAAAATTTGCTTCAGATGACTGCGACTGTGACTGCGGTCCCCGGGCGCCATTCTCTTCACTCGTTGCAGAGCTCTCTTCATTCACCACATTTCTGTCCTCAGATTGCTCCATCCCCATCTGATTGTTAATTTCGACTACCTCGGAAATTTTTTCCCCTGTCGCCATTTTTGCCTTTCGTCGGGTTATCATTCAGATACTTATCGACAAATAACAATAATAACGTTCTTATTCTACAGTACTAACATTTACTTATTTAACTTAGTCTATCTCTAACCACTGTCTGTCACTGCCCTAGCCTAATTTCTTTAATTAAGCCGTGCGGTGCGGCGCCAATGTTATTTTAATTATACGAGTTGTTCCCGTTTACGCCCAGCGATGGACGCCAATTTAACTTTTTAATTTTATGCTCTTTATCTCAGGGTAAAATATAAATAAATGCTCAAATTTTCTTATAAATTGTTCTTCGATTTATTACAATTAGCTATGATTGATTATCATACTTTATCATTTATATATGAACTATATAAATTCTAATCAAAATATAAACATATTCATTTTCATAAATCTTATTTCATTACTCATATTCATAGCTCTAATAATTTAAATATTGTAATTCTTATTCAAAGACAAAACTTTTAATAATAATTTTCTTAAATTATTATATATTACGACATTGTTAATTATTGATCTGGATTCATTTAAAATCGGTGCTCATGGATAAATTTAATTTCCACAATTTCCTAATATTATTTAATTTTGTTGTAAATAAAATTTTATCTTAATCCTTTAATTAAATCTTATGAGTTCTTTAAGTGAACAGACAGTGGACCTAATACTAATTATGGCATGAAAATTTTACTTGTGGTATGTATCCAAATCTGGTAGCAGTTCATATTGTGTGGTTGTCATGTTGATCGTCTGGCGTGTCTGCGATATTTCCCTCTGGATTAGCAGATTGTAACGTGGTCTCCTTTGAGTCACAAGACACTGCACAACACCAAACTTCACTCTCTCAAATTAGTTCGCGTTAATTGTTATTATAGTTATTCGCTTCTACAGCCATTATTAATTATTATTTATTAACTGCGTTATGGTTTGAATCACTGTTGTTACGGGTTTAGTTCGTTTCGAAATGTTACTCGATGATGAAGTTATTGTTGCGTATTTGCACAACTAAATCACAGCGTTATTTAATTATCATTTGTGTTGTATTAATTCACTTGTACGTCACTAGTAAAATTACAGTTTTTCTCTTTACCGAAATCTGTTCTAGTACGAGCTTACTTTTCTAACCATCGTACCGAATTTCTCTAAGTCCAATAACTATGGGAATCTCGGTCGCAGACTTACACTCCCGTTTCCGTCAAAATTTTTAGTTAAACTCCCCGAGCGCGCCTTTCTCGCGTTCCTATATCGAATTCCATATTTCTCCCACTTACTTCTGATTTTTCTTACGCTGTTTTCTAATTGGTTCTACTTTACGACTCTTCAGATTTAGAGACCACCTATTTTCCGAAAGAACTTCTCTGATAGGCCTTTGGATTCCCACCAGGTTCCTTCCCTAGGTCACTACACTGAGGTCGTTGTCGCTGCTAGATACTGTAGCAATAATTCTTGCCTGTCACTTTTTTGGAGTAAACAAAACAACCCTTAACTTTCTCGTCAAGTATTGTTTTCGTGCACTAGGTTGTTCTAATGGCATCAACTATTGTTACTTACAGGCCTTACCAAACTTCCTTTCAACACTTCTTGCTTGTGTTAGGACATTACTCCGAGCTTTCTCTCTTCTCAGTAAGGTCGAAGTCCTGTCGCTGACCGTTTGAGTCTTTCAATAACATATACCTTTTTTTTGTTTCGCTATATGCAGCTAGCGTGTATATATATTCTGGTCTATTGTTAATACCTACAGCTGCTCTTCAAATGAGTTCGTTTACTTCTGTGCCCTTTTTTCTACGGATTTGAGGTAGTTGTCAAAGTTTAACGTTTCTTAGTATGGAGAGCGATGAACTCAGCCTATTTGCCGTGAGCGTGTTGGGGCTGATATATGATTTTATTGCCTGTCAGTCACCTCTGCGTTTCACACAACAATTCCCTGTTACGGCGCTTAAAGATACATCTCTACTCAAAATAAGAAATTTTCAAAATTTCTGATTTTGGCATTATACATCGTAATAAAAATAATGTTTCATTGGCAATAACGGAGTGTTCAAGATAATTAAAAATCAGCTGGTTGTCCAGCTGGAGAGCTTGGTTCTGTTCACTGTCAGATACTTCTTCAGACAGTAAGTGATGAATACTGACTGAATAATTTGCATTTGCATTCTGTTTTCCAGTCTATTGTTCTAAAGCAAAAACATCGTCAGTGCTGTTTCTGTCCGCCCAAAAGTGACTTGTTACTCCAGAGATATTTACCACATTCAGTAATCATATTTCTCCTCAGTTGTTTGGATCAGTTAAAGATCCTTTCACAACAGTAAAATGTTTTCAGCTATGTAACTTTCATGTGTTATATGCAGACTAGTATATGTTGAACAGACAATTAATTGTACTATTTTACAAAGGAGTGACAGAAAGTCCCCAAACTAGGCATACAAATTTATATATAACCTTACCTTATACAAACATAGCTGCCATCTTTTGCAAAATAGTCTCCTTGGAAGTTGACGCACAGTGAGATTTCAGAGTAACAGAAAAGTTCTTTTCTTGGAGGCTAACCCCTATTCTGTGGTTGTGGTTGGTTGTCTTCTGTGTGCTTCAGTTGTGTGAAGAAAGCAAAGTTAGAGAGTTAGGTTGGAAGTGTCTGGAGAACATAAACAACTACTAGGATATTTAAAAAAAAAATTTGATTGGATACTTTGAGGTACTCGAGAGAGTTTGAGTTTTACAAAAATCAATTACTTTTTCCTGCAGTTCTTGTTACATCAGAATTCTTTGTAATATCAAGAGGTGGTCAGATTGTTGGTGAACGATACCCTTAATGTTGGAAAACACAATAATCATTCATTCATTCTGTTGTACTTTGAACACACTTCACCTTCTTTGGTCTTGTTGACTGCTGATTCTTTCACTGCAACGATTAATACTTAATTGTAGCCAGAAATCCAGACTTAACATTATATAAAGATGCTATGAATAATAGTTGGAATCTGTCAGCCAACAGATATCATGGTCCTGCTACTTTTGATCAGTTGACAAGAGCTGAGGGACAAACTTTGCAGTAACAGAAGGCATGTTTTAAGTTACCAGTTAATTTTTTTGGACTACTATCTACAGTAGATTCCAACTGTGATGGATTGTTTGGTCATGATCCTTCACATGGTCCTTTGAAAGTCTTGTTAGCTGATTTACCAAGGTTAACACAAAATCTGATACACAGGCATATTGTTTTAATTTATCGACCATCACAAACTGGTACTAACATGAACATCTACATGTGGTGTTTACCTCTTACTTCTTCTTTCAAGCACCCAGGGCTAGGTGACCATTATGTCCCAGTGCTCACTGTATGCCGCTGCTGCCAGTGCCCAAAATCATCTGTCCTTCAGTATTTGAGACAATTTTCCCTCCTCCAACTCGCTCGCAGGACCACCCCAGCCATGCTTGGGTGTGAGTTTGTGAGCTGGTAGGCCACGTCCCCCTGGATAGCGGTGTCCACAGTAAACAGCAGTCACTTCTCTGGAAGCCCCATGGTATCCCACATCCAGGACAAGCAATGACCATTGTGCCTGAATTAGTCCACATCAGGGCTCTTGACGAGTTTCATTATCAAAACAAGATCACCCTGGTCACCAAGTAATCACAATATCTGCATAAAAAAATTAAGGACATTGTTATGTCACTTGCAATTAATTGGTAAACATATACCAGCCCATTGCAGGGTCAGTGTAAACGAGATTGCGGACAGAATCACTAACAAAATGGGGTTCGTGGCCCCAAAACAGCTTCCTTTGTTATACATGCAGTGTGACTCTACATAGTAGGCTTGGGAATACCTTTAGTGTGATGTGTGGTTTCACCACATTGTTGCTGGGAGTATAGCGGTTTCACCACACAGTTACTGATGGTGTAGTCAGGGAACTGATAACCACCTCATCTAAATAATAGTCATTCGTATTGAAGTAGCTCAAAAATGTTACCTTGTAAGTCTGGAAGGAGCTTTCTGTTTAAACTGCGTCCTTCCATTTGGACCAGGATGGACTGTCTGTTTTCTACACTACTTTTATCATATTTTCTAAAAATTTTAAGGTTCATCAGAAACATCATGAATTATATATAAATTTAAAGGTTGTACTTTTTATTTTCATACAATGTATGAGTCTTTTTAGATGGAAAAAATTTAAAGTCACTGGAACAGGAGCGCGTTTTTGAAAAAATTAAAATGGGAAACAATGTATTTCTGTTTTACCAGTACCATATAAAATTTCAACTTTTATATATACGATACAAGAAAAAATGTAGTACAAAACAGTCAGGATACCGCAGAATGTCTTGGGATATTATCCACAGATGCTGCTGTGTATTCATTACTGAACTAATGAACCCCCCCCCCCATCACCTACATGTACAAACAGCAGAAGCCCATGGATTCTCCATTAAAAAAAACCTATTATACAGATTAGAAATGAATATATTTAATTTATGGGCTTCAAGTGTCTTGTTTTACAACGCATTGCTATACTGTGATTTATGTGGCTGCTGATCAAAATATTCATTCGAAACTGCCTGTTAGCACTTCCTCTATGGTAACACAGAACATGAGTTCTCTCACACTCATTCTTCTTGTTTGGGTAAGCTCTTTTTTAAATGTTTCAGTAATTTAAAGCTATTTCATGAAGTTCATGCAAACTCTGCTGCGTAGAGAGCCTGACATGATGCTGTATTGCCTGCCTCACTTTTTTAAGTATTGTGATTGATTTTTGTAGCTTTTTTTATGTTTTATATTTCTGTAAGTTGTGGTAATATCCATAATCTCTATGTGGCCAAGTATCTCTCTTCATTTGAAAACTCATTATTTTAAAGTGTGTTTTATTTCTCTTTTGTAGCCCTTTATTTCTTAGTCTATATTGGTCTCTTGTCTTGTCTTATTCTGGATTTGGTTTCAGTTTTGTCTTAGTATCCAGCATTGTAAACATGCTCGAATAATTAAACATAACTAATGAGTCCACTAAACAAAGCTAATTATCAAAACAAAAACAAAATCCCTGACTCTAGAAGATACCATACGATTTTGAAAATAAAAGTTTCTTATGTCCCTATTAAAAAAAATCACAATAAGAAATTGTGTGACATTTGGGTAAGTTTAGTAGCTTAAAAAAAGTTAGGCTATTAAATATAACTTATTAAAATGCCTTATTTGAGTTTTTGGTGTTTAACTTTGTAATTTCTTATAAAACTATACAGTCTCTTCTTTCATTGTTTTTCTTTGGCCAGAAGCTGGTTAAATTTTATGGCCATTTCACTCCTATTCTCTTATGCCACTTACTGTCTCGTCCACAATGCCTGTGCTTTATCTTGTCTACTCCACTGCCCATTATTACAGGTTCTTTTGGTTCTTTAACACTTTGATACCGATGGACGTCAATTGACGTCCTGAAGTTTCAATGTGTTTTGCATGATTCCATATGTATAAAGACGTCCTTGGAGCTGTTTTGAAATGATGTCAGTCCTTGTAGTACCCAAATCATCCCAAAGTACACCTTTATAAACCAGTATATATTATAAACATTATGTAATGTATTGTTTAATCTATTTCTAACAAGTAAAAATAAAATTGCGAGTTTCTAGTAACAACATGTGTTTTGGCCAGTTTTTTTTTTCTTCCAAAAACATCACTTTTTTGAAATCAATTTCAGGGAAAATAACCAACACAATGACATACACTAAACATCATTTTAAAGAAGACACTTAGATCTTCATAAAAACATAGGTAGCATATTTTTTTACCATATAGTTTAGAAGATACAACATTTTAAATGTATGCAAAAAATGGCCCGGCATGGGTGAAGGACCACTATGTTAAGGGCCCGCCGTCAAAGTGTTAATGACATCGCCATGGGTCCGTCACTTAAATGCTCATTTAATTCATACTCATTTGAGTCAGTCTTGGACACAGGACAGGATATTTTTGTTAAAGATTGTTCTTACCAGAATGACCGCTGTCTTCCCAATCACAGTAGACCTAATGCCACTGGTTGAGGAACATGGGCTCTTCCTTCTCAGAATCAGCATGCTGATTGTACTGTGATTAACAAGATACTGACTATCCTAATGAGATAAGTCCCAGACTAACTAAAGTTTCTATTGCACTTGGAGCTACCGGGCATGCTATCAGCATTTTATTAATTTTTTATATATTTTTGGTATGGTCACTTATTCTTTGTTTACAGTTATTATCAATACCAACCAAACGTTTAAACCTTGAAACACCTTCAAACAAGTGTATTATAAACTGTTTCAGTTCTTCTTCGTGTCCTTCTCTGGCTCTGAGTCCTAAGGGATTAACACTTTCTGTTACAAGACTTTTAACACCACAAAACCAGACGCTTTTTTAAAATGAATAATTCACTTGATTTTTTTGACCATGATAATGTTCCACCCATCAAAATAATGAACATTTACCTCTTTGACACTTTATGAAACATGTACACATATCAGTAATAAATAATTACTTACTTATCACTAGAATGAAACTGGTTTTTATTTTCTGGAAAAGTCTAATGTACATTTTATTACAATTATAAAAAATTTCTGTAATTACAAAACACTTTTGTACCAAAATAAGTGGTGTAGTTTATATTTTCTGTCTTGAAAAAAATTTATCAGTGTCTATTTCCTAACAATATTTTACCACTGTGTGTTATATGACAAGTTATATAACCTATAAATACAACCACCAAACAATGGATAGTTATGCCAATTGTTTATATAGAATATATCAAACTAAAACGTCTTCTGTTACCCAGTAGAATACACAAAATAACAGTTAATATTAAAAAGAATAGTACAAAATGCTCTTCAGCTGTATACAGCCACTATTGGATTTTTGGATTTGTATCAGATCAGTAATAACAGCTCATGGCACTGGCAGCATTAATGATTGAGTACTTTGACATTTGGTGTAACTCCCAGGTAACATAAACTGCCTTCCCTATCCCTCTCTCTATTATGCCGAATCATGTGTCCTGTCCGTTCTTCCCTTTCACAGCTTTCCAGATTCATTTCTAATTCACTCATCTGAGAACGTTCTCATGCAAATTGTCCAGCCAAGATAACTTCATCATCATTCTCCGACACCTCTGTATGCTTTAGTTTGCTCACAAAGTACGCACAGTAACAAGCAGAATGATGTATAATATATATGCTTAACTGATACTTTGTTTTACACAATAACGAGCTACTGTACAATTTGGATAATGCTTGCTTGTGTATGTTCTCTATTGGTTATGCAGTTGTTATTGTAATACTGTTAGTAGGCATAAATTGTTGTTTTATACAGTTGTATAATTGTTTTGATAACATAACATTTGTATACTTGTCTTTTATTGAAACAAAACATATTTGTAATATTGTTATGACGTCTCACTGATTGTGTTGTATTGTGGAACGGAATCAAAATACAGACACCAATGAAGTCACTAATAGCCAGATTCAATTAGTTACAAATAACAACTTGAAATCAACAAGGTACTCTCATACAATAAATCTAGGTAAATTTCCCCACATGCAATAATATTGTCAACTATCAGAGTTCTGCACTAGCAATAACACAGTAATCACTTTCCAATAATCACTTGATCCACACTAAAGAAATCGCCCACTGTAACTAACTTCTAGGCTAGCCGCTGTTGCTTATATAGTCGTGCAGATGTTCAGAATAATTTTCCGTACGGCTGGCGGCATGCCAACGTAATTTGCATAGTTAAGAGTGCTCGAACAGTCTCGAAACTACTTGAGTGGAGGGCCTTGAGTGACGTATCTCGCTGCACACTGGGCTTGTCAAGAAACATACAGAACTTATATATAAGTGCACTTGCCAATTTTTCAAGAGTGTTACATAGTAATTGGTGTAGCAATATGTTAACATATGATTTTTTGCTATGGTATTCGTGTATTCTTATGTAACATTAATGAGTTAGTTAGTATACACATTTAACTGCACTGAATGAGTATTTTGTAAATTAAAATTGTACAGTCAATGAATCCATTTTGTCAACGAGATCAGTGCACAATGAAGTGGATGATTTTCAGCTTAATCTGTGTTCATAAGGTCGGTTTTAAAAAGCTTCTTTTGGATGGTAAATTGGTTTATAATTTCAGTGAATGAGTAGATTGGGAAAAAGTTTGAAGCAGAGTGCAGTTAAAGTGACAGTTGGGCATTTTGTTGGTGTGATATATAACCAGCAACTGTCATGTATACATTCATCCTTGATGCCAACTATTAGATTGAAATGAAGTTTAAATGTTTTTATTATTTTAATTTCATCATCTTCAAGGATTAAACCAAGAATGGTTTGTTCCGACCTCAAATAGGCAAAGATTAGAGCTGGTCACTCCAGCGCTGTCTCAGACATCCCACACCTCTCCGTCCCCTCATCTTATAGTTCCAGAGTTGTTTGGGGATGCGGCAGTCATCCATTCGGCAAAGATGTTCCCACCAATTCAGCCGATACTGGGCAATCCTGTTGAGTATACTCATAATATTCAGTTCCTGCCGTATATCTGTGTTTCTTCTATGATCATGGAGAGTATACCTTGCCACGTGCCTGAGAAATCTCATTTCAGCCGCTTGGATGCGACTGGCCTGGCCTTTCATTAAAGTCAAATTCTCAGACCCATAAAGAAGTGTGGGAAGAGCCATAGGCGTGTTCCTTTACTTGCTGACTTTATCTTCAGTTACATAACTATCAGAATTCATGTACTTGTCATCTGTAATTGAGTGCAGTGGGTGGCAATCAACAGGCGACTAAACAGTTCAGAGTGTGTATGTTCCTTAACTTCATCTGCAGTTAGCTGTATAATAATAATATGTGGTATTCTTTATTTACATTAACTTATATGGTGCTTCTTCATGCAACCTCAGTACAGTTCCGAAGGTCACCACATTCTGAAATCATTTGGTCTTTTTTTTTAGAGAGAGTGAGGGGGGGAGAGAGAGAGAGAGAGAGAGAGAGAGAGAGAGAGAGAGAGAGAGAGAGAGAGAGAGAGAGAGAGAGAGAGAGATATTCACGTTTCTGAATATGACTACAACTTTTTCACAAAACATTATTAATTAAAATAGAAATAAAATGAACAAACACATGCACACACATACACAACATAAGCAGTTTGTAAAAATATAATAAATAGTTTATAATTATTATTTTAATTGTTGTCATCATCCTCAGCACTTAACCAAAGAAGATCATTTCCACTTCTGTCTGAAATAGAGTTTCTTAAACTGTGGTTATGCAGAATGGCTGTAGAAACTTTTTTTTCATACCCACCAGGTTAAGTATGTCAAAAAGAGACAATAGAGCAGTTGTATTGTATACAGCTAAGGTATATAATTCTGTGATAGACATGTAAATAAAGATTCACATTAAAAGTTATGTTGCTTGATACAGCTGTCAGCACAAGGCTTGTATTAGCAGTACAGGTGGCATAACTATGGGGATCATTCCCCCCCTCAGCTATTAAAAATTTCAGTAAAATTCTATAATCACTAATATAGGCCTACTTCTAAGCCAGTTGCATGTGTTAACAACAAGGCTTACAAATAATTGTAGAAGCAAAAGGAATTACAGGATTCGTAAATTAATGAAATGAAGTTAGTTTTCTGAATAATGACAATCACTCAACATTTGGTAAATAACATATGTATTTTTAGAATTAAAACAATTACGCACTCCAGAAAATTAAGGCAGAGCCTGTTAATCTAGTTTTATCTTTTTTGCACAGACTCACGTCCCCTTACAGGGTTGCGTCCTCTAGTCTAATATCTCTATGGTTTGAACTATTGTCTTTGCACATTTTCACAGGTAAGCTAGCAGTTTGGTGGCTTTAATTTGGAAAAATGGGAAGATTTTATTGCTTGATTTTATATTTAAAAAATCATCATCGTCTTCATCTTCACAGATTAAACCAAAAATGGTTTGTTTCGGTATCAAATAGGAAAAGATTAGAGCTGGTCACTCCAGCGCTTCCTCGGACGTCCCACACCTCTCCGTGCCTTCAGTTTATAGTTCCAGAGTTGTTTAGGGATGCGTCAGTCATCCATTCGGCAAAAATGTTCCCACCAATTCAGCCGATACTGGGCATCATATAAAAAATAATGTGCTTAAAACAAGCTATAAACTGCTCAAAATGTCCATGGGATAGGATCCTTAAATTGAAGTACAAAGGAGTAATAAAATTCAAAATATCTCCAGACATTAATTTTTACAAGATCTGTTAATAAAACAAATTTACAGTTAAAGAGATTCCTAATGACTTGTATTTTATTACCTTTAATTTTAATAACAGTTAATCACAGTTCTGTTTCTGCTAAAACCCCATCTTTCTCTACAAGTTCCAGATAGTTCTATCATGTCATTTTATGGACACTATCATTATCCTCTACTATATGGACACTGTATCATTGTCAAAATTAGAAAAATGGGAAGTCATTTTACTTCTGGATATTAAGGGGGTCATGTGTTGGGTTTTCCAGTGATTATTAGGGCTCAGATTTATTGTTTTATTTAAATATATATAAACCACTTTTTGTGTTTAAGTCATATTTCAGCGAAAACTTATAAAAGTATATATTTGTGTTGTGTTTTGTTACACTGACTGACAGATCTTTGTTTGTTATTTGTACATTATGCTGGTAATAACTAGTCTTTGTATTTTTTTTCCTGATATCAATAATATCAATCAAATATATTGCAACTTACCGTCTGCGGCTTTTAGAAACAACGTCTTTACAAAGTTGACATGTCTCTAAAGGAGTGCGCAGTCAATCTCCATACGATGTACATCGGTAAACCTTCGCGCTCGCTTTAAACATTTAAGTATCATATTGTTTTAAGTTATTTGTTTCATATTGGATTTTAATGTTTTAATTGATTGACAAGTGTATCAACTTTAAATGATACGCGATTGTTTTAAGTTCTGATGATGGGACAAGTGTCCCGAAACATGTCAACTTTGTAAAGACGTTGTTTCTAAAAGCCGCAGACGGCAAGTTGTAATATATTTGATTGAACAACACGTGGCTTGGTACTAAACATTTGGAATTTATTCCTTTTAAACATCAATAATATATATAGGGTGATTCACGAAGAAACGGAAATACTTCGGGAGATGAATCTACATCGAAAAATAAGAAAAAAGTTCATATAAACATAGGTCCGGAAATGCTTCGTTAGCGAGTTACAGCTAGCGAAAAATTTTGCCTGGGTTTCGGTTCCCCCGGGTAAATGAAGACTTTCTGAAATTCTGGGAAGGGGCGAATTCTGCTGTTTCTTATGGTTTTTGACCTGAAAAATCGAATAAAACAGGTCGCAGAACTGTATCTCCCATAAGTTTCATGATATCCGACGTAAAACAGAAAAATCTGTGCCTAAAAACATATTTTGGAAAATTGGGAACAATTGGAATTTTTTGTTGATTTTTATTGACTTTATTAACACCATTTTTCTCAGAATTAAATTCTTTACAAGTTTTGTTTTTAACTTTTAGCATTTATTAGTCATTTAACAAAGTTATTATACTTCGAACCTAACCTTAGAATTTAAGGTTTGAGAAAAATGGTGTAAACAAAGTCAATAAAAATCAACAAAAAATTCCAATTTTTTCCAATTTTCCAAAATTTGTTTTTAGGCAAAGATTTTTCTGTTTTACGTCGGATATCATGAAACGTATGGGAGATACATTTCTGCGACCTGTTTTATTCGCTTTTTCAGGTCAAAAACCATAAGAAACAGCAGAATTCGCCCCTTCCCAGAATTTCAGAAAGTCTTCATTTACCCGGGGGAACCGAAACCCGGGTGAAATTTTTCGCTAGCCGTAACTCGCTAACGAAGCATTTTCGGACCTATGTTTATATGAACTTTTTTTCTTATTTTTCGATGTAGATTCATCTCCCAAAGTATTTCCGTTTCTTCGTGAATCACCCTGCATATATATGTACTAAGGTTGAAGAAGAATACTAAAATGTACTGTGAATAGGAAGAAGATTTTATTATATAGTTTTTTTATTGAAGTTTAAAAAAGAGACCATCTCCATCTCTACTCCCCCACCACACATCCCACCATAAAGAACTTGAATTAATGGTACAAACTGTTGTTATGACATCACAGAACAATCTACGTGTTTGTCGAATGTGCCAGAAGAATCTCGATGTAACGCGTGTGGCGTACGTGCTTGTCGAGGGTTCTCGAAGGCACCAGCCGCGCGGACTGTGTCAAGGCCGCAGTTAATTATGTAGTCCACACGAGCGCTAAGACGCAATTGGGAACATTCTGGTCTATGAGCGCAAGTATAAATATATGGTGGCAGCGGCCTTAAGTTTCAGTAGAGCAGCGATATATTTTCAGTGCGGTTCAAGAGTTATTATCGGGCGAGATTACTGTGTATATTCAAGTAGTTATTAGTGAAGTGTTGCATTTTATAATTGGGCGGTATAATTGTAATACAATTGTGTTTAATATTAGTGACATTTTTATTTGATTTGTTGTAGGAGACTGTGTTGATAATTACGAACTGTTTAACTGTAAAAATTAAAGCTGGTGATAGTGACTTAATCGGTGTCTTGTACTTATTTTTTTTCCACTGTACCTACGACGATCAAGTAGACTTTTTTCCACTGTACCTACGACGATCAAGTAGACTGTCATAACACTATTATTGTACTGGTGAGATTCAGAGACTTCAAGAAATTTAGCCTACACTAATGTAATTCTTGTGTCTTATCAGACTCTATTAAAAGTCTTGAAATTATAACGAGAAAAGCAGTGTTTTTTTTTTTAAATATTCACTTGTAAAAAATTAAAGAAATTTCGACGAAACCGAAACATCGAACCATGATAAAATGTTTTTAGTCTTTTGAAACGTATGATGTGCATATAACAATATTTACTGTATAACAAATATATTTACTATATAACAAACATTATCATGTTAAAACGACAGAGACCGAAGATTTCTAGACTGTGGGGAATCGAAAGTGTGGAAGCGTTACATTTTTCGATGACGTTACATTTTTGTGGAATGACCCACAGCCTAAAAACATTATCATGTTAAAACTCTGAAAGGTACTGTGGGTTTTCACAAGCACATGGTAATTGAAAAAAATTGCAGTAAAAAGTGCAAAGTGTTCTTTAACAAAGTCCAGAATATTCAACAATGTTTACAATTTCTGGCAGTTATATATATATTATAACGATTCATATAGTCGACCTATCAGATCGTTATATGAAAGTGTCAAACTGTGCTAGTCTAGCGGCGTAAGCAAGAGAGAGAGGGAATAATCACAGCCATCTCTGTCTAACCTCGCCACTGCTACTACTGACGCGTGCACAGACATGAAATTTTATTCAATTAATTTTATTTATTAAAACTGCAATATCTTCAAAACTAATAAATATATGGCAATTCTGAAACCTGCATAGAGTTCAGCAATTAAAACTCTATAAGTAGCCAAAATATCAACTAATATAATTGACATTTAAAGAAGTTATACAGAAGAAGAACGCCAAGAGATATAACTAGAGAATTAAGCTAGGTACGAATTAGGTGTTTTCACACACATACAGAGAAAGACCAAAGCAATAATATTCTGTGGTCAGATCTTTAAAAACACGTTTGCAAATACCTGTAATCAAAAGATTTGCAAACAGCGGAAGTATGAAATTAGCCAGAAATTCTCTACCATCTCAAACTTGTTAAGGAGAGTTTGACCGACCTGTTCGATATTGTTTCAAATGGAAAACACATGATTTATTTGGAACAACCAATCACAACCCTGTATTAAGAGTAGACGCTAACTCAGAATGAGGGAATTGAGCACTCTTCGTTCTGGCATTAAATAAGCAAGACGTGTGTTAAATACGGTCTCAATTGCACAAACAACGCAAAGTATTTATTTAAATAAACAGTTCGCGAAGTGGCTCGCAGTAGTAGAGGAACTAGTAAAGTTCAATAAATAATCTCACTGCGTAATAACTAATTAAATAATTAATTAACAGTGAAGTGACCTGTGCACCAGAATAGCTACAGCATCTGTAATTGTCCAGGATCATCAGTTATTGGTCAACATCATTTCTTCTGAGCCGAACCATCAAAAGGAGTATCTCTACTGATTACTATCTACGGTCGACGCATCAATCAGATAAGAAATATATTCATTGATCAATGAGCATAAAATAACAAAATAAATAATTAAATCAATAAACTTTTTTTTAAAGACACTATATAAATTCAAAATTTGTATTTAATTATTAAGATTAGATATAAAGTAATATGGGAGTGTTGAATGGAGAGTGAGGTGTAGTACAGTAGAAGCCCGATATAGCGCGGTCCGATATACCGCGGATTCGGATATAACGCGGTGAAGAGTATGTCGCCCGTTATTAGCGAAAATTCTTACTTGTAGAGAGTGAGTAAATTATGAATTGTTTATCGTGACTTCCGTAGCCACAACATTAGAATGCGTTGTGTTTATTGTAAACAGAGGCTTGTTGTTGGAAACGGCGTTGTAAACAACAGCCAGAATTGCCAGTTCAAGTGTACCTGTAGACATAAACAATTGCCCGAGCTATTTACAGTCTCTACGTTTCTAAGAATTCATGCCAAGGCAAGCAGCCAACTAAATCCCTTCTCTCCCTCATATTACAGTACAGTATAAGATCATACTCTGATATTATCTTATCAAAGTGTATAGTCTTTGTCATAAATTCGCATAGTGTAGAGTTTTATGATGTCGCAGAAAAGAAAAGCATATTCTGTGAGTGATAAACTCAAAATAATTGATCGTGTGAAGAACGGAGAGTCAAAGGCAAGTTTATCACGTGAGTGTGGCATCCCAGAAGGAACAATTAGAGGGTGGATGAAGGAAGAAGATAAACTTAAAAGTTTTGTGAACACAGTTGAAAGTGAAGTGGGGTTGCAAAGAAAAAAGACTAAAGTAGGTAAGGATAGAGAACTAGATGAGTGTCTGTACAGGTGGTTTTTAATAAAACGTAGTGAAGGTGTGCCACTGTCAGGACCAGTTATTAGAGCTCAAGCTGTGAAATTCCATAGTGATTTACATGGCAACAGTGACTTTAATCCATCTGATGGGTGGTTTTCGCAATGGAAATCTCGTCATGGTATAAGCCAGATAAGCATTGAAGGGGAAGCACGATCATGTGACAGTGAAGCTGCAGCACTTTTTCCTCAGGCATTAAACAAAGTAATGATCGATAATGATTTAAATGACCATCAAGTGTATAACTGTGATGAAACTGCTCTGTATTTTCGAATGCTTCCTACCAGAACTCTGGATGTGAATAATTCAATAAATAAATCTGGATTAAAAATAAATAAGGATAGAGTTACCCTCCTGTTTGCCACAAATAAATCAGGCAGCCACAAAGTTAAACCTCTCTGTATAGGGAAAAGCCGAAATCCTAGATGCTTTCAACATGTTAACATGACGTCATTACCCATCACATATCGTAATACAAAAAATGCTTGGATGACAAGTGATATTTTCGGTAAATGGTTCCATGAAGAATTTGTTCCATCTGTGAGAAGCCACCTGCGGTCACTCAACCTCGGAGAAAAAGCTGTACTGACCCTTGACCACTGTCCAGCACGTCCACCTGCTGATATGCTACAGTCAAGAGATGGGAAAATCGGAGTCATGTTCTTGCCGAAAAACACTACAGCACTGATCCAGCCATTAGATCAAGGCATCATAAAAGCATTTAAAGCGCATTACCGCCATGAACTTCTGAGTGCTATAGTGAATTCTGATGAGGAAATGGAAATTTACCTTAAGTCAATAAACCTGAAAACAGTTGCGTATTCAATAGGTCTTGCATGGGAAAGTATTAGTACAGCTATGATTCAGAATTGCTGGAAGAAATGTTCCTTTGAACAAAACATCGCCGATGGAAATTGATCTGTTGTCGGATTCACTAATAGTGATGTACAGTCTGCGAGTAGTGCTCTGCATTGCAACTTCACTCTAGATGACTTGAATGACTGGGCAGAAGTTGACAATGGTGAGCCTGTTACAGAATATATAGGAGATAAAGATATCATCGATGCAGTCCGAAATACAAATTGCGAAGAAAAAGAAGATGATGACAATGATGGAAATGAAAATGGGGTGGAAGTGAAAGAAGTTATTCCAAATGTTAGTGAAGTGATAATACACATAAACAAAGTAATTTCGTGGATGGAGAGGCAAAGTGAATCTAATAATGTTCATCTGCTGCACCTCGCGTTTATAAAACAATACGCGGAAAAGAAACGCTGTGCATTATCCCGTCAAACAACAATTACGGACTTTTTTAAGACCAACAATTAGGCCTACAGTAGGTCGAGTGAGCAATGTATAAATAGTGTATTTTATATTCCATTGGATTAAAATAGATTAAAATACGTATTGGATTAAAATATAGTTTTCTTATTTTTTATTTCTACATTTGGTGATGTAATTTACGTACAGTATATAGTAGTGCATTATGCTGTAGCCTTTTTCCCGGTCCTCCCTCCCCATCATTTGTCACTGTACAGGTCACCTTCCGATATACCGCGGTTATGCCTATAACGCGGGGGAAAGTACGTCACCCGACAACCGCGCTATATCGGGCTTCTACTGTATTGAACGTGCAAATTATTGCAGACCCATTCTTTAGCAATGGTTTGGGTGATATATAATCCCTAAATCAACCAGATAAGAGCAATTGGTCGCTTGGACGTTTTAATCTTCACTTTTCAGGCACACTCATTAACCAATAAGATTTAGGTTAGCAATAAGTCATTAAATTAACTTTTAAAGAAATTAATTCAATAACAAAGTCATTAATTAAACAAATTTCAACATTATTTAAGAGTTATTTGTAACGATTCCCCTTAAATATTCCACTCACTGAACGAATCCTGAGATAGTGTGTCTCTGTGCTCTGAGCTAAGCTGAATCCGTGTCATTTGTATCTGGGATTTGTTCTGGCACCCAGGTAAAGTAAAAAGACAAGGGTAAGTTAGATTTGTTCTATCATTATATACAGAAAATAGATAGGTAGACATAAGGTCTTTATATAGCTTGGCGCCACAACTAATGGGCCCGATTAAACTCGATTAAACTGATATTAACCCAAGTGACTAGTTTGAATTGTAATAATACTTAATTTGAAATGAAGTGGAGAATTTAAGGTTACAAATAACTGTTGAAGGGTTAAATATTAAAATAAACTTTGTTAAATAGTTATTGTAAAAAAAAAAAAACAAAAAAAAAACAGATGTTCAAGCAGTTGACCACTAAAATGGATGAAAATAATAGTAAAATAGAAAGTAAAATTGAAAATACAAATAGTCAATTAAAATTGATAGTACAAATAGTCAACTATCTAATCAATTATCTAGTGAAATAAAAGATACAAATAATAAAATTGAAGAAAATAATAAAAAATTAATAAATGATGTTAATAATAAAATAGAGCAAACTAATAAATACTTATCTAGTGAAATGAAACAAATAAACGAAAATTTAACTAGCCAAATAGAACAAAGTAGTAAAGAAGCTATATTTAAAATAGATGAAGAAATAGCTAATTTAGCTAGTAAAATAGATAGTACCAATAGCAAAATAGATGATAATAATCTTAAGTTTGATAAGCATACCGAAGAGGTTAAAGCTACAATAGAGGAATTAAAGAAACAAGTAAATACTAATTTTCACCGCCAAGACGAAAAACTAAATAAATTTAGAATCGAATTTCATGAACGGTTAGAACAGAAAGTAACCCTTATTAACCCAATTCAGCGAAGTAACTGCTGAGTTAAAAACCCAAACGCTTCTAAATAAAGAAGAAATCCAGAGTACTAGGGTAGAGTGCACCCAACTGGGTGAAAATATTAAGGAGGTTAAGAAACAAGTAGAGAGTAAGGCTGACCGAGACGAAGTACATCAAAAGGTAGAACAGCAATTAAAGGTAATCCGGGAAGATCTGACTAAGGCAATGAAGTCACAGCAAACCAAAGTCGTGAGGTGTGGCAGCTATAAGGAAGAACCTGAAAACCTTGTATTCTCAGGAAACCCATATGAGAATCCTGTGGAGTTTCTACGGCTGTTTGAGACTTATTAACTCGCGTAAACCCACTGATGGACGACGAGGACAAGAAGGACATGTTAAGCTGATTCCTCAAGAATTGGGCAGTACGTGGTGGAAAGTCATCTCGGACCGAGTCCAAACCTACGCCGACTTCAGAGAGAAATTCCTTGCTCAATACTGGAACGTACAGATTCAAAGAAGGGTGCGTGATCATCTGGAATTTGGTAATTATCACCTGTCCATGAATATGACAACCACCAGCTATGTGCTAAACGTAATGGCACAAGTGAAGCATTTAACACCACCAATATAGGAGAGAGACCTAGTGTACAAGCTAGCGCGTCATTTCTCGGAACGCACTAGAGTAGCAACCACTACTAGAGGAGTGGATACCCTAGAAAAGTTTATAATGGTTGTGGATGAATGTCAAGACCTAGAGAGGGACCTGAAGAGAGTAAATAATCAACTGAGTAACCACCCTAGAGGCGATCATCAGGAACCAACTGTCTACCCAACGAGGAGAAGAGACAATGAGCACCCAAAAGAAAAAAGGTTTACCCCATATCCGAGTAACAAACCCCAAAATCGGCAGGAATTGGAAGAGAAGGGAAGAAGTAGGAGCGTTGAAACCCGACCAAGTAAAGGGTTTAAGGTATGTAAGACAGCCATATCATCAACCGAGCCACAACCGTCTACTAGTAAAATGGATACGGGAAACGGGAAGCCACTGCAGGTAGAAAAGAAACAAAACTAAATTTACCATTACCTGCAGTGAAACAACCCATTAATACAGTTAAAAGGAAATTAACAAATAATATAAATCAAGTGAACAATAGGGAGTTCTTGTTAAAAGAAGAGCAAGAAGTGGGTAGAAGCCATTATCCTGAATGTCCGGAAATAATTTGTGAAATCAGTAATCTACTAGTAAGAGCGTTAATAGACACCGGCAGTGAGGTAACCTGTGTCAGCTCAAAGTTTGTAGAAAATAATAGTCAGTTGCATAATTGTCCCAGACTACCCGTAAAAAATTGTAATGTACAGGGAGCCACTGGAGCCAAAATGCAAAAGATAACTGAACAAATTTATTTACCTATCAATATAAATGGTACCCAAACCCAAATTGTAGCTCTTATAGTCCCGAAACTCGTTCATAACTGTATTATTGGGGTAGATACGTTACTTGAATGGAAGACAGAAATAAATTTCAAAAGAAATACCATCACGATGGAAATAGATACCAAGAAAATCAGTGTACACATTAAAGAATTTAAGCATTGGAAGTCGGTAAGTGTCATAAAAGGGTATGGAGAGAAACCGGTAGTTGACATTAGGAGTGACCAGCACTGTATTGAAGATACTCCAGAAATCAACATCGGGACTGAGTTGAACAACAAGCAACAGAACCAAATTCAGCAACTCGTCTATGAGTATAGGGATGTTTTTAGAACAGAGCCTGGAAGAGCTAAGTTCCATGAACATCAGTTAACACTTACTGAAAACGCATCATTTGTGCAAAGGACTTATCCAATCCCTTTACACTATAGAGAAGAAGTGGAAAAGGAGGTCCAACAGATGTTAGTGAATGGAGTTATTGAGAGGGCAAATAGTCCCTATATTAACCTTTTAGTGGTTGTCACCAAGCCGAACGGGAGTATCCGCTTATGCCTTGATGCCAGGAAATTAAATTTTTTATTAATACCTGATTACGAGTGCGCAAGGAGTGTGGAAGAATTGTTCCAAAAATGTAATGGAGTTAAGTACATGACCAAACTGCACTTAACATCCGGATTTTGGAAAATTCCAATCCGCAAATGTGATAGACAGTATACGGCATTTTTGTATAAAAACAAGTGCTACCAGTTTAAAGTTGTACCTTTTGGCCTGAGGACCAGCTTAGCTGCAATGGTAAGGTGTTTAGACAGTGCCTTAGGTAATGAGGTAGAGAAGTATACACTAGTGTTCGTAGATGATATTCTATGTGTGTCACAAACATTCGAGGAGCACTTACAACATTTAAGAAATATTTTTGCAAAATTTAGATCAGCAAACATGACGCTGAATCTACGGAAATCAGAGTTGGTAAGGAGGAAATTAAGTTTTTAGGTCACCAAATCTCAGTGGAAGGAATAACCACAGACCCAGAGAAGGTAAAAGCCATACAAGAATTTCCAACTCCAAAGAACTGCAAGCAGCTAAAGTCATTTCTAGGTTTAGCTAACTACTGTCAGAGGTTTACAAGTAAATACGGGGAAAGTACTGTTCCATTGTTGAAGTTGTTAAACAAAGGGATTAAATGGAGGTGGACAAGGGACCACGATGAAGCGCTACAACAAGTGAAAAGTCTTTTTATAAATACTGTTATATTACATCATCCGAGAGTAGGAGAAAGATTTTATTTACAGACAGACGCCAGCAATATTGCTATAGGAGCACACTTATATCAGATAGATGAGAAGGGCCAAAATGTGGTATTAGGATTTGTAAGTCGCACACTTAAAGGGGTGGAATTATCTTATTTTATGACAGAAAAAGAGCTATTAGCGATAATGCATAGCCTGTCAAAGTTTAGAAGTTATATTCTGGGTGCTAAACTTACTATAATCACCGACAATAAGGCGTTAGTATTTTTATTGAAGTGTAAATTGCTAGGTGCTCGTCTGACTCGCTGGATCTTGGCTATACAAGAGTACCAGTTTGAAATACAATATTGTAAAGCGAAAGACAACTTGGTAGCAGATGTACTTAGTAGAAATCCACCATCAGAAAACAACATGGATACAGTTAACATTAAAAGTAGTAGCACTGATATAGGTATTTACGCGGTAAAGCATGTAGCAAAACCTGAAGTAGTTAGACGACTTAAGGAAATAGGGACCCATCAACAAGAAGACCCTAGGATTAGTGTAGCTTGGAGAAGTGCGGTTACCAACACCAAACCAGGATTTTCCATATATGACGGTAAGCTATATAAGCTATGTTCCCATAGGTGGAAATTATTATTACCAAGCTGTATGATGGAGGAACTTATTTGGGAATGCCACTTGTCGTTGGGCCACGCTGGATTTAAGAAATGCCATCGAGCCTTAACAGAAAGCTTCATTGGAAAGGGGTTGGCAAAACGCATGAAAAGATTATTGTCTACTTGTGACCTGTGCCAGAAGTGTAAACACCCGAACTTATCTACCAGAGTAGCGATGCAAACAATCCAAGCAAAGGAGAAAGGAGAGTTATTAGCTATAGACTATTACGGGCCTCTACCAAAAGCAAAAGGAGGGGTGAAGCACATTCTAGTAACAGTAGATTTCTTTTCTAAATTTGTCAAACTATACCCAGTCCAAAGAGCCACGACAAAAGCAACCCTTAGAGCACTAACAAAGTTCTACATCCCACAGTATGGTAAACCTAGAAAAATATTGTCCGACCAAGGAAAACAGTTTACCCATAACCTATGGAGAGAAACCTTGGAGGAACTCAATATAAAACCAATTCTTACATCAATACGTCACCCTCAAGCTAATTTAGCTGAGTGAATAAATAGAGAATTAGGTAGATATTTCAGGGTATTGTGCCATCAAAACCATTCTGCATGGGTAGATTGTTTGAGTTTTATTTCTGAGTGTATTATTAATACATGTAATGAAACCACGGGGTACACACCTTCAGAATTATTTCTCAACAAAGAACCAGTACACGTATGGACCAAAACCATAAAAAGTCCACCCAACTACAATCTACCTATTCCATATGAGGTAAAAACCAGCATAGCAGGAGAAAGAATACAGAGAGAAGGCCAAAAGAGGATAGGACGATATAATCGCACCCACAAGTTGGTAAGGTTTGTGGAAGGAGAGGAAGTGCTAGTGAAAGCGAATCCTGTATCCTCTGCCATAGATAATACCACGGCCAAATTCTTCCCGATATTCGAGCGACCTTATAGAATAGAAGAGCAGGTTGCAAGATACACATATTAAAAGACGGAAAAAACAAAATTATAGGAAAGTACCATGGGGATAGTTTGAGGAAATATAGACAAAATATAGAGCAATAAGGAAACAATGGTTTGAGCCAATGAGGTATGTGAATCAAACGTGGTCAAATAAAATTTTATAAATGTTTTTGAATCAATGTCAATGTTAATAAGAAGTATTTGAATAAATGTCAGTATTGTTGTTTTGATTATTAACTCAATTAAGTCAAATTTGTGATTAAAGTATTAATTTTCATATGAATATCTAATATGTGTATGCCATGTTAGGTTAAGTAACATATTGTAATAATTAGTTATAAGGTAGAAGTAAGCAAAATTGTATTATTGCAAAATTTATTCGAGAAAAATCAAAAGTGCAAAAAAAGTGCGAAATTTTATAGGTGCAAATTTTAATTAGTGTAAAAGTATACAAGAAGAGAAAAAAATTAATTTATTTCTTAAATAATCAAATTTTTTTTATACCAAGTGGGGGTATATATAACGATTCATATAGTCGACGTATCAGATCGTTATATGAAAGTGTCAAACTGTGCTAGTCTAGCGGCGTAAGCAAGAGAGAGAGGGAATAATCACAGCCATCTCTGTCTAACCTCGCCACTGCTACTACTGACGCGTGCACAGACATGCAATTTTATTCAATTAATTTTATTTATTAAAACTGCAATATCTTCAAAACTAATAAATATACGGCAATTCTGAAACCTGCATAGAGTTCAGCAATTAAAACTCTATAAGTAGCCAAAATATCAACTAATATAATTGACATTTAAAGAAGTTATACAGAAGAAGAACGCCAAGAGATATAACTAGAGAATTAAGCTAGGTACGAATTAGGTGTTTTCACACACATACAGAGAAAGACCAAAGCAATAATATTCTGTGGTCAGATCTTTAAAAACACGTTTGCAAATACCTGTAATCAAAAGATTTGCAAACAGCGGAAGTATGAAATTAGCCAGAAATTCTCTACCATCTCAAACTTGTTAAGGAGAGTTTGACCGACCTGTTCGATATTGTTTCAAATGGAAAACACATGATTTATTTGGAACAACCACTCACAACCCTGTATTAAGAGTAGACGCTAACTCAGAATGAGGGAATTGAGCACTCTTCGTTCTGGCATTAAATAAGCAAGACGTGTGTTAAATACGGTCTCAATTGCACAAACAACGCAAAGTATTTATTTAAATAAACAGTTCGCGAAGTGGCTCGCAGTAGTAGAGGAACTAGTAAAGTTCAATAAATAATCTCGCTGCGTAATAACTAATTAATTAATTAAATAATTAATTAACAGTGAAGTGACCTGTGCACCAGAATAGCTACAGCATCTGTAATTGTCCAGGATCATCAGTCAACGTTATTGGTCAACATCATTTCTTCTGAGCCTTCAAAAGGAGTATCTCTACTGATTACTATCTACGGTCGACGCATCAATCAGATAAGAAATATATTCATTCATCAATGAACATAAAATAACAAACAAAATAAATAATTAAATCAATAAACATTTTTTTTAAAGACACTATAAAAATTCAAAAATTGTATTTAATTATTAACATTAGATATAAAGTAATATGGGAGTGTTGAATGGAGAGTGAGGTGTAGTATTGAACGTGCAAATTATTGCAGACCCGTTCTTTAGCACTGGTTTGGGTGATATATAATCCCTAAATCAACCAGAAAAGAGCAATTGGTCGCTTGGACGTTTTAATCCTCACATTTCAGGCACACTCATTAACCAATAAGATTTAGGTTAGCAATAAGTCATTAAATTAACTTTTAAAGAAATTAATTAATTCAGTAACAAAGTCATTAATTAAACAAATTTCAACATTATTTAAGAGTTATTTGTAACGATTCCCCTTAAATATTCCACTCAATGAACGAATCCTGAGATAGTGTGTCTCTGTGCTCTGAGCTAAGCTGAATCCGTGTCATTTGTATCTGGGATTTGTTCTGGCGCTCAGGTAAAGTAAAAAGTCACGGGTAAGTTAGATTTGTTCTATCATTATATACAGAAGATAGATAAATAGACAAAAGGTCTTTATAATATATATATATAATAACGAGAAAAGCTGTATGGTGTGTTTTTTAAAATAATAATAACACTTCTTATATCATATCGACTTTGTAAAAATCATTCAAAATTTTATTAAATAAAATTTCAAAAACTATGAATTAAAATTTCGTCATTATTATTCGCATAATATTTTTCTTTTGTGTGTGCTCAGCATACACACAATTATTATCACTATACAAATAACATTAGACATATAATACACAAGATATAAATTGACATGTATAAATAGAAATTTTTATAATATAAAATGTGCTCTCGACTTGTTCAGATTGTATTTATTTTTTTTTATATTATTATTACTACTTTGCTTTGTGTGCCTACATACGAATATCGTATTCATGAAATATCAGTCAAATTTAGAATTACATAAACATTTATGCTACGTTATAATTTCAAAAATAATAATAATTTTGTAAATGTTAAATATCGTTATAAATTACTACAATTTAACCAATTAGATTTTACAATTATTATTTACACTATTAAAGTTTATCATTGTCTATTTACTCTTTTCTTTTTAATGTATTTTATGACTTGTTGGTTGACGAGTAAGAATGGTTTCATGTCACCTTATTGCTGTGCGGTGATACTCAGTGATTCCTCGTCATAATCCTGAGTCCTGTGTCCTGTGTTGATCCTCCGTTGTCGTCTGATCCTCCTGGAGTCTGTCGTCCAGTCCTCCTGGTCTACTCAGCATTCAGATGACTCATACGGAGTCATCTCCGTGGCTATCTCCATACTGCTGGAGTATCGACTTTGGATGCTCCATAGTCGCGCATAGCCTTCGGTTGCAGATGTATTCCAGTGAAATAAGGGTCGAGGGTGGCGATCCTCGCTTATTTATACTGTCGGGCGCAAAAATCATGTTTCAACCATTCTGTGCACAATTTATATTGTTAAAGTTTGTCAACAGATTTGTTTATTTTTTGTACTGATTTTACTTCTATTCGCAACATGCGAAGTCTTTTGTTTATTACTCGATGTTCATACGATCAGTAATTTTTTTATATATAAATTTATATTAACAGTTTTTCTATACTTGAATTATTCTGGGTTCTATTCACTTTTATTTACACTGCATTAATATCTATTATTTGTTTCACACTAGATTTTGCACGTGTCCACGTCTTCATATTATTAATAACGCCGCATAATTTCTTTTTTCATGTCTTACCCGCACTTACCAAAATTTAAATAAATTACTTATTTAATTCACATTTATTCAGGGGTGACACTACACCGGTTTCTACTGGTTCACACACACACAGACACACATATCACCTTCACTGTACAGTCTTAGCTTGTGTGTGGCGTGATATGCCAGTACCATACTGCACATTCGGTGTTCCCCTTCTCTGGTTACTTACAGCTTTCAATACACATTTTTTAAATATTGACAGTATTAATTATTTATTCTAATTTAGCAGTTTTTTTAACTAACTGCGACAATGCACAGTAACGTACGCAGACGTACTGTTGCATTTTGTGTGTGTGAGTGTGTATGTGTGTGATATTTTATAATGACTTTACCTCAAGATGTTTTCTCCTTATTTGGAACATGTTTCGGGAAGCCTTGTGTTCCCATCTTCAGCCTTCCTCATTTTGAGCCGTGAGGTATTTGTGTGTTGGCTGGTTGTTGCTGTGGTTTCCTGTTGGTCTCTGGTGCTTTAAATTGGTATTATTGTGTGTGACTGTGGTGTATATATTAGTATTTTGTGTATTTTCTATGTTGAGTGCTTTGAAAATTGTGTCATGATTTGTATTTGTTCAGGTATTAGTTTGTTTTGTGTTTTATGTTTGTATATTTGTAAATTTTTCCAAATGTTCATTATGGTCCCATTATGACAGTAATAAAACACATACCACATCTGGTAATAAAACACTAAGGGCATCTGAAGGAAGAGCTTGGTGTATAGCACTCGAATAAACACGGCAGATGAATTGAGAGACAAAATAATTATTTGCTGTCAACAAATTAAAGTAATACTCGGAATTTTTGAACGTATTCGAGCTTCGATGGTCAAATGGGCTGAAAGGTGCATTGAAGTAAATGGGGGACACATTGAACACCACTTTAATTATTTTGTGCTGTCGTTATGTAATTTTTCATTTTAGTTAATACTAAAATCTGCAGATATATAAAATAGTTTAAAATCTTTTGCATTTTATATCTTCATTTTCTCTTTTCAAATAAACTGTAATGTTTTTTACTATTTTTTTGTTTGTATTTACAAATACTATTTGCCAATAATTATTTTTGCAGACTTATACTGACATTTTCCATCATAACTCGGTTGTGTTGAGATCGCATTGTAACAAATAAGGTATCATTTTGTTCATAAAATAATGCTTAAGATTTTATCTAATGGAACATTATTCCATAAAACTAACAGTTTGTCAGATATGAATGATTTAAAAATTAAAACAGCTGCCATTTTGAAATTTGTGAATGTACAATTTTCAACAAATTTCATTTTGTAGATTGTGTTACTGGGGTAACACGTACCAGATTTCATTAGAATATCTCACTCCATTCTCGAGAAATAAAATTTTCCTTAAAAAATACAAAATGGCGGACAGATGAAAAACTATACGTTTTTGGACCTATGTTTACAGGAACTTTTTTTCTTGTAATTATGTAAGGAACACGTTACCAAAATATTGGACGACCATTTGTGAACACTCAAATTCAATGGAACCGTACACGATATACCTCAAACATTGCAGAAACTATTAAAAAAGATGCAAATTCAAAACTCACATTAGATGGAAATTAATGCTGAAAATAAAATTCGTGAGTGCTTGAAGTAATCTGTTTTGTAATCACAAATTTGTGAAACTAAAAGTTTCTAAAAAAAAGTTTTTTGTCAGTTTCAGTTATATAAAAATAAATCAGACTTGTGTGCCTATTGTTATCTGAGTAGTTTCTGTACTTTAATAAATGTATACAAGTAAAAATATTTTTTATTTGAAATTTTAATACAATATATATGGACTCAAGACCTATTACACTCCAGTCCAAATATAAAAACTGTCATTATATGTCCTGTCTATAACACTATTAAAATATTGTTGTCGATTTTGAAAAACCATATCAGAGATGAAGCAAAAAACTTATTGAAAACATTATGTGTTAAGCTTTAAAGTTTTCCAAAATGCTTAAGGACAGTAGTTACATTTGAACTTTCTGACAATTTGTCCATAAACCATGCATCTTCGTCTATTCGTCCTGCAACACACTCACATTATTTATAAGAAAATCCATGTTCATGTCACTAGAAGGTTGGCCACCACTTATCCACAGGGGTCTATAAGAGATCATGTCATTGAATAGTATAATGGTACCAGCTAAAAACTGTGTGCTTTGTGCTTCATTTTTTTCAGTCTTCTGATAAAAAAAAAACTTATTTTCAAATAGTAATCAGGCAATGCTATTGAATTTTGATATATCTTGTTATATCTGGAAGTATTTCCTAATTTCCATGGCTTACAAAATCTTGGAAAACATACCAAGGGAAAACAATGGATGGAAAATCTTCTTCGTATGCCATCCAGACAGTTGGTTAGAGGTGGAGTCTCTCGGATGCCTCAGTCAGTACATCCTTCTGACCACGCTGCATCTTCTCTGCATTTTGCGTTGAGTTATCATTTGTAACAGTCAGCATTTTCACTTCCCTAAATGTGACTGAAGTGCTGCAAACATTGTGTTTTAATTTCAGTGTAGTGTTATATACTATTTTATTCTTTGTGTTCGGGATAACTTCTTTGCTGATAACTCTATTAGCCACTAAATTTTCAATCCACTTTAGTAGACCCACATCGCTATGACTTCCAGCTTTTTAGTATGCTGCTTGTTAATGGTCTTTGGATTTATACCATAAAAAAATAATAAAAAGGTGAACCATTTAACTGTCCATATTTTTAGCTTTAGACTTAGATTTTGACTGGAGAAGAACATGTTTGTATTAACAATGACTTTTCAAACTTTTTTTCTGTTCTTCTTTTAGTTTCTTGTGTACAATCATGTCTCTTATTAATCATTGTACTCAAATAATTGTGTTGTTTTACTCTGTTTATTTATTCGTTTTCTCGTAGAAATCAACGTTGTTAATATAATTCTTTGGAATTATTGTAAATTTAGTGTTCTTACAGTCGAACTAACACTACAAGTTGGTTCTATAAACTTGTTTAGTACGATAATATCAAACATCGTTGTTGATACTGTTGTGCAACTAGTTAATGTCTGATGGAAGTTTTGATTTTTCACTTAATAAGTCTGTTAAGTGTGTATTCAAGAACCACACTTCTCTACTTTGTGGGGATAGAAATGTTTCACTTGCATTCTGTAGCATTACAAATGCTGTAACAAACGAACAGTAACAATACCCATTTTGGAACCATTGAATGTTTGGATGATCACCGTTGCTTCCGAAATGTTTATAAAAACATGTTGGCTGTCAAACAAAAATCACGATGTGTCCATTGTTCACCTGAAGTTTATGTTGTTCTTTATGGTATTATCTTTGATACGTTATGGACAGCAGATGAATCATTGTCTCCGCTTTATTATTTGTGTACACGTGTTGATGTTATTGTCATAATAATTGCAGTATTTTCAAGTTAACATCACCTGTGTGTAAATGTAAGAAATATATGAATGGTGGATTCACAACAGACAGAGTGTATTGTCAATTTTACATAAAACATATATTCATATTTACATACTTATATGTACTAATCTGTTGACATATTTATTATGTTGCAGGTTTTAATGGATATGTTTTACCAAGATGACGATTCGTTGAGTGGTGCCATGGCAGATATAGATTCTGTAGTTGCAAGACCAACACGTACATCACTCACCTATGAGGAAGTTGTCAAAGACTTGATCTGTGATGAAAAATTACATTTGAGAGATCTCCACATGATAATTAAAGTCTTCAGAGAAGAAATTGCAAGGGTAATTCCACCAGGCGATAACAATAAGGTTTGCATTTATTATAACCTGTTATTTTTCTGTTGAAAAAAAGTATAGTTTTAACACAACTTATTTGGTTCTTATACAGTTACTGCATGATAAGAAAAGTTATATGAAACTTTTGTTAGGAATACATACACATGCATGTATAACACCCATATTGTGTCTCTCCGTGTGTTATTAACAGAATCTGTTAATATTTAAAGTAATCTTCAAATAACAACTTCAGTAATAATAATAATAATGAATTTATATTTTACTATGTATTTATGTCTCTATATTAGTGTAAAGTTCCTAGAAACCTTATTTTTATGTAATAATTTTGTTGTCAACAAACTTGTCTTTAACTCGGTCTCCGATTATTTCCTGCCTCTCTCTATCTCGATCCACCCCTCTTTTGCAGTCTCCCTCTGCCTCACTCTCCTGCAGTGGTTTTGTTATTTATAAAAAACTAAATCAAAATAAAGTAATTGTTTTATTTGGTAAACTTACATTACTGTTACTATTGCAGCTGGATTCAATGTTCAGTAATATCACTGATATTTATGAGCTGACTGTGACACTCTTGGGCCTTGTCGAAGACATGTTGGAAATGTGTGAAGAGAAGCATGTTCCTACAATAGGCAGTTGCTTTGAAGAACTGGCTGAGGTTTGCTTTAACTTGTACACTAAATTTATTTATTTTTTAACTGTGGATTTTATGTAACCATCTTTCAGAGGTAGGCATGAATTGTATTAACACTTTGGTGCCAGGCCGTCCTTCACCGAGGCCAGGCATTTCTTGCATTCATTTTAAAAATGCTGTAACTTCAATTTTATACACTAAAAATATGTGTTATCTATGTCTTTATAAAGATCGAGAGCAAATGTCCTGTTTAAAATATTGTATGCTGCATATGATTTAGGAGTCTATGTTGCCTGTAATTATTTTTCAAAAAATTGATTTCAGGAAAATAAAAAATTGGCTGAGACATGTAGTTATTAGAAACTCACAATGTTACCATTATTTGTTATTAAAACAGTAAACATATTACGTAATATTTCTACTATAACCAGTTTTATAAATTTACATTTTGCTATTTTTCTAGTGAAGTAATTTAAAACATAGCTGCTTGACACTGGGCCCTTAAAATGGCTGTCATTTGTCTTCACTGTGCCTATTGCATTGTAGCTTCTACACCATACAGGACAGGTTTTTTTTTATTTTGTTAGTGAAATAATTGAAAACATTGTTATTGCACAATGGAATTGTACACTAACACAGTGTGTGTTTCCACCTATTAGTGTAATAGGCTGCACTACTATTATTACAGCAGTACGAACCATCAGCATACTACTTTATAACAGTCCACATAATAAAAAAACTGGAAAGAAAAAAAAAATCGAGTTAACTTTACAATGGATTCCCAGCCACGTAAAATATTACTGGTAACGAAAAATCAGATGATATAGGTAAGGACACAACTATGCTGTCCCAAATAGAGGAAAGTGTAACATCACTACTGACTGCCACTTCGGATTTCAATACAAGACTCACAGAGTCATGGAAGGATGCATTTATGACTTCCACCAAAGGTTCAACATACAAACAGCACGTTAGTACACAAGATATCTCCATATATAGAAACATCCCTAGAAGTGTTCAAACTTTCGGCTCCAGAGGAAGACTTGGCCGTATCGTAACCCAGTCATACTTGTACAAATTCAACTTGACCCAAACTGCTACCTGCCTACTATGTCATCAGCATGAGGAGACCTTACAGCATGTATTAGTGGATTGCCAGACATCCCAGGAGTGCCAAGACTGAAAACAAATTTGGATGCAATATTGAATGACAACTCATATTGTACAGTGGCGGAGAACATCTACAGGAGACATCATGTCATCGGAGAACAATCCGGAAACATGTAATAATAATAATAATAATAAGAAGAAGAATTTCCACAAGCTGTTGTGAATGCCAGTGCCCAATGCAATGTTCTTATAGTATACGTTTTGTTTCAAAATGCCTCCAAATATGTATTTATATACTCAGTACACAGTGAATCTGCAGGAAATCCATCAGCATCAGAGTGTTACTGTAGTAAAAAGTAACAAAGTAGAGGAAGTCACTATCGTGCGAGAATCTTGTACACTGATCTCATTTTTGTCAGTTTATATCTAAACACTAAACAATGATCAGAATGTGTGTGCCCGCGCGCGCGTGTGTGTGTGTGTGTGTGAAAACAGTTTATATCTCAGAATGATCAGACTGGATTTGAAACAAACATTTCACATCACATAGATAAAGTGATTATGTTCTCCAGGCAGTTATAGAATATAACTATCTAGGAAGTAAAATCACAAGTGATGGACGTATCAGTAAGAAAATTATAAGCAGAATTAACCAGGCTAAAATTTGTTTCAACAAACAGAAAAACATCTTCTCTTCAAACTGTATCAGCCAAAAAATAAGGAATAATCTAGTAAAGACATGTGTAGTGTTACCCTATAGGCTATGGGAGTGAATCTTGGACAGTCGGAGAAAGTGACAAGAAAAGACTCCAAGCATTTAAGACCTGGTGCTACAGAAGACTATTCAAGATAAACTGGAGGGAGAAGATAACAAATGAGGAAGTCTTTAGAAGAGCTCAGGAGGAGGAGAGCTTTCTACGAAATTTAAAAGGCAGAAGAGCTAAGTTTATAAGGCCAAGTACTACGACACAATGGGTTAGTTAAGAGAATAATAGAAGGAACAATTGAAGGGAAGAATCACAGAGGATGACTCCGTTTATACTATATGAAATAGCTTATGGTCGATATGAACTGCACATCATATTGTGAGCTGAAAAGAAAAGCAGAGAAGCATGAAGAATGACGAGCTGCTGCCAACCAGCATATGGGCTGCTAACATAGAAGAAGAGAGATATCTAAAAAAAAAAAAACTACTGCTTCGAAGCTTAAAATAATTCATTCAGGAAATATTTAGTTCAGAATGATCAGACTGGATTTGAAACAAACATTTTTTGGAAGCTTACTCCATTGTTGAACACAGTTCAGCTTTGGCAAGATATGACATTGAGGATTTAAAATGCAAGTTGAGAATTATTAATACCAAGAGGTACACAAAATTTTTTTAAATTCTGTCTAAGTTAAATATTTTTTTAAATTAAGCAAGATGATTACTATGAATTAAAAAAATTAAACTGCAAGTTCCAGAAAGAAGAGTATCCACTCTATATTGGTTAAACAAAAGTAACCTCCAGGAATTATAAGCTTGAGACTTATTCTGATTATACTGTGACACTAGCAGTAAAGAATAATAAGAGAAGTTGCAATCAGACAAAGTGGCAAATTACATTAAATGAATCAAAATGAGTACAAATATTAGCTTTAGAACAAATGTTTTGAGTGTACTTCAGTAATCGTCAATAATTGTGCCATGTCCAGTGCAGCTAAATATCTCTGTATGACCAAGTTCTGTGGGAAAATTTAAATTAAACCAAAAAAAAAATGGACTAACTAGGTGTCATCACTAAATAAAAAATTTATTACGAGGCAAGATCAGACATGAAAATAATTAAACAAATCAGTCTTGTTTATGTCTCTATAATATATGATTACTTCATCTTTCAGATAATTAAATTACTACTGAAAAATCAAATGCGCTCTCTCAAATACTTATTAGTTTTTTAAATTTGCTGTTAAAAAAGGGAAAGATCTGATCCTGAAATTTGTAAACAAAAATTCCGTACTTTGCATAATATAGATGCAGCTGGAAGGCTTTGAGATACATATAAAATGATAAGATTGAGTGGGTAAAAAAAAAAGTACATGATTTGATGTGAAACATAAAGCATATATGATGATGTGATTTTCCTCCCTTGATTGTGCCGCCCGTTTGCAGTGCATACCTTGCACCCCTGTTTCTGACGACCCTGGACTTTGGAACAAATGAAGGGTGTTTTATGACTTCCGAAAATTCCTTTCCGTCCGCTGGCAAAAAGAGCTTTACTTCAAGGGTGGATACCGAAACTAGGGTGCAATATCAAGGTTTATTTTATATTGTTTATGTGGGGAATTTGCTGTGACCATGAAAAATGAGCATTCCATCAACGGTCACGTTATATTGAAGTTCGTCTACATTGCACAACTGCTAACATTTGAAGATACTTATTTGTTTACACGATTGAATTGTAATTTTAAAAAATTAGATGCTTCGTATCGCACTATGCAAGTAATTTTGTAACGCGGGACATATCTGGGACGGGGATAAATTTTAAATAATTGAAAATAATCTTAAAGTAGTCAGTGTTCACCTGTGGGGTACCTCGTGTTAACCAACTACACATACAGTGTTATTACAAAACATCACGTCTGTGTTTGGTCTCTGGACTCAGACCGGCCAGACATATTACATAACGACATACAGTTCGTGGCAGTCGTGAATCAGGGAAAGAATGAAGCTACGTGCGGATTTCACCAGGCAGCAAAATGTTTCAGAACTCGTTTCCCAGCTTCTAGAACATTGTAAAAGAACCAATTGGAGTGCAGACTGGTGATCACGTGACCAGACTCACCCTTGGTAATCATTGCCCTAACGCCAGCTTAAGAGTTAGTCAACTCGTAACTCTGACCGCGCGGTCAACCTATAAGTGCTTGAGCAAGTACATCGCCGGCCGGCTAAATAACGACTATTATTATAACGCAAAACAAATGTGCAGTGCGATATAAGGAATGATAAAGATATTGGTGAGTGACTATAAAACCTGAAAATTCGCAGTGTGTCAAAGGAAGACCGTGGTGAAACAACAGTACAAACACCGGACGGATGGGTAACTACTGAACAATTCATCAAAAAATAAATAAAAAATTTTACTTAAAGCACAAATCCCATTTACAAAATCATATTTCAAAATTCAAATACTTTGGGAATGAGATCTCAGGAAGGGGTATGAATCTGTTATTGTGCAGAGTACTGGTTGAGTAATAATATAAATCAATTAATTTTAATGGTAGTTATAAGAGTTGTATATCTTGTCAATTTTTTAATAGATGTAGTCGATCAGAAACGCTGAGAATACCAATGTAGAATATAAAGTGAAGTTTTTGTAATAAACCTAACATAATTTGTTTTAGTCAGCACAAACTGTATTACTATTATTTCGCAATCAAACCCAAATATCCTTTCTGCAACTGTTTTCGTCTATAGGGCTCTAGATCCCAAAGGTAAGAAAAAGCAAAGTTTTATAGAAGTGGTAAGTTTTATTAACTCATAAAAAAAATAATCATATCAATTTGATGAATTACTACTACAAATTTTATGTAAATGCCAGGTCCCTGTTAGGAGTGTGTGTTTGCTAATAATATTCTTATGAAAACTGTCTTTAGTATTATAATAAATATTCAATTATAATGTAAGGTAGTAGAAGTCAATATTTTTTTCAGGGTATATATTTTTATTGTTGATAATATTAATATTATTGTGTGTTTTATACATTGCAGGCTGCAGAATTTGATGTGTATGGAAGATACGCAAAAGACATAGTACAAGCAGGGTGTAGGGAAGCACTGAGCACATTAGTATCGCAACCCGAAGTTTCAAATGCTCTGCAGTCGGCGGGACATGGTTTCAGAGAAGCTGTCAAATATTATCTTCCAAAATTACTGCTATCACCAGTGTGCCATTGTTTCCTGTATTTTGAATATATCAAGGTGATTTGTTTTACCATTTCAGTTTTAAAATCTTATCAATAGTTATTTTCAGGTATTAAACGAGGTCTGACATATACTTGCTCTGATAACTTTTACTGAATTTCTGATAAAATTCAGCAAACCTCATTGCTGAAGTCCTTTCAAAGTAATTGCTTTAAGAATCCACTGCCTGATCCAGCCTTCAAAGCAGCTTTGAATCTGATTTTGTGGAATCACCTTTAGAATGGCATTGTATTGTTTGTGTGACTCGTCAGTGTAATCAAAATGTATCAAAAGAAAAATTAAATAAGAACTAATGGAATATTGTAAATTCTATTTACTTATTTTTGGCAGTCAATTTCATTTACTTATTTCTGATTTCATTTTGTATCACTCTAAAATGTCTGGTATATTATGTCATAACACCTTGTGAAGTACAAATAATTCTTTTTATGTGGTCATAGATGCTGTTAAAGTTAACAACAGTTGAAGAGGACCGTGAAAGCCTAGAACAAGTGGAAGGACTGTTGCGTCCTCTGCAGATGGAACTAACCAGTACAATGGCAAGCATAAACAAAAAGTAAGTGACACGTATTTGCTCATGTATATTGTATTAAGATTAATAGACTGTAATTCCTCTATTGTTTATTACATATTCTTCAATAGGCTTTCAATAATTATATGGATACAGTATTGTTTTATGACAATCTCACTGTAGAGTGGAAAACAAAATACAGACACCAGTGAAGTCACTAATTACCAGCCTTATTTATCACAATTAATAATTTGTAGTCAACAAGTTATTCAACAAGATTATACTCGTACAATAATTCCAGTTAGATTTGTCAGCATGCAATAATAATGTCAAATAATAATGTTCCACACTAATTATGACATAATAACACTTCACACAATACTTCAACAAACACTCGATCTGTGCTAAGGAAATTGCTCACTGTCCTCTGATTCACAAAGCCAGCCTCTGTCCCTTATATATGCAGCACCCATGTTCTACAATCTATCCATCCTTACTTAATTGCTAATGCTAATGTGTATTTCAAGTGTGTTCTTGAAGAGTCTGGAATATCCTTGACTGCGGCAACACCTGCACTACTAGCGGGGGGGGGAGTGGAGGACATGCTCTTGGCTGTTCTAGGCGGTTCCATTCATTTCACTGCCCCCTCTTTAAACCTGTACATCCCAAACTGGCAAACTGTCTCTGAACTAATACTTGCCCAGGCGATCTAGGTGGATGACCTTGAATTTTTGCTGTCCTTGTTGAATCCAATAGACAACATAATTGATTCTCTTTTTCACAGTGTAACGTTCTTCCCAGTTGGTCTGAAGTTTAGGTGAGCGACCACGAGGGCGGTTTGGGTTGAACAACCAAACCTGATCTCCTTTTTGGAAACCCACAGTATTGCTGCAAATTTCATACCGAGTTTTCATTTTCTCACTGGCTATCTTCAGCCGTCCTCTTGTCAAGCGATTCATTTCTCGTAGCTGGTTTTCTAATTGTGAGGAATAGTTCTGTGGCTTGTGGGACTGAGTCTCAGGTGATCTGAACATCAAGTCCCCAGGAAGATGAATCTCCCACCCAAAACACCAATTTTGCAGGAGTCCTGCCGGTTGTATCATGAGGAATAGTGGTATACGTTGGTCCCAGTCTGTTTGGTTCTCCCCAACAACTTTCAAAAGATGCTGCTCAAGTGTCCTATTGATCCTCTCAGCCATTCCGTCCAACTGAGGATGGAGAGGCGTTGTCCTGGTCTTTTGAATTCCGAGTAGGCAGCATAATTCTTTAAACACTCTTGACTCAAAATTCCTGCCTTGATCCATATGGACTTCTGTAGGGACTCCATAGGCAACAGAAGTTGGATACTAATGCCTTTGCCACAGTGGTAACCTCCTGATTTGGAATTGCATACGCTTCCACCCACTTAGTAAAGTAGTCACCTATATAACCATGATGTACTGGTTTCCATCGTCAGTAACTGGGAAAGGTCCAGCAATGTCTTTGGCAATTTTCTCAAAAAGCAGTACTGGTTTCCATTTTCTCCCTGTTTCTGGTTTGTGGGCCCTTGCTTGCAGCTCATGTTTCACACCATTCCTCTACATTGTGGCGAAGATGAAGCCAATAGAATTGCTTCCATATTTTGTCAAGGGTTTTGTTAACACCAAGATGACCTCCAGATGTTCCATCATACATCTCCTTCAAAACAGACTGCACTTAACTTCAGGGAACTATCAGGTGCATGACCACATCTCGTCCATCTGCACTTTCCCAAGCCCTTTTCAGCAATCGGTTCTCCAAGGTAAGAGATTCCAATTGTGCCCAGTAGCCCTTGAGCACTTCCAAACCATGGCAGATATCTTGCCACCAAACCATAGCAGATATCTTGCCAATCTGGACAGGGACCATCCTCTTTTGCTGTCAATATCGGTCCAATGTCTTCATCAGTCATCTGTTCTTGTCGACAACCTTGTGTCATCCAGCCGTCTGTCAGGAAATCTACAGTGATGGCTTGAACATGTTCACTTACATTCTGTTCTTCTATTCTGTGGCAATGTCGGCAGTCTTCTGGGCAAGGTCTTTGAGATAAGCCATCTGCATTACCATGCAGGCGCCCCTGCCAATATTGTACCTTGAAGTTGTACTGTTGGAGACATTCAAACCAACTTGCCAACTGCCCTTCCGGATTTTTAAATCTCTCAAGAGCCATGCAAGCGCACCATGGTCAGTGTGTAGTGAAAACTCTCTCCCATAGATGTATTTATGGAAGTGCTCCAAAGCTCTGACGATTGTCAGCAACTCTTTCCTTGTAACGCAATAATTTGTCTCTGTTTTAGAAAGTGTCTTGCTGTAATGCGCTATTACTCATACTTCCTCGTTTTCCACTTGAAACAAAACTGTTCCGAGATCAGTATTGCTTGCATCTGTGTCTACAATTTACTTCCCGTCGGAAGCTGGGAAAGCAAGAATTGGCTGTGAACATAATGCAGTTTTCATAGTTCTGAATGCTTGATCACACTCACTTGACCACTGCAAGTTTCATGTATTTTCTGTTAGCTCATGTAGTGGTTTAGCAATAGTAGCGAAACCTTTTACAAAACGTCTGTAATATGAGTATAACTCCAGGAAACTCTGAACTTCGTGTTTACTTTTCGGAACTGGCCAGTCTCTTACAGTGTACTTTATTGGGATCCATACTAACACCTGCTGCTGAAACCAGATGGCCCAGATACTGTACTTCCTTCTGGAATAGTGAACACTTCTTCGGGCTCACCTTCAGTTGGGCACCGTGAATTCTAGTTTTTCAAATGGTCTATGAAAGTCTTCCCGATGACTATCACATCGTCTAAATAAACAAGGTAGTTTTCTGTGTCAGGCCTTGGAGAACCAGATCCATCAATTTTTCAAATGTTGCCATTGCATTACAGAGTCCAAATTTCATGACATTAAATTGGAATAGGCCATTTGGGCTTGAGTATTTCTGATGAAGACCCACTTGCTAATATTCACTCTTCAGGTCCAATGTGGAAAACCACTGAGCTTCTGAGTGTGTTGTCTAGGGGCTTTGTTCCTCCAGTTAGTCAGCAGCACATGCCCCATTGTACTGACTACTGCTCGTTTCCCTGCTGCTGAACTCTAACCCGACAATCTCGTTCTAGATGTCCAGGTTTCCCACATCTATAACACTTTGGTTTTCCATCCTTTCTTACGGTACTTTATTCTGTTGCACCGACTGTTTGGTCTCTGTTCCTTGTTCTTCCTCTTCATCATCTGTGCCATTGTGACCTTTTAGCGTGCACTTTATGACTTGTCCAACCAGATGTAGACTTGCCAGCCTCAAATTGCAAAGTATGTACTAGAGCATCTCGCAAATATTAATCATCATACCATAATTCTGTAGCTTTTATCAGTTCAACATAGGTGTCAGGTATTAACTTATTAGTTACTTTGAATTTATCATCTAGATTGTTTCAGTCACTTACACCCTCAAATGAGGTCATTTCATGTGCAGGAATGAATTGTAATGCAAGAAATTGTCATCACCAGTCTCTTGATGTTTCTGTGTCCTTTTTGCATCTTCACCGAATGACAGTTTCCATAACTTTGTAAGCATGGAACCCACTATGCTCCTGCCACTCTTGTGATTTACTTGGTAGTCTTTGTACCGTGCTCTGTCTGTCGTCAATGAACTCCATTACAGAAGACAAAATCTTTAGCCAGTAATTCATTTCACTGTTTCCAATATGCCCTGACCCATACGCTGGCAGGTAACTGTGACTTAGTGACAAACATTGCCTTGATATCACCCCACTTTTAAGATCATCTTTGTTGAGGGCGGGTAGGGGTGTTATGAACACAAATTTACCAAAAACCTATCTTTGAAAATTTCATATTTCATCCATACGGTATTTTGTGTGTGCGATTTTACAGCCACTGCGTTTTTAGACATTGTCTTAAATGTTCACGAATATTTGGACTTGTCCATTCTTATCTTTTATTTTGTGAGTGGATACATTTTGTTTTAGCATTGCTAATAGTTATATAATCACTCTTACCACACATTAAGCCTGGAACAGCTGCCTCTATTTGGCTACAAGTGTTATTTTGAGAGGCTTCATGTCATTTAGTCCAGATTAATCAACATTAAATGTTTGATCTTCAGTCACTCTCTCAGCTTTTTTTTTTTAAATTGTTCACTGAAAACTTTCAATTGTTTATTGTCTAACAATAACTTTCCATCACATATGATGAGTTAATGAATTCTGTATAGACTTTTCATCTGTCAGTTAAGCTAACAAACACTCAACTAAAAATGCGGAAAACATGTTTGAATAGGAATTCAAGTCCACTTATTGACAATATATATATATATAATATTTACCATATTTCTTCCGTCATGAGACTTCGTGTTGCGTTCGATTGATTTTTACATGTTTTGAAACATAAGTTTCGTCTTCAGAAATAAAAAATTACTCAAACTAAGGTCCAATCGGTCCCACTTGAGTGCGCACTCATGTAACGCGGATATGTGTGGAATTGTTTTCAATATTTCCAATTTTAATATTTAATGACCTCATGTAAAGAAATTTAAAACTTTTTACTTTTTTATACTTTTTTACACCCATCTTTTTGTATATCCGAAACAGCTGTTCTTAAGTCCGCTTACCAGACACCATTTTCTTCCCAACCCATTTTGCCAACATCAAGTACTTAGGTAAGGTCAACCAAGGTCCTTTGAAGGCGTATTCGAAAGACAGAAATGGGTTATTTTTGTAAATAATTTGATAATTTGCATTCAAATAATACTATCTTTTATTATTATTTCTAATGATCATACATTAAACTTTCCCTTAAAAACACAAAAGAAAACATTATTTGGTCAGCCATGAAACTTAAGACATGAAAGTCAATCAACCATGATTAATAATTTTTACCTTTTATATTATAAACACAAATAAAATTGACAATGAAATCAATTAAAATCATCAACAATGAAACCACAAACCAGCACTTCTTAGATATTAATTAGACACACACACATACGCTTTCACACCATACATATCTTGATAACCCTCTCCCTCTTTGTGCTCATTATCTTTTGAACATGTATATATTTAATTTTGACGACCATTTGTTTTTTTTTATGCTTTTGAAATTTCTTTGTATTACCCTCCCCAAGTTGGTACTTATCTGAGAATGTCCAGAAGACGTCACATTGTTCCACACACTTTCAATTACCCCTTACGTTTCACTTTTACTGTCCTATTACACTGATTGTATATGTTCTAAAGATTGTTGATTACATTAATTCACTGTTCAAAATGCATTTTATGCTATTTTTTGTGGGCCCACTCTAAAATTTTTTTTTTGTCCGCGGACTTTTTGCGGCCGTACAGCACAAGACGGTATACAGATCTGCCGCAGAAAACTGCCCACATATAGTTTTATTAAACATCGATCACGTGGTTCTCCTTCTCTGCTAAACTCTCCCCACTGACAATATTTTAAGGCTTGGCATACCGAGCCCACATTCCAAAGTTATGTAATAATGGGCTAGGCCCGTGACGTATTGGTGGCGTTATCCGAAATGCAAAGTTCAAAGATCAATTTGCTACATAAACACGCATTCTACTGTTTTCTGTTGTTAACTCAAACTTCTTAATTTATATGTCGTCCCTTTTTATTAAAATTTACAAATATTCAATGCATTTCTCATGCTTCCCTTTAAAGTATGGTTTGTACCGTTACAATACCCCCTCAGTGAGAGATCTTATGCCGAAGCATAAAAACTCTCATTGACACTCACACCATTTCTAAGGGGATCAGTCCAGATATGGCGCCATAACCCCTTTACATTTTACTAAAACCATGGGTGACTTACCCCCCTCGTCCAGTGACTGCGGCCGCACCTGAATGACCTTACTGGACTTCCCTCTCGAGATCCCAACACCGCAAGGCCAGTCAGGCACTTGACGCCCCTGCTCTGACGCGCTGGCTAGCACAGGACCACTGCCTACATTGTACCATATCCAGAACTGATCTGGTCTCCCCTTAGCTGTGCTGGTTTACGTTAAAGAAGCACTGGTTTCTTACAGTTATGTATCTACATGAACAAAATAATCATCAATTCTTCAAATAAGCACCCAAAATTAGATCAAAATAAAAGTTACCTAGCTTTACTCTTCATTTACCACTATGATCATTACATTACACAATTCAAATCTCAAAAAAAAATAATTAAATTCATTAACAGAATTCATTTTATACAACGTTTAAAATCAGCTCAAGCATCATAAATTATTTGCTTTAATTCCATCTTTCCAAAGCACTGTAAACTACTTCAATTGCATCTTTCAAAACCATTTAAAATTCATTTAATTTCCATCATAAAATTAATTACATATTATAATTCCATTTAACCTGGTTTATTATATCATAATAATAATTATCAACTTCCTCCTTCCACACACTCTATTGCTCCCCCTGGACTGTAGCGCCCAGTTGCTTCCACAAGGACTGAGGCGGAAGGTGTGAACATTTTTTCTTTTATTTCACCCCCATCCTTGCTTCTGCGTTGCACAAAATTCGGCATTACTGGTATCCAGGATACCAGTAATCCTACTAAATTAATATTTACAATCCCTTAATCGGTCTATCGCCCTTCCTATAGGTGTATACCCATGTTCCAAAGTTACATCATATTACATTCCCCTGCTTTCACCCCCAGTTAAATTTCTAAGTTCACCAATTTAGAATAACAAGCCAAATCCACGGTCAGGGTTCGGTGAAGCCGTGACCGCCCGAAATTGGGGAATCGACAATGAAAACATTTAAGATATTTGTCTTATATCTATACACACTTACATCCGACTCAATTATACACTTTACGTTTCACATGATAAACATAATACAACATAATAAACCCTCAAAATGAACATTACCATTATTACCTTAACATAAATATCTCAACTCTGAATTTGGATAAAAATTACAAACATTACAACTTTAATTTCCATTTTTCAATTAAAGATTCCACTTGTTATATCATTATTTCAACTCTGCATTTCCATTCAACATTTTAATCATCTATCATTGATTATTCAATTCAAATCTCAACCAAAAATTTAAATTCATTATCGAAATTCATCTGTTACAACACTTTAAATTAACTGAATCATCACAAATTAATTTAATTCCATCTTTTTCAAAACACTGTAAATTACTTCAATTACTTTATTCAAAACAATTTAAAATTTATTTAATTTCATCATCATAAAATACAATTATATCCTGTCAATTATTTCATCAAATAAAACACTATTACCCCCTCAAAACTACAAATTGACTATACACCATATCATGTACTCAATAACAACATAACCTTACTACATAGTACATTTTACATATAACACCAATACCAAATTATATACCATATTCATCATTAAGTGTTCTTGTTTACCACAAATCATTACCTTTTCAGACCATTTTTAAAAAACATCACAATCACATAATTCCATTGTGGAGAAACAATCTTTCTACCTTTTAATAATAATATTTCACTTACCCTAATTCCGTTAAACTTACCTTTTATATAAAAACTCCCCAGAAGATTCCAAACTCGCTAACAAGGGTCGCCACGATGTTTTAAGGATATACATCGAAACCATAATACTTACACTTACTTAATTTTGATCATTTAATGCCCTTAGATCAGAAGATTCACAGGTTTCGTTTAGACGAATTCTCGATGCAGAACTCAGGTTACGGGTGTAACGTAATAATTAGATTAACACATTTTTATGCTATTTAAACCAACTCTTTTATTTCAATCACTTTTCAAATACTTTCTTTCTTTCTCTTTTCTTTATGAAATATTATTTGTTTCTTATTTATTACGTTAACTCTTATTTATTCTTACCTCTATCATATAAAAGTTTTATATTATACATAACAAACCAGTACCGTACTTTTACTTTTGTTTTTCCCAAATTTCCTCACACTCACACACTCTTTACATTTCTCTTTCACCCCCCTTTTACTGAATTCTTAATTATTTAAATATTTAAAACTTGTTGGCGAACATATTAACTTTCTCCTTGCCATTCCAATTGTTCCGCCTTCTTCCCGTTCACTTACACTGTCTCTACCACACAACGGCTATCACTGTTTTACGTTTATGTATTTAAAATATGCATTTTATTTTCTTCACACTCTTTCGTTCGAATATAATTTTGGGGTAGGCCAGGCGTACTCACACGCACCGGCCTCCCGTCACTTTTTCACTGATACTGTTGCTGATGCATCTGACTATATTGTTTGACGAGTGGTGAACAACTGGCTGAACCTCGTGCACGCTTGGTTGCATGCCTGCCAAGCGTTAGATGTTGGTCGCACGGTCTCAACTCCTTCTGTGATTCGTTTAAAAGTAACGCGCAGGAATAATTCGTCTCACCTCCGCTATGAATTTTGGGTCGGAGACTTTCCCATGCCCTTTTGTCCTCTGAGCATATGTCGCAAAAAAGCGGCACACACGCGCGCTCGTACACATTCCCAGACGCTAATACCTTTTGTGTGACTCGTACGGCTTGGTACCGCAGTGACTACAAGGTGTTCAAAAAAGTCAAACTTTCGTGATCAAGACTGTTGCCTAGCATGGGTTGGTTACCAATTGTTAAACTTATTATGAAATAAAAATAAACCATGGGTTTACCCCGTTACACCATGTCCATCAATAACAACTGCCTAACCACCATCGTCATAAATTAATCTTATTTTATTACAACACAATTCATTTTTAAATAAATTTATTTTGTTATTATTATTATAATAACTATTAACATCAGTTTTATCCATTGTATCGAAATAGTACTTAACAACATTATTGCATACTATTAATTCATAAAACCTGTCGACATCAGTATCTTTGATCCAATCTACCTTATTATTATTATTCATCACTTTTAAATATTTTGTCATTTCCTGATCATTGTCATCTGTACTAATATCCCACTTCTATACATAGGTAAGTACTCAATATAATCATCGTCTATTGTTGCACTAACTACATCACAAGGTAAGAACTCAATATCATCAACTCTCTCTATATCTAACATCCCTACTAATTCTCTTATAACCTCTATTTATATCAAACAACACTACCTCTCTCCCTCTCACAAAATCACCTTCCCACTCCCATTTCACATTCTCTCTCTTACTTCACGTAGAGGGCACTACAACTTTATAAAAACACCTCCTGGCTTTACCAGGAACACCACAAAAACTTAAGGGACCATTTTGAGACCTTCCATCTCCGATTGAGGACCACTTCCCCTCCCTAAACACCTGTGAAACTTTTATTTCACAATTTACCCGGGGAAAATTTACCCTCTGCCCCACTTCCCCAAAATAACTCTCTTCAAATTCTCTCTCCAGCACATCTATACCCATCATTACTCTCTCACTACCCTCTACTAACTCTATACTCTCATCATCACTATTATTTAATGTATCTCCCTTAGATACTCCATTTTCAACTATTTTACCGCTATTACTCTCATTTAACATTATCTCACTATCATTTTTATGGTTATTACTATTACTTACCTTGTCAATTATAACCTCGTTATTATTCGTCATCATATCACCATTATAATTATTACCTGTATTGACATCTATCACTTCATTAATTGTATTCCCATTACACTTACCTGTAATATGATCATCACTATCAGAATCGCTTACCTGTTTTAATTCACTTTCTCCACTCCCCTTTAATTTATATCTATCTCCTTCCCACTTCTCGTCTCGTTTATTCATTTTATTAATAAAGTCATGTGCATTTTTATTAAAATATTCCTCCATTTCACTTATTTTATCTATTAACTCGTCAAATTTAATTTCCAATTTTTCATTACTACTATCAAAACATTTGTTAATTTCATTGGCATTGTTTTTTAAATCATTATTTTGTTCTTTTAATTCGTTAAAATTACTCTTTAATTCATCAAAACTATTTTCTAACTTAACATTCATGCTATGTTTAGTATCATCTGACATTGTTTTCATACAGCTCATTATAGCAGCCATTGACAACTCTGTTACTCTAGTTGCCATAGGCGTCGATTCTGCTTCCGCACTACTCATTATAATCGATTCAGTGAAACTGCTTTCATTATTCGCCATTTTAATTATTTTTATTAATTAATTGTTACTTACTTATCACTTATGATATATACAAACAAATCATATCATAACATAACCTTGTAACATGCGTATTTAGACGTAAATAAAAATTTTTTGATTTATTTACTTCAAATAATCTGTCCTGCCCTCCAAAACAGGTCTACGTTTATATAAATAAATTTGTATGCAAACGTCCCTGTTCGCGACGCCAATTGTAAAGAAATTTAAACTTTTTACTTTTTTATACCCACCTTTGCATATATCCGAAACAGCTGTTCTTAAGTCTGCTTACCAGACACCATTTTCTTCCCAACCCATTTTGCCAACATCAAGTACTTGCATAAGGTCAACCAAGGTCCTTTGAAGGCGTATTCGGAAGACAGAAATGGGTTATTTTTGTAAATAATTTGATAATTTGCATTCAAATAATACTACCTTTTATTATTATTTCTAATGATCATACATTAAACTTTCCCTTAAAAACACAAAAGAAAACATATTTGTTCAGCCATGAAACATAAGACATGAAAGTCAATCAACCATGATTAATAATTTTTACCTTTTATATCATAAAAATAAATAAAATTGACAATGAAATCATTAATTAAAATCATCAACAATGAAACCACAAACCAGCACTTCTTAGATATTAATTAGGCACACACACACACACACACACACACACACACACACGCTTTCACATCGTACATATCTTGATAACACTCTCCCTCTTTGAGCTCATTATCTTTTGAACATGTATATATTTAGTTTTGACGACCATTTGTTTTTTTTATAATTTTCAATTTATTTATGATTTTGAAATTTCTTTGTATTACCCTCCCCAAGTTGGTACTTATCTGAGAATGTCCAGAAGACATCACATTGTTTCACGCACTTTCAATTACCCCTTACGTTACACTTTTACCGTCCATTTACACTGATTGTATATGTTCTAAAGATTGTTGATTACATTAATTCACTGTTCAAAATGCATTTTATGCTATTTTTTGTGGGCCCACTCTAATATTTTTTTTTTGGTCCGCGGACTTTTTGCGGCCGTACAGCACAAGACGGTATACAGATCTGCCGCAGAAAACTGCCCACATATAGTTTTATTAAACATCGATCACGTGGTTCTCCTTCTCTGCTAAACTCTCCCCACTGACAGTATTTTAAGGCTTGGCATACCGAGCCCACATTCCAAAGTTATGTAATAATGGGCTAGGCCCGTGACGTATTGGTGGCGTTATCCGAAATGGAAAGTTCAAAGATCAGTTTGCTACATAAAGACGCATTCCACTGTTTTCTGTTGTTAACTCAAACTCCTTAATTTATATGTCGTACCTTTTTATTAAAATTTACAACTATTCAATGCATTTCTTATGCTTCCCTTTAAAGTACGGTTTGTACCGTTACACTCACTTTGAGTGATTTTTTATGTCTGAAGACGAAACATATGTTTTGAAAGGCGTAAATCAGTCTAAAGCAACACTAAGTCACACAACGGAAGAAATACGGTAAATATTATATGTATTTAAAAATGTTTATCATGTTATTAAATAGTTTATAAAATTGTAATGTTTGTTCCTGTAATATCAGGCCTTATGGTAATGTAGTTAGGCCCTGTAATGTAATATATCTATATTTCTGTGCTATGTAAAAGATATTTTTTGTATTTTTGCCAATTTTTCTTCCAACAACGTGACAGATATCATAAACTGCTCTGTTCAATCTCATTATGGCCTGTAGTTTACCTCAATTAGAACAACAAATATTTTTTGGTAGCCTTCAAAAATAAACAGTGTTAAGTTTGGCAAAAATTGAAGCCAAAATGTTTGCACATTCACGCCACACGGATTTACTGCACAGACAACACTGAGAGTAACTTGTGATCATAATGTGGCCAAAATGTTTGCACATACATGCCACACGGACATGCTGCAAAGACAACACTGAGAGTAACTTGTGATCAGAATGTGGCCAAAGTGTTTGCACGTACATGCCGCATGGACATGCTGCACAAACAACACTGAGAGTAACTTGTGATCATAATGTGGCCAAAGTGTTTGCACATACATGCCGCATGGACGTGCTGCACAGACAACACTGAGAGTAACTTGCGATCATAATGTGGCCAAAAAGTTTGCACATACATGCCGCATGGACGTGCTGCACAGACAACACTGAGAGTAACTTGCGATCATAATGTGGCCAAAATGTTTGCACATACATGCCACATGGACGTGCTGCACAGACAACACTGAGAGTAACTTGTGATCATAATGTGTCCAAAATGTTTGCACATACACGCCACACAACATGCTGCACAGACAACACTGAGCGTAACTTGTGATCATAATGTGGCCAAAATGTTTGCACATACATGCCGCATGGACATGCTGCAAAGACAACACTGAGAGTAACTTGTGATCATAATGTGGCCAAAGTGTTTGCACATACATGCCGCATGGACATGCTGCAAAGACAACACTGAGAGTAACTTGTGATCATAATGTGGCCAAAGTGTTTGCACATACATGCCGCATGGACATGCTGCAAAGACAACACTGAGAGTAACTTGTGATCATAATGTGGCCAAAGTGTTTGCACATACATGCCACACAGACATGCTGCAAAGACAACACTGAGAGTAACATGTGATCATAATGTGGCCAAAATGTTTGCACATACATGCCACACGGACATACTGCATAGACAACACTGGGAGTAACTTGTTATCATAATGTGGCCAAAATGTTTGCACATACATGCCACACGGACATACTGCACAGACAACACTGGGAGTAACTTGTTATCATAATGTGGCCAAAATGTTTACACATACATGCCACACGGACATCCTGCACAGACAACACTGAGAGTAACTTGTGATTATAATGTGGCCAAAGTGTTTGCACATACATGCCGCATGGACATGCTGCAAAGACAACACTGAGAGTAACTTGTGATCATAATGTGGCCAAAATGTTTGCACATACATGCCGCATGGACATGCTGCACAGACAACACTGAGAGTAACTTGTGATCATAATGTGGCCAAAGTGTTTGCACATACATGCCGCACGGACATCCTGCAAAGACAACACTGAGAGTAACTTGTGATCATAAATGTGGCCAAAGTGTTTGCACATACATGCCGCACGGACATGCTGCAAAGACAACACTGAGAGTAACTTGTGATCATAATGTGGCCAAAATGTTTGCACATACATGCCGCACGGACATGCTGCAAAGACAACACTGAGAGTAACTTGTGATCATAATGTGGCCAAAGTGTTTGCACATACATGCCACACGGACATGCTGCAAAGACAACACTGAGAGTAACTTGTGATCATAATGTGGCCAAAATGTTTGCACATACACGCCACACGGACATCCTGCACAGACAACACTGAGAGTAACTTGTTATCATAATGTGGCCAAAATGTTTGCACATACACGCCACACGGACATACTGCACAGACAACACTGGGAGTAATTTGTTATCATAATGTGGCCAAAATGTTTACACATACATGCCACACGGACATGCTGCACAGACAACACTGAGAGTAACTTGTGATTATAATGTCACCAAATTTCCAGCACACTTGTGACCCAAAGAAATATTACCAATTTGTGACCTGATTCATGAGTTCAACTGTTTTTGAACAAGTTTTTTTTATGTTTAAATTTGTCATCCTGCTATTTCAAATGAGTAGAGGTGGGTAAGAAAATCTCAGGTAACTGTGGCTTTGCTATAGGTGTGTGTGTGTGTGTGTGTGTGTGTGTGTGTGTGTGTGTGTGTGTGTGTGTGTGTGTGTGTGTGTGTGTGTGTGTGTGTGTGTGTGTGTGTGTGTGTGTGTGTGTGTGTGTGTGTGTGTGTGTGTGTGTGTGTGTGTGTGTGTGTGTGTGTTGAATTTATGTACGTGTATACTGAAGAGAAATAATGCAAAGATATAGGTAAATAGTAGCAGCTGTGTTGTGTCTTGACAGCAATGCAATGCAACAGGTTTATTTCATATATCTACTGAATTAGTTTCTGTTACATAATAACAACTGATAAATTTGTGTCCCTCTTGGTAAGTGATGAAGTTTTTTTATCAATATGTGTTTTGTTAGGACAAGTTACATGTAAGCTGTTTTTGCCTGTTATACGTGAATATAAAATATAAAATAATGAGAAGATATATGTTCTGTTTTTATATGTGACAATGCTTCTTGTTTATAATTGTTTTGTATTGTTTGTTTAGAGAAAACTGTATAAGACTTCCAGGCAGAGCAAGAAGACAGGCGGCTTTAGAGAAAACAAATGAATTACAGAAATCAATAGATGGCTGGGAGATGAAAGACATTGGCCAATGTTGCAATGAATTGATTCGAGGTAAGGCAACAGTGTAATAGTCATCGTCAGGCATGAATACACTAATTCACATAAAAACTGTCATTTTGTAAAAAAAAAACTCATTTTGTCATATCCCTATTGCTACACCACAACGAACATTGGTGAATTCCCAGATCTGTATGCAGTATTTCATTGTAATTAGAGAGGTTATTAGCTATGTCGATAAAAATCTAGCTTGTTACTCCAACAGTACTCTAAAGTTGAAGAATTACAAAAACAAGGCTAGGTAACTGTGTGTGTGCGCGCATGAAGCTTTAAATACAGCTTTGGCTCGGAAGATTTAACTGTGTGTATTCAATCAATTGACACATATATCCAAATTGTAGTTATAAGGTTTTCGTAGGTTTTTTGTTTCTTTCTGACATAGTCCCAGTTTGCAGTACCTAGAAAATTAGTGTGGCAGTGTTCTGGCATTCATTAGGTACTATCATGAGACCCCATTCTTACATACTGAACATGGTTTGAATACAATTATGGTCCCCAGCATGTCAACCAATGCCTTCCTCAGAGGTATTGTAAAACATTAGGCCTACCCTACCACTGGGCAAGGTAGATGCTGTGGGCAGCAAATTTTGAGAGAGAGAAAAAGTAAAGATTACCATAGACAACATATTGGGTAACAAAAATTGTTCTTCTAATAACAGCTCATGAACTTGGGTGTACACCTAATCCCAACTATGTGGATCATGATTATTGACACTGTTACTTCAAATACAAGGAAACACAATCCTGTTCTGATTAAATTGACGTGAACCATATGTGTGTAAAAGCTTAGGTTTTTGACACCTCTCCATGCACCAAAGTGTAACACTTGAACGGTTACAAGAAGTTGAATATTTATAGGGGGAGCGATACATAAACTACCATATGTTATATAAGGCACATAACATGAAAGTAAAGTGGCCTACAGAGAAAATTTTTGAAAATAAATCTATGTACCTTGTAGTGGTCATACCTTGAACTAAGTGTCAGTGACACTTTTTCATGCTTCCTAAAAGCAGCAATCTTTTTTAATGTGGTATGCGTTTGTATATTTTTTTATTTTTTTTTTTTACCATTGGGACATTATAAAGTGACATTTACCATTTCTCACTGTTAAACCTCTTAGTGGTAATTGGTAGTCCAGTCGGATTGATGTCCTATGACCTCTGCAGTATCAACTCAGGCCTGGTCATGTTCAGGTTTCAGTGTGTTAAGCAGTAGTTTATGTTAAACCTAAACTGCCTTTTAACTAGACTGCAGTTATACAAAGTGCTTTCAATCCTAAGGGATTGGTGGATTAGTCACATCCTGGCAACCTGTGCCTCTTTGGCCTTCCTCTTCCTATCTATTCTTCCCTCTATTAGAGTAACATGTAGTCATTATGCCTCATCAGTAAGCTCTAGCCACTTCCTCATTCTGTTTATGGCGTACTAAATTATTTTTTTTTATCGGCCACCTAAGGACCACATGCCAATTTCAATTCTTTATTCTTGTTTTTTTCTTTTTCTCCAATATTCTTTCATCTTTACACTTGTCTCTCGTACCCTGGACTCCTTCCATTTTTAACACTTTTGCCCAAAAAACTTCTCTTTCAGTTGCTTCTTCTGTGTTTATATTATTATTTTTTCTAAATCCTTTTGGACTTCTTTAATCTAACATCCAAGATGTTGACTTCTTCCCCCACAGATATTTTAAGATCTGCTTTGTTAACATATTGTCCTCCATTCTATATAAATGTCCAAAAAAATAATGGTTTCTCATTGTTTATCATAATAGTTTTTTTCTCATTGTTTCTGTTATATTTTCTATACTCTGATATATTTCATCATTACTTCTTAATTTCCAACATTCTGAAGTTTTTCATGGGCCTAATATTTTCCTAATAATTCGTCTTTCCAATATTTGTAGTTTGTCTAAATTATAATTCAATGCTAGACATTCACTTGCATATAGGCATTCTGGCTTCATTAATGCCTAATTTTCACATTTTTAGATATGCACATATCTAAATCATTCTCTAAACCATGGTTTCTAAACCATTCTCGTGAATTATATCCCCTAGATACTTATTTTTTATTTATTTACCTATTTATTTTTTGCCCACTCGTCTGGAAATTTTCTCATTATATAGTTTCTCCATGCAAGGTAGATGCAATCTTCATTTACCTCCTCATGCATCACATTGTAAACACTGTCTCTTTTGTTCTCCTATATTATAAGAAGATATTTCTCTATATTTTTATGATATAAGACCTCCTATGATATCAAAGACTTCCTATGATATAAGAAGATATTTCTTTTAATCGAACCATATTTGTGTGGTGTAGTGTGCCACAAAATTGACCAAATTCTGGAAGGACCGTGCACGCATGTGTGTGTGTGTGTGTGTGTGTGTGTGTGTGTGTGTGTGTGTGTGTGTGTGTGTGTGTGTGTGTGTGTGATGTAGCCACTTGTTATCTATTTCCTTAGCATAACAATAGGTACCCTTATCTCAAAGTTTGGTTTTCCCTTTTTTTTAATCAAGGGTAAGAAATGTAACAGTAAAATAATACATAAATGTTAATGCTTATTTATTACACTGCATAATACATTAACCTAAGACATGAAGATAAAACGTATAATCTTGAAAAGACTTTTGGCAATGTTGTTGCAGAGGACGTGCTGTGCAAAATGACTTCTGGAGGACGGCGGTTAACAGAAAGGCGAGTCTTTCTGTTTGATGGTCTGTTAGTTCTGTGCAAGCCAAATAACAAAAGGACATCAGTATCAGTAACGGCTCAGTTAGGAGGCTCAGCAACAGGAGAATATAGACTTAAAGAGAGATTCTTCATAAGAAAAGTTGAAATAATTGATAAAGAAGACACAGAAGGTTGGTTCACATTTCATTTCATTAACTATGATCTAAAACACGTTAAAATATCATTCAAATTAAATTAAAATTTTAATCTCATTAGGAAAAAAAAGCATAAACTACATTAAGACAATATCCAGTATGTTATATTTGTAGAAACATTAATTTTTAATCATGTACATAATAATTTTTGAATATATTATTACTAATCAGAAAATCCAGGTAGTAATTGTGTGTGTGTGTGTGTTTAAGGAATAGCAAGTCTTTCTTCAGTTTATTATATTGAGTGTGTCTTTATAATCTATTATATTCTGGTTTGTAGACCTGAAATATGCATTTGAAATTGCACCCAGAGTACAGCCAACGGTAACATTAGTTGCAAAATCTGCAGAAGACAAAAACAATTGGATGGCTGACTTGATTATGCTCAACACAAAGAGGTACAGTGGTAATAATTATTCCGTACGGTAGTTTCAGATTGTACAATTGTTGTAAGTAAAATAGTAATATTGATGAGCCACAATTTTGTTTTATTAATGTTCACAGCATGTTGGAACGCACATTAGACAGCATACTGTTAGATGAGGAAAAGAAACACCCTTTGCTGCTACCATCACCAGATATATATCGTTTTTCTGCGGCGGATTCCAGTGAAAACATTGTTCTAGAGGAAAGGGAAAATGCAGGAGTTCCATTAATAAAAGTGAGTTATCAGCATTTGCTAATGCTTCCAGGCTTGTTATTGCTCAAACTATATACAGTGAAACCCCTATATATAGCTCTCCCGCATTTAACGAATTCCCGCCAATTCCGTATAAGAGCAATGTTATAAAGTCTTTGATAAAATGCTCTTCAAACCTACATTTTTAAGACCATGTGTTTTATGTTTTAGAATACAAATGCATGTGAAATTTGTCAGTATACAAGTTCGGTTAATTATTTATTTTTGTCTGTATCGTTATAAGTCAACAGTAAGGTAAAGGCGGGTGAATCGGATTGGAGGGTGAGTCGGATCAAAATTTAAAAATCGTGCGTCAGTAAATCTGTAGTGATGGTAGGGAGGTACTACTTCTCCTCGCTATTCAGTAGTGAGAGAAGAGCAGTACAGTACGGTTGTAAGTGAATTTTTGCCACGTTCCAACGCATTATCAACGTTTGTTTTAGACGTGTCGGCAAGTCTGCATTAAATTTTTGTTACTTTCTTATTTAAGCTTACTTCCTAATAAGCATTATGAGTGTCTAAATGAAATAAAAGGAAATGCTAGTAATACTGCCGTATAATACAGGTTATAGAGAGCACATAACCTACACGTTTAGTTATGTTTTGTTCTTAGCAGTGCTGCCAACCCACAAACAGATTTTCCCACCATAGGCGGGCGAATCGGATCACTAAAAGTCGGGTGAATCAGATCGGTTCTAACAGTTAATAAACTTACAATTTTGATTTATTTCTTCGGCTTGTTTATAACTGATGGGGAAATACAGAAGAAAAACAGTGTCTTTGTGGACTGAGATAGACTTGGAAAAGATGGTAGAAGCAGTTAGAGTGGGAATGAGCATGCACAGAGCGGCAAGACCGTCTGAAGTCCCTTACACCTGCATTAATCGAAGGCTGAAAGCAGTCACAGATGTCAAAAAAAAAGAGGCCAGACCATTTTTTCTAAGGCACAAGAAAACGTGTTAAAATCTCGAATTATTAAATTATCAAAATGTGGTTTTGGATTAACTCCAAAAGATGTCCGATCAGCTGCATACATTTTTGCAGAACAAAATAAAATAAAAAATAACTTTTTGCGAGTACATAAAATGGCAGGAAAAGATTTCCTTCAGGGTTTTCTCAATTTGTCCTGACCAAAGTAAAATTTGTGTGATAGATTTCCAAGAAAAAGAACGAAAAAGTGTTGGAAAAGTATCAACAAACATGAAATCTAAAAAAACAGAAAACAATAGACCCAAGAAATGATAAGCTTAAGACCCGGGAAAACCAGGACAACCTAACTTCTTCAAGCAAAAGTGAAGTAGCTGAGGAAGATAAAAACAATGAAGACACGTGTCAGTTTTGTTTGCTGAAATATTCAGACCCTAAATCAATTTGTAAAGGTAGCTGGATTAAATGTCAAAGGAACGGTGAATGGTAGCATGAAAGTTGTGTAGGTGCACAGGGTAAAAAAGCTTTTATTTGTGGAAAATGCATCTAAACAGATGAACAGTTTAAATTCCAATATTTTATTAATTATTGTTTTATATTTTTATACCCGGAAATAATTAATAATTTTCAAATAATACATAATTTTAGCTAAATAATCACAACCAAATTACTTTTAGTTCTGAAAATATTTAAAAAAATTTTTAGGTTTATATTGAGAATGTAGTCATTTGTATGTTATCTTTTATAATATTTTTCCAAATATACTGATGTTTAGTGTTGCTGAAAATGTGTATTTTTATTTTAAACATACACTCCGTTTACTGAAATATTATACAAATAATGTAATAAGCATGCATAAGTGTATTTAATGAATTTTCGTGTCGATCCCATTCACCTGCCTTGCTGATCCTATTCATCCGCCACCTGCGGGCGAATAGGATAATTGTACTACTTGTACTTAAGTTCAAATTACAATTACAGGCATAAGTTTCTTGTAATACAAGTAACTTCATAACAAACTACAATAAATAAGTTATTCTTAAAACCATTTACATTAGAGAAAACAACGTTTTACGGACTTTTACACAGATTTAAAAAAAAATTTGATCCAATTCACCCGCAGTTACCTGTTTGAGTAGCATTACACAGGTAGAGAGATCTCACTTTCACTGAAAGTAAACACCGAACCTGTTCTTATTATAAAATTGTAGGTAATGCTAACAGTTACATACCACACTCCTAAACCACATTTGTTACCTTATTCAAACAGTAGTGGCTGTGGTAAAAGTGATGAGATATGTTGCCTTAGTGGAACCATTCTTCAGTTCTAGTTTGTTGATTTATAAAGTTTTGTAATTTCAAAAATTATGAATATACAGTAAAACCTTGATATAACGCTCTTCTGCAGACCGACCAAAAAGCGCTTTATATCAACAGTCACTTTATATAAAGGTTTCAAGTTTAACTGGAGAAATGTAAAGAAATTTCTAAAAAAAATAGTTTACGTCATATGTAGTGTCTTGGTGGCACTTGGTAACCTAAACTTCATAATTATTAGAGTTAGTCTGGGATGATTTCTTCTAAGAATTCATATAAACCACGTTATGTAAGAAAAAATAATAATATTATATGTTGTAAATCATAGAGAATCTATTATTCTAAAATCTTTGTGAACTAAATTTAGGGATGAAAATATGAAAAATTAAGAAAAAACTTGTCAGCATTTATTCAGTATCCTTTAATTACAATAAATAAACAGTGTACAGAGAATAACAAAAGTGGCTTGAGCTTTATTCCACAGACTGTAGAAGAGGAAGGTTTTGAGATACTTCAAAAAGTTAAGATTGGGTGGGTAAAAAGCATACGTGATTTGATCTGAAACATAAAACATATATGATGATGTGATTTGCTACAACTGATTGTGCTGCCCATATTGCAGTGCATACCTTGCACCACTGTTTATGACGGCCCTGGACTTTGGAACAAATGATTTGGACTTCCAAAAATTCCTTTCCGTCCACTGGCAAAAAGAGTAATTAAAAGGGTGGATACCGAAACTGGGGTGCAATATCAAGGTTTATTTTACATTGTTTATATGGAAAATTTGCTGGAACCGTGAAAAATGAGTGTTACATCAAGGGTTGCTTTATATTGAAGGGGCATTATATCAAGGTTCCACTGTATTAACATTTAACAATTTAGGAATTATAATTATCGTTTACACCATTTAAAATTTTAAGGTGGATATTAAAACTGTACAGCTGGTATTTTATAAGCTGACACTACATAAGTATTTCATTCCATTACAGCAAGGCTGCCACCTTTAACTGATTATTAGTTTGCTATAAAAAAAAACCTGTAGGCCTCTCTCTAAAATGATGCTTAAGTGTAGTCTGAAAATAATGTTTATCAGCATTTTACAATTTCAGTTTTAAATTGTTAATTAGTATTGTTATAGACATGTCAGTCATATAAAATTGTTTACTTTATATAATCCGATTCATCTTAAACGAATCATGCAGGCTATTGAAGAATGAATTTCCCTGATTATATAGAAAAGTTAAACAAACTAAGCCAAGACCGTTACGCAGGGGACAAGTAAAAACATAGGGGGAAATAAGACAGGGCAACCAAACAAGCAGTGAGTAAACTTGGACAGAAAGAGGTCTAAGATGGTTGGAAGCAAAAACATATGGGGAAACAAGATAGGGAGGCCAAAGGGGACAGGGAACAAGCAATGAGTAAACTTGTAAAGAAAATGGTCTAAGATGGTTGGAAAATAGCTCATGCTGTTGTGCAAATTAGAAAGGACTGAGTAGGCTTATAGAAAATTAACTTTATTAGTTTAAACTGATTCTTATACCGTTACTTTGTCTTGGGGGGGGGGGAGCTGATTCATCCCTACTCAAAAAATAAATTGACATACTAGGAAAAGCCTGGTACCAATGCCAGTTCCATCTATACTGTCCTCTTCTCACTAAAAAAGGAGGACACACTGAAAAAATATTATATTCATTTTTTCAGTTCTTGGCCAGAAAATTTGCATGTGTTTTTATGTTTATACTTAGAAACGACATTTTGAACAGTGAAGCATCGAAGCATTGGATCAACAGGAGAATTAGTTACTTTTATCATGAGGTCTATGGCCCATCAGTAATCAGTAATATGTGCGCGCACGCGCGTGTGTGAATTGTTAAATAAGAGGGCACTGAGCTTACTTCAAAATTTGTAAATTATTTTTAAATTTTTAATGGTCATATGTGTATGTTTAAAAAGATATATTTAGAGAAGTATGACATTAATAAGATATTGTGTTCATGTTTTCTAGGGTGCAACGTTGTATAAATTAATAGAGAGGTTGACGTACCACATATATGCAGATCCAATGTTTGTACGAACATTTCTAACAACTTACCGAAGCTTCTGTTCTCCTCAAGTGAGTGGAACTTTAGGTTACTTAAAAAAATGTACTTAAATTCTAATAACAATTGTTGTTGTTGCTGTCGTTTTTATTATTATTATACTTAACTTTTTCATAAGGTACATAAATTATTGTTGTCATCATCATGCACAATTACTTCCTTCTGTTTTTTACCAGGAATTACTATCACTGATTGTTGAAAGGTTTAGCATACCTGACCCATCCCTTGTTTATGAAGAGGCAAAAGATTCAGAGAAAACCACCAAGAATTCACAAAGGGAAGACTGGAAAAGATACAGGAAAGAATACTGTCAACCAGTACAGTTCAGGTATGAGTATATTTTCTGTGTAATTTTGAAATAATAAAATTAATTTGACTTGACTTAAGTCCTTTAATTCCTAGGTGGAACATAGGGCCTCGACGAAATTTCTCCAGCGTGTTCTGTCCATTGCCAGGGCCTTCATCTCCTTCCATGTCTTGTTGACACCACCCAGCTCTCTTTCCATAGTCCTCTTCTAGGTGTTCCTCGGTCTTCCACGTTTGTGGCTACCTTGCGGATTCCAATTCAGTGCCTGTCTAGCGATCTTTTCTGGTGGTTTTCTCAGGGTGTGACTGATCCACCTCTATTTTCTTCTCTGTATCTGTAGTTAGATGGCACTCTGACTTGTAACCTCCCATAGATCTCTGTTCGAGATGGTCTTGGGCCACCAAATTCTCATTATGTACCTCAGGCAACGGTTTATGAAAGTCTGTAACCTTATGATATGTCCTTTTCACTTTCCAGGTCTCAAATCCATACAGCAACACCGATTTGACATTTGAGTCAAATATTCTAAGTTTTGTCTTCCTGTGTATATGGGGTGATATCCATACTGGTCTTAACTGTGCAAATGCTCCTTTTGCTTTATTTATATAACTTATCACATCCCTAAGAGCATCTCCATCCTGACTAACCATGCTACCCAGATAGCAAAATTCCTCAACCCTTTCTATAACTCTTCCATCTAATATCAGAATTATTTCTTCCATTCCAAATCAGAATTATTTCTATGGTTAATACGCATTTCCTTGGTCTTTTTGTTATTTATCTTTAAGCCTACTGGTTTAGCTTCTATTTTCAGATTGTTCAATTTAATTTCCATATCTCGTACTTTATGCAAGAAGGCACAGGTCGTCCGCATAATCTAGTTCCTCCAAACAGCTATTTAAGCCCCACTGAATCCTCCGTTTTCTATTTGTTGCCTCTTGCAACATGCTGTCCAGCACTATGATAAACAAGATAGGGGACAGAAGACATCCCTGTCTTACTCCCGAGTTAACAGCAAAAGGTTGGGACAGCTTCCCCCTATGCTCTAGTTGACATGTATATCCATCATACATTGCCTGTACAAGTTGTACAATCTTCTTTGGAATTCCAAACATTTCCATGGCCCTCCATATTTTCTATAAAATTAATTTAGTAAGATAGAATAAGTTTAGAATACCAGTGCCACCCACAAACGAGAATGGATGATAAGAATATATGCAGTTTTCCATATGCTACATGTGTTTCATTAAAATACAAAGGTACAGTCACAATTTACAAAGGTACAGTCACAATTTACAAAGGTACAGTCACAATTTTCCCAAAAATGAATTGTATGTACCTAAGTACTGAATCCCCTCCAGTGGGGGAGGGTTTCCCTTGGGGTTTTGTGTTAGCAGGATTACGAGACCAGAATATCACATAAACTGCCCAAATTACTCCTGTCCCTCCATTGTATGACAGTGTGTCAGCCAGTTTCTATAAAACTTTACAAATATTGATTCTCATCGTTGATATCATAAGGAAATAACAGTTGAAAGCTATTTGTAATCACTATCTGTATGTACTGAGAAACGTATCTGAACTATTGTCATGTTTCTTCACATATTAGATAAAACAAAACTTAAAAAAAGAAAACAGCTAGAGTAATGATCCTGAGTCCTCGAAATCGCTCTGTCAAATGAAAAGTAAGTGTTTTGAGAAAGTGTAGCAGAAATGTGTAAAACAATATACGCGTGCGCGTGCGCTTTTGTGTGTGTGTGTGTGTGGGGGGGGGGAGGGGGTGTCATACACCAATTTTCATATCTGATTTTGCAGTATATGCCCAATAAACAACTTGTATGCTCGGTGGCTCAATCATGAATTACTTTCTATTTGGTATCGAAGGCTATCAGGATGTTATAACTCTATAGGAAATGGTTAATAATCCTAAGAAATGTTACCAGTATTTTTGTTGATGGAGTGTTCAAAGAATTACGTACATGAGAAACATGTCTTATTAGACTATGTAGGAAAAGCATACTGATGAAAAACGTTTTGCTACTGACAAAATAACTGCTGTGCTTGAATCTGTAGTGTCTTTAGATCTTCCTGGACACTGTCTCTCCATTATTACAAGATCATAACATAAAAAGTATTAGGGAGAGTTTGGACATATTACATAAATGCAAGAAATCGCATAAACTTGACACTCTCGAACGGTTTGAGATATATAAAGCCACTAAAGAGAATTACGATCGCATCCTAAATGAAAAATCAATACATAAAAATAATATTTTATTCAATAGAGTCAATGATATAGAACGAGAAATTAGCTATGTCAGATCGATAAAGTTAACCGAAGGTCAAGTCGGTATCGATTAGTTTTACTATGTAACGCGTTCCTGTGCAGGTTCGCGGCAGCTACGTGTATTGTGTTTTGTTCTGTTTTATTTTATTTTATTTTTACCGTGTGTTAAATTATTTAATATTTTTTTACTATGTTTTTATTATTCGACGAGATGTGTAAACATCGACAAATGTATTTTTAACTATATTCATGAGGATCTGATGATGACACATTAGTTGTCGAAACTCGAGTAATCCTGTATTCGGATTTTAAGAAGCGTGACAGAAGGTTATTAACCTGTTTTATAAGTGTATCATGTTTGACTTGTAAGGGGATGTTTGAGTTAACATGTCAATAACTTCTTGACAGAAGGCATTCCAGTGTGTATTGTTTGTTAGCGTAATAGGCTTGAGTTGTAATACAATTTGAGGCCTGAGATTTACTAGTACATGTGAATGGTCTGACAGTACATTCCAGCAAGATTCTAGGTAGTTACTGGTATAAGTTGTTCCAATAGAAACTTTAATAGATCAGGTATTGTGTTAGGATTTGAAGATCAGTATATTGGCTCTCCTATAAACAGGCAATTATTTTCTGCCCATTTTCAGCAGTTGTCTTCCCTTTGGAGTTGTCAGCCTAGATCTCCATTGACTGTGTTTTCCAGTATAGTCCCTCCCTGCCTGGCCAGAAAACTATGCCCAAGAGAATTAAAGAAGGGTAAGAAGTTATACATGAGGGGGCAGAAAGTGTTCCTTGAGTGAACAATAGGCCTGCTATAGAACTGACCCTCGGAAAGTCTTGGGAAACAGTTTTACAGCCTCCCTTGTACCTGCAAGTATTGCCTCCACACCCAGAACAGAAGATTTAGTTCCTTATATATACTGAGCCACTATGTCTGAATATAGATATTGGTTCAGATCGCATACGTGCCTCCTCTCTCACACACATTTTTTCCATTTACAAATGCACAAGTTTATTTACATCTCTCTCTCTCTCTCTCTCTCTCTCTCTCTCTCTCTCTCTCTCTCTCTCTCTCTCTCTCTCTCTCTCTCTCTCTCTCTCTCTCTCTCTCTCTCTCTCTCTCTCTCTCTCTACCTCATCCCTCAGTGTTTACCCTCAGCTACCCTTCTAGCAGCACCATTATACATATAAAAGAAAAACGGTGATTTATTTTTCAGGAAGTAATTTTTGTGTACTTGTACATTGCTTTAGAATTTCAAACGTCTATAGACACCACAAAATGTTTATATTTTGACCACTATAATTAATTTTTTTTTACATTATGTCTGTTAATTCTTTCTAAAAATATTGTTTTATACGATTGTAAATACTACATTCGATAAACAGTAGATTCACTGACCAATTTAATTACTAAAACAGCTTATCTTAGAAAATAATAAAGAGAGATCGAAGATTGGTGTTACGAGATTTGAGACATATGTTATTGAGTATTAATGGAGAAATTTACATACTTCGAACAAAGAATTGGTTTTAGATATAATAAATGCAGTTAACACCTTTTATCCTTCTAAATACTACTTAAATTCAAAATAATTAAGAAATTGAACAAAAAAATTAAATAATAGAAGTATTATTTGAATGTGGAAGATTAATGTTTCTGGGCATGAATTGTGAACTTTAATTTGTAATGGCTCAATACTAGAAGTGTTTCTTACAGCAGTGGCTGTGAAGCAGAGTTGTTAGTATAGAGGATGTTGTAACATACCCTTCTTCGGTTTACTTTTATTGCTCAATGGAGAAATTCTTTCTGCCTCCTCACATGCATCACTTTTTACCCTGAAGAAACTATTAAATGTAATAATGAAAGTTTTCACGTCAGTTTTTTTTTTTAAGTTGTGTACGTTTTGAAACATGAATTTTGTAACTTTGCTGGCATTTCATGTTTAAGTATTATGTAGTAATTGCAGAAGCAGTATTGTGATAGTGTCAAAAGTTTATACATTCTTGTGTATTCACAGAACTATTGAAAATAGAATTATTTTCTCACTTGGGATAATTTGTAAATTAATTCAGATATGGGATTAAGTGTTGTATGTTTTATATTTAAAGGGTGCTGAATGTACTACGGCACTGGGTTGATCATCATTTTTATGACTTTGAACGGGATCCAGTTCTTCTAGAAAGGCTGAATGGATTTTTGGAAACTGTTAATGGAAAATCAATGAGGAAGTGGGTTGATTCTGTACAGAAGATTATTCACAGGAAGGTATGCTGTTGGTTTTTAGAAAATTTTTCTTTTTTTTTTACAATATATTCTTTCATAGTTTTCTAAATACGGAAGGATAAATAAAATGTTTATGTGTAAGTACCTTCTGAATATTCTTGATTTTACTACACAATACAATTAGTAGTCTATACAGTATTTTATTTATTCATTTATCTCAGTATATTACTTATACAGTATATTCATATACAGTATATTATTTTATTTATTTATTTATTAATACAAAATTCGGTTAACATGTAAATACAGCTGGTCCCCATCGTTTCGCGATAAAACGTTTTCCACTGTACTTTCATAGAAACAACTTTTTGCTGTGTGTGTGTGTTCTGTATACATGTTATCAGTATACAAATTATTGCTGTACCATGAAGTTAACAGATGTAACAAGGTTGATTTAACATGAATTAATAGATGTAATATATATGCGGTTATGGGTATTGTTATGTAATGCGGAATGTTCTCGTGCATTTGACGGTGTCGTTCTACAAGCTTCTCGACTGGCCCTGCAGGTGTGTGTTTCTGCCAAGGCCGCGCTGAAGTATCCTCTAGAATTTTTGAGTGCTTCTTAAGGACGCATATTATGGAACCCTACAGACTATAAATAGCTCACACCTGCCACTTAGTTTTCAGTTTACTTCGGGTGATTACTCAGAGTGTTTCAAGTGGTTATTAGTGAAAAGTGATTATTGTGCGGGACTCTATTAGTTGACATTGTTATTGTGTGTGGAAAAATTTAATTTGAATTATTGTATGAGTACAATCTTGTTGAATAACTTGTTGATTACAAACTCTTAATTGTGATAATTAAAGCTCGTTTTTAGTGACTTCACTAGTGTCTTGTATTTTGTTTTCTACTGTACCATACAACGATCAGGGAGACCATCGTAACAGTATTTTATTACACCATGTAGCTCATTTTTTGTTTTTTTTTTTTTTTAGACTGATCCTACTGAACAGCAACGAGAGATCACATTTGCATTTGACCGCTCACCACCACCGATTGAGTGGCATATACGATGTCCTGAAGATGAATGGAACATATTAACGGTAAGACTATGTATATAGTTTGTAGGTGATATCAGAGGAAATGAAACATGAATCGTGTGTGATGCGTTGATGTAGACATTACTCTGACAATTTATTAGTACTGTAGATGAAACATAATTATGCATATGCTGATTGCTGATGCAACAGGTTTTTTAGTTATCACTGTTGATAGAGTGGGGTTAAATGTACATTGTCATTCCTGCCAAATCCTCCTACAAAAAAAAAAAAAAATTACTGTGTTTTGAATTGCCCCAATTTCTTCCTACTTTTTTTAGACTCAGATAACTCTTTTTCCAATAAAGACATGCACATAAATGTAAGACATTCTTTATCATTATGTAAGATCTTTATCTTTATTGTATTTATATTTATTTATTGTATTTATCTTTATCTTTATATTTATTAGATATTGTGTTTGAGTAATACAAGTATTTTATTTTATTTTTGTGACAATTTTATAGACTATCCATACTGAAACAGTTGCATGAAAAATGTGGATAGTGAATTTTTTGTAGAGGAAAACAATACAGTGAAACCTTGATATAACGCTCTTCTGCGGACCGGCCAAAAAGCGCTTTATATCAAGGGTCGCTTTATATAAAGGTCTCAAGTTTAACTATTTAATTTGGCAGGACCATAAAAAATGAGCGTTACATCAAGGGTCGCAGTTTTTAATAAATGTTCATTAGGTAACTGCATTGTTTTATTTTTGGGTTAGATGTTTTCCTCCAGTAACGTTCCTTATACACAGTTGCATTTGGTGAATCGTCCTAATAGTTTTGAGGGCCTTCTTACTATGTTTTCATACATTTGCAGTTATGGACTACTTTCCAGTTCACTTCGGGTTTCAATCATTCCTGTTCATAGTGCATACATTTTTAAACACTCCACTTTAAACATGGGTCATAAATTCCATGGTATTTTTGGTAGGAAAATATTAAAATTTATACTTGCTCATTCGTCAGCCTCTTCCACCTGCGCGATGATTCTTCTCCTGTTTCTTCATGATGACATATGATTTATTGTCCCACAAGTTTATTGAATAATTTGTATATTCATAGCCTCTTTTTTTAATTTTAATTTTCTTATTCCTAGTCTTAATCATTTTTGTAATCAGTTCAAGTATAATGTATTGTACGACACCGCGTTGAGATATTGAGATAACAAGAATCAGTTGCCGTTAATGCGCGGTGCGTCGCTGTGCAGTGTACACTGTTCGCCCGATGCGCGTATTAAAGTTCCAAATTAATATAGTTCGTTTTTTAATAATCCGTTATTTGTGGTCATCATGACATGGTTTTTAACGTTTGACAAACATATCTGATATGTGCTATAAATTTTATGCTTGACAATGGGACAAGTCTTGAAACATGTCGTAATAAGAAGAGACATCAAATACGAGAAGTCACAGACGGTTAGTATAATATATTTTTCATATATTTAACGGAAACGTGGCTTGGTACTAAAATAGGTTTATTCCTACTATAATATGAATCAGTTCAGTCTTCCTTCCATAGTACCCTCATTTCACTTGCCTCCACCTTCCCCCAAAATGATTTGTCCATAATATTGTTGTTAGAATTTGGATAAATCATTTTGTATGCCTCTATATCTATACACACATTCTTCAAACATAGTTTGTTTACGTTATTTGGAATGACCATTTTCCAGTTAGACAAATACCGGTTCACACCCCTGTCGCACTCTCACTTTCTACCTGCTCACTTGCCAACAACAGCTGGTCATTCACACCCCTCATTGTTGTTCGACATCTGTTTACATTTTGTTTGTTTACTATCGTCTCTCCTACTTCTATCGACACATATTTTCTTTTACTTATTTCTTATAACTATTACATGAAGTTCTTACTCTATTACATCATTTAAATTGTCATTAAGGAAATTTAAATTTGCTTTCCCTTTTCTTATATACAAATTCCCATTTATCATTTTCCCGATTACACATGGTGGTATGGCTTTAATTGCCTAACATTGAAGATGCCATGTATTGCTTCAGGGTTGTTGACCTCTGATACTTCGTACGTTGCTCCTCCTTTGATGCTCTTCACCTTGTATGGACCTTTGTACAGTTCACAAAATTTCGCTATAACCTTGTTCACTGCGTCCGAGATTGGGTTATTTATTAAAATCAAATCTCCATCATTAAACTTCAGCTTATTCTTTTCTTCGTTCTGCTTCTGCTCTCTTCGCTCACCCTTTCTCTTTATCTTCTGGTACATTTTGCCATGGTAATTCTTCCTGTCTTCTTTTACTAACTCTCGGTCCACGTATGACTCCCACACTCTTCGGTTTTAGACCCCACTGAGCTTGTATGGTGTCATCTCAATCGTGTCATGATAAGTTTCGTTTATGCTCGTTTATGTACTTTTCAATTAACTTAATATACTTAGCCCACTTAGTATGGTATCCCCTTACCAATACTGTAAATATGTTTCCTAACTGCCTATTTGAATCGGTTATTGCAGAAAGGGCACATGTAACATTTTTGACGGTATACGAGTTAGATACACAATATTGTTGTACATACTTTGACGCATCATTTAGTGTAGAAAGGACACATCTGCCATTCTTTATTCACTATTTAAATCGATAATGAAGTTCTTGTTTAGTGCAGAAAAGGCACATGTGATGCACATGTGTCCTTTATGCGGTAAACTTTGTGTTTCATTGAAACGTAAGTTGGTACACCTGTCGGCTTATTATCTGCTGTTACCAGCTGTCAGTTCATGTTAATCATGTTAGTTTGTTGTTGTCATCATTAGAACTTTTACTTCATGTTTTAGGTTATCTTTGTGAGTTACGATGTCTAGTGAAAGTGAAAGTGAGTTAGATGGTGTTCCATCCAAAAGAAAAAAAGGAGTTAGCAACGAAGCAAAATATAAAAGAAATGTTATTAAAACTGCTAAGGTTAAAGGCCAGGCTTACACTTCATACTCGGGCAAACATGTTGACCAAAGAGTTCAGGAATGTTTTAACTGTAGGTGTGCAGTAAAGTGTTATGCAAAGTTAACAGGTGAAACCAAAAGTGACATTTTTAACAACTTTTATTCATTTGAAAACAAAAACGTCCAGGACACATATTTGCAAGATCTCATTGAGAAACGGCAAGCAAAAAGGTAGCGTTCTAAGAAGAGAGACCTAGACTTAAGTGAAGATGATGATCAGATGGCCACTGATGATGAAAAAGTAAGTTGGCCTACTAAAATGAAAACTAATTTTTTTACCTACTACCTAAAAATTGATGGTGAACTACAGGTTGTTTGTAAGAACACGTTTATGAAAGTGCATGACATTACAGCTAAGCGTGTTCGACGGTTATGTATGTTACTGGTGGCTGGAAAATCTCCAGTTGACCTCAGGGGTAAAATGAGAAGTTGTAATGCCATAAAAGGAGAAGTCTGCATCAAAATTCACGAACATATTTCTAAATTTGAAGCTAAAAAACACATTATGGAGGAAAGCCCAAAGAATATTTGGATGCTAGATTGAATGTCAAAATAATGCATAACATGTTTCTTGAATCATATCCAGAATGTAATAGTGTTAAACACTCATTTTACAGAAAATATTTTTTGGAAAATTTTTCCCTAACTTTTGGAAGACCACAAGTAGATGTATGTTCGACTTGTGACAGATTTAGTTCAAAGATGAGAGACCAAAGTTTGTCTGATAACACGAAAAGAGGTGTTGCTGCTGAGCAAATAATACATAAGAGACGTGCAAAAAATTTTTACACTGCATTAAAAGATGCCTCTGTAAATAAAGATGATGATACAGTTGCAATAGCATTTGACTATATGCAAAACCAGCCTCTTCCCCATATCCCTGTTCAAGAAGTATTTTATTTACGTCAGTTATGGGTGAACATTTTCTGCATACATAACCTTAAGACAAATGATGCTAACTTGTATCTTTACCATGAAGGTCAAGCACATAAATCGCCTGACGAAGTATGTTCATTCCTACTCAAATACATACAAACTCTACCTAATACAGTTAAGAAACTACTAGTGTTTAGTGATGGGACTGGTGGACAAAACAAAAACCATGCAGTCACCAGATTCTTACTTAGCCTATGTGATACTGGCAGGTTTGAAAGCATTACACACTACTTCCCTGTGCGAGGCCACTCGTTTATGCCCTGCGACCATGACTTTGGGTCGATTAAACGAGTCATGAGGAAAACTGATTGAATTTTTACAATAGACCAATACGGAGAGCTGTTCAAACGCAGTAGTACAAGGGACAGATTTACTATTTGCCACATACAAACAGATGACATATTTTCATTCAAATCGTGGTGGCCCACCTACTACAAAAAATTGGTTATCTCGGATGAGACATCTGGACGAGGTATAAGAAGAGAAGACCGAATTGTATTTAAAATTTCTTCTTTTAGGCAGTTTAACTACGACAGTACGAAGAAGGGGAAGATTGTAGCTGCTGAACACATTGGAGGACTTATTACAAACACTTTTAGTTTGGCAAAGACTGACAACCAACCCATTCTTCCATCAAGAAAAGCATATCCAGAGAGCCGTGTGCCGATCAACCATAAGAAAATAGCCGATCTTAACAAGTTGACCCCCTATTTATGCGGTTATGAAGACGTTTACAATCAAATACTATCCTGGCCAACAACAGCTTCAGAAAACCATGATGATTCAGAAAGAAAAAACCCAGAATAGGCTTATTTTTTTATAGTTAGGCCTATAAATAATTAATTTGTTTGTTAAATATTGTAAAATTTTTACATTTTGGTTTTGAAGTGTTGTTTGTTAAGTTTTTTGTTTGTTTGTTTGTTTGCTTTCTTAACAAAAATATTTTGTTTATTCAATAAATTTTGCATATTACCTTTCAACTCTGGTTTATTTCTCAAGTTTGAACCTTAAAAAAAGGCATTTTTTGCATAAAGGGCACATGTGTGTTTTTTCTAACTAATTATTTTAGCCATAACAAATAACTAAAAATCTTGGAAACTGAAGCAAAAATAGGAGAAGTATATAAAGTATTTCCAGTAAAAACTACGAATTTTTTAGGCAATATTTGTTTCACATGGGCGGTTTTTACCGTTTTTCTCCGTTTTTCTAAAATGTAACATATGCCCTTTCTGCAATAACCGATTCATTTACTCTCTCAGCTAGATTAGTGCATGGATTTCGGATTGCTGTATATTTAGGTTTAATCCCGAGGTTTACCAAATTTTTTACCCACGATTTACTGGTAAATTGGGTACCATTATCTGTCAATATTGATTTTGGTTTTCCCACTTCTTGTATATATAATTTCAATTTATTCACTGTTATGGCCATAGTCGCCTTTTTCATCATATATAATTTTACATACTTGGTAAAATTATCCACTACTACTAGTATATATTTTACTCCACTTGTCGAAGTTAATAATGGTCCGTAGTAGTCTATACTGACCAGTTCTCCCTTTTCCTTTGGTACTATTGGTTTTGTTTGTCCAATACCCCTTCTGCAATGGTCTTTGCATCTTTGGGATACTTCACATGTCTTGATCATTTGTTTGGTAAACCTGTATAAATGATCTCCCGTAAAATATTCTTTAAATAATTCATAGGTCCTCCTTACTCCGCAATGTCCATATAACTCGTGGATTTCCTTAATCAGTCTTTCACTGATATCCTTGGTGATCATTAATTTCCACCTCTTCTTCTCCTTACAATATAACTTGTTATTATGCCACTTGTAAATTTTGTGTAATCGGTTAATCGTATCGTTTTGTAAAGTGCCTATAATTTCATTTAATTTCTGATCTCTTTGTTGGCTTTGCGATATGTTCCTTAACTGGTTTTTTTAATTGCTTACTTAGCTTGATGTCCACGGCACAAATCTCCAGTTCTTCATCCACCGTCCCTTGGCATATCTTCTTAGGATTCTTCTGGATATTGACTAAGTATATCTGCCATTATATTTTCACTTCCCTTGCAATACATGATTTAAAAATCGTATTCTTGGATTGCAAGTATCCACCTTGTAATCCGAGAACATGTCAATTGGCATTTTTGCATAAATGTTAGTGCTTTATTGTCCGTGGTAATTGTGAGTGGACGCCCTAACACATATGTTCTAAATTTCTTGAGGCAATGCACGACACTTAGAAGTTCTAATTCTGTTGTAAAATAATTTAATTCCACACCTCTGAATACACGGCTGGTAAATGCAATTACACCGATTTGATTGTCCTCATCAATCTGTTTAACTGACCTCCTAACGCGTACTTACTGGCATATAATAATAATAATAATGGCTCCCATGTATACCACCGAAGTAGCTTAGGAGAAGGCAGGGTAGGCTGCCTTATGTGAGCCGTACGACATAGAAGGAAGACAGTGTGGCCAGCACTACGCTTCAGCCGCCCATTATTATCTCCAGGATGTTATCCCAGGTACTCATTTTCAACAGGCTGAGTCGACCTGAGGGCTGAAAAACGCACCTTGATTTTATGGTGCGGGCCCGGGAATCGACCCGGGACCTCTAGGTTAGTAGCCAGGTGCCATACCCACTGGTCTACTGAGCCACCACTTACTGGCATTTGTTTGCAAATAAAATCGTTTATTAGGGTTGGGATGTTTAAGCATTACCGTATTTACAAATAATCACTTCACCTCCTCAAACTGTTCGTCCAACTCCCTGGTCCATTTGAATTTCACCCCTTTCTTTAACAGTTGTAGTAGTGGTTGTGTTGCTTCGGCATAACGACTGGTAAATTTATTGTAGAAGTTCGTTAGTTCTAGGAATCCTTTCAGTTGTTTCGGGTTTTTCGGTTTTGGGAACTCTAATATTGGAGCTACTTTATCTGATGATGCACTGATGCCTCTGGTTGATAACTCGTGCCCTAAATACTCCATCTTCTCCCTAAAAAACTTGGACTTGTGCAGATTTACGGTGAGGTTGGCCTTTTTTTAGACCTTCAAGTAACAATCGCAAGTGGACTAGATGTTCCTCGATACTCCTGGATACACATAGACAATCGTCAACATAAATGATTGTGAATCGTTTTACTTCTTCTGATAACACATGGTCCAGTCCTCGGGTCAGGCTCGCTAAGCTGGTTTTTAATCCAAATGGAGTAACTGTGTAGTGGTAGCATCGTCCCTTATATAAAAATCCAGTGAAATCACGGCATTCTTCAGCTAGCGGTATCTGCCAGAAACTACTTATTAAATATATGCTGCTCATTACTTTAATGTTTCTGCAGTTCACTAATACTTCTTTCGGTATTGCCCCTTCGTAATCTGGCACTGTCACCACATTAATACGCCGAGCATCCAGACATAATCGCACCGACTGATCTTTCTTAATGACTGTAATGATCGGATTGATATACGGACTTGCAGCGCACTCTATTACTTCACACTCTTCCATCTTCTTTATTTCCTTATCCACAGCTTCCTGATATCTCAATGGTGCAGGCCATCCCTTCGTACAGTATGGTGTAGTATCCGTGACGACAAATTTATGCTCATAACTGGTAATCCTACATGGTTGCTCTCTGGAGATTTTATGGTTTCTTAGTAACACCTCTTCCAACTCCTTCTTCACCTGCGCATTGATTCCCGTAATTTCCTCCAGCTTTTCTTGGATCATTTTCCCAATCTGTTCCTCTTCTTTGTCTATTTCTATGGTTAAGATTTCAGAACATTCAGGTACATCTTCCCCCGTATCATGCCTATTGAATGTTGTTTGATTATTTCTTAAATTAATAATACATTTGCTTTCCTGTAACAACCCTATTCCTATTATACACTCTCGTATTAAATCAGGTACAATAATAAATACACTGTCAATCATATATTGTCCGATCTTCACATCCATTAATATTTGTTGAGTGATCTGTTTGGATTTCTTTCCAACCGCTCCTTTTACTACTGTATTTGTTAATTTTAGTAGGTTTAACTTTCCCATTGTTTATTATACCATTTGGCTGAAATCAATTAATGCAACAACTGGTATTCCATTTGTAACTTACTGATCGATCACATATATTATTATTATTAAATTTCCAATTAATTGTTACTTACCGTTACGATAATTCTTACGGGGTCACAGGATTCGGTCACATGTACCTAGATACAAACATGGTCTATAGGTTACGCAAAGTACTGACACCACTCATTTTGGAAGAGAATTAATATTTATTATTATTTAATCTTGACTGCTTGTAAACTCATTAAAATTCATTGAGATACATTGCTGCAAAGTGATGCAACACCAACATAACACTTAGGAACTACAGCTTACCTTATTATTTCACAAGACACAAATGCAAATATCAAATAAAAACACAAATATACACAAAAGCTGCCCAGCTTTGCACACTCTCCCATTCATTCATATTTTAAAGAAACAAGAACCCCTTAACACATTTTCATATAATAATGCCCCCACATCGACCACGCGGTCATCGCGCCCGTACTAAGTCCCCGTTCAGGTGTCCGAAAGATATACGAAACTATTAACTCTTTTATGCTCACTCCTGACTGTTGTTAATCCCTTTAGACACTGTTGATTACATTCCAAAATTTTTAACGGTAAGGTCGGCCGATGTAATTACATTTTGTAAAAAAAAAATTTTAACCAGACCGCAAGCGGTCGGTAGATGAGACGCACTGGGGAGAAGTTTTCTCTCTGTTCCCTCTCCACAGTTTTAAATACGGGAATTCACTGCCTTGGGCGTCGTCGCCGAAGCTTCGGCCCATGCTATGCATGTTGTTTTTTGAGTCAATGTCGCATATGATCTTCTATAGGCATTGGCTGACGTCATTTAAGTGGGCCGGACGTGTAAGTGAAGCCAAAGGGACGATGAATAATTTTACGCTCTAGCCATCTTGTTTTTAGTCGAGAGCGTCCTTTTGAGCGCGTGCGGGTGTAGTTGCGCTTGAGCGTTGACACACATGTACAGAGTTCTTAGAATTTTGGTGGAGGTGCGAATTCCTCTGCCGCATTACTCAACAACAACCTGCGTCTTATTGCTTTGTTTCACTGTTCTGTTACACTGACTGTTATACGTTGCACAATAATACCGTTATTTCGACATATTTTATAAGGCTCCTGACCGAAAATGAAATGAATACAAATATATAAATGCCCCAAACAGTTAAAATAAAAACACCCAAAAATTGACCCGCTACAATACCCCCTCGATGAGAATTCTGCTGTTCACGACAGAAGAAATCTCATCGATAACCCCGAAGAGGACCGGTGAGGAAACTGGTGCCAACAACCCCCTGGTTCTTAATCTCATGGGTACACGACCCCCCTGGCTCAGCGACCATGGACTCATCTGAACGAGATCACTGGACTTCTCCGTAAGAGATCCCAACACCGAGAAATCGAACAGACTCGCACCACGGCGCACCTCGCCTTATAACATGCTACCCCCAAAAATCCTCAATCCCTGGCTAGAATTATTCCAGCTCCTCCGCCGATATGTTCCCCTTTTTTGCAAGCTGGGCTGCCTTTAGCAAATACTGGGCTCACACATACTAACATTACATGTTACCATAACACATTAAAATAAAAAATTTCTTTTAAAATTTATTAAAAATTTAAAAAATCCGAAATTAAAAAAAAACAATATTTTATCAAAAAATTCTCTTCCTTGTTTTTCTAAATTCTTGTTTCAAATGAATTAACCTAGACATTTCTACTAATCTAAACACATTTCCTTACTCTAACATGAGAACCACTTATAGTCTACCAATACAATACAATACAATAAAATAAACCTGGTTAATGCACACATAATAAAACAATCATTATCCAAAATATTCATTCGCTGGCAGGCGAAAATCAAGTTTTTTTTTTTTCAAAAAATCAAATTCCCCAAAAATTTTAAAATTCAAAAAAAAATTTTAATTTATTCATTAAAAAATTTTATTAAATTTATTTATTAAACAACATTTATTAAAATTATTCAAATATTGGTTTGAATTAATTAATCAAACAAATTAAAATTGGCTTCCTACTATACAAGCTTAGTAGGTGTATGACCTCATCAGCTGATCGAAACTAGGTCAAGTCCAAAACCCTTGACCCACATATGTTACATATACTCTCTGCACCTACATTAAACATCTGTAACAATCTAACTCAAAGCACAAAACATAATAAAATAAAATATTTAAAATGAACAAAATATTAATATAATAATCAAATTGACATTTAAATTATTTAAAATAAACAATTCTTGACTTTACATTATTTTCAATGCTATCAAGATTCTGTCACTGGCTGAGAAAAAAAAATAAACAATTGTATATTCTTTATCATGAATCTCTCTTTTTGCTTAACCATTCTACTCTATTCTCCCGTGGGTGATTTAAATTATTTATTCTCATTGACCGTATTAGATCTGTATACATATATGATCTTTACCTCTGTCTGACTCTATTATTAATCAACTTCACTTAGCATGACACCCATCTCTATCAAAATCTCTACTAATCAGGACACTCTAAACCCCAACTTATCATTTAACACAATTCGCCACCTTCTCTACATATAAAATACTCTCTAACCCTTTGTATATAGGATACGTGTTTCCCCTACCCAAAAACTCAATTCCCTTATTTGGCGGCCCGGATTCTACCTAAGGCGGCCCCTTCCCCACAAAAACCTATCCCTATCCCGTCCCAACCCTTGTTGCGGACTCCTACATGACACTACCCCCTAATACAAAATTGCCATCCCCAAAATTCTCAATCTCATTACATTACTACAATTACACAAAATAACCTCATTAACTATAAAAACAACAATATGTCACTCAAAATCTACATAAAGTCTCCATTACCACTGTGTCAGCATTAATACTTCACCAACTCTGTTACATCACATCAACTCAAAAACAACATTACATCATATTCATCTCTATCATTTCAGATTCAACTTTTAATTCAATTTGGACAGGTCTACAGGTCCCATAAAACATTTATCACCCATGAATTATCTTTTATTAATTTGCATAAATTATTGTTATTTTATTTCTCATATTCTTTTTATCCTTACTTCAAAATATCTGTAGTACATTAAACATTAATTACTTGTAACATTTACAAACCAATATACCAGTGACATCATTGCTGATCAGCTGATCTCCTGACATAATTAAAACACCATGAATACCATTCAAAATTGAACAATTACATGTAATACATTATCAACACTTACTCCTATTATGTTGATTGCCTGCCAGGCGGCTAATTATTGGCTTAGAAAAAAATACACATAATAAAAATACATTTTGTCAACAACTATATCTAACACACAACAATAGAATGATACCTTTAAAATTATAGTGTGAACCTTATATTACGGGTCTGAGCATATAATTATTTGAACAGAGCACAAGCATTTTTGATTGGATTAAACCTTGAATAAGCAAAAATTTTTATGTCATAAAATTTTACATTCGTGACTCCTTTGCGTCACCTCCCAGCCACACACTCTATTTCAAATTATGGAGGACTGTCTCGCCCTTTCGCTTCCACTGAGACTGTATATTTTGGAGCAGGTTTTTTACCTCTCCGTGTCTCTGCTTCCGCTGTTAAGTTTTAAAGTTAGTGAACATCAACATGTTCTTGTTCTATAATCATGCACCCTTAAAACGGATCTGCCACCTGTCTATGCCACCCCCAAGCGGGCAGAGTGGCAGCCGCTGTTCCATAGTTTCCGGGAGATTTCCTCTAATTGTCCCCCCATTGAATTTCAAATATACACCAATTTCAAGTCAGCTATGGTCAAGGGACTTGGTATGACCATAGCTGGCCGCTAGCCAAAACCACGGTTAGTGCTGGTAAGACAGTAACCGCCCGAAAAGTCGAGGAAATCTAACTTTAATTTAATTGCCTGTTTCACATCAATATTATTATGTGCGACACGTTATTTAGTATTGTGTGTAAAATTTTTACTTTACACGGATAAGGTGTGCCGCACATTTATCGCCAGTTTGGCCTCCGATGGAGGTAACACTCACTGCTACCCCCAACCCATTTCGCTATTTAAGAGAGCACAGGCCACCCCCTTAATAGCCACATAATAACTAATTACAATTGACAACTAATTAAAATTTGTATATACATTATCATATAATATTTGCATCAACACTCATTTAACCCATTCATAACCTTTTACCGTTTAACTTTCTTGAAATTTTCAAAATTTATTATTGATAATCATTATTTATCATTTTTCATAACTTTCTGCAATTAGATTACTTAAAATTTTCAAATTCATTATTAATATTTATTTTTCATCATATCTCAGTTATTATTACCCTTTAAATCATTATCTCAAGTTATTTTCATTAGTGAAGTTAAAATTCGTTCCATTAAGTTAAACATTTGTGTACATTTTATTATATTTGACTTGTATCATAAAAATTTTATACTTACAGTCCATAATTCATATACTGACATACACAACTATATACACCATACACCACTACTCCAAGTAACCTCTGAAATATTTAACAAAAAGTTATTTCAAATCAACACTTTATCATTTAATTACCAACTTCACTTCTCGTTAAACCATTTAAATTCATCAAAAAATTCAATTATATAATCTTTGAATTAATCAAAACATTTAAAACCTTTCAAATTGTTTTAATTAAATTAATTAAGCATTTACAATTAGCCAATTAGTTTTCAAAATTAATTCAGTTATTTGTTTAAATTGCAAATATTAATATTATTATTACAACAATCATCTACACACATATTGTTTACTTAACATTCTACAATACACACAAATAAATTTACTAAACATTTATTTACAAATCTGCATCCTTATTTATTTAGTCATATCACACTTCAATGTTCAAAGGTTGCGAGGTCACAAAACCATAAAACAATATATATAAAATTGTCGATTGATTGATTATAGTCTAGCCTCCATCGTCAAAGGTCAACCTTGGTTCTAAATAACACTTTTCGATTTCATTGACACACATACTGATACTTTGTGTGTCATAAACCCAAAAATCAAAGTCATCCGTCTTACCAAAATAATCTTGCAACAAGTCAACACTAAGTATATCTGTTAAGTCTCCAGTAGTAATTACATTCATTATCGGGTCAGTTACTTTTTCATCAATTAAATTCTTCTTATTTAAATACACTTCTAATATTTCTTTCAACTCATCATAATCTCTCTTTAAATTATATACTTCTAATTCTCTCTCATCATAACACCATCTCATACTTATAAAATCATTCCACACAGAGGGTATACTATCATACAAATAAAATAAACTCAAATCTTCTACTAACACGGGACCCTTGCCCTTCAAAAACACTTGTGACCACATTAACTCATCATAGATAATAAAAGGAAAATTTCCCCTCTGTCCCCACTCTACTACAACATTATTTTTTCTCTCTCTCTCTCTAACTCACGGACACACATTAACATCTCATAATCACTGCATTCTACACTTTCATTAGTACTCTCATTATTTATTTTTACCGTATCACTTTCTGATACCAATTTCTCAAACACATTATTATTCTCAATATTACATTCATTATTTTCAACATTGTTATTATTTGTTAATTCTTTACCGTATCACTTTCTGATACCAATTTCTCAAACACATTATTATTCTCAATATTACATTCATTATTTTCAACATTGTTATTATTTGTTAATTCTTTATCTGGTACTACATTTTTGTATTTGTCATTACAAGTTTCATTTGTATTATTTTTCCCTAGATTCATCACAACTACTTCCATTCGCTCAACACTCTGTTCTAACTTATTCAGACTAGTCATTATTGTTTCATGGGTATTTTTACAACATTTATTCATTTCTTGAACCTCATTTTTCAATTCATTGTTCAGATTTTTTAATACATTGAATTTAGCATCAGAATCATTCTTCAGTTCATTATATTTAATATTTGTATCACTCTTCATTTCTTTATTTTGTTCTAAAAGTAATTGTAACATACTCATTAGCTCACTATTAAATTGTGCGTTACATTTTGTTGAAGTCGGGGTTAATTGCACACCCGAATCTTCAGTTACATTACTCTGGTCACTCAAATTTATCTCTGCTTTCTCTTGACTCGCACTGGGAGTCGAATGTATTTCAAAGTTACTAATGTCTGAGTAGTCGAAATTTTCGACGCTATTTTCATTTATTTTATTCTCGTTCTCTGACATTTTGTATTGTTAATGTAAATTAAATTATATAAATTGCTTAAACCAGAATAATTAATTAAATAAATACAGTAATTATTTAAATTTTGTAATCTACTGTTAGGTTACTAAGCTAACCTAGAACATGCTTGTATCCATGTCGATGCGGAATCCAATTAATTAATTATAATTAATTCAATTCGTGCCTGTTTCGTGGCGCCATTGTAACTTACTGATCGATCACATATATTATTATTATTAAATTTCCAATTAATTGTTACTTACCGTTACGATAATTCTTACGGGGTCACAGGATTCGGTCACATGTACCTAGATACAAACATGGTCTATAGGTTACGCAAAGTACTGACACCACTCATTTTGGAAGAGAATTAATATTTATTATTATTTAATCTTGACTGCTTGTAAACTCATTAAAATTCATTGAGATACATTGCTGCAAAGTGATGCAACACCAACATAACACTTAGGAACTACAGCTTACCTTATTATTTCACAAGACACAAATGCAAATATCAAATAAAAACACAAATATACACAAAAGCTGCCCAGCTTTGCACACTCTCCCATTCATTCATATTTTAAAGAAACAAGAACCCCTTAACACATTTTCATATAATAATGCCCCCACATCGACCACGCGGTCATCGCGCCCGTACTAAGTCCCCGTTCAGGTGTCCGAAAGATATACGAAACTATTAACTCTTTTATGCTCACTCCTGACTGTTGTTAATCCCTTTAGACACTGTTGATTACATTCCAAAATTTTTAACTGTAAGGTCGGCCGATGTAATTACATTTTGTAAAAAAAAAATTTTAACCAGACCGCAAGCGGTCGGTAGATGAGACGCACTGGGGAGAAGTTTTCTCTCTGTTCCCTCTCCAAAGTTTTCAATACGGGAATTCACTGCCTTGGGCGTCGTCGCCGAAGCTTCGGCCCATGCTATGCATGTTGTTTTTTGAGTCAATGTCGCATATGATCTTCTATAGGCATTGGCTGACGTCATTTAAGTGGGCCGGACGTGTAAGTGAAGCCAAAGGGACGATGAATAATTTTACGCTCTAGCCATCTTGTTTTTAGTCGAGAGCGTCCTTTTGAGCGCGTGCGGGTGTAGTTGCGCTTGAGCGTTGACACACATGTACAGAGTTCTTAGAATTTTGGTGGAGGTGCGAATTCCTCTGCCGCATTACTCAACAACAACCTGCGTCTTATTGCTTTGTTTCACTGTTCTGTTACACTGACTGTTATACGTTGCACAATAATACCGTTATTTCGACATATTTTATAAGGCTCCCGACCGAAAATGAAATGAATACAAATATATAAATGCCCCAAACGGTTAAAATAAAAACACCCAAAAATTGACCCGCTACACATTTAGATATATTTTTAATTCTGGGCATTTATATCTTTGTGTCTCCTTAATCTCCTGTTCTTCCTCTAATAATTCATCTCTTATATCTACAAACGCCATACTAATTTCACTATAATTACAACCTATATCTATCTTATTCCTACGACAATACCTAACGAGTTTTTTGAATTTGTTTCTCGTGTGTTTATTGTGGGTGAATGTCGCTGTGTTTCACTGGTACCTGCAATGGCATTGACGTGGGACTCATAAACCCTCTTACTTGGTATTTGTGTGTTTTCCCTCCAGTCTGGTTCATTGTTATTGTTTACTTGTTTCCACCCTGTTTTATGACGGTAACCGGTCTGTCGATTGACCCTGTTGTTTTGCCATGGCCAAGTCACGTGATCCAGTTGTTCCTGTTTTACTGGTACCTGCGCTCTGTGATTGTCTGTACCACCGTCATTTATCTTACGCAGGGCTGCAAATTCCATCAATAACATTTGGAACTCTGTTATGTTATTTACTCCTCTTGTAATGCATGCAACAGCTATGTCGTGATGGTAATGGCTTGCTAGTTTTCGGATTAAATGTTGATCTGATATGGGCGGTATTAATTGTCGATTCTGCAATATACACCTCTCCATGTATTGAGTCATACTCAGCCCACTCTCGTGTCTGTACCTACCGAACTCCAGACGATCACGCACCTCTACTTGCACCATTTGATTCGAATACTTGGCAATAAATGCCTCGTGGAATTCGTGAAGTCTTTATATTATTTCGGATTAATTTCCACCATATAGCAGCTTCTCATTCCAGGTGTCTTGCAACCCAGTTCACCCCTTCACTCATATAGTATTCCTTATGAATTTCCTATAATTCCTTCACAACCATAGGGTACTCCCCTTCTCCATTGAATGTTACATTTTTGACATGCTCCATTGTAATTCCACATTGCATCCCTTTCTATCTGTGCTAACCGTGCTCGCATATCCTCCTTCATCCGTGTCAATTGTCCATCCATCATTGTGCAGTTGTTTTCATACAGTTCCGTAAGTTTTTGGATCTGTTCGTCATGCTTCTTATTACTATTAGTTACTATTTTGTTTAGGGTTTTAATCTCTTGTGATACTACAACTTGATGTTGCCTAAACACTTGGTCACTCTTCTCTAAGTGTTCCTTCATTTCCGTATGGACTGTCTCCATTTCTTCTCTTACTACTTACTTACTTACTACTTTCTGCCCTCATCTTCGTCGATAATTCCTGATTTTCATGCCTCATCTCGTTGATCTGTTGTTCAACATGTATTTTATGTTCATTTAGTTGTTGTGTGACTTGTTGTTCAATGTTCTTTTTAATATTGTCTCGATTCTCTTTTCTAATTGTTCGGTGTTTTCTGCCATTTGTTGTTTTAATTGTTCCATGTTTTCTGTGACTAGTTTTTTTACTTGTTTAGTGTTTTCTGCCATCTGCTGTGTTAATTGTTTCAGTATCGTAGCTAAATCTGAGTTTGTTTGTGTCTGTTCTGTTGTATTTCACTACTGACATCTTCTTCTCATCCCCTTGCCTCTGAAGAAACCATCGCGATTTCATTATCGGTTGATTCCTCACATATTCCGGTCTCCCTCATCTGATTATTTACCTCAAACTCCATCTCACTGCCACCATTTTCCCTGTTATTAATAGCCATTTTTACTTTACTAATATTACTCAATCTAAATTCCCTTAGTCTCTTGCTCTGACTCCGTGTTAACATTTAAATCTATACATTAACATACATCTATTTTTTATTGTCTACCCCGTTTCATTCTACCGAGCTTGTCTACTTTCTAACTTAAGCTCCACGTTGTTGGACACCAATTATTCAACTCACACTTGGTTACTAGCGATAAATATTAATTACAATTTTGTGATTATTAGGCAATTAACATATTCATTCAAATACTACTTACTGCCTGTAATTTCTGTCAGGCACCAGAGACAATAATCTCAGGGTTATTGCTAAATAACAACTCTTCGTTCAGATTCTAAATAACATAGCATTGTATTTATCAAAATACTAATGTACGTACATTTAGTTAATTTCAATACATAAACCTCATTATTAATATCACTTGTTCAATTTTAATTACTTATCAAACATATACATATCTTTATCATCCCTTAATCTTCCAATACAGATTATTTAAACAAGTAGCTTAATCATTTATAACGTTACGATATTTCTTCTTGACAATATGAGTTTCAATTGCTCTATTCATAAATTACCTTGACTAAACAAGCATGACTTATTACCTAACACATTACACATATTAAATTATCATCCAGTTCTATGTCATATAATATAAATGCACAATTTAGTATCTGAACGCAATCATGAGTCCTTTGAGAATGAAACGGGATTAACTTGTGGTAGACAACTACAGCTACATAAAGATTATTTGATTTACGCAATATAAATTGATACTGTTACTTGGAAAAGGCAATCCATTTTACTGCTTGGCTCGTTCAACTTTACACAACACATATCACTATCACTTAACTCTATTTCTCTGCTTTTAGAATTTCACACGATCGCGATAATTACTTGGCATCACGCACTTCGATATTTAGACTTTAACTATTACTTTCGCGGACATATCAATGAATACTTCTTTGCATTTCTGCCCGCGCACTAATTCAAATTATATTCACTAATTGTTCACACCTTTACATCTCCGAGTTCTTAAATATCGACTGATTGATTTAGTTCATCGCTAACTGATGTAAATACTATGATTGTTTTTGACTGACGTAACTTGAATACGTTGACTGACTGCTATGACTCTCTTTCAGTTTCTCTGCGAGTTACTTTTATAGTTTCTTCAAAACTTCCCTCTCTGCTGTCACTACTGCAACCACCCCCATTGGCCATATTTTGAATGTGTCGCCGGTAAATTTGAAAATATCCAGTCAAAATCTGCAAATTCCTCGCCCGCAGAGATGACGCTATCTTCCATTGTCTACCATATTTGCAGCGCTGCACTTTCCCGCACAACCGTTAAGGCATAATAAAAGAAATCTACTTTCTAAAATTCACACCCCGTTTCGGTATGTCAGCTATTGTATTTTGAAGGCTAACGCACCCACTTTCTAACGGTATCTCTCGTTTTTTGCCAGTTCGTGTAAACAAGGCATTTTATATTTTTATGACATAGAAAGTTTGGATGTACAATACATTTTTAAGCTGCCTGACGCCAACGTGTCGGCACTCTCGGCCTCGCCTTACTCTTAACACCTGCTCATATAGCTAATACTCTGTACAAAATCTTATATGCTTCTCTATTACTAATATTACAATATTTATACTAACATTGATGATTTATATAGTGATGTAATACTAATATTTACAATTAAGGTGATTATTTCTAACTCGTAGCGTTACGTTAAACTAATATTTACAATTTATTAAGGTGATTATTCGTAACTCGTAGCGTTACGTTACAACCTGCTTCCTGAGACCGTCTGTATCGCCCACAATTCACAACCTGAACCAGAATTGACTTGTAAATTTTTATCTTTGTTTCTTTAACCACGTCCTTCTTATTGAAGAACGGGTTATACAGGAGTCTATGTGATGCAGATACTTCAACAAATTCTGTTTGCTATTTCCAGCTCTGTTTTCCTGCATACTCCATAATTGCTCCTGGGTATTTTGTCTTTTTAGTGTCCTGCAGCAGTACTTTTTCCTTAGGTAAATTGAAGAGGTGATTATTGTTGAGTATGGGTGGAGCAGTTAGCATACACAAAATTATGCGTCAGGCTTACAGTAAGTGTGTGTGTGTGTGTGTGTGTGTGTGTGTGTGTGTGTGTGTGTGTGTGTGTGTGTGTGTGTGTGTGTGTGTGTGTGTGTGTGTGTGTGTGTGTGTGTGTGTGTGTGTGTGTGTGTGTGTGTGTGTGTGTGTGTGATATTGGGATGTACAAGGGTTGCGTAGAAAAAGTAGTCGATTATCTCAAATATTTTAATTCTTTGGATTTACTAATGATTTTCATTTCAATTTGGACTAATAAATTAATATCATTTCTGATAACAAAATAAAATTGAACTGTCTCTGTTGACCTTTTTACAAATTTAAAATAATTTTCTCTTATATTCTAATTACATAAAGATATATTTTATAAGAGTTCTTTTGTCTTTACATTTATAAGTGTTTTTAAATAAGTTTATAACAAATAATTTTGCTTCCCTTTACGATGGACAATGTGATTAAAATGCTCCAGTCCTGGTAAGCGGCTACAGTTGTTCCTTCTTCATAGATGGGGATCTCCTCTTGTTGTCCGGCATTCAGGGTCGTTCTCGTGTTGCGTCCTTCTACAATTTGTAGTTAAATAATTTGTAATTGTGATTTATTCTGTATATTAAAAGTACAGAATATTCAAGTAAACTTGAAGTGTTCTTTTTAAATGCCTATGTGGACAGTCTTATACTACCGACTTAGCAGCCAATGTTTAATGGACTCGCGAACTTTCTGACTTGTGCTCATGCACTTTTGTAGAACAAACGTCTAGATGGGCAGCAACGACCAAGCATAGTTCAGAGCAAGACTGCCTTATATCCTGTGAAGAGTACAATCAAATGAGATCCTAGTCATTATCTCAAGCATTTATTGGCTAATGTATTCCCTTAATCTTCGGCTTAAGATCAGATAACATTCTTCTTATAGATTTCTGTCTACCAACAAAACCTAGGATGAAGAAAAAACTAGTTTAATTTTATTACTTTTCTTCAGGGTCATAAAACTTTCTCTATAGAAAGACTCATATATTTTGTTCTTTAATTTATGAACAAATAACACCACCCAATAGGTCTTATTTATGCATATTCTGGTGTGTCTCATGTCAGAAATTTTATTTTCACAAAAGTTATTTAATTTAATCTGTTTTTTTATTATTATCCCGTAACATAGTTATACATACCCGCACACGCACACTCGCCATATGCCTACGCATATGTTTGCACTACTTCACAACACTAATTATTTTTTTTACTGTCAAAAATTAACTTAAACTATAGTATGGGACTTAGCATAATAAGCTTCGAGGTTACGCAATAGTAACAGCTCTTCCCCGCCCCTCGTCCAACAGCGTTGTCGCACGTTACACTTGAATGTAGGCGTTGTCACATATGGTAGGCAAAGGCGGGGGGAGGTCTGTTGCAAACACTTCACATTCCATTGACAAGTCATTCCACTTGCAACAGGTTAAACATCTCTGTCTTCTCAGCATTACCCACATACATATTACATTCAGTAGTTCTAGGATTACGCGTTTAAACTTTTTACTAATATTTTTCTTATATTGTATTATTGTTGTTATTTAATAATTATATAAGGCTTATACATGATGAATGATAATAATAATTTACAAATTGTTGAGGCTCCTCAGACTCCTACAGTGCCATCAAACAGAGAAAGAAGATCTGGTGAAAATGACTTAGGGAAGCAAGGAAAACACATCATTGCCAATGTGTGAAGGAAATGAATCTAAGTTTGGTACGCCGCGGAAGCATTTTAAAAAGAAGCCGACAATAACAAATTTGGACAAATTCGGCAAAGATATTGTGCGAAGATGTGTTTTTAGTTTTCATGAACGTGGAGATACCCACCATCAGAAAAAATCCAACAGCAGTTGGTTGAACAAATAAATTTTAGGAGCTCCAAGAAATCAGTCCAGCGAATTTTGAAACAGATTGGATTTAAATATGAAAAGTGTAACGACGGCCAAAAATTTTTAATGGAAAGAGTAGATATTGCTTGTGCTCGAGCAACTTTTCTGAGAAAAATGCATGAAATTCGGAATGACAGTTTAAAAATGCCCATATTTTATTTGGACAAGACATGGGTGAACCAAAATCACAGCAAATCAATGATTTGGCAGGACCCAGAGGAAAGGGGTGGTTTAAAAGTGCCAGTCGGAAAAGGTGGCAGATTAATTGTACTTCATGCGGGGTCAGCTGAAATAGAGTTCGTGAAGGAATGCAAATTAATTTTCCATGCACAGAAATCTTCATTAAATACAGATTATCACAACGAAATGAATTCGGAACTTTGTAAGAAATCATAAAATTGAATTTTCCATGCAAGATACGAGGGATCAATTGCTAAACAAAAACAAAATAAAAAATGCACTGAAGATATATGAAATTGATCAAATAGCCTACGAAATGGGTCATGAGGTTGTACGCCTTCCACCTTATCATGCACATTACAACCCAAATGAGTTCGTGTGGGCACAGGTGAAAGGATATGTGGTCGATCGAAATAATACTTTTAAAATGGCCGACCTTGAAAGACTGATGGACAAAGCAATAGCTAAAATAACGGTTGAAGACTGGAGAAAATGCATCCAACACTCCGAAGAGCTTCAAAAGGATGACTACAAGAAAGAATGTCCTAGAGAATTGGCTATAGAACGTATGGTGATTGCAGTGACGGAAGAAAGTTCAGAAGATAGCGAATCCAGTTCTTATTGAAAGAATTTAAAAATAATTGTAATGTATAAATTTTTGTGTATATTTTGTATTATAATGTGTATAATTTTTCTTTACCAACTTTGTTTAAAAACGAAGTGTTTTATTAAATAACATATAATGTAAATGACTGTTTTAAAAACAAATAAAATGTAAAGAGAACTATCATATTAATAAGGAATAAAGAAAATAATTACTTACAAAATTGAAAACATAACGTAAAAATTTATTATATAAAGAAAGAAGAAAACAGGAAAGAAGAAGACTTATTTCTCTTTGATCGTAGTAGCTCACCGTTGTAGTAGCGTGAGGTGTGTGTGTGTGTGTTATGTCTATTGTACGAGAATGTGCGGACGTTGTTTGTTTTTATTCGTAGTGTAACGCGCCTGTGAGTGTGAGTGTAGCGCATGAGTGAAGCGACATGGCAATACACAGTGGCCTCGAAGCTTGTTTTGATACGTCTCATATAATAACAAATTTGACATGTATCTTATTGTCTATTATACAATGTCTAAACATGCAGTATTTACTTAAATACATTTTCATTGCAACATGCTATCAAACGCTAAGAGTTAGATTACTACTTTATATGCAACTTCTGCCTATGTATATTATAAAGAGAAAAGGTGTATGGTGTGTTTTTAAAATATTAACACTTACATAATATCAACTTTGTAAAAATCATTCAGAATTTGATTAAATAAAATTTTCAAAAATTACAAATTAAATTTTTGTCATTATCTTTTGCATAATATTTTTCTTTTGTGTGTGCTCATCATACACACAATTATCATCACTATACAAATAACATTACACAAATATTCGTAAATATAATACACAAGATATAAATTGACATGTATAAATAGAAATTTTTATAATATATAATGTGCTCTCAACTTGCTCAGATTGTATTTCTTTTTAAATTCCATATTTTTTTTATATTATTACTACTTTGCTTTGTGTCCCTACATATGAATATCGTATTCATGAAATATCAATCAGTTTTAGAATTACTTAAACATTTATGCTACGTTATAATTTCAAACAATTTTGCGAATGTACTTCATGCGGGGTCAGCTGAAATAGGGTTCGTGAAAGAATGCAAATTAATTTTCCATGCACAGAAATCTTCATTAAATACAGATTATCACAACGAAATGAATTCGGAACTTTGTAAGAAATCATAAAATTGAATTTTCCATGCAAGATACGAGGGATCAATTGCTAAACAAAAACAAAATAAAAAATGCGCTGAAGATATATGAAATTGATCAAATAGCCTACGAAATGGGTCATGAGGTTGTACGCCTTCCACCTTATCATGCACATTACAACCCAAATGAGTTTGTGTGGGCACAGGTGAAAGGATATCATTATAAATTACTACAATTTAACCAATTAGATTTTACAATTATTATTTACACTATTAAAGTTTCTCATTGTCTCTTTACTCTTTTCTTTATAATGTCTTTTATGACTCATTGGGTGACTAGTAAAAATGGTTTCATGTCACCTTATTGCTATGCGGTGATACTCAGTGATTCCTCGTCATGATCCTGAGTCGTGTGTCCTGTGCCGATCCTCCATTGTCGTCTGATCCTCCTGGAGTCCATCGTCCGGTCCTCCTGGTCCACTCACCATTCAGATGACTCGTACGGTGCTATCTCCATACTGCTGGGATATGGGAGTGGATGCTCCACCGTCTCGGACATAGCCTTCGGCTGCAGATGTGTTCCAGTGAATGAAGGTCGAGGCTGGTGTTCCTCGCTTATTTATACTGTCGGGCGCAAAAATCATGTTTCAACCATTCTGTGCATGATTTATATTGTTATAGTTTGTCGAGCATCGCTTTACAGATTCGTTTATTTTTCGTACTTATTTTAATTTTATTCGCAACATGCGAAGTCTTTTGTTTATTACTCAATGTTCATATGATCGGTAATTTATTTTATGTATAATTGTATGTTAACAGTTTTTCTTAACTTTAATTGTTCTTGGTTCTATTCACTTTTATTTACATTGCACTAATATGTATTACTTGTTTCGCACTAGATTTTGCACATGTGCGCGTCTTTATATTACTAATAATGTGGCATAATTTGTTTTGTCATATCTTACGCGCACTTACCAAAATATAAATAAATTACTTATTTAATTCACATTTATTCAGGGGTGACGCTATGCCGGTTTCTACTGGCTTACACACACACACACACACACACACAAAGTACACTGTACACAAACTTAGCTGTGTGTGGCGTGATCTGCATGTACCGTCCTGTACATTCGGTGTTCCCCTTCGCTGGTTACTTACAGCTTTCAATACGCTTTTTTTTTTTAATATATTGACGGTATTAATTAATTATTCTAATTTAACAGTTTTTTTTTTCTACTAACTGCGGCAATGCACAGTAACGTACGCAGATGTACCACTGCAGTATATATATATATATATTTTTTTTTTTCATGATTAAAAGTTATAATAATAAATTTTGTTTTATTATTGAACCAGATCAGACATAAGACGTTTTAAACAGCCACAGATAATTCAGTGAAGTTGGATTTATTCTATTATATTATTATTGTTTTCCAATTTTATGTCGATTAATACTTTTTTGACAGTTGACAATTTATACTTTCAATAAAAAATGATGTTAATAATTTACATTTATATCGATTGCGAGCCACAAGTAAAAATGTATCACAAAACTATATAACAAAATTTCCTTCATAAATGTGTTGCACAACAGTTGATACTGTATGGGGGGATGAATAGTGTGAATCGCACCTGCTGTCTAAACAATACCAAGTTACTAGATTTGCATTAAAATTATCGTGTTGCGTCATCTTAGATTGAAATGTTGAGCAACTGTAAATTATTGATGCCTTCTAAAATGACATCTTGTCATGTTGTTAAATAATATTATGTTGAAAATTGCTTTCCCATTACAGTTACATCCAATAGAAATTGCTAGGCAGTTAACATTATTGGAATTTGATTTTTATCGTGCTGTGAAACCTTCAGAGCTTGTTGGTAGCGTATGGACCAAAAAAGACAAACAGCAGACTTCTCCTAATCTTCTAACTATGATCAAACATACAACAAATGTAAGTAACTCAGGTAAACTTTTACTAGAAATAGATAGTATTCTAAATTTACAAATATGTCTTTTAAATCAATATGAAAATTGTGATTTACGACAAATAATTTGTTTGTAATTCTTTAAAGTTTACAGTTGTTTCTGTTTTTGGAATTTTACCCTTTAGTATGTTAAGGAGAGTCATCTGACCTGCATAATACTTGACTAGTAGTCCTACAGTATCTACAAGAATTCTTATTTATGAAGCTAGGTAGCTTCATTTCATTGTGAAGCACTGATTAATGTATAAATGTCAGTATTTTGCTACATGAAATATGATTTTAAAACCGTGTAATAAATTATTCAACAGCAGAGAAACTGATAGTATATGTATTGAAACTTCTCTAAATTAATCACAGTTGTAATTCAAAAGTTTTAGTTGTATTTGTATCTAAGACCATTGATCACAAACAATAATAATAAGTCCCAGATTAAAAAGATTATAGTGTTATGATGGTCTCCTTGATCGGTGTATGGTACAGTGGAAAACAAAATACAAGACACCAATGAAGTCACTAAAAACCAGCTTTAATTATCACATTGAACATTTGTAATCAACAAATTATTTAACAAGATTATACTTGTACAGTAATTCAAATTATAATTCACACACAATAATAATGTCAACTAATTACATTAGTCCCGCACAATAATCACTTTTCACTAATAGTCACTTGAAACACACTGAGTAATCCCCCGAAGTAAACTGAAACTAAGTAGCAGGTGTGGGCTATTTGTAGTCTGCAGGGTGCAACACTATTGAATGTACGAGACTGTTCCGTATTATGTAACAATAGTATTCTGTAACAGAAAGTAAACAAATGCTTAATGCATTCTAATTAATGTCCAACCAATGCATGCCTGCAGCTGTTGGTATTGTGCTTATAGTCAGCATGCAATGTTAATTAGAAGGTTCCACATTAGTTGGACAATGTCAAAAATTAACATCCATCTGCCTATTGACTGAGAAAATGTGTGACGAGTATTACAAAGATTGCCTATGTTAATTGTATTACATTGTTTACAAAAACATTCCTAATTTTATTGTTGCCTTGGGCTAGTACGTGGCTGTTCTGGCCCCTTGATATCAAGCACTCCCGCAAAGTTTTATGGTGTTACTATGCTCAGTGCCTGTTGTGACTCCTCTTGGTCCTCTGTGATCAAGGCACTATTCCCATTTTAGAGAAACGGTAAAAGTTCCATAGGCGGTGAATCGATTGAGTAATTTTGTCTTGAAGCTGCACACACATGTCGCTTTGCTCTCACTTTATCATTTTAACAGTCAGCATATGCTTGGGTGCAGTTTCTCTCATGTCCAAATCATATGCAGATTGCATTGGCTTATCCCGTATGACAGTGTGGCAAGTTCACATACATGTGGACCGATTGTTTTCTGCTTGAAGACCATATTTGCGACCAGTTACTACCTGGCTGTGTTCACAGAATGGCCAAGCAACGCATACATCATCTTCGGTAGGTTCCCATCCCTCTTTACAGTAGAATGACTAATCTATATCAAATTCCCACAACAAACAACTTGGCGTACTAACCTAATGTGTTTATACCCTCCCCCTCCATTTGTATAAATTAATATTTACTATTCCTCGTTTTCTCTGGTTTTGAAAACAGAGTTCTGTGGTCTGTAATTAGATATAACACTCTGCAAGAGTTGAAGAAATTTACAGTTCATCTGATGTGTGCTGTTGGTTTGTAGCCCCCACCCATACAGAAACAAGCAAACCTCAGTCAGTAAACAAGTGTTACATTAGATTTTGGAGCAAAGTGTGTAATAATTCATATGGTATTCTAGAACCAGTAACACTTTGAATATCTTAACGAACACCCCATCTTTATTCTACAATGTAAGTGTTTGGAGAAATACTTTCCCGAATGTTAGAAAAAACGAATTTTATATCTGTTTTGTGAATTTTTTTCAGTTTACAAGATGGCTTGAAAAAAATATTGTGGAAGCTGAGAACTATGAAGAAAGAGTAGCTATTGTTTCGAGAGTTATTGAAATAATGATTGTTCTTCAGGAGCTGAATAATTTCAATGGTGTTTTAGCTGTGGTTTCAGCTATGGGTTCAGCATCGGTCTTCAGACTAAAATTTACATTCCAGGTAATTTTGATGCTTTATAAAAAACATTATGCAGTTAAGCATTTTGTGTGTTAATTAATGAGTTTGTTGCATTTTTGTATTTTAAAGCTAATGGTAAGTATTCATATACTGGTGTGTTACAGACATTATATAGAATTATTAGTACTATTGAAGGTCCTGAATACATGTTTTGGCACTTGTGGAAGTTTTTAAAAATATGCAGCTATTTATATAAAAAATAAACTTAATTTCTTTGAAACCATTGTTTTGTCGATATAATTGAATTCTTAATATGTGAAGACCTGCGTACTAACAGTTTACAAAGTTAACCACTAGTGTCAGGTTATGTAAGAAAAATGGTTATCAGATTTTATCTGATAACATTTTTTAGTACCAACGTCCTGGGATGGTTGGAATTTTGACAGATGGCGTAATGTTGTGCCACCCACCACCCACTTTTCTATGTAGTTCTCGTTTCACATTCAGATTGGGCCACTAACAAAGTCATTTTATACAATAGGCAGCCCTTTATGTTTGTTTATAGGGAGATATATATATATATATATATACATACACATACATAGGATTTCAAAGTGAAAGTGACTACTGCCTGTGTCTACATATGAGGCGAAATTGTTGATATTTTGACTTTTATATTTTTTTTATTATAGCCTGTATATGTTTTATGGCCTGTTGTGTTTCATTTAGATAAATACAATTTTCATGGATTTTTTTATCATAATTACTGAAAACATCTATAGTTTATTTAGTTTCATTTACAAAGTAAAAAATTGATAATAAAAATGCAAAGAGTTTATTCTTAAGAGGATTGAATAGAAAAAGTATGTTAAAATTATTATTTCAATCATAAATTGTAATAAGTGTTAATCATTGTTTAAATACAAAGATTTTTTAAAGTCCAGTTGCCACAGGGGGCAAGATTATAGATTAAGGTGTCTGTACTCAAAGTGTTAAACAACATATAGGGCCGCCAGTCTTTCCTGAACAGTAATCTGTGCTGACCCAATGCATGAATTACCCCTACTTTCAAGTATAGCTAAGTTATCTAGAAAGAAGAGAGGAGAGACGACGCTATAGTGTTCACTGTCTCACTTCCATATTATTTCCCTTTCTGTCACACACACGCTTCCGTTGTTCTCGCCAGTCTTGTTACAGCCGATGTTCACACTATGAAACACTATAAAACTGTTCTGCGTATGTGAAAAGTGATTGAAAGTTTGTTAGCCTCGCAACGAGGTCTACTGCGCATCGAGACCTGAGTGTTCAGTTACATCATCCTGCCTCTACAGGTGAACTTCTGTATAACAGTTTTATGGTGAATGAGAAATGTAACACATTTGCAGAAAGTTAACTTATTATTGCACAATACTCAAGTTATATTGCTATACAGAATATACTTTTCACATACCCATATGAATAGTATCTAGTATGTGGTTTGAAGAAATATTCATTATATTTACTGACTAAACCAGTTTAATCAAAATTTAATGGTTCAATGACAAAACCCACCACAATTTTAGAAAATAACAGTAATTGATTGAAATTCTCTTCAGTTTGTTTTTTGAAATCTCACCATAATAAAAATAGATAATTGAAGTAAAATTATAGCTCTTAACTTTTGGAACATTAAGTATTAATAAATTGGTGTTTTTTATTCTTCTGTCAGAAATCATCTTGTTTTCAAAAAACAGTTTCAGATTCTGTAAGTATGTAAACATGTCATGGAATACGTAATATTATTCTCAACATCCAATATCAAGTATCGGGCCACCATTTTTTATCATTTTTCTGTATATTGATGTGTATGTTGTTTAATATATTTGTGTGTCCCCAAAACAACTGTGCTCAGTTTTACTAAAAAGGGCTCAGTCAGGTATTCTCATTGACATAAGTATCATATAGTGTCTTACAAATCAAAATTGTGAATGTCACCATCTACCGTTCCATTATTAAGCCTGTTCCAGCAGTCTTCCTTCACTTCTTATACCTATCAGTTGATATGTGAAGGCTTGTTTTGGAATCCGTCTGTTACATATTTTGGATACGTGTTCTTTCTATATCACTTTATACATTTCTGCATGTTATGCTACTGGATAAATATTTAATTACTGTTGGGGGCCTGTCTCCTTTAACATGCCTTTTCACTGATCCTGGAAATTTCAATTCTGATGATGCCAATTGTCTGATGTCGCTTTACTCCTATCTATACTAGTATTATAAAGAGGTAAAGTTGTTTGTTCGTTTCATTGTCCAGGCTATCTCAGAAACTATTAATTCGATTTACCAAATTCTTCCACCACCGTGTTTCTTGAAGTTTGAGGATGGTTTTAGACATAATGTGAACCAATAACTTGGTTCAAATTGGTTTTTGAAGAACCAAAAACAATTTTCAAGAACAGAGTCTTAAAACAGTCCCATGTCATGAAATTTCTTTGTTAATTTGTGTATAGTGAAATTTTTGGCATGCGACAAACTTTCATTCCGTAAGAGATACCTATATGGTGTCGCTGACCATTAATAGAAAATTCCAAATTTTATTTTGTTTTTTGTTTCAATAAAGTCCTCCTTTTTGTTTTAGAGTTATTGGCAGTTTTGTAAAAAATGTTATACATAGTTTATACAAATTTTGTTCCTTTGAATTATTTACTGCATACCTTTGTGTACTCTCACCCTCCAACCTATGATCACTCTTTCTCCTTCACACAAACACACACTCTTAACCATTTATTTTTAAACAGTTAATGGTAGTGTAATCTTTATAATAGTAATATTGGTAGTAGTTTTTATATAAAACTCACAGCCCTAAACTAAACACTACACTCAGATTTGGGTTAAAATTTGATTTAGTCTTAGACCCACCTTGGACTTGGAGTTTTACAGTTAAAAAAAAAAAAGGTTTGATCCACATTTTGTGCCATAGTTTCCCAGAATTTTGGAAATTTCCAAAACTAAATAGTATTTTCAGTTTTTGATTAAAATTCTCTTTAATTTTCATACTCCATATAGACTTTTTTGTGAATATTTTTTTCAAACTTTGACCCCTTGGTTTTTTCTCCTTCCAACTGTTTTTGGGGGCATAAGCTAAAAAACATTAGGGGTCCATGGGGATAAAAGTTGCAATGCTAAGTTTTACAAAAGCTGGGTGGTGCTTTCAAAAGTTATCATGATAACCCAACAGACAGACAGAGAGAGAGAGAGGTGCCAAACAGTCAAGTTCAAACTGAGAACTCCCTTTGCCCAGTCAGTAAATTGTTAAATTTGAAACTTATTTTTTGTAATTACATGATATGACATCTCCTTGTTTGTGGACACCATCACAAAAAATTTCAGTGTGCATGAAAGTGACAAAACTTGGCCAATATAGAGATATCAGACTATCAACATTGTTTTAATACAAGTATTTTCTTTTTTAGGGAATTTCTGCCCGATTAGAAAAAGCATTAGAAGAGGCAAGAGATCTTAACAATGATCATTTCCGCAAATATCAAGAAAAACTGCGATCTATAAATCCTCCTTGTGTTCCATTCTTTGGTATGCTTTGTTGTCATTTATATTTATATAATGAACTGTCTTTGGTTTATATATTTTAATAGCATAATCAAACTTTATACTGATTTTACAGAATAATTCTTTCACAAAAATTAAGAAGTTCAGTAAAAAAATTTCATTTTAAAACAGTAAATGTTATGTTTCCAACTACACTATTCCTTGGATGTAGTGAAGCAAACATTAGGATCAGTGAAGATGTTAAGTAGACTTTAGATTTAGTGAGACAACCCATGTAGGTGTACATGATTTTTTTTCAAAATTGTGTCCAATAAAAAATTTTTCATAAAAGTTTTTATGTAATTTTCTAGGTATGTACCTGACCAATATTCTCCATATTGAAGAAGGCAATCCAGATTATCTTCCTTCGGCACCAGATTTAATCAACTTCAGCAAAAGAAGAAAGGTTGCTGAAATAACAGGAGAAATCCAACAGTATCAGAATCAACCATATTGTTTAAGCGTTGAACCAAGAATTAGGGTAATTATAATGAGTAATTAATATGTTTAAATAAATATGTGTCACATTATTCACTCAGCAGGCAGAGGCTACCATATTTATAAGTAACACCTGTGTTTTAATATATTTTAATTTCATTTTCATATATGAGTTTATGTTTACTGGGTATTCTTTTCAGCACTTTTTGGAGAACCTATCTCCATTTGAAAATATGAAGGACAATGAGATTAGTAACTACTTGTACAATAAATCATTAGAAGTGGAACCTCGTAATTGCCGGCAGGCTCCAAGATTTGTAAGTTAATGTCATATGTACACAAAGTTATGTAATGATTACTTACTTTTGTGCAGTCCAGTGATAAATAATGAAATTTTTTCAGTCACGTAAATGGCCAGACCTGAATTTGAAATCTCCTGGTATAAAACCGCGGACTTTGGCAGGAAGAAGTCATCCTCCTCAGCCATTACCCGCTGTAACACCACATTTGGTCCCTCCAACGTCTTCTCCACGACCATTTTCAGATGATGGTGGTGGTGAAGAAACTCCTAGAACACCGCTGACAGCACCTCATACACCTCCTGCTGGACATCTCGGAGACTACAGTGTATTCGCACAAATCCATATCGGATGTAAGAAACTTTAGTGTTGATTGTTTTATAACAGTACTGAACCCATGTTGGAAACCATAATGACTAGATAGGAAGGAGGACGTGGGTTATAGTAATAAGTAATTATACATAATAAATGATCATAGGGAAAGCATACCAAATTTGGTGTTTGGTGTGTGCTCTGAAAACACACACATGCAAGAAAAACCATTTCAGTGTTTTTCTTGATTATATATGTTTTCAAGAAGGGAATTTTTTTCTGTATTTTGTATATTCCTCTGTTACTGACTGAAAACATTATAAATTAGTTTTTTTTTGTGTTTGTATTTTGAAAATTATGTATTTAGTAAGTTTGCTGTCCTTATGTAGGCCCAGTGCCCTCTAACCTATCAACATGAGTAGATCTGTAGCAGTAGTAATGAATGAGTAAAATCTTAAATTCTATAAGAATGCAATTTTCCTTGACTAACATTGGTATTGGTGACTTGTAGCAGGTAGTGTGGGTTCTGGGAACCAGTCTCCAAACTCCATTCCACCAGCGACAGCTCCAACTACCGCAGTGAACAGTATCAACACTGTTGTCACAAGCACATGCACAAGTGCGTCAATAGCAGCATCAATATGCGGAATTGCAGCTGCCACAGCATGCGGAGGTGCTTCACCAGTACCGATACTAGCTAACGTCCAGTCTTCAATACCTCCACCACCACTTCCCCCTCGCAATCGTCGCCGAGAAAGTTCTGTGTCCGATGTGTCTCCATCACAACCTACAGCAGGAGTAAGGAAATTTCTTCAATCAGAAATCTGTTCGTTGAAAGGAATGGATTATGTATTGTTATATTTATTTTTGTATTAGTATTACTATTATTTATTATCATGCTCTTGAATTAATTTTACTTTGGGTGTCAATATATTCCATATAAATATAATATTCCACTTTCTATGTCAAGTGCAAAAAGTATGGCCACTTGAAGGGAAAAGGCAAGCAACTTCAGCACAGAAGGAAAACCATCCATAGTGTGTTAGTGTGATTAATATTCGAATCAGAACAGACTTGGATGCTAAATGTTGTGTGGATAATAAACAGTTAACGTCCACATTAGAGAGTTTCACAGTAACTTTGTCCTCAATCTAAATTTCTAATTGCGTTTGTAAAAATCTCTTTCACAAAATATAAACTACTTTTAATATATTAATAACGAATAATTGCCAAGTGCAAGTCATATGGCAAATTATCATGGTGCCAGTTGTCAGAGTCACTTCCAAAATTTGTAATAACTTCACACATTAATTATGACACAGAAAATGTTTAAAATATGGTTGTCATATTGTGCGGATTTCTTAACGCTTTCAGACGTGGACTTCTACAGACTTTTAAAGCATGGTGTCATGCATGATGAGGGTAGTTTGTTCATGTCAGGAAAATAATTGTCAATTCATTTAATGCATTCTTGTATACTGGTTTCATAAGAAATTTGTTTAGTTGAATTTATTTAAAAATCTATGCCTTTATTCTCTCCAAATTTATATTGTGCCCTTCAAAGTAATTTCAATGGAGTCACGATTAACCGAGGTAATGTGGACCGAGACCTCCTCGGTTAATCAAAAACTCGGAAAAACCGGAAGGTTCAAAGAAAAATTGCATTAGTATAAGCTCTTTTCTTCTGTTGCACCTATTTGCTGTAATACACGTAATTGCTTCATATTGTAAGTGATACTTAGCCGCTACTTTGCCACAAAAACATTTAATAATTGGAAAAAAGGAAAAATAAGAAACTGAGCCAATAGTATGACTCATGTAATCCTTTATTAATTACACTAAGCAGCAAAATAGTAACAGTACAGCTCTCTTCACATTAATATCTTAAACAATTAAAACTGATAATTTCTTTAAAAAGTCTTTAACAGTTTTTTGCTTGATAGCGCTGCCTCTCTTCTTTCCCGCCATATTGCGCAAACGCCGTAGTACCAGAATGTCAGCTGGTGACGTGTCTTCTTGTTGCTCGGCATACAACAAAGCCCTCTCAATTGCACTTAAGCTGTCAGCGTGGCTTATCTTATTGTCCACAGTAGGAGTGTCATCTTCTTCATCATCGCTGTTTTTATTTGGAGTCATCAAATTTACAATGCGCTCTTCAGATAGTTCACATTGTTCATTGTCATTCACCCAGTTGTTAACGTCTTGATTCGTCACTGCCTCAGTAACTGGTAGCTGATTTAAAAGTTCCACTAGTTCTACATCATCTTCATTCTCTTCATCGTCGTTTGTGTTATCACTTTTTGGCGAAATGTTTTTCCAGCTTTTCAGGACAGTAGATTCTTTCACATCATCCCATGATTCTGCCAGCCAATAAATCACATCTTTTAGGTTAATTTGTTTCAGACTTTCAACAACTGTTTTACCATCTTCTAAATCATCAAGCAAATGCCTCAGTAGTCTCTTTCGATAGTTTCTTTTCAAGTTTTCCAAAACGCCTTGATCTAGGGGCTGAATAAGGGACGTTACATTGGGAGGTAAAAAGAGGGCCCAGATGTCATCTCCACTGACCAATTCACACTCGTCGGGATGAGTGGGAGCATTGTCCAAAATTAAGAGTGCCTTACGGGGCAGATTATTTTCATCACAAAATCTTTTTACACTCGGCACAAATTGTTCATGAAACCATGACTTGAAAATTGAGGAACCCATCCATGCGGTTTTTTGGTTAGTGTACTTAACAGGAAGATTGTCAACATTCACATTTTGGATCGCTCTTGGTTTTTTTGATTTGCCTATTAGCAAGAGTTTAAGCTTGTGGTCACCAGATTTATTTGCACATGCCAAAACGGTCACTCTTTCTTTGATTCGTTTGTAGCCAGTAGCCACTGTTCTTGCTGCGCTGCAAGAGTCTTGGTGGGCAACATTTTTAAATTCAAGCCCGTTTCATCACAGTTATAAATTTGCTGTGGGCCAAGATGTTTTTTTTTTTTTAATGATGTTGTCTAGCTTGTCAACAAAGGAATCTACTGCACCGCCATCAGCTGACAATATTTCACCTGTAATGTTTAACTGCCTCACGCCATACCGCTTTTTCCATCGATCAAGCCAACCGATGCTTGCTGTAAATTCCTCTTCTCCATCTTTGAAGCAATTGAAGAATTGCAATGCCTTGGATTGTAACATTGGACCAGACAAGAGACTTCCCTTCTCTCATGTGTTGAAACCACAAAAACAACGCCTCGATGTCTGTTCATATTCACTATTTTTCGTTGTTTCTCTCTTCTTTGAGACAGTTTGTATTTCTTTGTTCCCAGTCATTGTGCACGTTGAGACACCCACTCTTCAATTTGCACCCTTTTTCTTCTCCAGTCTCCGACAGTCACTTCACCAACGCCTAAATCACTTGCCACTTTTTTAATGGTTTCACCGCGATCTAATTGTTCGATATTATTGAGCTTATCTTGTAGTGATAAAACCACACGTTTTCTTTTTTTGCTAATTGCCAAACGAAACTGTAAAACCAAATCACGAGAAACCCTAATACAAAGCACAGCTACTCATACTTCACAGTTAATTATATTTTAATAGCGCGACGATTGACAGCAAACTAACTCAGGTCAGGGAGCTTGAGCAGGGGACGGTAGGAAGTGTGAGTCACGCAGTCAAGGTCGCTGTGTACAGTCTGGTGTCAATTAAAATATGTCGCATAGTGTCTGGTGCCGATGTAAGAAATACAGTTACAATAATAGAGATTTCATTAATTCTTGGTTTAGGCTCGGTTAATCGCGACTCCACTGTAATTCCTGTCTTAAAACTTTCTGTAAAACACTGTGGTATAGCTCCCTCGTTTAAACCATTACTCATCAGCATCAAAAAGCAGTGTTATCAGTCATAATTAACTTTTTATCTCATATCAGTGAATGACAATGACATGACAGGTCAGCTCCATTGAAGGTGATAAGCTGTGGTTCTTCTTCTGATAGTTCCTATCCATTTCGAATGTTGGATATCATACAGACTATTTTTACTTTCTGCACTGCTGTACGGAATAAGTCAGTGGTATTCATGCCAAACCAGGTCCTTAAATTTCACAGCTATGATATTCTCGGTTGCCCAACTCCTCTCTTCCCAAGTACTTTTCCCTGTAGTATGTACTGCAATAAGTAAAATCTCTGTTCATTCTCATGAGATGTCCCAGATACTGAAGCTTTCTTATCTTCACTGTGTTAATAACTTCCCTATCTTTCTTCATCTTTCTAAGAACTTCAACATTAGTTATATGCGCTGTCCATGAAATTCTCAGTACAGTATTCTATGGTAGAGCCACATTTCGAAAGATTCCAATTTCTTAGTTGTGGCTTCAGTCAGAGTCCAAGTTCACACACCGTAGAAGAGGACCGAGAATACGTAGCAGCATAGAAGTCTCATCTTTGTGTTTATTGTTAAATCTGTGAAGCTACTAATTAAGTCCCTAGTTCTGGGCGTCAAATGTGAAGCTACTTTCCTTCACATAAAATTCACTCACAAACATTGTATATTTGTCGGGCGCCATCTTGCCAACTGCAAGAAAATAATTTCTGAGGGTTCTTTTCAGCGGACTAGGAGAGCAGAATGTGGTTGCTGAAATAATTAATTTAATTCATATTGGCAATGAACCTAAGGTTTATTTATTCTTTAATACACACAACAACAAAAAATAAAACTTCTTTTCCTACACTTACATACTATTGCCAACTTAACTATGAACTCGTGTAATGAATGTCATTAAAATTATTTTTCTTACATAAAATTTGGTCTTATTTATTAATTATATTTCTTTGATTATATTTCACCAATAATTACATTTAATGATTATATATCTTCACAAACCAGCCTTCTTTGTTTAAATTTATCTATTCTCACATACTCACGCACACACACACACACCCAATTAATTTATACCCCGTGAGATCTCATATTTTTGTTATTTTATGATTTTGGTTAACTTTTGTTAAATAGTTCGATACACATTTTTTTTCTTTTTACTTATCTGTTCAAATGAGTCCTGAAGGCGTCACACTATTTTACACGCACATTTGCTATATTTTTTAAACTGATGATTTCCGAAAAATGTCTCTACATTTTGTATATGTATTCCGATTTCTACATGTTCTTAAAGCTGTTATTATACTCTGATTTAGAGTTAAAAAGCGTTATGTTTCATTTTTTGGTGCGGGCACGAAAATCACGCACAGCCGGCAAACGCACAGTCACATCGCGTCCATATTTATTGGATGTTCATAGCCGACTGAGAGAGAGCTACAGGCGCTATTTTATGAAGCAGCTGTTGTGGTGTGATCAAGTCCTATTGTTTTTTAGTTTGTATCCTTCCGCCAGCTGCATGTCACCGTTATGTAACGGAATTACTCATCAAGGATAGGCTCTGACGTAACACTCGCCTGATGTTTCATTGCTTAATTTGTTTACCGTTACATAATGTGTTTACTGGTTTTGTGTTCGTCATTGTCTGACCTTGACACAGCTTGTCGGCTATCAAATACGTTCATACTGGTTTTACAAAACATTGTTAAACAATTCTGCACAGTCAATGTTGCCACGGTTGTTTTCATTTCAAACAAATTTACCTCTCGATTATAAAATTTTTCCCTATCACTCAACGAGTTAATTATTATTTACTTATGAAAAAATACAAATTATGTTATTACCCCAGGTATGCCCAAAAATGCCCCGCTACAATACCCCCTCAATGAGATATTTTATGCCGAAGCATAAAAAATCTCATTGATACATTCATACTTGCTAGAGGGATCAGCCAGGATATGTCGCCACAACCCCCTGTATGGTTTACAAAAAAAGAATAATCCACTCACCCTTGGTCTGGTGACTGTGACCGCATCTGCATGACAATACTGGACTTCTCTCTCGAGATCCCAACACCGTAGAGTCAGACAGATACTCCACGCCCCTGCTCTGACGCGCAGGCCAGCTCAGGTCCGCCGCCACAGCATCACCAAACACTGAAACAACAAATCAAAATATTAAATAGTGGCCTTATACAACACCATATCCCCAACTGATCTGTTCCCCCCTAGCGGTGCTGGTTTGCGCTAAGAAGCACTGGTTTTGTTTTTACTCACTTATTACTAACATGTATATATCAGAATACCTAACATAACTTAACATAAGAAAACACAGTACATTAATAATTCATTTTAAAATAAACAACTTACAATTAAAATGTTACACACTTTACATCATTAAATTGGCATATAAAATCAACTTATTGTAATCAATTTATTATAACATATAAACTTGATTTACTCTTATTAATTCGTTTCTCAAAATTACAAAAATTATTTTTTTTTTTTTTTATTTTTTTTTCAATTCTGGCCATCATTATTCCGTTTCATTACTTTGGGTGATTCTATGTTATTCATTATTTCATTATAATTTACTTCATCCATTTGGCATTTATTCATAATCTTACCCCTTTTATTACTCTAATGCTCCCTTACAAAATCTTTAACTAGTATGACACCCCTCTATCAAAATTTTACTAACCCTTATCTACCTCTACCTACTTACTATTTTAACTCCAATCGCCACCCTCTACTCTTATATAAAAAAAAATACTCTCTAACCCTTTGTACATAGGATACGTGTTTCCTTCCCAAAACTCATTCCCTTATGTTGGTCCCTGGACTCACCCTAGGTAACCCTTTCCGGCGCCAATCGGTCCCTATCCCGTCCCAACCCTTGTTGCGGACTCCCCAAATACACTACCACTACTACAAAATTGCCATCCCCAAAAAATCTCACTCTCATAACTGCACTACAACTACAACAAATTAACATCAACAAAATAAACAATATATCGCTCAAAACTCTACATAAAATCTCCATAACTACTGTGTCTCCACTTATACTTCTCAAAATTCTATAACATATACTAACTCAAAACAACATGGCATTATTTTCATTTCCACTATTACTTTAACTTTTACTTCGATTTGGACAAATCTATGTCCCACAAAATTCAACTTGAATTGACTCAAACATTTTATTCAAACAATTACTATCACCCACTTCTATCTTTTACAACCCATTGAAAATTTTACCTATCACAACTATTTTTCATTTTATTTTTAAATCTATAAACACATTGAAAACATATTATTATATTTTTATAATACTTATTCCTAACATACTAAATGCAAACAACACAATAAGACACAATAACACAATATAAGAAGTATTTAGTGCATCTAATTTTTAAATTCAAACAAAATTATTGAGTAGCAAATCATCATTATTAATTAAAATATATCAAATTTTTAATACGTTATCCCCTTGGATAACCTCCCAGCCACACACACTATTTCAGAATTATGGAAGACTGTGGCGCCTTTTCGCTTCCACAGAGACTGTATATTTTGGAGCAGGGTTTTACCTCTCCGTGTCTCTGCTTCCGCTGTTAAGTTTAAAATTGTTGAACATCAACATGTTCTCGTTAATAATTATACACCCTTAAACGGATCTACCACCTGGCTCTGCTGTTCCTTCTCGAACAGAGTGGCAGCCGCTGTTCCATAGTTTGGTGATTCCCCTTTTATTACCCCCCATCAATTTCAAAATACACCTTTACAACGATAACAGCTATGGCCAGTTATGGTCAGCGCGCAATCGTAATGTGCCCCAACCATAGCTGTTAAAGCTAAACCAATTCCACGGTCAGGGTTCGGTGAGGCCGTGACCGCCCGAAAAGTTGGGGAATCACAAGTAAAATTAAATTTACGAATTTATATTTAAATGACAATATTAATTTAGATGGGGTTTTAACCCACTTTATATGGAAGCTTAACCATTATTAACATAAAATATTAAATACAAAATCTACAACCTTCCCCCATAGCAGTTCCACACTACACTGTTATAATACATCACATAACACAATACACAAATAGCAATACACCTGGATTATTAGCATACATCAAACAAACAATTCTCTTTTAAATAATTTATATAAACATTATTATTTAAAATTTTTCATTAACTGTTTTTATTTATCATCATTATTGACTTATCCTGTGTTGCAATCAGCTTTTCAAAATTGCTTAAAATTTATTATTAACATATATTTTTAATCATTATGTTCCACAAAATTCCACAAAATAAACCATTTAACATTTATTTAGTTATTCATGATTATTAAATTAAAATCTCATCACACAATTTAAATTCCTTATAAAATTCAAACACATAATATTCAATCACAATATCTAAACATCTCAACTTATTTAATTCAATTGATTATTAAAATAACATATTTCAATTATTATCAGCATTCTACAAATCATTAACTATTGTCTTCATAATTATTTTGTTATTTAATTAGAGTGCTAAAATATTAATAATATTATTATTATTAATACAACATTTTCTAAAACATATACACGTTACACTTCACAATACACACAAATGAATTCAATATTATTTACAAAATATACGTCAAAACTGTTCAAGTGTATCTCACTTCATGTCCTAATCTGCCATGTCAAACAACCATAAAACAAAATGTTTAATTGTCTTTTATTGTCTTACAGTCTACCCTCCATCGTCCCAAATCAACCTTGGTTTTATATAACACTGTTGCTTTTTATTTACAAACAAATGGTTACTTTGTGTGTCATAACCAGAACAACCAAATTCACTCATTTTACCAGAATACTCATTAAACCAGTCTACGTTAGGTATTTTTGTTAAGTCTCCGTCATTACATTCATTCACTATCGGTCTAATTATTTTTATCAAATCATTGTAATCATTATTATTCAAATATATTTCTAAGCCTTCTTTCCATTCATCATACTTTCTACTCAAATTATACAATTCTGTTACATACCATTCTCTATTTACCTCTCTCTCTTCATAACACCACATCACACTCTCACAATTATTCCGGACAGAGGGTACAACATTATACAACATTACTTCATTTAACAATAAGGGTCTCTTGCCCTGAAAAAACAACATTAAATCATCATCATCATTATAAACAATAAGGGGAAAATTTGCCCTCTGTCCCCATTCAATTACTACATTATTTTTCCACTCTCTTTCTATTTCATAAACACTCATTAACATTTCATTATTGCATTCTAAAACTTCAGCACTATTTGTTATTATATTTTCATCATTATTCTTCACCCCCACTATACTCTCAAAATTGTCTACCATTTCGTCATTTTTACATTTTGTCTTACTTAAAACATTGTTACCTAATTTCTCGAACTTCTGTTCTAACTTATTCAAACTGTTTTTTATTATGTCATCAATCTGGTTCAAATTCTCATTAATCTCTTTAATCTCATATTTCAACTCTTTATTCTGATGTTTTAACTCCTCAAGACTATTTTTTTGAATATCGAACTTTTCATTGATACTACTTTTGAACTCTTGCATATCGTTTTTCTGTTCATTAAAAAGTAATCTCATCATCTTGATCATATCATTTTCTTGTATCTCAGCCATTTTAAAAGATTTTATTATAATACCCTCTATATAATATAATTCATCTCATACACACTAGTTACCCTCACAATATTCATAAACACCTAAACAAATAATGCACTACATACCTAACCCTATCAAAACATAACCCCATACTTGCGTCTGTTTTGCGTACGAAAAAATTATTTTATTCTACCTCAACAACCATTCTGCTTTCCCAGTGGGCCTATATTTATATAATATTATTATATAAATCGTCCCTAAGTTCGGAAGCCAAATGTGAAGCTACTAATTAAGTCCCTAGTTCTGGGCGTCAAATGTGAAGCTACTTTCCTTCACATAAAATTCACTCACAAACATTGTATATTTGTCGGGCGCCATCTTGCCAACTGCAAGAAAATAATTTCTGAGGGTTCTTTTCAGCGGACTAGGAGAGCAGAATGTGGTTGCTGAAATAATTAATTTAATTCATATTGGCAATGAACCTAAGGTTTATTTATTCTTTAATACACACAACAACAAAAAATAAAACTTCTTTTCCTACACTTACATACTATTGCCAACTTAACTATGAACTCGTGTAATGAATGTCATTAAAATTATTTTTCTTACATAAAATTTGGTCTTATTTATTAATTATATTTCTTTGATTATATTTCACCAATAATTACATTTAATGATTATATATCTTCACAAACCAGCCTTCTTTGTTTAAATTTATCTATTCTCACATACTCACGCACACACACACACACCCAATTAATTTATACCCCGTGAGATCTCATATTTTTGTTATTTTATGATTTTGGTTAACTTTTGTTAAATAGTTCGATACACATTTTTTTTCTTTTTACTTATCTGTTCAAATGAGTCCTGAAGGCGTCACACTATTTTACACGCACATTTGCTATATTTTTTAAACTGATGATTTCCGAAAAATGTCTCTACATTTTGTATATGTATTCCGATTTCTACATGTTCTTAAAGCTGTTATTATACTCTGATTTAGAGTTAAAAAGCGTTATGTTTCATTTTTTGGTGCGGGCACGAAAATCACGCACAGCCGGCAAACGCACAGTCACATCGCGTCCATATTTATTGGATGTTCATAGCCGACTGAGAGAGAGCTACAGGCGCTATTTTATGAAGCAGCTGTTGTGGTGTGATCAAGTCCTATTGTTTTTTAGTTTGTATCCTTCCGCCAGCTGCATGTCACCGTTATGTAACGGAATTACTCATCAAGGATAGGCTCTGACGTAACACTCGCCTGATGTTTCATTGCTTAATTTGTTTACCGTTACATAATGTGTTTACTGGTTTTGTGTTCGTCATTGTCTGACCTTGACACAGCTTGTCGGCTATCAAATACGTTCATACTGGTTTTACAAAACATTGTTAAACAATTCTGCACAGTCAATGTTGCCACGGTTGTTTTCATTTCAAACAAATTTACCTCTCGATTATAAAATTTTTCCCTATCACTCAACGAGTTAATTATTATTTACTTATGAAAAAATACAAATTATGTTATTACCCCAGGTATGCCCAAAAATGCCCCGCTACAAATCGTAACTTCTGAATAAACTGCTCATTCTAGTGTACACTGCTCTTGCCTTTTCAATTCTGCTCTTTATTTCTTGAGTATTCCCATTGTTCATTCACTATAGTACCAAGATATGTAAATTGGCTTACATGTTCAACTGGCCTTTGGTTTATATTAAGGGTGCAGTTTGTGAACTTATTCTTAGATACAATCATTAGCTTCGTTTTATTAACATTGATGTCTAGACCATATCGACGGCTGCTTTCTGTCACTCTATTCATATTAAATTTTCTTTTTACTTCATAACTGTTTAAAACTGTCCCCTCCCCCTCTCGGAGATCCGATTGGGGAACTTGAAGCTCCAGATTATTTCATAGCCATGATGGTATTAACAGAGGTATCTAAACGATATATAATGTAGTGATTTCTCGTTGCCTTCTACATCCCAATGCCATTGACTAAAAACTAGTTCATCCGCCTTTGGGGCCGATTTCTCAACCCCAGGACAATGTGGTGCCCTACTGCTTGCCAGTTCAAAGCTGTGCTTGATGAATATTAGTTGTGCCAATCATTGTGTTAGTGTGGGCTCAAAACAGTAATGTCATCGTATGATTGGTGCACAGAGACAGCATTCTGAAATGCCTCACTATTAAGAACACATTATATCAATGGCTTCCAACTGTTGTCCTTTTGGCCGAGGCAGTATTACAGTGACACAGCCAAGGGGTTTGATCCTCTCAATTGGGTAGGTCACTGATGAGGTCTTACACATAAAATTTGTAGACAAGCGGTTGCAGTGGCAATGATATAACATGCATTGTTTATTATATACAGTGACTTTCCTCTCCTCCCAGTTATTGTGAATAATTCACCACTATGGAAATATCTTGGTCTGTAACCCCCCCCCCCCATGGGAAAAGCCTGTCTACACTGCTGTTTTCAAATAGCCTTGAGCTTGCTCACTGAGTGTTGTTTATATTCTGTGGACATTATTCTTTTTTTATTTCTAGAGGTAGAAAAGTCGTATGTCCGAAAGGGGATTGCAATATCATTACGTTGTTATTTCTGCCAACAATTTGTAAGCAGTCAGTGATGATGTATGATCCAGTGGATTATTATTTTGTAGTTTCTATAGTAGTACTGTTTATTGACCATACCATATAGTGGTAAAAATTTGTGTAGAACAATACCTCAAGAATTGAAGAAAACAGAAAAGAACTTGTAATATTATATCGAACTTGTACAGGCTTTCTTTGCTCTCAACTCACTCACCAGCTTTCACTAAGATGACTTGGCCTTTGTTTTGTTGTCATAACCTGTATCTATTATTTATCACCCATTGTAACATGCAATATTGGGTCGTTTATCATTTCTGTAGTGATTTCTATACAGTGGAATTTTTTGTGAACATTCAAGAATTTTTGAACAAATTTTGTTGTTACTCATCGTGTATCCAAAATAACAGTGAAAATGGCTTTGCGTGAATCATATGACAGACCAAACCAGCTTCTTCCTAATAGTGATTTGACAATTAGCAATTATTTCTTTCTTGTTCTTGTTTTTCTTTGGTCATTGATGTGCTTGGTCTTCCAACTGCATAAATAATCTTCAACCGATTCTCAACCATTTTGGAAATGTTTGTACCATTTGTAAAAAACTCTTGTTCTTTCATACCAAACACTCTATGAAAAATGTTATTCAACATTTTTTTGATGTTTCCAGTGTTAGCTACCTTTACACAACATTTAATGCCGTCTCTTCAGTCTTGCACTTTAGAATGTTAAACATATTGTGAAATATAGCAATTTACTCAGATTTCTTTTAATTGGGCCAGGAGATTGGTTGGTAGCTCTCGTTTCTGGTTCCTGTTCCTTCATTTCCCACTATAGACTAGAGCACAAACAGCATAAAGGTGGTGCTTTAAATAAAATATAAATACCCTGATTTATTTAAAGTTGAACATTGACAAACATAAGTTTTAAGAGGACCATCGTAAGGCTAACTGAACAGCATACAAATTTCATACTGTATTGGTATAGAGAAACAGTTATCATAATATCAAAGGAACCAAGTTTGTGCATACTTTGGTGTACCGAAGAGTGGTGGTGGGAATTATTCTGTAGTTGTCTTGAGTCACATACACATTGATACAAAGTGTATTTATTAAAAATCGATCTTATTAAGCATAAGCAAGTACATGCTCTAAATTGTATTTAAATTATATTTCTTATATTTACTATATATTTAATATGAACATAAACATTTACACAAATTGTTTAATAAAATAACTGAAATAGTCAGCATAAGAAAATGGTGGTGGACATTAAAAAATCTTAAGTTTTCAATACTTTTTCGTTATTGTGCAGCAATACAGAGGAAGGCAAAGAGAGCGTAATAACGTTTTGCTGTAAAGGAGACTGAGTACTCTTTTTACAACTGCCATTTATTTGTTTTCAGGTTTTTAAAAATGTGCCCATTTTGTTATTTTTTTGGGGGGGACTCACATTTAATGTAAAAACACTGATTGACTCTGTGTGTTGCAGCCTCGGCAGTGTCCAACTGCTCCGATGTTACCTCCTCGGGATTTGTCACCACCTCCACTGCCACCGCGCCCTCCAATTAGGCGTAATTCAGCAGTGGATAATCCTCTTGCGCCTCTTCATATTGTTGTTCCAGCACCGCAGCCAACACACACTCGTCATCTGTCCTACAATGGGCCACCATCACAACACCATTCCATGAGTAAGTAAATGAGTTTTATTATTATGCTGTTGTTGTCATCCGGTGCCTGGAATATGGCTCATGCCATCAATCTTGTGGCTTCCCAATAAAGACCCACAGCATCCTTTTGATTCTGTTTAGAGATAATCTTCATTCATGACATCATTTCCCTGGTCTGTTGATGCTGATCCATTCCGAAGTAGGTGTTCATTAAGACAATCATGACCAGTTCCAGCTGAAATAGAACAGTAGACAATTTCCTTGATATATGTCAGATATTTTTAGTGTACTGTCACTATGCTAGAATCTATTTGAAGCATACTAGTCTCCGCACATGCGTTTCTTTCTTTCTTTTTTTTTAGATATTAGTGTATAACCATATAATTTCAATTTTGATTCCAGTTATGGAAAACAGTTACAGTGGAACCTCGAAAATTCAGATCAATTGGGACCCCATCCAGATTTTCAATTTGTCCGGATTTTCAAAATATACTTTAAACTGCTATATTTTATGTTGGGAAACATTATAATCCATATGTTATTCTTTTTTAATGGACGGAGTATTGGAATTAAGTGCTTAAAAATTAAAAAAGAACATTTTTTAAATTACACAATTAATTTCTGTTTGTGTGTACAACGTGTTATTAATAAAATAACCATGACACTAAAACAGCGCCTGGGAATGTATGGAGGTGTATTTCCACGACCGATTGGTAGGGTCCAATTTTTTTGTTCCGATTTTTGTTCACGTTCCAATTCTCTGCAAGTGGAGTGGGTAGCAAATACCTTCCACAGAATTTAAAAATTAATTCTATTAAATTCTAAATTGGAAAAAACCTTAAAAATTCGTACCACGTTTTCTTTAAAAAACGTTAAAATAACTTATTGAAAACATTGAAAATCAAAAGTTGTGGCTTTTTAAATGGTTATGATTGAAAACAATCCTTGATCAACTTTTGAACAAAGTTAGCACTTCTTTTTTTGGGCAGCCATATCTCTAAGCCTTTTTAAAAACACCAGCTGGATAGGCGTACTCTCAGGCTGTTTTTCAAGCCATGGCATAGTTGTTTCTAATGCTTTAAAAGGTCGTCTTCAATAGTGACTTCCTCTTCATCAATTACAATCTGATGAAAACCTTGATCGTTGGCATCGCAGTTTAGCAATTATTCAGCATTGCTAAACACTTGCTTCACATTGTTCAAAACCTGGAATGGCATCAAAAAATGGTGTAAACTCTTCAACATTTTGTTTTTGACAGAATTATCTTCATGTCCGGCCACAGTTTGTTTCACCATTCTTTGATAAGGGTTTCCAAGGTGTTAGCCAACATTTACACACAGTCCTTCACGTTGATTTTGTTAATAAAATCGATAACCCTGTCCTCATCCCGTTCAGCTAACAAGAGACTTTGGAAAACCTGTTTCTGGTGCATTCTTTTCATTTTTTGACCTGGTCCATAGGTTGGAGAACAGCGGTCACATTTGGGGGAAGAAATTGTACAACAAAATTTTTATCAGCACTGTTTAACACTTCAAGTGATGGGTAGGTTGGGGCATTGTCAGTAATGAGGAGCATTTTCCTGTTTTATTGGGTTCGTTGCAATTTTTTTTACACTTAGTATGAAGTCATTTTCAAACCAGTCCTTGAAAGTATCCCAAATATGCATTTTTTTGAGACTTATAAATCACAATAAGAGTTAACATTTTTGAAGCAATGTGGTCTTTTGCTTTTTCCTATCACTAACAGTTGCAATGCATAAGAACCACTCGCATTAGCACAAACCAATACTGTCACTCTGTCTGTGCTTATTTTAAAACCTGGGGCAGATGTTTCATGGCGGGAAGCAAGAGATTTTTTTTAGGCAGAGAAAGCCAGTTTATGTCAGTTTTGTCAGCATTGTACAATTGTACACATCGTCTCTGCTGAAACCATTTTTAACAACCATTCAAGAAATTTTAGTTTGAATTTGTTGGCAGTGCCATGGCCCGAAGATAACTTTTCTGAGAATTTCTAATTCTCAGATCCCGTGCCGTTTTTTTTTTAACCACCCTGAACTATCTTTGAAGAAATCAGCAGGCCCATTCGAGGAGTATTGAATTCTAGTGTCTTTACACAGCATAGGGCCTGAAATGGGTTCACCCAAGCTTCTCCTCTGTGTAAACCATATGTAAATTGCAAGTTTCACAACAGCCACTGAGCAGAAAACTGATTTGTGCTGCTACCTCTACAGCCACAGTCTAGTCTACAAGCACAAACAACAGAAGCCCGTAAATGTTTCGTACAAATGCCATAAAATGCATGTGAAGTGACAAACATAAAATTTACGAGCATCAGGTTGAAAGTGTTAACATATGTAATTTGAATAACAATTGCGGTGTAATGATTCTGGGTAGTGAATACAGCTAACTGTAATGAGCGTACATAATATATAACAATGCACAAGAGTTAAGTTATTTCGATCATCACCTAACCTTTGCTCAACGAGTTAGCTTAATGGATCTGATAGAATCTTCTGACAAGGAAAAATTGTGATTTTAAATGTTTAGGTTGTTTCCACAGGGACAGTGAAGCAGTTTTCATATGCCGGCTTGTGTTCCCACATTCCCTTTTATTTTTTTTTTCTTTGGGGAGGGGTGTGTGAGTTGATAAAGTAGGTAAGTATGGGGGCCTTCTTAGTTATAGCCTTACAACCTATAATCTAAATCAATCCCATGTGCCTGTTTTAAACAAAAACTTAAGAATTTCAAATTAATATTTTAATGTATTTCAGCGTCATCACCACAGCATGTAAAAACAACCACCATTCGGACGAGTGTGATGAGTCGACACAACACGTTACCATCTGGTACAAGTTTAACGGCGAGAATAACTGGTCCACCTGCAGCATTACGTCCAGAATCCACCACACCCAAGCTGCCACCGAAACCATTCAAATCCAACATTATGTTCCAGTTTAACACAAATCAAACCTAAGAGAACTGTCCGATGATTAAAGTAGCAGAGTATATAATATTATTATTATTATCATTGTATTGTTATTATTTTTTTTATTATTAGTGTAGTAGTACCATGTATTATATTCAATGTTATAAGAAGAAGAGACAAAGTCTGATAAACCAGATATACTCGTGTGATGTGCAATACTATGAAAATGTATGTATATGCATGTGTACACATGTTTGCTTGTTGCATTTTCCCTTACACGCACGCACGGTTATGTTAAATGTCAGTTAATCGATTTTAAACATGCTTGCATCATTGGGAAGAATAGAAATTTAATTTTTTGTAACAGAAGTATTTTAAAATGTTGACAGTGATTTAATATTTGAAAATTTAAATTTGAAATCGGACATTTGCCATTCAGTTTCCATGGAATATCTCTGTTTGCATAGTCTTAATGCATCCATAAATGTTAAATATTACATTGTGACTTTCAACCCAGCTCTTCAAAGAGTGACGAGGTTAATTCAATTAGATTGAGGTCTGGATGATGTGAAGGTAATCTGAAAATGTTATGCCCTCTTTTTGGCTAAAATTTTATTAATTAGATACATCTCATTCATATGCCTGTGTAATTTAATTAAATCGTGTAGCAGGGTTTTTGTGAAATGGAATTTCAGGGTTTTTGAGGAATTAAAGGAAGTTGGCTTATTAGTTTAATATTATGGTAATACACACTGTCTGTTACTACAATACTATGCAATTGTAAGGTAGGAAGTGATTTTTCTGTTATGCAATATATGTAATTTTTAAAATTCATATCACTGTGACAACCACCAATTGAGTGATTTTATTTCAGTATTGACAGTGCATTAAGCACAAAACCTCTCAGTGTGACTATGCAAGTTTTTATTCGATACTATTGATGTTAAGTTAATTAAAAACTTCAACATAATCAGTTAATACTGAAAAACCTGAAGGATGGAACCTGTTTAACCTTACAATTACGTACAGAATTTATATCACACAATTTAACACTGATGAACAAAGTAGGTAAGTTTTTAATACACTCACTTGTAAAGAATTTCGTACAGAAAATGTACAGGTTCATTAAATGAAATGTGTTTACAAACTCTGAATAGAGGTGCCTTTTTTAAAAACTTTGACAACATTCCTTGTCTGCAGTGAATGAGCAGCACATACTCTCAGTGAAAGGCAGAAAAGATACCTGCTGCTCAGTGTTCAGGTTTCTGTGGGTATTTGTATTTTCTTCCTTTCATTAACAGTATGCTGTTCATTCAGATAATTCTCTTACTTTATGTGTTTTTAGTAGCCATTGTTAAAATGCGACTGTATTACTGGAGTGATAACTTAGTGTTTATGTTTTATAATTATTGGCCTAAAGATGATTACTGATCATAGACTAGCTGAAACTTGCTTATTTAAAATAAACTAAATCGTTGATGTTTTTAAAAGAAAATCCATTTTTTAAATTTAAACAGACATCATACATAGATAAAAATATTACAGATTTATTGCTGCGTATGTGTGTGTGTGTGTAAGGGTGATGGCATGCATTTGCTCGTATATGTGTACACATGTTTGTGGAACTTGGATTCTAAAGGTCTCAACAAATTATTTTATGAGTTATCAACAAATTATTTTGTGAGTTAAAAGTAGTTATTTTCAAGTAGATAATGTATGTACATTTTTGTAATTAAGAGATACGTATAAATATATATATATATATATATATATATATATATACGATTTATAAGATTTATATAGGTTTTCATTTGAGAGGCACCATGAGTTTGTAACTATTCAAAAATTCTGTAGGTGTCAGAGGCTATACTGTGATGTACCGTACATTACAATTTATGCTCTATCATTATGGCAATATATACTCTGTGTGTGTGTGTGTGTGTGTGTGTGTGTGTGTGTGTGTGTGTGTGTGTGTGTGTGTGTGTGTGTGTGTGTGTGTGTGTGTGTGTGTGTGTGTGTGTGTGTGTGAGCACATGTTTTTTGAAACTTGGATTCTAAATGTCTCAACATTTTATGAGTTAAAAGTAGTTATTTTTCAGGCAGACAACGTATGTACATTTTTGTAGTTAAGACGGTAAATATATTTATAATTCATAAGATTTTGACAGGCACCATGAGTTTGTAACGGGTAAAAATTCTGTAGGCATCAGAGATTATTCTGTAATGTACTGTACATTGCAATTTGTGTTCTATGATTATGGCAATATACACGTGTGTGTGTGTGTGTGTGTGCGCGTGTGAGAGAGAGAGAGAGAGAGGTCTAGAATAGGTACCACGAGTTGAATAGACCATGCTGTATTATAAAAATCCTCAGTAAATGTACTTTATAAATGTATATTTAAAAACATCCGCATGTGAGCGGTTGGAGGGGGGTTGTAGATGTGTATAAGTTATGACAAGTATGGTGCTATGTACAGATACACTGTATTCTTGTCCAAGCATAACGGAATAATTATTCTGTTATCTGATGTGTATATATTGTTCAAAGGTGTTCTTAAAGTCATTTTTCATTTTGAAAATATAAATATATATATATATTTTTTTTATTAAATGTAGATGTGATAATTTATTAATTTTATATGAAGACTGTCTTTTGGAATACCTTTAAAAAATAAAAAAGTACATATTATATTGTTAACAATGTTTATTGGAAAATTTAGAAATTAACTACAAACAAAGGACCAATTTATTTATTTGTTTTTGTTGTTTAAGTATTTGTGATTGAATTCGTAATTTACAGTGTTTGGTTATACTTTTGTAGGTTATGGGATGTCAGATACGATGTGCTCTTACTGATAAGGCTTATATTTTTATTAAGGCTTATATTTTATTATTTTAGCCCAGATTTTTAAATATATATATATAGGCTATATATATATATTTTTTTTCTGTGTTGGGCAATATTTCCAAGCAGATTACTAGTTTACTGTATTATATTGTTTTCTGATGTTGACGAACAGGGCTGTTTCAACCATGCTTCAGTATTGTGTACCATTTAATGTTATGTAGAGTCTTTTTGGCCACATAAGCTGCTTCAGCATTTGTTATTGTATAGTAATCAAAGATTGTCTTTATGCACATAGTTTCACGTGTGTGATGTTTTTAGTATTATGAGGAAGACATGTAGGGAGATGAACATTATAGGTAGACTGTAACTCCAGTACTGTAGATTCTTATGAAATTAGGGATGATAATTTCCGAACTTATGAAGGCTTTAATTGCTAGAATCATTAGATATAAAACTTTCTTCCAGGCTGTTAGGCCATTGCCCAAACGTTTTGCATGCCACAAGTGGAGCCAGTTTGGTAAAGGCTTATCTTATTTCACTCATGAATGTTTGTGGTTTTTGTTAATAATAACAACAGGTTTTTTTCTGTTCAACATACATGTTTTTATTACTTTGAACACCAAACGATTTGCCCATACAATAAAGAGTTATCCTCAGTCGCTCAACTGAGATAAGCCACTGAAAATGCCTCGCCATAGTATGGGCAAAACATTTAGTGTTAAAAGTAATAAAAAGACATGTATTGAACTGAAAACGGTGTTGTTGTTCTTGTTAGAGGTTATGTTGATAATCACCCACAGCCTAACAATCCATAAAATTAATTCTTTGGACCTTTGGTATTTTACTTACAGCTGAGCTATATGGATTTATCAGTCCTGATTGCTCTGTGGACCCAGTCACAGAATTCTGTAATTGCTGTTTGCATGAACCCATGTCAAAACAAATAACCCTGCTAAGTAAAATCAACAATCAGGACTAAATTATTATTGACTCAGTCCAGATTATTAATTTATCTGTATCCTGGAATATGTACAAAGAAATTCATTATCTCTTTTGTAAGGACATGTTGATATTTTATCGAACAGTTCTTCTCAAATATACTTGAATATTATTACACAGAAAGCCATTTAAAATATGGGCAGGTACAAGGAAAAGGAACACTAGATTGAAATATTTCACAGTTGCAAACGACTTCATAAGTTGTGAAAAATAGAAAAAGAAAAAAACCTTTTTGCATGAGTGATGAAGCTGTTTATGGAATATTTTTAACTGGTGTTGTTTTTCCTTATGTGTCTGTATTTTTAAACTAGATAATATAGTAAGTTTGCTGATTTTTCTCTAGTCCTATTGTCTGGGCATTTTATTTTGTCACTCCCTTTATCTATGATTATAGTGTTCTGTTTGGTTGTGTTTATCTATGGTTAAGTTCTGTCGGTTCATTTGTGTAACACAAACATTCTGTACTTGTAATTCGTATAAACAATTTTTTAGGGGCATTCAGGTTTTGCTTTTGATAAATGCATTTTCTATGTATATTTTCATGAATCTTACACATCCAAGGAACATTTTTATAATTGTACAAAGTTAAATGAACAGATTATCCCACGTATTCTTGAATTGGTAGTTGAATTGTGAATACATCAAAATTGTATACGTTTTGGAATTGGTAAGCTTACATGAATGAAAGCAAACAACAATTCAAAATTTGATAGCAAAGCAACTGACTTCAACTCTGTTTTTAGCTCTCTGTAAACACATTCACCATTGACACAGTGTCACAAACTGAAGATGTCTGAAGCTGCCCAAAGTAAGAAGTGTTGAATAAATCCTTACTGGATTTTGATATTATGTAAAACTGTCAAATTGTGATATTATTTTTTTCTTTCAAATTGGTAATTTTTTGTTGTTTTTGTATGACAAGATTTTTGTGGCCTAATCGTAAACTTAGTCATTTAATTGTTTTTATGTGAATGTAAAAAAAAAAATAGTATGGTTCAAGACTTTATTGTTATATAGTCATGCTGTTTTTCACATACATTGTGCAATAATTATTTGATGTCTGTATATTGTACTGATTAGTTGTAATAGGTAATGTTTTTGATGATGTTCAACATCTTGAAATTTCATATAACCAAATTCTTTGTGATAATTAGGTAAAATTGTGAGCCATAGTTACGTAAATTGTTCTCACTGTGTAAAATGTAACTACATTCGGCATTGTGTACTGTTACGTATGTGTACAAGTGAATTTAATTCTTTGACACAGTAAACATCGTTCAATTGTTTGCATTTAACAACTTACTTGTAATTGTTGTAAGTTGTGTACAGTAAAAATTTGTGTTCCACTGACATTACAAATTATCAGTTGAACGTAATGGAAAGTTGTTTCACCAACACCACAGTTGCACATTTGATACGATTATAAAAGGAAAAGAAGTCTTAAGTAAAAATCATCGCTTTTGGTTTCTTCTTTAAAAAGCACAAAGTACATGGCAACTTGTAAATGAGTCATCTAGTTTCGAAACCAGATACATCCACTTTTTTCACATTCACATTTTTTTGCGTTTTTCTATAATTTATTACCTTCTACATGTCCCTATCTACTTCACAAGTTTCTAAAACAGATACATCCTTATAAAATGGGAGTTGAAATTGCTGGTTTGTTGCAAAACCAGCTCTCCTGCAATAAAGTTTTTTAGCTCTCCTGAAAAATTTCATATTTGGATGTATCTGGTTTAAAAACTAAACAACTCAAATGTCATGTCACGTAACTGTGTGCCATTGAAATTTACTTTATGCTGAAATTGTAGCTCCACAAGTTTAAATAGAATTTTAGTTCATACGTGGTTTTCATAAAACTAAACAGCCTAAAATCAATTTTCTATTGTAGTGTAACATTGTTCATAGCCTAAAGGTACCGTACATATGATTTCCAATAAAGTTTTAATTGCTCACATTCTTAAATTCGATCGATTTCGGCCATAGACCATCATCAGGTCATATAGAGTGTGCACTTGAGGTCACAATATCGTAAAACAACCACTATTTACAAAAACGAATTCGTAGACATTGATTAGTGAACGTGAAATGTACATTGGTGTGTAAAGTCTCTTGAAAACTGATTTTGTTACAAAGTGTTTATGTTTACATTCAGTTCTATAAATTATATCAGCTGATGTAACAAAATCAGTTCTCAACAAACTTTGGACACCAACGTACATTTCACGTTCATTAATCAATGTCTACGAATTCGTTTTTGTAAATAGTGGATATTTTACGATATTGTGACCACAAGTGCACAGTGTATATGACTTGACGATGGTCTATGACCGAAATCGATTGAATTTAAGAATGTGAGTAATTAAAACTTTATTGCAAACCATATGTATGGTACCTTTAGGCTGTGAACAATGAATACACTACAATAGAACATTGAGATTATATGTACCATTAGTAAACAATAAGTGTGTGTATATTATAAATACATCACATTATCATGAGCCTAAAGTCTGTGCAAACCTTAGATCAAAGCATCCCGTCTTATGGCAGTTTATCATGAGAAACATTTTCATGCCACGCGAACAGTGTGTGCGTATGTGTAAGAATGTGTGTGCAAGAGAGAGAGAGATTGAGGCGAGCGTGTGTTGCATCTGTCAACCCCATCCACAGGCATCTGTCAAAGTCCACAGGTGTGAGGCTTTTTTTCTAAGGTCTGCATGCATTGTAAACTAACAGTTTTCTAAACGGACTATATAAGTTAAACTTTTTATTGCAGTGGAAATGTGTACTTCCTTTCTTTTCAGCGCCTCTGTAATTTAACGTGATCGATTGTGTTGGTTTTAAGTGTGACACTCAGATTATATGTTTGCACACACACACAAAAATGCTTGTGAAAGTATATCACTTAAGAAATAGTCCCATTCAATATCTGTAAAATCGTGTACTTTTGAGACAAAAAACAATGTCTTTACGTTATTTAGAACTTTTAACCAGTGGAATACTCGTCTATACTTTGTGTTAACAATTGTGTATATTCAAGTATTTGTAAGTCTGTCAGAACATAAATAAGGTCTGTCTGTCTTAAGATTGGTAATAATGTTTTATATGTAATACAATAATTGTAAAGGTAAATTAGCACAGAATTTCATTCTGTAATATTATTATTATTATTGTAGAGAAACAATAAATGTAAAGGGAAAATACATATTTATGTACATTATATAATAATGTGTGAGGGAGCAGAAATTGAATGTAATATCCAAATAATAGGGAGAATTATTCATTGAACACAAAAGTATTTATGTTTACTGTTCAACAAGCATAGTTTTGTATTTGCAATTTTTATATACAAACACGATACAGCTTAAAAGAAGTGTATTTTTTAATGGTTATATAGATGTATTAGATTATTTTTAAAAAGTGTTCTGAGTTCTTTTAAATGAAAAACAGAGTTAAATGTTTATCACCAATAATTTTATATAAAAATGTTAACATAATTATGTCTGTTATAATTTGTGTGTGATTGTAGCTGTTGTGTTAAAATGTGTGCGTGTGCGCACGCGTGCACGCGCAAAATATTATGCAAGTCATGTAGCCACAGAGAAGTGTACTATACTGTGGTTTTAATATTATGTTTAACATGTGGGGGAATAAGATCCTACAAGCCAAGTTTTTTCCTGAAATTAATTTTAATAATACTTCCTTTTTTTAGCTGTCTTTTCCATGTGTTTAAAGTTAATTTATGCCCGTAATAAACTAATACACCAAACATATATCACAGTCAACATATATTCAACAGTCTAAAGCGTAATTTCCTATGAGCAGCATTACAATCAAAGGTTGCTACCATGAGGTAACACTCAAACGCGCTCATTGGCAGCCATTTGAAGTAGTACATCAGGAAAAACTTCAGTATCCACTAACACAATGTATTTTGTTTTATATTGAAAGTTTTTAGAAAATTATCGTTAAATCTTTATTTTATTTTGTGGAATTAATAAAACTAAAATGATTGTTCATTTAAAATACAATCATTTTTTAATTTAAAACGATTGTTTCAGCGAGCACTGATAGTAAATGAGAAAGAAACAGCTGTAAAGATTAGAAGCTTTTTCATGTTTAAAATATTCAATGTGAACTTCTTACCAGAAATTAAAATAAGATTCATTTTTTCACAAGTATCCAAGTCACTTGAAATTATTTTCAAAATCTTAGGTTAATAGTTCCATCAGTGACTTACTTTTTTGTCGTTACGACGCGTTTCAAGACGTATGTCTCATCATCAGGTGTTTCACTCGATAGGTGAGGCCGTCAATATATTAAAATAAAATAAATAAACGAACACAAACGTGAACGGAACATATACGGCCGGTGTGCACCGCATTGAAGTCGAGCCCGCACTGTTGTTATTACTGTACGTTATTTACTCAGTAGGCCGTGTGTTTTCAATCTTGTCTTGGATACTAATAACTATGTCATACAGTTATTTTAATGCTATAGCATTAAAATTTACTGCAAAAGAATGGGGTCCAGAATTTACTGTGCTTTTTCACACATATGCTACCAGCATTCTTCATATTTTCATTTGTAAAGTCGCTAGTAAGCTCTCCTTATTTTTATTGTTGATGTTCTTGAATTGCTTAAATACTCGATTCAATCATTTCAAAAAACAAAATACTGTTTCAGATTTTCTCCTTTTCCATCACTTATGTGCTTAATTACCACTATGAGCCCTTATGGACCACAGTTCAAGACTCACGTGCTAACCATTAAGTACTTGAGGCATACATATCTCAAGTTTTTTTTCAACTCTTCAGTTTTCTATGAGTAAAGAAGCGTTTTTTAATGGCCATATTTGTTAACTTCAGTACACGCGAGATCTCTAAATGTTACTTGTTATTTCATAACTTTTTTTATAATGCTTTTCCTTTTTTAGTTTGTAGAGATATAAGTATACAATCCATGGTATTTTTAATTTGCCTTGGGCATGAATCATATGAAACTAATAAATGACCTCTATTCTATATAATATCAATGTCAGTTAACAGTTGGTTCAGATGGAAACGTGAAAGTTGTTTTTGGTGTGAGATGCGCAGTGAACAAGTGAGACATTCATGTGGCAGGTGCACATAACAGTAGAACTGATCATATCAGTCAAGGTTGCAGTGTATGGTCGCATGTGAAGAAATAATATTCGTGGTGATAACTGATATAAGTGTCAATATAAAATATTTATGTGTTTTCAAAATAAATAAGTATGTGAAGTAAACTTATTACCTCTATATATCACTGTGTTCAAAAATTATTGTCAGGTTTATACTTCAGGCTTACGTAATGTAAATAATTAATCTTCCTTTTTGTAATAACATGCAAGTTGATGTTATAAGATCACATCTGTTTCAAGTAGAATGCTTTTGTTTTGAAGAAGCAGTTTGTTGAAGATAAAGATAAGATAATAAAGTACGTCATTTTCAGGTTTTCTGGTATTTACTGTATCAAATATGTTACTGTATCTCTCTTTCTTCGTCTTGTATGTTGATGTCCCTGCATCACTTTATGATAATTAGTTTATCATGCTTATTGTGAACTATTAAATTCATTTGCAAAAAATTCTTCATTGAGGCAATTCTTTATCTTGGAATTTTCCACCCACATTCATTAACATTTTGTCTGCTTCAGACAAATGCATTTTTGAAATGTTAAGATAAGTGTCACACACACACACACACACACACACAGTGTCAATATTGATAATAAATAATATTTTACAGAAGAATTTATTTTTTTATATTTATTTGTATTACAATGTTTTGGCAGTTTTGTATACTGTCATCTCCAGATATAAAACATATTAAACATTCGTGAAAAAGAAAAATTGTGTGTGTGTGTGTGTGTGTGTGTGTGTGTGTGTGTGTGTGTGTGTGTGTGTGTGTGTGTGGTTTGTAAATAATGGGTGATTTGTTTAGGAACGTCCCAATATACTACTGCTTCATATTACGAGACTTGATCTCACAACAATTAAACATTAAGTTTGGTGTAATTAAAGTATTATGTATCATTTGCTCTTTCTACTGTGCACCAAAATATACTGAACTATTTTTCTAAAAACCATAATTAAAATTTTCACCCATGGAACTGAATACTTAAACAATTGTTTTTTTTTTCAGTTTTATCACTGTGCATTCTTGATTGTCCGTATTAAAGCATTGATGTCAGAAAATATTTACGCTCCCTTGTATAGCGTTCCTGTCACAGTGGTTGTGGTAGATATTTTTATTACTTTTTGATGATCTTGTTTCCTTTTCAAATAATGTGATTCTCACAATAAAACTTTTCCAAATGTCTGGAAGAAGATTGCTTTTTCTTTGTGCAACTTGAAAACTTGCAAGTGATTCCTGGTTCCTCCCTGCATCAGGAACTCGTCAGTCTCTTTATCTTCTTGTATCAAACCAGATTTTTTTCTTGCCTACAGGAGATTCTGCAACTCTTTCAGCATTTTCGTGTATAATAGGTGACAGTTTGTTTCTGAAGGAGGCAGTTTTTCTTGTAAAAACTGTCACTCATGTGAATGCTTCTGTTTGATTGTGATCTGCCATACAGTTGTCATCAGATGTCATGAAGCAAATAAACTTTAGCTGGTGTCATATAAAATGAATGAAAAATATTGGTTCATTTTAACATTATACTTTTATTAGCTAGATTTGGGGAATTCAAATGGGCTTAGTTAATGTTCTTTTCACACAAACTCGGAAAACACTACTTTTGAATTTGTGTAATAATTATAAATGTTAAATAGGCCTAATAGTTTATCAACATCATCAGCAATACTTGTGCTGCCTCGCCATTCATTCATCGTGATGATGATGATTCATGATGAAGTCACTGTTTGCCATCTTTTTGTCTGTTTGTAAGGGGACCAGATCATGAAGCTTATCTCATGTTAAGTAAATAGACTTTTGCTTCTCACTTAGGTATTTTTATTTAAAAACCGATTCAACATATATTTATCAAACTTTTCGTCTGAAATCTAAATACATGAAGTATACTGTGAACGTAATTGTATATAAGCCTATATATTCGTTAACACTTTGGATATGTTGCCCATGCTTTCTGCAGGCATGTCTGTAGAAATTTAATTACGTAAAACCTGTGAGCTGCATGATGTGAAACATAATCTCTCATATATTTAGTTCATGAAAAAATACAGATCACAGCCTATCCATGGCAAATTTTTGTCAAAAAATTGTAGAATTATTACTAAATCTAAATATCTTTTATATATTTTTTTCTTGTGACCAGTTTATATATAATTAATTTCATTTAGATTTTATGTAACATTTATAAATGCAAACTATCACAAAACTTTGTTGTACGTAAAAATTGCATTTTTTAAAACTAATTAAAAAATATTAAACATCATATTATAAATTTGTTAACGCCAATTTAGAAAGAACGGATTGAACTTGTACCCAATGTGTATAGGTTTTAGTAAATGTTAATTAGTCTTTGCAGAAAAGATTATGAAATACATGAAAAATTGTGCATATTGAAAGTGTTAAAGAAAGTGCTTTACTGCGTGCATAATTTTACGTTGAGTTATGAGACAAACATAATGAGAGTTTCGGTACAGAGTTATATGTACCTAAATATGCTCTTGGAAAATCCCATGCAAAGCTTTGTATTTTCTTGGATTTCATTGTCCATGACATGTCCGTTAATTAACTAAGTATAATTAGTGGTAGTGAAATAATTATATTTTTATTTTTTTTTTCAAACACATGGCTGCACACTACACATCACACTCCCTTTTCTTCATTTCTTTCCAGAATGCTATTACTTGCTCCTGGATTCCTCACTTTATTAAAAAATTTCCAAATATTGAAATGTTTATATGAAGACGGTTAATAAGTGACACCATGTGGGAAAATATTGGTACTATAATATACTTCGTGTGTGTGTGTGATTTTAGACAGGAAGGAGAGGAGAATTTTTTAGAACAAAGCTAACTAAAAATTTAATTTTCGGACATTGTTAATCACTCGATCCCCTTCAATTTAGTACGTACCACTGTGCGTGAAACCCACATTTAATAGTTAAAATAAAAGTATAGGAATTGTGAAAGTTCCGCATGAATTGTAAAGATTAACATGCCTGCTATTTACCAGTGCCAATTTTGTCCACTAGTGATTATTTTTGTGCCTTCATCCACAATAAATTTTTTTTTAATGGTGATACGTTAGTTTTTATATAACATTGATCGAATGGTCGTTTGGCACTTGGTAGAACATTTTAATAATCTTTAAATTTAATAAATAAACACTGGGTTTAGGTTTGCAGATACTTTTGATTTGAACTGAGAGAATGAAGTGCATGTTAGGTGGCGGAGGGGTGGAGGTGAAAGGGGACGATTGGAAAAAATGCAGGTAAGTGGGTAAGAACAAAGGTGAATGTTCTGTTTGGACCAGAACAAAGTACCATTACTGGATAATCATTAATCATATACAGTAAGCTTTCATATATTAAATTGGCTTCACACAAAAGCTTACTGTATGTGATTAATGATTATCCAGTAACAGTACTTTGTTTTGTTTTGTTCCAAAACATCAAGAAGAAAGTTCAAAAAAAAAAAACTCACCTTTGTTTACTTGAGTTTTTCCAGTTTGCCCCTTTTATTAATTCTTTCTCTTGTTCTAAAGCAAAAGATTGTGATACACGACAGGCAGTTTGAATCAGATACTTGAATACAATCCAGGTCAGCACATATAGTTTTGAGATGAGCGATGACTTTACACAGGCAGTCATACAGTGTTCTGGTGAGCCATGCTGGTTTTTGGCCTTTGCTCGTCACAAAGTACTAGTTTGATGAATTGACATCAGCAACAAAAGCCGAGTCTGTACTTGCATTTAGAGTTATCTCATCTTCATCCATGAAAACATCATGGATCCTGCGTACAGTTCTTCCAAAATTGTGCTGTCCCGTTATCACTGTGCCAGTAACATTCAGTATGTCATGCAGTTCACAATATTTTCTTTATGACTGGCACAAATTCCATTTTGTGGTTTTGTCAGTCATTAGAAATGTAACTTGTCACATGTTTGATATGTACATTGTCTCGACGGTGAGAATTATTAGTGGCTTTATTTTGTTAAAATAACAAATATATATATTGTTACATAGTTATATATAACATAATATAATTTTGAGTGTATGTTTACAAAACACACTTTTGTGTCAAATTCTGAGCGTGCTTGGCTACACAAATATGAAACAAAAATGTATTTTTGATGTTAGCAATCTGTTCAACAAAGAAATCTTTATGGATAAAAGATGTAATAAAACTAGATTTAATCATGTATAAAAGATTTGTGTAATAAAATTACATCAAATTATTAAAACATTTATTTTGAATACTGTGCATTTAATTAATTATGTTCACAATAAAATGAATTTTTCAGCAAACTTTTCTTACTGTAATTTTTCCCTGCCAAAAATTGCCAGAGCGTGGCACAGGAAATGTATTACACTACACATCCCGTGTCATCACAGTTATTATCCAAAATATCCAGGGTGATTTTCTATGGTCCGCTGTCAAAATTTCATGACGCTGATGTTTTGGCACTAAGAATGTCGGTTGTCTTCACTAAGGGAGCTAGATCGAGTATGTCCCATGAAGTGTTGTTCGGAACCTACTCGATATAGTCCCCACTCCGAAGATAGGTGCCAAAACATCAGTATCAACAGATTTTAGTAGACCATGGTGCTGAAGTTTCATATAATAACTGTGAATCAAATGCCATGTTGTCAATCATCAAATTGTGCTCTCGGAGATTATGATTAGTTTTTGCAGCAGGTAGGATAATGTCTGGAAAACTAACAAAAAATAATTGGTATTACAATTATTAGATTCTTGATATAATTCCAAGCCATTAGTTGATCCAATAATTAGAACATTTTCTTCAATAAGTAAAATGAGAAACCTATTTTTTGTTTTCTGTCTGTATGTTTATGCAGCAATGAAACTATAAGTCTGTATCTGCAAAATATAGACTTGTTTTTTGAAAATCGTTGTGCAGAAATAACATTTGCAGTTAAAAGAAAGAATTTAATAGAGTAATGGTTTAAAAAATAATTACTTGAGAAAATTGCAGTATATTAAATTGACGTTGATGAAGTGATACATGAATAAATAACTATGACAGGTATCATGTTGAGTAACATCGCCTTAAGATATACACTGTTGCCAGCCTCAGTAAGTTTGTCTGATTGTGTATAATGGTTGATTAAAATGAGTGGGTCTATGCAAATGAATACTTGCAGATCTCATTGCCTTTGCATGATAGTGTGCTCATCGTTCATGATTTTTGTGTCTCCTACGTGACGTTCAAGTAAATGCAGACAGTCTGTGAACATGAGCTGATCTTAATGATGAACTTAACAAATTCAGCTGTCAGTACCCTCAGGGGCTACCCTTGTAATATTTTATACTATGTTCACTATAGGAGATTCTCAGGCAGGCAGGGTCTAGCCACACATCTCTGTACATTTTGTAGCATCAGTTTAAGTGCTATTAACCTGGTAGATTCTATTCATCTAGTTGGACACTAAAATTAATAGAAGCAGATTGTCTTCATTGCAAAATTAACCAGTTCATAAATCGATGTTATCAATGAAGGTCATCGAGTAAGCGTGAAAGTGGCCTTACAGTCTAGAAACAAAGGAGGCTGTGAAAAACTTTATTGAAAATAAGTGTCGGAGAAGGCTTTGACTCTTATGTACTGCTGAATCATATGTTATAACATTAGATTATGAAAAATAGTGCTTTCGAATTGTATGAAACAGGGAGGAACATGATGTGATACATAAAAGGAAGAAATTATTTTTGTGAAATGTGTCAATCCACATTTGTTGTTACACTACCATGTGACAGAAGGAGAATATAGTCTTCATAAATATAACTGTAAGGTTCTGTTAGAATAAAGGTGTTCATATTTATAGTGCTTCTCTTTCTTGTTTATCAAATAACTGGAAAATTACAACCTATCGCAGTACTGTTTGTCCCAGTGTTGTCCGAGCTGTCTCAACAATAAACATGAACTTGTAGGTGTCGTGTTTTAACGCCTCTTTGAAGGTCAGAGTTAGTTAGGATAATTGGAAGAATTCAAAGACACTGCTGTCTGTCTTACACAATGTTTTTCAGTATGTACAACAATGACGAAAAGGCGATGTCACGTTATACATTCCCTGTTTTGTAAAGGACTGGATTGTAATAACAACAACAGATCTTGAGTAGATTGCAAAAAACATCAGTATTATGAGAAAATTGGGGAATTGCAATATCTATAAAACAAAATATATATTTTAAGGGGATCTGAACAATAACTTTGGAGTAGATGACAATATTTGGCAGAGTTGAGTAATACAGTTAGTGCAGAAAAAATAGAAAATACAAATACTGCAAGTATACAAGTACATAATTTGTGCAAATGCATAAAAGTGGAATGTCAGTTATTTAAGGCCCAGTACAGAAAAAGAAAAGTTCTATATCTTGGTTAAAATTAATCTCTTGTGAAAAAATGCTGTAAGGCTAGTACCTTTGGTGGCATCCATCGAGTTGTAATACCAGTCAAAAATAACTTTTGAACTAAACAAGGCTGCATGAAAATGATCGTATGTTACAGTCAAACAAATTTTTCTTGTTTTGTAACAAATATATTGTTTTCAAGTAACTTGTATTTCGTGTTGCATTTCCTTTTGCCCAAACTATTTTCTAAAACTCTTGTAAAGACAAAAACTACTATTTGTAAATAGGTAATATTATCAAGTGAATAACGGGCAATTGTTTTCCTCTTCTCATTGCTTGCATTTCTCAAGAAACAGATTCTAGTTCATAACCCCATTATAGCAGGCCATTATGTACATTACGGTGTACCTTTTGTTCCAAGTGTGTAATTCTTCCCAAAGCATGATCATCTAAGGGATACTTTTGTTGCACATAACATATTCATTTTCCGTTTACTAACAGTCAAATAAACGTATATATATGTTAGTTTTTAGACTAAAGCGTGAATTGTGCATCATGTATGTTGGTTACAGATGCTAGTGTTAGAAAATGTGTTTGTACTACTGTGGAAAATATTTTTATGTTATATATATTTTTTAAAGATTATAATAAATTATACATGTATATAAGAATTATAATATATATATAAATGTACAGAATAATGATATAGTTATTTATGTATATTTACGATAATTCATATACATATGCGCATATTTTTTTAATTTTATTTCATCTATTATAGTGTTTTTGCTAGTTAAAAGATGAGCAAATAGACAACAAAATGTACGCACAAATTGAATGTTGAGTACTTTTTGTTAAATTTTATAGAAAACATATATACTGCTAAGTTTGAAAACTTCATTGTTTTGTTGAGTTTTTTGTATATAAGGTGTTATATATTTATTTTTGTTCATTTAGTATGCACAGTGCTGCATACTGTATGTCAGAAGTAAAAGAGTAAACCTGATATACTGCATCTGTGATACAAAGTGTTTTGTGTGTGTATGTTACATGCGCAATAAATGTGTATGTAATCCATTGAAATGTCTAATCAGTGTGTATAAAAAATAGATATTTACCCCTATTATAATTTTTATCTATAGCAAATTGTTTATATGTAGTGAATAATATTATTTACGTAATTGTGTATTCTTCTATTACAGATGTGAAACACAAAAGAAATATATAAGAATATGTATCTGCTGTTTAATTTTGTTGTTATTTTTCTGTTCACCTATTTTATTCATCCGCTTATTATTTCAAGTGTTTGATTTACAGTCGCTGGGCTTGAGCCGTAGTCCTTCATTAATATTAGCTTCAGCTGTGTGAAGTCATAATCAATTAAGTGTTCATCCCCACTGAAGAGGACACTCCCATTTAACTGTGTGCAAGAGTTGTGAAGCTGGATCCGCCTAATTGGTCAGTCATAGAACTGGAAAGTCAGCGATGAAAATGCAGAACATTTGCTCTTTGAATATACCGAGATCTCACTCCTTTAGCATTGCGGTAAAATCTTCAAATTCCGTACATTTCCAGAGAAATAATGAGGAATGCTAAGAGTGCTCTATAAATGTTATAGTTACATCCCCTTCATATAATATTAAATTACGGAAATTACAATATTTTAAACTTATAACATCATAAAGTGGTTGTTCTGTGGAAAAGTGGCAAGATAGTTGTAGAAAAACGTTTGCATTCAAGTTTTGTTCTACAATTGGGGGGTAGAAGTGACTGCCCATGCCTGCACTTGCAGCTTTTTAATCTACATTAACATTAAAACATACAGTTTTTCACATAGATATTTAATAAAAGATTAAGTCTTTTAAGTAGGTTATTCATTATGTATACAATTTACACATGCAGAGCTTATAATTGAATGAGCAAAGTGACTTGACCATATGGCATTTACTTTGTCACTACTTATTACCACACTGCTAAATACTGATGAGGCCTATCGGTGACTCCACCATCTTCAGGTCTTAAACGACAATTTTTTACCTCTACAAACCCATATATATATATATGTACACCTGTAGAACCCCCCCCTAATATTTAGAATTCGCTCGGAATCAACCAACCCCATATTGTGTGTTCTAACTAGGCCACGCCCCTCACCGAGCATCATCACTACCTACTTTCCTATTGGTCTGCCCTTCACCGAGGTTCGTCACTGCCCGTTCTCTCCCTAGTCCCTCCCGGTATCGAGAAATTACTCTTGTCAAACCATGTTTTCTTAATATTTTCTTATTCGTATGACTCCTGCAAAAGTTTAATAATGAAGAGGCGTTTTACCATATTTTGCGGGAGTCATAAGAATAAATAAATATATTAAGAAAACATGGTTTGACAAGACTAATTTCTCGATACCGGGAGGGACTAGGGAGAGAACGGGTAGTGATGAAGCTCGGTGAAGGGCGGACCAATAGGAAAGTAGGTAGTGACTAATGCTCAGTGAGGGGCATGGCCTAGTTGGATCACGCAATATGGGGCTAGTTGATTCCGAGCGAATTCAAACAATTAGGGGGGTTCTTTAGGTGTATATATAAGGGTTTGTAAGGTTAAAAAATTGTCGTTTAAGACCTAAAGATGGTGGAGACATCGAAAAACCTTCTCAAGAACAAAGTATTTAGCAGTGTGGCAATAAGTAGTGACAAGTTGGTGTTAAGATGGCTGCTAACAAAACTGCATATGGCATTTGTCTGTCTATCTGTCTAGGGTACATATCACAATAACTATTGAGTGCATCAACTGATTTTTATAAAACTTGGTACACATGTCCATACCTTTACCCTACAGAACACTATTGTCTTTTAGATTAATCCCCCCTAAAATGGGAGGGTGGGAGGCAAAAATGTGAGGGGTTGAAATTGTGAAAAAAATTGATGTGGGACATCAAATTAGAGGGACTTTTAACAGAATCTGAATGTAGTGTCCATTTTTGAAAATTTCAAAATGTTGGGAACTAGGGTCCAAAAAGTGGGTCAAAATTTTGGTAAAATCCATGAGGGGTATAGAATTAAAGGCAATTGTTATCAAAATCTGAATATAGTTTTCAGTTTTAGACATTTCAAAATTTTAGAACACCAGGGACCAAAACAGGGGATCACAATTTTGATAAAATTTATTTTGTTGAATGTAAGATGTCTTAATTGTTTGACATTTTTCTAGATTTTAGGTTCTACCAGAAGTCCCCCCCCCCCAAAGGCCATGGTCCAATCCTTCACCCCAAGTATTCTGAAATCCCCCTAATATTTGATTTTGTGGGTAGTGGGGATAAACATTCCATGGTATGGAATAACCATTAGTTAACGGTGGATCTTGGTGCTTTACCCAAAAATTTTTGAAAAACTAAACCCATTTAAGCAATTATTGGAATCAAAACTAATGTTATTCTTTTTTTCAATACCAAAAATTTTTCTAGTATGCTTAATCAATAACTAAATTATGAGTAATGTAAAAGCCTGGTCAAACCTAGCCTAACATAATTAGTAGTACATTAGGCCTTTTCAAGATAATCTAACTTGATTTTGTAATTCCATTCTTTTTCTTCACTGATTTGTTTGATTTATGATGTTTGTAAGGGGGTAATTGATTTCCTTCAAAAATCCCCCCCCCCAAATTCCAGTGGTGCAACTTGCATCATTGCACCATGCTGTGGGCACCCCTGGGTTCTACTGAGATGACCCTTATGCTTCTACACTAGAATATATCACGCTACAATTCTTAATAAAATAAATAGCAAATACTGTGTTCGTTTTAGCTTTTGTAAATTTATTCACAAAAATTTTAAACAATTCGGAACTTCCCTCAACCCCCCTACCCACATCAGAAAGAAAGCCCGACTACACATTTTGTAACAAACTGTATACCTGTGGTTCTCAATAACTGTTCTAATAATTAATGTAACACGCTAATGTTTTGTTTATATCAGTGGTTCTTAACGGATGTGCCGCAAGTTTTACTATTTGTGATATTGCCAGAGAATATTTTAAGCAGTAAATTAGGCAGGTATTAGTGCCGGTGCCAAAAAGTGAGAAAAAAGGGGGGAAATTAGCAAATCACAAAGGCGCGTTTGCATTTGCATATATTAGGTTTCGGCATTGTCTGTACAGTGTGCGAATTGGGCTCTTATTTTTTGCTACTAGCATACTTTTTCCTGTTTCTTTCTTAACTAACTTATTTAGTTGTAAACCAATTTAATATGAAATGTTATGCATTTTTCATTAAAAAAAACGTAAACACACTTATAGTCTTTAAGCTTTTGCCACTCTCAGTCTGTATATATATAATTACAGTACTTTATATGTTTTTAAGTGGACCAGTGATAAAGGCTTTGAATGTGTAACAGGCCTCCATGTAGTAGTAATGTGCACATCACACTGTAATGTACTTATTTAATATTACATAATTAGTTATATTGTACTATAATTATTTGCAGATATTTTATTTCTATATGCCATACATTGTGGATGCCATTTAATGTACTGTTATTTTATAATTTGTATTGTATTTCTATCTGCTCATAAAAACAAAACTCTATCTCAGGGTTAACAATTATTAAGTTGATTTATATTATTTAATACTGTGTATGATTTATTCTTTTCTTTAATCCGTACCAAATAACGTTAGTGTATAAATTTTTTAATAAATAACAAGGTAAGAATATCTACCACATAAGTGTAAATAGCTTGAATCTGAACTCTTCACAACTGCAACGGGTTCAATTCTAGTTGATGTTTATCATCTTAAAGGTAATGTTAGGCTTCGTAGCCTGTTCCTTCTTTGAGATTTCTTATTAGATTAAATGTTGGATTATATTTTCTTCTATGATTACTAAATTGATACTTCTTCGGAATATCGAATTTTTATTGTATATTGACACTCAAACTATCTTCCAGTACAGGCTTCTTCTTTTAGTTCGGCGTTCTCTAAATGATATACTCAGACTTCTTGAAATATTGTAGTTTAGTAAGTTGTATACAAATTATGATTCTTTCAATGTTATAGATTTATACTCTTGTATGTTTATTAAATTCAATATCAATGTTAACTCCCTTCCTTTAAAGGTTTCCTTTATTAAATACAAAATTAAACTCTTTTATAAAAATTAAACTCTTTTAATGTGTATCTTATTATATATAAAATTAGACTTTTTGATGTGGCTCTTCTTAAATATAAAATTAAACTAAACAAATTTTCTTCTATTTGAATACAATTCAAATCTAACAATTTACAATTTGCCATTTAGATACCTAACTTCATTCGTCACATCTTTCCATCATATGACTCTTAACAACATATATAATTTTATTAATTATTATTAATTACATTTATTTGCTTTTTTACATGATCCATATAATTAGTATATTTTAAATTACTATTCTATTAATCTTATAATTATTGACTTTAATTACAATAATTAATTAACTGGTTATATTTAATCTGATGTAATTTTACTACCGGGCCCCATGTTACAAACAAATTATATATACAGTACTTACCTAAGGTCAGAATTCGTGTTATACGAACCAGAGTCGAGGAATATATTACCTGAAATAATTCACTCGTGTTTCTGTTTGTTACCATTGAAATTACCTTTTATTGTTAATTACGTACAAATGAATGTGACTCTACTGTGTGTAAAACAAACATGCTACTATCCGCCATGAGGCGTAATTCAATACATTTCCCCTTAAACATTTCACAAGCCCTCCAAAATAAATATGTATTATAATATTAAAATGTTAAAACATATATATATGTATAAAAATTTACAGTGGCACAACCCAGCACATTTTAATATATATTATTATCCACTCTTTCACTCCCTCTCTCTCTCTCTCTCTCTCTCTCTGGTACAATTATTTATTATGAGCTCATTTAAGTTAATTTTGTTACTTGATTACTTTTGGTCATATTAAGAAAGATTCTTTGTATACTTTCGAATATTAAAAATTTTTTATAATTTGGTTACAGCCAAATTATACTTAGCTATCACTTTTGAGTTATCGAAAAACGTCTCTTCGTTGATCACACACTCTCGGATCTGGACTGTCTCATCATCGTTGATCACACGCTCCCGAATATTAGCGTCCCATCTAGATCTCACTTTTGCCAAATGTGTAGCGTCCCATCGTGGATTACACGCTTCCGATGTTTAACTCAAAAAATGTTAATATGAACTAATAAACTTTTGGTGGTGTAAAATTTAGATAATCACACTTCGTGAATTCGCCGGCCGTGTGAATTGGCTTACCGGCGCACTTCACGGTCCGGACGAAAATGACAACGTTTGACCACTGTGCATTGCAGAGGTGGGGCTACAACTACGTCACTGGTTCTTTGTTCAACGGCCAAGCCTAGTTAAATACAATTGTATAATACTGCGCCTTGCATTCTTTCATCTGACGTAATCATGGGTTGGTCTTGTTCACTTGTTATTGTGACAAACAGTTTTTTGCTACTTTTGTAATTTTCCACTGAATTCGACACAAATCCTGTTAACTCAATATTGCATTGTTGAAAATTCTCACCAAAGGGAATATAAAATAAAATACAATAATTATGTTTTGGAACCATAGTTTCCCAAAATTATTAGGGTACCGGAATTGTACCGTCACAAAACCCCCTCAATGAAAGATTTTATGCCGAAGCATAAAGACTTTCATTGACACATTCGTACTTCCTAACGGGATCTGCTAGGATATGTTGCCACAACCCCCTTACTATTTATATGAAAAGAAATACAATAACTCACCACCCATGGTCCGATGATGATGACAGTATCTGCATGACCTTACTGGACTTCTCCTACGAGATCCCAACACCATAAGGCCAATCAGGCGCATAACGCTCCTGCTCTGACGCGTTGGCCAGCTCAGGACCGCCGTCACAACATCACCAAACACTGAAACAACAAATCAAAAATATCAAAATAGTGGCTTGGTATAATACTATATCCCTAACTGATCTGTCTCCCCTTAGCTATGTGCTGGTTTGTGTTAAGAAGCACTGGGTTTGCTTCAACTGAACAAAAATTATATAGAAGTGCCATTCTCTTATACTAATACATAATACATATTACATAATAATACACTCATCATTATATTAATACAGTAATACGGTTAATACATTAAAATAACCAATTCACATTTAAGCTTGATCAAAATTTCTTTAAATTTGCGTATCAAATTATAAAACTTACAATTTCAATTAATTAATTAATACTTTTATTAATTAGCCATCAATTATTTATCATTTACTACCATTTAATTCTTCACAATTTCAAATTTATTATTAATATTCATGTTACATTATTATTATTTCATTTCTTATTACCTCTCTACTCTGAATTTTCTACTCTTCACATCTTTATACTTGATTAGTCTGGGTGACTCCTGTATTCACTATGATTTGACTTATTATATAGGCACTAACATTTATAACCTTACTCAACTTTCTTCCTACTAACCACTACTAACAACCAGATTTACATATTATGACACCCATTTCTCAATTATAAACATCTCCACTAATTCCATTTTAAATCCTATGGCACCGCTCGTCTTTGTACTAAGATGGGTGTTCCCTACCTGGCTATATACATTCATAATTTTTTGCCCTTCCAAAATATCGGCAAACACTCCCTTAAACTACGCTATTACCTGCCACAACGCTATACGTTGGCCACTCCTTATCACCTCACCCCCACTACAAAATATCATCATCAACAAATATATGTTTACCCTTTACTTTACTCACCTCTACAAATAATTACTACTACTGTGTCCCTAAAATATCTAATACTCTCTTTGTATACTATTTTCTTAAAAATTCTTATCTATCTAACTCCCATCAACTTTAATTGACTAACTCACATGCCTTTATTTACACCCAGGCGCTATCCCCTTTTTAAACTTTACATTTCTGTGATCATTGACAATTGCATTAGAAAATTCATACCTCACCTACTAATAACAATACATCTCAATATTCAAATATCTATATATACTTAATCATTTATTATTCATTAGAAATTTTCTTCATTACAAATTAATACACAAACTTTCTTTTGTACCACATTAATTGAGTAATTAATTTTCAATTATTTAATTTAATTAATTAAACTTTCATTTGTTTAGTCAAAACAAAAACATGTTAATTGTTAATTATTAAAACAATTAAACTTACTGTTACATATATGGTGTACATAAAATTTACCTGTAATACACAACATCAAAAATACATAAATACATTGATATTAATACACAAAAAAAATACAATCCAACTTGTTATTTTATCATTTATCAAAATCAGTTCATATGCAGTCCATTTCAAAATCACTGTTCACATATATTAATGTTCATACACAATAAAACAATCTATCCTCCATCATTGAATAACAGTCTAATCTTAGGTCTATACAACTTATTTTTTGGTAAATAAATGATATTAATATTATCATTATAATATTTGTTTACATTTTTATATTTTTCCACTATCTCGTTAATATTAATAGGTGTATTCCATATTAATTTATCATATACCATGTCACAATCGGGTATGGTTCTGTCTACCTCAGTATTATCTGTCATAATCTTGTAAGTCATATAGTCATTATAATTATCTACTACGACACCCTTTACTTCATTATTATCATCATCTACTGTTATTACTATCTCAATTTCACTATAAGGTTTGTATTCACTATAATCATCCACCATCTCTACTCCTAAACTTTCTACAAATTCTCTATACTTTCTATTTATCTTAAAAATCTCTATACACTCTTTCTCTCTCTCTCTCTCTCTCTCTCTCAATATATTTCTCACCATAACACCAAGCTACACTCTCTCTCTCCAAATATGCAGGGGTCACTAACTCATAATTACTGCACCATCTATGAGGTACACAAAAACACCCGGGAACTCTATTTGTAGACCTATCGTCTCCCAAATATAAATCTAAGGAACTCATGTCCTTGCTAAAAATACGTGAAGACATTTCTTCACCCCCTACTACAACATCAAAGGAAAATTCTACCCCCTGCATCCCTTTTACAAATATACTTTCTCTCAGCTCTCTCTCTGACTCAACACACACGAGCATCTCATTATCACTCTCAAACATCTCATTATCATTTTCTGACACCATATTCTTAATTATATCATTGTTACTATCTGTAAACTCATTATTCAAAATATCATTGTTACTCACCTTATTAATTAGCACTTTGTTTTTCGTCGTATTTTCACTGTTACTTACTTTCTGATTCTTTATTTGAATTAACCTCTCATCTAACCTTTTAATCACTTCGTCACATTGTTTATCAAAATTATCATTACGTTTTTTAATTTCAGTCTTTAATTCATCAAACTTTACATCAAAACTATTTCTGATTTCATTTTTCTGCTCCTTAAATTGTTTATCAAAATTATCAAATTTGTCATTCAATTTATTATATTTAACATTAGAATCACTTTTTTGTTCATCGAACTTATTATTTATTGTCTCCAGTTTGTTACTTTGTTCATCGAATTTATTATTAAAACTACTCTTAATTCCTTTAATTTTGCTTAATAGTAACTGCATCATGGCAGCTGTATCATCTGTTTTATTTTCGTCTCGAGTTGAGATGGGTGTTAATGGAACTGGATTTAATTCAGTGTCTCTGGTTTCACTGATCTGACTAAGTGGGTTCAATTTAACGCCCATCTCACTCGTAACTGTTTCGTCTACATTATCACCTTCACCAGTATTCATTTTGCTTATTATATGTCTAACACATATAGGTCTATAACGTAACTTAACCCTACCTTTAGCACGTGTTTACGTACTTTCCCAATTATCTCAGGTAAATATTCCGTTTCTCCAGTATATATACTCTACATAAAATTAGGTCTTATGTCGAGTCCCTGTTCGAGAAAGCCATATGTAATTATTGACTTTAATTACAATAATTAATTAACTGGTTATATTTAATCTGATGTAATTTTACTACCGGGTGCCATGTTACAAACAAATTATGTATACAGTACTTACCTAAGGTCAGAATTCGTGTTATACGAACCAGAGTCGAGGAATATATTACCTGAAATAATTCACTCGTGTTTCTGTTTGTTACCATTGAAATTACCTTTTATTGTTAATTACGTACAAATGAATGTGACTCTACTGTGTGTAAAACAAACACGCTACTATCCGCCATGAGGCGTAATTCAATAAATTTCCCCTTAAACATTTCACAAGCCCTCCAAAATAAATATGTATTATAATATTAAAATGTTAAACATATATATATGTATAAAAATTTACAGTGGCACAACCCAGCACATTTTAATATATATTATTATCCACTCTTTCACTCCCCCCCCTCTCTCTCTCTCTCTCTCTCTCTCTCTCTCTCTCTCTCTCTCTCTCTCTCTCTCTCTCTGGTACAATTAATTATTTTGAGCTCATTTAAGTTAATTTTGTTACTTGATTACTTTTGGTCATATTAAGAAAGATTCTTTGTATACTTTCGAATATTAAAAATTTTTTATAATTTGGTTACAGCCAAATTATACTTAGCTATCACTTTTGAGTTATCGAAAAAACGTCTCTTCGTTGATCACACACTCTCGGATCTGGACTGTCTCATCATCGTTGATCACACGCTCCCGAATATTAGCGTCCCATCTAGATCTCACTTTTGCCAAATATGTAGCGTCCCATCGTGGATTACACGCTTCCGATGTTTAACTCAAAAAATGTTATTATAACTGTTATTAATTAACTTTTGGTGGTGTAAAATTTAGATAATCACACTTCGTGAATTCGCCGGCCGTGTGAATTGGCTTACCGGCGCACTTCACGGTCCGGACGAAAATGACAACGTTTGACCACTGTGCATTGCAGAGGTGGGGCTACAACTACGTCACTGGTTCTTTGTTCAACGACCAAGCCTAGTTAAATACAATTGTATAATACTGCGCCTTGCATTCTTTCATCTGACGTAATCATGGGTTGGTCTTGTTCACTTGTTATTGTGACAAACAGTTTTTTGCTACTTTTGTAATTTTCCACTGAATTCGACACAAATCCTGTTAACTCAATATTGCGTTGTTGAAAATTCTCACCAAAGGGAATATAAAATAAAATACAATAATTATGTTTTGGAACCATAGTTTCCCAAAATTATTAGGGTACCAGAATTGTACGTCACAAAACCCCCTCAATGAATGATTTTATGCCGAAGCATAAAGACTTTCATTGACACATTCGTACTTCCTAAAGGGATCTGCTAGGATATGTCGCCACAACCCCCTTACTATTTATATGAAAAGAAATACAATAACTCACCACCCATGGTCCGATGATGATGACAGTATCTGCATGACCTTACTGGACTTCTCCTACGAGATCCCAACACCATAAGGCCAATCAGGCGCGTAACGCTCCTGCTCTGACGTGTTGGCCAGCTCAGGACCGCCGTCACAACATCACCAAACACTGAAACAACAAATCAAAAATATCAAAATAGTGGCTTGGTATAATACTATATCCCTAACTGATCTGTCCCCCCTTAGCTATGTGCTGGTTTGTGTTAAGAAGCACTGGGTTTGCTTCAACTGAACAAAAATTATATAGAAGTGCCATTCTCTTATACTAATACATATTACATAATAATACACTCATTATATTAATACAGTAATACGGTTAATACATTAAAATAACCAATTCACATTTAAGCTTGATCAAAATTTCTTTAAATTTGCGTATCAAATTATAAAACTTACAATTTCAATTAATTAATTAATACTTTTATTAATTAGCCATCAATTATTTATCATTTACTACCATTTAATTCTTCACAATTTCAAATTTATTATTAATATTCATGTTACATTATTATTATTTCATTTCTTATTACCTCTCTACTCTGAATTTTCTACTCTTCACATCTTTATACTTGATTAGTCTGGGTGACTCCTGTATTCACTATGATTTGACTTATTATATAGGCACTAACATTTATAACCTTACTCACCTTTCTTCCTACTAACCACTACTAACAACCAGATTTACATATTATGACACCCATTTCTCAATTATAAACATCTCCACTAATTCCATTTTAAATCCTATGGCACCACTCTTCTTTGTACTAAGATGGGTGTTCCCTACCTGGCTATATACATTCATAATTTTTTGCCCTTCCAAAATATCGGCAAACACTCCCTTAAACTACGCTATTACCTGCCACAACGCTATACGTTGGCCACTCCTTATCACCTCACCCCCACTACAAAATATCATCATCAACAAATATATGTTTACCCTTTACTTTACTCACCTCTACAAATAATTACTACTACTGTGTCCCTAAAATATCTAATACTCTCTTTGTATACTATTTTCTTAAAAATTCTTATCTATCTAACTCCCATCAACTTTAATTGACTAACTCACATGCCTTTATTTACACCCAGGCGCTATCCCCTTTTTAAACTTTACATTTCTGTGATCATTGACAATTGCATTAGAAAATTCATACCTCACCTACTAATAACAATACATCTCAATATTCAAATATCTATATATACTTAATCATTTATTATTCATTAGAAATTTTCTTCATTACAAATTAATACACAAACTTTCTTTTGTACCACATTAATTGAGTAATTAATTTTCAATTATTTAATTTAATTAATTAAACTTTCATTTGTTTAGTCAAAACAAAAACATGTTAATTGTTAATTATTAAAACAATTAAACTTACTGTTACATATATGGTGTACATAAAATTTACCTGTAATACACAACATCAAAAATACATAAATACATTGATATTAATACACAAAAAAAATACAATCCAACTTGTTATTTTATCATTGATCAAAATCAGTTCATATGCAGTCCATTTCAAAATCACTGTTCACATATATTAATGTTCATACGCAATAAAACAATCTATCCTCCATCATTGAATAACAGTCTAATCTTAGGTCTATACAACTTATTTTTTGGTAAATAAATGATATTAATATTATCATTATAATATTTGTTTACATTTTTATATTTTTCCACTATCTCGTTAATATTAATAGGTGTATTCCATATTAATTTATCATATACCATGTCACGATCGGGTATGGTTCTGTCTACCTCAGTATTATCTGTCATAATCTTGTAAGTCATATAGTCATTATAATTATCTACTACGACACCCTTTACTTCCCAAGGTAAGTAATTGTTATCATTATTATCATCATCTACTGTTATTACTATCTCAATTTCACTATAAGGTTTGTATTCACTATAATCATCCACCATCTCTACTCCTAAACTTTCTACAAATTCTCTATACTTTCTATTTATCTTAAAAATCTCTATACACTCTTTCTCTCTCTCTCTCTCTCTCTCTCAATATATTTCTCACCATAACACCAAGCTACACTCTCTCTCTCCAAATATGCAGGGGTCACTAACTCATAATTACTGCACCATCTATGAGGTACACAAAAACACCCGGGAACTCTATTTGTAGACCTATCGTCTCCCAAATATAAATCTAAGGAACTCATGTCCTTGCTAAAAATACGTGAAGACATTTCTTCACCCCCTACTACAACATCAAAGGAAAATTCTACCCCCTGCATCCCTTTTACAAATATACTTTCTCTCAGCTCTCTCTCTGACTCAACACACACGAGCATCTCATTATCACTCTCAAACATCTCATTATCATTTTCTGACACCATATTCTTAATTATATCATTGTTACTATCTGTAAACTCATTATTCAAAATATCATTGTTACTCACCTTATTAATTAGCACTTTGTTTTTCGTCGTATTTTCACTGTTACTTACTTTCTGATTCTTTATTTGAATTAACCTCTCATCTAACCTTTTAATCACTTCGTCACATTGTTTATCAAAATTATCATTACGTTTTTTAATTTCAGTCTTTAATTCATCAAACTTTACATCAAAACTATTTCTGATTTCATTTTTCTGCTCCTTAAATTGTTTATCAAAATTATCAAATTTGTCATTCAATTTATTATATTTAACATTAGAATCACTTTTTTGTTCATCGAACTTATTATTTATTGTCTCCAGTTTGTTACTTTGTTCATCGAATTTATTATTAAAACTACTCTTAATTCCTTTAATTTTGCTTAATAGTAACTGCATCATGGCAGCTGTATCATCTGTTTTATTTTCGTCTCGAGTTGAGATGGGTGTTAATGGAACTGGATTTAATTCAGTGTCTCTGGTTTCACTGATCTGACTAAGTGGGTTCAATTTAACGTCCATCTCACTCGTAACTGTTTCGTCTACATTATCACCTTCACCAGTATTCATTTTGCTTATTATATGTCTAACACATATAGGTCTATAACGTAACTTAACCCTACCTTTAGCACGTGTTTACGTACTTTCCCAATTATCTCAGGTAAATATTCCGTTTCTCCAGTATATATACTCTACATAAAATTAGGTCTTATGTCGAGTCCCTGTTCGAGAAAGCCATATGTAATTATTGACTTTAATTACAATAATTAATTAACTGGTTATATTTAATCTGATGTAATTTTACTACCGGGTGCCATGTTACAAACAAATTATGTATACAGTACTTACCTAAGGTCAGAATTCGTGTTATACGAACCAGAGTCGAGGAATATATTACCTGAAATAATTCACTCGTGTTTCTGTTTGTTACCATTGAAATTACCTTTTATTGTTAATTACGTACAAATGAATGTGACTCTACTGTGTGTAAAACAAACACGCTACTATCCGCCATGAGGCGTAATTCAATAAATTTCCCCTTAAACATTTCACAAGCCCTCCAAAATAAATATGTATTATAATATTAAAATGTTAAACATATATATATGTATAAAAATTTACAGTGGCACAACCCAGCACATTTTAATATATATTATTATCCACTCTTTCACTCCCCCCCCTCTCTCTCTCTCTCTCTCTCTCTCTCTCTCTCTCTCTCTCTCTCTCTCTCTCTCTCTCTGGTACAATTAATTATTTTGAGCTCATTTAAGTTAATTTTGTTACTTGATTACTTTTGGTCATATTAAGAAAGATTCTTTGTATACTTTCGAATATTAAAAATTTTTTATAATTTGGTTACAGCCAAATTATACTTAGCTATCACTTTTGAGTTATCGAAAAAACGTCTCTTCGTTGATCACACACTCTCGGATCTGGACTGTCTCATCATCGTTGATCAAATATTAGCGTCCCATCCAGATCTCACTTTTGCCAAATATGTAGCGTCCCATCGTGGATTACACGCTTCCGATGTTTAACTCAAAAAATGTTATTATAACTGTTATTAATTAACTTTTGGTGGTGTAAAATTTAGATAATCACACTTCGTGAATTCGCCGGCCGTGTGAATTGGCTTACCGGCGCACTTCACGGTCCGGACGAAAATGACAACGTTTGACCACTGTGCATTGCAGAGGTGGGGCTACAACTACGTCACTGGTTCTTTGTTCAACGGCCAAGCCTAGTTAAATACAATTGTATAATACTGCGCCTTGCATTCTTTCATCTGACGTAATCATGGGTTCGTCTTGTTCACTTGTTATTGTGACAAACAGTTTTTTGCTACTTTTGTAATTTTCCACTGAATTCGACACAAAACCTGTTAACTCAATATTGCGTTGTTGAAAATTCTCACCAAAGGGAATATAAAATAAAATACAATAATTATGTTTTGGAACCATAGTTTCCCAAATTATTAGGGTACCAGAATTGTACGTCACAAAACCCCCTCAATGAATGATTTTATGCCGAAGCATAAAGACTTTCATTGACACATTCGTACTTCCTAAAGGGATCTGCTAGGATATGTCGCCACAACCCCCTTACTATTTATATGAAAAGAAATACAATAACTCACCACCCATGGTCCGATGATGATGACAGTATCTGCATGACCTTACTGGACTTCTCCTACGAGATCCCAACACCATAAGGCCAATCAGGCGCGTAACGCTCCTGCTCTGACGTGTTGGCCAGCTCAGGACCGCCGTCACAACATCACCAAACACTGAAACAACAAATCAAAAATATCAAAATAGTGGCTTGGTATAATACTATATCCCTAACTGATCTGTCCCCCCTTAGCTATGTGCTGGTTTGTGTTAAGAAGCACTGGTTTGCTTCAACTGAACAAAAATTATATAGAAGTGCCATTCTCTTATACTAATACATAATACATATTACATAATAATACACTCATATTAATACAGTAATACGGTTAATACATTAAAATAACCAATTCACATTTAAGCTTGATCAAAATTTCTTTAAATTTGCGTATCAAATTATAAAACTTACAATTTCAATTAATTAATTAATACTTTTATTAATTAGCCATCAATTATTTATCATTTACTACCATTTAATTCTTCACAATTCAAATTTATTATTAATATTCATGTTACATTATTATTATTTCATTTCTTATTACCTCTCTACTCTGAATTTTCTACTCTTCACATCTTTATACTTGATTAGTCTGGGTGACTCCTGTATTCACTATGATTTGACTTATTATATAGGCACTAACATTTATAACCTTACTCACCTTTCTTCCTACTAACCACTACTAACAACCAGATTTACATATTATGACACCCATTTCTCAATTATAAACATCTCCACTGATTCCATTTTAAATCCTATGGCACCACTCTTCTTTGTACTAAGATGGGTGTTCCCTACCTGGCTATATACATTCATAATTTTTTGCCCTTCCAAAATATCGGCAAACACTCCCTTAAACTACGCTATTACCTGCCACAACGCTATACGTTGGCCACTCCTTATCACCTCACCCCCACTACAAAATATCATCATCAACAAATATATGTTTACCCTTTACTTTACTCACCTCTACAAATAATTACTACTACTGTGTCCCTAAAATATCTAATACTCTCTTTGTATACTATTTTCTTAAAAATTCTTATCTATCTAACTCCCATCAACTTTAATTGACTAACTCACATGCCTTTATTTACACCCAGGCGCTATCCCTTTTTAAACTTTACATTTCTGTGATCATTGACAATTGCATTAGAAAATTCATACCTCACCTACTAATAACAATACATCTCAATATTCAAATATCTATATATACTTAATCATTTATTATTCATTAGAAATTTTCTTCATTACAAATTAATACACAAACTTTCTTTTGTACCACATTAATTGAGTAATTAATTTTCAATTATTTAATTTAATTAATTAAACTTTCATTTGTTTAGTCAAAACAAAAACATGTTAATTGTTAATTATTAAAACAATTAAACTTACTGTTACATATATGGTGTACATAAAATTTACCTGTAATACACAACATCAAAAATACATGTACATAAAATTTACCTGTAATACACAACATCAAAAATACATAAATACATTGATAATAATACACAAAAAAAATACAATCCAACTTGTTATTTTATCATTGATCAAAATCAGTTCATATGCAGTCCATTTCAAAATCACTGTTCACATATATTAATGTTCATACGCAATAAAACAATCTATCCTCCATCATTGAATAACAGTCTAATCTTAGGTCTATACAACTTATTTTTTGGTAAATAAATGATATTAATATTATCATTATAATATTTGTTTACATTTTTATATTTTTCCACTATCTCGTTAATATTAATAGGTGTATTCCATATTAATTTATCATATACCATGTCACGATCGGGTATGGTTCTGTCTACCTCAGTATTATCTGTCATAATCTTGTAAGTCATATAGTCATTATAATTATCTACTACGACACCCTTTACTTCCCAAGGTAAGTAATTGTTATCATTATTATCATCATCTACTGTTATTACTATCTCAATTTCACTATAAGGTTTGTATTCACTATAATCATCCACCATCTCTACTCCTAAACTTTCTACAAATTCTCTATACTTTCTATTTATCTTAAAAATCTCTATACACTCTTTCTCTCTCTCTCTCTCTCTCTCAATATATTTCTCACCATAACACCAAGCTACACTCTCTCTCTCCAAATATGCAGGGGTCACTAACTCATAATTACTGCACCATCTATGAGGTACACAAAAACACCCGGGAACTCTATTTGTAGACCTATCGTCTCCCAAATATAAATCTAAGGAACTCATGTCCTTGCTAAAAATACGTGAAGACATTTCTTCACCCCCTACTACAACATCAAAGGAAAATTCTACCCCCTGCATCCCTTTTACAAATATACTTTCTCTCAGCTCTCTCTCTGACTCAACACACACGAACATCTCATTATCACTCTCAAACATCTCATTATCATTTTCTGACACCATATTCTTAATTATATCATTGTTACTATCTGTAAACTCATTATTCAAAATATCATTGTTACTCACCTTATTAATTAGCACTTTGTTTTTCGTCGTATTTTCACTGTTACTTACTTTCTGATTCTTTATTTGAATTAACCTCTCATCTAACCTTTTAATCACTTCGTCACATTGTTTATCAAAATTATCATTACGTTTTTTAATTTCAGTCTTTAATTCATCAAACTTTACATCAAAACTATTTCTGATTTCATTTTTCTGCTCCTTAAATTGTTTATCAAAATTATCAAATTTGTCATTCAATTTATTATATTTAACATTAGAATCACTTTTTTGTTCATCGAACTTATTATTTATTGTCTCCAGTTTGTTACTTTGTTCATCGAATTTATTATTAAAACTACTCTTAATTCCTTTAATTTTGCTTAATAGTAACTGCATCATGGCAGCTGTATGATCTGTTTTATTTTCGTCTCGAGTTGAGATGGGTGTTAATGGAACTGGATTTAATTCAGTGTCTCTGGTTTCACTGATCTGACTAAGTGGGTTCAATTTAACGTCCATCTCACTCGTAACTGTTTCGTCTACATTATCACCTTCACCAGTATTCATTTTGCTTATTATATGTCTAACACATATAGGTCTATAACGTAACTTAACCCTACCTTTAGCACGTGTTTACGTACTTTCCCAATTATCTCAGGTAAATATTCCGTTTCTCCAGTATATATACTCTACATAAAATTAGGTCTTATGTCGAGTCCCTGTTCGAGAAAGCCATATGTAATTATTGACTTTAATTACAATAATTAATTAACTGGTTATATTTAATCTGATGTAATTTTACTACCGGGTGCCATGTTACAAACAAATTATGTATACAGTACTTACCTAAGGTCAGAATTCGTGTTATACGAACCAGAGTCGAGGAATATATTACCTGAAATAATTCACTCGTGTTTCTGTTTGTTACCATTGAAATTACCTTTTATTGTTAATTACGTACAAATGAATGTGACTCTACTGTGTGTAAAACAAACACGCTACTATCCGCCATGAGGCGTAATTCAATAAATTTCCCCTTAAACATTTCACAAGCCCTCCAAAATAAATATGTATTATAATATTAAAATGTTACACATATATATATGTATAAAAATTTACAGTGGCACAACCCAGCACATTTTAATATATATTATTATCCACTCTTTCACTCCCCCCCTCTCTCTCTCTCTCTCTGGTACAATTATTTATTTTGAGCTCATTTAAGTTAATTTTGTTACTTGATTACTTTTGGTCATATTAAGAAAGATTCTTTGTATACTTTCGAATATTAAAAATTTTTTATAATTTGGTTACAGCCAAATTATACTTAGCTATCACTTTTGAGTTATCGAAAAAACGTCTCTTCGTTGATCACACACTCTCGGATCTGGACTGTCTCATCATCGTTGATCACACGCTCCCGAATATTAGCGTCCCATCTAGATCTCACTTTTGCCAAATATGTAGCGTCCCATCGTGGATTACACGCTTCCGATGTTTAACTCAAAAAATGTTATTATAACTGTTATTAATTAACTTTTGGTGGTGTAAAATTTAGATAATCACACTTCGTGAATTCGCCGGCCGTGTGAATTGGCTTACCGGCGCACTTCACGGTCCGGACGAAAATGACAACGTTTGACCACTGTGCATTGCAGAGGTGGGGCTACAACTACGTCACTGGTTCTTTGTTCAACGGCCAAGCCTAGTTAAATACAATTGTATAATACTGCGCCTTGCATTCTTTCATCTGACGTAATCATGGGTTGGTCTTGTTCACTTGTTATTGTGACAAACAGTTTTTTGCTACTTTTGTAATTTTCCACTGAATTCGACACAAATCCTGTTAACTCAATATTGCGTTGTTGAAAATTCTCACCAAAGGGAATATAAAATAAAATACAATAATTATGTTTTGGAACCATAGTTTCCCAAAATTATTAGGGTACCAGAATTGTACGTCACAAAACCCCCTCAATGAAAGATTTTATGCCGAAGCATAAAGACTTTCATTGACACATTCGTACTTCCTAAAGGGATCTGCTAGGATATGTCGCCACAACCCCCTTACTATTTATATGAAAAGAAATACAATAACTCACCACCCATGGTCCGATGATGATGACAGTATCTGCATGACTTCTCCTACGAGATCCCAACACCATAAGGCCAATCAGGCGCGTAACGCTCCTGCTCTGACGTGTTGGCCAGCTCAGGACCGCCGTCACAACATCACCAAACACTGAAACAACAAATCAAAAATATCAAAATAGTGGCTTGGTATAATACTATATCCCTAACTGATCTGTCCCCCCTAAGCTATGTGCTGGTTTGTGTTAAGAAGCACTGGGTTTGATTCAACTGAACAAAAATTATATAGAAGTGCCATTCTCTTATACTAATACATAATACATATTACATAATAATACACTCATTATATTAATACAGTAATACGGTTAATACATTAAAATAACCAATTCACATTTAAGCTTGATCAAAATTTCTTTAAATTTGCGTATCAAATTATAAAACTTACAATTTCAATTAATTAATTAATACTTTTATTAATTAGCCATCAATTATTTATCATTTACTACCATTTAATTCTTCACAATTTCAAATTTATTATTAATATTCATGTTACATTATTATTATTTCATTTCTTATTACCTCTCTACTCTGAATTTTCTACTCTTCACATCTTTATACTTGATTAGTCTGGGTGACTCCTGTATTCACTATGATTTGACTTATTATATAGGCACTAACATTTATAACCTTACTCACCTTTCTTCCTACTAACCACAACTAACAACCAGATTTACATATTATGACACCCATTTCTCAATTATAAACATCTCCACTAATTCCATTTTAAATCCTATGGCACCACTCTTCTTTGTACTAAGATGGGTGTTCCCTACCTGGCTATATACATTCATAATTTTTTGCCCTTCCAAAATATCGGCAAACACTCCCTTAAACTACGCTATTACCTGCCACAACGCTATACGTTGGCCACTCCTTATCACCTCACCCCCACTACAAAATATCATCATCAACAAATATATGTTTACCCTTTACTTTACTCACCTCTACAAATAATTACTACTACTGTGTCCCTAAAATATCTAATACTCTCTTTGTATACTATTTTCTTAAAAATTCTTATCTATCTAACTCCCATCAACTTTAATTGACTAACTCACATGCCTTTATTTACACCCAGGCGCTATCCCCTTTTTAAACTTTACATTTCTGTGATCATTGACAATTGCATTAGAAAATTCATACCTCACCTACTAATAACAATACATCTCAATATTCAAATATCTATATATACTTAATCATTTATTATTCATTAGAAATTTTCTTCATTACAAATTAATACACAAACTTTCTTTTGTACCACATTAATTGAGTAATTAATTTTCAATTATTTAATTTAATTAATTAAACTTTCATTTGTTTAGTCAAAACAAAAACATGTTAATTGTTAATTATTAAAACAATTAAACTTACTGTTACATATATGGTGTACATAAAATTTACCTGTAATACACAACATCAAAAATACATAAATACATTGATATTAATACACACAAAAAATACAATCCAACTTGTTATTTTATCATTGATCAAAATCAGTTCATATGCAGTCCATTTCAAAATCACTGTTCACATATATTAATGTTCATACGCAATAAAACAATCTATCCTCCATCATTGAATAACAGTCTAATCTTAGGTCTATACAACTTATTTTTTGGTAAATAAATGATATTAATATTATCATTATAATATTTGTTTACATTTTTATATTTTTCCACTATCTCGTTAATATTAATAGGTGTATTCCATATTAATTTATCATATACCATGTCACGATCGGGTATGGTTCTGTCTACCTCAGTATTATCTGTCATAATCTTGTAAGTCATATAGTCATTATAATTATCTACTACGACACCCTTTACTTCCCAAGGTAAGTAATTGTTATCATTATTATCATCATCTACTGTTATTACTATCTCAATTTCACTATAAGGTTTGTATTCACTATAATCATCCACCATCTCTACTCCTAAACTTTCTACAAATTCTCTATACTTTCTATTTATCTTAAAAATCTCTATACACTCTTTCTCTCTCTCTCTCTCTCTCTCTCAATATATTTCTCACCATAACACCAAGCTACACTCTCTCTCTCCAAATATGCAGGGGTCACTAACTCATAATTACTGCACCATCTATGAGGTACACAAAAACACCCGGGAACTCTATTTGTAGACCTATCGTCTCCCAAATATAAATCTAAGGAACTCATGTCCTTGCTAAAAATACGTGAAGACATTTCTTCACCCCCTACTACAACATCAAAGGAAAATTCTACCCCCTGCATCCCTTTTACAAATATACTTTCTCTCAGCTCTCTCTCTGACTCAACACACACAAACATCTCATTATCACTCTCAAACATCTCATTATCATTTTCTGACACCATATTCTTAATTATATCATTGTTACTACCTGTATACTCATTATTCAAATTATCATTGTTACTCACCTTTTTAATTAGCACTTTGTTTTTCGTCGTATTTTCACTGTTACTTACTTTCTGATTCTTTATTTGAATTAACCTCTCATCTAACCTTTTAATCACTTCGTCACATTGTTTATCAAAATTATCATTACGTTTTTTAATTTCAGTCTTTAATTCATCAAACTTTACATCAAAACTATTTCTGATTTCATTTTTCTGCTCGTTAAATTGTTTATCAAAATTATCAAATTTGTCATTCAAGTTATTATATTTAACATTAGAATCACTTTTTTGTTCATCGAACTTATTATTTATTGTCTCCAGTTTGTTACTTTGTTCATCGAATTTATTATTAAAACTACTCTTAATTCCTTTAATTTTGCTTAATAGTAACTGCATCATGGCAGCTGTATCATCTGTTTTATTTTCGTCTCGAGTTGAGATGGGTGTTAATGGAACTGGATTTAATTCAGTGTCTCTGGTTTCACTGATCTGACTAAGTGGGTTCAATTTAACGTCCATCTCACTCGTAACTGTTTCGTCTACATTATCACCTTCACCAGTATTCATTTTGCTTATTATATGTCTAACACATATAGGTCTATAACGTAACTTAACCCTACCTTTAGCACGTGTTTACGTACTTTCCCAATTATCTCAGGTAAATATTCCGTTTCTCCAGTATATATACTCTACATAAAATTAGGTGTTATGTCGAGTCCCTGTTCGAGAAAGCCATATGTAATTATTGACTTTAATTACAATAATTAATTAACTGGTTATATTTAATCTGATGTAATTTTACTACCGGGCACCATGTTACAAACAAATTATGTATACAGTACTTACCTAAGGTCAGAATTCGTGTTATACGAACCAGAGTCGAGGAATATATTACCTGAAATAATTCACTCGTGTTTCTGTTTGTTACCATTGAAATTACCTTTTATTGTTAATTACGTACAAATGAATGTGACTCTACTGTGTGTAAAACAAACACGCTACTATCCGCCATGAGGCGTAATTCAATAAATTTCCCCTTAAACATTTCACAAGCCCTCCAAAATAAATATGTATTATAATATTAAAATGTTAAACATATATATATGTATAAAAATTTACAGTGGCACAACCCAGCACATTTTAATATATATTATTATCCACTCTTTCACTCCCCCCCTCACTCTCTCTCTCTCTGGTACAATTATTTATTTTGAGCTCATTTAAGTTAATTTTGTTACTTGATTACTTTTGGTCATATTAAGAAAGATTCTTTGTATACTTTCGAATATTAAAAATTTTTTATAATTTGGTTACAGCCAAATTATACTTAGCTATCACTTTTGAGTTATCGAAAAAACGTCTCTTCGTTGATCACACACTCTCGGATCTGGACTGTCTCATCATCGTTGATCACACGCTCCCGAATATTAGCGTCCCATCTAGATCTCACTTTTGCCAAATATGTAGCGTCCCATCGTGGATTACACGCTTCCGATGTTTAACTCAAAAAATGTTGTTATAACTGTTATTAATTAACTTTTGGTGGTGTAAAATTTAGATAATCACACTTCGTGAATTCGCCCGCCGTGTGAATTGGCTTACCGGCGCACTTCACGGTCCGGACGAAAATGACAACGTTTGACCACTGTGCATTGCAGAGGTGGGGCTACAACTACGTCACTGGTTCTTTGTTCAACGGCCAAGCCTAGTTAAATACAATTGTATAATACTGCGCCTTGCATTCTTTCATCTGACGTAATCATGGGTTGGTCTTGTTCACTTGTTATTGTAACAAACAGTTTTTTGCTACTTTTGTAATTTTCCACTGAATTCGACACAAATCCTGTTAACTCAATATTGCGTTGTTGAAAATTCTCACCAAAGGGAATATAAAATAAAATACAATAATTATGTTTTGGAACCATAGTTTCCCAAAATTATTAGGGTACCAGAATTGTACGTCACAAAACCCCCTCAATGAAAGATTTTATGCCGAAGCATAAAGACTTTCATTGACACATTCGTACTTCCTAAAGGGATCTGCTAGGATATGTCGCCACAACCCCCTTACTATTTATATGAAAAGAAATACAATAACTCACCACCCATGGTCCGATGATGATGACAGTATCTGCATGACCTTACTGGACTTCTCCTACGAGATCCCAACACCATAAGGCCAATCAGGCGCGTAACGCTCCTGCTCTGACGCGTTGGCCAGCTCAGGACCGCCGTCACAACATCACCAAACACTGAAACAACAAATCAAAAATATCAAAATAGTGGCTTGGTATAATACTATATCCCTAACTGATCTGTCCCCCCTTAGCTATGTGCTGGTTTGTGTTAAGAAGCACTGGGTTTGCTTCAACTGAACAAAAATTATATAGAAGTGCCATTCTCTTATACTAATACATAATACATATTACATAATAATACACTCATTATATTAATACAGTAATACGGTTAAAACATTAAAATAACCAATTCACATTTAAGCTTGATCAAAATTTCTTTAAATTTTGCGTATCAAATTATAAAAATTACAATTTCAATTAATTAATTAATACTTTTATTAATTAGCCATCAATTATTTATCATTTACTACCATTTAATTCTTCACAATTTCAAATTTATTATTAATATTCATGTTACATTATTATTATTTCATTTCTTATTACCTCTCTACTCTGAATTTTCTACTCTTCACATCTTTATACTTGATTAGTCTGGGTGACTCCTGTATTCACTATGATTTGACTTATTATATAGGCACTAACATTTATAACCTTACTCACCTTTCTTCCTACTAACCACTACTAACAACCAGATTTACATATTATGACACCCATTTCTCAATTATAAACATCTCCACTAATTCCATTTTAAATCCTATGGCACCACTCTTCTTTGTACTAAGATGGGTGTTCCCTACCTGGCTATATACATTCATAATTTTTTGCCCTTCCAAAATATCGGCAAACACTCCCTTAAACTACGCTATTACCTGCCACAACACTATACGTTGGCCACTCCTTATCACCTCACCCCCACTACAAAATATCATCATCAACAAATATATGTTTACCCTTTACTTTACTCACCTCTACAAATAATTACTACTACTGTGTCCCTAAAATATCTAATACTCTCTTTGTATACTATTTTCTTAAAAATTCTTATCTATCTAACTCCCATCAACTTTAATTGACTAACTCACATGCCTTTATTTACACCCAGGCGCTATCCCCTTTTTAAACTTTACATTTCTGTGATCATTGACAATTGCATTAGAAAATTCATACCTCACCTACTAATAACAATACATCTCAATATTCAAATATCTATATATACTTAATCATTTATTATTCATTAGAAATTTTCTTCATTACAAATTAATACACAAACTTTCTTTTGTACCACATTAATTGAGTAATTAATTTTCAATTATTTAATTTAATTAATTAAACTTTCATTTGTTTAGTCAAAACAAAAACATGTTAATTGTTAATTATTAAAACAATTAAACTTACTGTTACATATATGGTGTACATAAAATTTACCTGTAATACACAACATCAAAAATACATAAATACATTGATAATAATACACAAAAAAAATACAATCCAACTTGTTATTTTATCATTGATCAAAATCAGTTCATATGCAGTCCATTTCAAAATCACTGTTCACATATATTAATGTTCATACGCAATAAAACAATCTATCCTCCATCATTGAATAACAGTCTAATCTTAGGTCTATACAACTTATTTTTTGGTAAATAAATGATATTAATATTATCATTATAATATTTGTTTACATTTTTATATTTTTCCACTATCTCGTTAATATTAATAGGTGTATTCCATATTAATTTATCATATACCATGTCACGATCGGGTATGGTTCTGTCTACCTCAGTATTATCTGTCATAATCTTGTAAGTCATATAGTCATTATAATTATCTACTACGACACCCTTTACTTCCCAAGGTAAGTAATTGTTATCATTATTATCATCATCTACTGTTATTACTATCTCAATTTCACTATAAGGTTTGTATTCACTATAATCATCCACCATCTCTACTCCTAAACTTTCTACAAATTCTCTATACTTTCTATTTATCTTAAAAATCTCTATACACTCTTTCTCTCTCTCTCTCTCTCTCTCAATATATTTCTCACCATAACACCAAGCTACACTCTCTCTCTCCAAATATGCAGGGGTCACTAACTCATAATTACTGCACCATCTATGAGGTACACAAAAACACCCGGGAACTCTATTTGTAGACCTATCGTCTCCCAAATATAAATCTAAGGAACTCATGTCCTTGCTAAAAATACGTGAAGACATTTCTTCACCCCCTACTACAACATCAAAGGAAAATTCTACCCCCTGCATCCCTTTTACAAATATACTTTCTCTCAGCTCTCTCTCTGACTCAACACACACGAACATCTCATTATCACTCTCAAACATCTCATTATCATTTTCTGACACCATATTCTTAATTATATCATTGTTACTATCTGTAAACTCATTATTCAAAATATCATTGTTACTCACCTTATTAATTAGCACTTTGTTTTTCGTCGTATTTTCACTGTTACTTACTTTCTGATTCTTTATTTGAATTAACCTCTCATCTAACCTTTTAATCACTTCGTCACATTGTTTATCAAAATTATCATTACGTTTTTTAATTTCAGTCTTTAATTCATCAAACTTTACATCAAAACTATTTCTGATTTCATTTTTCTGCTCCTTAAATTGTTTATCAAAATTATCAAATTTGTCATTCAATTTATTATATTTAACATTAGAATCACTTTTTTGTTCATCGAACTTATTATTTATTGTCTCCAGTTTGTTACTTTGTTCATCGAATTTATTATTAAAACTACTCTTAATTCCTTTAATTTTGCTTAATAGTAACTGCATCATGGCAGCTGTATGATCTGTTTTATTTTCGTCTCGAGTTGAGATGGGTGTTAATGGAACTGGATTTAATTCAGTGTCTCTGGTTTCACTGATCTGACTAAGTGGGTTCAATTTAACGTCCATCTCACTCGTAACTGTTTCGTCTACATTATCACCTTCACCAGTATTCATTTTGCTTATTATATGTCTAACACATATAGGTCTATAACGTAACTTAACCCTACCTTTAGCACGTGTTTACGTACTTTCCCAATTATCTCAGGTAAATATTCCGTTTCTCCAGTATATATACTCTACATAAAATTAGGTCTTATGTCGAGTCCCTGTTCGAGAAAGCCATATGTAATTATTGACTTTAATTACAATAATTAATTAACTGGTTATATTTAATCTGATGTAATTTTACTACCGGGTGCCATGTTACAAACAAATTATGTATACAGTACTTACCTAAGGTCAGAATTCGTGTTATACGAACCAGAGTCGAGGAATATATTACCTGAAATAATTCACTCGTGTTTCTGTTTGTTACCATTGAAATTACCTTTTATTGTTAATTACGTACAAATGAATGTGACTCTACTGTGTGTAAAACAAACACGCTACTATCCGCCATGAGGCGTAATTCAATAAATTTCCCCTTAAACATTTCACAAGCCCTCCAAAATAAATATGTATTATAATATTAAAATGTTACACATATATATATGTATAAAAATTTACAGTGGCACAACCCAGCACATTTTAATATATATTATTATCCACTCTTTCACTCCCCCCCTCTCTCTCTCTCTCTCTGGTACAATTATTTATTTTGAGCTCATTTAAGTTAATTTTGTTACTTGATTACTTTTGGTCATATTAAGAAAGATTCTTTGTATACTTTCGAATATTAAAAATTTTTTATAATTTGGTTACAGCCAAATTATACTTAGCTATCACTTTTGAGTTATCGAAAAAACGTCTCTTCGTTGATCACACACTCTCGGATCTGGACTGTCTCATCATCGTTGATCACACGCTCCCGAATATTAGCGTCCCATCTAGATCTCACTTTTGCCAAATATGTAGCGTCCCATCGTGGATTACACGCTTCCGATGTTTAACTCAAAAAATGTTATTATAACTGTTATTAATTAACTTTTGGTGGTGTAAAATTTAGATAATCACACTTCGTGAATTCGCCGGCCGTGTGAATTGGCTTACCGGCGCACTTCACGGTCCGGACGAAAATGACAACGTTTGACCACTGTGCATTGCAGAGGTGGGGCTACAACTACGTCACTGGTTCTTTGTTCAACGGCCAAGCCTAGTTAAATACAATTGTATAATACTGCGCCTTGCATTCTTTCATCTGACGTAATCATGGGTTGGTCTTGTTCACTTGTTATTGTGACAAACAGTTTTTTGCTACTTTTGTAATTTTCCACTGAATTCGACACAAATCCTGTTAACTCAATATTGCGTTGTTGAAAATTCTCACCAAAGGGAATATAAAATAAAATACAATAATTATGTTTTGGAACCATAGTTTCCCAAAATTATTAGGGTACCAGAATTGTACGTCACAAAACCCCCTCAATGAAAGATTTTATGCCGAAGCATAAAGACTTTCATTGACACATTCGTACTTCCTAAAGGGATCTGCTAGGATATGTCGCCACAACCCCCTTACTATTTATATGAAAAGAAATACAATAACTCACCACCCATGGTCCGATGATGATGACAGTATCTGCATGACTTCTCCTACGAGATCCCAACACCATAAGGCCAATCAGGCGCGTAACGCTCCTGCTCTGACGTGTTGGCCAGCTCAGGACCGCCGTCACAACATCACCAAACACTGAAACAACAAATCAAAAATATCAAAATAGTGGCTTGGTATAATACTATATCCCTAACTGATCTGTCCCCCCTAAGCTATGTGCTGGTTTGTGTTAAGAAGCACTGGGTTTGATTCAACTGAACAAAAATTATATAGAAGTGCCATTCTCTTATACTAATACATAATACATATTACATAATAATACACTCATTATATTAATACAGTAATACGGTTAATACATTAAAATAACCAATTCACATTTAAGCTTGATCAAAATTTCTTTAAATTTGCGTATCAAATTATAAAACTTACAATTTCAATTAATTAATTAATACTTTTATTAATTAGCCATCAATTATTTATCATTTACTACCATTTAATTCTTCACAATTTCAAATTTATTATTAATATTCATGTTACATTATTATTATTTCATTTCTTATTACCTCTCTACTCTGAATTTTCTACTCTTCACATCTTTATACTTGATTAGTCTGGGTGACTCCTGTATTCACTATGATTTGACTTATTATATAGGCACTAACATTTATAACCTTACTCACCTTTCTTCCTACTAACCACAACTAACAACCAGATTTACATATTATGACACCCATTTCTCAATTATAAACATCTCCACTAATTCCATTTTAAATCCTATGGCACCACTCTTCTTTGTACTAAGATGGGTGTTCCCTACCTGGCTATATACATTCATAATTTTTTGCCCTTCCAAAATATCGGCAAACACTCCCTTAAACTACGCTATTACCTGCCACAACGCTATACGTTGGCCACTCCTTATCACCTCACCCCCACTACAAAATATCATCATCAACAAATATATGTTTACCCTTTACTTTACTCACCTCTACAAATAATTACTACTACTGTGTCCCTAAAATATCTAATACTCTCTTTGTATACTATTTTCTTAAAAATTCTTATCTATCTAACTCCCATCAACTTTAATTGACTAACTCACATGCCTTTATTTACACCCAGGCGCTATCCCCTTTTTAAACTTTACATTTCTGTGATCATTGACAATTGCATTAGAAAATTCATACCTCACCTACTAATAACAATACATCTCAATATTCAAATATCTATATATACTTAATCATTTATTATTCATTAGAAATTTTCTTCATTACAAATTAATACACAAACTTTCTTTTGTACCACATTAATTGAGTAATTAATTTTCAATTATTTAATTTAATTAATTAAACTTTCATTTGTTTAGTCAAAACAAAAACATGTTAATTGTTAATTATTAAAACAATTAAACTTACTGTTACATATATGGTGTACATAAAATTTACCTGTAATACACAACATCAAAAATACATAAATACATTGATATTAATACACAAAAAAAATACAATCCAACTTGTTATTTTATCATTGATCAAAATCAGTTCATATGCAGTCCATTTCAAAATCACTGTTCACATATATTAATGTTCATACGCAATAAAACAATCTATCCTCCATCATTGAATAACAGTCTAATCTTAGGTCTATACAACTTATTTTTTGGTAAATAAATGATATTAATATTATCATTATAATATTTGTTTACATTTTTATATTTTTCCACTATCTCGTTAATATTAATAGGTGTATTCCATATTAATTTATCATATACCATGTCACGATCGGGTATGGTTCTGTCTACCTCAGTATTATCTGTCATAATCTTGTAAGTCATATAGTCATTATAATTATCTACTACGACACCCTTTACTTCCCAAGGTAAGTAATTGTTATCATTATTATCATCATCTACTGTTATTACTATCTCAATTTCACTATAAGGTTTGTATTCACTATAATCATCCACCATCTCTACTCCTAAACTTTCTACAAATTCTCTATACTTTCTATTTATCTTAAAAATCTCTATACACTCTTTCTCTCTCTCTCTCTCTCTCTCTCTCAATATATTTCTCACCATAACACCAAGCTACACTCTCTCTCTCCAAATATGCAGGGGTCACTAACTCATAATTACTGCACCATCTATGAGGTACACAAAAACACCCGGGAACTCTATTTGTAGACCTATCGTCTCCCAAATATAAATCTAAGGAACTCATGTCCTTGCTAAAAATACGTGAAGACATTTCTTCACCCCCTACTACAACGTCAAAGGAAAATTCTACCCCCTGCATCCCTTTTACAAATATACTTTCTCTCAGCTCTCTCTCTGACTCAACACACACAAACATCTCATTATCACTCTCAAACATCTCATTATCATTTTCTGACACCATATTCTTAATTATATCATTGTTACTACCTGTAAACTCATTATTCAAATTATCATTGTTACTCACCTTTTTAATTAGCACTTTGTTTTTCGTCGTATTTTCACTGTTACTTACTTTCTGATTCTTTATTTGAATTAACCTCTCATCTAACCTTTTAATCACTTCGTCACATTGTTTATCAAAATTATCATTACGTTTTTTAATTTCAGTCTTTAATTCATCAAACTTTACATCAAAACTATTTCTGATTTCATTTTTCTGCTCGTTAAATTGTTTATCAAAATTATCAAATTTGTCATTCAAGTTATTATATTTAACATTAGAATCACTTTGTTGTTCATCGAACTTATTATTTATTGTCTCCAGTTTGTTACTTTGTTCATCGAATTTATTATTAAAACTACTCTTAATTCCTTTAATTTTGCTTAATAGTAACTGCATCATGGCAGCTGTATCATCTGTTTTATTTTCGTCTCGAGTTGAGATGGGTGTTAATGGAACTGGATTTAATTCAGTGTCTCTGGTTTCACTGATCTGACTAAGTGGGTTCAATTTAACGTCCATCTCACTCGTAACTGTTTCGTCTACATTATCACCTTCACCAGTATTCATTTTGCTTATTATATGTCTAACACATATAGGTCTATAACGTAACTTAACCCTACCTTTAGCACGTGTTTATGTACTTTCCCAATTATCTCAGGTAAATATTCCGTTTCTCCAGTATATATACTCTACATAAAATTAGGTCTTATGTCGAGTCCCTGTTCGAGAAAGCCATATGTAATTATTGACTTTAATTACAATAATTAATTAACTGGTTATATTTAATCTGATGTAATTTTACTACCGGGCGCCATGTTACAAACAAATTATGTATACAGTACTTACCTAAGGTCAGAATTCGTGTTATACGAACCAGAGTCGAGGAATATATTACCTGAAATAATTCACTCGTGTTTCTGTTTGTTACCATTGAAATTACCTTTTATTGTTAATTACGTACAAATGAATGTGACTCTACTGTGTGTAAAACAAACACGCTACTATCCGCCATGAGGCGTAATTCAATAAATTTCCCCTTAAACATTTCACAAGCCCTCCAAAATAAATATGTATTATAATATTAAAATGTTAAACATATATATATGTATAAAAATTTACAGTGGCACAACCCAGCACATTTTAATATATATTATTATCCACTCTTTCACTCCCTCTCTCTCTCTCTCTCTCTCTCTCTCTCTGGTACAATTATTTATTATGAGCTCATTTAAGTTAATTTTGTTACTTGATTACTTTTGGTCATATTAAGAAAGATTCTTTGTATACTTTCGAATATTAAAAATTTTTTATAATTTGGTTACAGCCAAATTATACTTAGCTATCACTTTTGAGTTCACTCCCCCCCCCTCTCTCTCTCTCTCTCTCTCTCTCTCTCTCTCTCTCTCTCTCTGGTACAATTATTTATTTTGAGCTCATTTAAGTTAATTTTGTTACTTGATTACTTTTGGTCATATTAAGAAAGATTCTTTGTATACTTTCGAATATTAAAAATTTTTTATAATTTGGTTACAGCCAAATTATACTTAGCTATCACTTTTGAGTTATCGAAAAAACGTCTCTTCGTTGATCACACACTCTCGGATCTGGACTGTCTCATCATCGTTGATCACACGCTCCCGAATATTAGCGTCCCATCTAGATCTCACTTTTGCCAAATATGTAGCGTCCCATCGTGGATTACACGCTTCCGATGTTTAACTCAAAAAATGTTATTATAACTGTTATTAATTAACTTTTGGTGGTGTAAAATTTAGATAATCACACTTCGTGAATTCGCCGGCCGTGTGAATTGGCTTACCGGCGCACTTCACGGTCCGGACGAAAATGACAACGTTTGACCACTGTGCATTGCAGAGGTGGGGCTACAACTACGTCACTGGTTCTTTGTTCAACGGCCAAGCCTAGTTAAATACAATTGTATAATACTGCGCCTTGCATTCTTTCATCTGACGTAATCATGGGTTGGTCTTGTTCACTTGTTATTGTGACAAACAGTTTTTTGCTACTTTTGTAATTTTCCACTGAATTCGACACAAATCCTGTTAACTCAATATTGCGTTGTTGAAAATTCTCACCAAAGGGAATATAAAATAAAATACAATAATTATGTTTTGGAACCATAGTTTCCCAAAATTATTAGGGTACCAGAATTGTACGTCACAAAACCCCCTCAATGAAAGATTTTATGCCGAAGCATAAAGACTTTCATTGACACATTCGTACTTCCTAAAGGGATCTGCTAGGATATGTCGCCACAACCCCCTTACTATTTATATGAAAAGAAATACAATAACTCACCACCCATGGTCCGATGATGATGACAGTATCTGCATGACCTTACTGGACTTCTCCTACGAGATCCCAACACCATAAGGCCAATCAGGCGCGTAACGCTCCTGCTCTGACGTGTTGGCCAGCTCAGGACCGCCGTCACAACATCACCAAACACTGAAACAACAAATCAAAAATATCAAAATAGTGGCTTGGTATAATACTATATCCCTAACTGATCTGTCCCCCCTTAGCTATGTGCTGGTTTGTGTTAAGAAGCACTGGGTTTGATTCAACTGAACAAAAATTATATAGAAGTGCCATTCTCTTATACTAATACATAATACATATTACATAATAATACACTCATTATATTAATACAGTAATACGGTTAATACATTAAAATAACCAATTCACATTTAAGCTTGATCAAAATTTCTTTAAATTTGCGTATCAAATTATAAAACTTACAATTTCAATTAATTAATTAATACTTTTATTAATTAGCCATCAATTATTTATCATTTACTACCATTTAATTCTTCACAATTTCAAATTTATTATTAATATTCATGTTACATTATTATTATTTCATTTCTTATTACCTCTCTACTCTGAATTTTCTACTCTTCACATCTTTATACTTGATTAGTCTGGGTGACTCCTGTATTCACTATGATTTGACTTATTATATAGGCACTAACATTTATAACCTTACTCACCTTTCTTCCTACTAACCACTACTAACAACCAGATTTACATATTATGACACCCATTTCTCAATTATAAACATCTCCACTAATTCCATTTTAAATCCTATGGCACCACTCTTCTTTGTACTAAGATGGGTGTTCCCTACCTGGCTATATACATTCATAATTTTTTGCCCTTCCAAAATATCGGCAAACACTCCCTTAAACTACGCTATTACCTGCCACAACGCTATACGTTGGCCACTCCTTATCACCTCACCCCCACTACAAAATATCATCATCAACAAATATATGTTTACCCTTTACTTTACTCACCTCCACAAATAATTACTACTACTGTGTCCCTAAAATATCTAATACTCTCTTTGTATACTATTTTCTTAAAAATTCTTATCTATCTAACTCCCATCAACTTTAATTGACTAACTCACATGCCTTTATTTACACCCAGGCACTATCCCCTTTTTAAACTTTACATTTCTGTGATCATTGACAATTGCATTAGAAAATTCATACCTCACCTACTAATAACAATACATCTCAATATTCAAATATCTATATATACTTAATCATTTATTATTCATTAGAAATTTTCTTCATTACAAATTAATACACAAACTTTCTTTTGTACCACATTAATTGATTAATTAATTTTCAATTATTTAATTTAATTAATTAAACTTTAATTTTTTAGTCAAAACAAAAACATGTTAATTGTTAATTATTAAAACAATTAAACTTACTGTTACATATATGGTGTACATAAAATTTACCTGTAATACACAACATCAAAAATACATAAATACATTGATATTAATACACAAAAAAAATACAATCCAACTTGTTATTTTATCATTGATCAAAATCAGTTCATATGCAGTCCATTTCAAAATCACTGTTCACATATATTAATGTCCATACACAATAAAACAATCTATCCTCCATCATTGAATAACAGTCTAATTTTAGGTCTATACAACTTATTTTTTTGGTAAATAAATGATATTAATATTATCATTATAATATTTGTTTACATTTTTATATTTTTCCACTATCTCGTTAATATTAATAGGTGTATTCCATATTAATTTATCATATACCATGTCACGATCGGGTATGGTTCTGTCTACCTCAGTATTATCTGTCATAATCTTGTAAGTCATATAGTCATTATAATTATCTACTACGACACCCTTTACTTCCCAAGGTAAGTAATTGTTATCATTATTATCATCATCTACTGTTATTACTATCTCAATTTCACTATAAGGTTTGTATTCACTATAATCATCCACCATCTCTACTCCTAAACTTTCTACAAATTCTCTATACTTTCTATTTATCTTAAAAATCTCTATTACTCTCTTTCTCTCTCTCTCTCTCTCAATATATTTCTCACCATAACACCAAGCTACACTCTCTCTCTCCAAATATGCAGGGGTCACTAACTCATAATTACTGCACCATCTATGAGGTACACAAAAACACCCGGGAACTCTATTTGTAGACCTATCGTCTCCCAAATATAAATCTAAGGAACTCATGTCCTTGCTAAAAATACGTGAAGACATTTCTTCACCCCCTACTACAACATCAAAGGAAAATTCTACCCCCTGCATCCCTTTTACAAATATACTTTCTCTCAGCTCTCTCTCTGACTCAACATACAGGAACATCTCATTATCACTCTCAAACATCTCATTATCATTTTCTGACACCATATTCTTAATTATATCATTGTTACTATCTGTAAACTCATTATTCAAATTATCATTGTTACTCACCTTATTAATTAGCACTTTGTTTTTCGTCGTATTTTCACTGTTACTTACTTTCTGATTCTTTATTTGAATTAACCTCTCATCTAACCTTTTAATCACTTCGTCACATTGTTTATCAAAATTATCATTACGTTTTTTAATTTCAGTCTTTAATTCATCAAACTTTACATCAAAACTATTTCTGATTTCATTTTTCTGCTCGTTAAATTGTTTATCAAAATTATCAAATTTGTCATTCAATTTATTATATATAACATTAGAATCACTTTTTTGTTCATCGAACTTATTATTTATTGTCTCCAGTTTGTTACTTTGTTCATCGAATTTATTATTAAAACTACTCTTAATTCCTTTAATTTTGCTTAATAGTAACTGCATCATGGCAGCTGTATCATCTGTTTTATTTTCGTCTCGAGTTGAGATGGGTGTTAATGGAACTGGATTTAATTCAGTGTCTCTGGTTTCACTGATCTGACTAAGTGGGTTCAATTTAACGTCCATCTCACTCGTAACTGTTTCGTCTACATTATCACCTTCACCAGTATTCATTTTGCTTATTATATGTCTAACACATATAGGTCTATAACGTAACTTAACCCTACCTTTAGCACGTGTTTACGTACTTTCCCAATTATCTCAGGTAAATATTCCGTTTCTCCAGTATATATACTCTACATAAAATTAGGTCTTATGTCGAGTCCCTGTTCGAGAAAGCCATATGTAATTATTGACTTTAATTACAATAATTAATTAACTGGTTATATTTAATCTGATGTAATTTTACTACCGGGCGCCATGTTACAAACAAATTATGTATACAGTACTTACCTAAGGTCAGAATTCGTGTTATACGAACCAGAGTCGAGGAATATATTACCTGAAATAATTCACTCGTGTTTCTGTTTGTTACCATTGAAATTACCTTTTATTGTTAATTACGTACAAATGAATGTGACTCTACTGTGTGTAAAACAAACACGCTACTATCCGCCATGAGGCGTAATTCAATAAATTTCCCCTTAAACATTTCACAAGCCCTCCAAAATAAATATGTATTATAATATTAAAATGTTAAACATATATATATGTATAAAAATTTACAGTGGCACAACCCAGCACATTTTAATATATATTATTATCCACTCTTTCACTCCCTCTCTCTCTCTCTCTCTCTCTCTCTCTGGTACAATTATTTATTATGAGCTCATTTAAGTTAATTTTGTTACTTGATTACTTTTGGTCATATTAAGAAAGATTCTTTGTATACTTTCGAATATTAAAATTTTTTATAATTTGGTTACAGCCAAATTATACTTAGCTATCACTTTTGAGTTATCGAAAAAACGTCTCTTCGTTGATCACACACTCTCGGATCTGGACTGTCTCATCATCGTTGATCAAATATTAGCGTCCCATCCAGATCTCACTTTTGCCAAATATGTAGCGTCCCATCGTGGATTACACGCTTCCGATGTTTAACTCAAAAAATGTTATTATAACTGTTATTAATTAACTTTTGGTGGTGTAAAATTTAGATAATCACACTTCGTGAATTCGCCGACCGTGTGAATTGGCTTACCGGCGCACTTCACGGTCCGGACGAAAATGACAACGTTTGACCACTGTGCATTGCAGAGGTGGGGCTACAACTACGTCACTGGTTCTTTGTTCAACGGCCAAGCCTAGTTAAATACAATTGTATAATACTGCGCCTTGCATTCTTTCATCTGACGTAATCATGGGTTGGTCTTGTTCACTTGTTATTGTGACAAACAGGTTTTTGCTACTTTTGTAATTTTCCACTGAATTCGACACAAATCCTGTTAACTCAATATTGCGTTGTTGAAAATTCTCACCAAAGGGAATATAAAATAAAATACAATAATTATGTTTTGGAACCATAGTTTCCCAAAATTATTAGGGTACCAGAATTGTACCGTCACAAAACCCCCTCAATGAAAGATTTTATGCCGAAGCATAAAGACTTTCATTGACACATTCGTACTTCCTATAGGGATCTGCTAGGATATGTCGCCACAACCCCCTTACTATTTATATGAAAAGAAATACAATAACTCACCACCCATGGTCCGATGATGATGACAGTATCTGCATGACCTTACTGGACTTCTCCTACGAGATCCCAACACCATAAGGCCAATCAGGCGCGTAACGCTCCTGCTCTGACGCGTTGGCCAGCTCAGGACCGCCGTCACAACATCACCAAACACTGAAACAACAAATCAAAAATATCAAAATAGTGGCTTGGTATAATACTATATCCCTAACTGATCTGTCCCCCCTTAGCTATGTGCTGGTTTGTGTTAAGAAGCACTGGGTTTGCTTCAACTGAACAAAAATTATATAGAAGTGCCATTCTCTTATACTAATACATAATACATATTACATAATAATACACTCATTATATTAATACAGTAATACGGTTAATACATTAAAATAACCAATTCACATTTAAGCTTGATCAAAATTTCTTTAAATTTGCGTATCAAATTATAAAAATTACAATTTCAATTAATTAATTAATTCTTTTATTAATTAGCCATCAATTATTTATCATTTACTACCATTTAATTCTTCACAATTTCAAATTTATTATTAATATTCATGTTACATTATTATTATTTCATTTCTTATTACCTCTCTACTCTGAATTTTCTACCCTTCACATCTTTATACTTGATTAGTCTGGGTGACTCCTGTATTCACTATGATTTGACTTATTATATAGGCACTAACATTTATAACCTTACTCACCTTTCTTCCTACTAACCACTACTAACAACCAGATTTACATATTATGACACCCATTTCTCAATTATAAACATCTCCACTAATTCCATTTTAAATCCTATGGCACCACTCTTCTTTGTACTAAGATGGGTGTTCCCTACCTGGCTATATACATTCATAATTTTTTGCCCTTCCAAAATATCGGCAAACACTCCCTTAAACTACGCTATTACCTGCCACAACGCTATACGTTGGCCACTCCTTATCACCTCACCCCCACTACAAAATATCATCATCAACAAATATATGTTTACCCTTTACTTTACTCACCTCCACAAATAATTACTACTACTGTGTCCCTAAAATATCTAATACTCTCTTTGTATACTATTTTCTTAAAAATTCTTATCTATCTAACTCCCATCAACTTTAATTGACTAACTCACATGCCTTTATTTACACCCAGGCACTATCCCCTTTTTAAACTTTACATTTCTGTGATCATTGACAATTGCATTAGAAAATTCATACCTCACCTACTAATAACAATACATCTCAATATTCAAATATCTATATATACTTAATCATTTATTATTCATTAGAAATTTTCTTCATTACAAATTAATACACAAACTTTCTTTTGTACCACATTAATTGAGTAATTAATTTTCAATTATTTAATTTAATTAATTAAACTTTAATTTTTTAGTCAAAACAAAAACATGTTAATTGTTAATTATTAAAACAATTAAACTTACTGTTACATATATGGTGTACATAAAATTTACCTGTAATACACAACATCAAAAATACATAAATACATTGATATTAATACACAAAAAAAATACAATCCAACTTGTTATTTTATCATTGATCAAAATCAGTTCATATGCAGTCCATTTCAAAATCACTGTTCACATATATTAATGTCCATACACGATAAAACAATCTATCCTCCATCATTGAATAACAGTCTAATCTTAGGTCTATACAACTTATTTTTTGGTAAATAAATGATATTAATATTATCATTATAATATTTGTTTACATTTTTATATTTTTCCACTATCTCGTTAATATTAATAGGTGTATTCCATATTAATTTATCATATACCATGTCACGATCGGGTATGGTTCTGTCTACCTCAGTATTATCTGTCATAATCTTGTAAGTCATATAGTCATTATAATTATCTACTACGACACCCTTTACTTCCCAAGGTAAGTAATTGTTATCATTATTATCATCATCTACTGTTATTACTATCTCAATTTCACTATAAGGTTTGTATTCACTATAATCATCCACCATCTCTACTCCTAAACTTTCTACAAATTCTCTATACTTTCTATTTATCTTAAAAATCTCTATTACTCTCTTTCTCTCTCTCTCTCTCTCTCTCACTCTCTCTCTCTCTCTCTCTCTCTCAATATATTTCTCACCATAACACCAAGCTACACTCTCTCTCTCCAAATATGCAAGGGTCACTAACTCATAATTACTGCACCATCTATGAGGTACACAAAAACACCCGGGAACTCTATTTGTAGACCTATCGTCTCCCAAATATAAATCTAAGGAACTCATGTCCTTGCTAAAAATACGTGAAGACATTTCTTCACCCCCTACTACAACATCAAAGGAAAATTCTACCCCCTGCATCCCTTTTACAAATATACTTTCTCTCAGCTCTCTCTCTGACTCAACACACACGAACATCTCATTATCACTCTCAAACATCTCATTATCATTTTCTGACACCATATTCTTAATTATATCATTGTTACTACCTGTAAACTCATTATTCAAATTATCATTGTTACTCACCTTATTAATTAGCACTTTGTTTTTCGTCGTATTTTCACTGTTACTTACTTTCTGATTCTTTATTTGAATTAACCTCTCATCTAACCTTTTAATCACTTCGTCACATTGTTTATCAAAATTATCATTACGTTTTTTAATTTCAGTCTTTAATTCATCAAACTTTACATCAAAACTATTTCTGATTTCATTTTTCTGCTCGTTAAATTGTTTATCAAAATTATCAAATTTGTCATTCAAGTTATTATATTTAACATTAGAATCACTTTTTTGTTCATCGAACTTATTATTTATTGTCTCCAGTTTGTTACTTTGTTCATCGAATTTATTATTAAAACTACTCTTAATTCCTTTAATTTTGCTTAATAGTAACTGCATCATGGCAGCTGTATGATCTGTTTTATTTTCGTCTCGAGTTGAGATGGGTGTTAATGGAACTGGATTTAATTCAGTGTCTCTGGTTTCACTGATCTGACTAAGTGGGTTCAATTTAACGTCCATCTCACTCGTAACTGTTTCGTCTACATTATCACCTTCACCAGTATTCATTTTGCTTATTATATGTCTAACACATATAGGTCTATAACGTAACTTAACCCTACCTTTAGCACGTGTTTACGTACTTTCCCAATTATCTCAGGTAAATATTCCGTTTCTCCAGTATATATACTCTACATAAAATTAGGTCTTATGTCGAGTCCCTGTTCGAGAAAGCCATATGTAATTATTGACTTTAATTACAATAATTAATTAACTGGTTATATTTAATCTGATGTAATTTTACTACCGGGCGCCATGTTACAAACAAATTATGTATACAGTACTTACCTAAGGTCAGAATTCGTGTTATACGAACCAGAGTCGAGGAATATATTACCTGAAATAATTCACTCGTGTTTCTGTTTGTTCCCATTGAAATTACCTTTTATTGTTAATTACGTACAAATGAATGTGATTCTACTGTGTGTAAAACAAACACGCTACTATCCGCCATGAGGCGTAATTCAATAAATTTCCCCTTAAACATTTCACAAGCCCTCCAAAATAAATATGTATTATAATATTAAAATGTTAAACATATATATATGTATAAAAATTTACAGTGGCACAACCCAGCACATTTTAATATATATTATTATCCACTCTTTCACTCCCTCTCTCTCTCTCTCTCTCTCTCTCTCTCTCTCTGGTACAATTATTTATTATGAGCTCATTTAAGTTAATTTTGTTACTTGATTACTTTTGGTCATATTAAGAAAGATTCTTTGTATACTTTCGAATATTAAAAATTTTTTATAATTTGGTTACAGCCAAATTATACTTAGCTATCACTTTTGAGTTATCGAAAAAACGTCTCTTCGTTGATCACACACTCTCGGATCTGGATTGTCTCATCATCGTTGATCAAATATTAGCGTCCCATCCAGATCTCACTTTTGCCAAATATGTAGCGTCCCATCGTGGATTACACGCTTCCGATGTTTAACTCAAAAAATGTTATTATAACTGTTATTAATTAACTTTTGGTGGTGTAAAATTTAGATAATCACACTTCGTGAATTCGCCGGCCGTGTGAATTGGCTTACCGGCGCACTTCACGGTCCGGACGAAAATGACAACGTTTGACCACTGTGCATTGCAGAGGTGGGGCTACAACTACGTCACTGGTTCTTTGTTCAACGGCCAAGCCTAGTTAAATACAATTGTATAATACTGCGCCTTGCATTCTTTCATCTGACGTAATCATGGGTTGGTCTTGTTCACTTGTTATTGTGACAAACAGGTTTTTTGCTACTTTTGTAATTTTCCACTGAATTCGACACAAATCCTGTTAACTCAATATTGCGTTGTTGAAAATTCTCACCAAAGGGAATATAAAATAAAATACAATAATTATGTTTTGGAACCATAGTTTCCCAAAATTATTAGTGTACCGGAATTGTACCGTCACAAAACCCCCTCAATGAAAGATTTTATGCCGAAGCATAAAGACTTTCATTGATACATTCGTACTTCCTAAAGGGATCTGCTAGGATATGTCACCACAACCCCCTTACTATTTATATGAAAAGAAATACAATAACTCACCACCCATGGTCCGATGATGATGACAGTATCTGCATGACCTTACTGGACTTCTCCTACGAGATCCCAACACCATAAGGCCAATCAGGCGTGTAACGCTCCTGCTCTGACGCGTTGGCCAGCTCAGGACCGCCGTCACAACATCACCAAACACTGAAACAACAAATCAAAAATATCAAAATAGTGGCTTGGTATAATACTATATCCCTAACTGATCTGTCTCCCCTTAGCTATGTGCTGGTTTGTGTTAAGAAGCACTGGGTTTGCTTCAACTGAACAAAAATTATATAGAAGTGCCATTCTCTTATACTAATACATAATACATATTACATAATAATACACTCATTATATTAATACAGTAATACGGTTAATACATTAAAATAACCAATTCACATTTAAGCTTGATCAAAATTTCTTTAAATTTGCGTATCAAATTATAAAACTTACAATTTCAATTAATTAATTAATACTTTTATTAATTAGCCATCAATTATTTATCATTTACTACCATTTAATTCTTCACAATTTCAAATTTATTATTAATATTCATGTTACATTATTATTATTTCATTTCTTATTACCTCTCTACTCTGAATTTTCTACTCTTCACATCTTTATACTTGATTAGTCTGGGTGACTCCTGTATTCACTATGATTTGACTTATTATGTAGGCACTAACATTTATAACCTTACTCACCTTTCTTCCTACTAACCACTACTAACAACCAGATTTACATATTATGACACCCATTTCTCAATTATAAACATCTCCACTAATTCCATTTTAAATCCTATGGCACCGCTCGTCTTTGTACTAAGATGGGTGTTCCCTACCTGGCTATATACATTCATAATTTTTTGCCCTTCCAAAATATCGGCAAACACTCCCTTAAACTACGCTATTACCTGCCACAACGCTATACGTTGGCCACTCCTTATCACCTCACCCCCACTACAAAATATCATCATCAACAAATATATGTTTACCCTTTACTTTACTCACCTCTACAAATAATTACTACTACTGTGTCCCTAAAATATCTAATACTCTCTTTGTATACTATTTTCTTAAAAATTCTTATCTATCTAACTCCCATCAACTTTAATTGACTAACTCACATGCCTTTATTTACACCCAGGCGCTATCCCCTTTTTAAACTTTACATTTCTGTGATCATTGACAATTGCATTAGAAAATTCATACCTCACCTACTAATAACAATACATCTCAATATTCAAATATCTATATATACTTAATCATTTATTATTCATTAGAAATTTTCTTCATTACAAATTAATACTCAAACTTTCTTTTGTACCACATTAATTGAGTAATTAATTTTCAATTATTTAATTTAATTAATTAAACTTTCATTTGTTTAGTCAAAACAAAAACATGTTAATTGTTAATTATTAAAACAATTAAACTTACTGTTACATATATGGTGTACATAAAATTTACCTGTAATACACAACATCAAAAATACATAAATACATTGATATTAATACACAAAAAAATACAATCCAACTTGTTATTTTATCATTGATCAAAATCAGTTCATATGCAGTCCATTTCAAAATCACTGTTCACATATATTAATGTTCATACACAATAAAACAATCTATCCTCCATCATTGAATAACAGTCTAATCTTAGGTCTATACAACTTATTTTTTGGTAAATAAATGATATTAATAATATCATTATAATATTTGTTTACATTTTTATATTTTTCCACTATCTCGTTAATATTAATAGGTGTATTCCATATTAATTTATCATATACCATGTCACGATCGGGTATGGTTCTGTCTACCTCAGTATTATCTGTCATAATCTTGTAAGTCAGTGTGAAGCTCCATAATCTTTATTGGAGTGTGTGAAGCTGAACCGGGAAATGCAAGAACTCAGAAATTACAGTGGTCTTTATTGGGAAGCTCGGTACCAAATGGGTTAAATGTACCAAGGGGGAGCCATTGGAAAACAACAACAACATCTTGTAAGTCATATAGTCATTATAATTATCTACTACGACACCCTTTACTTCCCAAGGTAAGTAATTGTTATCATTATTATCATCATCTACTGTTATTACTATCTCAATTTCACTATAAGGTTTGTATTCACTATAATCATCCACCATCTCTACTCCTAAACTTTCTACAAATTCTCTATACTTTCTATTTATCTTAAAAATCTCTATTACTCTCTTTCTCTCTCTCTCTCTCAATATATTTCTCACCATAACACCAAGCTACACTCTCTCTCTCCAAATATGCAGGGGTCACTAACTCATAATTACTGCACCATCTATGAGGTACACAAAAACACCCGGGAACTCTATTTGTAGACCTATCGTCTCCCAAATATAAATCTAAGGAACTCATGTCCTTGCTAAAAATACGTGAAGACATTTCTTCACCCCCTACTACAACATCAAAGGAAAATTCTACCCCCTGCATCCCTTTTACAAATATACTTTCTCTCAGCTCTCTCTCTGACTCAACATACAGGAACATCTCATTATCACTCTCAAACATCTCATTATCATTTTCTGACACCATATTCTTAATTATATCATTGTTACTACCTGTAAAATCATTATTCAAATTATCATTGTTACTCACCTTATTAATTAGCACTTTGTTTTTCGTCGTATTTTCACTGTTACTTACTTTCTGATTCTTTATTTGAATTAACCTCTCATCTAACCTTTTAATCACTTCGTCACATTGTTTATCAAAATTATCATTACGTTTTTTAATTTCAGTCTTTAATTCATCAAACTTTACATCAAAACTATTTCTGATTTCATTTTTCTGCTCGTTAAATTGTTTATCAAAATTATCAAATTTGTCATTCAAGTTATTATATTTAACATTAGAATCACTTTTTTGTTCATCGAACTTATTATTTATTGTCTCCAGTTTGTTACTTTGTTCATCGAATTTATTATTAAAACTACTCTTAATTCCTTTAATTTTGCTTAATAGTAACTGCATCATGGCAGCTGTATCATCTGTTTTATTTTCGTCTCGAGTTGAGATGGGTGTTAATGGAACTGGATTTAATTCAGTGTCTCTGGTTTCACTGATCTGACTAAGTGGGTTCAATTTAACGTCCATCTCACTCGTAACTGTTTCGTCTACATTATCACCTTCACCAGTATTCATTTTGCTTATTATATGTCTAACACATATAGGTCTATAACGTAACTTAACCCTACCTTTAGCACGTGTTTACGTACTTTCCCAATTATCTCAGGTAAATATTCCGTTTCTCCAGTATATATACTCTACATAAAATTAGGTGTTATGTCGAGTCCCTGTTCGAGAAAGCCATATGTAATTATTGACTTTAATTACAATAATTAATTAACTGGTTATATTTAATCTGATGTAATTTTACTACCGGGTGCCATGTTACAAACAAATTATGTATACAGTACTTACCTAAGGTCAGAATTCGTGTTATACGAACCAGAGTCGAGGAATATATTACCTGAAATAATTCACTCGTGTTTCTGTTTGTTACCATTGAAATTACCTTTTATTGTTAATTACGTACAAATGAATGTGACTCTACTGTGTGTAAAACAAACACGCTACTATCCGCCATGAGGCGTAATTCAATAAATTTCCCCTTAAACATTTCACAAGCCCTCCAAAATAAATATGTATTATAATATTAAAATGTTAAACATATATATATGTATAAAAATTTACAGTGGCACAACCCAGCACATTTTAATATATATTATTATCCACTCTTTCACTCCCTCTCTCTCTCTCTCTCTCTCTCTCTCTCTCTCTCTGGTACAATTATTTATTATGAGCTCATTTAAGTTAATTTTGTTACTTGATTACTTTTGGTCATATTAAGAAAGATTCTTTGTATACTTTCGAATATTAAAAATTTTTTATAATTTGGTTACAGCCAAATTATACTTAGCTATCACTTTTGAGTTATCGAAAAAACGTCTCTTCGTTGATCACACACTCTCGGATCTGGACTGTCTCATCATCGTTGATCAAATATTAGCGTCCCATCCAGATCTCACTTTTGCCAAATATGTAGCGTCCCATCGTGGATTACACGCTTCCGATGTTTAACTCAATGTTATTATAACTGTTATTAATTAACTTTTGGTGGTGTAAAATTTAGATAATCACACTTCGTGAATTCGCCGGCCGTGTGAATTGGCTTACCGGCGCACTTCACGGTCCGGACGAAAATGACAACGTTTGACCACTGTGCATTGCAGAGGTGGGGCTACAACTACGTCACTGGTTCTTTGTTCAACGGCCAAGCCTAGTTAAATACAATTGTATAATACTGCGCCTTGCATTCTTTCATCTGACGTAATCATGGGTTGGTCTTGTTCACTTGTTATTGTGACAAACAGTTTTTTGCTACTTTTGTAATTTTCCACTGAATTCGACACAAATCCTGTTAACTCAATATTGCGTTGTTGAAAATTCTCACCAAAGGGAATATAAAATAAAATACAATAATTATGTTTTGGAACCATAGTTTCCCAAAATTATTAGGGTACCAGAATTGTACCGTCACAAAACCCCCTCAATGAAAGATTTTATGCCGAAGCATAAAGACTTTCATTGACACATTCGTACTTCCTAAAGGGATCTGCTAGGATATGTCGCCACAACCGCCTTACTATTTATATGAAAAGAAATACAATAACTCACCACCCATGGTCCGATGATGATGACAGTATCTGCATGACCTTACTGGACTTCTCCTAAGAGATCCCAACACCATAAGGCCAATCAGGCGCGTAACGCTCCTGCTCTGACGCGTTGGCCAGCTCAGGACCGCCGTCACAACATCACCAAACACTGAAACAACAAATCAAAAATATCAAAATAGTGGCTTGGTATAATACTATATCCCTAACTGATCTGTCCCCCCTTAGCTATGTGCTGGTTTGTGTAAAGAAGCACTGGGTTTGCTTCAACTGAACAAAAATTATATAGAAGTGCCATTCTCTTATACGAATACATAATGCATATTACATAATAATACACTCATTATATTAATACAGTAATACGGTTAATACATTAAAATAACCAATTCACATTTAAGCTTGATCAAAATTTCTTTAAATTTGCGTATCAAATTATAAAACTTACAATTTCAATTAATTAATTAATACTTTTATTAATTAGCCATCAATTATTTATCATTTACTACCATTTAATTCTTCACAATTTCAAATTTATTATTAATATTCATGTTACATTATTATTATTTCATTTCTTATTACCTCTCTACTCTGAATTTTCTACTCTTCACATCTTTATACTTGATTAGTCTGGGTGACTCCTGTATTCACTATGATTTGACTTATTATGTAGGCACTAACATTTATAACCTTACTCACCTTTCTTCCTACTAACCACTACTAACAACCAGATTTACATATTATGACACCCATTTCTCAATTATAAACATCTCCACTAATTCCATTTTAAATCCTATGGCACCGCTCGTCTTTGTACTAAGATGGGTGTTCCCTACCTGGCTATATACATTCATAATTTTTTGCCCTTCCAAAATATCGGCAAACACTCCCTTAAACTACGCTATTACCTGCCACAACGCTATACGTTGGCCACTCCTTATCACCTCACCCCCACTACAAAATATCATCATCAACAAATATATGTTTACCCTTTACTTTACTCACCTCTACAAATAATTACTACTACTGTGTCCCTAAAATATCTAATACTCTCTTTGTATACTATTTTCTTAAAAATTCTTATCTATCTAACTCCCATCAACTTTAATTGACTAACTCACATGCCTTTATTTACACCCAGGCGCTATCCCCTTTTTAAACTTTACATTTCTGTGATCATTGACAATTGCATTAGAAAATTCATACCTCACCCACTAATAACAATACATCTCAATATTCAAATATCTATATATACTTAATCATTTATTATTCATTAGAAATTTTCTTCATTACAAATTAATACACAAACTTTCTTTTGTACCACATTAATTGAGTAATTAATTTTCAATTATTTAATTTAATTAATTAAACTTTCATTTGTTTAGTCAAAACAAAAACATGTTAATTGTTAATTATTAAAACAATTAAACTTACTGTTACATATATGGTGTACATAAAATTTACCTGTAATACACAACATCAAAAATACATAAATACATTGATATTAATACACAAAAAAATACAATCCAACTTGTTATTTTATCATTGATCAAAATCAGTTCATATGCAGTCCATTTCAAAATCACTGTTCACATATATTAATGTTCATACACAATAAAACAATCTATCCTCCATCATTGAATAACAGTCTAATCTTAGGTCTATACAACTTATTTTTTGGTAAATAAATGATATTAATAATATCATTATAATATTTGTTTACATTTTTATATTTTTCCACTATCTCGTTAATATTAATAGGTGTATTCCATATTAATTTATCATATACCATGTCACGATCGGGTATGGTTCTGTCTACCTCAGTATTATCTGTCATAATCTTGTAAGTCAGTGTGAAGCTCCATAATCTTTATTGGAGTGTGTGAAGCTGAACCGGGAAATGCAAGAACTCAGAAATTACAGTGGTCTTTATTGGGAAGCTCGGTACCAAATGGGTTAAATGTACCAAGGGGGAGCCATTGGAAAACAACAACAACATCTTGTAAGTCATATAGTCATTATAATTATCTACTACGACACCCTTTACTTCCCAAGGTAAGTAATTGTTATCATTATTATCATCATCTACTGTTATTACTATCTCAATTTCACTATAAGGTTTGTATTCACTATAATCATCCACCATCTCTACTCCTAAACTTTCTACAAATTCTCTATACTTTCTATTTATCTTAAAAATCTCTATTACTCTCTTTCTCTCTCTCTCTCTCAATATATTTCTCACCATAACACCAAGCTACACTCTCTCTCTCCAAATATGCAGGGGTCACTAACTCATAATTACTGCACCATCTATGAGGTACACAAAAACACCCGGGAACTCTATTTGTAGACCTATCGTCTCCCAAATATAAATCTAAGGAACTCATGTCCTTGCTAAAAATACGTGAAGACATTTCTTCACCCCCTACTACAACATCAAAGGAAAATTCTACCCCCTGCATCCCTTTTACAAATATACTTTCTCTCAGCTCTCTCTCTGACTCAACACACACGAACATCACATTATCACTCTCAAACATCTCATTATCATTTTCTGACACCATATTCTTAATTATATCATTGTTACTACCTGTAAACTCATTATTCAAATTATCATTGTTACTCACCTTATTAATTAGCACTTTGTTTTTCGTCATATTTTCACTGTTACTTACTTTCTGATTCTTTATTTGAATTAACCTCTCATCTAACCTTTTAATCACTTCGTCACATTGTTTATCAAAATTATCATTACGTTTTTTAATTTCAGTCTTTAATTCATCAAACTTTACATCAAAACTATTTCTGATTTCATTTTTCTGCTCGTTAAATTGTTTATCAAAATTATCAAATTTGTCATTCAAGTTATTATATTTAACATTAGAATCACTTTTTTGTTCATCGACCTTATTATTTATTGTCTCCAGTTTGTTACTTTGTTCATCGAATTTATTATTAAAACTACTCTTAATTCCTTTAATTTTGCTTAATAGTAACTGCATCATGGCAGCTGTATCATCTGTTTTATTTTCGTCTCGAGTTGAGATGGGTGTTAATGGAACTGGATTTAATTCAGTGTCTCTGGTTTCACTGATCTGACTAAGTGGGTTCAATTTAACGTCCATCTCACTCGTAACTGTTTCGTCTACATTATCACCTTCACCAGTATTCATTTTGCTTATTATATGTCTAACACATATAGGTCTATAACGTAACTTAACCCTACCTTTAGCACGTGTTTACGTACTTTCCCAATTATCTCAGGTAAATATTCCGTTTCTCCAGTATATATACTCTACATAAAATTAGGTCTTATGTCGAGTCCCTGTTCGAGAAAGCCATATGTAATTATTGACTTTAATTACAATAATTAATTAACTGGTTATATTTAATCTGATGTAATTTTACTACCGGGCGCCATGTTACAAACAAATTATGTATACAGTACTTACCTAAGGTCAGAATTCGTGTTATACGAACCAGAGTCGAGGAATATGTTACCTGAAATAATTCACTCGTGTTTCTGTTTGTTACCATTGAAATTACCTTTTATTGTTAATTACGTACAAATGAATGTGACTCTAATGTGTGTAAAACAAACACGCTACTATCCGCCATGAGGCGTAATTCAATAAATTTCCCCTTAAACATTTCACAAGCCCTCCAAAATAAATATGTATTATAATATTAAAATGTTAAACATATATATGTATAAAAATTTACAGTGGCACAACCCAGCACATTTTAATATATATTATTATCCACTCTTTCACTCCCTCCCTCTCTCTCTCTCTCTCTCTCTCTCTCTCTCTCTGGTACAATTATTTATTATGAGCTCATTTAAGTTAATTTTGTTACTTGATTACTTTTGGTCATATTAAGAAAGATTCTTTGTATACTTTCAAATATTAAAAATTTTTTATAATTTGGTTACAGCCAAATTATACTTAGCTATCACTTTTGAGTTATCGAAAAAATGTCTCTTCGTTGATCACACACCCTCGGATCTGGACTGTCTCATCATCGTTGATCACACGCTCCCGAATATGTAGCGTCCCATCTAGATCTCACTTTTGCCAAATATGTAGCGCCCCATCATGGATTACATGCTTCCGATGTTTAACTCAAAAAATGTTAATATAAACTAATAAACTTTTGGTGGTGTAAAATTTAGATAATCACACTTCGTGAATTTGCCGGCCGTGTGAATTGGCTTACCAGCGCACTTCACGGTTCGGACGAAAATGACAACGTTTGACCACTGTGCATTGCAGAGGTGGGGCTACAACTACGTCACAGGTTCTTTGTTCAATGGCCAAGCCTAGTTAAATACAATTGTATAATACTGTGCCTTGCATTCTTTCATCTGACGTAATCATGGGTTGGTCTTGTTCACTTGTTATTGTGACAAACAGTTTTTTGCTACTTTTGTAATTTTCCACTGAATTCGACACAAATCCTGTTAACTCAATATTGCGTTGTTGAAAATTCTCACCAAAGGGAATATAAAATAAAATACAATAATTATGTTTTGGAACCATAGTTTCCCAAAATTATTAGTGTACCGGAATTGTACCGTCACAAAACCCCCTCAATGAAAGATTTTATGCCGAAGCATAAAGACTTTCATTGACACATTCGTACTTCCTAAAGGGATCTGCTAGGATATGTCGCCACAACCCCCTTACTATTTATATGAAAAGAAACACAATAACTCACCACCCATGGTCCGATGATGATGACAGTATCTGCATGACCTTACTGGACTTCTCCTACGAGATCCCAACACCATAAGGCCAATCAGGCGTGTAACGCTCCTGCTCTGACGCGTTGGCCAGCTCAGGACCGCCGTCACAACATCACCAAACACTGAAACAACAAATCAAAAATATCAAAATAGTGGCTTGGTATAATACTATATCCCTAACTGATCTGTCTCCCCTTAGCTATGTGCTGGTTTGTGTAAAGAAGCACTGGGTTTGCTTCAACTGAACAAAAATTATATAGAAGTGCCATTCTCTTATACGAATACATAATGCATATTACATAATAATACACTCATTATATTAATACAGTAATACGGTTAATACATTAAAATAACCAATTCACATTTAAGCTTGATCAAAATTTCTTTAAATTTGCGTATCAAATTATAAAACTTACAATTTCAATTAATTAATTAATACTTTTGTTAATTAGCCATCAATTATTTATCATTTACTACCATTTAATTCTTCACAATTTCAAATTTATTATTAATATTCATGTTACATTATTATTATTTCATTTCTTATTACCTCTCTACTCTGAATTTTCTACTCTTCACATCTTTATACTTGATTAGTCTGGGTGACTCCTGTATTCACTATGATTTGACTTATTATGTAGGCACTAACATTTATAACCTTACTCACCTTTCTTCCTACTAACCACTACTAACAACCAGATTTACATATTATGACACCCATTTCTCAATTATAAACATCTCCACTAATTCCATTTTAAATCCTATGGCACCGCTCGTCTTTGTACTAAGATGGGTTTTCCCTACCTGGCTATATACATTCATAATTTTTTGCCCTTCCAAAATATTGGCAAACACTCCCTTAAACTACGCTATTACCTGCCACAACGCAATACGTTGGCCACTCCTTATCACCTCACCCCCACTACAAAATATCATCATCAACAAATATATGTTTACCCTTTACTTTACTCACCTCTACAAATAATTACTACTACTGTGTCCCTAAAATATCTAATACTCTCTTTGTATACTATTTTCTTAAAAATTCTTATCTATCTAACTCCCATCAACTTTAATTGACTAACTCACATGCCTTTATTTACACCCAGGCGCTATCCCCTTTTTAAACTTTACATTTCTGTGATCATTGACAATTGCATTAGAAAATTCATACCTCACCTACTAATAACAATACATCTCAATATTCAAATATCTATATATACTTAATCATTTATTATTCATTAGAAATTTTCTTCATTACAAATTAATACACAAACTTTCTTTTGTACCACATTAATTGAGTAATTAATTTTCAATTATTTAATTTAATTAATTAAACTTTCATTTGTTTAGTCAAAACAAAAACATGTTAATTGTTAATTATTAAAACAATTAAACTTACTGTTACATATATGGTGTACATAAAATTTACCTGTAATACACAACATCAAAAATACATAAATACATTGATATTAATACACAAAAAAATACAATCCAACTTGTTATTTTATCATTGATCAAAATCAGTTCATATGCAGTCCATTTCAAAATCACTGTTCACATATATTAATGTTCATACACAATAAAACAATCTATCCTCCATCATTGAATAACAGTCTAATCTTAGGTCTATACAACTTATTTTTTGGTAAATAAATGATATTAATATTATCATTATAATATTTGTTTACATTTTTATATTTTTCCACTATCTCGTTAATATTAATAGGTGTATTCCATATTAATTTATCATATACCATGTCACGATCGGGTATGGTTCTGTCTACCTCAGTATTATCTGTCATAATCTTGTAAGTCAGTGTGAAGCTCCATAATCTTTATTGGAGTGTGTGAAGCTGAACCGGGAAATGCAAGAACTCAGAAATTACAGTGGTCTTTATTGGGAAGCTCGGTACCAAATGGGTTAAATGTACCAAGGGGGAGCCATTGGAAAACAACAACAACATCTTGTAAGTCATATAGTCATTATAATTATCTACTACGACACCCTTTACTTCCCAAGGTAAGTAATTGTTATCATTATTATCATCATCTACTGTTATTACTATCTCAATTTCACTATAAGGTTTGTATTCACTATAATCATCCACCATCTCTACTCCTAAACTTTCTACAAATTCTCTATACTTTCTATTTATCTTAAAAATCTCTATTACTCTCTTTCTCTCTCTCTCTCTCTCAATATATTTCTCACCATAACACCAAGCTACACACTCTCTCTCCAAATATGCAGGGGTCACTAACTCATAATTACTGCACCATCTATGAGGTACACAAAAACACCCGGGAACTCTATTTGTAGACCTATCGTCTCCCAAATATAAATCTAAGGAACTCATGTCCTTGCTAAAAATACGTGAAGACATTTCTTCACCCCCTACTACAACATCAAAGGAAAATTCTACCCCCTGCATCCCTTTTACAAATATACTTTCTCTCAGCTCTCTCTCTGACTCAACACACACGAACATCTCATTATCACTCTCAAACATCTCATTATCATTTTCTGACACCATATTCTTAATTATATCATTGTTACTACCTGTAAAATCATTATTCAAATTATCATTGTTACTCACCTTATTAATTAGCACTTTGTTTTTCGTCGTATTTTCACTGTTACGTACTTTCTGATTCTTTATTTGAATTAACCTCTCATCTAACCTTTTAATCACTTCGTCACATTGTTTATCAAAATTATCATTACGTTTTTTAATTTCAGTCTTTAATTCATCAAACTTTACATCAAAACTATTTCTGATTTCATTTTTCTGCTCGTTAAATTGTTTATCATAATTATCAAATTTGTCATTCAAGTTATTATATTTAACATTAGAATCACTTTTTTGTTCATCGAACTTATTATTTATTGTCTCCAGTTTGTTACTTTGTTCATCGAATTTATTATTAAAACTACTCTTAATTCCTTTAATTTTGCTTAATAGTAACTGCATCATGGCAGCTGTATCATCTGTTTTATTTTCGTCTCGAGTTGAGATGGGTGTTAATGGAACTGGATTTAATTCAGTGTCTCTGGTTTCACTGATCTGACTAAGTGGGTTCAATTTAACGTCCATCTCACTCGTAACTGTTTCGTCTACATTATCACCTTCACCAGTATTCATTTTGCTTATTATATGTCTAACACATATAGGTCTATAACGTAACTTAACCCTACCTTTAACACGTGTTTACGTACTTTCCCAATTATCTCAGGTAAATATTCCGTTTTTCCAGTATATATACTCTACATAAAATTAGGTCTTATGTCGAGTCCCTGTTCGAGAAAGCCATATGTAATTATTGACTTTAATTACAATAATTAATTAACTGGTTATATTTAATCTGATGTAATTTTACTACCGGGCGCCATGTTACAAACAAATTATGTATACAGTACTTACCTAAGGTCAAAATTCGTGTTATACGAACCAGAGTCGAGGAATATATTACCTGAAATAATTCACTCGTGTTTCTGTTTGTTACCATTGAAATTACCTTTTATTGTTAATTACGTACAAATGAATGTGACTCTACTGTGTGTAAAACAAACACGCTACTATCCGCCATGAGGCGTAATTCAATAAATTTCCCCTTAAACATTTCACAAGCCCTCCAAAATAAATATGTATTATAATATTGTTAAACATGTTAATATGTATTAAAATGTTAAACATATATATATGTATAAAAATTTACAGTGGCACAACCCAGCACATTTTAATATATATTATTATCCACTCTTTCACTCCCTCTCTCTCTCTCTCTCTCTCTCTCTCTCTCTCTCTCTCTCTCTCTCTCTCTCTCTCTGGTACAATTATTTATTATGAGCTCATTTAAGTTAATTTTGTTACTTGATTACTTTTGGTCATATTAAGAAAGATTCTTTGAATACTTTCGAATATTAAAAATTTTTTATAATTTGGTTACAGCCAAATTATACTTAGCTATCACTTTTGAGTTATCAAAAAAACATCTCTTCGTTGATCACACACTCTCGGATCTGGACTGTCTCATCATCGTTGATCACACGCTCCCGAATATGTAGCGTCCCATCTAGATCTCACTTTTGCCAAATATGTAGCGCCCCATCATGGATTACATTCTTCCGATGTTTAACTCAAAAAATGTTAATATAAACTAATAAACTTTTGGTGGTGTAAAATTTAGATAATCACACTTCGTGAATTCGCCGGCCGTGTGAATTGGCCTACCGGCGCACTTCACGGTCCGGACGAAAATGACAACGTTTGACCACTGTGCATTGCAGAGGTGGGGCTACAACTACGTCACTGGTTCTTTGTTCAACGGCCAAGCCTAGTTAAATACAATTGTATAATACTGCGCCTTGCATTCTTTCGTCTGACGTAATCATGGGTTGGTCTTGTTTACTTGTTATTGTGACAAACAGTTTTTTGTTACTTTTGTATTTTTCCACTGAATTCGGCACAAATCCTGTTAACTCAATATTGCGTTGTTGAAAATTCTCACCAAAGGGAATATAAAATAAAATACAATAATTATGTTTTGGAACCATAGTTTCCCAAAATTATTAGGGTACCGGAATTGTACCGTCACAATCTTTCATTTTATTTGAATGTTTATTTCTAATTTAATATAATAAATTGTCAACACATATTTCTTAATGTTGTTCTATATAATATTGGAGTCTACCTCTATGTTGGTCGTGACTCACAAATCAGTTTTTCTGTCTACACTTCTACACATGTTCATAATACTATTAATTTTATACCTTTTCTCTTTTAAAATTATTATTTGATTCTTATGTACTGCAGTGTATTTTAATAGCAGTACAATATTGTATCCATTTGTGTGTTTGTGGTGTTTTTTTTTTTTAATTTTCCTAATGTCTAAAGCATTTGTGTCTATTTTTACAGTTCATTTCACGAGTAAAGAATGAACATGATCATGGTCAAGTTACATTCAAATTACATAATTTTCAATATTATAAAAATCATATATATTGGTTGGTTTAGTGCCGCCTAATGCAAATTCCTTAAAATATGCTCTGGATATTGCTGGTAAAAGTAATTAATTTAATTTTACACAATATTTATTTTAAAAAGTAACAAGAGGAAAATATTTAAGAACTTAAATATATTTATTTTGCAGTGGTTTTATTGGTTTATGACTTACAATAAGAAATTCGAGTTATTAATAAGAAAATTGAGCTTGTTTCTTATACAAAATTTCAATTCACGGTGGAATTGAAGACGAACACGCACGCATTTCCTGTTCAACTGAGAAAAGTGTCTCTCATTTCTTTTTTTTTATGTTTGCTAGTGCCGAAAATCCTACACGTTCAGGTGGTAGAAAAATATAACAAGGTATTAACTGTTTCCCCTGCCATTACTGGGTACTCTTTCTTCACTAACATTCAAAACTTGAGAAACGGTTCAGGTGAAGTGTTCGGTCTGACTGTTCTGAGAATTGCTCTTCTTTCTCAAGAGGGGGGGAGGTCGATGGTGGATTCTGGGGACACAGCATAAGGGTTGTGCACCCAGTCCTACTTGGCGACAGTGATGGTTGCCAACATGTACGTTTGGGAACTTACTACAAAGGATAGTGTGCACTGCTGTAAATGTGACAAAACCTACTATACGGTTAGAAACATTACGAACACAAAATGATATTTGGTGACTGAGTAAAGCAGGTCTGTACTGAGCAATTACCTGAATTGCCGATTTCATAGTCATGTACAGTGTGATAAATAGGTATTGTAGGCCTGTTGTTATAATAGATCCAGTGAAAAAATAATGTAGCCGTTTTCTTTAGTCAACAAGTGAGCCATTCTAATTTTAAACCTAGTCGGTTGTAATTTTCCATTAAATGAATCTTTTTGTTTTCACATGCTGAAACTTGCATAACTATTACATCTTACTGGTGTAGAGCAGTGGTTCCCAAACTTTTTAGTCCGCAGACCCCCAAATAATTTAAAAATTCATGGACCCCATTTGAGTTCTGAAATAAAAAAAAAAAAAAACAGTAAATATGATAGAAACTCTTATATTTCAATTAAAATATATGAAAAACAAAATTCTCTTAAATTATAATACTAATGACATCAAACATAGTTTAATGTGAACAATGAAGTTGCTTTTGAACAATTGCCTCTGCAATATTGGGTTTAATGTCTTATAATTTCAATATTAAGTCACTCTCGACATCAATTTTATTTCTTAACTTTAACTTCAAGTACGTGAGCAGGGAGAATGTGGTTTCACATAAATAAGTAGAGGGAAACACAGGTAAACGTTTCAAAGCTTTTTTTGCGAGTACAGGATAGTCAGTCATTACATATAACCAGAAGTCAGCTACTTGTAATTGTGAAAACTGTAATTTTAATGAACTGTCAGTTGAAAGTTCTCCAATGAATCTTGTTTTTGTAGTGTAAGTGAGAGGTTTAGTCAGTTCAGCTGACAAACAAATATGCTACATGACATGATTTAAAGACATTATTAAAGCCATCAGTTTGAAATTACTTTTAGAATTACAATTAGTTTGTTGCACCAAAAAAAAAAAAGTACTGGAATATTCTACTAATTGTTTTAAGATTCTAAAATTTAGATTGTAGAGCATAAAAATCAAAGAAAATTACGGTATATTCTAATTTTTCTTAAAAGTGTCTGCTGACGCCCTGAAACATTGTTGCGGACCCCCTGGGGTCCACGGACCCCACTTTGGGAACCACTGGTATACAGAATTCTGTCCTTGTGAGTCATCGGTTTTGTCGGGACTAGAGATGTGCTGATATACCTATAACAGGTATTTTGGAACAATATTTTTGTGGAACGGATATAACAGTGACTGAAAAGTTTAAATACCTGTTCCGATTCAACCCCCCATGCAACTAACGAGTAAACAAGGACACAAGTAAACGAGTATTAGGAGTATTACAGGTACACAAGTAACAACAAGTAAACGAGTACTACAAGTATTAGGAGTATTACGGGTACACAAATAACAAACGAGTACTAGGCTACAAGTATTAGGAGTATTACGAGCATGAAACGACTTTTTGGTGCTGAATTTCGTTTCTGCGCATTTGCCGATTGTCATACAAGTACGAAACGAACTAAAACAGCGAGGTTCAGAATATCACTATACCAAAGAAACGAAGCTGTGCCTAATAAATGAAAAAAATTCATACTAATGTTACATTTATTCTCGTGTGTTATGCAGATATATAATACAGATTATAGTAACAAATTATATATTATACCAGTCACCAACTTGGTAAATTTTGAGAATGCGAATTATATTGTGTTATAACCTACAGAGTTAAAGAGTTATATAGATAGGCCATATAGTACTTTTTGTTAATGTGATTTTGGAGATGATTTTAACTTCACTGCACATCTCACGTACATTTTTTTAACATTCTTTGTTGTGCTATTACGTGCACTCTAAATTTCATTGCCTAAGTTTCTCTAGTTCTCTAAAGTTTCTACGTTCACACCTGTTTCATTATATTTCTCTAGATCTAGTTTAGCAACTTGTTCTAAACTGAGTGCCTTGGCAGAGTTAACGATGCAGCTGCCTGTATTAAATCAGGCACAGGTATCAAACATTCCAGCTAAGTCTAACGCAAACACAGAAACCTACCAATTTATTTATTACTAAGAATTTTACTTATCTAAAATTTGTTATTCCCCAATAAAGTTTGAGGTAATAGTGACAGATTGACTGGACATTGGACATATTTGCTTCTGTATTCTCAATTCACAGTAGAAGTAAAACTGACAAAGTCCAATTTGGTCAATTTTGTTGCTTGATTTTGTGTATATTATTGGATGACCCAATAGCATACTTTGAAATAAATGGTCACCAGTTCCTCAAGGTAACCAAACACTTCCCTTGGGTATGTTGAATATATTTAAAAAAATTTCTTTCTGAAACTTAAGCATTAGAATTACAATCCACAACTTATTTATTAATTGCTTATTTGCACAAAGTATTGAAGCTCTTTCAAATAAACTCCCACCAAATTTGATGATTATAATAAAAAAATCATATAGAAACATTTCTAGTTTGGGAGAGCCCACTTTGCTGACAAGAATGAAAAATCAATTCTTTGCTTTTGTTGTCCATGATGTGTACATTGATTAACTAATTATAACTATAATACTACTGACTCGGAACATTAAGTTTCTTTATTGATAAAAATGTAAAATGTTTACCTTGTAGCCTGAACCAGTTTTGGCTTATTACAAGCTTCATCACAGGCTGCCACTAGGAGCGCTGTCCTTCTTGTTCTTGGTGACGACACTGTCATTCGAAAGATCGATGTTTTGTGTGTGTGTGTGTGTGTGTGTGTGTGCAATGTGATATGTTTGAATAGTGTGTATGATTTGAATTGTGTCTCTTCGCTTAGGATGTTGTTTTTATGTGTTTTTGTGTGTTTGTATACTTCTAGTTGTTCAAGAGTGTCTAGTTTTCAGCCTTTTGTGTGTAAGTGTAGAACATCCATGTTGCTGTTTATGTTTGTATATGTATGGTTTGCTTCAATGAGGTGGTTTGCAAAGGTGGATTTAGTGGTGGAGTGTAGTGCCTTTGTGTGTTCAATGTATCTCTGTTTGAATCAATGTTTGAAAAATGAAATACCTTGTTTAAAAAAATCATCTATTTCTAAAATGTATGATCTTTTAAAAATGTAAATAATATTTAAATTATCTTTCCACATCTATTTCTTAAGTGTTTGTCCTGTAATGAATATAACCTTTCACTTTTTTAAACCTAGCTATGAGATCGGCACATCATTGTTAAACTGGTTCAGATCCTTTAATATGATATATACCTAGTATCATAAAAGAATTGTCAATATTTTCTATGTAGTGGTCAGAACAGGAATAATAAATTCATGACAGTATTATTTATGTATGTAGTTTAAAAACTGAATTTAAAAATTATTCAACATAAAAGGACAGACAATACAGGAGCATTATTGAGCACAAAAGGGCAAATCATGGAAGAGGGTAATCTTATAGATTTTGATGCTATGCACAGTCCCATTGTATTTTGCAAAATATCAGAAACAATCATGTTGCAGAAAGATAACATAAACAAAAGTAAAGACTATTTTATCCTTGGATTTTGTTGTCCATGACATGTCCATTGGTTACTAAATATAAGTATAGGTATCACTACTGACTTGGAACACAGCATCTTGCTGTGTTAAATTCTTAGATTTTGTTGTCCATGACGTTGGTTACTATTTTATCAATAAATGTAAATGATATTTAAAATAATAAATTTTATTAAAAATTCCTGAAACATGTTCCAAATAAGGGAAAAACATCTTGAGGTAAAGTTATTATAAATATTAAATATAGACTGATAAATATTTGCATCAAGAAATAGACTGTAACAAAAAGTATTTGAACGAAAATAATAAATATGTATTAGAGTTTGTATTCACAGACAGAAATTAAACTGTTTCATAGACAATTCCTGATCAGTGTTTTTACCCTTTCAGCTCATTGTAAGATCAGAAATATATCTGGTGATGTATATTTGTAGGTCTGATCTGATGATGAGCTGAAAGGCTCAAAAGCGCCTATCGGAGATTGTCTATATAGTAGTGTGCAAAACGATAAGTTTTAGCAAAGATCTGGCACAGATTGTAAAGTGAAGTCATTAAACGTATTAAAAGATTAATTTTTGAGAAAGAAAAAAGTGTAATGACCTGTAGTTATGATTTTCCAAATACATGTAGAATATGCATGTGAGTAAATGAGGATATCCATTTAATTTAGTAAGAGAAACTGAAAATTTTTATTAAAATAAAGTAAAAGTAATGTAAAGTAAAGGAAGTCATGAAGAAAAGAAGAGGGATTTCTTAAAACTGCAAAACCAGCAGCATAATATCTGATAGTATCATAGTAGTGACTTTTGTCGACAATTACTGTCTTCAGAAAGTAAGACATTAATGATTCCCAAAACTGGTGTTAATTTAAAGAAAGTGAAAATATATGTGAATAATTGAATAATACATTTTTATTTTGTTTTATTTTAAATTAATTAATATTATGACCTTTGAAACATGTATTACACTGTTGAAACTATAAAAAACAATGCTTATCTATATTAAATTACAAAATTTTGTTACTTTTTGTGAAAATATAATAAAAATAATAGAAATTGTCCATTCATTGTTGTTATTCATTTTAATCCTGGTGATAGAACATAACATTATTTTATATTTGTGTAGTCTCTTGGGTTGATGTAATTGATGTATCTTGTATATCTTAATTTTAAAAATTATTTTGTATTAATATCATTTTTGTTTTATATCTATGTTGTTTCAGTAGAATTTTTTGTTTCTGTAAAAATAATTTATGTAATTTCATAATTTTTTCTATTTTCTATTATCATTAATCTGCTTTTTGTCTGTATGGTATTCCACTTAGAAAAAATTATGGTATACATAAAAAATTATGGTATTTATAATAAATAAAAACCATTCTGAGTAAAGCTAGGTTAGTTAGTACTCATTCTCTGAAAATGTCCCAGATTCTCTCTGTCCAGCCTTATCCATTTTTTTCTTCTTAAAGGGGTAGTCTTTTGAAAGGCTGTATGTCAGTTTTTATGGAATTATGTTTTATTTGTATATCCTATATAACAGTGATCTGTTATAATAAACAATAGGTTTAGAGATGTTTTTATACATTAAATATTACATGAGGAATTCAGTCAGTCATATGTTCTCACTTCTTGTATAATCAGAAAGTAGTAAATCGATAATCTCAGCTGTTCATCAACTGTTTTTATTTTTATAATATTGTGTGAGGTTATATTGATCAGTGTGTGAGATTGCATATTGTTAATAAAGTTTTATTTTTTGGTAGTAATATGGAATTCACCAAGACAGTTGATATTATTGGTATAAAAATGAAGAAACTTTAACAACTGGACAAAGGTTAAAGAAAGTTTGTTATTCTGATCATTTTAGTAACTTGAAGAAAAATATTTGAAAAGCCATACAAGCATAACAGTTTTGAAGCAAATCATTTTAGTGCTGTTAGCATTAATGGTACAATTAAAACTTTCTCTGCATCAAATAAAATGCAACAAAACTTGAAACTCTCACACATTATTAATTTGGCAAACTGTAAAAGGAAAAATACCTTGTTAATTCATCGAAAAACATTCCTTACACAATCAATATAAAGTGGATTTTTGTTATCCTGTTACCTATCTTATTAGGCTCTTATGCCACTATTATCAAAATAGTGAGAGCAACTTAAATTTATTATGGTTATATATTATTAATATTATTACTTGAAAAATATTTTAATTAAAAAATTGAATAACTCTTGGTAATTTATAGTAATAATTCTTTTCATGTTTGTAGATGTGGAAGATTGAACATCATATTTACATTCAGTCTTAATTTTTGTAGTCTGTTAGAAGAAATTTTTTATTAAACCTTCTGCTACCTCTCATAAATAGATTAACAATAGCAACGTGACAAAAGTATTAAAAAACCATAGCTGGTGACTGCTCTTCTGAGAAGTGTATAAGTAAATTAGACGAATAAACAAAACAAAACAATACAAAAATAAAAAATCATTGGAAGCCTGCATCCAAGAGTAAGTTGTTTTACTAGAGGTAAGTCAAATTTTGAGTGAAGTTATATAAAGAATAGTGTTACTCAACAACAAAGTGAATCAAACTGTGTTTTCTTTAACTTTTAATAAATATTTTAATATCGGGTTTGTCTCTCCAGCCACTGAAATTTTTAGTTTTTTTTTTATAAGAAGGAAACATGAGCAAAGAAAACAAAGGATGGCGAAGTTGGGGGCACAATTAAAAATGGACCTGAAGTGTCACAATAATTGTGCCAACATTTTTACATTATAATAAAGAGATTTAAAAAATGTAATTCTGTTAAAGCAAATTTCTGTTTTGATGTGCAGCAAGTTCAAATTTTACCAAAACTACAGAATAAGAATCACCATATCCTCCAAGTATGTGCTAATGTACGAGTTTTTGCATGTTGTTAAAGAAAATTATGATGTAAGAGGGCATTCCACAGATCATGTGGTCAAATTGAGAAAGAAATAAAACATGTGGTATAAAAGAAACAAAAAATATTGGGCAATCAATTCAAATCATGGATATGTAAAGAAAATAGGGGTGGATTCATCCCCTTTGATTCAAAAAGGTTTATGTACTTATAAAAATACATTTAATTCAAGAGTTTAAATAACTTAATAAAGTTCGTTCTTTATAAAGAAATTAATAACCAGTGATACAACAAAAATTACAATTAATATTCTTTATTATTAGTGACAAATTGTAACTTTCCTTGTGAACACTTACGTTTCTTAATGTCCTCGTACGTTTCAGTGTGCTATTCACCTTCTTCAGCGAGGTTTAAATACAGAATCGTAATTTTAATTTTACGTTTAATTAAGAGACATAAGTGTTCACAAGGAAAGTTACAATTTATCACTAATATTAAGTGCGTGAATGAAGAGGATGAACCAACAAAACAAAATAATATTCTTTCTAGAACTGATGATGCAAACAGAAAATTTTTTAGATTATTGGAAATAAATATTTTGTTTGGGTGTATTGTTCTCTTGGCCACAAAATTTCACAGGAGGGAAGTTTGTTTAGCCAATTAATGTGTTAATTAAATATGTATGGGAGAACTGAGAAGTCAGTGATTAATTGAAATGTTTTATCGGAATGTTAAGCTCTGAATCAGATGGTTACTGTAGCCAAAATACCCAGAAGAACACATGTCAAGTATGAAGTAGAAGACTGTATAAAATACTTAATATAAATAATTTATATTATTTTTGAAGAAAATAATACTGAAATATTATTTTATAAAAGATGGGGATTATTTAATTTTTGTTTTGGAAATATATGTTTAATGGGTTTCTTCATTTGATTTAGTTTGTGCAAACCCTTTTTGTATAATGAAGATTTAAAAAAATAAAAAACACGAATGTTTACTTCCGATTAGGTATTTCGTGTTGTATATTGAATGTATTAAGTTCAATGTAATGTTTGTTTAAACTGAATTTTATTGCTTTTGGAGAATCTGTTTATGCTGAATTCTTTTTGTTGTCACATTGGCTGAAAACTGCAGTATGCACTTAAAATTAATCAAGAAGAATGAAATTTCATGCTCAGAATGTAATAGGGTTTTCTACAGTAATTGTGTGAACATTACTGCTGAAAATCTTATGTTCTGGAAGGATAATTAGCAGGTGTGAAGATGCAATCAGAAGTATGCAATTGGAATCAGGCCATTAGAACTTCACAGTACTTCATTTAGAGTTTGTTCAGTAAACTCTGTAAAGATTTCAGTCACGTCGAAAACTCTTTGGTAATATCTATTAAATCCTGCCATTTACAAATGGAAGAGTTAAAGATGATTTGAAGGACAGAAGAAAGAGTTGGTTGAATGGTAGTACATAGTGGTAATGTTAGTTAACTGGAAGCTTAACTGAACAGTATTCTGCTTGAAATACAATGCAGCAAGGAAAACCATTATGAAGGTGATAAAAAGCTTGGGCTAGGGAGTTCGTTTTCCCATTGAAGATAAAATGGCATATTCTTGTCATCAATTATGTGGATGGTCCCCAGCAATAATGGTTTTCTAGGACCCTCTCAAAAAAATTACGAGTGAAAAGGAACCTCAACATATATAACAGTGACGGTTCTAGCGGGTAGGCCGTGGCCTACCCAAAAATTTTGAAGAAAAAAAAAACAACAGAAGTACTGTAACAAAAAATTTGGCAATAGCAATATAACACTTATATATATATATATATATATATATATAAAATGCTTTTCGTACCATAATTTATGTGACAATATATATTCATGTGTATTGATTTGCAAAGCTACTAATATATAAGCTTAGTTATTTTCAAAAACTGTATTACTCCTGTGTGCCGTGATGCGACATGGTGATACCAAGTGTATAGAAGGTAGTGGAGTGGAGCGGAGTGACATGCGAAGCCTGCTTAAAATGTTATCACGAGCATTCAGCTGGCGTAGCAAGTTCAATGACAGTAGCCCTGCTTCGCTGTAACTTGTGCGAAATCTGCCAGTGTCGGCTGTCGGCTGCTAGAGAGCTTTTAGTGTCGGTGATACGCAGCTTTGTAGTGCCGGTTCCTTTGTAGGTAAAGCTTTTCTCTTCAGTTTTACAGCGATTTTATTAAAGTTTTCGTACATTATCGAGGGGCCTAAGGCGTAACTGGTTAACTCTGTCTGCAGTATTTATACCTGCAAGTGATAAATTTCTGTTACTTTTGATTGTGTCAAGTGAATCATAAAATCGTAAAGAATGGAGGTAAGTGTAACGTGTATAACAACACTGGTATTTTGTTTTGTCTAGTTTAAAACGTGGTACTGTATGCCGTACCCACTTGCAGAGGTGCAGAATATATTTGAGACTAATAATTTCCCCACAAAATAAATTTAATAATTAAGTTTGTTGTTATTTATCTAGGCATATTACAATAGTTTAGTTCTTTATTTGTCTGCAAAAACTAGTAATTTCTGATTCTGCATAGGTAGTATGTAATATATTTATTGCACTACACAATACCTGGTTTCATATAGGAAAATATATTTTAAATTTTAATAATAATCCATTTTGTGGAAAATTTCTTTTCCATTGCTGTATTCGTGAACTGATAAATTTAAAACCATTTCTAGATGAAAATTTGTCTATTTTCAAAGCGCAATTCTTGCTCAAGTGTTATGTAAAATCAAAAATATATACAAGTATAGATATTATTGTTACAAGAGAGTAAACACGAATTATAAATTATAACGAGTGTTCTTTTTTTCAACAAAAAATGTAACATCGACAACGTAAAAAAAAAAATCGGGCACAAACACAAAACATCGATGTTAAACAAACATCGGCTCGAATAAATCGATGGTAAAAACATCGATGTTTTGATAACATCGACATTGTTACGACATCCCTACGCCATACACTATTGTGCAGTTTCTAGACTTCCATTATATGTATACATCGTTACAACGCTGCTGGTTTTGTCGAGTTTGTTTTGATCGTCTCTATCGCGCAGGGAGTTATACGTAGGGAGTAAAATAAAAAAAAACTCTCGCTGCTGTGTTTACTTAGTCATTTCCACTTATTCCTTATTCTTCGGTTCTCCACTTATTTGTATAAGTAAGACTCACTTTACTCCCTCCATGCACTCTCGCACGCTCGTAAAGGTGACCTTCTAGCGAACATGGTATAGAAAAGACTTTTTATTCTTGACAAAAATCTAAAATAGTATTAAATATAATAAATTTTACGATTCTTTTTTAGGGAATTATTCAAAAAGAGAAGTTTTGGAACTTTAGACAGTTTCTTTGTTCATGAAACAAAAGTAAGCAAGCCTTCTCCTAATAAAAGCAGCCCAGCTGTTATTACAGGACAAAACGTGGATAAAAATGAAGATATGAATCAACCATCAACATCAAGAGCCGATCAAATAAAAGATGATCAGTCTATTTTAGATATGAGTATCGATACGAGTATGGGTCCAAGACAACCTAGGATAAATTTCCCTCGGCAAACAATAGGAGGAAGGCTGAGATCGTTTCAAAGCCACCGGTACGACAAACATTTTTGGCTAGAAAATTCGGAAAAGAAAGATGCTGTGTTTTGTTTCACATGTCGGCATTTCTCATTGCAAAAAAGCAATGAAACTATTATAAACCATGGCTATGACGACTGGAAAAACGTAGGTAAAATGCTTAAAAAACATGAGATGTCAAACGCGCACAAATTTAGTGCTAGCAAGTATAAGGGGTGGTTAGATTCCCAAAAAACTGGTACAGTTAGCTCTAAAATAAGTGAACAGTTGGGACAAGAAATTGAAAGAAATAGACAAACATTAAAATCTATTATTAGAAGTGCATTTTTCTGTGCAAGACAAAACATAGCCTTGAGAGCTCATCGGGAGGTAAAACAAGAAAAAGAAAGCGAGATGTCTCAAGATGTTAATCAAGGTTATTCTGAAGATGAAGATGTTGATGAAGATGAGAAGATTACTAATGAGAAGTCAAATAAAATAAGTATGTCTGGCAATGCAGGTAATTTCAAACAGCTAGTCCATTTGCTTTCTCTTGAAAATGAAACACTACATAAAAATTTGCAAACCATGCCTAAAAATGCAAAGTATACCTCTAACACAGTGCAAAATGAGATTCTTACTATAGCTTCTGACATAATTTCTCGAAAAATAACCGAAGAAATCAAAAGTGGCAGCCAGGTCTTTGGCTTGATCGTCGATGAAGTGAGAGATGAAGGGAACAAAGAACAAATGAGCATTTGTTGCCACTACCTTGATTGTTCTGGTATAATAGAATGATTCCTTGGTTTCGTAGAGTTAAAATATCTTGATGCTCAATCACTGGCAAACACAATTAAAGAATTTTTGGATCGTATTGGACTTGATGTTCAGTACTGTGTTAGCCAGTCCTTTGATGGAGCTTCCGTCATGTCAGGTAAATTTAATGGTTTACAGGCAAAAATAAGACAAATGGCAAAGAATCCATGTCCTTACGTGCACTGCCACGCACACAGAGTGAACTTGGTTTTGATTGATGTAAGCAAGAATGTCCAGGAGGTCCATGATGTCATTGGAATTTTGGAAGCTATATATGCTTTTCAATCTTCATCAACTTTGCGGCACAGTATTTTTTCATATCAGGTAGAGACCAAAACTGGAATAAAACATTTAAAAGTTCCCCAGCATGGAGATACGAGATGGGTTTCAAAATACAAGAGTGTGCATTTTTTCAAAACCCACTTAAAACCAGTTGTAAAATCCCTAAAAGCCTGTGCAAATAGCCAAAAATCAAAAGTAGCTGCTGAAGCTAAAGGTCTCCTTCTTCAACTGACAAGTATTGAAGTAATATTTGTACTTGTTGCACTGGATGAAATCTTGGCTTGTGTGAACATCCTCTCGCTACAACTCCAATCGCCTGTTGTTGATGTCGTGAAATGCTTAAGAATCGTGGAAGCAACAACAGAAAAGTTGAAGAAGTTCCGAACTGATGAAAAGTTCGAGGAACTATACAAAGAGTCTCAAGATATTTTCCAGAGTTATGTTGCTGATGAATTTCCAAAACAAAGTCAAAGAATACAAGCATCATCCTCTCGCCTCAAGGACTACTTTATTCTTGAAACAACCGGTAAAGGAAAAGTAAGTTTGTCAACTGAAATCGATGCTGAGAAGATAAGACTTAGAACAGCTTTCTTCAGTATAGTTGACAACATGCTGGGCGAAATCCAAAGGAGGTTTTCAGACAATGCCAGCCTTCTACGGTGCATCACGGCGTGTGATCCCAAATCTGACGCCTTTTTAAGCTCAGAAATTCTGTGTTCTTTTGCCAAGCTCTACAACAAAGATGACGGATTTATTGAAGTTTGAAGTCTCAGTGTAACCTAGGACAGTCAATGTTCATTAATTGTAAAGACGCTTTTAATTTCTACAGAGATGTTGCTGGATTCGGTCCATCTTTCAGTGAACTTAAGGAAGTTATTTCACTGCTATTAGTTATCCCTGTGTCTTCAGCGTCATCAGAACAAAGCTTTTCCACAATGAAACGACTTAAAACCTACTAGAGGTCTACCATGACGGGACAGCGATTAAATAGCCTGGGCCTTTTATGTATAGAAAAAGAGGAAAGCTACAATCTGTTGTGTAACCCAGACATTGTACTTCATCAATTTGCTGCTTCAAAGGGTAGGCGAATGAACTTTTTGCTAAAGTAAATGGAACATTCACTTAACGTATGATCTGTAAATTTTTCTCAAAATTTTGTCTGTTATTAACTGTAGTGATGTTTCTTATTTATGAATTTTTGAAATTTCATAACTTATTTTTGTTTTCATTCTGTACTTGATGTATTAATTGTTTTCAGTTAGGTGATTAGTCATCAGTGGAAAACATTTTGCCCTTAGATCATAGATTAATTGTATATATCTTAATGTGTTCTTAGTATTTTTATCTTCCACTTATTATCATTGTTATTCTTTTACTTATTTCTTTCACTTATATGATCCATTAATTGTTTCCTGCTTTATACTCATTTAGCTATAATAATTTTTAAATGAGACGTTATCATTTACTTTCAAATTTTTTCGTTTATGGTTTTACATTTTAAAAAGTTACTATAAGTTACACTTACAAAACGTTTCCATATTGTCAAGCATTAACGTTTAATAAATATTATTTTGCCAATGCAACTTTTTGTTTTTATTTTACAAATAAACCCCCCCCAAACCCCCCGGAATTTGGCCTACCCAAAATAATAATCCTAGAACCGCCCCTGATATATAATCTTTGTGTAAACTTTGATCAAGCTGAAGTGGTTTGTATGAATGTTTGTGCAAGATGTCATCTACTTAATGTTGCACAAACTGAAAAAAAGGATAAAGGGTATGGATGCAAGGGAGAAGGACAGTGATTCAGTGAAAGTCATAAAAGGCATTAATAAATTGTAGATTAATCATTTCTTTATGCTCTTATTGTTATAAATATTGTTAATTATACCACTACTGACTCGGAACACTAATTTTTTATTGGTAAAAATGTTAAACTTTTAACTTGTGGCCTGAACTAATTTTTGCTTATTACAAGCTTCATCAGAGACTGCCTCTAGGAGTGCTGTCTGTCTTGTTCTTGATACGGGCACTGTCATTCGAAAGATCGAAGTTGTGAGTGAGTGTGTGTGTGTGTGTGTGTGTGTGTGTGTGTGTGTGTGTGTGTGTGTGTGATATGTTCAAATATTATGTGTGATTTGAATTGTGTCTGTTCGTTTAGGATGTCGTTTTTATGTGTTTTTGTGCATTTGTATATTTCTAGTTGTTCAAGAGCATCTAGTTTTTGGCCTTTTGTGTGTATGTGTAGAATTTCCATGTTGCTGTGTTTGTTTGTGTATATGTGGTTTGCTTCAATGAGGTGGTTTACAAAGGTGGATTCGGTGGTGGAGTGTAGTGCCTTTGTGTGCTCAATGTATCTCTGTTTGAAGCTACGTCCTGTCTGGCCTATGTAAAATTTGTTAGATAGCAGTTTAGTTTCTATACACCAGGTAAACCAAATTTGTCTTGTTCTTTGTGTGTGATTTTTGACAGTGCATTTTGTTTTGTTTGTAGTTCTGTCTGCAATTCTGTATCCTGCTTTTTTAAATTTGTGGAATATTTTTTCAGTGTGGTTATTGATATATGTGAGTGTTGAAATGTCCCCCTGAATTTTTTATAAAATTTTGGATAGTTTTTTTTTATCAGGGGTCGTTACTTAATTCTTAAAACTAGACGTGTGGTCTAGATGGAAAAAGATGCACTGAGCCCAGTGTGACAGGACTTGCAATAAAACACTTGCATAATGATAACAGGTTTTATTAGTGTTCTTTCCTTTTATAATGATAACATCTTAATACAACATGCACGTTTAAATTCTCAATATTCATAATAATAACCATTGGCATTAGTAACAAGAATTAAATTTTGAACCATTATGTAATTAACAACAACCAATTTTTCAAACACCTTTTCGTGCATTGTTTCGATATAAAGCGACATTGCTGTGCATTGACATTTACTCAAATAACATTTATAGATCACAGTCTCAATAACAATTATTACATTAGAATTTAGATACATTATGAATTAAATTTACACTCGGATAATGATCACTGCCAAGAGACAGGTAATGTTTAATTATTTGCCAACTAATAATTTTTATTTTAACAAATTGTGCATTACAGGAGTAATATAAATACATTTAGATACATCTTGATATCATCACCATATTCTTATACACACCAGTTGCCCATAAAAATTGAGTACTAATGCTTGATACTTATTCTGGCACAATGCTGTACAGCCTATGATAAAGAACCTGTTCACACAAGAACATTCAGAAAGAACTACCCCCATAGTTATTTGTCAATGCATTCACTATAAGCTTGTTCATGAGATTTGATCTTTATAAGAAAGTTAATAAAACTGACCAAGTAACAGATTTAAATTTTCTTTGCTCACAGCTAGAAGGCACGTGGCATCCTATAAAATACAGCATAGTAATGGACATATTTAAACAGGCAGATTCTTTAACTCAGTTAATTACACAATTCGCTATATGTCCACAGAACATGTTACAACAGACAGTTAGTCATAGAATATGTGAAGTTACTGTTTATGAATATGTCTTTGAGTTCATGCTTTAAATCCCATAAGTTGCTGTGTTCGTGTATTAAAATATAAGGAATAGTCCCACCTGTGTATAGAAGATTACTTTACTCAGGATGCACGATGATATTGAACATGGTGACGCAACTGGTGAGTCTGAAATTCCAGGAATTCATTTCCTCCTCCGCGCAGTGGTTCAGGCTGGCAGTATGGGGATATCTAGAGGTCTGATGGCGTTGGGGTGTTGCTTAGGTCTTTGGCCGATGAAGACTGATGGTCTGTCTCCATCCTCGTCTCCCCTTTCACCTCCCGGCTATCCGCGAACCCTGGAAAAAATTTTATCTATAGACTGCCGTCAGGAAAACACCCTCACACAAATCTTTATTGCCCCAGTAACACCGATAACAGACACACACACTGTCACCATTCTATTCCGTGAACTAAATGTGAATAAAAATATTACTCCTCACAATTTTCAATATATACCACACTTCTCCTCACCTGAAGCTCTTTAGTAATTCAGCAACTCATTTCAAAGATGATAAAACAATAGGTGACGCCGCCAGACCAGTGTTTCCCTCGAGTGCAGAACCAGAAAAGAGACCGAATGTCGATGCCTGCCGACCCACAGGAACAGAGAATTGAACAAAGCAGCTGATCGGAACGGCAGACTTGATTACACACACACACACACAATTATTGCCACGTCATGGTCAAGGTTAAGCAATATAGACAAGCAGTGGCGCTGGCCACTCACGCAACCCTTGAACCCGCTATACAGACGGCACTGTGGCCGCGATGCACGCCATATAATTTAATGCTTCAATTCTTGGATTTCGTTGTCCATGACGTGTCCGTTACTTAACTAAATATCACTATAGTATTGACGACTCGGAACACTAAGTTTTTTATAAGTAAAAACGTAAAGTTTTACCTTACAGCCTAAACCGGCTTTCACCTTTAGAAGGCCTCTGATGAAGCCTTCTAAAGGTGAAAGCCGGTTTAGGCTGTAAGGTAAAACTTTACGTTTTTACTTATAAAAAACTTAGTGTTCCGAGTCGTCAATACTATAGTGATATTTAGTTAATGCTTAAATTACATCGGCACACCCTCACCCCAAACGGGCAACCTGGTTGCCCCAAAAGATCCACTAATTCACGGTCCACATGACCGCCCCGGGTAAGTCTCAAGACTCTGGCTCCCTTGGGTAATCTCAGGAAAATATTGCTCTTAGGAAGACAGAGACTCAGAGAGAAAACGAAACAAGAGAAAGGAAGGAGTGGAGTGTGTGTGCTTGTAACAACTGAGACCCAAGGAGCCAATTCAACACTATTAAGACAACCCCTTTACCACCACTCACATACTTATGCCCTATGGCAAAACTTCAACTTTGATATGTGAGTGGTTAACTTCTATATATTACCTTCGGAATCCCCCAACTTCACCGTTACTGGTGACACAAAACGCAGAATGCGGTATGGTCTGGACCAACGATAACAGAGTTTGGCGGCTCTTTTGTCCACGGCTGAGCTGATCGGGTGGGTTTGGCAGTAGACCAGATCCCCAACCTTGAAAGGGTTAGGAGTTCGCCCCTGATTATAACGACTACAGACGCGCTCGTGCGCACGATGCAAATTCTTCCGGGCCTCTTTCCACCTGTTTGCCGTCCTAAAGTCTGGATTACTTGGCAGAAGATCGTCTATTTTCCACAAGTTGGCCAAGGGAAGTGTGGGCGAGAAACCAAACATTACCTCACAGGGAACGGTCTTGTGACTCTCATGGAGAGCCACATTGAATGCTAACTGTAACCACTTAAGATTATGGTCCCAACAGTTCTGTTGCTCTGCGTGGTATGCAATCAGAGCAGATCTAAGATTCCTGTGGAATCTCTCTGCGTGGGACGGCTGAGGGTAGTAAGGGGAAGTGGTCACATGTTGGATCCCATTAACAAAACACATTCGCCAGAATTTGCCCAAAATGAATTATGGACCATTGTCAGAGACAATGATGGCCGGAAGTCCTAAATGCTGAAATACATGGTTTTGTAGCGCGAGAATGGTCAGTCGAGCGTTTGCCTGCCGTAAGGGCAATAGCCAGACAAACTTAGAAAAAGCATCCACACAAACAAAGCAGGTAAGAGTTACCTGACTTGCTACATGGAAAGGTCCCACTTTGTCGATGAATAACTTCTCCATTAGTCTGCTCGCCACGTCCGATGACAACAAACCTAGCTTCGAGTTTTGGGCAGGCTTACTTAGGCCACAGAGATGACATGCTTTCACTCTAATAGCAATGTCCCTATCCATGCCCTTCCAGATGAAATGCTTCCTAATACTGGAAATGGTCTTTGAAATCCCCTTATGTCCACCTACCGGGGAATTATGATAATAACTGAAGACCCATAATGATAATGGGCACTAACTTGCTAGGCAGCACGATCTTAGGGACACGTCCTTTTCTCTCCTTACAACACAGGACGTCCTTGGACAAGAAATAAGGAACCTCCACGTTACCCTCTTTTAAATTATGGATGATTGGAACCAACTCTTCATCATCTAACTGATTGGGTAACACATCAGTAAAGGCTAGAGGGAAGTCTAATAGTGAAGAACAGGGTTGCTCAGGTTGAACTTCACTGGGTTGGGAAAACATACGGGACAAAGGGTCTGCAACCACATTTTGAGTTCTCCTAATGTGTTGCACCTTGAATTTAAACGATGAAATTTTGACCACCCATCTTCCAATCTTACCCAGTTGCCGGGGATGAGCAAGAAGCCAAGAGAGAGCCTGGTTATCGGTCTCGAGCAGGAACTCAGCATGTTCCAAGAAACGCCTGAACTTATCTAGAGCGTATACCACTGCCAAACATTCTAGTTCATGGACAGATGACTTCTTTTCTTGTTGGGTCATGGTCCTTGATATGAACGCCACTGGCTGCCTAGCACCATCAACTACCTGGGACAGTATCGCCCCGAGCGCAACCGAACTCGTGTCCGTATATAGCACAAATTTTTGGGAAAAGTCTGGCAACCTTAGTACAGGAGGTGACATAATCGCTTCTTTAAGGGAATCAAAGGCCTTCTGCTGCCTCTCTCCTCACACAAATTTAGCCCCATTTTTCCTTAATTCATTCAGTGGGGCCGCGATTTCTGGTGCATTGGGGATGAATCGACGGTAAAAATTCACCATCCTCACGAATCTAGCGATGCCCTTGGCATCCCTAGGTGGGGGAAAATCTCCGATTCCCTGTGTTCTTTCAAGGTCCACCGTGACACCCCTATGTGAAACTAGATGACCCAAAAATGAAATTTGGGTCTGGGCAAACTTTACCTTCTCCGGGTTAACAGTGAGGCCGGCACTCCTCAACCTGGACATCACCTCATGCAGATGACCCAAATGTTCCTCATAACTCTTGCTGTACACCAGCAAGTCATCAAGATAATTAAAGATGAATTTGAACTTGACATCATGAAACACGGTGACAAGTAGACGAGTAAGGGTTTGGCCCCCTACCACCAAACCCATGGGAACCCTCGTATATTGATATAGGTTCCACGGAACACAGAATGCGGTGTAGGGCCTACTCTCTTTCGACAATGGGATTTGGTGATATGCAGCATTGAGGTCAATGATGGTAAAATACCTCGCCTCACTGAACCAATCAAATGCCGAATGCAGATCGGGAAGGGGAACCGAATCAACTTCAATGTTAGAAATTAATTTCCGGTAATCGATCACCATGCGGTGTTTACCTCCAGGCTTGGGTACCAGGAATGCTGGACTGGCATAGCTGGAATTAGAAGGTTCAATCACCCCTTGCTCTAATAATTCTTGAATCTTCTCCCTCAGAACGGTAATTTTTGGAGGGGCAAACTTGTATGGGTGTGAGCGTACTACCTTGGAGTCCGTTAATCAGATTTTGTACTCCAAGATATGTGTGAGCCCAAGGGTCGGAGTTAATAATGTAGGGAACTGCTCACACAACTGACGTAAGGCGGACTACTGGGTCTGAGTGAGATGGTCTCTAGATGTATCGGGGCACTCTATCTCTTGGATATCCTCCCTAGTTCCCTGATATCCAAGGAAAGGAATAACAACTCCCCGATTAAACTTAAAGTAGCACTGATGCCCATTGATGTCCAGCACGAGACCACTCTTGGAGATAAAATCGGCACCTACAATACAATCGACTCCCAAGGCCGGAGAAACCAAAAAGCTCCACACCCAAGAAAATCCTTCGATCTTAAACTTGAAGGAGACTACCCTGGAGATGGGCAGAATTTCCCGGGATGCTGTCCAACACACCACTGAAGACTGATTAGACCGTTTGATCAAACCCTGGTTTTCAAAATCCTCGCACACTCTAGATGAAATAATGGATCTTGCTGGTCCGGAGTCAACCAATGCTCTGAGTTGACTCCTTTTCAAATCCAACAGCAAGAAGGGGCATACAAAAGTGGCCTTAGAGATGGTTTGGAGGACCTTGGTGCAGTGGTGTCACCCTAAAAATTTAACAACCGGTTCTGTAGACCGAGTTGGATGTGAACTGTATTATGGGGAAGGGAAAGAAAGATGTAATATGAAATACACAGAAAGAAAATATGATATATTCTTACTTAAGCTACATTAAATTTGTTTTATATTCTGAAACAAAAAACAATTTCTAATCTTCAGTTTATAGCCAAAATGTCTGTAGGTTGATGTTACAGAAGGCTCCAAATGGTACTTTGGTTTTTCGAAAAATCTTGCTTCACTTTCCTTCTCACTCTTGTATCGGTTGCCATGTGGTGCCCCTGTCGTAGCCACAATTTCACAAACGGGGTTGGATCCCAGTCTGATATAGGTTTCCCTATGAGCTTTATGGTCATCAAGTGGGAGATGTTGTTGACAAGAAGAGCATTCCTCTGATCAGTAGCTATTATATTCATCAAACTGAAAGCGCGCTCTGCTTCTGCTGAGCTGACAGCCATCACCTTCATGATTTTCTTAGCTTGTAATATGCTTCCAGGTTGTGTTTTGTTAGGCATGTCTCTGTCATCAATTAGGTCTCTAAAATCATTTACCGGAATGTCAAACTTTATAAGATTTATAAAGCTTTTTTTCTCCGTCATACCAGGGAGAAATTGTGACTTCACTTGGCCAGGTGGTAGAGTCCAATAGGGTAAATAGAGACAACATATTTTTATATGCCTCATTTTCTTCACTCCCTAATCTGTTTGTCATGTTATCTATGACACTTTGTATCAGTTGATTTCTTGGTAATTTTACAATTTTGTTAATTCTACTGAATGGAATATGTTTATGGGTATCTGATTTTATCGTTGTAGGTACAAGACTTTCATATTTTCCTTTGCTGTCTTTTAATATACTTAATGCTCTTATGCATCTCTTGATCAGTCGATCTGCTTTCACTACAGTTACATCCTGGCTTTGCAATGCAAGAGATAAGAGGGACAGTTCTTCTAGTAGATCAGTCATTATAGCAAGGTCCTCTATGAAATTCAAATTTTCCATTCACAGTTTCAAACCTGTCTGATTTGATTGAGAAAAATGGTTATATAGGGCTGGATAGGCCTTCCATACAGCTTTTGTTGCTCTTACACTGCACGCTACCCACCTAGGGCCTAAAACACGACCAATTTTTATGATTTCCAATTCCAAATCATTGGCTATATTGTTTAACTCCATTTGATTTTTGTTTGATGTGTGGTAGAAGCAATAGATCTTTTCAAGAAATCCTTTGAAATGATTGACTTGTGAAATAGTTTTGATAGCATCATCAAGAGCCAGTTGTACTCGGTGGCTTAAACAATGCCAAATTATTATACCAGGGTATTTACTTAATAATCTAACTGAAACTCCTGACTTACAACCTAACATAGTACTGGCACCATCAGAGCAAAATCCAATCAAATTTTTCTTTAGATAGGGATCATTAAAGCCATAACTTTCTAATGTAAGAAGTAAAATATGAGAAATCGTCTCGGCATTTGTAGAATCCAGTTCTTTCAAATCAACAAATACGTTTATTGCCTCATCTGAGCCTAAAATATCGCATCTCAATATAACGACCAATGCACTTTTTTTTGATACTGTGCTGGCTTCATCAATTACAATACAAATTTTGGAATTTTGTTCAATAATTTTAGAAAAAATCTGACTCCTTAACTCAATAGATATATGTTGGGCAATGGCCATTGCAGTTTGCCTTGAGTGTAAAGAGTCTCCAAGGTCTATGTCATTTTTTTCTTGTAATTCTATTTCTCCCTCAATATCTTGCATGGGTCTGTTACGTTTTACTAGACTGTACACTGTAGTAAATACATGACTGGTGGAAAGTAATTGCTTTTCATGGAATTTATCAACAGATGCAACAATTTTGTTTTGTTTAGACTCTTCAATTATTTGAATTGCTTTATTGTGCGATTCAGAACATGCATGCTCATTAAGTTTTTTGCGGATAGATGCCTGTTGTATTTCCTTTGTTGATCCATTTGGGACGATTTTTGAATTTTTCCATTCAGTTGAAATGTGAATGTGTTTATCATTTTCAACATTTAAAGAATTTATTTGGGAACATACTTTGCACCCTGCACTGTTTTTTCAGTAATATTAAGCCATGAGTACTTACTCATAAAATATTCACGCTGCTTTTCTGACCATATCAGCAAATTAGAAACAGCCCCGTCATCAGATGGTAGCGATAGCGAAGTCTCTGAATCTTCAGTGCTGTCATCACAAACACAAACAAGTTTAGGCTGTTTTTGGCTGGAACAAACAGGCCTAGTGAAAAAACTAATCAGGTTTGACTGTCGTTTCATAATAAAATGTTGACTGAATGTTTTAAAAGACTCGAGTTATAAACAAACACAGAATTCAAAACTACACTAATCAGTACAGTACACGGTGTACACCACAAAAAAAAAACAATTCAAACACAACCTAAAAACTTCCAAACATGGCGTGAAGGTCACTGGCACTGGCGTGTAACGGCAAGTGTCTTGAAAGTTGCGAAGATCGATATTGTTGCAGAAAAACGGAACACCACAACATCGAAACTGCTCAGCGCCAAAATCATATGTTGTCGAAATCGTCGGCCATTATCCGTGATTCAGCAATTCACTACTAAAACTCTAATTACAGTTCGTAACAAGTAACAACCGGTTCGCCGAACTATCCTAAATTTAACAACCGGTTCGGCCGAACTGGTGCGAACCGGCTGGATGACACCACTGCCTTGGTGCCCGAAGAGTTGGGACCTACCGTCTGCCTGGAGGCACGTATCTTGGAAGACCCGCGACTGAGAGGGGAAGAGATGACCTCCGATTTATCTTCCCCTGGTTGCCCCATTTCTTGGGTTGGGATCCCTCGAAGAAGGCGTTGGACGCGCGCGACCAACGGACAATTTTGGGCAATATGCCCCTGTTTATTACAGTCAAAACAGACAGTCCTAGAACATCTGCCCCTGTTACCAGCGGACTGCATATGTCGAGGTTGGGATTGGCCAACACGTTGCTCACCCATTCGGAAATCGGGCTAATGCGTAACTCCGGGTCCTCTTAACTCATCATTGGCCTGTATGGCCCGGGACATGACACACAATCTGTCTAGGTCCGCAAAACAACGCGGACGCTCCGCAAACAGCAATCATGATCTCTCCTGGGGTGTCACCCCTTCTAATATTATCTGGACAATCTCTTGCTTGGACAATCCCAACCCAAGTATCCGTGCACAATCACAGATATTATGAACGAAAATGGTCAAGCTTTCGCCATTTGATTGAACCCGATAAAAATGTTTATGGCGTAACTGCTTCAGCAATCGACCGGGCACGAATGCATCCAACACCTCTCGATGGAAAGATGCCACACTGCCATCACATTGTAGCATCTGAGTGACCCGCTCAGCCATAGACCCTCGACACTAAGCATACATGAGCTCGAGGAGAGTTTGATCTGACATTCCGGGGAAGTCTGACAATTGAAATAGTGTCTTAAAAAATGGTATCAATCTGTCTACATCCAGCCCATCTACCACCGGCAGCTGCTGGATGATGTTAGAAAGAGGGTTAGACAGTTTATGATAGGCCGCCACCGCCATCCCTGAGAAAACAGGCAAGTGAGCAGCTAGTTCTTGTGTATGCTCCGCTTCCAACACTGGATGCCGAGGTGATACCGCAGGAGTGCGGGGTTGATTTGGCAGAGGGACCCATAATGCCGCCGCCACCTGGTCCATCAGCGACATGACTGCGGTGTTGATCTCAGTAGTTCCTGGTTGAGCTGCCAAGTTCTTCAGTCTGTGTTGAAGATGCTGCAAACATTGTCGTGTCCTCTGTCTAGCTCGTGAGGTTGGTGGGGCCGACTCAAGACCCTCAATCAACTACTGCAGCTCTCCCCACCTCTCGTGGCACAGTTCTACTTCAGCAGCCACATCGGTTAACTTAACTGTAGATGTCACATCACCAGCAGTGACCGCATACCTCAACTGCTTCCTCAGGGAAGCGACGTCCCCCTGCGGCCTCTTGCCCCGGGTCTTTATCTCAAACTCAAGCTAATCTTTAAAGAATAACTCAGGACTAATACAATTCATCCTCAAGCCACCCGAATATACAATGGACACAATTTAAATATGGCAATTAGGCACAAAAGAAATACACAGGAAAAACTTGATTTCTTACAAGTGGCTTCAGGGTTCCGTAACGAAGCGAGAGGGAAAGGGGGGACGAAAGGCAGAGCAATCTCCCCAACACAAGAAAACAAGCGACAACATTGGTACCAAATGTACATACATAAATAACACCACATGATACAAATTAATACAATTAGAATAAATAACATCTGTTAAAAATATATACACATGTGTTGCGGAAGCAACATTCATGACTGAGAATCCCAAATAATTCACACTTCAAAAAATGACAATACACAAGTGACAAATGTGGCCCGACCATTACCGCACTCTGCAAAATTAATTTATAAATTATTTCGACCAGGATAATTCCGTAATATGGAAACAAGCAAACGATTGATCGATCATGCAGACAGTACAATAGTATCGATTATACTACAACCCTTCAGGTTAATATGACACGATCTAACAGATCCTGACCAACTCCAACAGGTCTGACAGCGTTGGGTAAAATATATAGTTACAGACATATATACATGTTGTGTCAGGTTTACATACATAAGAGTCATATACACAAAACAACATTAACATTTCATAAAACAATTAACATGAACAACACCAATAAAAACTTTCCCTTCAACTCATTTCCTTAATCAAATCTCAACAGATATATACATTACTGCAGTCTCCCCTACTGCCCCAGAATCTATCTCAACTGCCCAAATTACTTGCAAGTCCTGTCACCTTTCAGCCCATCGATCTTAACCACGCTGTTAGTGCATGGTCAACCAAAGACCTTAAAAACCACGCTCTGATCTAACATTGAAACGTCCCCCTGAATTTTTTATAAAATTTTTGATAAGTTTTTTTTTTATCAGGGGTGGTTACTTAATTCTTAAAACTAGACGTGTGGTCTAGATGGAAAAAGATGCGTTGAGCCCAGTGTGACAGGACTTGCAATAAAACACTTGCATAACGATAACAGCTTTTATTAGTGTTCTTTCCTTTTATAATGATAACATCTTAATACAACATGCACGTTTAAATTCTCAATATTCATAATAATAACCATTGGCATTAGTAACAAGAATTAAATTTTGAACCATTATGTAATTAACAACAACCAATTTTTCAAACACCTTTTCGTGCATTGTTTTGATATAAAGCGACATTGCTATGCATTGACATTTACTCAAATAACATTTATAGATCACAGTCTCAATAACAATTATTACATTAGAATTTAGATACATTATGAATTAAATTTACACTTGGATAATGATCACTGCCAAGAGACAGGTAATGTTTAATATTTGCCAACTAATAATTTTTTTTTTTAACAAATTGTGCATTACAGGAGTAATATAAATACATTTAGATACATCTTGATATCATCACCATATTCTTATACACACCAGTTGCCCATAAAAATTGAGTACTAATACTTGATACTTATTCTGGCACAATGCTGTAACAGCCCATGATAAAGAACCTGTTCACACAAGAAAATTCAGAAAGAACTACCCCCATAGTTATTTGTCAATGCATTCAGTATAAGCTTGTTCATGAGATTTGATCTTCATAAGAAAGTTAATAAAACTGACCAAGTAACAGATTTAAATTTTTCTTGCTCACAGCTAGAAGGCAAGTGGCGTCCTATAAAATACAGCATAGTAATGGACATATTTAAACAGGCAGATTCTTTAACTCAGTTAATTACACAATTCACTATATGTCCACAGAACATGTTACAACAGACAGTTGGTCATAGAATATGTGAAGTTACTGTTTATGAATATGTCTTTGAGTTCATGCTTTAAATCCCATAAGTTGCTGTGTTCGTGTATTAAAATATAAGGAATAGTCCCACCTGTGTATAGAAGATTAATTTACTCAGGATGCACGATGATATTGAACATGGTGACGCAACTGGTGAGTCTGAAATTCCAGAAATTCATTTCCTCCTCTGGGCAGTGGTTCAGGCTGGCAGTATGGAGATTTCTAGAGGTCTGATGGCTTTGGGGTGTTGCTTAGATCTTCGGCCGATGAAGACTGATGGTCTGTCTCCATCCTCGTCTCCCCTTTCACCTCCCGGCTATCCGCGAACCCTGGAAAAAATTTTATCTATAGACTGCCGTCAGGAAAACACCCTCACACAAATCTTTATTGCCCCAGTAACACCGATAACAGACACACACACTGTCACCATTCTATTCCGTGAACTAAATGTGAATAAAAATATTACTCCTCACAATTTTCAAAATATACCACACTTTTCCTCATCTGAAGCTCTTTAGTAATTCAGCAACTCATTTCAAAGATGATATAACAATAGGTGACGCCGCCAGACCAGTGTTTCCCTCGAGTGCAGAACCAGAAAAGAGACCGAATGTCGATGCCTGCCGACCCACGAGAACAGAGAATTGAACAAATCAGCTGATCAGAATGGCAGACTTGATTACGCACACACACACAATTATCGCCACGTCACGGTCAAGGTTAAGCAATATAGACAAGCAGTGGCGCTGGCCGCTCACGCAACCCTTGAACCCGCTATACAGATGGCACTGTGGCCGCGACGCACGCCATATAATTTAATGCTTAAATTACATCGGCACAACCTCACCCCAAACGGGCAACCTGGTTGCCCCAAAAAATCCACTAATTCACGGTCCACATGACCGCCCCGGATATGTCTCAGGACTCTGGCTCCCTTGGGTAATCTCAGGAAAATATCGCTCTTAGGAAGACAGAGGCTCAGAGAGAAAACGAAACAAGAGAAAGGAAGGAGTGGAGTGTGTGTGCTTGTATGCCTGAATGTGCATATGTTACGTACAATATACGCTACTTTTTGTCATTTAAATGCCTTTTTTTTCTGTAGTAAACATCCATTAATCCTGCTTTTCCACCGATCCGGCACTACCCTGGTCTGATATGTGCTGGATTAGTGAGATTGTACTGTATATATTAGTTTCTTGGATTTCGTTGTCCATGACGTGTTCGTTACTTAACTAAAGATAATTATTTCACTACCAACTCGGAACACAAAGTGTTTAACACATAAACTTTGTGTTCTGAGTCAGTAGTGAAATAATTATATTTAGTATATGTTAGGTTATACAGGTGTAGGTGTATGCATTATGTTAGGAATATATGTTGGGTGTAGATATTAGGTTTATGGTTGTTTACCGAAATTTATTACTAGTCAGAGTTACAATTGGATACACTTTTTAAAATTTCATTAAATTTTTGTTATTATTGTCATGAGAAGAACTGTTACTATTATTACTTGATCAACTAATATATAACTGAAATAAATTTGTTGGAAAGATTTTAATATTACAGTAATTAAATTTTAGTCTTTAAATGTCTTGTCTTTAATTGTCTTGTTTACAATACATAGTCTTTAATTTAAATGGGGACTGAAAAAAAATATTAATAGTTCCACATAGTGAGTTTGTAAATAGAAAACAGTATCCTTTTCCTCAAAACTCAGTAGTTTGTAATCTCATAATAATTCTGTATTTCAAATACAATAATCTAATTTATAACATAAATAATAATAATAATAATAATAAAGAAAAGTTTTTTTTCTGGGGGTTATACAAGTTTGCAGCTTATCATGATAGAATTTAATAAACATCATTAGCCATGTCAACTTGTCTTTTAATATATTTAATGACAGAACATGTCTCAAGTAAGTAAAAACATAATTCTGAAGGCTTTTGCAGCTCGAGTAAACCTTGTTATTTTCTAAAAATTCTGGACTTGTTGGCCATGATTGAATACTGAAAATGATGTCTTTTCTGTGGCATTGTGTGACATTTCATATGACATTGTGTTTCAAGTAAGATAGGCTGTAAGATTAATTTGTTTTATTGGCCAATAATTCTAAAAAAGAAACAAGCAAACAGGAGTTTTGCTGAATATATAATTTAAAATTTATGTTTGCTGAGAAAAGAAAGTTTCATAAGAATCATCAGATTTTTATGAATTTTTTTTATGCCTCTAAACAGTATTTTCTTATGTCATACAGCTACAGATATTTGTATCATGTTGGTCATAAAAAACACCAATTTCCTATTAAATCCTATACTCCCTGGTTCTTCCCATGGGGCTTCAAATTGACTTCCTTCAGATGATTGGTAATGTCTATCAGAAATGTCCCACTGTTTATTCCTTGAAGTGTCAATATAATTGTAGTATGGTAGATGACTCACTTCCCTTATCTTATATGTTACTGAATGTAAGAAGTCAGTGAGCAGATCTTATTTGTGTAAATATAATTATGTTACTACCGACTTGGAACACAAAGTTTTTTATTGGTAAAAACGTAAAAGTTTACCTTATAGGCTGAACCAGTTTTGAGGTGGTTTGCAAAGGTGGATTTGGTAGTGGAGTGGAGTGCCTTTGTGTGTTCAATGTATCTTTGTTTGAAGCAACGTCCTGTCTGGCCTCATTGAAGCAAACCACATATACACAAACATCGACAACAACATGGATATTCTACAAGTACACACAAAATGCTGAAAACTAGACACTCTTGAACAACTAGAGATATACAAACACACAAAACACATAAAAACGACATCCTAAACGAACAGACAATTTCAGATCATACGTATTATTCGAACATATCACACCCCACACACACAAAATTGATCCTTCAAAAGTCAACACCGTCGCCAAGAACAAGACAGACAGTGCTCCCAGTGGCAGCCTCTGATGAAGCTTATAACAAGCAAAAACTGGTTCAGGCTATAAGGTAAAACGTTTTTTTACCAATAAAAACTTTGTGTTCCGAGTCGGTAGTGACATAATTATATTTAGTTAATCAACGGACACGTCATGGACAATGAAATCTAAGAACTTATTTGTGTGTCGAGTTGTAGTTTGAAAACACTTAAACTTAATTTTGTAAAAACAGATATACTACTAACTATGAATCTAGGACAAACATCAGAATAGGACATCCATTGGTGTCTGTTTTGTCTATTCTTGTGATGAGAGGAAATAGCCTGACTCTTCTAATATACAAGAAATAAAAGAGGAGTAGAGCAAATACATATTATGCAATTAGACTAATAAAATGAAATCTACCATACAGTGCCAGATTTAAGCATTGGCTACATAGGCTGCAGCCTAGGGGCCCACACCACAAACAGTCAACATGCATGAAAATTATTTGGTTCATGTTTCAGTAGAAGTTATTAGAGGAAAAGGTGGCATTATGAGCAATGTAGAGGGTAGACTGAGGCGAGAATGCACACTTAAATTTTAAATTCATCTCAAACTGCACTCGTTGTACTGAGTCTCATTATATTTTGACAAAAATGTCATGAATCCGTTAAGGTTTGATTAACACTGCAATGTGAATAAATATATTTCCAAAATGTGTCAAATGTGAACTTTTGCCCCTGTAGGTGGGGCAAAAGTCCAAATATACTGGCCAAAATGTTGCAATTAAATCAATTTGAATAAATTAACTTTATTTAACTTTAAACAACTTTATTAGTGAGTTTTATATTTTATTAACATATTTGACCAATTTTTTAATTTATGAAATTTATTAACAAATTATAATTACAAAGTTGAAAGAATTGTAATCATTTTAACACAATGTAAAATTATTACAATGTTGCACTGACATATTACAGTTGAACAAATGTATTACAGTAGACATGACATAAGAAACTAATAATGGTCACTTCAAATAGTAGTGGGGTATGATTAATAATGCAGACTTTTGCCCCATGGGTACTTTTTGCTATTTGATCAGTGCTGTTATCAATTAGTATAATTGAATATTATTACTCCTAGTTTTAAAAAGAATTCTTTTTGAACTCTTTAAAATAACCTATAACTTAAGGAGTTTACTCAATAATTTATAGGCACTATAAAGTTTCCAGTATATCAAAATGTTACTTCAAAACTAGTGAATTTAGTATTTACTGCATTCTAAGTGAATGAAAGGTCATAGAACATGGGTTAGCTTTGAAGAGTATGCGATGAAAGGGGCAGAATTATCTGGCTGTACTGAATATGTAACAAAGACACAGCGCAAGCACAAAATAAATGTGCATTTGGCAACTTTTGATATTAACCCAGCACCAGAACTGAACTGACACCCTCAGAAATGTTTCGAAGCCAAAGTTTCCTTCGTTATAGACCAATTTGTGTCATCATTGGGGGGGGGGGCTAAATGTATACAAATTAGTTGATACTCGTTTTGGGGTTTCTTAGTAAATTAGACAGCACTACTTTCAATAAAGAGATCATGAAAGCATCTCAAAATTTAGTAGAAGCATATGGCCATGATTTGGACAACAACCTGGGAAATGAACTAACTAGTTCCAAGTCTTTTGCGATGAGTACTTCAAAGAAGTTGAAAAGGAGAAACCTGTCACCAGCCACAAGCGGTGGATGTATACATTCCTTCTAGAAAACAACATCAAGGAATGTTTTCCTAATGTGGAAGTGCTACTTCAAATGTATTTGTAAATGATGGTTACCAACAGTAGTGGTAAAAGGTAGGTTCATTTAGGAATTCGAAAATTATTAAAAATATGCTCTGGACAACCATGTCAGAAGATAGGATGAACTTTTTATCTCTTATGAGCCTAGAGAGTGCTATTTTGAGACAGTTATCTTATGAAGACGTCATAAGTAAATTTGTTAGTATTAAGTGTAAAATTCCAATAAATCAAACCAACTTCTAATAAAGGTAATATACTACAAACTTTTTATGATGCAGAAAAATTATGATTTACTTACAGATTTGTACAATGTAAATATACCCTAACACTTTTATGTTCTTTTTAAAAATATGCTTAATTTATGATAATTACAATGACTTTGTTTTACTTCCTTTGGAAATCAGTTGTTTTTATTTTTCATATATATTTGTATTCTGTTTAGGGTATTTTAAGTGTAATACAAAAACGAGTGCAATCATTTATTATTATTTTCATAGATTCCAGAATGCCATTGTAGGTTGAGATACCTTGAAACCATTAAATTGTTTAATATAGTATTGAAAATTTACAAAAAAATTAGTGTATACCAATTTAATTTGTACACTTAAAAATGATTTTTATTTGCAGTTCTGAAAGATATATTTTTCAAAATTTTCTGGGGGAGGCACCTCCTTTTTTCTTGGGAGTATTCTATACCCCCAGGCCCCCTGTAAGTAGATGGGGGAGCCCACTGACTCTAAATCTGGCCCTGCTGCTATACGTTTATTAATGAATCAGTGAAACGTTTTTCATGGGTTTCTTCAGTAGGATCATTCTCAATTAAAATAATTGTTTATTATTCTAGCTTCCAAACTTTATGATCTTTACAATCATCATTGTTCAAATTTCTCTGTAACATTATATTCCTTATGCATCCAAGTCTTTCACAGCCTCCCTCTTTTTCTTCTTTTAAGAGGGGTCCATTCTAGTAATTTCTTTGGCCATCTATCTTTGCCCATGCACCACATATATGCTCATAACATCTTAATTTTTTGCATCAATTGTATCATTTATACTGGCATGTATATTAATTCTGTCTCTTATTTCTTTATTTTTAACCCTATCTTGCAATGTATGCCTACAGAACCTTATCCAGCATTCAATTTCCATGACTCATAATCTTTTCCTCAAGTGTCCTGCAGTTTCCCACACTCCAGATCCATATGTTACAGTACTGTCCACTATTGTCTTATATATAGTAGAGCATCGATTATCCGAACATCCATTAACCAAATGATCTATTATCCAAACTCAATAAAAAGTACAATTATTTACATTGTGTTCATAAGGGTTACATTTTCAGAAGAACAAGAGTGTTCTGTGGTGTTACTGAGAAATTCAACTGATGCAACGGAAATTTCTTTTTATAACTACATGAAAAATTTTGATGGTGTTACTGAGAAATTCAACTGATGCAACGGAAATTTCTTTTTATAACTACATGAAAAATTTCATCAAAGACAGAAAATTTGTGGAACCAGTAAGCAATTTCTTAAACAAAGGATAACAGAATTTGACTGTTATTTTTGATCGACTACAAGTCGACAAAGGTAAATGTCAAACCATTTAAAATACTTTTTCAAAGAAGTTCAAACTTCAACAATTCAAATTTTTTTTTGCAGAGGAATATGATAGTGTTAATGAAAGCACGATACTGAGAAAATTAGGAAAACTTCTTCAAAAGCAAGTGTTTATTAACAACATGTATAACATAATACCTAATGATGAAGTATTAAATACCTTCTTGAACACACTCTTCAAAGTGAAATCACAGATGAATGTGAACATAATCACAAGAGACAGCACAAGAGTTTCACATTAATTTCATCAAAATATACTTTAAGTAAAGAGGACTGTGTGTTCCCGTCTTATACGATGGTTATTAACACTAACCAACGTTAGAAAAGAAGTACTCAAAATAAAGAATTTTGTGGGAAACAAAGTGGCAAGTCAGCAATGTCTGATGATGAAGACTATTATTACAGTGACTCTTGTGAAGTCGATAAAGGATGTGGCACCAACAGAAGATCAGTGGTACCAAATGATAAAGACTGTTCTCAAAAGAGAGCTTCTTTTATATATGATGATGTACATGACTACAGCTTTGAACTGACTGAGGAAGAATACTGTACCTACAAGAGGAAACTACAACTCGATGAGGATTATGCAAACAATGATTGTGAAATTAACAGAAGATCAGTGGCACCCAGAGTTGAAGACTGTTCTAGAAAAAGAGCAACACGTATTGATGAGTGATTTATATGATGATTTTTTACTAACAAAAGATCAGTGGCACCGAGTACCAAATACTGTTCTGGTAAGAGAGCAACACGTGTTGATGAGAGTGATTTATATGATGATTGTGATACTAACAAAAGATCAGTGGCACCGAGTACCAAAGTCTGTTCTGGTAAGAGAGCAACACGTATTGATGAGAGCGATTTATATGATGATTGTGATCCTAACAAAAGATCAGTGACACCGAGTACCAAAGACTGTTCTGGCAAGAGAGCAACACGTATTGATGAGAGTGATTTATATGATGATTGTGGTACTAACAAAAGATCAGTGGCACCAAGTACCAAAGATGGTTCTGGTAAGAGAGCAACACGTATTGATGAGAGTGATTTATATGATGATTGTGACACTTAGAGAAGGTCAGCTAGACCAGGAAACAAAAACTCTGCTAATAAGAGACAAGGACCTGTATGTAATGCCAAAACATCAGATGAAAAAGTTCATAAGCGAAGTGGTATTGACAATAAAATACAGAAAGATAACATATTTTACAGTGCTCTTGTCAAAGGTCTTTTCAACAAAACACAAGGGTAATATAATTTTATTGATATAATCTATATTAAATAGTTATACATTTATATACCTATACATCAAACTTAAAATTACTGTGGAACTAATAATATTGTTACCAATATATGTGTATCTGCTAATATTGTGTCATACATTAATTACAATTAATATTGATAACTAAATTTACTTCAAGATGTTATTTTTCCTTATTTGGAACATGTTTCGAGAGCTCCTGTGCTCTCATCTTCAGCCTTCGCGATCTTGTGAAGATGAGAAGGCTGAAGATGAGAGCACGGGAGCTCTTGAAACATGTTCCAAATAAGGAAAAATAACATCTTGAGGTAAATTTAGTTATAAATATTAAATGTATTATATACATCAAGAAACGGACTGTAGCAGAAAGTGATGGAATTAATTACAATATATACAATGCATTAATGTTAATGATAATATGCGATTAATTAATTAAATGTTCAAAGTACATATGTAAAGATATTAAATTCTTGGATTTCTTGGATATTAAATGCTTTTACTTATAAAAAACTTGTTCCGAGTCGTTAATACAATAGTGGTATTTAGTAAAGATATTAAATAAATTCTTGCAAGTTTGACTTTGTTGTCATGTTTAATTATTTACTGTCCCACGACTCTACTTTTCACATGTTTTCATATGTAACTGACTTCTTACAATAATATCTACACCATTAACTGCAATATGTTCATGTTGTACCCTCAAACTACAGAATGTGCAGAACAATGTTTTGAGTAAAGGCATTGTGCAGGTGGCAGTTTTCATACTTACTGAAGTACATAATATCTCACAACAATCAGTTCAGAAGAAAATTATTGAGAAAACAAACCTAGACAAATTGAAAATATTTATAATTCATTTGAAACTTCTTTTTCAGTTATCTATTTTAGGGTATTCTATTTACCACCAGATTAGGGTGGAAATAACTGACCCGAGTTGGTTTCTGAAAGTGGTAGTAGCTTATACACCCACTTGGTAATTGATAATATCAATAAAGCTTATGCTATGTTGCCAAGAAATAAGTTAATATAAGTGCTGGAATAGGCTGATGTTAAAAAGGAGTCATATAAGAAGGATTCAACAAGTGAACTTCAAGACATCAGTAAAGTTGAAAAATCAAGTGCCAGTATTATTTGAAAGTGCAAAAGATTCTCTTCAAGGATGCAAACTATCCTCTAGTTTAAATTATACATAATTTTCGCTCTGAGGCAGCAGACTAGAAAGTATCAAACTGTAGTATATTTAATTATAATATTTGTAAACACTTGGTTACTCACCATCTTGTGACTTCTTTAAAACTTTCAATAACTACGCATTTCAAGGATAAATCCTCATCATCAGGTTATATAAAACATCAACCTTCTGGAGAAGCTGTCAAAAAATCAAAAAATGTTTACCAAACATCACAGTATGTATGTCATTTAAGAACACATTGTTGTAGAACTTCATGCCGTGTCGCGACCTGGTGTGCACCATTACATGTGATCAACTACTGAGCATCGTTATCGCCCGAGATTAATGTTGCACCGCGAATGCCCATACATATTTCAATATCTATGGCAGTATTATATAGACAGTTGGATTTAAAAGAGTTTATCATTAAGTAGCCTGTCTGCTGACAATTTTGAGGCCTTATATATCTCGTACTCCTCTATGGCATCCATGTATGCTCCTTTTTTACAATTATGGAGCAATTTAAAATTAGTTGGGAAATCAGTATAGTTGTGATTGTATTGCATCAGGTGGTGAGCAAAATTAGATCTAGTCTTTGAAATGTCACTTTTCGGTAGGTGTTCTTTGAAACGTTTGACTGACCGTCTGCCGGTCTGTCCTATGTGATAACGATGCTGTGATAACTGATGATTACTGTGGTAGCATGATGATCACACATGGAAGGCAGACAATAACATCCCAGTTACGATCTTTTTCAATTTGTTTCTGCTCAGGTTTTTTAATAAGTTGTTGCGCTATAATTAAATTTTAGCTTCCCTTCACCAGATTTATGATGAATCCCTCTGAACTTATCCTTGTGATGTATAAATTATGAGTTTCTTTCATTTGGGAGCTTAGATGGCTTTTGCCTTGGAAGCAACCTCTATAGAAGAAATAATAAATTTTTCAGTTGCATTGTACAATGGCTGAATACCCATAGATGCAAAGCCTGTGCATTTGTTAAGTTTCCTTTAAGCACAACACACACACACACGCACGCACGCACGCACGCACGCACGCACGCACGCACACACACACACACACACACACACACACACACACACACACACACACACACACACACACACACACACACACACACACACACACACACACACACATATTTTGTCTGAAGTTGTTGTTTCTTGATTGCTAATTAAATTCAGGAGCAAAAGTTTCTTGTAACCCTGAGGTCCAAGAAATGTATTAATATCTGCAACATTTAATATTTTTAATCACGTTGGTATTAATTAACTATTAATATGTCTCTGTTTTTAAATTATTCATTCAATGAACAATTATATTCAGTATATGAATTTGTGTGTGTGTGTGTGTGTGTGTGTGTGTGTGTGTGTGTGTGTGTGTGTGTGTGTGTGTGTGTGTTTTCCAAAATATTATTTTTATTGGACAGTTATAGATTACCAATTACAGTAAATGGGAATGTTAAATACTACTATTGAATAAAAGAAGCTGAGCCAGAGCTGGTTTGACATCAATTGGAGAGTTGCCACTGATTGAGAGTATTGACAGAGGTGTGGTAGACACTATTATTTTTATAAATAGAGTCATACAAGGTGTTGTTACCTAAACACAGATTGTTGATCATATCATCAAAATATTTCATCTGAATCAGCGTAAGTAATATGTAATGTAGTGTGTTTAAAGTTAGTAACAGAAAATTATGAATGCCATTTAGCAAGTAAATAAATTGTAAATCCAGACAGAGAGGGTAAATATAATAAATTGCCAAGCAAGGAAATAAATAAAGTTAAATTGGCAAGATTCTTGTTTCTTACATGACATATGAATTCTTTTATTATTTTTCCTGTCGTGTGAATAATAATTTCTCCTCAATGAACAACTTTATTTGAATGAAATCATTTAAATAGCTTTATTTACATTTATGTGTTGTTACTTCTTAAATTATGGTTAGTTCACTCTGCCTGTCCCCTCTTTCTTTTGTTTATCGTGTCTGTATGTTTTTGTGTGTGTGTATATGTATGTGTGTGTGTGTGTGTGTGTGTGTGTGTGTGTGTGTGTGTGCTCATTAAACACTGAGGCAAAGTTTAAAGCCATAAAAAATGTGTTTAGTACATAAAAGTATTTATTGGCAGAGGTTGGCTTACTCACCTCACACCAGTGATATCTGCCTGACTCATGGACAACTAGTATAGATCTCTGTTTGGATTGTTGTATTGCATATTTGTATTCTATTATGTAACCCTTACTTGTATAATGTAATCACCATATTACTGTATTTAACATTACTGAACTTAATATCCATAAGAGAAACAAGATATTTTTTTAATATTAATGGCTTTTAATATGAGCCATTAATCAAACGTTCTCAGCTGACTTGTCTCTTCAGTGTTAGAGCTTGTGTGGGTTTGAGTCTTGCAGTGGGTCTTATCCATGTTACCTCTCAACCAAAAACTGAAACAGGCAATGAAGCATGTCAGACATACGGCAACAAGAATTATGATTGGCTTGTTACAAGCCCTCTACTGAACAGGGTTTTTTACTCAAAATGGTTGTGAGCACTTTAAATCTAGCTTTGTTTGTGAGTAAGTTGCAAAATTATGGTGTCCAATTTCTGTCAATAAAACTGTCTTGTGGGGTATACAATATTTTTTTTACACTACAGGAAGTTTCAAACACGAAATTACATTAGCCTAGATGAAGAATACTTTTGAAGATTCTATATAGACTCTCCTGCTGAAATTGAGTGCATGTGTGTGTGTGTGTGTGTGTGTGTGTGTGTGTGTGTGTGTGTGTGTGTGTGTGTGTGCTGGAACAGAAATTATAAATTCCTTGGTTCCTGGTGGTTCATGTACAGGTGGATGGATAAATACATGTAGGCCTATTACAATATATGCACTTATCAGCACGGTTAAAACATGGATTAACAAGTTTAATTTTGCTCTACTTTCAAGTATATTCTACTGCTGCAGCCGTGGAACCAAAATTTTTGCATTAGTTCCTAGCCAAATTGTAGACAATAGAGGGATCCCTCATTTGTTGTTTTGGCAGAGGACAGTATTAGGACCAAACTCATTACTGCTTTAAAAAAATGCTATTTTTTTAAATCCTATTTTTTTGTCATCCTCACAGATTTCAAATAAGTGCAGTCTTTGTGGACCCAGTTTGTAAGTTGAGTGGTGGTGCTAGTGCCTGGTGCTGTTTGTTTTATGCCCAATCTGTTTGAAGTAGAGGACAGTAAATTTTATTTGTTAGTCACAACAATACAACAAGAGCATGGTTTGAATCCTTACACTAGACAACATGAGATATACATATATGAGATTTAGGACCACAGAATATGATAATACAGAAAACGATAAAAGAGAATTAAGCAAAAAATTTAAAATAAACTTTTCTAAGGCACTGAAATCTTTACAGCTTAATATTGAATCAATGTAATTATTAAAAACATAAATAAATGAAATCAACATCTGACTTATGTTACAAGAAACCTTTAATTTTCAATTTAAAAGAAACTTGTAATGGACAACACTGTGTACATTATATTTTTACCATACCTGTATTAGTTCACAGCAGTGGCACTTTGTCCAACAGTTCATTGAATCATGTAACAAATTAAAATATGTTTTAGGCTTTTTTGAGAGAATCTGTTAGTGAGATCTCGTGTGTTGATTATATAATAATCAGATCACACAGTGTGCAAATAGCTCACAACAAATGATTCATGTTTTTTCTGGCTTTTAGAACCTCTGGGCACATGGTAGGAGATGTGTATTAGGGAAACTGCTTATATGCATAATAACACTGTATGGTCACCAACATTGTAGCTTAGTGACAGAGTTGTATAGTTCTGATGAAGGCTACGATGCTCTGACTCGGAATACCTATACTAACAATACATAACTCTTAACATTTGTGTGTCCACTTTCGGTGAATCAATCTTATGCCAGTCTGCTCAGTTGATGAAAAAGTGTATAATGAAGTCTTTTTATTTAAATATAATTATTTGTAGTCATAAAATACATATGTTTCATGTTTTAGTGATGTTAGTTTTCAATGTAACATTAGTGATGCTAAGCTGACTACAGTGTGGTAGGAACTTAACTAGCATATTATTTAATTATACACTTTGATAGGGATGCAAAATAGCACAAACACGACCTGATGTAACTAACACTTGAAAATAATTTTAATTATATCTATACATGTATTATTTGGAATGGGGTAAAAAATCACTAAATTATCAGTAAAAAAATTCAGAACATCAAACTCTCAATGGTCAAAATTGTGAATCACCACTGGTTCACCGGTATTAGTTTATAGGGACCATATTAGCACGTAGCACCTTGTAGACAGTTGCTTTTGTATCAGACAAGCTTTGTAAACCAATTCAGTAACTTTATCATTATTAACATCAGATCCTTGATATTTCTGAAAAATATTCCAAGTTATAGTAACTCAGCATTTGAACATGTCATTCAAAGTCCTTAGTAAGCTGAACTCTAGAACATTCCTTTTTCTAAGTAGAATGAATGGACAACCATTGAGTTCTGAAAATGCAGCAAAAAGACAATTTACAGGTATTAAAAATATAAGGAAAACTAAGAACTTGCTGCTGAGGTAACCAACAATTAATAATTGTGACAAACTGGCAAGCAGTGGAAGCAGAAGGTAAGTAAAGTCATGGTCCAGTAGAGGAAGAAGAAGTACATTATATTTTATCATTAATGCTGACAAAACTGGCAGGATTATTCACTTCAGTACTCGCTTGTGCTTGGCACTCTACATATTTTCATTAGCATACCTGTTTTCTTTTGCCCTTCTCTTAAAGGCTGAGATTTGTGCACACACAATTTGTACCAATATCAGTGTTGTAGTACGAACAATCAGGTACAAAATTACATAGTTACCTTTATGAGTTACCTTGCTGAGTTACCTGTATGGCCCCCTTTTTAAATTCATATATTTAGATTCATCATTTTCTTCTAAGACAAGACCTATTTAAATTTATAAATGTATTAAAATAAATAAAATATAAACATTAAATATTTCCAATATACCATCGAAACAGCTGCTTAATAAACATTAAAACAATCAGTAATTAAATCTAATTCAATTGATTATTCGTTATTTTTTAGTTGAAATAGAGACAAATTTGATTATTCATTAGTTCCTATATTAAAATTGAATTATTTCGATTATTTGTTAATCCATTTACAAAAGTCTTATGATACTGATATATTGAGTGAAATGTACTTCAGGTGAATTGAAACAATAAAAATATAAGACAACTAACTTACTTGCAGAAGTAAAATATATTAAATAATATACATAATATTATATATTTAGATACATGAAAACTCCTGAAAAATGACTACTAACTCATAAAATGTTTAGCAGAATAATAATTTTTATAGTTATAATAATAATAATAAAAAAAGAAAACAACCCGCAAGCAATGATATGACCTTGCCTCATTAAGTAGGGATACCATATCAACGATTGATATTCCTTAAATATGAGTGGACTGAATGTTTTCTGCTACTGATGTTTATTCTAGTTATTTATTTGGTAACCCTAACCATTTCTGTAAATAATTTTGTAATACTCAAACGCTATTTTACAATTTTTTTTTTTTGTAGAATATGTTTACTATATGTGTTTAGTAATAAAACGTAATTTTTATAATGCTATATCACACTGTATTATTGTATCATATTATTATACTAGTTATAATATAATACTAGAATATTATAATACTAGTTATAATAATAAATACTAGTTATAATCAAGGTAATAGTAAGCTGTAGCCTACCAGTAATTCTGCATTGACATGTTCGTACCCAAAGGATTACCGATTTACTATGTGCTTTCAATTTGTCCTTAGTGTACTGTATGGTAACACAAAGTATCCTCATGCTGGCATATGTAACACAATATCTAAAAAGGAAAGAATTGTCTTTGTGAACGATTTAGTAAGTTAACAGTGTATTCAGCATGACTGACTTACTTACTTCTTACTTCTTGCTTCTTGGTACGTGTGTCCAATTCATCCGCAATCGATGGCACGATGCACCTCGTACACTTGAGCAGCCAGAACCAGTAGTTTTATATCTCTCAAAATCGTTTTCATTTTTGTGTCTTGGTCCAATTTACTAAGTTGCTCCTTCACCCTTATTTTCTTGCATGTTTGGTGATGCGTACATTCCAGGAGTATGTGTTGCAGTGTCTCAATCCCAGTGCCACACCTCTTGCACAAGGGGGACTCAGTCAGGTTGAATCGGTGAAGGTAGTGTTCTGTGATTATGTGCCCTGTTCTGGTTCTAGAAATGAAAGTCTGGATTTGTCTGTTGGTATTTTTATACATCTCGAGATCACTGGGTGTTTGTTGAATCTCGTAAAGTTTTCGTGCGACTGACGATGTTTTCCATTCATGTGTCCACATGTCCTTATATGTTTGCTTGATGTAGTTTATGCTGGATGTAAGAATTTCCACCTTTTGTGGTTTAGGTTCCATACTAGCCGCCAACTTTGCGAGTTCATCTGCTCTCTCATTCCCCATTATGGGGGTGAAGTTGGTCCGTCCTCGATTGTGCCCCTGGATAGCATTCAAGTTTCAGTGTCAACATTAGCTGATTCATTATCAGCCCATTTTGTGCAATGCAGCAGCCAAAGAAAACGAGCATGATTGACGAAAGATAAAATACTTAGTTTCCTTACGACTAGTCGCTATATAACTTTGTGCACAAACAGCAATGCCAGCTGCAAAATAAAAGACGAACAGTTACTTTATCAATGATAAAAGTAGGCAAAACACGAACAAGGTTTCATGATATAACAGGTTTCCTTGGCTAACATGGTGTGTTAAAATATTTTGCTATGCCAAAATTTTGGCATTCCCAATACAAAATGTACACTACTATTGATTGGTGTATTAGTCCTGGATCAGTCCTATTTAGTTTCAACATTAACAAGGCTGATACCACAATATAATTTAGTACACTCTCTCATGGTGAAAGAATGTTGTTTTCAGTGCCGTGTGTCTGAATACTATAAACATATTCACTTTTGTTTGGGTGTCATTTGAATTTTCATATAGACTTGTTTACCAATGATAGGTCAGTATGCTTGCTCCTTATCTAGGCTGTATATTGAAGATCTCTATCAGTAATGTAATACTTTGAGGACAGTCACTGTTTGTTTTTATAGGTGGTCTAAAATTCTTCCTCATTACTGCCTGAAAAAGCTTCACCTCGAGTATGCATATTGAGTACTGTGAGCATTCCCCTAATTTTTGGTTGGGCTTGTGACACTCAAACATATAACTAAATGTTTTATTGTCTTGTGTAGCAAATTTTAAGCCCTCTTCCAAGTTGATTTGCTGTGGCATCATAGGTATAAAATGATGTGTCTTCTCGTGTCTCTAAAGAGCCACTACTAAAACATCATATCTGTTGTAGTATGTCATTCTGGTTTGTAACTGCCAAGCTGATCTGGTATCATCTAGCAAGTTTAGCACTGCTGGTACAATTCCACCTTCCTACATACATGTTCTCAGGGGGTTTTATTTTAACTAATTTTTTCATTAGAAGTGCTTCAGATCCTTGCTATAAAGGCTGTCTGTCACTTCAGGTCTTGTAATAATAGGTTTTTACAAAGTAGGATCCATTAGATTTACCCTCAACTCCCAACTGGTGGGACTAGGAGTCAATATTAAGATTCTTCTTTTCCTAAACCAGAGGCCTTCATTAAAGGTGTGTGTGTGTGTGTGTGTGTGTGTGTGTGTGTTTTATACCAACAAATATACTACAACAATACAACGTTATAAAATGTAAGTGTGTCGGGCGCACGCTCATGAGCTATTAAATTATATAACGATAAATAACATTTCTAACAATGTGTACGTGTAATTAGGGGTTCAGGTGTAATTATAATAATGGTAGCCTTTTTAGGAAATTCAAAATGTTCCCATTTATTAATTTAAACCAACATATCAAGAAATAATACTATACAAATAATGATTACTTCGTCATACGATATTCATTATACATGGTTTCAAAGTTTCTTAGTTTGCTGTAATCTCATCACCAACATAAAGCTTATATCATAGACATAATATTATTAATTTTAAATAAAAAACATGGTTTTAAACAAACAATTCTATATTTATTATCTATTACTGTGTCACAGTGTTCTACAATTTTGGATTATTCTTGTTTTTAAAATCAATCCTATTTTGGTTTTAATTCTTGATTAATAATGAGAAGCCAAACATGACATCCTTTGTATTCACCATACAATTTACTGATACAGAGAAACTTATTTCTCCACTGAGCTACAACACAGTAATTCTTGAGTAATGATTCCCCTGTTGGGCCATGTGAAAATTTCTTACTACCTCCTCCACTACTCCAAGAGTTGATCAGCCTTTCCAAAAGCCATACTGTCTGTTTTACATAATAATAATAATAATAATAATAATAATAATACTAATAATAATAATATTAATAAGTAGGGGTTATTGTAGTATTAATAGCATTAGTATTGTTATTAGTAATTTAGTAGTAACAATCCACAGCAGTAGTAGTAGAATCATCATTTTTGTTACAGTAACATAGGGTTGATTGATCAAAAATATAAAGGAAATAAGTTGCAGAATTCCCAATAGAAAATAAGAACTGAATATCGTACATGTACACTGATAGTTAGAGAATATGATTCAGTACACATGGGATTTTCTTATTTATATAATACAGTATATGGATTTTGACCTAGTTAAAGATCTGTACTCATTAACAATTTGTCATCATAAAATAACACTTAAATATAGTTTAGCCTCTGAACAATCTTAAACACTTTGGAATTCTACATGCTTATAAGTAAATGTCATTATCATCATCATCATCATCATCATCATCATCATCATCATCATCATCATCATCATCATCATCATCTTCTTCTTCTTCTTCTTCTTCTTCTTCTTCTTCTTCTTCTTCTTCTTCTTCTTCTTCTTCTTCTTCTTCTTCTTCACGGATTAAACCAAAGATGGTTTGTTCCGGTCTCAAATAGGCAAAGATTACAGCTGGTCACTCCAGCGCTTCCTCGGACCTCCCACACCTCTCCGTCCCCTTGGCTTATAGTTCCATAGTTGTTTGGAGATGCGGCAGTCATCCATTCGGCAAACATGTTCCCTCCAATTCAGCTGATACTGGGCGATCCTGTTGAGTATACTAATAATATTCAGTTCCTGCCGTATATCTGTGTTTCTTCTGTGATCATGGAGAGTATACCCTGCCACGTGCCTGAGAAATCTCATTTCAGCCGCTTGGATGGAACTGGCCTGGCCTTTTGTTAAAGTCCAATAAGTAAATGTTCACAACATATTTAACCAATCCTGAGCCAGTTTTAGCTTGTAAATGATTTGTAAATATGTAAAAAACAATTGCTCAGGTGAATGTTTACCCATTGCAAAGTTGGGACATTATTTCAGACATGGACAGCTGTAAATATTATGCACTACACTGAACGCATATAAAAGTTTTAAGGGAACATTTTATTTTCAAACATCAGTTGTATAGCAGCAGTTACATGCTTGCTGTGATTCAAATTCTTTCTGTCTTTCCAACCTGGAAAGTCATACGAGGCGATCTCAACATTAGATTGACCACCTGTAGGCTTTAACCCCACCTCCACCTCTGAGCTGTGGGCAAAATTGAATCTGTTGAAATGAATGAAATGCAAAACAGTTCCTGGTGATTATTTTTTCAATTTACACAGATTCAAATGACACCAGTGTTGATTTAATTTAATTATTGTTTTAGGCACCGAAGAAAAAGAAAATTAAATGTGTACCTAGCCATTCACAGTATGTTCTTAGACACTCAAAAAAGACTCTCATAAAATATAAACTCTCAAAAAATTTGAAAGTTGTTTTGAATATAAACTGTTTTGACAAAAATATATATGTATAGTACAAAAACAACATTATTTAAAATGTAGTCTGTTCATTTGATAAGAGAACAAAAGTAATTTTAGCTTTAAATAAATTTGTTTTATTTAGTCTGTACACAAACAAAGTAACACTTTATCAGCTGAAAATGATGTTACACTACCTGATCCCTTACAGGGTGGTGTATAGTGTAAATACGATTGTTTAATGTTATGTATGGTTGTTGCTGTAAGTTTTGCCAAAACATGGTATCTAATTATTGAATTTTGTGTCAATCATACTCTTCACAACATGCTGGAGAGGTTTGTTTTCAAACAATTAGCTGCAGTAAGATGTACTCAGTTCCTAGCCTGATGAAATGTAATTGCTTGTGATAAAGCGAGGAAAGGGTAGTTTGAAGTGAAAACTTATGGAATTTTTCAATTATCAGAAAAAATATGAAAACCCACATTTAAAAAAATTGTAAGCAGATAATCGAATAATAGACACTACTGCTTTGGTTTTTTAGTTAAATTTATAACCACAACACCTAAATGAGAAATAATTTAGTCCTAGCATTTAGCACACACGAGCAGCATGCTTCCACAGATATCTATAGGCCTCTATCTAATGCTTTCCACAAATGCACTGAAAACAGTTATCAAGTATTTTTGTTGTTGTTGAAAATCTAGCTTACAAACATTTTGAAGGCAATCCCAAAATTTGGAAAGAGTTTTGAGAGATATAAATTGTATCGAATTATTAAAGATACTTCTCATATTATTAAAGAAATTTCTCATAACTTGATCCTGACAATTTTCATAAAATTTTGAGCCTCATTTTTGGCCCATGGTATCCTAAAGTTAAATATTTTTCATAGTAAACATTACATTCAGATTTGGGTTAAAATTCCCATTAGTGCTGAATTAAAAAAAAATTTTCAAATTTTTGATATTTTTTTTAACCGTGGTGTTTAAGATTTTGAAATTTCAAAAACTGTACACTATGTTTAGATTTTAGTTAAAACTCTCTTTAATTTGGTACACCACATTAATTTTTGCGAGTGCTTTCAAAATTTTGACACACTTTTTGGGCCCCAGCATCAAAAAATTTTGAGCTTTCAAAAGATGGAACATTATGTTCACTTTTTGGTTACACCTCCCTTTAATTGGTACCCCACATTGACTTTGGCGGTTTTATCAAACGTTTGAGCTCCTCACCTATTTGGGGGGGGGGAGGTGGATCAATAGGAGTCAGTAGGGTAAAGGCGTCAAATTTTACGAAAATCGGTAATACATTCAAAAGTTATTGTGAGATAAACCCCAGATACGTACATAGATAGAAAATGGTTGAGTTAAAACTGAGTCTCGCTTTGCTCGCTCAATTGTAGACCTGCACATTCAATACCTTTCTCGAGTTTTTACTTTATTTGTTAATAAATTAAACATTAATATTGATTATTGATTTGCAATAATTCACTTCTCTCCTCTCGATTTCAAGATTCAGCTGGGGCTCCGCCAATCCCAGAGCCGTCTTTGCACTAGAGATACAGAAATAAATTGATATTGGAGCACTACACAGGAGTAATGTGGAGCAAAGGATGTAAGGATGGTACAATACAGCTGAGATGCGTTCAATGGCGAAAGTATGAAGAGATAAAATGAAAACCGTAAAACTCGATTACTGTCTGCAATGAGACGAACACTAACTGGAGTAATACAAAAATAAAAGACGACAAAGGGTAAAGGCGAAGAAGAAAAAGGACGGCCATATTATTTATTAGCAATAATGTTTATGAGCGAAGCGAGTTCTCAGTTTTAACTTGACCGTTTGTAGTCTGTCTGTCTATGTGGGATATGTCTAACGATAACTTTTGAACGCATCAATCGATTTTTGTAAAACTTGACACGTGTATCCATACTTTTACCCTACATAACCTTATTGTTTTTGAGACTGATCCAACCTCCACAAATACGGGGCCGGAGGTAAAAATGTGAGGGGCTCAGTGTTGTGAAAAAATTGGGAAAGCCCATGTGGGGTATAAAATTAAACGGAATTTTAACCAAAATCTGAACATAATGTTCTTTTTTTTTTAATTCAAAATTTGTGGACGTCAGGGCCGAAAAAGTGGAAGAAAGTTTTGATAAAAATCTCAAGAATTCATGTCGGATATCAGAGTAAAGATAATTTTAACTAACATCTGATTATAGTGTTGAGTTTTAGACATTTAACAACTTTGGGACTCCAGGGCTCAAAAAACGTTCTCAAAAATTTGAAAAATTGTGAAAGTTCAGCAGGTTGTAGGACTTAAAAGGAAATGTAAACCAAATCCGAACGTTTAGAGTTTGTAGCATTTATTGTATGATAGTTGCTATATTACTAAAGAAATATTACAGTAATTGGGGTCCCATAATTGTTGAAAAATTACACAATATCGAAATTTATGTAATAATAAATGTACTTTGTTTAAAATAGTGAGCGAGTTGTGCAGCTCTGGGAATTTAGTAGTTAAATAAATATTCAGTTGAAACAGGAGAATTACACACTAAAATGATCGTAGACTTATATAAAACTACAAGCCGTAACACATCTACTGACATTAGCGGATTATCAAGCTTAGTACATTAAATTCAGGGGACGTCATCTAAAAGCGGACGTTATCACGTAAAATATCGAACAGCGGACGTTCACAATCGATCGTCAATTCTAATCGCTATTACTGAACCAATTTCAGTAGAACAATCGAGTCGGTTCCCGCTGCAAATCACAACGAGCAGTTTAATACGGTCCGCAAAGACGTATTACACATTGAGTAGAGCAGATCGTTTCACACCATCTGGACGCTCTCTCTCCTACCAAGCGTTCACTGAGTGAACTGAGTCGGTTCACGGGAGCCATGTTTTTCGTTATCTATTGTGTGTTCTCTTTATTCTTTATCTTGTGCGGAGATTTTGTGCGTTGCGTTTCTATGTGTTATCTTGACATTCTTTAAACGCCAAGCTTTTAACACTGTTTTATTGAAAAGAAACCCAAAATCTGGGAGAAATCAATAGACGAATAAAAAAAAATAGAAATGAAACACAGGACCTTGGATTAGTGTTTGCTTAATTACTTAAGGCAGCTTTTAAATATTTAAATGACACGAAAAATAATTTGATAACAAAATTACCTTCTTGATTATAACAAAATAAAAGCACGTAACTAGTTTTTTCTTTTTTAATTTTTGTACTTCTATTCACAAAAATCTAAAACCTTCTAAATCCACTAGATTCGCCCTCCCCCCACCAGGAGGAAATCCTATTTCGAACCCCGGAAGGAATCCCTGGAATTTCTGCTCGAGACGCGTGTAGAAGTTGAGAACAAAGGTCTAAACAAAGTTTCAGGTGGCTTAGTAGAGGAACGGAAGGAGACATACAGGGACGCGGCTATAAAGAGATAACACAAGATACAACGAACGACCAAACAGTTTGTTTGTGCTTCAAATCGCGAATCCTGGGTGTTGAAACGTTATATTTTACGAGAACAGACGATTAATAAAATTACGAGAAGAGTATGTGTCAAGAGGGCTGGCGCCCCTCTTTAAAAGTGTAAACATTTTAAAAATTAAGATGTTTTATTTCTTTTGCTCTTTTTTACATTAATTAAGCCTTAAAATTTACAATCAAATAGTCTACTGCTACATATCGTGGTAGCAGTTAGCTACTTGTGTATTGCAAACAGGAATTCTAATATAATTTTTGTTTCTCTAATACGGTTGATCTCTACATCGCGGTCACTAAACAAAATATCGGTATGGAGAACATCCATACATGACTTCGCTATACATCGGTATACATGAACATCGGTATACATGACTTCCATGTTCTAAGATTTATATTTTAAATCATTTTCGAAATGAAATATTTCCATAGAAACTACTTCTTTCTTCAGCCTTAACCACAATACTGTGGTCAGTAACGTATACCACCTCACGTTAGCGCACTCGATTTTCACTGATGATGGCAGTCGATGGCACTTCCGAAACGTCTGGTTTTGCAGAAAACATTGGACCATAGCCAAACAGCCTGGGAAGGACTTTTAATAACAAACTACTTCTTTGTTGCCGATAACGCAGTACACATATACAAAATTGTCCCCTCCCCTTTCAACTATCATTTTCATTTATAGAAAATTACCCCCTCCCCCTTCAACTACCCCTTTTTATTTATAGATATTTCATCTACCTTTCTACAGTGGACTATTATGACCTTTTTTCAGGATACTTTATTTATCATAATTAAGTACTTTACTCTTGTTAAAACATAAAATGTTGTAGGTAAACTACCTCTTTCCCTTAACCGATCTTCAACAAAATCAATAAGCCTTGAGTCCTCTACAACTCAGGCACATATGCAAAAAATTATTTGATTCTGTTTGAATTTCCGACAGGTACCGTTCGCCATAGGAAAAAATTCTACACGCAGACACTGGACACACAGACACTTCGGAAAATTACTTTTCTTCATGTTTTGAGGGTAGTACAATCAGAATCACCCCTTATCTCGAACACGATTTTTTCGCCATCACCATACTTATGGAGACATGTTTCCTTATGGAACATGAAAGTAAAAAGAGAGCTCGCCCATATTCCCTGACGAATGTGCGAGGGGCCCACTGGATACGATAAGTAGCGCATACAGGGTCACCCTCACCCTCCTTGTAATTGTTCCTTCTGGATTAAGAACTATTTGAGGTCAAGTAGGCCTCTAACTAGCAATAGAGTAGTACAGGAAGAATACATTCTACAGGAAGTTCGACACCGCACGGAATGTGTGACTAGCTCAGGCATGGCAGATAAGAGCACAGGAGCGGGTCGTGACCACGGCGAGAACGAGTCGCCCGCGCTGTAGTCCATGTTATACTCTTTGCTTATCGCCCAGTTTTCCGTACTACTGAGTATCACGTCCTTGATTCTGCTGTTTGTCTCCCGTGCCTCATTAGTATAAACTCTAAGTAATTACATTTTCCTGTCCATCGTCCGCTTCCAGGTTCCGTATATCCTCTCTTGTCGTTGCCATATACTCAGTTTTATCAACATTTATTTCTGCCCCATACCAGTCTTGTTATATCTTTAACATAAAACTGAGATGGATTAGTTATGTTATATATAATAATTTTAATTTTCTTCTGCTGTGTTGCGTTATATCATCCGACTGTTGTTACCTATATAACAGTTTGGACTACTGGTATTTCTTTGTACTTCTTTGAATAATTAAACAGTTTTCATTTACAATGGAATAACGACAACATAGATTAACTTAATGAAGAAAGTAATAGAATATGTATTGACACTTTGTTGTTTGCGGACGATCAGGCTATTCTGTCAGACTCTGAAAACAGATTGCAGATGGGGATACATTTGTTAAATCGAATCTGCAGAGATGCAAAGACTCTGGATTGCAGATATCCACACGTAAGACCAAGTTGATGGCTTTTCGTGGAACTGATCCCGTACGGGCAAAAATTTTTATAGATAGTACTGTCCTGGAACAAGTTAGCAGTTTTGAATACCTGGGCTACAATGTGTCTTATAATGCATGCAACAACGTTGTGAGTTCAAAGTTGTATATGTTCAACCTTATGTGCGGGACCATCAGGCGAACCCTTAAGTCAGCAAGTAAAGGAACACGCCTAAAATTCTACTAGGTGATGGCTCTTCCCACACTTCTTTATGGGTCTGATAATTGGACTTTAACGAAAGGCCAGGCCAGTCGCATCCAAGCGGCTGAAATGAGATTTCTCAGGCACGTGGCAGGGTATACTCTCCATGATCATAGAAGAAACACAGACATACGGCAGAAACTGAACATTATAAGTATACTCGACAGGATCGTCCAGTATCGGCTGAATTGGTGGGAACATCTTTGCCGAATGGATGACTGCCGCATCCCCAAACAACTATGGAACTATTAGCCGAGGGGACGGTGAGGTGTGGGAGGTCCGAGGAAGTGCTGGAGTGACCAGCTCTAATCTTTGCCTATTTGAGACAGGAACAGACCATCTTTGGTTTAATCCGTGAAGATGATGATAATGATGATAGAATACGTTTACAAAATACAATTTTTGTGAAACCATCATCATTTGTAACGGCTCACATCCAAACAGTCCTCGTGTCCAGGAATGTCTAGATTTCCCTTTGTTCCTTTTACTGGGCGAAGTCCATTCCCATACCTTCTTTGGCCATCTCTCTCTAAGCATTTGCTTTAGGTGTCCGAACCAATGTAACATTTTCATTTCTACCGTTTCTTACCAATCCTCATTTCTGATATTATATCTACATTCTTAAGTCTATCCAATCTAGTTCGTCTCCAATAATACTGATTCTGAATTTATTTATTTCCACAATTCTGAAACACAATAGCCTACGTTCTCTATTATGGTTTTATACATATAAACTTTATACGCTACGTAATTCGGGTACTCCATAGCAGGTTATTCAATTGCCTCTTAGCTGTTTTTGCTTGCCCCATTTTTGATTACTGTCACCATTAGATGTTATTATACTCCGAGATACTCAGGGAAACATTTACGGTGTGGGGCACGAATGGGACCGGGCCCCCAGAGGGTCGAAAAAAGTTGACGAATTTTGTTAAGCTCTTAATTTTTAGGCTCTTTTATTACTTTTTTCATCTGTGTTTTTCAGCTAGTAACTATTCTTTAAATATCGAAATATACAAACAGGCTTATTATACAGCATTTGCGTATGTTTGAAATATGAAATACAGGAAAATTAATTCATCCAGTATCTTGTAAATAATTTTTCAGTAACGCGTATCTGTATTGTGGTTTTACCGTTTACATTAATGAGATTAGTTTCAGGATGATTTCACACGTTTTTCAGCCACTTTAAAGATAGAAATGTTGATTTGTCTTAAATTGTTTTTTATGTTGTATGAAGACGGCTCGACTGGACCCCGGAACCCCCCTTAAGACCAAATTGTAGATACGCCACTGGAGATACTTAAAGTTACTCGTGGCTCTTATAATGTTTGTTCCTAGCTCTAGGTCTTGGCCTCCACTATCTACTACCAAGTACTCGGTTTTGGATGCATTTATTTCGAAATCCCATTTCATATAGTCTTCGGCAAGATATAACTTATACCCATCTCATCCTCGGATACTCGGCCAGTAACCCGAAGAACTTCCCATCTCCAGCTGGTATACTCATATTACAACATTTCTTCATATTTCACATTACAACATTTACATAAATATTTTGGGATCTTCCCTTATATGGGTCCCAAAAATACCAGCATGCCAAAATATTGCCTTCAGAAACCTATTTGTTTGTATTACATATTGTTAAGAATGAAATAGATAGATGCTTTATTTCTATAAAATATAAAAATTTAGATTAAAATTTCAGCATCTAATCCAGCCACCTACTCTAGTATATGGTGGCTGGTGTTCAGTGGCGTATCTAGAATTTGGCTTTGAGGGGGTCCAGGGGTCGGGTCGGTTTCATAAAAAAACAATCTAAGACTAATCAAAATTACTATCTTTAAAGTGGCTGAAAAACGCGTGATAACATTCTGAAATCAGTCCCATTAATGTAAACGGTAATAGCTCAGTAAAAATACGCGTTACTGAAACATTGTTAAAAGATACTTATTGGCTGAATTGATTGATTTTCCTAGATTTCATATTTCAAACGTATACCCTAGTGCTGCATAATAAACCTGTTTATATACTTAAAAAAATGCTACTATGATATTAGCGTACACAGCTGAAAAATATAAAATAAAACAGCATAAAAATTAAGAGATTAACAAATTTAGACTTTTTCGACCCTTTGGGGGGGTCTGGTCCCGTTCGCCCCCCGTAAATACGCCCCTGCTGGTGTTGGATGTACATAATACTCTGATACAGTACAAATGCATCAAGTCTGCGTCAGACAAATACATATGGTACAAAACGTATTCTTCTTCTTCAGCGGCGCGACAACCCATTACTGAGTCAAGGCCTCCTTTAAGAGCCTCCGCCAGTTGTCCCGGTCAAGTTCAGATAACTGACTGGTTGAGAAACTGATAGGTTTCTGCACATAAAAGAGTTTCACAGATGGGATATGTGAATTCTCCGATCCAACCCCCAAACCCGGAGGACCAGGAACTTTGATTTCGGGGTGCTCTTCCCCTAGAGAGTTGCTTTTACTCTCAGCTGACGAGCTCTCTCTGCCCGGTCGCAGTAGGCTAACTGACTCAGCCCATGTGTAGCCATTGGGCTACTATACCCACCTCTGCCTCCACACTACATGCACATCCGGCTGCCGATGTGCACCATCCTGCCAGGCCAGGGCTCAGGATAACCCAGACTGCCCTGGCAGAACCCCCATCTCTCGTTTGCTTACCCATCCACTCCGCCGTAGGGATTGGTTACCACAACCTTGGAGTGGATTGCTCGGTTTAACAGGGTCCACCGATGTGTAGGTGAGAGTGCAGTTGGGGTGGAGAAGCTGGTGCATTTCTCTTCTATGAAAGCATATGTTCGCGCCACACCCCTTCTGGACTCCGCTGTACAAAATGTGGCGGTGTTAAATTTACTACAACATAAAGTAAAGAAAACTTAACATACTTATATAATCAAAACTATTCTTGAAAATGTCTTAACCCTTAATTATAATTTTATAATTCACCATACAAATAAAAAGACTACAGCAAATAATTACAGAAATTACACAAAATTTACATTTCAACATTCATATCTAAAATCCTTACTAATAAATCTACGAGCTCTTGACGAATACAACACTTCAACTTCTATCAAATTGTCAATATTTTTTTTTCTTTACCTAACGAACACTTCTTAACTTTTCTTGAAAATAATTTGATTTTGTCGATCCGTTTAATATTAACTGGCAATAAATTAAAATTTATTGGTGAATTAAATTATAATATGGTGAAGTCTCACTTGATAAAGTTTCCCGGTTACTGGCGCCACCACGGTGGAATTCAGTATTTACCGCAGAACTTCATTTTGGCACAGTTGGTAACTTCAGAACGTATTCTAATAAAGCAAGATGCGATTAATAAGGCAGTCGTGTTTCTTACATTTCGAGCCAAGTGCTTTGTGCTTTTTCTCAAAGTACATGCGTCTTAGGTTTCTGAGAGGTACAACTAAACTTGATCCCCCGTCATATTTACGGGACAGCAGTACCGTTTAGTATTACATCAACTTGGGCTTCACCCACTCGTTTACCAACCACGTTTTATCGATATCATTGTAGAATACCAAACGTTTCGTACACTCTACGCTGTGGCATCCTCGTTCTCAGGTTTATCACTGAGGGTACCATACAGTTTGGAGTAGGAATATAATAAATAGAAGCAAAGCTGAGACAAGACAATAAAAAATACACACGAAATGCACAAGACAATTGCCCGTTAGACAATAGAAATCCACAAGACAATTGCCCATTAGACAGTAGAAATCCACTAGACAATTGCTGAGAGTACAAAATGCTATACGGAGCAGAAACGTGGACGATGAACGTACAACATCAGAAGAGGTTGCTTTCCAGGATCAGAAGAGTGGCTAAGAGATCCAGGATGGAAAGAGTGCGGAATGAAACAATCAGGTAAATAATGGAAGTCGAAACCACGGCTGTGGTAGTGAGAGAATAAAAAAGATTGTTGTAGTACGGACATCTCAGAAGAATGGAAAGGGCAGAATCTCCAAAGTGGCAGGATGGGAACCAGAGGGAAGAAGAAGGAGGGAGAAGCCAGGATTGAGCGTGTATGGACAAGTATAGAACCATGACTAGACGTATGGGATACGTTTAATGTATAATGTAATGTGCTGACCGTGTAATACATCTAATTTGTGTTTGTAGTGCATAGATAGGAGGAAACGTCAGCATTGAGGAAATTCTTTTATAAGAAAATAAATTAGTAGTTTCGACTACACAACGACTTCACCCACCGTTTGTTGACGCCGTCCTGCTGTTTCTACAACATTTTCACCCAATCAAACATTTACTGTGCCATCTGTAAATGTTGCCATCATTAAACGAAAGCAAGACAAAATACATGGTCACAGGACAAGAAGCTAGAGAAGGAGAGCGCATCCAAATTGGCATCTATTCCTTCGAAAAATTAACAACTTTGTTTATTTTGGATGCCAAGTTAACTCCGATGGGGAAACAACAGAAGAAATGAAGCGAAGAATTACCTCAGCTAATAGGTGATTCTTTGCTCTCAGAACACTGTTCCAGAGCAGAACAATTGCCAGGAGCATCAAGCTGCTTCTGTATAAAACGGTGATCCGCCCAGTTCTCACCTATGGTTCTGAGACCTGGACCATATCTAGAAAGTTTGAGTCAAGCCTGCTATAACGTCTCTCCTGCAAAGACATTATAATATCGGGAACCAGTTCAATTGTTCGCTGTTAATTAAACTAGCTGCCGTAGTTAGTAAAATTTACTTACCAACAAATTATGACAATGTAAATATCAGGAATTAGTCAGGGTTACATAAATTTATTCACTCTCTGGGTATTAGCGAAAACATCTCTTTATTCTTGTATTTTAACTAAATATAAAAGTAATAGCTTTAATGGTCATCTTTAAATTTTTACTTACTTTACTTTACTTTTAAAAGAAGAATTCTTATAAATTCTGCATTAAATATTCTTTAAATTTTTTTTTATTACTCTTTTTTATCTCAAAATCATTCAGCTGTGTATTATTTCAATTACTACGGATCCGGGTCTTAACTTTGCAATATTCTAATATATCACAACATCATCCAAACTATTTAAAGAATAGTCCGGTGTAATTTTCAGAATTACTTTACCTTTAAACATCATCAGGTTATTACTATATCATTACAGAAATTACAAACATTTATATGCTAATCTTTAAGTTATCTAAAAGTCTTTACAAGAAACTTTACTGTTCTTTTTGTTTCGGTTTTTTTAAAAAAACAAGTTATTCACAAATGTTATGATTTAATATCACCTGAATAGAACGTGAGTTTGCTGTGGGTATTCGTGATGGTCTTCTTCGGTGTAGTTCGTTGTTCCTCTGGATCCTCCATTTAGTTGATTGTTTCCGAATTGTAGTCTAGGTCATGACGATTGGATTCTGCTACTTGAAGTTTATACGGTTGTTGTTGTAACTTTCTTCTTCTGGAGTTGGTTGTTCACATTTCACATTTTAATTGTTCTTATTTTAGCAGCACTGATGTTTACTTTAATATGGTAAGGAACATATCTTACCACTTACTGTTTGTAAAGAGATGTGTCGGCTAAGTTTTTTTTTTTATATATTACCAATATTTGCTCCACGCACTACATTACTAGTTTTTTTGTTTTTTCCCAACGCTACATGGGATTAAATCAATTATAACAACTAACGTCTGGTTGTATCGTTGTTTAGCGGCATACACCTAAATGTAACTTTACAACACATTTTTGACCTGCTTACATGTCGAAGTTTCTCCGGCGACTGGGGGTTGTTTAGCGGCAGGGAGTCTGTAAGCTGGCGCGGTTTACGCGCTGAGAAAAGTAGTTCGTTCCTTTAGTATTATTAATTGTTCATTAATTAACTAGTAATAAAATATGCTACCTTTTTGTTATGAGTTAGATATTTCCTTTATTATTAATACGTCTTTTATTTAATTAAAAGGATTATTATTTTTCGCTTAATAACATTGTACTTTGCGTGTTCGTACTGGGCAATTTGCACGTTGATACAGGAATCTAGGTACAGATAAGGGGTGGATAATACTCTCACTTGTTATAAGAACAAAAATTTTAATTTGTGCTATTTAAATAATTTTTAAATCGTCACATCCTCCTGCACTTAAAGATGAGGACGGGGCGACGGGGTATTAAATGAAAACATAATAAATACAATTACATTTGGGGCACGGAACTTCGTGCTGAAATGTCTCTCCCTCAGATGATTTCTATCCATCAATCGATTATCTTACATCTTATACAAAATATTTAAAATCTAATACATCTACTACACATAAAATACACAAATACATAAATCTACCTTATATTTAATTCTTACATCTACTACCGGTTTTTTTGCTTGATTTCTTCACTCGTTTTACGGAGTTATACTCATGAGTAAGTTACTAATAATAATAACGTATTGTAATAACAATCGAATTACTTTTAGTTTACTGCGCTAGAGGTTTGTTGTTCGTCAGCTGACTTCTTATTCTTTATTTTATTCTCGCAGGACATTAGCTAAGGTTGATCAGGCCTCGCTAGTATTCGTACGAGGTGTTTGAGTTTATACTCAATTACGATATAGGATGTTGCAAAATCTTATTATATGAGTTTATACTCAATTACGATATAGGATGTTGCAAAATCTTATTATATTCCTGTATAAGTATATAAAACATATTTTACTCTTAATGCTTAAGTAGTATTCTTGGGTTATTATCTTTCTCGTAGTCGTGCTTCTTTATTTTTACACGAAAACAATTTTTTTATTTGAGACACATGGCTTCTGCGAACGTAATTGTCTGTATTGGGTTCATACAGCGCTACTGTAACGGGGGTGATGAACTTGTGAATCTTGTAGGGGCCACACCATCGGTATGATAGTTTGGAAGTGATCCTATCGACGGCTTTACTCGTAGGGTGAGTTTTATACACCACTAAATCACCTACTTTGTACTTTGTTTTCCTATTATTCTGCTCGTGATATTTCCGCGATTTTTGTAAATTCGCTCTCAAATTTGCGCGAGTTTCGTTCCATATTTTCCTTGTGTTATTCCCATTTATTTCGCGGGGCAATAACTCATGAATTTTCCACTTTGTGGTTAACGGGTGGTTCGGTTTATACTTGTACAGTAAATCAAATGGTGTTGATTTATGTCCTTCATGATACGCTGAGTTGAAGGCAAATTGTATCCATGATAGATTTTGATCCCACGCTGTCTGGTATTTAGCGTGATAAGATATTAAGGCTGATTTTAGGTTTCGCAAGTATCTCTCTGCTAGGTTTCCTTGCGGTCGGTACTCTGTCACTGTAATATGATTTATTCCTAATTTAAAACACATCATTAAATTCTTTCGATTTAAACTGAGGTCCATTGTCAGATACTAGGTGTACTGGTGTACCATAATCTTTAAATAGTCTCTCTTGTAGAATCCTTATTGTCGTAGATGCTAAGGCACGTCTCATAGGGTACATCCATACGAATTTAGTGAAGTAGTCCACGCAAATTAATAGCATAGTATTTCCGAATAGTCTATGTATATCTTTGGGAAGGGTGTTGTGGGGATTTCTGAGATTAATTTTCCGACTTGACTGATTCGTGCTGGCTTGCTCATGGCACAGATTTCGCATTGTTTCACGAACTTTGTTATTTCACTGTTCATGTCTTCCCAACGGTATTCCTTGCGAATACGATGTATAGTTTTCCTAATTCCCATATGAGCTCCAATGGTTGATGAGTGGTAGTATTCCATTAGCATAGGTTTAATTATTTCCGGGGCGATTATTCTCAGTGATTTTCCGTTAGCCTTTTTAAAACAAAGTACTCGTTTACTCAAGGTATATTTGTCAGAATAATTTCCTTTATCTATTTGTTCTATTATTTTACACAATTTCGGATCTTGTTGTTGGTGGTATGCTATATCCTTAAATGCAAGGGGGAAGTTAGTAATTAGCGAATTAACAGTAGTGGTTTCAACATTGTCTTCGCCAGGTCTGGTATTGGGTAGTTGGAACATGCGGGATAGTGTATCGGCTACTACATTTTGAGTACCACGAATATGTTGTGCTTTGAACTTGTAGCAATTTAATCTTAACATCCATCTTCCGATACGACCTAACTGTTTTGGATGGTTCAATAACCATGACAAAGCTTGATTGTCGGTTTCTAGTAGAAATTCCTTGTGTTCCAAAAATGGTTTGAATTTTTCGAAGGCGAATACTACAGCTAAACATTCAAGTTCATAGGCTGAGAACTTCCTTTCTTGCTCCGTCAATGTACGTGATGCATAGCTGATCGGGAGTCTAGTATTATTGATTTCTTGGTATATTACGGCTCCTAATGCTACACTAGAACTGTCGGTCTGTACGACAAATGGTTTACTGAAATCTGCTAACTGCAATACCAGTGGGGATATTATGCTTTCTTTGAGTGTTTTAAAAGCGGCTTGATGTCGAGTAGTCCACTCGAATTTCGCTCCTTTCTTTCTTAATGCATTTAATGGGGCTGCTATATCCGCTAGGTGGGGTATGTACTTGTGAAAGTAATTGATCATACCTAAAAATTGAGCTATACCTTTGGTGTCTCTAGGTGGTAAAAATTCTCGGATTGCGCGCGTACGTTCGGGATCGATGCTAACCTTACCTTCGGCCGATACTATATGACCTAAGAAGGAGAATTGTTTTACTGCGAAATTAACTTTACTAGGGTTTACCGTTAGTCCAGCTTTCTTTAACCTCGATAATACTTCACGCAAGTGATTAATATGTTGATCCATCGATTCACTATATACTACTATGTCGTCAAGATAGTGATATACGAATTTAAATTTAACGTCATGAAATATTTTTTCTAACAGTCTGCTACATACTGAACTTCCTTGTGATATACCGAATGGTACTCTAGTAAATTGATATAGATTAAATGGGACAGCAAACGCAGTTAGATGTTTTGATTCCTCAGCTAGTGGGATTTGGTGGAATGCCTGGTTGAGATCCATTATGGTGAAGATTTTCGCTTTGGTAAAATAGTGGAACGCGCTGTGAATGTCGGGCAGGGGAATCGATTCAAATTCTATATTCTTATTCAGCTGTCTATAGTCCACGACTAGTCTATGTTTGTCAGTTCCTTTTGGTACTAGGAATGCAGGTGATGAGTATGGAGAAGTTGACGGTTCTATGACGTGTTGCTCTAGGAGTTTGTTGATTTGGTTTCTCATTATTTCCATCTTGGGCGGTGATAATTTGTATGGGTGAAGACGTATTACCTTGTTGTCACTTAGATTTATTTTGTATTCGATTAAGTGGGTTAATCCTAACTTGAGTGTGAGTACAGTAGAAAATTCCCTTATTAACTTTTGAATTCTTTGTCGCTCATTTCCTTTTAAATGACTCAAACTAGATTCATGATGCTCTAACTGAATAGTTGATGTTTCACAATTCGCGTTGTTACTTAGCTCGGAGTCGAACTGATATTTTCGAGTACGATCAAATCTGAAGAAATATTGTTTTGCGTATATGTCAAGGATTAAGCCAATTTTACTTATAAAGTCAGCGCCTAGTATTAAGTTTTGTCCTAACACTTCAGCTACGAGTAGGGGAACATACCAAGTAAAATTCTTTATTTTTAATTTCACCGTAATACTGCGCGATATATTTAGGTTTTGCTTATTTGCGGTGGCACACTTTACGTTCACGTTTTCGCTACGTTTAATAAGATTATGATTAGCTAATACGCTGGCGAGCTGTTGACTGATTATACTACGTGTAGATCCTGAATCGATTAAACCAAGGATATTCGTTGCGCCAAGGTCTATCTGTATGTAGGGTAATTGGCATATACTTGTTTTGCATGTACCAATAGAGTTGCACTTTTCAATAAATCTTGTTAAGTAAGGGTCTATACGTTTGTTTCTATTTATTTTTATTTTAGAATTATTAGTGTTTATACCTTTCCTTCTGATGCTGCGGAAGACGTAGGATTTTTGTTCTTCCCGCTTCACATGTTTTTTGACTGGTCGGTTTTCTGTTGGTACCGCTTTTGTTTACAATTCTTGCTAATGTGGCCGGCCTTTCCACAGTTATATCATCTTATTTCCTCATTTACATCGCTCGCATGTTGTCGGGGTTTTTGTATAGAGTTTGAAATATTGGGGTAGCTTTGGGTTTTAGATGTTCTTACGAATCGCTTATCGCGGTAGGTTCGAGTATCAGTCCCAATGGGTAGAGGTAGGAATGAATCTCTGCGTTGAGTCTGGGACATAAAAACGCGTCTGTTTTGGTCAGAATACCAGACGTTGGACGAATGTATACAACACAGTTCTAGTTCTGTGAAAGTGTTTGGTCTCTTCATGAGTGCTAGGCGAGATCGCTCCTCGGGAGATAGTCCTACTAAGATAGTGTCTACTAGCTGTTGTTCACTCCATTTAAATTGTAGCAATAAGGCAGATTCCCTTATTTCAGATATATAATGAGCTAATCTCTCGTATGCTCCTTGTACACGAAGTACTAGGTTCCGCTTCAATTCTTCGTAGATACCGGTGGGAATGAAGTGTCTTATCAGGGTGGTATGAAGTTCTTCTACAGGGTAATTATACCTTAGAGATTCTAACACACGATCTTTTAAAGGAGATCTACATTTAGGTAGAATTACTTGTAAAATTTGGTCATCTCTTAATTGTCGCAGATCCTTTATTTGTAAAAGGTGCTTGATAAAATCTAGGAGTTTTGTAATATTCAGCCCATCAGTGGTTGGTATCTCAGATAAAATACGTTCTACGGGGTGAGTTATTTTTCCATAAAGCTCGGTAGTTAGATTTAATTGAGTCGTCATTCTAGGTTTTTCTGCAGATTGATTCGTCGGTAAGTGAGGAGGTAAATCGTAGGTACTAGTCATATTCTCTAGTTCATTTGGAAGTAACGTGACGTTTACGGGTTGGATATTTACTTGTCTATCGGTTAACCGTTCCTTAACGGGATCTATATTAGATTCCTGCAATTTTACAGCACCGGTTTGCTGTTCTTGAATAGGAGATAGGGTAGGGGAAATATTTAGTTTCGTCATTGCTTCTTCGATCTCTTCTAATCTAAACAATTCGGACCTTCGACGTAATTCGCGCATTATCTCGGGTAATTGTTGTAATGCTTCTTCCGCGAATTTTTGCGCGTCCGGTGGAGTAACTTTATCACCGGGCCAATTCAACAAATTGGTGATGCGGCGGGTCAGATGTTCGATTCTTTGAGTGGTTCGTAAAATTACTGCGGGAGATTTTTCATCTCGCAGGGTTGTGCGATGGAGGTAAGTTCCGTATATTTGTGATAGCATGTTTCCTTTTCACTTTCGAAGTCTAATACACTTAAACGATTTAACAGTGAGGGTTTGTCTGGTCTATTTTCACGTAATGTTTTGCGCAGTTCCGCGACCGTTACATTTGCGTATGGGAGACCGCGTAACAAGGCTTCGTAGCTTAATTCGTCCTTCAACAACAAATCGGGGTTAAATTGAGCCATTGTTGTGGTAATAATGACTTTTAAATAAACTAAGTATTACGTACGACAAATCTTATGTCATCTATTTTAAACACTTACAAAATTTGAATTCATTTAAACACACACATATATATCTATTACTACACATAGAATCTTATACTAATTAATCAAATTAAAATTATCTCAAATCAATTCAATTTTCTGTACTCCTAGCAATTATCAGTCAAGACAAAATGATAATATTATTTTATATTGGAGAGAAATTACACACACGAAGAGTTCATTGCTTTTATAATAGCACAATGGATCAGCTGTTTGGGGAGTCTTATTGTTTACGTAGGGGTGGTTTAACAAAGGAGGGTGATTCGGACAATTTGAAACACGATTACTTCCTGTTCTGGACTGTCTGTGATGTCCGCGAGGGAATCCCATACAAACAACTTACTTGTGTACAAGGGGGAGAGCGAACATTTCTCGACACGTATTTAACATGAAATAGCCTGTAAATACCGACAGGTTTAAAATGGAATATTTTTACCAGCAAGGACTTGTTTATTACGGCAATATCCTAATACTAATATTATTATTTCTTAATTAAAACTTTATTTATTTATTTGTTCACGATTTCAGAGTGAATAAATTTATATCTTCTACAAAGTTACGGTTAATTAATTATCAGCAGAGTATACACAATATTTTTACACAAAAGCAGAGTGGCGCATCTTATTACATCTCTCCTGCAAAGACATTATAACATCGGGAACCAGTTCAATTGTTCGCTGTTAATTAAACTAGCTGCCGTAGTTAGTAAAATTTACTTACCAACAAATTATGACAATGTAAATATCAGGAATTAGTCAGGGTTACATAAATTTATTCACTCTCTGGGTATTAGCGAAAACATCTCTTTATGCTTGTATTTTAACTAAATATAAAAGTAATAGCTTTAATGGTCATCCTTAAATTTTTACTTACTTTACTTTACTTTTAAAAGAAGAATTCTTATAAATTCTGCATTAAATATTCTTTAAATTTTTTTTTATTACTCTTTTTTATCTCAAAATCATTCAGCTGTGTATTATTTCAATTACCACGGATCCGGGTCTTAACTTTGCAATATTCTAATATATCACAACATCATCCAAACTATTTAAAGAATAGTCCGGTGTAATTTTCAGAATTACTTTACCTTTAAACATCATCAGGTTATTACTATATCATTACAGAAATTACAAACATTTATATGCTAATCTTTAAGTTATCTAAAAGTCTTTACAAGAAACTTTACTGTTCTTTTTGTTTCGGTTTTTTTAAAAAAACAAGTTATTCACAAATGTTATGATTTAATATCACCTGAATAGAACGTGAGTTTGCTGTGGGTATTCGTGATGGTCTTCTTCGGTGTAGTTCGTTGTTCCTCTGGATCCTCCATTTAGTTGATTGTTTCCGAATTGTAGTCTAGGTCATGACGATTGGATTCTGCTACTTGAAGTTCATACGGTTGTTGTTGTAACTTTCTTCTTCTGGAGTTGGTTGTTCACATTTCACATTTTAATTGTTCTTATTTTAGCAGCACTGATGTTTACTTTAATATGGTAAGGAACATATCTTACCACTTACTGTTTGTAAAGAGATGTGTCGGCTAAGTTTTTTTTTTTTATATATTACCAATATTTGCTCCACGCACTACATTACTAGTTTTTTTGTTTTTTCCCAACGCTACATGGGATTAAATCAATTATAACAACTAACGTCTGGTTGTATCGTTGTTTAGCGGCATACACCTAAGTGTAACTTTACAACACATTTTTGACCTGCTTACATGTCGAAGTTTCTCCGGCGACTGGGGGTTGTTTAGCGGCAGGGAGTCTGTAAGCTGGCGCGGTTTACGCGCTGAGAAAAGTAGTTCGTTCCTTTAGTATTATTAATTGTTCATTAATTAACTAGTAATAAAATATGCTACCTTTTTGTTATGAGTTAGATATTTCCTTTATTATTCATACGTCTTTTATTTAATTAAAAGGATTATTATTTTTCGCTTAATAACATTGTACTTTGCGTGTTCTTACTGGACAATTTGCACGTTGATACAGGAATCTAGGTACAGATAAGGGGTGGATAATACTCTCACTTGTTATAAGAACAAAAATTTTAATTTGTGCTATTTAAATAATTTTTAAATTGTCACACTGCTGGTTCATGAACGCAAAATGCTTCAGCATTTCTTCAGCATTTTTGGTCAAATATGTGTGGGAGATGAATGTAGGAAAAGGATCAACCAAGAACTCTTCTGAGTGAACCAGATATTGTGGAAATTATAAAACTTGGTAGACTCAGGTTGGCTGGACATGAGATCAGAATGGGGGAGAATGAAATACCCAGAAAAGCACTCACTGAACAGGTATATGGCACCAAGAGAGTTGGTAGACCCAAACTACGTTGGGAAGACGGTGTGAACTATGATGCGCGCCATATCCTTGGGACCCGGAACTGGAGAGCAGCTGGACTTGACCGGGACAACGGGCGGAGGCTGTTAAAGGAGACCTTGACTCAGTAATGGGTTGTTGCGCCGCTGAAGAAGATCTGTAAATGTTGCGACGGAGACTGCGCCCAATTTTGGCGTCGCTTAAGTAATAGAGACGACATATTTGTTAGTTCCCCTTTGCTTTGGTTGAACAGAACTGAGGTTTCTGACGTTTGGCAGGAGACGCGGAAATTTGTTTTTGTTAGGCTGAGCAATGTCACAATTGAAACAAACGAAAAATTGCTATGTTTGATCCAAGGCGGCGTTTAGCCCAGGCCCATGAAACTCCGCAAATAAGGCAGTTAAAAAACAAAGTGCACACGCGAAATGAACAAATAATACAAATTGTGTTACTAAAGTATATTATTCAACGTGTTTTTTACGTCCTACAGCAAAAACCTCTCGGTCATCACATTTGTAGCACAGCACACAAACGGTGGGCGTTGTTTTCTGTCACGTTTTGACATTAAATAGCCAGGTATCGTCTACGTGACGTGATGATCAATGACATAATTATCCCGACTTCGTTTCCCGTTCTAGTATTCACCGTGCCTCTATGATCTCCCAATACAGATCAGGCCCAGTTACGTCTGGTCAGCATGACATGATAATCCCGTGTTCGTTTCCTATTCTAGTATTCACCATGCCTCTGTGTTCTCCCATTCTATATAAGATTACAGTTACGTCTCGTCTGCATGACATGATAATCCCGTCTTCGTTTCCCATTCTAGTATTCACCGTATAACGTTTTCGAGACTAGCCCCACGTATCGGTGCGACAAATATAACGTTTTTTATATTTCACCATGTTGATGGCGACAATTATAACAATCTTTTGGTGTCCCCTTCTTTTCGGGGTTTTTAATATACAGAGTTTTAATTTCACTTTTGTGCTAAATATAAAGATTCTTAATTCTACAGTGTGATTGCGTCTGACAAATAAGTATATCTGCTCATTTAATTTGTGAAATCAATAATTACTGTTGGGCGCCAGAGCAGAGAACCTCAGGGTTGATCAAATAATGACACTTTCTCGTTCAGATGCTAATAATATTTATATTGATTCTTTCATAATACAGACATGAGAATTAAAATTCTAATATACTCCATACTACACATTCTTTATATTGTATCAATTGACTTATCAATTGTCAAGCTGATAATTACTTATTAAAACAAAGGTTACTTGATTCACTAATCTTCAGAATTACAATTGCTCACCATATAAATTGAATTACTAGTTTGCAAAATTACATTATTGCAAAATTACTCACACAACATAAATATTTAATCGATATCATTTTAAGGCACATCATAATATTCTATCAACCATTATGCATTTCTTAACATACTAACATTGCGTGTAAATTAACGTCTTACTTACTTCCAGTGGTTACTATGTCTTAATTTATTTATTACGTTTTGTTATATAGAGATTTAGCTATATCTACACATCTACTTATTATTCTTCTTGACATGCCATAATACATAAATTACTTTGCTTAGGATCTGAACGAACTGTGGGGTCTTTTAGAATGAGATGAGTTAAGTTCGGTAGACATTAATTACTATGTTTGAAAATAATTGGTTATAAATTGTTATTACAGAATTCTGTTACTTGTTTTGCAGGATTCCTCTGATATGACTGGTGTTTCCACTTTGATCAATACACTTCACTCCACTAAACATGAACCTTTGATTTATCACTTTTGTAACATACGTTCGCGTTATACAATCGACGCGCACATAGATATAAATAGACTTCTTGTTCCGTATTTACGCGCACATATGTATAAATATCTTCTTGTTTCGTACTTACGCGCACATAATAAGTATACTTCTTATCTCGTACTTCCGCGCACTAATCTATATGTTGTTTTCCTTTCACGGTACTAATTATTCTTCCGACTCTTTATCATAACAATTTAGACATTATATATAAGTTTGGAGTAACGTTGCCGTTATAATTATATTAATGGAGTTATTTACTGAGTGACTTAGACTCCTACCCCATCAGACTTTGATAGACTTCTTCGACTAGCGACTAGTAGTAGTAGTAGTAGTAGTAGTAGTAGTAGTAGTAGTAGTAGTAGTAGTAGTAGTAGTAGTAGTGGTAGCAGTACTAGTAGCGATTTTTTACCATGTTCTCTTTTTATAGTTTACTTGGAGATACCCTCTCTTCCGTCATAGCTAATTCCTTTCCCATTGGTTCTATTTTGAAAATTTCCCCGGTTTGTTTGAATATACCCATTCAGACATCATAATTATTTCGCGCTACACAGTGACGCTACGGCTTATTGGTCAATGAGTTCGGGCACGAAGTTTTACAGCGTGGCCGTTTAAATTGCTAAGAACGACGCTACTTTCTAACTTTCATACTTTATGTTGGGGTAAATCCCATTGTGTTTTGAAGGACATCGCCTCGCCTTTCTAACGGGACTTACGCATTTTTTGCTGTTTCGATCATACAAAGCACTTTATGTTTTTATGACATGCAAGGTACAGGCTTCTATTATATTTCTATTTGGCTGGCGACAGACTGTCGGCGCACTGGGCCTCACCCTGTCCCTTCTTATTCTACATATTTCCTTTTTACATACATAACAGTTTCTTACTTACTATTACTTTCATAATTCAATCATACATTATTAATAATTGTATATCATATTTGCTTAATTGAGAACTTGTAAAGTTATGTTACAACCGTGCCTCTATGTTCTCCCGTTACAGATCAGGACCAGTTAGGTCTGGTCTGCATGCCATGATAATCCCGTCTTCGTATCCTATGCTAATATTCACCGTGCCTCTGTGTTCTCCCATTCTATATATGATTAGAGTTACGTCTCGTCTCCATGACATGATAATCCCGTGTTCGTTCGTATTCTAGTATTCACCGTGCCTCTGTGTTCTCCCATTCTATATATGATTACATTTACGTCTCGTTAGCATGAGATGATAATCCCGTGTTCGTTTCGTATTCTAGTATTCACCGTGCCTCTGTGTTCTCCCATTCTATATATGATTACATTTACGTCTCATTAGCATGAGATGATAATCCCGTGTTCGTTTCCTATTCTATTATTCACCGTGCCTCTATGATCTCCCAATACAGATCAGGCCCCTGGTCAGCAGGACATGATAACCCCGTGTTCGTTTCCTATTCTAGTATTCACAGTGTCTCTTTGTTCTCCCATTCTATATATGATTGCAGTTACGTCTCGTCTGCATGACATGATAATCCCGTGTTCGTTTCCTATTCTAGTATTCACCGTGCCTCTGTGTTCTCCCATTGTATATATGATTACAGTTACGTCTCGTCTGCATGACATGATAATCCCGTCTTCGTGTCCCATTCTAGTATTCGCCGTGCGTTGTGTTCTCCGATTCTATATATGATTACATTTACGTCTGGTCTCCATGACATGATAATCCGGTCTTCATTTTCCATTCCAGTGCTCGTCACGCAGCGGTGTTCTTCCATGCTGTTCGTGATTAAAAATCAGAGAAGGGAGTCTGTTCTATTCTCTTCACTACCCTTAACTCTGCCTTATTATATCCTAAATCAATGGCGTAACTAGGAGCTACTCCCGGGGAGGGGATGAGGCCAGCTTGGAGTTTGCATCTCTCCATTTTCTTCTGGACAAATGAGAAATCAGTTTTCTTCCCATATAATTTTGTAACTATTTTATAAATTTTCAGCGTCTCAAATTTTTTTAGTAAACCAACGTGGAGTAAGAGAATATGGAAAATCGCTGATTTCAAAATATTCCGTCCTGATTAAGTGTTATTTAAATTAAAGGATACAAATTGCACGCCATTAGGTACCATTTTAGTTATATATTTGTATTCTTGTACGCCATGTGAAAATGAGTTTTTCTGAAGGTGTTTTGAAAAATATCTAGTTTCTTTACCTGTTTTCACTGTAATTTAAGGATATGGTCTGCAGAGTGCTTTAAGAAACTTATAGGTTGCATTAAAGTATGTTATTTCTTATGTAAAATCCAGCAATGAAATCTACTCATTTTTCCGAATTAAAGTTAAGAATTCGTTAGTTTGCCCGTGCAAAGACGACTATTCAAACCACAGAGATATTAGACTAGAGAAGTCATGCTCTGTGTACGATAATATTATCTGGCACGGGCGTAATTCTATAAATACATAGGCTATGTTATTTACCAAACGTTGTGAGATGGTTTCCTTGTCTCCTTCAATGGAACCGACCCGTTCTTGCGCAGAGACATGTTAACAACTTAACTACACTGACGCGTGTTACAAAATTAATTACCACTGATAACAGGTGCTTTGATGCGAGCTATACGTTTCTGCACATCATTAAAATACCGACAGCAAAACGTCGAGTTGGCTTCAAGCCGCGGTTGACGAATACTAATTGTGGCAACGTGGACGCAAAACGGTAGTTTCATCTTTCTAATGGTAAAATCTGATTGGTGCACAGTGACAGTGTAAGGAAGTGCCGCGCTAGTAAAAACACATTACTTCGTTAAAGATTTCCGATTGTTATCCTTTTGGCCGAGGCAATGTTATCCAGTTCCAGCTTTCTGTAGCTTTGGCTTAAGAAGACAACTGGTGTTGCTAAAACCTATTGATATCCTACACTCCTTCATCAAACGTCACTACATTCTCAACTATAGTTTTATATAGTATTTTCTTCGTTTCATAATACCGACCGAGTTGCTTTATTTAGACGTCCGTTTACTTCATCGCTCCTCCTCCTCCTCCTCCTCCTCCTCTGAAGTTGAGCCTTGGCCTCCTCTAGCCTGACCCTCCATCTCTCTCTATCAGTAGCAAAAGACTTCCATCCTCGCACTCCCAACATCTCTCTTGTATCCACAGCGACAGCAACTTCCCATCTTCATTGGACGGCCTTTTGGTCTTTTGGCATCCATACTCCCCATAAGGACTCTTTGTCATCCATTCTTACCCCATGGCCAACCCATTGCAGCCTGCTCAGTTTTACCTACCGTTGCTTCGTTGTTACTACAGTGTTGTAATATGTTTTACTTTTTTCATTTATTTATATTACAACAAGTTACACATTGTCAAGCAATTTTATTCCAACAACTATATTAGCAGCGTGTAAAATGCTGCTCCGATTGGCGCACTATTCACTACTTCGTTCATGTATAGACATTTCTTTAAATACTTCAGTTGTCAACACCAGGTTGTATCTCTGCAACCGCCGATCAAGTCCAGCACTATCAAACAGCAAAAGGATTATTATACATTTGAAGGGCAGCAAGTTTTACATGTCTGGGAACGTATCTGAATAACACAAACTAGATAACAGAAGAAACCAGTAAGGGAATAATTACTCCAAACCGAGCACACCATGCATATAAGAACCTCTTCAGGTGAAAAATAATCTCCCGATCTACTAAAATTAAGCTTTCTAGAAGTCTTACCAGGCCAGTGGTAACACAAGGATCAGAAGCTTGTACCCTTAAAACAGCCGATATCTCCACCGTAAAAGTTTTTGAACGGAAAATAATAAGAAAAATTGTGGCCCTGTAAAAGAAGGAGAAATCTGGAGGGTGAGGAACAATTATGAGATAGATACCGTCATACTTGAAGGACGAGTTATTCAGTCGAGAAGAATTGGCTGGTAGATCGAGGCAGGCGATCAAAGAAAATACTGTATGGTCCCATCGCGCTCCCAACAACTTCAACTGTAATTGAGGTGGAATAAATTGCTCAGAACTCAGATTACCTCTCTTCTTCTGATCTGTCACCTTCGTGGTTGCATTACCCGTAGTGTAGCAGCATTTTCAACATTTATCGTGTTGTCTCCAGTGACGGCTGGTGGTTGCAGTAGTTGGTTGAGTGGATGGGAGAGGGGTTAAAAGACATTAAACTATCATAATCACAGTTTGATAATAGTAAATTATTACTACAATTTTATAACCTTAAACAAAGGATAACATTTACCTTGAACCAACGTAAACACTAAACCTGTCACAACTTATAGATCAAGAAGGCTGTGCTGATTTCATACACAAAGTTGCGCTACAGCGCTACTAGTGGTGGATTGCAGAAGCTTTGCAACTACCAGACTTACATTGGGAACATAGGACAATTGTGAAGAGTAATGCACGTTCTCCCATATGTTTGTGTAGTAAGCTCTGCCATTTACTGTTGAAGTTGCAAGGCGGCTTACAACCACCAGGCCGCCTGCGCCTGCGCGCTACATTTGAATTGTACGTGAACATTGCCGAGTAGAATCTGATACCCTCTCCGTTGAAATTTGTGACACTTTTAGCTGCTTAATGTTTTCTATATTATATTATACTTTAGTAATTCTATATTGGTGGTTGTGCAACGCTACACCAGCCGCCACTGGTTGTCTGCATGTTTGGGATCGTTCTAGCATTCAGTCATTCTAGTGCTTCACAGCAGACCGCTATTGAAGCACATTATTTGTCCTCAAGAAGACTTGTCTTATATTTGCCATCGTTTCTTTCGTGCTTTATACGGACTCGACGTCACCTGCCCGACTCTATCTATATTCCTCCGTCCTTTAACTGTTCACAATACTGCGATAAGCTTAACTTATAACCAACGACCTTGTGTATAGCAACAGAGGTCTAGTTAAATGTACACGTGCAATTTGAAGTTTTACAGCTCTATCAAAAATAATATATTCGACAGGAAAATATCAGTTTTAACAAAATGTAACGTAAGATATAAGCTCCAGTCGTTCCACATTCCACCGAGCGCAGTGAGAACTTTTACGTTTCCCAGAAAATATGCTACGGTTTCAAAATAGTCGTAGGTAACGGAAAATTCGTAATTTACGTCTTTTAGATGTTAAAAAAATACAAATAGATTTACGTTTGCATACACACAGAAAATGTGGACCGTCGATGGCTTACAATATTTAGATTTTCTAGGGCAGATGAGTGACATTCTAATAGACAAAAGTGTTACGGATGATAGGCACCAGACCGAGGACGTTGGCGAGGCTATCTTCACAGATATTCTGAGAATCTTCTAAGGGGTAAAAAACTGGTCAAGGTTTGTTACAAGCTGTAATACATAGCAACAATCCAATAGGACCCGAATTAGAATTGAGAATGATATCAGTCAAGAAGTAAAAGGATTCAGTTATTTAGAAATTAAATTAAAAATTATGAGCTGAGTTCTAGGGAGTTATTAAATAAAATTGATCAGGTTAAGCGTGCTTTCAATAAAGGGAAAAATCTGTTGATTTCGAAGAGTGAGAAAGAATTTCGTTTGGGGCATTGCTTTGTATGAAAGCGAATCGTGAACAATTGGAGAGGAAGAAAGGAGGACTCCCGGCGTGGTGCTACAGAAGAATGATGAAGACACATTGCAGATTATGATGAAGAGAACAGTAGATCCTCAAAGCTAACTGGGCACACACTTGGTTACAATGATGAGATTTCCTACCGAATGGAAAATAGAAGAGGAAGATTACAGTGGATTGTTTGTTTGGAATATATACTGTAGTCCAAATAGTATGACTCATACTGGGACGTTGTGAAGAATAGCGAATTCCAATGATATTTTTGTAATCGGTTACCCCCTTTCAAAGACAGTAAAGTATCCTCTAATTGAAAGAGAGAAGCGAGTTCCTAGTTTTAACACGACCGTATATTCGGGAAGTGTATCACGGTAACGTTTGAATGCCGATTTTCGTAAAACTTGGCATGCGTGTCTATGATTTTAACGTAGGGCGCAAAATTAAAAAAAAAATCAAAAATTCATTTAGGTTATTAAATTAGATATAATTTTAACCAAAATCTTAATATATGCTGGGTTTGGAAACTTACAAATTTTGGAAAACCAGAGCTCGAAAATCCGGGTGTGATATCAAATTAAATAGAATTTTAACCACGATCTCGATATAGTGTTCAGGTTTGGGAATTTAAAAATCTTAGGGCACTAGATTTTTACCAAAAACATTTTTTTTAGCGTAAAAAGTATAAAATTTTGAAAAAATTGTTAAAATTCTGGGCGGATATCAGATTACAGGGAATGATATTAACCCAGTATCCTTATGTAGTGCCTGGTTTCACATTTTGGGGCATCTCGGGCCAAAAATGAAAGTTCAACTCTAAAAAAAAAACTGTAAAAATCCAAGCGAATTCTGCATGGAGTTTACATCGTTTGCATCCATTATGGGATATCTTGATAACTTTGCCGACTTACTTGTCACCAGACGACATAAATAGCCACTCCATATCCATATATACATTTCCCACATATTATGAAATATCCAATAAAGATTACGTACATCATTTATAAATAATAAAAAAATTAATTCCTTCACAAGACAAGAGATTTATAAATATTTATTTAAAATTTTGTATGCTTAAGTAAAGTATAGTGTTGTAATTTTAAGTAAGGAAAGTATAGTTCTGTATGGTGTAGGGATGTGTGGACAGTGACCAGGCAACATGGGGTAGATTAACTGCAATGGAAGTAGATTTTTAGAGAAGAGCAGCTGATAGAACCAGATGATGAACGATTAGAAATAGATTAGAAATAGCAATATAAGAAGACTGATGTGGCTGAAAACACTGTAATGGACGAAACCGAATAAAGATGGTACGGCCACGTAAGAAGAATGGCGGATGCATGATTGCCTAATGCAGTTCTGAATTGGGAGACTGCAGGAATGGGACCATAATGTTGAACAGGGGATGGAGAAACTTGGAATGAGGGTGCGGTGGACAGAGTCAGATGGAGGTCTCATATAAGACGACTCGTGTTATAGTTTTATGTACTTTAAAGTTTTGTAAATATTTATGTACTGTTGAACTTTTGTATGTCTGCGTACTGTAGACCACTGATGCAATACTGCGATGGAGAACAACTTAAAGATTGAGGATTAGTCTCAGACAAAAAAATTTAAGTAATTAATAAAGCATAGTAATTTGTAATTAATCGAGCTAATTAATGATTACAGAAAAGTATGCACGCACGCAAATCGTAACCCAATTTCGTGACACTTACGACTTACATGAATCATTGAAAGAATCATTTTTCACGAATGGCATTTATTATATTATCAAAAAATAAATTACCTTTGCAAGTGTTTTTTTTTAATTTTTTATCGGTATATATACACCTGACGTACGTTTCGCTGATATAATCCGTATCTTCAGAGGTTAGAATATAAATTAACGAATAATCGATTTTATTTCGATTTAAAATTTTCGATTGTTTTAACCTATGTTTACGTAATTAACTGTTTTGAAAATATTTAATTATCATATTTTATTTATTTTAATAAATTTATAATTTTAAACTAATTTTAAATAATTTGTTTTTATTTTAATTCGATCTTTAATTAGTGAATTATTATTTTGTGCTTATAAATATTGAAATTATCTCAAATATTCATTTTCAAACCTGTTTGTATGCTTTTTATTAATTTAACCTTTAGAATGTCTGGAAAATATTTATTACTTAGACAGTATGTGGATAAATTAAACTTGCAGATATTCGGCTTTGAAAACGCGTTACAGTGTTGAACGAACCTGCCGTTATTTTCTGGCTTACGTAAAATTTATTGCGATCTGGACATTCAGTTTTCCATATTCCTTTTTTATTGTGAACGTTCTTTAAGAGTTCTATATGAAAGGTTTGTACTCACTGTAAGAATTCCGTGTGGCATCTTCATACTGATTTTCCTCAATTAACCATGTTTTTTCGAAATGTGTAACATATGTCTGAATGCACAGTGTTATGATGGGAAAATTGTCATGTTTAGTCGTAAGGTTTTTATTTATAATCTACAACCCTATTGGAGTAGGCTACATGACAGTGAATTCATAACAATCGGTACCATATTGATTCCTTACAATAATACCTCATACACGTATATGCAGTAGCGTATCAAGTATTTAGCCTGGGAGGGGGAGTCCCAGTCTAGTCGGCTTCATTCAAAAGACAAGACAAGTTAAGACTAATCAATGTTACTATCTTTAAAGTGGCTGAAAAACGTGTTGTAACATCCTGAAATCAATCCAATTAAAGTACACGGTAATGACACAACAAAATACGCGTTATTGAAATATTGATTACGAGATATTTATTATCAGTTATTTCCTTTGTGTTAGCAGTCTTCATAACAACTTTGCCGAATTTTATTGCTGCTCTGCTATTTACAATTTTCCCTCGAACGAGGCCTTTCGGTTTCGCAACCATTATCAATTGTAGGAAGAACTTGATAATGGTTGCGAAACCGAAAGGCCTCGTTCGAGGGAAAATTGTAAATAGCAGAGAAGCAATAAAATTCGACAAAGTTGAGATATTTATTGACTGGATTGATTTTCCTATATTCAAACGTATATGCAAATGCTCTGTAATAAACTTGTGTGTATAATAAAAAAAATAGTTACTATATTAGCGTACACACCTGGAAAAATAACGAAACAGCTAAAAATTAAGAGGCTAACAAAATTCCTCGTCAACTTTTCTCGCCCCTCTGGGCGGGGGCGGGTTTCGGTCCCAATGTATATGTATAGTCGTGGTACCCGTTATAGTATAGTCAATACGCTACATTATATTTAAAACTTTTCCATCCTTAGTTCTGTTTCTATTGAGATTTTCCCCGATTTGAGAAATTATTTTATTCATGGCATAGTAAATTTTCATCGTTTTCCAACTCTCCAATAAATTTTAATGTTATTAATTAATTAAAAAAGTTATTTTGTGATTTGCGGGCTTGAAAAATTTCTGCTGAAGTTGTGAGTAAATTGTTTTATAATAGGAACAGAGAGTCCACCGTTGTTTGCTTCGAGTAGCACTTCCTGCTGCAAGCTTTCGATTTTATTATAAACACGAAATGGTCTTCCGACTCCCTTTTTTCCATATTGGCGTTCTTTAGCCGCGTAGGTGTGAAGACTGGTATGTGTTCCAAGTAAATCACACACACACTTTCTCTCTCTAACTCTCTCTCTCTCTCTCATTTATAGCCTCAAGGTTGACGGGCATGAGATCCTATTATTTTCAGTCAAACTTTTCATCTTTTAATACTTACAGTATCCCACATACCCAGCAAACTGCCTTAGGATACAAATGCCTTAGGATACTGCCTTGTATTCAGTCGCCGCCGTATTGATACAAAGGTCACACCGGTCGTAGTGTTGTTCAGTAGAAACGGAATAACTGACACCAATGAAGTCACTAATTATAAACTTTTATTTGACACAGATAACATTTAGGAATCAACAAAGACACTCTTATACAAGTTAAATCGGCCAACATACAAAAATAAATAAATGTCATCTTCTACAGTTTTGGACGGATTAACACAATACTCACTTTCCACTAATCCGCAACAATCACTTGATCCGCACTGAATAAATCCCCAGCTGTAACTGAACTGAACTGTGCGCCGCTTGATGCTTATAATTATGCCCCCCAGAATAATATGTCACTTTCCCGATGACAACAGCGTATTACAGGCGCTCTAGAATCCGCTAGAAACTGGGTCTCGAACGCACTGCCCAACCGGAGCACGTGAAATGTCGCGCATTTCCTTTTATCCCAGCGTACGTAACAGTGTATTTCCCATTTACGTGTAACGTATATAAAAATTATACTTTATGTTTTACAACGCTAGATATTAAATTACTAAATTATACATACATACAGATTTAGTACACTGATTTTTATGGGTCCGGGGGGGGGGAGAACCGTAAAGATAAGTGGTTTGCTATGAAGTTTCAAATTATGTACAGTTTGCTGTTACGCGTGTCTGAAAATTCAATTATTATCGTCTTGCATCATACACGTTAGGATTGCTTGCTACAAACTAAAGTACTGTAGTATGAAGTGTGTGTATGTTGTATGTCATAACAAACTTCAATAACCTGAGCACAGCTACCAATGACCTCAAAACTATCCTAAAAATCACTTGATAAGTTGTAATGACAAAAACTGTTATTACACGTTATTTTGAAGTCATCATCATCATCATATTCACGGATTAAACCAAAGATGGTTTACACCGGTCTCAAATAGGCAAGGATTAGAGCTGGTCACTCCAGCGCTTCCTCGGACCTCCCACACCTCTCCGTCCCCTCGGCTTATAGTTCCAGAGTTGTTTGGGGATGCGGCAGTCATCCATTCGGCAAAGATGTTTCCACCAATTCAGCAAACACTGGGCGATCCTGTCGAGTATACTCATAATATTAAGTTCCTGCCGTATATCTGTGTTTCTTTTATGATCATGGAGAATATACCCTGACACGTGCCTGATAAATCTCATTTCAGCCGCTTGGATGCGACTGGCTGGCCTTTCGTTAAAGTCCAATTCTTAGACCCATAACGAAGTGCGGGAAGAGCCATCACTTTGTAGAATTTTAGGCGTGTTCCTTTACTTGCTGACTTAAGGGTTCGCCTAATGGTCCCGCACATAAGGTTGAACTTATGCAACTTATTCACAATGTCGTTGCATGCATTATAATACACACTGTAGCCCAGGTATTCAAAATTGCTAACTTGTTCCAGGACAGTACTATCTATAACAATTTTTGCCCGTACGGGATCAGTTCCACGAAAAGCCATCACCTTGGTCTTACGTGTGGATATCTGCAATCCAGAGTCTTTGCATCTTTGCAGATTCGATTTAACAAATGTATCCCCAACTGCAATCTGTTTTCAGAGTCCGACAGAATAGCCTGATCGTGCACAAACAACAAAGTGTCACAAGAAACTTTTAAAACAAATTATTGTAAAATATTTGAAGAAAAGAACCTATACGGTGTCGCGTAAGATTTGAATTTTAAAGGAATTCTTTAATAAGGTTGTGACGTGAACGAGTGATCACATGGGATACCCACAGTCACGTGCCCTTTTAACAATCGCTTTGCAATTTCAACTGCAAGACTCATCCGAGGGTCGATAAAATGTAAACCAGACTTTTGAATTTGGCGCGATATATTTTTACGCTCGTTAAATAATACAAAATCAACAAACATAAAACACATACATGAACACAAATATGAAAAATGTTTCAGCTGTTTGGATGTCTAACGTAAAATATTTAATTTGAATAATGATCTTAAATATGTCAAATCATGTAGCCTGTAAAATTCAATTTAAATATTTATTACATAAAAGGAAAAAGTTGTAGTATTTTAATTAAAATACTGTTTACTTTAGTTCAGTAAACATTAATTAATTATTGTGTGCCTATTTTTTAATCAAAGAGAAAAATCATTATAAAACAAACATTAAAAATATACGTCAATGAATAATTGTTTAGAAGTTTGTATGTACGAATATGCATTAATTTTTCCCTTTTCTGTACTACGTCCCTGTACATTTACTGTCTGTTTTTATTAAATAATTATTCAGTTTTCACTTGATTTCAAACGTTGTGTTACCGTGGCGAAGTAATCGTTGTGTGTGTTGGTCTATGGATGATGGCTATAGTTATGTTTCTGGCACTTCCACGTCGGTAATCAGAGCACACACACACAGTCGTCGTTACCTCGCCCAAAATTGCAGAGCATATTTTAAGCAATAAACTAGGCGGCACTAGGACTTAGTGCCGCCTAGTGGCAGGTATTAGTGCCGGTGCCGAAAAGTGAGAAAAAAGGGGAGAAATCAGCCAATCACGAAGGCGAAGACTTCCTGATGAAGAACTATACAAACGTCATGATTACATCAAGAAGTTTTTTTTTTAAAGACTCTATTTTTTAAGTTTGTACCTTTGATGAGAATTAAGGAAGTATTTTGTTACTAGCATACTTTTTCCTTTTTCTTTCTTGACTAACTTATTTAGTTGTAAAGCAATTTAATATGAAACATTTATGCATTTTTCATTTAAAAAAATTTCTTGAAATTAAACAAACTTATAGTGTTTAAGCTTTTGCTAATCTCAGTCAAATATATATATATAATTAGAGTACTTTATATATTTTTAAGTAGACCAGTGATAAAGACTTTAAATTTGTAACAGGCCTCCATGTAGTAGTAATGTGCACATCACACTGTAATGTACTTATTGAATATAACATAATTAATTATAATGTAAGAGGCCAATATAATTATATTGTTTGTGGTGTTTTTTTTTTAATTTTCCTAATGTATAAAGCTCTAGAGCATTTGTGTCTATTTTTACAGTTAATTTCACGAGTAAAGAATTAACATGATCATGGTAAAGTTAAACTCAAATTACATAATTTTCAATATTAGGCTATATAAAAATCACACACACACACACACACACACACACACACACACACACACACACACACACACACACACACACACACACACACACACACACACACACACACACACACACACACACACACACACACACACACACACACACACACACACACACACACACACACACACACACACACACACACTGGTGGGTTTAGTGCCGCCTAGTGCAAATTCCTTAAAATATGCTCTGCAAAATTGTCCGCGGTATTTATAGTGTGGTCAGGTGCGGTGTCATTCCGGTGTCAGATCTTATTACGTCCCGCATAAAGTGTGTCCGTTTTAGCAAATCACTGTTTCTGGACTAATAACTGCATTGACGTGCAAACAAATAGTCACATGTGATTCACTCGCTCAGTATACATAAATTAATTATTCTTAACTTATTAATTAACAAAATAATTAACTAGTTTTTAAAGAGTTCAGTTATCGTCGCGTAATTTGCACTTGTTTTGTGTCTATATACGCAGTCCTTCATGGAATTATTATTAATTAGTCTCGAAGTCACACACTGGAAATACAGTATACACAGATGCAGGATTCCCTGTATTGCATAAATCAGGTCACACACACACACACACACACACAAGGGGGCTCGTCACCCTCGTTTTAAATGTCGATAATTGTTTCACGTCACATGCCCATTCCTGTTTTCCATTATTTAAAACTATTTACAATAATTTCCATCAATACACTACTTGTATGTACAATAAATATTATAGGCGTATATGAAAATGTATAGGCGTATTGTTGCATTATATACATATAAATTAATGTTGGCGATAGACTGCAACATAATGTTGGTTGTTGACTTCTTGCTCGAGGTCGTTGGTTTGGTAGACGCTCCATGAAAAGCCTCTTGCAAACGTGGCTTTGTGGCGTTCAGTGGTGTCGCGACACTTTCAGAGAACGATCCCCCCCCTCACAACCATTCAACGACGCTATTCACACTGGACAGTTTACGCGACAACAAAACTGTATATAACGGCGTAATCAAAGTTATATTGGATGGGTATTCATAGGCACTTATATACTACAAGAATCCCGGCAGTGAATGAGGTGGACTACCGAGTTATTCTACAATTGTGTTAATTTGTTACATTCATTATATTGTAGTCTCCAAGTCACGTGTATAAGTATTTAATTGTAATATTTGTAAACAATTGGTTACTCACCGTCTTGTGACTGCTTTAAAACTTTCAATAACTACGCGTTTCAAAGATAAATCCTCATCATCAGGTTACATAAAAACACCAATCCTTCTGGAGAAGTCGTCAAAAAAACTAAAAAAAGTTTTACCAAACATCACAGTATGTATGTCGTTTAAGAACACGTTATTATAGCACTTGTAGATCTGGTCGCGACGAGGCGTGAAGTTCTACAATAATGTGTTTTTTAATGACATACATACTGTGACGTTTGGTAAAAATTGTTTGCTTTTTGACGACTTCTCCAGAAGGATTGGTGTTTTTATATAACCTGATGATGAGGATTTATCCTTGAAACGCGTAGTTATTGAAAGTTTTAAAGCAGTCACAAGGCGGTGAGTTACCAAGTGTTTACAAATATTACAATTAAATACTTAATTTGTTACCTTACGCAAAATTCGCGAACACAATTTTCATCATTAGACGATCATAACAAGAAAAAATGTATTGTCGCTGTGTGTCCCCCCCCCCACCAAACTATTATACTCCCGCCAATTTTCACGTTAATTTTTTTACTAAGCCTATATAATTTACTCTGCTATTAGACCAACACAGTCTACGTGTGTTATGACTTTTTTCATTGTTTTTCTTCAAATGAATTCGTTACAGTTTGTTACATAAATTTGTACAAACGATGTGGGCTTATTTTGAGACAAGAGAGTGTACTTCACAGTAAAGTTGAATGTGACACATAACTACGGAGGAGCGGTATGAAAAAAAACGATTCCTCTAAGAAAATGTTGTCAGATGTCACCCGCGTAATAAAATCGTATCCTAATTTTCCCGTGTTCCTTTTCGAGATGTAATACAAAATTGTATTAAAATTATTAAAAAGCTAATTGAAACAAAAATTAAAAGTAATAGGTTAATAAAAATTAAAACATAAACCGAAACGAAAACAAAGGAGAAGTAAAATGTAGAAACAGAAAAATGGCACTTGGCGCGGGTGTGGACGAGACGATTGTATTACAAAAACGTAGTGGCACATAACAGATAAGATCCCAATGTAATTCTCTGGTGATGCAGATTGTGTAGGAGAAACTAGTTGTTTTGTTTATATGATATTATTACGACGGCCGTAACAGAGAAATCGTTGTTTAAAACATCAATTGCAGTTCGAATAAACTAAAACAACAATTAACAATTTTTCTTTAACTCACGACTGTCCAACACACACAATAAAAAAAGTTAATATTGTAGTACAACAATGGATGTTTTATGACACTGCGTTGCTGTATACAGGCAACACGTTGGATTCGCTTCAGAACTCTATTCAGCTTGATTTAGTAATGGTTTTAAGTGAAAAACTATATTACAACACTACAACGAGTTTATTATTTTATTTAATGTGGGAAAAATCTTTATGTAACACTACAACACATTAAATTAGTGTGGTTGATGGATATGGGTGTAATCATAATAATAATAACGCTATTTAATCTGGTTAAAAAATCATTTCAATATTTATTGATAGCATTTCTTATTTGTTTTGCGCTTCAAAATCATTATTATTTTTACGTAATTATTACGCATAATTAGTTGTCTTATATCACACACAAACATATTATATAATCTTATATTCTAAAACATTGTTATACATTTTTACGTTGCTCTCAGCTAGCTCATTTATATTATATTGATTAGGTTATCCAATCTTTTAAATATCTAAGCTCTTTTTTAATTACTGCATATGCATTGCTTTCTAATAAAGTTCTCTACTGACTTTGTCAAATTAAATACTAAAAATTATAGATTTCAAATTATAGTTACTGATAACAATTACCGTTAAACAGTCTTACATATTACGTTAATTATTGTACAAAAACACATTTACAGTTATACAATTTCTTGATTCATATTTGAATTGAATTGTCTATTTTTTTTCTTTGTTACTCATTGTCTTCTGATTAAGTCTCGGTTCTTAAAGTGCATGGTTATTTGTCACCTTAATATTTGTGGTACATCTGCAGTGTGTCCTCTTCGGTCCTTGATACGGGATGCTCCTTTGTCGTCCTGGATTCCTGGAGTCTTGTAGTCTTGGAGTCTTGTAGTCCTTGGAGCCTTGTAGTCCTTCGTCCGTCGGATTCTCGTACTCTGGTTTACTGGATTCTCGTACTCTGGATTACTGGATTCTCGTACTCGGTTGCTCCTTCGTCCCTCGTCATAGCCTCAGGTTGCAACTGCTCACTCGAACTGATGAGTAGCCTTGAATTCCTGACTGCTGCTTGTGGTTGATGTACTGTTGTTGTTGCTATGCAGAGTCTCTGGCTGCCATAGTAGTCGATCAAGGTAACGAAGTTCTAGTTGTCGAGTAGAACCTCTGGCTGCCAAGGTGATAGAACGAGACAGAGTCGACCTCGCCAAGCATAGCCTCCGGCTGCATCAGTGATCGAACAAGAAAGAGAATGATGTTAGCGCGTCCCCGGTATTTATATCCAGGGCGCCAAAATCATGTCTCGACAATATTCTGCAGGTTTGATATTGTCGATAGCGTCACTTCTAACCAACGCTTTCTTGTCACACTTAATTTGCTTGTCTTCGCGAATTGCGAGGTTTTTTGCACATTACCCGATATTCACTCGGTCGGTAATTTATAGGTGTTCATCATGCACAAACCGTTTTTCTTTATCTTAATTACCATAATTACTATTGCTTTTTAATTGCCTATAGTTACACTTTTCATTCGTTTTGCAATATTTTTTATACACTTATTTGTGTTATTAAAATACACATTGTAGTGTCTTTAGTTTTGTGCTATTATGCACACAAGTATTATAAATTACATAAATGTAAATAATTTATATCGTTACTGAAAGGGCGGTGCCTTTTAGGAATGGACAAGTCGCATACACACACGCATTTTACGTGTGTACACACATAGAGAGAGCAGTTGGCGTTATTCACCTATACCAACACGAAAGTTAGGCGTTTCTTTTACAATTCAGATTGCAAGCTGAACTATTATTATTAACAAAATGCATTATTTATTTAATCCAATTTACCTAATTAAATTACTTTGTGCAATGCACAGTACCTTATATATTTGTAATGTTGCAATATATATGACTTTCAGTTTGAGAGACATGCTTGAATTTTCATGTTCTTTTTCGTAGACATTCTACTGTGTAATTATTGAAATACAATCTTGTTAAGTAACATATTATGTCATACCAACCAAATAAGTTATTTAATAAACCATATTTTAAATACACAGTTGGAATGTTACGCTTCGTTCTGTCACTGGTGACAAGGCTGTAGCATGCTTTACTTACAGCTTTGATATACAATTTTCTTGTTTCGACATCATACACGTAAAACAATTTGTCTTTGAGACAGCAGAAGCCTCCGAATATTCACTTTCCTTGGGTACGCTTAAAGTGTATATATGTATAAAACGGCGTACCTATATATATATATATATATATATATATTGCAACATTACATATATTTGCATATTTGTCCAGGGCGGTATGTTTGTAAATATTTAGCTTAGAAAATATATGATGAACAGTTTTTAACAATATTATGCAGGCTCAGAATTGTCAGAAAGCGTACACCTGCCCCCGCGAGTGAATACAGCGCTTGTGTGTTTGTGTGTGTGAACGCAAGCTGCGACAGGCAAGAGTCTACGATAGGGTGATGCGTACGAATTCTCTTTAATCAGGTTTTAACCGGATAAAAATAAACTAATTAATACGTTTTAAACCTGTGAAAAAAGACTTACCCCAATTATAAAAACACCATTACATTAAGGAATTTTTAACGAATATAGTGATGTAAAAATATTGGAGAAATTAGCAATAATAAAGACGCCAGGTAATTTAATGTTAATTACTAGTGTAATTAAATAGTAATTAATAAGTGTGTTATATGTGAGTGACCAGGAACAAATTACGCAAAAGATGATATCGCTCGTGCTACGAGGATGTTTACGAAATCGCGAAAATGAACCAAAAAGTGATTTGTAATTAAAAGGACGCTTTGCACGAAGTGACAATATCTAACAGGTCGAAAACAGTCCTGGACTTGTCAGATTGCCGTCCAGTATAAATACCACCGGCAATTTTGGGGGGTCTCAGAGACTCAAGATATCTTCACACAACGTCACGCTGCTGGTCTGTCGACCGATCCACATCTTTACCACACACACCAAGACTTATGGAGGAATTCTGGACCATCACAAACAACAAACCGTAGAAACAGAGAACACAGCATCAGCATCAATCATCATCATCATCATCATTATCAAATTCTCAGGATTTAAGACACACACACACACACACACACACACACACACACACACAACGGTAACGTCGGCAGTACGCAAGTGATGAATAAACAATTATATTTTTGTTTGTGAAAAGAATTCTAAAAAATAAACTTATATAGGAACAGTAAAGACTTAAAGTTTTTAATTTAAATGGTAGTTAAAGACAATAATTTAATTTAACAAAAAAATTTAAAAATACTAATCTTCTGTTGTATGTTAAAATTTTGGGTGTGTCAGTAGAAATAAATAATAGGTTGGAAGTAAATGTTATACTTTTTATTTTGTTTATAGCAACAATCAATTTTATTATTGAGATTGAATATTATTTTTGTTTGTAAAAGAGTTGCTATTATTTAAAATTTGAGTCAAAGTCAGACACACTGAAATAAAAAGGTTTACATAATTTGTTTAACATGTCTGTTTAGCTAGTAAGATTATATGGTTGTTTATTTTATATGTCATGAACAGCATAGAAGGTTACATTGTATTTGTGTAAACTTATAAAAGAAAATATTTTTATTTATCTAAGATTCGAATTTTTTAATATTTGCATATTTTCTATTAATATTAATAAATCATAGAATGATTATTTTGAAACGGTTTTAATTAATAATTTCATGTTATCAGCATCTCATTCCTCTTTGAAAATTATTTAATTATTGTGCAACTACGTACACTTGACGCAACGAGAATAAAATAAAAAATCCTGCGACCTGGCCGGTGTAATACACTTCATAGTTGCGTTGAGTACATGGTAATGTATTTGTGTGAATTTTTGAAATACTTGTAACGTTGCATAATAAATTGGCGTGCCCAACGTTTGGCTCGATATATGTTAATTATCGTATATATTCATAATAATTAAGTGTATTATTATTATTGTTATTAATATTATTGTATTTTAATTGTAATATTGTTGTGTATTTCACAACTGGCGCTCAACAAAACTGAAAGAGGAGAGAAATTGTTGGTATGAGATAATTTATAATAATAATAATAAACGTAAATAAATAATATTAAATAAAAGATAATTTATAATAATAATAATAAACGTAAATAAATAATATTAAATAAAACCCAATAGAGGCGCGGTTTACCAATTATAATTAAAAATAATAAAACGAATTTAAATTTAATTCTAATACAACGAAATGGCTACTTTAAACATTTTATTTGCCTCCAGAAACGGTTAAGACTATAAAATAGGTTAATTACCTTCTGTCAACGTTTCTCAGAATCCTATACGGGATTACTCGAGTTTCAACACCAATGGTGTCATCATCAGATCCAATATGAATAAGGTTAAAACATTAATCGATGTATATTCATCTCGTCAAATATTAAAAAACAACACATACATTGTACAAAAATAATAAATAACACATATTAAAACGAAATAACAACGAAATAAAACCGACATGTGGCCGTAACGAACCTGAGTTTTAGCGTGGGAGCGTTCCTGTGCAGGTTCGTTACGGCCACATGTCGGTTTTATTTCGTTGTTATTTCGTTTTAATATGTGTTATTTATTATTTTTGTTCAATGTGTGTGTTGTTTTTTAATATTTGACGAGGTGAATATACATCGATTAATGTTTTAATCTTATTCATATTGGATCTGATGATGACACCATTGGTGTCGAAACTCGAGTAATCCCGTATAGGATTCTGAGAAACGTTGACAGAAGGTAATTAACCTATTTTATACAAATGGCTACACCGCAGAAAGGAGTTAATATTGAGGCTATGTTTAGAAGTCTCCAGGAGCAAATGCAAAAGAATAATGAAGAATTAAAAAAGAATAGGGAGGAAGTTAAAGCTGAATTAGCGAAAAATATAGACGAAATTAAAGTCGAATTTAAAGCTGAATTCAAAGAGTTTAAAGAGCAGTTGACTACAAAACTCAAAGAAACTAATACCAAAATAGAAGTATTACAAGTTACAGTAGAACAGTCACTAAACGAACAAGCTTTAAAGATGGAGAATAGGTTTAAAGAACAGAAAACAGAATGGTCGAAAGAATAAATGATAGTGTGAAACAATTAGCTGAACACTGGAATGAGAAGTGTATAGTATCAAAGTGGGAGCAGGATATGAAGATGAAAGCATTCAGTGAACAAGTCCTTGAAAACATCAATAAGACACAGGAGTTGGAAGCTGCCATAGCAGAGTCTAATAAAACCACAAAGGAATAATCAAGTGAAATAAATATACTAAAGAAAATCTACGTGGAGAAGTAGAACGTCTAAAAACGGAATTGAAGAGGGGACCAACGCAGGTGATGGTGTATCCAACACAGATTGGTGAAAGGACAAAATTGTTAGTCTTCAAAGGATTAAAGGGATGCAATACAATTGAATTCTTACTGAAATGTGAACAAGAAATGGAGTTAATAGGTAATGTTTTATGTGATAAAGAAAAAATTTATTTTGTTAGTATACATTTCCAAGATTCTGCTGAACGATGGTATACTATTGTTCGAGATAATTTAACTACTTACGAACAATTTAAAAACTTATTTGAAGGTCGCTATTGGAATATTCACACACAAAGACGAATACGAGACCAATTAGAATATGGTAAATATCAACATAATGGTAGGCTTACCTTAGAGGAGTATGCCATACAACTCGTGGAAAGAAGTAAAAACTTAAGACCCACATTTACACAACACGAATTGGTACTTAAATTAGCACCTCACTTTCACAGAGATTGTCACCGGACAAAAGGCTTGCCGCATGACAAATGGGGCCAATCATACACTCTAGTGTTTTTGGTGGCCCTAAAAAGGACCTGGTGGCGAGAAAGCTGATGTTGGTCGTGCCGCGCTGAGATGTTCGGCGGCTGCGCCCGCTGTTCGTGGGGTACTACAGTCCTCCTCTTCTTTCGGCACCGGTTGTAGAGTCGGCTGCCGGCCCAGCGAAATCCATCGCTGGCGTGGAACTGGAGGGCGAAGAAGCAAGAACGCCGGTTCTATTCTTCGGCCGTTCCTTCCGGCTGACTCCGCGTCGATGTCGTCCGAGGGGGGAGAGGAGATGAAGTGCGTCCCATGGCGTGGCGATGAAGAGTGCGTAAAATTTTCTGCCTGCCCGGGTTTCATTAATTAACCGGGATCGCTGATTGGCTAGCTCCGAACACGTAGTTGGTCACGTCTCGGCGGCTGCTGATGCCGGATTGGCTCGCCTCGTATTCTTCAGGTGTCACGCGCCGTGTCGCTGGTACCGGAGAGCAGACGTAATGAATCGCTGTTGCCACAACTCCCCCGGGTCTTGAATGCTCTCCGGTAGCCAGCCTACTGCTCTTCTCCGGATCTTGTAGAGGTGTCTGTTGGGCGCCATGTTGTTTTGTGTGCCGGCTGGTAGCTCGCTGGCGTGGCTGGATCTTGTATCCGCAAGATGATCGTCGCCCCACGTTGGGCGCCACTTGTCACCGGACAAAAGGCTTGCCGCATGACACATGGCGCCCAACTGACACCTCTACAACACCCGGAGAAGAGCAGTAGGCTGGGTACCGGAAAGCATTCAAGACCCGGTGGAGTTGTGACGGCAGCTGTATGCGAACGTCTGCTTTCCGGTACCAGCGGCAGGCAGCGAGCCAATCGAGCAGCAGCCGCCGAGACGTGACCAACTACGTGTTCGGAGCTAGCCAATCAGCGATCCCGGTTAGTTAGTAAAACCCGGCTCGGCAGAAAATTTTACACACTCTTCATCGCCACGCCATCGGACGCACTTAATCTCCTCTCCTCTCTCGGACGACATCGGCGCGGAGTCAGCCGGAAGGAACGGCCGAAGAATAGAACCGGCGTTCTTGCTTCTTCGCCCTCCAGTTCCGCGCCAGCGATAGGACGTCGCTGGGCCGGCAACCGACTCTACAACCGATGCCGAAAGAAGAGGAGGACGGCAGTACGCCACGTACAGCGGGCGCAGCCGCCGAACATCTCAGCGCGGCACGACCAACATCAGCTTTCTCGCCACCAGTTCCTTTTTAGGGCCACCACAAACACTAGAGTGTACGATTGGCGCCATTTGTCACGCGGCAAGCCTTTTGTCCGGTGATAAGATATAAGATTAGCCATTTACACACAAGAAATTAAAACTGTTGAAGATTATTTAATTTTACTCGCACAATCGGAGCACATAGTCAACGACTCCACACTAACCGACCCGAACTGCGAGAGAGAAGTGTAAGTTTTATACTGAGAGAAGAGAATAGTGTGAAAAGAAAAACGCCACTAACCCTCTGAATGCAGGTAAGGGCGAAGAACCGAGAGAGAGAAACGCAAGTAAGTATGAAGGACAGCGAGCTAGAAGAAACAGTATGGGAGTGGTGAGAAAGAGAGAAACAAAACTTTGTAGTATTTTTAATTCAACAGGTTCTCTTAAATATTTAGAGAGTGGGAAACCAGGAGAGAGAGAGAGAGAGAGAGAGGGAGAGAGAGAACAACACCTTACGCATGGCAGAAAAGGGAACAAGGTAGCGGCATAACAGTACACAAAGAGTACAATAATCATTGTTATGTACACAGGAACAAATGTAATGCCAGTGTGTCGATTAGTATAACAATGGGAAACAGGAAAGCATGATTGGAACAGCTGCTATGTTTGTATAGGTAGGGGGAAAGAATTTTATCGCCCACCACAAAGGGGTTTGTTCGCACATATCGATAAGAAATATTTACTTTTATAAAGAGTTTTTAAAAACCAATTGTAATGTAGATAATGAGATGTAATTGTAATTATAAAGTACACATATTTGCCCAGGGCGGTATGTTTGTAAATATATAGCATAGAAAATATATGATGAACAGTTTTTAACAATATTATGCAGGCTCAGAATTATCAGAAAGCGTACACCTGCCCCCGCGAGTGAATACAGCGGTTGTGTGTTTGTGTGTGTGAACGCAAGCTACGACAGGCAAGAGTCTACGATAGGGTGATGCGTACGAATTCTCTGTAATCAGGTTTTAACCGGATAAAAATAAACTAATTAATACGTTTTAAACCTGTGAACAAATACTTACCCCAATTATAAAAACACCATTACATTAAGGAATTTTTAACGAATATAGTGATGTAAAAGTATTGCAGAAATTAGCAATAATAAAGACGCCAGGTAATTTAATGTTAATTACTAGTGTAATTAAATAGTAATTAATAAGTGTGTTATATGTGAGTGACCAGGAAAAAATTACGCAAACGATGATATCGCTCGTGCTACGAGGATGTTTACGAAATCGCGAAAATAAACCAAAAAGTGATTTGTAATTAAAAGGACGCTTTGCACGAAGTGACAATATCTAACAGGTCGAAAACAGTCCTGGACTTGTCAGATTGCCGTCCAGTATAAATACCACCGGCAATTTTGGGGGGTCTCAGAGACTCAAGATATCTTCACACAACGTCACGCTGCTGGTCTCCCGACCGATCGACATCTTTACCACACACACCAAGACTTATGGAGGAACTCTGGACAATCACAAACAACAAACCGTAGAGACAGAGAACACAGCATCAGCATCATCATAATCATCATCATCAAATTCTCAGGATTCAGCACACACACACACACACACACACACACACACACACACACACACACACACACACACACACACACACACACACACACACACACACACACACACACACACACACACACACAACGGTAACGTCGGCAGTACGCAGGTGATGAATAAACAATTATATTTTTGTTTGTGAAAAGAACTTAACAAAAAAATTTAAAAATACTAATCTTCTGTTATATGTTAAAATTTGGGTGTGTCAATAGAAATAAATAATAGGTTGGAAGTAAATGTTATATTTTTTATTTTGTTTATAGGAACAATCAATTTTATTCTTGATATTGAATATTATTTTTGTTTGTAAGAGTTGCTATTATTTAAAATTTGAGTCAAAGTCAGACACACTGAAATAAAAAGGTTTACATAATTTGTTTAACATGTCTGTTTAGCTAGTAAGATTATATGGTTGTTTAATTTATGTCATGAACAGCATAGAAGGTTACATTGTATTTGTGTAAACTTATCAAAGAAAATATTTTTATTTATCTAAGATTCGAATTTTTTAATATGTGCATATTTTCTATTAATATTAATAAAACATAGAATGATTATTTTGAAACGGTTTTAATAAATAATTTCATGTCAACAACATCTCACTCCTCTTTGTGCATTCTCTTTAATTATTGTGCAACTACGTATTCTTGACGCAACGAGAATAAGATAAAAAATCCTGCGACCTGGCCGGTGTAATACACTTCATAGTTGCGTTGAGTACTTGGTAATGTATTTGTGTGAATTTTTGAAATACTTGTAACGTTGCAATATATATATATATATATATATATATATATATATATATATATTGCAACAGTACAAATGTATAGGGTACTGGGCATTGCAAAAAGTAATTAAAATAAATAAGTAATTCACATTGTTAATAATAATAGTTCAGCTTGCAATATGAACAACCAAACTTTCATGTTGGGACAGGTGGAACACGCCAGCTGCTCTGTCTCTGTCTATGTTACATGTGTGTGTGCGACCTCCCGAAAAGCGCCACCCTTAAGGAACGCTATTAATTATAGGAATTTATTTAATTTGTAAAGATTGTGTGCATAATAGCACAAAACCAAATACACCAAAATGTGTATAAAAATAAGACGCATATGTGTATAAAAATATCGGTATGGAGAACCATACATGACTTCCATGTTCTGAGATTTATATTTAAAATCATATTTTAAATATGATTTTATTGAAATGAAATATTTCCATAGAAACTACGTCTTTCTACTTATTGCTTCAGCATTAACCACAGTACTGTGGTCACTAACGTATACCACCTCACGTTTTCGCACTCGATTTTCACTGATGATGGCAGTCGATGGCACTGCCGAAAAGTCTGGTTTTACAGAAAACCTTGGACTACGGCTAAACAGCCCGGGAAGCAATTTTAACAAAACACTACTTCTTTGTTGCCGATAACGTAGCACACGAATAAAAAATTCTCCCCTCCACCTCCAACTATAATTTTTAATAATAGAAAATTACCCCCACCCCGTTCACCTAACCTCTTCATTTATAGATATTTCATCTACGTTTCTACAGTGGATTATTATGAGCTTCTTATCAGGATACTTTATTTATAAAAATTAAGTACTTTACTCTTGTTAAAAATCATAAAATGTTTCCGGTAAACTACCCCTTTCTCTTAACCGATCTTCTCCAAAATCAATAGACCTTCAGTCCTCTACAATTCAGGGATGCATGCAAAAAAATAATTGATTCTGTTTGAATGTGCGGCAGTTATCGTTTGTCATGGAAACATTTCTCTTGTTACAACTTAAAATGTTGAAGGTAAACTACCCCTTTCCCTTAACCGATCTTCACCAAAATCAACAGACCTTGAGTTCTCTACAACTCAGGCAAGTGTGCAAAAAATTATTAGATTCTCTTTGAATTTTCGGCAGTTATCGTTCGTCATAAAAAAATTACCCTTTTTAAAACATAAAACTTTGGTGATAAACTACCCCTTTCCCTTAACCGATCTTCTACAAAATCAACAGACCTTGAGTTCTCTTTAGTTCAAAAAGGTATGCAAAAACGTAGTTGATTCTGTTTGAATTTACGGCAGTTATCGTTCGTCATATAAAAAATAACCCTTGTTAAAACATAAAATGTTGCTGGTAAACTACCCCTTTCCCTTAACCGATCTTCACCAACACCAATACATATTGAGAACTCTACAATACAGGGCTGTATGCAAAACATCATTTGATTCTGTTTGAATTTGCGGCTGTTATCGTTTACTATAGAAAAAAAATTACCCTTGATAAAAAACCGTTGCAGGTAAACTACCCCTTCCCTTAACCGATCTTCACCAAAACCAACAGGTCTTGAGAACTCTACATTTCAGGGCTGTATGCAAAATATTATATGATTCTGTTTGAATTTGCGGCTGTTATCGTTTGGGATATAAAATACCCTTGATAAAACAAAAAACGTGTCAGGTAAACTACCCCTTTCCCTTAACCGATCTTCACCAAAAACAATAGGTCTTTAGTACTCAACAAAACAGAGCTGTATGCAAAAACGTATTTGATTCTGTTTGAATTTGCGGCTCTTATAATTTGCCATAGAAAATACCCTTTTAAAACATAAAACGTTGCTGGTAAACTACCCCTTTCCCTTAACCGATCTTCACCAACACCAATAGGTATTGAGAACTCTACAATACAGGGCTGTATGCAAAACATCATTTGATTCTGCTTGAATTTGCGGCTGTTATCGTTTACCATAAAAAAAATTACCCTTGATAAAAAACCGTTGCAGGTAAACTACCCCTTTCCCTTAACCAATCTTCAACAAAAACGATAGGTCTTGAGAACTCTACAATTCAGGGCTGTATGTAAAATATTATATGATTTTGTTTGAATTTGCGGCTGTTATCGTTTGCCATACAAAATACCCTTGATAAAACAAAAAACGTGGCTGATAAACTACCCCTTTCCCTTAAACGATCTTCACAAAAAACAATAGGTCTTTAGCACTCAAGAAATCAGGGCTGTATGCAAAAACGTATTTGATTCTATTTTAATTTGCGGCCCTTATCGTTTGCCATAGAAAATACCCTTTTAAAACATAAAACGTTGCAGGTAAACTACCCCTTTCCCTTAACCGATCTTCACCAAAACCAAAAGGTCTTGAGAACTCTACAATTCAGGGCAGTATGCAAAACATTATTTGATTATGTTTGAATTTGCGGCTGTTATCGTTTGCCATAGAAAATACCCTTGTTAAAACATAAAACGTTGCAGGTAAACTACCCCTTTCCCTTAACCGATCTTTACCGAAATCAACAGATCTTGAGAAATCTACAATTCAGGGCTGTATGCGAAACATTATTTGATTTTGTTTGAATTTGCGGCTGTTATCGTTTGCCAAACAAACAAAATTACCCTTGATAAAAAAAACCGTTGCTGGTAAACTACCCCTTTCCCTCAACCGATCTTCACCAAAAACAATAGGTCGCGAGTACTCTACAAATCAGGGCTGTGTGCAAAAAATTATTTGATTCTGTTTGAATTTTCGGCTGTTATCGTTTGCCATAGGAAAAATCTACAGATAGACAGACAGACAGACACACACATAGACACACAGACACACACACAGACACTTTTCGAAAAACGACTTTTTTCATGTTTTGAGTGTAGTACAATCAGAATCTGCAATAATCTCGAACATGATTTTTTTTGCCATCACCATACTTCCATTTCCTTAAGGAACATGGAAGTAAAATATCGGTATGGAGAACCATACATGACTTCCATATTCTAAGATTTATATTTAAAATCATTTTCGAAATGAAATATTACCATAGAAACTACTTCTTTCTACTTACTGCTTCAGCCTTAACCACAGTACTGTGGTCACTAATGTATACCACCTCACGTTATCGCACTTGATTTTCACTGATGATGGAAGTCGATGGCATTGACGAAATGCCTGGTTTTGTAGAAAACATTGGACTACGGCCAAATATCCCGGGAAGGAATTTTAACAAAAACTACTTCTTTAACCAAATACACTGTACTCACCGTCTATGGCTTTTTTCCTTGATGTTTTTTCCAGTTTACATGTTTCAAGGCACTTGCCTCATCATCAGAACTTATAAAATCAATCTATGTCATAAATAATGACATTTGTCAAAATATTAAAAACACAATACGGCAATTAAACTATGTACATAAATTCGCTTTAAAAATGTTCGGTGTGCCTTGCAAGACGGTGGGTCTTGCAAGGCACACCGAACATTTTTAAAGCGAATTTATGTACATAGTTTAATTGCCGTATTGTGTTTTTAATATTTTGACAAATGTCATTATTTATGACATAGATTGATTTTATAAGTTCTGATGATGAGGCAAGTGCCTTGAAACATGTAAACTGGAAAAAACATCAAGGAAAAAAGCCATAGACGGTGAGTACAGTGTATTTGGTTAACAAACACGTGGCTTGGGACTACAATAGGATTTATTCCATTTAAATCACTACTTCTTTGTTGCCGATAACGTTGTACACATATATATCAGTGGCGAAGTTACATGGAGGCAATTGAGGCAATGCCTACCCTAAAAATTCTGTAGAATAAAAATTATAAATACGTATGAACTACATAACGTAAAGATTATACATTGTTACTGCGACTGTCAAATTTATTAAACCGAAACGTGCTTTATTGAGCGACCGCTAGATGGTGACAGGTGAGATTCGGCATAGTTCGTTTAAAGCGAATGAGGCAACCTGAACTTGCCTCAGCGTTTTTTGTATACATCGTATGTAAGCAATGTAGTGGTGTGATAGGGAAGTGTAGGGAGGGGGGATTGTCCCGCTCTGTACACATAGAGCGTTGAGGCATGCCTCACTTCTGTGGTCCAAACAGTTAAGTTACAGCGCCTGTGTTGTTTCTAAGTGTTTATTTTATGCGGTTATTAAAAGTGTCACTGTTATTCCGCTGAACTAAAAGATGATCAAGATTGTTATTTGAATTATTTGTAACATTAAACATATATATAGAAACTAATCAAGTTTAAAAATTTGAAGTTCAATCAGTTGTATTATTGTGTATGACTAATACAAGGATTGTTCAATAGACACACGTATAGAGCTGTAAAGCATTTTTTATTCAACCATTTTAAAAGAAGTCTCCAATAACATTAAGACATGAGTTCCACTGTTGCGCTAACCTGTAGATTCCCTGCTAGTAAAATTCTTACGGCTGTTTGTGGAACCATTCGGTTACAGCAAACTCTACCTCAGCGTCCGATTTGACCCACCGTCCTTTTAGTGATTCCTTAAAAAAAATTTAAGATAAGATTTTTGCCTACCCATTCATTAACTACTAGCTTCGCCAGTAAGCAAATTGATGTCCATTTTTTCGGCCTGCACGCGTTATGTTGGTGTGGGTTTCGGCACTTTCCATTTAAAAAGCGTGCAAATGTAAGAAAATAAACATGAGTGAGGCCAGAAATAACGTGAATTGTGTGTGTGTGTGTGTGTGTCTTACCTGCCTTTTTATTGCTGTATTAAATGAAAAATATTATATTACATTAAAATGAAAAAATTTTAATTTTATTGCCTGGCAACAAAATTATTTTATTTTTAACAATTACCATTGTTTCAAAAAGTTTAAATAAATTTTCAAGTACTTAACTCTTGTTAAAACGTAAAAGGTTGCAGGTAAACTACCCCTTTCCCTTAACCGATCTTCACCAAAATCGAAAGTCCTTGAGACCTCTACAATTCAGGGACGTATGCAAAATATTATTTGATTCTGTTTGAATTTGCGGCTGTTATCGTTTGCCATAGAAAATACGCTTGATAAAAAAACGTTGCAGGTAAACTACCCCTTTCCCTCAACCGATCTTCACCAAAAACAATAAGTCTTGAGAACTCTACAATTTAGAGCTGTATGCAAATAATCTTTTGATTCTGTTTGAATTTGCGGCTGTTATCGTTTGCCATAGGAAATACCCTTGTTAAAACATAAAACGTTACAGGTAAACTACCCCTTTCCCTTAACCGATCTTCACCAAAAACAATAGGTCTTGAGAACTCTACAATTCAGGGCTGTATACGAAACATTATTTAATTCTGTTTGAATTTGCGGCTGTTTCTCGTTTGCCAAAAAAAAAATTTCCCTTGATAAAAAAAACCGTTGCAGGTAAACTACCCCTTTCCCTCAACCGATCTCCACCAAAAACAATAGGTCGTGAGTACTCTACAAATCAGAGCTGTATGCAAAAAATTATTTGATTCTGTTTGAATTTGCGGCAGTTATCGTTTGCCATAGAAAAAAAATCTACAGACACACAGACACACAGACAGACACACACACAGACACTTTTCGGAAAACGACTTTTTTTCATGTTTTGAGTGTAGTACAATCAGAATCTGCGATAATCTCGAACACGATTTTTTTTGCCATCACCATACTTCCATTCCTTAAGGAATATGGAAGTAAAATTGCCCTTGATAAGAAAAACGTTGCAGGTAAACTACCTCTTCCCGTTAACCGATCTTCACCAAAAACAACAGATCTTGAGTACTCTACAATTCAGGGCTGTATGCAAAACATTATTTAATTCTGTTTACATTTGCGGCTTTTATCGTTTGCCATAGAAAATACCCTTGTTAAAACATAAAATGTTGCCGGTAAACTACCCCTTTCCCTTAACCGATCTTTATTAAAATCAATAGATCTTGAGAACTCTACAATTCAGGACTGTATGCAAAACATCATTTGATTCTGTTTACATTTGCGGCTTTTATCGTTTGCCATAGAAAATACCCTTGTTAAAACATAAAATGTTGCAGGTAAACTACCCCTTTCCCTTAACCGATCTTTACCAAAATCAATAGATCTTGAGTACTTTACAAATCAGAGCTGTATGCAAAAAATTACTTGATTCTGTTTGAATTTGCGACTGTTATCGTTTGCCATAGAAAAAAAATCATCTATAGACAGACAGACAGACTCACAGACACACAGACAGATACACACACAGACACTTTTCGAAAAACGACTTTTTTTCATGTTTTGAGTGTAGTACAATCAGAATCTGCAATAATCTCGAACACGATTTTTTTTTGCCATCACCATACTTCCATTTCCTTAAGGAACATGGAAGTAAAATAGTGTAAAAAGGATAAAAAGTGTAATTACAGGACAATAAAATTAAATAGAACTTATGTTAATTAAGATAAAGAAAAACGGTTTGTACATGGTGAACACATAAAAATTACCAACAGAATGAATATCGGGTACTGTGCAAAAGACTTCGCAAATCGCGAAGACAGGCGAATTAAGTGTGACAAGAACCGTGTGTGAGAAATGACGCCACGACAGTCTCTGACATGCAGAATATTGTCGAAACATGATTTTTAGCGCCCTGGGTATAAAATACAGGAGACGCGCTAACATCAATCTCTTCCTCAATCAACCATCCTAGCGGCCGGAGGCTCTGCTCCACGAGTCCAACTCTTTCTTGATCGACTACTGTGGCAACCAGAGACTCTGCTTAGAAACAACAACATTTATATCTCAACCACAGCAGCAGTCAGGGACTTCACGACTACTCATCAGTTCGTGTGAGCACTTGCAACCTGAGGCCATGACGGGAGACGAGGAGGCAGCCAAGTACATGCAGTAATCCAGCGTACGAGAATCCGACGGACGAGGGACCAGGACTCCAGGACGACAAAGGAGCATCCAGTATCAAGGACCTAGGACCGAACAGGACACGCTGCCGATTTACCACAACAATAAGGTGACAAACAACCATGTACTTGTAAACCGAGACTCACTCAAAGACAATAATTAACGAAGTAAAAAGAGAAACAATTCAATTTAAATATAAATTAATAATTTGTACAAATATAAATAGTCTCTGTATAGTAATTAATGTAATGTTTAAGAATGTATAACTATAATTTTGATCAGTAACTTAGAAGCTATAATTTGGAATCGATAATTTTTGATATTTAAATTGATAAAGTAATTAGTGAATTTTTATTAGAAAGCAATGCATATGCAGTAAATTCAAAAGAGATTAGATCATTAGAAGGATTAGATAATCTAATCAGTATCATACTAATGAGCAAGCTGAGAGCAATATTAGATAATTATAAAGATGTATTAGAATATAAGGTTGTATAATATGTCTATGTGTAATATGAATATCAATTATATGTAATAAGTAGATATGTGTTAAGACTACATACACATACAAATAATAATGATTCGCAACAAAAATAAGAATTTTTATGTAATAAATATTTAGGGCGTAAATGATTTTAAACCAAATTACATAGTGTTATTATTATTACGATTACACCTATCATCATATACACACACGAATTTAATGTGTTGTAGTGTTGTAATATATATATTGCAACATACATATATTTGCATATTTGCCCAAGGAGATATGTTTGTAAATATTTAACATAGAAAATATATGATGAACAGTGTTTAACAATATTATGCAGGCTAAGAATTGTCAGAAAGAGTACACCTGCCCCGCGAGTGAATACGGCGCTTGTGTGTTTGTGTGTGTGAACGCAAGCTACGACAGGCAAAGATGGGGTGATGCGTATGAATTAGTGGTTTGTCTGTAATCAGGTTTTAACCGGATAAAAATAATCTAATTAATACGTTTTAAACCTGTGAACAAAGACTTACCCCAATTATAAAGACACCATTACATTAAGGAATTTTTAACGATTATGGTGATGAAAAAATGATTGCAGAAATGTGCAATAATAAAGACGCTAAGTAATTTAATATTAATTACTAGTGTAATTAAATAGTAATTAATAAGTGTGTTATATGTGAGTGACCAGAGACGAATTACGCAAACGATGATATCGCTCGTGCTACGAGTATGTTTACGACATCGCGAAAATGAACCAAAAAGTGATTTGTAATTAAAAGGACGCTTTGCACGAAGTGACAATATCTAACAGGTCGAAAACAGCCCTGGACTTGTCAGATCGCCGTCCAGTATAAATACCACCGGCAATTTTGGGGCGATCTCAGACTCAAGATATCTTCAGACAATGTCACGCTGCTGGTCTGCCGACCGATCGACATCTTTACCACACACCAAGACTTATGGAGGAACTCTGGACCATCACAAACAACAAACCGTAGAGACAGAGAACACAGCATCAGCATAATCATCATCATCAAATTCTCAGGTCCAGGACACACACACACACACACACACACACACACACACACACACACACACACACACACACACACACACACACACACACACACACACACACACACACACACGCAACGGTAACTTCGGCAGTGGGCAGGTGATGAATAAACAATTATATTTTTTGTTTGTGAAAAGAAGTCTTAAAAAGAAACTTATATATGAACAGTAAAGACTTAAAGTTTTAAATATAGTCACTGTACATAAATTTAAATGGTAGTTAAAGAAAATAATTAAATTTAACAAGAAAATTTAAAAATACTAATCTTCTGTTGTATGTTAAAATTTTGGGTGTGTCAGTAGAAATAAATAATAGGTTGGAAGTAACATGTTTGTGTGACATGTTTATGACGCCAGATATCTGAGTTTATCGAAAAATCTGTCTCATTTTACTTGACTACTCTGTTCATAAATTTCCTATATGTGTAAGCTCTGAATGTGGCAGTTAATAATGTCGAAGAATTGACAAAATGTATATTTCTTCGGCCGACCTCGCATAAATCTCATCTGCTTATAGTATATTCTGTAGTCGATAAGACTTATTTTAACATTGTAGGTGAATATTAATTATGGAAATTTTTCATAATTCAATGTGCTCCAGAGCCAGAAACTTTGTTTAGAATATTCGGGTTACGATTAGAAATCGCCGCCTGCTTTTTGTCCGTATCCAAGAATACAGAGCATCAAGTATCTTACTTTTTAACTTCTTAGTTTTTATTGTTAAGTAAGGGGAATTCAGCTATAGTAAAACATATGTTTTTCAAGCCCATTTAAGTGGCAACGGGGCACTGCGCAGAGTGGCTGTGGAGATGACCGCCGTGTGTGGTGTGGAGTTAATGTCGGGTCCATCCATCCAACAAAGCTTTTACTGTTATAATGGGGTTAGCAATTCTTAAAAAATCTGGTCAGCGGTACAACATTCTGAACACGTTTAATTTCACAAAGGACGCTACGTCAGGAGTTATTACGGAGAGGGAGCATAGATGGTACAACAGAAGCAATAGTTTAGGAGTTGCAGGGGAACATTACCTCACAAAAGACGCTACGTCAGGAGTTATTACGGAGAGGGAGCATAGATGGTACTGTGACGTGGCAAAATGTAAAGATGAATGCCCCGGCCATATCTCGCGCCGGCAATGCCGGCCGAATCTCAGGACCAAAGTTTGCGCGGTCGCACTCTGCTATATATCGACCTTGACCGATATACCGCTGCGGTGTACGTCAGCGAAATCAAGCCGGCGGCGTGTCAGCTGTTTTCTAACTCTATTCATTCCGCTGCAAATTTTCTGTACACGCCGTCTTTCCTTTTCAACACTCCGGCAGGGCGGTTGTTTGACGATGGACATTCGTAGATATCTTATAATGACTTGGTGAATTTATAAAGTGCTTCAGGGTCCCCGCATAGTCGGGAGGTAAAAGGGGTTGCCAGGATGGGGAAATTACATCTATCCCCACCGCAGAGCGGAGAAACAAGGTCCCCAACGCCGTCAGACCAACCTAGACCCAAAGGAACCTCTGCAGAGAAGGAATAACACTACCCGGGGAAGCTCGCCTTTGGTTTCATCACCGTCACTCTCCTCCAGCATTTCATAGCAAGTTCTACCATATGTGTCAGCAAAGAGCAGGTGGGAGGATTCTTTTTATTTAACCACACACACACAGCACTCCACCAGTTGTAAGCTACAAACGAAAGACTCGCTTAGCAAGAGTAAACTCGGGCATTTAAGGGTTAAGATTGCTCATAACAGATCCTGTGCAGACATGGTGCTTGATGTGATTATTGTGTTTATTATTATTGGGAATCTGCTTATAATACATTTTTAGTAATTTAATTGTTATTTGTGTTGTTAAATGTTATTATTATTACAACTTAAAAATTTTAATCTCTACAAAATGAACGCAATTGAAAATAACTTAAAGAACTATACTTAAAAAATTTTAGTATCTATACAATGAACAACTTGTATCTAATTTAAGAATTTTACCTTATACAATCCACTAGGCGATCTCAGTTTTTCAAATACATGTTTCAGGGACTAAATCCCCATCCTCAGGTACAGTAAAATCCTATTCCCCTAATACATAGGGGTCGTCGAAAAGATTAAAACGTTTATACACATAAACACCACACGCACAAAACTCACTATGAATAAATTAACATATATACATAAACATATGAAAACGTTATAAGTGACTCGGTGCACCGGTCAACCTCTGATCGTCAACTAACATGTATTCGCGCTTCACTCATGAAGTTGACATGAGAGATAAAGTTTTAATCTTTTCGACGACCCCTATGTATTAGGGGAATAGCATTTTACTGTACCTGAGGATGGGGATTTAGTCCCTGAAACATGTCGTATTTGAAAAACTGAGATCGCCTAGTGGATTGTATATGATAAAATTCTTAAATTAATCATAATAGCGATCTGGAGACTGCAAAAAATGTAACTTGTATCTACCTGTTATATAGCTTTCGTAATTTCATTGGTTAACCATATTCTTAAATGTCATTAGGAGAGATTGTAAATTGTTTTTATTCATGAAATGAAAATAATTTGAAACTACATTTAAAGCTATAACTTGAAAATAACTTAGAATCTATAACTCGAAAAATTTAATGTCTGGATTGCAGGGAATTGAGGGATTGAGGGGAACATTACCTCACAAAGGACGCTACGTCAGGAGTTATTACGGAGAGGGAGCATAGATGGTACTACAGAAGCAATAGTTTAGGAGTTGCAGGGGAACATTACCTCACAAAGGACGCTACGTTAGGAGTTATTACGGAGAGGGAGCATAGATGGTACTACAGAAGCAATAGTTTAGGAGTTACAGGGGAACATTACCTCACAAAGGACGCTACGTCAGGAGTTATTACGGAGAGGAAGCATAGACAGAACAGGTAGCTTACTGAACGTTACACTCAGCGTAATACACCGCTCAATGAACTATAAATTATAACTGAAGTAATAATTGTATTATAAACTACTTATTTTGTTAGTATTTATATTCCCGTTCAAATCGGCCGAAATATGCAATTTTGTAATTTTAAACGAGAGACTAAAAAATTAAAGAAGTGCATATTACATTTTAGGGGTGGGGGTGCTTGACCCCCCTAAGCTCCCCCTGCGTACGCCACTGCGTGGCACGACTAACAGACTTACATGGGGTGACTACACAATGTTAAGTAACATAGAATTATTTTATAAATTTTTCTAACGTAAACAATTATGTTTTCATGGCGCTCACTGTTGATGGGTAATTTGAGTTTGGACTTGTGGAAGGAACCATTGAACCGTTGCTGTGGACGACGATCGGAAACGTGGACATCAAGAAAAAACGTAAAAATACCTTGAAATGTGTTACTGGAGAAGAATGGGATGAGACAAGGTGACAACCAAGAGAGTGGGCGAGGAGAGATCAATCCTGAATACGGTTGTTATACGACATATTGCCTGCTGCATGATATCATTGAGGGAATGTCGGAAGGATTTCCAGGGGTTGGCTGAAGAAGAATTCAGAAGAGATGGAAACATTAGGAACGAAGGTGGAAAGATGGAAAGTGAAATCCGCAGATCAAGCCAGAGGGCTATCATCATTTTATAATAATAGTAATAAAAATATAAAAAAAATGATAATATTGATTAATAAAATGCGCCACCCAGCAAACTGCCAAGGCAACTGTTAAGATATACAAATTCAGAAAATATTATTTATGAACGTAGATTGGGTCTACTTTGAATTTGATTCTTCAAAACAGTTTCGATATATTCATGGCTGTTTGACTTAGTTACTGTGCTATAGCACTCACTCGTGATGAATGCATCTGAATTCGACACCGACAGTCACGGTATATAAAAAATAAGATGAACAACGTTGTCATTCCCTACAATTATATTTGCGCCCTCTAAATTTTTTACATGCCGGGGTCATGTCCTACTACTACTACTATTACTACTACTACTACTACTACTTTTTTAGGAGGAGGGGAAGTGCATTTACGCACGAAGTGTGGGAAACCTATCTCAAGTGAACTACCCACTAAAATCCCCTCCTCCGGCGATCGAGCAGTAGCCTGGGCCGTTTATGACAAGGGGCCATTTTATTGCGCCCAGTGGTCTCACATCTTCATTGATCTACTAAGTCAATTAGTCAGTCTGTCTAAGTCTCCCTTCTTCCCTTTGCCTAATGTGCTACACGGTTCCAGATGTCCTCCCCTCTTATCTTGGCTACGCAGATGTTATCTGGAGCTATCATTCCGATATCCGCAACGAGAGCCTAGATATGCGCCGCATCATTCTCTATCCCCGGCTGTACAGGCGACTTGCAGACAAGGCGTATCCATGACCACTCAGAAACCAACCTCGCTATGCTTTCCACGGCCTCACATGTTTGATCAGCACCGCGGTCCAGCGCCCTCTCGTCTCCTCGTCCCAAGCACTTTGCCACCTGTCCCTCGGCTTTCCCAACGTGCACAGCTCTCCGCTTCTTGGCAAAAAGATTAAAAGGGAAAAATCAGCCGTATGGTAAGCCTCAACGCTCCACTTCACTGAACCTTTTTCGGTATATCATCCGGTCTGTTGTCGTTCACTGATCTTTTTTATGTTTATTTTTTCCTCAGATCCCTCGGTAAGTGGCCATATTTCAGTGCCATAACAGAGAATAGGCTTTATAATAGTTTTATGTACTCCTTTGTTATCTAATGGTCTAACAGGCATGAATAAGCCTTAGATAAGGCATAAATATTCCTATATTAAGTATGCTTACAATATTTGCAATCATTAGCTTGTAATGAATTCATTACCTAATTTAAAAGACGATAATGAGATCAAAATAAAATTAAAATCTTATATAAAAGTCTTAAAACACTGTAATTTATATGTTAAACATCGGAGTACAGCGACGACAACTTCAAACGTCAAATAAACGGTAATTTATATCGATTTAAAAAACCCTTCGACCTCGCACTCAATTTCATAGTTGAAATAAAACGCCATAAGATCTTTAAAGCAATATTATTAAAATTCTTATAGAACTTACAATGTTGCACAGCATCTCTATTAACACCATTGCGTATTTAATGTTGTACAAGAGGAATCTACTTACTTTTCTAAACGTGGACATTAGAAGTGCGAGCAATGTCATTCTAAGCAAGGATGCGTCCCAAGGATTACCACACTTGACAGCAATTCTACCCCAGTTACCTGACATTAGCTTAGTGTGTCTGATTAATGGCCCAGTCTTATAATACGCGCACCTAAAACAAACTTTCATTAACGAACTGCGTTTTTTGTTGCATATAGTTTTTTGTTTGTTAGAACATCTTGAGTGGTAAAACGTCAGAAACGTGCAGAAACATAGGTTCGAATCCCGGGTACCGACTATGGATTTCCTACCTAATGCGTCAGTTTGCTTCCGACTTCAGACAATTGTCTATTCTGTTTCCGTTCTTAGCTTAATCCTGATGTAAACAAACAGGCGTGGCACATCTGAAACGCTATTTGATGCTTGAATTAGAGGCGTGTCACTCTAACAGAAATACCGTTTTTTTTTTGACTTTTGAAATAGTCTTCGCTGTATTCCGATGTTTAACATTTAAATTATAGTGTTTTAAGAATTTTATGTAAGATTTTTATTTTTACATCGATCTCATTTTCGTATTTTAATTTAGGTAATGAATTCATTACAAGCTAATGATTAGAAATATTGTAAGCATACTTAATATAGAAGTATTTATGCCTTATTTAAGGCTTATTCATGCCTGTTAGACTAATAGATAAGAAAGGACACATGCAGCAGTCCAATTAAATCTTATTAACAAAAGTGTTTAACGTATGAATTTTTACATTATTATACGGGTGTTTTTAAAATCATTAAAATTACTGTCTCTTTATAAAGTAATTTCACCAAAAAGTGTCGAATAAAATGCGAGAAAAGTGTACTCCAAACATATGGCACTCTGTATCCATACACGTAGCGCCCGGCCGGAGTCAACGTTACTGTTATTACTAGCCGGGCTGTTAGGGCGTGCTCGATTGTTATTCCCCACCATCGGAGGCCATCTTCAGTGTCGGGAAATGTTTGGCAATCCACCCCAGTACCTCAGTACCTACTGTAAATTCTCTGATACAAGTTCGTAAAGTTCTAGAGTTATTGTGTAATTTAGAATTCTCTAAATTAATGACGGTGTTTTTAATACCAGTAGTGAGTGAAACATGATAAAAATAACTTTTAGTAATTACGTCCTTATAATCTGTATATAGCTATAATTTTACTATTCTATATAAAATATACATAGTGGGCTATAATCTGTATTTTACTATGCAATATGTTGACAGATATATGTATAAACGTTTTCTGTACCAATTCTAATATTTAATTGTTGATTACTGCTTTTATAATTAATTACAAATACCATGACACTACGAGTAATTTAAATTGTAATATTGTATAAATTAAGTTCTGTGATATTATAATTTTCTCGTTGTCTTTAAAGAAAACATTTGATAATGCAAAACAAACTATCTCAACGACTTCACATATACAAAGATACACACATACGCACAACGCGCGCGCGCGCGCGCACAAACACGTTCACTCAAATAATTGTTCTGTTGTGTTTGACATTTATTTTGTATTCATACACAGGTCCTGACGATGACAATAAACATTGTCGAAACGTCGACACAAATAAGTTAAAATTTATGTTATATTTTTTGACATTTCCTCACAAACCCTTCGCCGGAAAATTTCATTAAATATAAGAAAATAAATGTTTCAGAGACAAGAAAACCTGTTCAAAATTGTAATATCGGGGATTATGTTTCTGAAGGGTAGCAGGTTTTACTTGGGCAATGCAAATGACAATCTTTAAGCCTAAATTTCGATGGCACGCGAACATTACCAGAAGGGTTAGGTCGGACAATAACCAACGTTTCGAACCACTAAACAATCTGTGGTCGTCTTCAGGCGTAAGTAACACTAGAACTCGAGCCGTCAGTGAAAATAATAATAAACCACCACCACCTACAAAGTTAAACACAGCTTAAGAAAAACTGTGTAAATAAATCCGTTGCATACTGGACAGAAGTGGGAAGCACAACCCCTACTCATAATGCAAATTGTCACCGGACGAAAGGCTTGTCGCATGACAACGTACGACTCTTCGTTAGTTTGGTGAGCCTAAAAATGCTGTGGTGTTTGTTCCGCCGGAGCCGCGCTGAGATGGTCGGCGGCTGCGCCCGCTGTTCGTGGCGTTCTACAGTCCTCCTCTTCTTTCGGCATCGGTTGCGTTGAGTCCGCTGCCGGCCCAGCGAAACCCATCGCTGGCTCGTTACAGGGCGAAGAATGCAAGAACGTCCGTTCTACTTCGGCTGTTCCTTCCGGCTGACTCCGCACTCCGCGTCGATGTCGTCCGATAGAGGAGAGGAGATGAAGTGCGTCCGATGGCGTGGCGATGGAGTGCGCGAAAAAAAAAAAAAAAAAAAGGCACGAGTCGCGAGTTGTGCAGTGTCCCGAGTCTCAGTTAGGACTCCTGCCACTGGGTTGGTTTGAGTTATTTATATATTCTTTTCATACTTAATGGAGGGCCTGAAGCGACCCTCGATGGTGGATTATACCACAGGGGCTAGTACAAGGGGTCGCTTCCAAGACTCACCTGGTCTCGGATTGTATTTATCAAGTCCGGCAATGAGGGAATTGTGGGTCACACGTGCTGATCGAACATAGAATCTACGCGCCAGGCGTCTCACGGTGTCGTCAAAAGAGCGGACACCGAGTCCTCTCCTCAAAAGACGAGAAGAGTACCTCCGGGGGACTTTACACGCGAGCTTAAGTCCCCGGTCGAGAACGCGCTGGAGCGCTGATCTATGACATCGAGCAAGGTATCCCCAAACAGGACAGGCATAGGTAATCACGGCCAACACGTACGAGTTGACGATGAGCTTACCCAGCCGGGGGTCATTGGCGGATTAGAAAGCACGGCCCAAAGTCTACTGAGTTGCGCCGAAGCGCGTTGTCGGATGTATTGTGTATGGGTTCGCCGGGTGAGTCGAGAGTCCCCGTGGAGCCCGAGGTACTTGACGCTATTGGTCCAGGGCACCTCGACGTGGCCTACTTTAAGCGGCCGAGGCCGCTTACGTTTGCGCGAGAATATTACCGCGGCGCTCTTGGAAGCGTTGACGGCAGCTCTCCAGTCATCAGCCCACCCGACATACGCGTCGAGTTGGCGCTGGAGCTTCATTGCCGCATAACTTGCGTTCGGCTCTGAGGCAAAAGCCGCAGTGTCGTCCGCGAACAGCGACAATCTTACTCCAGGAACTCGGGGCGTATCGTTGACAGCGAGAACAGGAGAGGCCCAAGTACACTTCCCTGAGGGACACCAGTGGTAATACGCCTCTCCGAAGAGAGAACGTGGTCTACTTTCACTCGAAAGCTACGGTCTCGCAGAAAGCTGCCGATCAAGTGAACGTAGCAATCTGGGAGAAGGACTTCCGTGAGTTTTTAAAGGACACCTTCGTGCCACACGCGGTCGAAGGCTTTCTCTACGTCTAGAAAGATCGCGGTCGTCTGTTTACCCTGGCAGCCAGCCTCGGTAATGCATTCCACGAGTCTCATCAGCTGATGAGTCGAGGAGTGCAGCTCACGAAAGCCGAACTGTTCGAGGATCAGCACGTCCAGTCTTTCTAGATGGTCGCGGATCCTACGCTGGATCAAACGCTCGAAAACCTTAAACGTCGCGGACAAGAGGCTGATGGGTCTAAGGTTTTCCACCCGAGAAGAATTCTTTCCCGGCTTGGGTATCACTATAACTGTAGTCGTTTTCCATTTCGCCGGAAAGTAGGCCAGCCTGAGACAGACATTGAACAGTTCAGAGAAGAACCGTATTCCTCGCTCCGGAAGGCGGTGGAGTGCAGAATTCATGACTCCGTCAGGGCCAGGCGCCTTCCGGGGCTTGAGCTGAACTATCTTCTCAGAGACCTCCTCCGGCGAGATGGGTTCCGACTGGACTGTGATACCGGCCGAAAGAAAGCGCTCTACCTCGCGGCAGATTCGCTCAGTGAAGGCCGAGTTCTTGGATGGGTTGGGAGCGAACTGCCGCTCGAAACTGTCAGCCAAGAACTCTGCCTTCTCGAGGGGGCGTCCAAGGGGTTGACCTCCGGGTCCTTCTAGTGCGGGGAGAGGCGCGCGTTTACGCTTTCCCGTTAGGGCACTGGGAATCCGCCAGACATTACGGTTCTCGGCAGGGCCATCCATCTGTGCTACAGCTAGCTCCCAGTTGCGTCTACGGAACGCCAGCATGTCACGACGCAACTTGCCGGTCGCGGGTTAAACGCAACCTTGTCGGCCGGGTCACGAGTCCTCTGCCAGCGTCTCCGGAGGCGATTCCTCTCGCAAGCGAGCTGAGACACCTCGTCGGGGATCCGCTGATAGTCGGGCGTGAGCCCCGGCTTCATCCGGGAGGACACGTCCACCGCCGAGACTACGGCTGTGTCGAATAAGGCAACGGGCTCGTCGACATGCTGGATAGTGTCGAGGTGGTATACCCTCAGGTAAGCGGCGACTAAACGCCGGGCTAAAACTTCCCACTCGATTACCCGCCGCTCGTCGCGGACGGTAGAGTGCTGGGTAGCTAGATGCACACTGATGGGGCAATGGTCCGAGGACAGTTCCGAATTGACGGAGACGTGGACCGGGCAATAAAAGCCCCTGGCCGCAGCAATGTCCAGTACGTCAGGGCGGGAGTTAGCCCTCGGGGGATAGTAAGTAGCCCCGGCGCCCAAAAATTCTAGCGGCGCTCTTTTTATGCCCTGACCGGGATCACTGATTGGCTCGCTCCGAACACGTCAGGTGTGACGCGCCGCTGGTACCGGGGAGTAGACGTTCGCCTCGCTATCGTCACAAAATAACAACCTTTTCAAATCCGAAATAATCTCCCGATCTACTAAAATGAAGATCTGTAGAGCTCAGATCAGGCCAGTGGCAAACATGGATCAGAAACTTGAAGCCTTACAACACTAGATATCTCTACTTTAAAAGTGTCTGAAGGGAAAATAACAAGGCAAATTTACGGGCCTTTGAAAGAAGGAGAAATTATGAGGATGAAGAACAAGTATGAGACAGATACTCGAAGTAGGAGATATAGTACGATTTATTAAGTCCAAAAAAGTTAGTTAGTTAGGGCTTATGGAAAGGATGGGTCGAGACAGGCATGGTGAAGTGGGAGGAGTGAGAATGGGTAGGAAGACCGAGATAGAAGCGGATTTGGGAAGGATGGGAATAAGGAATTGCTAACGCCTGGCAGCCAAGGTCCATGCAGGACTGTAGCGTTTAGTAATCGGAACAACCAAGTCATTATGTTTGTCTACGTCAGTGAAACGATGTCTCTCCAATCTTTGCTACTCCATACTGAAACGTCAGGATCAGGACATCGTTTTCACGGCAGACTAGGCCGCAAGTTGTAGACAACGCGTGTTTCGTTTTAGCAGTCCAAGCCAGTTCTTTCAGTTTCAGTTCTTCGAGCTCGCTGGGTATTTCAGAAAGTAATGGGAAATTTAAGAAATAATTATTTTACTCCTAATACAAGCAACTACGTCGTGAATAAATTGCGTAAGTTCAACCTCATGTGCTTGACTATCAGGCGAACCCTTAAATCAGCAAGTAAAGGAACACGCCTAAAATTCTACGGTGATGGCCATTCCCACACTTCTTATGGATCTGAGAATTGGACTTTAACGAAAGGCCAGGCCAGTCGCAAAGCGGTTGAAACGAGACTTTTCAGGCACGTAGCAAGGTATACTCTCCAATAGAAGAAACACAGACACAGTACACCGCAGGAACTGAATATTATGAGTATACTCGACAGGATCGCCCAGTATCGGCTAAACTGGTGGGAATTTTTTCCGAATGGATGACTGCCGCATCCCCAAACAACTATGGAACTATAAACCGAGGGGACGGAGAAGTGCGAGACGTCTGAGGAAGCGCTGGAGTGACCAGCTCTAATCTTTGCCTATTTGAGACCGGAACAAACCATCCTTGGTTTAATCCTTGAAGATGATGATGATGATGACGATTATTATTATTATTATTATTATTTTATTTGCACTTATACATAATTAGTAATTGTGTTCTATTTCTACATAATCCTGTGCACTTGGTCCAAACTGTTCAATTCCTTCCTAATTGTGCACTTGTAGCGCTCGTGTGCAACGAATTTGGTCAGCTGACCAAAAAAGAAAACCATTTTTAGCCAGGTCAGGACTGTATGAGGCCGACACACAGAATCACACTTCTGAAAGTTTACCACATAGTCCTTTGGTGTTGAAAAGAAATTCAGCCCTTTTTAAAGCCATCAGTGTCTTGAAGATCTTTTCATTTTCCTGTCTGGTCGTGTCTGTAAGTGAGTTTATAAAACACATTACTGCTCATATTGGGCAACGGATCACTCGTTTTAAACCTACTTTTGAATACAATATTGCTAAAAGTGAAACGGTATTTGCAACTAACAGTCACTGTGATGTCACAATTAATAACAAACTAGTCACTGCCGCCACTACCCGATAAGAAGATAAGGAAAAATTACTCTTTACTTTTGATTTTAAGTAGGCTATAGGAGATTTTTCAGTATCTACACGTTGTACCAGTTAGGGAGAAGTCATCTACCAAATTTAAAATTGAAACTCATCTCTGTGAATCATTTCCGTGACATCAAAGACTTCGGTTTTATCATTTGGACTATTGTGTAGCCGATGTCGTGTAGTGCAGTCGTTTAAGTTCTATCGAAACAGCTAAAAATCATTTGTAAGATTGATTGTGGGGGGCCCAGCCGGAGCATTTGCAACCTTGTTTTTTAAATTTGAAATGTTTCCTTTAAGGTACTTAACGGGTGTACAAAATGTCAAGGTATTTAACACCAGAAGTGGGAACATCAAATAAGCGGGGCGTTGAAAATACTTACGAAAAAAGGTTAAACATTTTTGCAATTTAGACATAAACAACTTTTTCTTTTGTACTGAAGTTTTCAACTTTCTTGTGAAAAAATTATTTAATAAATCGCCAGAAATAGTTTAACGTGTAAACAAATGGAAAGTTTTTCTAAAAGTGTAAGAAAATAGCTTTTAGATATAAACGGTGTAGAAGAATTATCGGGCATTCGTGGGTAATGTTATCAGCTTAGTCATTCACGTTTTAAATCTATAAATAATCTGCCTTTTTTATCCTCACACTGAACAAAAGACTATACGTTTAATCGTAAATTGATTCATATTTACGTTGTTAACAGAACGTTATTTTGTGTTACACGTTTACGCCCCTTGTGTTCTTTTTTTATTATTATTATAGAGTAACGGAACCAGTCGGGCAGAAGTAATGCCTGCGTTGTTAAACTTTTATTATAGTGCATTGATACATAAACTGAGTTTATTGCAAACTGACTGAACTGATTTATGTGTTATTCAGTGCAACTGTGTTATATTTTGTATGCTGTGTAACGATGATGATGGTAATCTTTATTATTATTATTTTTATTACAATTTTTAACAACCATAGTTTGGATTCTCTCATGGTGAACGGGTTATTGGGAATCCCAGCTTCTCTCCAAACTGTTTTGCGAAATATAAGGCCTACATGTCGGGTGTCCAAATGAGTTGTTTGAGTTGGTGAATGTTTTTGATCACTTTGGTTGCTGTGCTTGGTGGCAGAAATTATGACTGGGTTCAATGTTATCTTCCACATATTTTTAGTTTCTGTAGAATATTATTATTATTATTATTATTAAGTAAGTTCGTATTTGTGTTTACCGGTTCGATAAAAGAATTATTTAAAATATACATTACACGTTGATATAATCTTGTGTACGTTGTCGGATTAACAACTTTTAAAGTTAATATCGTTATCGAGAGTTATAGTTTGGAGATATCGATATTTTCGTGTCATATTGTAATTTTACAATTCATGGTTAAAAAATAAAAAAATAGTGTTGATGGCACGTTATGTGAACGTAAAGTTTCTTTCTGATAGTAAATAATTAATAGATATCTATACTTGGTATCGGTACATAACCCCTTCTCTGAGGGTTTAATCGCACCCCGTTGTACGCGAGTTTTGCTAATCACCAATCGTGTGCATTGTAGACGAACACTATATATATAATATGTACTTACACACATGTTCCGATATACGTTTGTTGTATTAATATTCGCAGTCAATTTATTAGCGAGTTATAGGGAGTGCGTGCGCTCTACATAGAGGCCATAATTGCGCAGTCGCCACGCAGGGGTGAGCCTCAAGATGGCTGCTAGCATACAGTTATTGACGTTTCGGCCCAATTCGCTGCTTTAAAACGACTCAAACACTAGTCGAGTATCCTTTAAGTATAACGTTTAGTGTAACTGTGAATTAGTGTTCGTGGTGTTATGTTTGCAGTGTGTGGATTGTGCTTCGGCTGTATGGTGTACTGAGAAACACAGACACACGACAAGATGCAGAAGGAAACACCGCCGGGGCCCAGCAATGACCAGCAATTCGTCGGCCCTTTCCGTCTGGAAAAAACGCTTGGAAAGGGCCAAACCGGTGAGTTATATTTATTTATTTTTTATTTTAATATTTTCGTAATTTTGTCGAGAGAAACAAAAAATTATTGTCCGCTTTGTTTCACGGGGGGCAATTGGTTTGTTTATCGGTTTTGGTTGTGTCAAAAAATCCGATTTCGCGTTTTATTTCGAAACGATAATCGGTGTAAAGTTGGCGCGCGGCAGTCGTGTGGTCGACCACTTTATGGACGGTCCGAAGTTTTTATTTTAAACAATAAACAGTATCAGCGTTTAAATTTTAACGTTCTCCTTGCCTTAGTCACATGCACGTTCTCGAAATCCGTCACTTCACGCGCCATAGCCTACAGTTTACGTTAAATAAGTAACCAAACGGATATTTAACTACCGCAGTTTCTTGCATTTTGTTTAAAATAACAAAACTATCGATTTCTTATATCTATTCGCTGCAACTTACACGCATCTAGCAATTTTCCGATTGATAATCTGGTTTTACATAAAACACGACACTCGATCGGAAGAAAGTCACATAGCGACCGTGAGCGGATAACGTAAAATATTCAATAAACAGTTGTAGCAATTTTCGTGTACAGGTTACCGTCGCATTCCGTTAGCCGCACTCCATGTTTTGGGGCCGAATTCGAGCCCCGCCAAGGGAAAAGGTGTTTTCATACGATCCAAAATAACGCGAGATGCTCCGTGTAGAGGTTAGCTGTACCAATCAATCTTGCATGCGACAAATTGACAATAGGTGTTGTTTTCGTTTTGCAAACTTCGACTTCGGTTTTAATCTTCACGAGACAAGTTTTTTCTCTCATTCAAATTTCCGAAAGTATTAATGTGTAAAATACAAATAGGCCTACACATGCAACTATTAAGCTATGCGTGCGCGTAAGGTTATTTTCTGCGAGTTTATGTACGAGTACGTGGATATTTCTCTACAGTCGTACCTTAATTGTACACTGTCTCTGTAAAAACAAAGTCTTCACTGCTTGAATGGAAGAAGAACCCAAACTTTTACTGTCCAGAAAGCTTTTATGTCGCTTGCGAGCGGGTGTCGTGTTGTATCGATTTTTGGAAACCCCAGTAAACTAAAAACTTGTGTCTCGTATTATTCCGTTTGTGGTAAACAGCAGTGTTCGTACTAATGTGTGTGAAGTTAATTCAGTAAACACACACACACACACACACACACACACACACACACACACACACACACACACACAAATTCTTTTCATAATATTCTTAATATTCATCGCAATGTAATTTTTAAGTTTATAATTAAAAACTAGAGCGAATATTTTCTTTGCCATTGGTATTTTTGGCAGTAAGCATTGTGTAAAGTGCGACCATTGCCGTTTTCTATTCAGATTTTATTCACCAGTTTTTTGGGTCATTTGAAGAGGGACTCGGAATTGTCAGAATCAGTGGTTTAACCTCTCGGGAGCTTTAACCGGACCACGATCGCCTATTTTGTGGTCAGACGAGACTTGAGTGAAGCAATAGTACTACCAAACTCTCTACGTAAAGCTTTGGGTTTTTTTAGCTGTCGCGGAACCGTTGCTGGTTTGTACTTTTACAATCATAGAACGTTAAAATGTTCGTTTGTTCAGAGTATTTTGAGTGAATCGTATTTTCACATATTGTAGATAACGAATTTTATTTTGTCATATGATTTATTATCGAAACGTTGCTCGTCTTCGGCAAGGAGGGACAGGCATAGCTTTAATATACCCATGCTCTGTTCGTTCGGGTAACATACACAAAATCTGACAGGACCATGTGTCGCTGATAAGTTATCTAAACGCACAGAAACGTTCGCGGACTGTCCACACAATTTATGTTTTACATTGAATTAATATTAGAGGCGACTGATCTTGAACATTACCCGCCGAAGCGTTTGCTCCTGGATCGTTGTCAGCCGGTTACGAAGCGATATACCGAACGGAAATTCATAGTCGTCGCATCGTTTTGCCCATACAATTACTGTACACCAACTGTATTATTACTCAGATGAATCTAAATGGTGACTACGTATTGTCATGTTGGTATTGCTTTCACCGTGTAGTATTATTGCACGTAGTCAGTCTTTTAATTAATTTTAATATACAGTTAAATTAAAAGTTAAAAATTATCTGTTCATTTAAATTCAAAACTGTGTGCGTACAATGAACGTCAGTCCATGCCAGCGCCAGTATTCTCACACGAGCACAATATCACACTGTACACTTTGATCAGTTCAAAAGTGGATATTTGACGTAATTATCCAGCAGAACTTGGGCCACTTTTGAACAAGTACACACAACACACCTTTAGCTTATACACACACACACACACCTGAGTGTCCAAAACTGTTAATGGGGCAAGCGCTTCCACCGCTTTAAGCACGAATCTCCATGTTATGGCTTTAACGTGGATTCCGTAATGTTTATCGTGATATTTACGTGTTTGTATCATACAAACTTTCCATTATAGGTATATTTATCACTGGACCCTTATAAAAATTGACGATTTCAGTGTTGTTTTCTAACGCGTTTGAAGCCTCTTCCAAATTACAACATTCGTTAGTAGTTTAATATTTTTGTTTTCAGCTTCGTCTGTTTCTGGTTTGTTTGTGTTTGTGTTGACTCATTTCACTTACGGGTCGCATCTTTGTGCTTTCCGACCCAGCGTCATATACTCTTATATCCTACTACTTCTCCGTTCCCAGTGACATATACTCCTTATATCCTACTACTTCTCCGTTCCCAGTGACATATACTCTTATATCCTACTACTTCTCCGTTCCTAGTGACATATACTCTTATATCCGACTGCTTCTTCGTTCCCAGTGACATATACTCTTATATCCTACTGCTTCTCCGTTCCCAGTGACATATACTCTTATATCCTACTACTTCTCCGTTCCTAGTGACATATACTCTTATATCCGACTGCTTCTTCGTTCCCAGCGTCATATACTCTTATATCCTACTACTTCTCCGTTCCCAGTGACATATACTCTTATATCCTACTACTTCTCCGTTCCTAGTGACATATACTCTTATATCCGACTGCTTCTTCGTTCCCAGTGACATATACTCTTATATCCTACTGCTTCTCCGTTTCCAGTGACATATAATCTTATATCCTACTGCTTCTCCGTTCCCAGTGACATATACTCTTATAACCTACTGATTCTCCTTTCCCAGTGACATATACTCTTATATCCTGCTGCTTCTCCGTTCTCAGCGTCATATACTCTTATATCCTACTGCTTCTCGGAAAGCATATTAGAAATTCTTTATTCAAGTTTTTCGTTTATTTGCATCCAGACTCGAAATTTGATTTCTTTAAGCCAATAATAACGGACGAAAGGCCCCCTTGCACACCATCTACAACATCATTTTGTAAAGTGTCCGGGGCCGTATCATAAAATTGTGTCTGTTTTAACATTGAGGAAAGTTACAGACAAACCAACGCAGGCTGCAGTTTGAATGCCGTTAACGTCTGTTGGACAAAATAATATTTTGATTCATAAATAACCGACTACCTCGACGTCTCACTGCAGTGTAAACCAGCGGTTTCCGACTTGAGGGATACAATTAAACTCAGGAACCGGGTAGAATCAAGTTTCGACAAACAACGTAATAATAAAAAAGGCAATATTTAATATTGTAAATAAGTACAAAGAAGAAATTTACACATTTATCATATCTTTAAGGGTACACTCTTTATTATGCCAATATAATAATGAAGGTATAAGAAGGATGTTAAACATACTATATATACATAAAATCTTCCATGTGAAAACTGAGTTGATCTGCTGCAGCTTAAACGTAACTTTGGATAAAAGTCGCGAATTTATTGCGAATAAAAAAACGAAATATCGGACAAGTGCGTCTGTTTTGTCCCGAGGGATGGAAGAAAATAGACTGGGTCTTGTAATATGATGAAAATAAAAGAGGACGTACACATTACATTAAACGAATAAAGTGAAATCTACTGTAGCTTTATTAGTAAATCGGTGAAATATTTTTGCATAGGTTTCTCCTGCAAGAGCATATTGACTTAAAATACGGTAATAGTGTGTTATTCTTATCTTTAATATTATTCTTAGAGTGAGTGTATAATGGTGCTTTATTTGCTTATTAAAATAAACAGAGTAATTACTAAATTGGTTTTCCAAGATAAGGGCGCTGGGGGCGACGTGATGTCTAGATGGATGGATCATAATGGTTAACGCAAACGGATTGTTTAAGAGAAAAACGTTGTTTAATTCTCTTAGTGTTGATAAAACGAGTATTGTAATGTCGACACTGAACACTGTGTTTACTAAACATTCATTACACACACACACACACACACACACACACACACACGCACGCACAATTGAGCAAAATCGAAACTAGTCCGTGTGATGTGTGCGGACACCGTAATGCATGTGTTATATACAAGAACGGGTGAATAACAATCGATCGAAAAGGAACAACAAAATGACTAATACACGACACCACGAATGTGTGGTAAGCCGAGTTTCAGTCCAATGTCCTACTCACGTTTTCCAATCAAATTAAAGGTAAATCCTCGTCTGATGTAAAGAGAATTTCTCTGCCAAGCTGCTTAGCTTCGTTTTTTGACGAAGATCTGTTATTAACTCCTTAATTAATTACAAATGCGTTACGTTCGAACGAACCGTTTAACAGTACCTGTCTTGTGCTCGTCAAATCGAATGTTCTCTTTTTCTGAAAACAAATTGTTACTGGAAACCTCAGAATTTTAATAATAATAATAATAAGGTGAAGAAAAAGAAGGTTATTTTTAATAATACAGTAGAACCCCTCAAATCCGAACCCCAGAAATCCGAAATCCCGGGAAATCCGAACATAATTTTGAAGAAAAACAACATTTGAAAAAACACATAAAGACATAAGAAACACATTTATTATTAACCTAATTTTACGTAAAGAATCATTGAAAAATTAATAAAGTATGTACAAGTATTGCTGCTTACGTAAAACAGGATTGAAATGTAAAAATATTGGAATTAACACTGTATAAAAACAACGTCATACAGCATTTCATTAACATCAGAGCTGAATGGCCAAGGAAAAACACAAAAGAAACACACACAAACACTACACTACATTTTTTCACTTAAAATCAGTGATCTTCATCTGGCGAAGTGACATAAACCTTCCCGAGGATGCGATGTTGCGCCAGCGTCGCATAAACATGACATCATTGGGTGTAGCAGCTGCGTGTTGTTCTACGTAGCGCAACGCGATGTTGAGAGCGACGGCAGCGTCAGAATGAGTCATGTTTGTTGAGGCATCTTCTCCCTCGCTATCGCTACCTGATACATTGTCATGTTGATCCTGGACCACAGACACTATGTCATGCTCTGTGCATTCTTCATTGTTGTCTAGTGCTGCCCACTCCTCCAGACAACCTTTTTCAGCATCCTCACATCCTGGTACTTTTTGAAAGAGTTGAAGGAGCTCAGTTTCATCATCTCGTGTTGTAAGTGGTGTTTCCACAAATTCGAGGCTGGGCCAAAGCTTCGTCCAAGATCTCTGCAGTAAATTTTTACTGGTATTGTTCCAGGATTCTGCAACCCAGTAAATTACATCTTTTATTCTTATCTTCTTTAGCTTCTCAAGAATAGAAAGAGAACAATCTTCTTCAATAAGAGTTTGCAGAAGCATTTTTATGTAGCTTAGTTTTATGTTCTGTAGCACACCTTGATCCATAGGCTGCAGCAGCGATGTCACGTTAGGTGGTAGACAAATTGCTTTTATGTCTCTGCACACCAACTGCATGTCTGAAGGATGTGACGGAGCGTTGTCTATCAAAAGTAGAGCTCGAGGTGGCAGTCCATTTTCTTCATTAAATCTTGTTACCGAAGGAACAAATTTCTTTTCAAACCACTCCTTAAAAAGATTACCAGTCATCCACGCCTTAGTCTGATTTCTGTAATAAACAGGGAGAGAATTCATGTTCATATTTTTAAGGGCTCGTGGCTTGGCAGATTTCCCAATCACCATTAATGGTAGCTTGTTTGTTCCCGCGGCGTTACTGCAGGCCAAAACTGTGAGACGCTGTTTGTTCATTTTAAAACCTGGCGCAGAAGATTCCTCTTTAGAAGCAAGACTTTTAGTGGGAAGTGCTTTAAAATTCAATCCAGTCTAGTCCGCATTATACACTTGCTGGGGCGAGTAATTTTCCGACGAAATCAAATCGGCGAATTCATCTAAATATTCTTTTGCAGCAGTATTATCAGCTGATAACTTCTCTCCGCTTATCGTCAGTTGTCTGATTCCATGCCTTCTCTTCCATCGATCCAACCACCCATTGCTAGCAGTAAATGCCAAATCTCCGTTCATTAGTTTGTTCAGCCGCAATGCCTTTTCTTGAATTAATGGACCACTAATAGGAACTCCTTTCTGCCTCTCTTGTGTAAACCACAAAAACACTGCTTCGTCAATTTCTTCATTTACAGAAACTTTTGCGTGATGGCGTTGTTTCAAAGTTTTTTCACTTGTTGCACTGCAAAACTGTTCAATTTTCGCACGATTCTTTTTCCAGTCACTGATTGTTGCCTTACCAACACCAAATTCAACAGCCAACTTCGTCAAACTTTCCCCTTTGTCTAGTCGCATTAACACTTCGAGTTTTTCTTTTAAAGTACAAGAACTATGTTTTCGTTTGCTTGCCATAATTTAAGAAAACTAAAAAACCCGATGTACACTGCTCACTTCAAATTCAAAAACAATAAACTTTAAACGAAAACTCGAACAAACTATGTACACTGGGTGGAAACAGTAACAGCAGTCAAACGCACAGGACAACAAACGCCAGAGGACTAACTGGAATACAAAGATTTCTAGACCTATTGTAGTAGGACTGGGCTATTTTTAGCGCACTTCCGCCCGACAACAACAGTGATTCACGGGCAGTCAAGGTCAGCAACCTCCGGCGGCTTCGTCTCACCCCTACGCAACATTACCGGGCGGCGCGTACACCGTAACTAGTGTTGAGTACTATGTATGCAGATTTTTCGGCTAATCCGAACTTTTCCGAATCCGAACAGGCTACAGCCCCAATTAGTTCGGATTTGAGGGGTTCCACTGTACTTTTTTTTATTCAAGAGACAACGTCAAGGAATGCAGAATGTAAAGGATATTCTTGATGTATACAGTAAACGTGTAATATATTGTTACGACGATCTCAGATCGTCGTAGGGTTCAGTGGAAAACAAAATACAAGAAACCAATGAAGTCACTAATAACCATCTTTAATTATAACAATTAATAATTTGTAATCAACAAGACAGTCTCTGACAACAATTCAAGTAAAATTTGTCCACACGCAACAATAATGCCAATTATAAAGAATTCCGCACTAATTATAACACAACAATAGTTCGATACAATACTTCTATAAACACTCGATCCGCGCTAAGGAAATCGCTCACTGTCAACTGACTGAACTAAGATGCTCTTGCTTTTATAGGTCGCACAGAGGTCCAGTATAGCTTTCCCTCCTTACTGCACGCCGGAAATAATGAGTATCTCTAGTGTCCTTGAACACACTGGAACCTACCTTGACTGAGGAGGCTATACCTGGCCGATTTGCCGCTCTCAACTACACATCTCGCAAATGTTTATCACCATACCGTAATTCTAAATTTTTTATCATTTCGGCATAGGCGTTCTGGCTGTCGGGTGGCACTTTCTGTAGTAGCTCTGCGGCAGGTCCTTTTAAAGCGAGAACGAGTGAAACTGCCTTGTCTTTCCTCCGTCCAATTATTTGCGCATGCAGCGGCTTCAAATTGCGTCGCCCAGTGATTACTTCCATCAAGGGTTGAGGCCTTGACACGAATTGTCCCAGCTGCAGGCGAAGTGACTTTCTCTGTTGTCCTATTTTCCACGTCTTTTTCTGTCTTTACTATTGGTGCAGACTGTTCAGCAATTTGTTTCGAAACGCACGGCTGTATTTTCATTAACTGCTCTACTTCGCTCTTAACCTGCTCTTTCATATTTGCAATCGAGTCTTCTATTTCTGTTGACGTAGCTTTTTCCACAATCGAACCAGATTTTCTACTTCAGCTATTTTATTTGACATGGATTCTTCTACGTCAGATATTCTAGTAATTTGCTCGTAGTAGACTCAACTCTGCAGCGGTTTGTACTTGAATCTGATTTTGGTCCTGTATTAACGCTTTGGTGTCACCTGCTCACTGCTTACGTTTCTCGTCTTGTCGATCTTCCGGAGTGATTTATGTCGTACTTCCGTTTCCAGGAGGTGGGTTTTCTGTTTTGCTTCCGCTTTCTCATCTTGTCGTTTTTCTGTTTGTAGTAGAAATGCTTGGAAAGCTTCCATCATCTGACTGGCATCCATTGTTTACGATTAATTACAAATTACACTAGTCTTGAACAAAGTGTCACTGTTACGATGACCTCACCGATCGTCGTATCGTACAGTGAAAAACAAAATTACAAAACACCAATTAACACACTAATAGCCAGCTTTATTGATCACAATTAATAATTTGTAATCAACAAGGTAGCCTCTTACAACAATTATTCAAGAAAATTTCGTCCACACGCAACAATAATGCCAACTATAAAGAAATAAAGAATTCCGCACTAATTATAACACAACACTTCGCTACAATACTTCTACAAATACTCGATCCGCGCTAAGGAAATCGCTGACTGTCAACTGATTGAACTAAGCCAGATGCTTTTGCTTTTATAGGTCGCGCAGAGGTCTAGTATAGGTTTCCCCCCTTACTGTATGCCGGAAATAATGAATATCTCTAGTGTTCTTGGACACACTGGAACCTACTTGTGGGAGGCCTTGGCTGAGGCCCGACTTGCAGGGGGACATCCTAGGCTGTTCGATTGGGTTATCGTTACAATATAAATATATGATAAAAAATTATATAATGTATATAATAAATAAATATTTCAAATTTTTTGAACAAGAATATGTATATTTTTATTTTGTATTATTACTTATTCCAATGTTTCGACAGTTTATTTTACTTTAGGCCTACTATCATACTCCTGACACACGCGCGCGTGTGTATGTGTTATACAATTTGTTTCATATACATTAATATAAAGCACTTATTAAAATGATAATAAGATAGCAATAAGAGATCAAATACTACTACTACTACTACTACTACTACTACTACTACTACTACTACTACTACTACTACTACTACTACTACTACTACTACTACTACTACTACTACTACTACTACTACCAATAACAATAATAACGACAACAACAATAATAAAATAATAATAATAATAATAATTACTACAGACGTACATAAATTTCTATAAAAGTGTGTACTGTACTGTGTTGTGTTGTTCGAGGAAGCGCGTGCGATATTGGAGTAAAGAACTAATAAAACATACTGTTTCGCAATAAGTCAACAATAACAAATGTAAAATATAGAATTTTAAAATATATAAAATATTAATATAAAAAATATAAAATATATATAAAATTATATATTTTACAAAACCTTTGTATTAATATGTTTCACCAAGTGCCCAACGAGTCATCAATTAATATCGTAATAACAAATGTTTTACGTCTACGTAGCTGCGTACGACACTCAGACATACATTAACAGAATAAACATAGTATATTTGTCGTCGGTGGTATTATTATTATTATTATTGTGGTATTATTATTATTAAATAACCAATTCATTATTAATTGTTTATTATTATTTCTTACTTCCTTTGAAGTTTCAGCCATCTAATTACACAACTTCCTTCGCTAGTGACCCTTCATTCTCTTGCTCCAATAACACCTTTTTTTGGTTCTGCTTGATTTCTAGTCGGAAAGATCCTTCACCTCCGCAATTTTGCTTTTGATCGCTTCTCTGTTTTCTGTATCTTATTCCCTGATTCCTCCACATTTTTCTAGAGCCTGATATACTTCTTTCACCATTTTTACATGTGATTGTTATTATTAAAAAGAGACTTTATACTTGACGCAACGTCCACTCTACTCTCCATTTGGACATGCTCGTGCTTATCCTTATTCCGATTGTTTCCAATACGATTTTTGTGTTAAGTTCCCTTCCGTTCCTTCCGGCCCGATTTTGGCCGGTAAAACAATTTGTATTGTTGGCCGAATTAAAAAAAAAATTTATCACTACTGAGTCTTATCGATAGTTCTATTAAGGGGCGTTTGTAAGCCCTGTTTCGCCCAAGCTAATTTACTAGACTTCATAACCCGTTTTCTCAAACACTAATTAACTCTGCTGTTTGCAACTTTCACCATTGATTGATTGGCCCTTAATAGAAACTGTAACACAGGGGTTTTAGGATATGCTTACGTTGAGGCATTTTAGAAATTTAATCTAATGCAATGTTAACACTTCCTTTTATTGGAATCGTTGCTCAGAAGTTAACTTAGGGCTTATGGCATCCATAAATAAACTTATATGATTTACGTTAATTGGGAATTAGCGTTAATTAGACTGTAGTTAATGTAATGTCATTTTCTGTAGCAGATTGCCAAATGCACTGAGATCTTTTAAGATTTTTCTTACCAATAATTTTTGTGTCTTGCGTTTATAAATGATGAAGGATTAACCGGTTTGGATCAGTTAAACAGAGGAAATTCAAATTAACTGTGTTTAAATTAGAAATTTGAAATTGAATTGTAATAAAAAATTTTTTTTTGCGATTTAATTACGGCTGGCGCCGCCTCTTGCATCGTAGCTTCCACTGGCGCCGGTCTAAACAGTCCTGTTTTGTAAGTCCTCTTGCATTCATTGCATCTTCGACGTACATTTTCCATGAATGTTTAGGTCTTCCTTTTTTTCTTCTACAGGGTGGAGTCCATTCCCATACCCTCCTTGGCCATCTCCCATCCGACTTCTCTTTAGGTGTCCGAACCAATTCAGTCTTCTTGATTCTATTGTTTTTATAATGTCGAGGTCGATTCCCATCGGTTGTCTTATCTGTACATTTCTCACTCTATCCAGTCTTGTTGGGCTACAGCACCTCCGCCGGTAATACATCTCCATAGCTCTTATTTTGGAGTTATTTCGTATATTAATCATTTAAAAATTTAAAATTTAAATACAATTAAAATAATGTTGTAAAGAGAGTTACAGTTATACAATAGAGTTCAGTAACTAGTTCTCATTTTGACAGATTAACTTCTCATGATTGAACTACATCAGGAGGTGCAGCCAGTATTTTCTTCTCAAAAGGGTTTAGATTTTTTTAAATTGAACTGCAATAATTAAAAGAAAAGGACTCATTATGTGGTATTTACTTTGTTGTAACTGTGGGAACATAAAGCTTGCATTAATACACTAACAATGTCGCGAAACAATACGATATAAACAAAATAACCGTTACAAGGAAACTGCTGACGCCGATAATATTAAACCCTGGCTGTAGTTTGTTTTTAAAACCTCTACAAATTACAAATGAGCTAAGGCAAGGTGATTCACTTTCGTGTCTGCTCTTTAATATAGCCTTGGAAAAGGTTGTTAGAGATGCAGATATCCAAACAAGGGGAACAATACTCTACAAATCTATTCAACTGTTGGCATATGCCGATGACAGATATTATGGGAAGGTCAGAGAATTATGTAAAGAAGGCATTCACAGCATTATACCATTAAGCTGAGAAAATGATGAATTTTAACTTTGAAAGGGTCTCAAGTTTTTTTTTGTATTTGAGCTCTCTGGTAAATGAAAACATTGGTATAAATGCAGAGGTAAATAAAAGAATGCTAATAAATGCTACAATGGGCTGATAAAATACTTTAAATCACAACTTCTACACCAAAGCTAGACTATATAGAACATTAGTAAACCCGGTCCTGATGTACGGAAGTGATACAATGGTTCTGGCACAGGGTGACCTGTTACGACTTGCATCTATGAAATTAAAGTACTTACGAAAATTTATGGATCCATTAGGGAAGGTTGAGAGTGGAGAATAAGGTACAACAGAGAGCTCTATGAGTTATGTAGATCGCCTGATATAGTGACATCAATTAGGAGAACTAGGCTGAGGTTGGCAGGACATGTACAGAGAATGAATGAGGAGGATGTTCTTAAGAGGATTATGAAATCCGCACCAGAAGGAAAGAGAGGACGTAGAAGACCTAGACTACGATGGATTGATGGAATCCTAAAAGATGTGAAAGTACTTGGAGTGAAAAATTAGTGGACATTCGCTAAGGATAGGGAAGTCTGGAGAAAAATCCTGATGGAAGCTGAGTCTACGGTGGGCTCTGGAGCTACTGCTGATGATGTCTGTAGTAGTAAATACGTTTGAAATGTTTGTAACAAATTGAATTAAATTGGTCTGTTCGTTTGCGATAGGAATGAATTAAAGGTTTTTCATAACACCAATACGATTTTTCATAAGGTTTTTCTATATACCCTCAATCACAAATATTTCAAAATCGCGTTACAAGATGCGGAAATATGCGGTTGACGGAAAATTGTCATACAGTACATCAGGAGAGGCTATCGAGCTCTTGAAACCCGCGTTTGGTCTTACTTTTATGTACGTACATACGGAATAACGGACACATTTAAAAATTTTAATTTTTGATCTTTTCTTCGCAACGGTTATAAACAACTATATGAAAAAGTATGAAATTAAATAACCATTAAATTTAATTTAATATTAATTTAATTAAAAAACTAACATTATTACTATTTGAAAAAATTATTGTCTTTGTTTAATGAATTAAGTTTATGAAATTATAAATTTTCTCAGTTTTTCCTTATTTATCGTGTACTATTTAATTAAAATAACAAAGAACTGCTAATTTTCATATACTGGCGAACAAATTGGTCTAATAATTTGGCCAAGCAATTATTCGATTATCCGGGCTTACACACTTTCAGGGCTGAATCGTATTCTGCACCAAACGGATAATTTGTTCATCAGTAACCACACACACGGGCGGACCATCACAGTTATTGTTTATGCGGTTGCCATAATGTCTAGGACCATTGGGTTGAAAAATTAGGACATGGAATGCATGCTTCTAAAACAAAACAAAAAATCCAACACATTTGATACGCCATTTTCAAATAATTCATAATAAAATTACTATATTGTTAAAAAAGTAAAAATGATTTTTAAAATGGCTCTTTGGTTTGAAAAAATAGTCAGTTGTAGTTTATAAAATTCACTTAAATTTATTAACAATAAAAAAATCATACATATAGTATAGCCTACCCTACTTTTATTAATTATAAAGTGGCATTTTCTTAGAGAAAAAGAAGTTTTAATTAAGTAGGAAGTAGTTATAATTAAATAGATTAAACATTAGTCTGTAAAATACTTTACTCGGTTGACCAGCCAAAATACTTTATTACGTGAGCAGACAAACATCTTCTTCGCTTTGTTTGATTTGTACACACAACTGCGCCAGTAAACAAATACAGCAGAGTAATCGGCATTTTTGCAATTTTCCCCATAATTGACAAATTATATAATATCGAAATTTGTGTAATAATAAATGTGCGCCGTCCAAAATTGGGAGCGATTTTTGTAGCTTAGGAAGCGTACTTGTTAATAAATAAATTTTATATATATATATATATAAAGTATTTAAAATTTATGTTTATATTACCTCAAGATGTTATTTTTCCTTATTTGGAACATGTTTCGAGAGCTCCCTTGTTCTCATCCTCAGCCTTCGCGATCTTGCATCTGGTGAAGTATTTGTGTGTTGTCTGGATGCTATTAAGGTTTCTTATTGGTCTCTGGTATTTTAAAGTTGTATTATTGTGTGTGATTGTGGTATATGTATTTGTATTTTGTGTATTTTCGATGTTGAATGCTTTGAATATTGTGTCATGTTTTGTATTGATTTGTATTTGTTCAGGTATTAGTTTGTTTTGTGTTTTATGTTTGTATATTTGTAAAGTTTCCCAAATGTTCATTGTGGTGCCTTTGTGTGGTATATGTTTTATTAGTCTCACATTGGTTATGTCTGGGAATTCATGTCTTGTGTTTATTGCATGTGTGGCTAAATTGGATTTATATATTTCTGGTTTTTTGTATGCGTTTAGGTGTTCAAATTAACGTTTTTTCAGCTGTTTTTTTGTTTGTCCTATGTAACATTTATTGCAATCTTGGCATTCAATTTTGTATATACCGTTAGTTGTTGTATTACTTTGTTGTGTGGGCTATTTAGTTTTTCTAAATTATTTTTATTTGTTTTGTATGCTATTTTTATATCTGTGTTTTTAAATAGTTTTGTTAGCTTTGTCATTTTATTATTTATGTACGTGAATGTGGCCCATTTGTTGTTGTTGTTATTATTTATGTGTTGTTCATTTTGATTACACACAATTACAATCACACACAATAATACAACTTTAAATACCAGAGACCAACAAGAAACCTTAATAGCATCCAGCCAACACATAAATACTTCACCAGACGCAAGATCGCGAAGGCTGAGGATGAGAGCACGGGAGCTCTCGAAACATGTTCCAAAATAAGGAAAAATAACATCTTGAGGTAAAATATAAATTTTAAATACTTTATATATATCAAGAAACGAACTGTAGCAGAAAGTGATTGAATATATATATTTTTTATATATATTCAATCACTTTCTGCTACAGTTCGTTTCTTGATATATATAAAGTATTTAAAATTTATAATTATATTACCTCAAGATGTTCTTTTCCTTATTTGGAACATGTTTCGAGAGTTCCTGTTCTCTCATCTTCAGCCTTAGCGATCTTGTTTCTGGTGAAGTATTTGTGTGTTGGCTGCTGGATGTTATTAAGGTAGTTTGTTGGTCTTTGGTCTTTTAAAGTTGTATTATTGTGTGTGATTGTGGTATATGTTTTTGTATTTTGTGTATTTTCGATGTTGAGTGCTTTGAATATTGTGTCATGTTTTGTATTGATTTGTATTTATTCTAGTATTAGTTTGTTTTGTGTTTTTTGTTTGTATATTTGTTAATTTTCCCAAATGTTCATTATGGTGCCTTTGTGTGGTATATGTTTTATTAGTGATACATTGGTTATGTTTGGGAATTCGTGTCCTGTGTTTATTGCATGTGTGGCTAAATTGGATTTATATATTTCTGGTTTTTTGTATGCGTTTAGGTGTTCAAAATAACGTTTTTTCACCTGTTTTTTTTTGTTTGTCCTATGTAACATTTATTGCAATCTTGGCATTCAATTTTGTATATACCGTTAGTTGTTGTATTATCTTTGTTGTGTGAGCTATTTAGAATTTGTAATTTATTTTTATTAGTTTTGTATGCTATTTTTATATCTGTGTTTTTAAATAGTTTTGTTAGTTTTGCCATTTTATTATTTATGTATGTGAATGTGGCCCATTTTTTGCTGTTGTTATTATTTATGTGATGTTCATTTTGATTGATTCTTAATTGTTCAGTTTTTATTTTATATTTGATTTTATTTTCTATTTTGTTCACAGTATTTTTATTGTATCCATTTTCATAACCTATTTGGTATATTATATTTCTTTATTTGTCAGTTTCTTGTTTGTTTAGGGGAATTTTGTACATTCTGTTAAATAGTGAATAGAATGCTGCCATTTTATGTTGTGGTGGGTGGTCAGAATGGTTAGGTATAATGATGTTAGTGGAAGTTGGTTTTCTATATATTGCATATTGTATGTGGTTGTTGTATCTTGTGATGGTTATGTCTAAATAGTTGATTTTGTTATGTTTTTCTTTTTCTTCTGTGAATTGTATTTTAGGATGTGTGTTATTGATTTGTTTCAGTATGTTCTCTGCATTTGTGTTTTTGTTATTTGATACATATAGTCCATCGTCTACATATCTTATCCATATGCCATTTGGGTCCTGTGATTTTATAATCTTTTGTATTTTTGTGTCTATGTGTTGTAGGAATATTTCTGCTATTATGCTTGATAATGGTGATCCCATTGCTAAACCTTCTTGCTGTTGCTAAATTTTGCTATTAAATTCAAAGTAATTTTGTTTTAGTATTAATTGGAGGCTATTTTTTATTTCGGTTATATATTGTTTGTTTTCATTTCGTTCTTTAGTTTGTTTATTATTATGTCTATTGTTTCTTCTACTGGGATGTTGGTGTACCTGTTTGTGATGTCATATGATGTGAAAAATGTATTTTCATTTATATTTATTGTTTTAGTTTGTCTATTAATTCGTATGTATTTTTTATGTTATGATGGTTATTTGTTAGATGGTTATTTTTTAGTTTTTGTGCTATTATTTTTGCTATTTTGTATGTAGGAGCTTTTTTGAAGTTGATTAATGGACGTATTGGGTTGTTTAATTTGTGTATTTTTATTAGGCTATTCATTTTAGGTGGTTCTGGATTATTATTTATATATATGTCTGTATTTGTCATGTTGAAAATGGTTTTAGTTGTTTTTATTAGTTTTATTGTTTGTTTAAGATAGTTTTCTGTTGGGTTTTTGTTTAATTGTATGCAATTATTATTGTTGATGTTAAGTCTTCGGTTTTTTTAATGTTCTTTATCAATGATTACTGTTGCTTGACTTTTGTCTGCTTTAGTTATTATTAAATTATTGTTCTTTACTTTATTTTTAATTTTTTTATTGTTTTATTGTCTTTCTTTTTTTTTCATTTCGCTAGTGATTATTTTTTTAATTATATGTGTTGCTTCTGTTCTTTTTTCTTCTTGTATATTGTCTTTTATTAGGTTGATGGCAAATTCTGTTTCTACTATTAAATTTTCTAGATTTTTGTTTGCATTTTGAGTTATGTTAGTTTTTGACATATTGTTTAAATATTCTGTTTATTTTTTGTTAAATTCTGTATTGCTAAGGTTAATGGTTCGAGGGTAAAATGTGTGTTTAGTTTTTTTTTGTTCTTGATTTTTGTTTTGTTGTTTTAATGTGTTGAGTTTTTTGTTGATTGTAATAGTCTTTTGTTTTTTTTTTCAAATCTTATTTTATTTTCTATGTTATTGTATTTATTATTCCAAATGATTGGATGTAATAAACTTGTTAGCTCTAAGTGTAGTTTGTATATGTCTAGTGTTATGCTATTTTTTTACTGTATAATTGATTAATTTCGTTTTGTATCCATAACCTTTGTGCTTCCATTACTGTTTTTTGTGCAGTCATGTTTTTGTTGTTTGTGTTTATGTTGACGTATTTAGGTGTTAATTTATGTTTTTGGCATTGTCTATTGAAGTATATATTCATGTTTGTGTTCATTAGTTGTTTTTTTTTTGTATTTGAAATTTGTTTAATGATTTGGTAATGTGGGTTATATGGAGTTGTGGTTATGTTGTTTGTGTGCATGTTAATGTACATTTATGTAATAGATAATTTATTTTATATTTATTTTCCGTTATTTGGTTGTTGAATTCACTTAATATTGATGTTCACTTCACTATTTTTTCACAATACACTTTTGTTTGATAACCTCACTTTTCGTTATTTTCTCCTTTCACTGTAGGCTTATTTACCTTGTATGGTATTATCATTCAATCACTTTCTGCTACAGTTCGTTTCTTGATATATATAAAGTATTTAAATTTTTTAATTATATTACCTCAAGATGTTCTTTTCCTTATTTGGAACTTGTTTCGAGAGTTCCTGTTCTCTCCTTCAGCCTTCACAATATTCAAAGCACTCAACATCGAAAATACACAAAATACAAAAACATATACCACAATCACACACAATAATACAACTTTAAAAGACCAAAGACCAACAAACTACCTTAATAACATCCAGCAGCCAACACACAAATACTTCAACAGAAACAAGATCGCGAAGGCTGAAGATGAGAGAACAGGAACTCTCGAAACATGTTCCAAATAAGGAAAAGAACATCTTGAGGTAATATAATTATAAATTTTAAATACTATATATATATATATATATATATATATATAATCAAACACTTTTTGTTACAGTCCGTTTCTTGATGTATATAATATATATAATATTTATATTGAATTTACCTCAAGATATTTTTTCCCTTATTAGGAACATGTTTCGGGGACCATTGTGTCCCCATCCTCAGCCTTCCTGATTTTGAGTCTGGTGAAGTACTTGTGTGTTTACTGGTTGCTATTGTGGTTTCTTATTGGCCTCTGGTACTTTAAATTTGGCCAATACTTTATATTATATATATATATATATATATTGCAACGATACAATTTAATATTTTCGCATAGGATATTGTGTGTGTAAATAAATTACAAAGAAGTCTATATTGGAGGCAATGAAGAATTATTTATTAGCACACAAGAAATATAGTTTATACGATGTATTTGAAATTACATAAATGTCATGCATATTTTTATATTTGTTGTAATAGAGTTTGTATAGTTCAATTTAGATCGGTTTTACTTGTTATCGAAATCCTTAATACTTGACGTGACGTCCTCGTTCCGCTGCGGCTCCTGCTGCAATTCCTCTGCGCGTCTCGCCTCCACTCTCTCCTTTCCGCTCTCTGATGATGAGTTCGTCGAAACTGATAACACTAAAGCAGATTTCACATACACCAATTGTCACTCTCGGAATTATTAACGTTCTCGCACGAAATAAGCTATTATTATTTTAAAAAGTTATTGATTATTTAATCTCAGGGTGATAATGAGTAATATTTAAAAAGCGGTGTATTGGGCTTACACCTTCCGGCAAATCTTGAAGTGTTCCGCGAAACTACAGATTTACCACGGTCAGTAAATCTCCCTATGTGGATATCTTCCACTCACGCGAAAAGCACTTTATATAATATAATATAATATGGATGTTCACCAGCTTGGTTCTTGACGAATAACTCGCAAAGAGTTCCAAGTTTCAGCGTAACTTTAGATTTATACTAGTTTATACAAGAAAAACTCTTGTAGAGAAACACACGTTCACTGGGCAAACGCTTTCGATGAACTGCCTCGATGCATGCCAGACAACGTACGGATGTTACTGAAATTAGGGGTTTCTGATTGGTCAATCAGCTGTCCACGTGGTTGATAGAACGAAAGATAGACGGGTTGCAGGCAAATCTTTGTATAAGTTGGCGAGAGCCCGTATAGATTTAATCTCGAAATTTTATTACTCTTTCATAAATAAGGGTAAAAAGTTGAGGTTTTAATAATAAAAAAAAAATTTATAAAATAGCTGAGAACCACAGAGTATATAGAAATTGTAGCTATTTCCATAAATAATTCACTGTCAAAATTTCAAGCTGATGGGTTAATTAACACGGAAGATATAGCGAATAAGGTTTATCACACGCGCACGCGCGGACATATTCACACACAAAGTACATGACATAAAAGAACAAAATTGTACAAAGAATTTAAAATAACATAAGTCCTTATCCATCACTAAATACAAAACTTATAGCTAATTGACAAAAAATTGTATAAATCCATCTAAAACCTGTCAATGTCCGTTATCCATGCTCTGATATATTTAATATAACTCATCATCCTGTGTTTTGTTGCAGGATTAACCCCACCACGTATAAAAAGAATTTGTTCACATAAAATACAAATTTTTTTTCTTCATATCCTAACTAAATAAACCGTCATTCTTCCAATAATAATCATAATAATAATAACAGTAAATCCAAATCAAAATAAATTAACAGACTTCTTTCAAAACAAAACATTCCTCAAAAGTCACTTTGACAGCAATAATATAAATAAATATACGTGGTTGGATCTGACCTATATTCTCAAACACAGATAAGCTTATCAACACTTCTAACGTCATTTTGATAACTGACCGTATACGCAGTTCAAAAAAAAAAAAATTGTTCCAACATCACAACAAATATTCCTTAATTTACACACATTTTCACATAATTTCTTAAACATTCATACAACCTATACCCTGCCATATTAGGTACAATTATCTTTAACATAATACTTTCTTAGGGATGGTGCATGGAATTTCCCTATCACACGGTTAGTACTAGGGTTGATTACAATATATGTGTTCTTATCAACTTGCTCGGATAAGATATATGGACCATTGTAAAATCTAAAGACTTTGGCTGCGGTATTCTCGTCCCTGTGACCTACATTCAAAACCCGCAGGAGTACCCTGTCGCTAATTTTAAAAGTCACCAGCTTGTGATCAGCATTAAAATTTTCAGTCCTTTCTTCAGCACATTTCTTAATGCGTCTCCTGGCTTCTATCCGTTTCACCTCATTCAGAATAGGTAAATTCTGTGTTGCAATCCTCCTGATGCACCCATCCCAGACACGTTTGGGCATTTCTCCAGTTTGCAACTCGTTAGGCGTAAATCCTGTCGGGTCATTGTAATTCCCGTTGATGGACGCCTCGAAAAACTCGAGATAATCCGCCCATCTACTTTGGTTGGTATTACAATAAGTACGGAACAGTTGACCTAACTCACTGTTGACCCTTTCAGCGAGGTTGCCTTGCGGTCTCCGGATCGCAACACCGTCTGGATATTGTGCTTTTGGGATTGCCACTTCCTATTGGTGAATTGTTTTCCCTGGTCAGATAAGATTTTGTTAACATGACCATATTTTGGGATGTATTTATTTAATATGACATTTAATACAGCCGCCATGGTGGGCCGTCTTATTGCATAAAGACTAACATGTTTAGAGAACGCATCCGTGCATACTACCAGATTCTTCATACCCCTCGATCCACGTGGTAGCGGACCTAAAAAATCAATATATAATAGATCGTTTTTGTTTTTGGTAATAATATTCCTCATTTCCACATAGGTATGTTGATTCGGGTACTTTGCAGTTTGGCATATGTGGCAGGTACGCAAAATAGATTTAATAGATTTAACCTTCCTAGCCATATTCAACCACACAAAGTCTTCTCGCATAGCTAAATAGCATTTATACGCTCCCGCGTGTGCCAGACTCTCATGGCACGCCCAAGTTAAATCTTCAACAAGTTCATCCAGTACCATTATTTTCCACTGCCCGTCTATGATCTTATATAGCACACTCTTGTCGATCTTATATTTCGGGTTGTCTTGAATTCTTATCTCATCACTGATTTTTTTTAAATTTTGCATCCCGCTGTTGTTCAACATTTATAAATTTTAATCTATTTCTTAATTCGTCGGGTAATGCATATTTAATTGCCAGAATTTTAAAAATCGATTTGTTATTGTTTAATGTAGCATTAGTCGTTTCTCTTGACCAGCTGTACGCTTATCTCCAGTAAACTGCCCGTTACTTGTTATCTTATCTACGAGATTATGAACTGGCTTTTGTGCTTCAATATACCACTCGAATTTCTCCAGGTCACCGTCTATATGTCCCAACATAATAGTATGCAGTTTATTTCGGATTACGCATGTTAGTGTTTTGTTACTGAAATCGATTGTGGCGTGTATTTTTCTTAAAGTGTCTGTGCCTAATACAACATCATATATTAGATTATTAACTATAAGGACTGGTACTTCAATCTCTACGCCTTGTGTACATATTGTTATAAATGCTTGTTTACAAATAATTTGTGTATCTCCTGTCGCCGTAGTCACTCTAGTATTATTTACAGGTAAGATAGGTGTTTTCTTAAATTGATGCTTATGTTTGTTAATAAACTTTTCATTAATTAATGATACTTGCGCCCCACTATCGAATAATACATTTCCAACACAACCATTAATTTTCGCGCTCACAATAATGTCATTATTGTCTTTAATTCTAGCATTTTTTACACATTCATAATCATAATATTCTTTCATCTCTAACTTCAACAGGGTATAAGCCAGAAGCAATGTATACTGTATTATCACTATTATTGTTAAGATATGATTTCTGATACTGCCGTTTGTTATTGTATGTTTCACTTGTATTTTTATTCTTATTTTTATTTATATTATTAAATTTATCGCACGGACCCACGCCGTGCAACCTTACTCGTTTTTTGGCTGTTCTTCATTTGCATTGGTCTCCGTAATTGCCGATACGTTGATCTGATTGAATCTTTGAAACCTTGGTTTATTTTTAAACTGTTGTTGTTGTGGCTGAAATAGTTTACGTGCTTGTTCATTATTACTATTACCACTTTGGCTATCTACATTATCCCATTCAATTAATAACAAGAGTAGTTCCTCTAAGGATTTAACCGCTTGTGTAATAACCGCGATTTGAATTCCGCGTCCAAAATGGTGAGCTAATTTATTTACCTTTTCTGGTTCTGACACTTCAGGTTCCAGATATTTTGCTCGAGATATCAGCTGAATTAAATAGTTTTCTTTTGAGCCTTTTAAACTTGAATATCTTCCAAATTCCAGCTGTACACGGATCTTTCTCTGTATCTCGCTGTTCCAGTATCTAGCCCTAAAATGTTTCACCAAATCTTGATATGTACATACCTTGTCCTGTATGACTGTGAACCATTCAGCAGCGGTACCTTTTAACCTTCTTGCCAGCCAGTGCTCATGTTGTCACCTATCGCTTCCATATCTCTCTCGCAATTTTTGAGGAAGTGAAGGGGCTTTTCAGTGTCTCTACCGTAGAATTTTAATTGCGAATTGGTTTCATCCAAAGTCCTATAAATATACGTAGTCTGGTTCGCTGGTGTCGAGGTACTCTGGAGTCGGGTCAGCTGTCGTTTCAACTCCTGTATCCGTTGATCCTGCTCTGCTACTAGTTCACTTACCGTCGAAGTATGATTAGTCATTCTTTCCTCTATGCCACTGAGCTTCGCTTCACATTCGCTAATACGGGAGTTATTTGCTTCTAGTGCTGTATCAATGTTATTACGAATTAATTCGACTTTCTCGCAGATACGTTTCTCCGTTGATTCTAACAGTTATTTTGTTCCGCTTGATCATGTACAGCGTTATAAATGCTTTTATTTTCGTCATGTAGCGACTGTAGTGACCTATTCTGTTTTACTGATTCCTCTTTACTAGCTTTATTTTCTTCTGAGATTTTCTGAACATTGGCTAATAATGTAGCTAACGTATTTTATAATTCAAGTGATTCACCCATATTTACAGTATAGTTATATTATATATTGAAACAAATATTATAGTCCTTATTTAACGAAAACGGCACTATTATTAACTCTTATTATTACAAAATAATGTTCAGTTTATATGTTGTATATTGTCACAGTCTAGTATCGTAACCAAATGTTCACAAAACTTAACCTAACACAAACACAAATAATAATTCAAACCTCCAAATAAACAAAATTACTAATATTGTTCAAATATCTGCTTACAGAGAATATTCAACAAATTATATACACTCCCTGCTTACAAATAGAACACACACACCAAATAGTTCAAATGAATTTAGTCTTTACACAAATAAACAAATTACAATAAAATCGTACCACACGTTGGCAGGCGCCAAATATCTCTATGCAACGATACAATTTAATATTTTCGCATAGGATATTGTGTGTGTAAATAAATTACAAACAAGTGTATAGTGGAGGCAATGAAGAATTATTTATTAGCACACAAGAAATGATAGTTTATACGATATATTTTAAATTACACAAAAGTCATGCATATTTTTATATTTGTTTTAATAGAGTTTATATAGTTCAATTTAGATCGGTTTTACTTATTAGTCGAAATCCTTAATACTTGGCGTGACGTTCTCGTTCCGCTGCGGCTCCTGCTGCAATTCCTCTGCGCGTCTCGCCTCCACTCTCTCCTTTCCGCTCTCTGATGATGAGTTCGTCGAAACTGATAACACTAAACCAGATTTCACATACACCAATTGTCACTCTCGGAATTATTAGCGTTCTCGCACGAAATAAGTTATTATTATTTTAAAACGTTATTGATTATTTAATCTCAGGTTGATAATGAGTAATATTTAGAAAGCGGTGTATTGGGCTTACACCTTCCGGCAAATCTTGAAGTGTTCCGAGAAACTACAGATTTACCGCGGCCAGTAAATCTTCCTATGCGGATATCTTCCACTCACGCGAAAAGCACTTTATATAATATAATATAATATGGGTGTTTGCCAGCTTGGTTCTTGACGAATAACTCGCAAAGAGTTCCAAGTTTCAGCGTAACTTTAGATTTATACTAGTTCATACAAGAAAAACTCTTGTAGAGAAACACACGTTCAATGGGCAAACGCTTTCGATGAACTGCCTCGATGCATGCCAGACAACGTACGGATGTTACTGAAATTAGGGGTTTCTGATTGGTCAATCAGCTGTCCACGTGGTTGATAGAACGAAAGATAGACGGGTTGCAGGCAAATCTTTGTATAAGTTGGCGAGAGCCCGCATAGATTTAATCTCGAAATTTTATTACTCTTTCATAGATAAGAGTAAAAAGTTGAGGTTTTAATTATAAAAAAAAAATTTATATAATAGCTGAGAACCACAGAGTATATAGAAATTGTAGCTATATCCATAAATAATTCACTGTCCAAGTTTCAAGCTGATGGGTTAATTAACACGGAAAATATAGCGAATAAGGTTTATCACACGTGCACGCGCGGACATATTCACACACAAAGTACATGACATAAAAGAACAAAATTGTACAAAGAATTTGATATAACATAATTCCTTATCCATCACTAAATACAAACTTATAGCTAATTGACAAAAAATTGTATAAATCCATCTAAAACCTGTCAATGTCGGTCATCCATGCTCTGATATACTTAATATAGCTCATCATCCTGTGTTTTGTTGCAATATATACATATGTACATAATTTCATATGTACAGGGGTTGCACATAAGAAGTATTCGGTTATATCGAATATTGGAATACTTCGGATTTATTAATGATTTTTGTCAAATTGCACTAATAATTTAATACTGTTTTTGACAACAAAATAAAACTAATTAAACTGTCTCTGTTGACGTTTTTTACTATTTTAAAATAATTTTCTACTCATATATTTAGTTCTTTACTTTGTAAAGAAATATTACCACTCGATAGGTCTTTTATTCATGCGTATTCTGGTGTAAGTCTCATGTCAAAATTTGTATTATCACCATAGTTATTTAATTTAATATATTTATTATAATTGTCCCGTAACATAGTTATACGTACCCGCAAACGCGCACTCGCCATGTGCCTACGCATATTTTCGCACCACTTCACAACACTACTTGCTTTTCTTTTACTGACAAAAATTAACTTAAACTAACAAGTTAAACATTATCTTATTGTTTATTATACTATGTCCAAACCTGGAGTCTTTACTTAGACAAATTTTCATTGCAACATGCTATCATACGCTTATAGTTAAATTACTATTTCATATGCAAATTCTACCATTGCAATATATATTACAACGGGAAATCCTTTTGCGTGGAATGTGCATGTGCTCGAAATAAACCATATGACGACTAAGAGAATATAAAAAAAAGTGTTTTAAGTCGCGTCAGAATCTGCATTTTGGTTTGTTATTTAGACTTATAAATACATTATCTTAAGTGCAAGTATGTAGTACGATATATGAAAATGTGCAAAATTATCGTGTTACGGTAGTCGAGTGCGTGTGTATTTAAATAAAAACATTAGAGCGCTGTTATTAATTAAGATTTCGAGATGGGACTTGAACAAGAATACAGATTATATTGTTACAAACAACTTGACGCAAGTAAATATAGGCCTACTATTCACTTGGAAGTGGGGGGTGAATATGTTTTTTGTTTTCTATAATTCATGAATGACTCAGTGTTGAAAAGACATAAAAAACATTAAATTTTAGATAATTTTGCTGCAGGTTTAGAACGATTCTTTACCAGAATAAGCCGAGTTTGACATGTTCGGACTGTAATTGTCTCGCTTAAATTAAATACTGACCAATCAGACCTTTAGAATTTCAGTCAAGGGAATTTCAGTTTAGTATCGTAATCGTATAAGGCTATTCCATGAACGTGACACACCTATGTTTCTGTACAAACGATAAATTTGAATGAAACGGTCACATGTCTGCGACGCCGATCTCGGACAGATAATCTCGAGTTTTTAGTCGGATCGTAACGAGTTTGTTACCGTATGTGTAATGTGTGAAAGCAAGAAATGAGTTAAACGATAAGTTTAGACATAACAACATCACGTGACTACCTCAACCGTCGGTATGGATCGGTTCACACAGTAACACCTCATATGGTTTTGGGCATAATGTTATTTGTGTTCTGATCGTTATTGAAAATAACTTAAAAATATTATTATGAACTCGAAATGGTTACACTTTCTTGTTTGTTGTTTCACGGAACGATTGTTTACAGACTTTTATATTCAATCGAGAGAAAAATTTGTTTGTCTGCGCTATTCTGTATTTATTATTATCCACACTGTTGTATTCACTTTTATTACATTAAAATGTTTTCGCTTACTGCATTTGCTATTTTCACAGCGCTACAATAATTTATAATTTGTTGTTTAGATGAATATTTTTACCGATATAAAAGTACTTTATTTAGTCGTGTTTATTTTTAATCGTTCGTGTTGTACATCCAATTTTAATTTTAATTCCGCTTGATTTATTTTTGTATTGCCTCGAACGAGTTAGCCGTGTACTCATGTGCTGTTTTTTGTCGACTAGGTATATCCGGTTACTATTTATGAGGGTGATCGTTATGTATTTAAACACAGACTCGGCTGAAAGTCAGTCTTCCCCTCCATGCAGACTTAAATTCTGTAACAGGTGGGAAATTTTGGGTTTGCAGTTGGCAGTAAACAGGTGACGTAATTTCTAAAATAATCAGTGCTTTTTGTGGGGAAAATATGGTGGAACACATGGCTGAAATGTGGAGGGGAAGGGTTATTGCCTGCAATAACAATTTTTTGTAACAATAACAATTTCTCTGCAACTTTTGATCTACGAGTAATGCAAAATTGGACTTTCAACTCGTTGGCAGAATTCGCAGATAAAAAGAAAATTAATTATCGTTACAAATTACTAACGTTTAATTATTTTAGTCTTAATTATAGCATCTTATATTTTAATTGAAATGGAATGAATTCCTATTTCTAATAGAAATTGAATGGCTGAGGTTATTTGCCACTTTATAAGCTGTGCTATAACATTTTACAGGTAATTTTGTTTTTTCAGCCACTGATTTTAAATGAATTCCTTCAAGCGTTTATTTTTTTGACCCATTGTTAATGTTCACTTGAAATAGTCCAGCTTGATGAAAGTGAGCCTACAACTGCGCACTTAGTATCGAACACCGGTAGTATCAGGCTGAGCCGAAGCCGAAATCTCTGAATCGTGTTGTGGTTCACGAACAACCTCAAGTGAAATATGACGATAGTTTTTCATTATATCATATAAAATACAAACGTAATGTGACGTATGCTGAGTTTTTTTAGTTTAGTTTAAGTCTTTAAATTCCTAGGTGGAACATAGGGCCTCGACGAAATTTCTCCAGGATGATCTGTCCATTGCCAGGGTCTTCACCTCCCTCCATGTCTTGTTGACACCAGCGAGCTCCCTTTCCACAGTTGTTTTGATTGTTCATTATCTTTTTTCTCTCTTTTTTCACAGTACTAAATAATATAGAATATAGAACTTTCACTTCTGAAACTTACTTGTTTTTCTTTCCGAACGCGTTTCGGCGTGGTGTTCGCCTTCGTCAGCAGTTTGAGACAGACTGGCCAGTAACACGTAACGGTTTTTGTTTGGAAGTTTTAGTGGGGGTGGTGTGTGAAGGAAGGGGATTGGCGCGGGGATCCAAATTATTGTTAATTTTATGTATAATTGTGTCAAACAGTGTGTGTGTGATTTATAGTTTAATTGGTCGTTAAGTATGTTGTTTGGTTGTGTTTTGTAGTGTTTGTATATTTCATATTGTTCTGCTGTGTTAAGTTTTCGACTTTTGGGTAAGTAGCGTAATATCTCAAGATTAGTATCTATGTTGGTGTAGCTGTGGTTTTTGTGTGTATGTGTGTGGCAAATGCAGAATGTATATTGTTGTTGGATAAAGCTTTTAGGTGTTCAGAGTAACGAGATGAAAAAGATCTTCCCGTCTGGCCTATATAGAAACTATTGCAATCATTACAATTTAATTTGTAAACACCTGTTTTGTTGTATTTGTCTACATCCGTGTTTGTATCATTGATGTGTTTTTTGATGGTATTGTTTGTTCTGTATGCTATTTTGTACTTGTGTTTTCTGAATGTGTTGGCGATTTTGTGTGTGTTGGAGTTATGGTATGTGAGTGTGATGTATTTAGTTTGTTGTGTGTTGTTGGTATTTAGTGTTTTGTTGTTTTGTTTATGATGTGTTTGTGTAGTTTGTTTATTAAATTAGGGTTGTATCCGTTTTTTATTGCTATACATTTGATTGTGTTGAGTTCATCGTTATAGACCTTGAAGGCCGCATGTTTATGTTGTGTTGGATGGTTTGATGTGTTGTGTATAACCATGTCAGTTCTGGTTGGTTTTCTGTATATTTTATACGCGTGTGTATTGTTTGTTTTGTTAATTTTTAGGTCCAGAAAATTTATACTATTTTATTTTGTTCTATTTCCAGTGTAAATTTTAGTTTGTGGTGTATTGTGTTTATGTATTTGTGGAAGTTTTCAACCTGCCTTGTATTGCCATTGAATAAAAGTACTATATCATCCACAGACCTGTGCCAATAAATGATTTTGTTGGTGTATTTGTTGTTGTTTATTATGTGGTTCTGTTCTGTGTTGTGTATGAATATTTCTGCCAGTATTCCTGATATGGGGGATCCCATCGGGAGACCATCTGTTTGTGTGTATATCTTGTTGTTGTATGAGAAGTAATTTTGTTCTGTAATTATTTTGGTGAGTGTGATGATCTCATCACAGTCCTCTTCCAGGTGTTCCTCGGCTTTCGACGTCTGCGGCTACCTTGCGGATTCCAATTCAGTGCCTGTCTAGCGATATTTTCTAGTGGTCTTCTCAGGGTGTGCCCGATCCACCACCATTTTCTTCTCTTTATCTGTAGTTGGATGGGACTTTGACTTGTGGCCTCCCATAGATCTCTGTTTTAGATGGTCTTGGGCCACCAAATTCTCATTATTTACCTCACACAACGGGTTATGAAAGTCTCTAACCTTGTATTGATGTCCTTTGTCACTTTCCATGTCTCATATCCGTACAGCAACACCGATTTGACATTTCAGTCAAATATTCCCGAGCTTTGTCTTCCTGCGTATATGGAATGATCTCCATACTGGTCCTAACTGTGCAAATGCTCCTTTTGCTTTATTTATACGACTTATCACATCCCTAAGAGCACCTCCGTCCTGACTAACCATGCTACCCAGATAGCAAAATTCCTCTACCCTTTCTATAACTCTTCCGTCTAGTATCAAATCAGAATAATTTCTATAATTAATACGCATTTCCTTGGTCTTTTTGTTAGACGTAAAACATTAATACGTTATGAAATAAACAACGATAAAATCACTTGTAACGCGACTGACTACACTGCCGTACAACAAAAATAGAATCACACAATGCAAGGCACTAATTATAGCGCTTTAAAAGGTTAATAATAAACAGAGCAAACAATAAAATTACTTTTAATGACTGACAAGTGTTCGTTTTCATTGCACTGCATGTTTTGGTACCTCTAGTGTGCCAGTATGTCTTGACGGCACAAAATTAGCAATTATTTAAAAACATTTTTTTTACCGAATTACAATATAATTTTTAGTTTTTGCCATTCCAATGCGTATGTAAAACTAATTTCATTAAGGCGCTGGAACGCTGTTCCGTACTGTAATCAATCATTGTGGCAACTGACTTGTAGCCCACTCTGTATATGCCGTTGGCCTTAACTCTATGTATATTTGTGCATAACGTCTCATTATCGCAAGCCTAATCCGCTCAATATTGGAGGTCGTCTGCAATGGAGTTGGCATTAACTAGAGGAAACGTAGGTCTACATTGATTTAAACCAACTACATCATCTTCTACAAAGATTAAACAAAAAACGGTTTGTTCCGCTACCAAGCAGAAAGACTAGAGCTGGTCACTTCAGTGCTTATTCGGGCACCCACCTCTCCGTCCCTTATAATTCAATAGTTCTTTGCGGATACGGCGATCGTCCATTCGGTTACGGTGTTCCAATACTGGGCAATCCTATCCAGTATACTCCATATATTCAGCTGCTGCCGTACATCGACATGGATAATTACACACTGTTAAACACCTCGATTAGCAACAGTCGGGACTCTCAGCAAATCGTCAGATCGGACGTAGGCTATATTCCGAAAGCGCTAATCCGGATTTTTTATAGTGGTGTGCAACAGTGTAATTTCTGCTCGAATTGTACTCATGAAAAACGCATGCAATTTACGAGTCACCACCAGGAGCTATCATTATTTGCAGACGACCTTAGTGCAAACAATATGGCTTAAATAAGATTGGGTTTTTGTCAATAAACACGTTTAAAATACGAGGTGGCTTGAAAGTGCGCTGTCTGCTCTAAAACGTTTGCACGGCTCCTGCTCATCCCATCGTCGTCCACTGAGCGGTTGGCCAAGTTAACTAAGGCTAGAGGAACCGGAAACAAACCGCACAACAAAACACAGTTATTTGTTATAGATTACACGCAATGGTTTCAGAAAGTTGATGATAATTTAAACTATATAACGCTGAGAAAGATTATCAAAATACGATTTGTACCTAGTTAATATTTCAAAAAAATAATTAATTTTATAAAATTAACTTTTATTTAAAGAACGCGAAAGAAAGCGAATACCGACCAGCGTTTGTTATCTGTGAATTTCTGAAAACGAAAAATTATTTTGTTTACGTATCCGTGGTGCCATAGCATGGAACGACATAAATTGTTAATATTTTATTGAAATTTTTAAGTTTTCGGTCAAATGAATTTATAACATCAATACATTATTACCCCCTCCCTCTTCAACTACCCTTTTCATTTATAGAAATTTCATCTACCTTTCTACAGTGGATTATTATGACCTTCTTTTCAGGATACTTTATTTATCAAAATTAAGTACATTACGCTTGTTAAAACGTAAAACGTTCCAGATAAACTACCCCTTCCCTATAACCGATTTTCAGCAGAATCAATAGGCCTTGAGTCATAGGTGTAACTTGAGAGGGGCAAGGGGGGCACTCGCCCCCCCAATGTTCCGAGCATTATAAAATTTTTGGTGTTTTATAATATTGTAAACACAAATGTGCTATATAACCTGACGATGGTCTATGACCGAAATCGATCGCTTTAAGAATATAAATAATAACATCACATGGTAACTTTAGGCTATATATATAAAAAAAATTGTTTCCAGTTGTTTATAAATAAAAGCTAACAAATAGTCAAACAGGAGACAGTTTCTGTGCTTGTGAGCAGAGTAAGCACTATTTATCAACGTTTGTACTGTTATCAGACGACTAGTTGCCATAAATTTATTATTCTTATTTCTTTCCAAGAAATTTGTGAGGAGAATGTTTGGCAGATTTGAATGATAGACGTCAAAATAATATTTCTGTTCGAAAAAAAACAAACGCTAGATCCCCTAGAGACGTAATTAACTGGAATACAATGCGTGGCTCTTACACAAAGACTTGTTTTGGAACACCACAAGATGTCGACGGCTTTGTTCACGAATCTTAAAAGACGGTCGTTTAGAACTGATATTTGTTAATGATTACTGATACAAGTGAAGTCGGTTACTCGGTCGTGTACGTAGTCCGTTAAAGTACACATCGTTTGTCTCTTTCTTAATTCGTTATTGTTGTGATTGTTTTGGTTTTTTGTGTTGATAAGTGCTGGGAAATGGGAGGTAAGAAACGCAAAGGAGTAACACGGCTTAATTTCTTTGAAAATTGGCTGACTGGCAATTTGAAAATTTCTTTGTGTTGTTGACTGATTCGGCTTACTGCTACTACTGCCGAGCATTTTGTGACAGTGTGCCTCAGGGACAGGATACGTTTACAAAAACTGGGTACAAGAATTGGAAGAACTAAAATTGTTTATGTTTATAGGCCTACAGTATATTTGTTCTAGGTAAATATAAATGGAAGTACAACTTATGAAGAAAGGTTTGTTGATCATTAAAAAATGAAATTGTCCCTCGTTTACTAACTAAGAATTATTACTAAACTTTCTAATTTTGTATATAATATATTTTATTAATTTTATTATATAGATGGACTCACTACACACTTGAATTTATCAAGTGCCCTGCCACCCCAAAATTAGGTCCCAAGTTACGCCCATGCCTTGAGTCCTCTACAACTCGGGCACATATACAACAAATTATTTGATTCTGTTTGAATTTGCAGCAGTTATCGTTCGCCATAGAAAAAATTCTACACAGAAACACACAGACAGACACACAAACACAGAGACACACACACACACACACACACACACTTTTCGGAAAATGACTTTTCTTCATGTTTTGAGGGTAGTACAATCTGAATCAGCCCTTATCTCGAACACGATTTTTTTCGCGATTACCATACTCCCATTTCTTTACGGAACGTGGAAGCAAAAAAGAACTTAAAAAATGGAAAAAACAGTTTTATAGTTCAAAGAATTAAAAAGTAAGAATTTAAAAGCCAAATTGTGATAAAACAATTTTAAACGAAAATTTGCAAGAGTGGAAGAGGGATAGCCGACTTTCCAGCAGACAATTTGCAAGAGTGGAAGAGGGATAGCCGACTTGCCAGCGGACAATTTGCAGGAATGGAAGAGGGCTAGCCGACTTGCCAGCGGACAATTTGCAGGAATGGAAGAGGGATAGCCAACTTGCCAGCAGCCAATTTGCAGGAATGGAAGAGGGATAGCCAACTTGCCAGCGGACAATTTGCAGGAATGGAAGAGGGCTAGCCGACTTGCCAGCGGACAATTTGCAGGAATGGAAGAGGGCTAGCCGACTTGCCAGCGGACAATTTGCAGGAATGGAAGAGGGCTAGCCGACTTGCCAGCGGACAATTTGCAGGAATGGAAGAGGGATAGCCGACTTGCCAGCGGACAATTAAACGTAGAAATCTGCCTCACTTTATTCAGAAATTCCTTTTGAAGCTGTGCGCACAGGGATAATTAATTCTCCTCCAAATGACCGTTTGAATTTTTTACTCCGCTCGACGATGAGACGATGTTGACTGTAATAGGTTTCAAACATACTCCCCAGTGCTACGTTTATAAAACTATATACAGTAAGGCAGTGAATCCCAAAGTGGGGTCCGCGACAATGTTTCAGGGGGTCCGGAGAAACTTTTAAGAAAAATTAGAATATACCAAAACTTTCTTCGATTTTGTATGCTCTAAAATCTAAATTTTAGAGTATTAAAAGAATTAGTAGAAGATTCCAGTAGTTTTGTTTTGGGTTCAAACTAATTGTAATTGTAAACGTAATTTCAAACTAATGGCGTTAGATGTCTTTAAATCATGTCGTGTAGCAGATCTGTTTGTCAGCCGAATTGACTAGACCTCTCTCTTACACTACATAAAGAAGATTCATTGGCAGAACTTTCAACTAACAGTTCATTAAAATTACAGTTTTCGCAATTACAGCTAACTGAATTCTGGTTATATGTAATAATTGACTATTCTGAACTCGCAAAAAAAGCTTTGAAACGTTTAACTGTGTTTCCCTCTACTTATTTGCCTGAAACTTCATTCTCCCTGCTCACGTACTTGAAGTCAAAGTTAAGAAATAAACTTTATGTCGAGAGTGACTTAATACTGAAATTATCAGACGTTTAACCCAATATTGCAGAGCTAATTGTTCAAAAAACAGCTTCATTGTTCACATTAAACTATGTTTGATATCATTAATACGCATATTATAATTTTTTAAGTTAAGAAAATTTTGATTTTAACACATTTTAATTAAAATATAAGAGTTTATATCATATTTACTGTTTGTTTTATCTCAGAACTCCGTGAATTATTATATTTTTGGGGGGTCCGCGGACTGAAAGGTTTGGGAACCACTGCAGTATGGCATTACTGTTGCTTAAGAACTCTGCTAAATGTGGTCAACAGAATCTCAGAACGTTCCATTGTGGTTCGTAGACAGTTTTATTGAAAACAAACAAATGTGTATACAGAGAAATCAACTAACGTTGGCGGTTCGTAGATCGTATAGAGCGCAATCGGCACTATAACGTAATCTGTTTAACATGAAATTCGAAATGGCAATGTTACAAAACGACGTAGCCTATTAAATTTCCTCATATGAACTACTATAAAAATACTGTAAACATTATAAGTTAATTGCTCTCTATTAAGTTAAAAGTAAGTCATTAAATCAGTTACGTGCGCGTATATAGTTACAGCAAAAACTGCCTGTGGTTGTAGAAACTTATACCAATAAATTTCGTTCATTTCAAACTCTGTGGAAAATAAAATAAAAAACATTGCTTATGCAGCAGCTTGTGTCAGATGCAGACTGACGTTGCAGTTACGCATATTATTAATGGTACAATCATTTTATTAAACTTATCGTCTTCTGATAGTTCCTATCCGCTTCGGGTGGTGGATATCATACAGACTTTAAAATGCATATTATTTCTTGGTATCCAAGTCACGTATGAATAGTAAATTATAGATAAATAAATCACCTTATACCCGTCGTGTGACTTCGTTACGTCGATTAAAATGACGCGTTTCGGAACATCTGCTCCATCATCAGATTAAATCGCTCTATTCAGGTCGTTAATAGTTAAAATCACATGTTACACATAATTGTCCACTATGTAATTCACTCGCTTTCTAAATGGTGCGCACCACGACGAAGCCGATCGGACACTGAATTATTATCTGAGTGATTACGCCTAAGCAGGTTCAATGCTGTATGGTATAGCGGGTTGGATTTAAAATTTAAGTGGTAATTCAATATGAAGTCTCGGCTGTTTATGTTATTATATGCTTTGTATATTTCGAACTCTTCTATTGCGTCCATGTAACGCCCTTTGTTGCACACATGTAGGGGTATTAAATTAGATTTAAAATCAGTATAATTATGATTGTGTAAGATTAAGTGGCGGGCAAAGTTGGACTTGATATTATTTAACAAAGTGCAACAGTTTTTACATTGGTCAAACGGGGAGAGGTTTCCTCAAACGATTTAAAGAGCACACACCAAAACGTCACCTAAATAATCTCACTCTGTTCATTTCTCATGAGATGTCCCAGATACTGAAGCTTTCTTATCTTCACTGTGTTAATAACTTCCCTTTCTTTCTTCATATTTTTAAGAACTTCAACATTAGTTATGTGTGGCGTCCATAAAATGCTCAGTATTCTACGGTAAAGCCACATTTTGAAAGATTCCAATTTTTTAGTTGTGGCTTCAGTCACAGTCCAAGATTCTACACCGTAGAAGAGGACCGAAAATACGTAGAAGAGTAAAAATCTCATTTTTGTGTTTATTGTTGAATCGTGACTTTTGAATAAACTACTCATTCTAGTGTAGACTGTTTTTGCCTTTTAAATTCTGCTCTTTATTTCTTGAGAGTGGTCCCATTGTTCATTGACTATGATACCAAGATATGCAAATTTCCTTACACGTTCAACTGGCCTTTGGTTTATATTAAGGGTGCAGTTTGTGAATGTGTTCTTAGATACAATAATTAGCTTCGTTTTATTAACTAGACCGTATCTACAGCTGCTTTCTGTCACTCTATTCATTAGTTGTTGCAGCCCCTCGAAGCTATCTGCGAATATGACGGTATCATTCGCATAACTTATGTATTTATTCTTTCACCGTTCAGAGAGATTCCCACATCACATTCATCTAAAGCTTCTCTAAAAATACCTTGTCTTACTCCACGCAGAATCTGTTACTCTTCAGTTTTCTCTTATATTCTCTAACCAGTACATTGGTTCCAATACAGTGTAGCTATTATCCTCAGGTCTTTTCCATCTTATTCAATATTTGAGACCATTACATTATGTTTATAAATAAAGTGTAAGCATTGTTATCACATTTATGTTTAATAAATTACAATATCACTTAACAAATAACAACTGGTACAGATATTGTAAAAAGTCTGTCTAAATAAAAACCTAGACGTTTTCCGAAAATAGCAAAATGTTTCAAAGACAGTACTAAGTAACAGGGCTACTCATTTAGTGATTACTACAGTCTTATAGGCATTACGTGAGGACGAATCACTGATTTACTAGTATTTAAATATTTTTCTATTTTTCCGGAGCGGTGAATGATCTGCGCCTGTCGTAGATCGACATCTGTGCCCGCGGCAGCTCGCCAATTCCTCACCTCCAGCGTTGCCCTGGCAGCGGGTTCTCTGTCGCTTCGTTGTTTCTTGAGCATTCGGATGACGTCATTCGCTTTGCATGTACTAACTTGTTCTTAGTTACAATAATTAGCTTCGTTTTATTAACATTGATGTCTAGACCATCAATATTATAATCATTATTAAACTTATAATTTACTTTATTAATGAAAACATTATACAGATAATTCCAACAGTGAGTTTACAACTGACGGCACTAGATCGACACAGTTCTTTATTGGTTCTTTATCGTTATCAGATCTGTAGATCTGTTAATCAGTACAGTAGAGAGTCACGATAATTTGAGGGTCCGTTTAATCCGAGCGTTTCCAACAATATGTTTTATTTTACCTTCATGTTTTTTTTTTTAAACTAAAATATTAATTTATAATTTCAGAAAGCAAAGTATTTGCATTTACAAACATTTTGTCCAAGAATTCATGTTCCTAAGATAATATTAAGTAGTGTGTGTTAACTCTTGTTGATCCAAAAGGATGTAACGTAAGTGAGATACATTGACAACTCTAGAAGCGTGTTCGGTTCTATTAAATGTACAAAAAGAAGATAGCGAGGATGAGGATGAGAAACATGATTAGTCGCACCAACGGACCAGAGGTCTGGGAAACTGAACTAGTCGCGTATAGACCTGATGATAGGTTTTGAACACCTCGTTGCGAGGCTAACAAAATTAATTTATTTCGCACACGCGCACAGCACTATTGTACAGTGTTTCACGGTGCGAACATCAGGTGCAACAGGGCTGCCGAGAACATTAGAAGCATGCTGGTGTCGTTTTGAAGCGACAATATGTGAGAGGGAGGGGGAGGGAGAGAGAGAGAGACAGTGTGTGTGTTGTATGCCCTCTCTCCTCTCTAGACACATTGTCTATACTAGTAATTCCTTCCCGGGCTCGTCGCAGTCCACTCCTCAAAAAACGCGGTCAGGTTTCTACTATCCTAATTGATATTTTTAAGTTAGATTACACGACGTGTCAGAACCAGGGAATCAACGTATACGGCTAACATAATTAGACATGAAACGGGTGTCCGGTTGCGCCCCCACTACTAGCACTGCCTTCGCTGCTCCCCGCTATACGATCTGCGCGAACCATTTCACATCTTACTATTTCATCTGTACAGTACTCATCAACAGTAACATATATGAGTTTTCATTTAAATGTTTGTTTTCGTTTTTTATGTTCTATAGCGTACTTACCATTGTAATTCTGTATAATCGTTGGACTCTTGTCACGCCAAGGCGTGAATTTGTGGCAAGTATATGTCAGTCGGACCAACTGCTGCTTATAATTATATTATAATCAATGTTATTTTCGTACAGTGTCGATCGTGAAGACTTTTGGGTCAAGAGAAGTAATCCTAAGTCACGTAATATTTTGGTGAAAAATGTAATTGAAGTGGAATTAACATTTAAATTGACGTAGGTAAGCGAGCCGATATCGATTTATTACAATTACTCACTATAATGTAATTACACGCAGTTTCATTGATAAATACTGTATGCGGATAAATATTTTCCAAGGGCAACGAAATAGATCGTTCCTTTTTAGGCCAATACGCCCTACAACGTAAAAAGGAACAGCGTTTCTATCTTTTACAAAAGGTACATAAAAACTGCAAAAATTAATATTTGATGAAACGTATTTTATCATCAGGATTACAAAACAAATGTACTTCAAAATAGTCCTGTGTGCTTCATGATTTTCTTCTGATTTCTTCTTTTTTTCTTGATTTTTTGAACCTTCCTTTTTGTATGTGGAAAAAACAAAAACTACAAGTTTCCAATTAGAAAATAAACGCTAAACACAAAATTGTGTGTTTTTTCTTCATTTAGTATAGTTACTTTTAATTCCCATTGGTAAACAGATTTTATATAATTTCTTCAAATTTAAATGTAGTTTCCGAAAAAAAAAACAGAAAGGTGACACTTTTATAAAACTTTTAATTACGATTACCATATTTCTCATTGCCGTCTGCCCATTTCTCTCTCCCTCCCTCTCTCTCTCTCTCTCTCTCTCTCTCTCTCTCTCTCTCTCTCTCTCTCTCTCTCCTCTTTCTCTTTTTTTCTGTTCCCTCTACCTTCTCTGTCTTTCTTGTCCATGAATGTACCATAGAAGGGTGGTGATTTTACCATTTTGTTTAGATCACTGTATTGCAGAACAGCTTGTTAGGATCTAATACATTCCGTAATGTCGTTAACGGTTTTGCATACTGTGGTAAGAACTGCGCTTTACGATCGCAAATTACAGGACGCGCGAACGGTCGTAAATCAAGAGGACACACAGTCCCTGGGGCGGCAGATTAGTTTACACCGCTGATAACAAACCTTTGGCAACGATATTTTTCATTTCTAATTTTGAAGTTTACATCCGAGACGAATAAGCAAAATATTTTAGTGACACACGGGGGCGCGTGTGTGGTTGGGAGGGTTAGTGCGCGCGCGCGCGCACACACACACACACACACACACACACACACACACACACACACACACACACACACACACACACACACACACACAGTTGGGTGGGTAATAATGAGGCGTTGTGGATAGGATTACCAGCATTTACTGTTTGGTTAGGAAACACTACAGAACTACAAAATGTCCACCAAACCCATCCACAAGCACAAAGCTCAGCTATTACCATAGAACAGAAATAACCGTCCCAAGCTTAAATGCTTGATCGACGTGGCTGTATGGTGATACGTCTTCACCGTAGGAAATTTAAATGATATTTGTAATTTAATACGTCAAGAAAAGGAACTGTGCCAAACTTGTGTGTGTGTGTGTGTGTGTGTGTGTGTGTGTGTGTGTGTGTGTGTGTGTGTGTGTGTGTGTGTGTGTGTGTGTGTGTGTGTGTGTGTGTGTGTGTGTGTGTTGGGGAGGGGGCGTGTTGACTGATAAAATTGATGGTAAGTGTCTGCAGCTGTGAATGAATAGAAATAATAATAATAACAATAATAATTTATTGGGAAACATTAGGCCCACGAAGAACTTCAGAAGGTTGGAAATTAAGAAGTAATGATGAAATATATCAGAGTATAGAAAATATAGCAGAAACAGTGAGAAAAAGAAGACTATTATTTTTTGGACTTTTATATAGAATTGACGACAGTAGGTTAACAAAACAGATCTTCAAATATCTGTGGGGGAAGAAGTCAAAATCAAGTTGGATTAAAGAAGTCCAAAAGGATTTAGGAAAAAATAATATAAACGCAGAAGAAGCAATTGAAAGAGAAGTTTTTAGGGCACAAGTGTAAAAAATGGAAGGAGTCCAGGGTAGAAGAGAGAAAAACGCAGGTTCAAAGTGGACTGAAGACAGGAAGACGAGACACAGTGAAAAGATGAAAGAATGTTTCAGAAAAAGAAAAGAACAAAGAATAAAGAATTGAAACTGGCATTGAAATTGGGTTAGATGGCCGACACAAATAATAATAATTATTATAATAATCGTCGCATCATCGTCATAAGAAAACTGTAATAGTAACGTAGACGCGTAGGATTAATCCGTATAAGATAGACTGTGTGGCTGTAGAAAGTAATCTGGGTGTTCTTATGGATTCAAAACTTCAGCACGTTGAAACTGTTGTCTCCAAAGCCCCCAGAAATTTAAGCCTTATTTAATGGATTAGGAGACACTTTGAGAGTACGGATTCGAGTGCGACTCTTCAAAAATCTTTGGTCCGAACCATCTAGAATATTCGTAAGTCGTATGGAACAGGAACCGTGAGTACACAGCTGACTCCATTGAGGGAGTTCAGTGAAGCTTCTTGCACTGGATGACCAACCGATTGAACTTATTGGGTCATTATGTGGAGGTCACGAAAGCTCTTGGTCTTCCTTCATTCTTGACTAGAAGAATTCATACAGATATGCTCTTTTTATCATCGAGTTTTTCTTGGTCTTAGTGGATTGCCCATGACCACTAATTTGAAGGTCCATACCTACACTTCTTCTATGGCGTCTCAGTCGAAGTCGAACCTTAGCCTCCATAAACATCCGCCTCCATTTTTCCCTGTCCTTGACGATCGATGTCCATCGTTTTATTTTGAGGATCCCTCGCCACTGACGCACCTTTACCTTTATTTATCCAGCGTGTCTTGAGTCCTCCGACAGACCTTCTACCCTCGATTTGACTATACAGTACCTTCCTAGGTATTCGGTTGCCTTCCATCCTAATGATGTGTCCTACCCACTGCAATCTATGCAGTCGGATAGTGGTGGCCAGATTATTGTCTTTATACAACTTTTATAGCTCCTCATTGTGACGCATTCTCCATATTCCATTGATTTGGATGATCCATATATTCTCCTCAAAATTCTCCTTTCAAAAGTATTGACTGTGTTAGCGGCTTGTTTGTTCAGAGTCCAAGTCTTTCTGCCATATGTTATCACCGGCCTAATCATAACTTTATATAATGTGACCTTGGACTGATGGTGGATGTTCCTTCTCTTGAATATAGATGTCAACGAAGCATATGCTCTATTTGCGGTATTTTCCTTATTTCATTTGTTTTTTAATTGTCTTCTGCCATCCAACATCCCAAATATTTAAACTGAGTAACTATTTCCAGGTTTAGTGGTTCGATTTCAAACTGTTCAGGTTTCCTGGTTCTCTTTCGAATGGTTTCGGTCTTTCTCATAATCTTTGTTTTATCTGTAATAACCTGTAATCCTATCTTTTCTGCTTCACCTTTGAGTTCCTGGAAGGTCTCTTTTGCTCTTCCTTGGGATCTTGCCATAATATTAATATCATCTGTATACCCTACGATCTGGACCATTTTATGTGCTAATGTTGAATTCCTATCAATTGACAATTTCCTGATCGCATATTCAAGTGCTACGTTGAACAGTGTTGGCGCCAGCCCATCGCCCTGTTTTAACCCTCTCGTGACATTAAAAGAATCTGTCGTACCCGTTTGCAATTTAACTTTGGCTGTTGTCTGCACCATTTTCAATCTTGTCAGTTCTACTAATTTAATAGGTATTTGAAAGTACAGCCTAATTTCAAAAAGTCCATACCTACACACTTCGTGTAAGTTCGAAGTCTATTTATTGGTAGGATCATCCTCTATTCAGACTGTTTCCGTCGTAATATTTTTCTTGCTTGAATTTTCTATCCCTGGAGGCTGGGGTCGCCCTCAGAAGCTGTGAGTGGCGGGCGAAAGACTCTGCAGTTAGTGCTACACGCGTAGGGTGGAATAGAGGAGTTTACCAGTAAGGAATCGCCCACAGCTTAGAGTGTAGGCGATGCAACGTCTATTCCAGCTTGTATGTTGACGTCCTCGACTAGAAGTTTAAGCCTAGCCGCACATCGGTTAGACACTGTCGCTGTTGTTTAGGTTGATGTTTATGGCGCAACACACACCTATTAGTTATTCCAACCAGACATCTCTAAACGTGTCTATACTTTGTGTCATGCACTATTCCCATCAGACGATACCACTGTTTATATATTTATTTATTTTCACGTAATTTTATTATTACTACGATATTATTTTATTACTACAGTTTTATTAATATTTTTATTTATTACATTAAAATAGCGCAAGACACTGTACTACGGCGAGTTATCAAAACGTTTGTTTTGCTGGTGCAGGATTGGGAAATACTATACAATCCGAAATTGAAGGAGTACTGTAACCGAAATATGATGGAAAACTTATGGAGGGAACCCGATATCTCCTATTTCCTATTTTCTCGCTTACGTATCCACCCATAACAACTGTTCTGACTAACTGGTGTGAGTTATTATCATATGACCAAAGGTGTCTTGCCTTGTCTACCCTCAACGGGCAGTAAGGGATGGAATTTTCTGACTGCACGTGTTTGACCCGCCACATTCATTTTATAGCGTGACTTGTTTGAGGAGTAGTACTTAGGATTTACAACGTCTTCCACTTTTTTCTTATCACAGACGTCTTCTCACTTGACACAATATTAATGTCTGTGGTATAATAATGTTCTGTCGAACTTCTTCTGGCCCAGTGGGCGGATCGGCGGGTACAGGAAACCCTGCAAAATTAAGAAAAAATACAATTATTGTTATGATTTAACGAGGGCAGGTGTGGAACTTGTCTGTTTGACGGTCGTTGTCTTCTGATTGATATTGTTAATGTAATCAGACGTTTCGGCCTCACTTATGGAAAAGTTTTCGAAACTACCGACAAGATGTGCGTCAGTAACCCCCAGTATTGTGGCAAGGGCTGAGCCAACATCAACCGGCATGAAAATTTCAGAAGACCGCGGCCTTACAAGCCGGATAATAATTTAAACAATTATGCCGAACAAACGTCCGGAAGGTCTGTGGGTTTGGGCCCCGGCCGTGGGAACGATCCGCCGTTGTCCCTGTGATAATCGTCCGCCATCCGCAGCAGGTACCGCGGCATGCGGATCAGCGGATGGCAAGTGGCGCGTGGAGTTCACAGGTATATAATAATAATAAACAATATGGCTCATTTCATAACATTGAAGTTACTTGGGTTGCCAATTCCAGTTGCGTGTGGCCAGCACTACTTCAGCAGCTCGCAGGGTGTTATTCCAGATATTCAATTAATTCCACAGGCCGAGTCGACTTGGGGCCTGGTAAACGCACATTGGGGGTTCCTATTTAGAAACTGAATAAGACATCAGATATTTATTTCCCGATTTCCAGCATTTAACATTGCTATCTTTTTTCTTTTTATTAAAGAATGCCTTCTTGAAGTATTTATCACAAGCATTAAGTAAAATGACAAAATACCGCGGCTTTTCTTAACAGCGTCTCCACAAGAAATTTACGAAAGTGAATTCGTATCCAAAAAAGTATAGCTGAGAATATTTTGCATCAACCTAAATCATTTCGAGAAAGGTTGCGGAAGAAGTGATAGCAAATACTCTTTGCTATAATTGTCTTCCTTTATTTGTAGAATTCACGCAAAGGGGATTTTCATGTAGATAGTGTTGACAGCGGTTAATTTATTTTTACCACAGCAAATATTTTTTTAATATATTGTATTTTATTTCGTATTTCTTAGAATATTTTGTTTGTTAACGAAGTCGATTATAATTGGGGTACCGACACCATATCGCCGTGGGGCTTCCCTTACACGACTAACGATGAAGATGATGATGGCGATTCTTATTTTTATAAAACACCCGCGCGCGCACACGCGCACGCACACATTACTATGAATCGAACTGATTTCCTAAACGGCTGATAACAGCGGCCGGTATTATCAAACCAACAATTAATCTATATACTGTGTACGAGGTTTCTAAGACACACAGCTGCGGTATTCAGGTCACAATGTGGATAATTTATTACCGATACAAAAATCATAGTCGCGTGATACTGAATATGCAGGTAGACAAGCGCAACTTAGTTCCTCGTCACGTTACCGCAACCACTTCGTGATGAGCCACACACACACACACACACACACACACACACGCCCACGCGCGCTAATGCCAGGCACACGCTGTTGAGTATGTCACAATTATTCTTGTTGTTGAGTGTAGGCTATATTATTAATTCAACTAGGTAATACTCACAGTGTTAATGTTCTTCTATTATTATTATTATTATTATTATTATTATTAGTAGTAGTAGTAGTAGTAGTAGCAGCACCATTAAGGGGAGATTATGAACGATTTTGGTCTTATTCCGCTTTCAACGAAAAGTACTATCACCGACTTAACTGTTTTTTCCACAGTATCCTTCACGGATTTATACCGTGAGTATCGGTGACTACTGAGTATGAGTATTGTATACAGCTACCCAAGGCGAGAGTCACACAGGATTGATTTCTAACCAGTGTAGACTGACCTGTCTACAACTAACAGACAGTCTTTGTAATTCGTGTACTTTCCTCGGAAGAAGAAGGAGAAGGAAAAAGATAAAAATAAAATGTAATTGTTTGATGCTGGCATTTCTTTTGACAAAGAATCGATAGTAGGGAAGTTATGGATATATACATGTATTACAAATATAAATTATCAGTATATCAATTTCTACAGTAGGAAAATTGGAAAAGAGAATAATCTTCTATGCGATGCGAATAGACTGGTGTCTACATTTTATTTCAGAAGACGTTGTATTGGATGACGCCGACAGATGGCGTTGCAGCCGTGCTCATTATATCGCTGTCAATAATTCCAATTGACACGACACACTGTAAGTGCTTGCCATGTCATGTCACGTCGTTAACGAACATTACGTCTAATTCACTGCTTCAGATTTTACCACAGGTTATGTTATTATAACACTCGGTTTAGATGATTTTACTCGTGCAATATGTGTAATTATTTTCCGATTCTAATGTTCTAATGAAAACAGAACTTTTTTATGTACAGTATATTCTCTTCTTCATATTATTTTAAATTAACAGCCATTCTTACTTTCTTTTATAAAATTGCTAAACTGCTACAATTTTTGTTTAGACAAAGCTTTTCGTCATCTCTGACATCATCAGGTCTTCAACAACCTTAGGTTCAAGACCTGAACTGTCTAAACAAAAATTGTAGCAGTTTAGCAATTTTATAAAAGAAAGTATATTCTCTGTCTGTCTGTCTGTCTGTCTCTGTCTCTGTCCCTCTCTCTCTCTCTCTCTCTCTCTCTCTCTCTCTCTCTCTCTCACTTAGCGCCGATGAAGAGGATAAGAGTTTGCAGAAAACAAAGTTAGTTTTTAGCAAAAAGGTTTATAATATTTATTAAATATATTTATTAGTGCGTAATATTTTTTTTAGTATTAGAATGTTTTATTTCCGTAATACATACAAACAATACAACAAAAGGCAACAGTCGTTTCCAACGATTTCTTACAATATTAACAATACAGTACTATAGAATTTTATTACATTCAAATAAACGAATACTGTACATGTAGGCCTACTACGGATAGGTATCTCATTAGCAAAGCTGTGTGGAGGTTACCTTCTGCCCCCTACCCAGAAAAAATTAAATTCCTTAATTCAGTAAAGTACCCTCACAACTGTTATTTTTCATTTACATATAAAACCTTGAGAACATTCTTCTTCTGATAGCTTCTATCCGTTTCGGGTGTTGGATATCATACAGACTATTTTAACTTTCTGTACTGCTGCATGAATAAGTCAGTTGTATTCATGCCAAACCAGGTCCTTAAGTTTCTCAGCCACGAGCTTCTCGGTCGCCCAACTCCTCTCTTTCCAAGTACGTTGCCCTGTAGTATGGGCTGCAATAAGTAAAATCTCTGTTCATTTCTCATGAGATGTCCCAGATTTCTTATCTTCACCGTGTTAATAACTTCCCTTTCTTTCGTCATCTTTCTAAGAACTTCAACATTAGTTAGGCTATATGTGCTGTCCATGAAATGCTCAGTATTCTACGGTAAAGCCACATTTTGAAAGATTCCAATTTTTTAGTTTTGGCTTCAGTCACAGTCCAAGATTCTACACCGTAGAAGAGGACCGAAAATATGTAGAAGAGTAAAAATCTCATTTTTGTGGTTATTGTTGAATCGTGACTTTTGAATAAACTACTCATTCTAGTGTAGACTGTTCTTGCTTTTTCAATTCTGCTCTATATTTCTTGAGATTGGTCCCACTGTTCATTGACTACGATACCAAGATATGTAAATTTGCTTACACGTTCAACTGGCCTTTGGTTTATATTAAGGGTGCAGTTTGTGAATGTGTTCTTAGATATAATAATTAGCTTCGTTTTATTAACTAGACCGTATCTACAGCTGCTTTCTGTCACTCTATTCATTAGTTGTTGCAGCCCCTCGAAGCTATCTGCGAATATGACGGTATCATTCGCATAACGTATGTTATTTATTCTTTCACCGTTCAGAGAGATTCCCACATCACATTCATCTAAAGCTTCTCTAAAAATACCTTGTCTTACTCCACGCAGAATCTGTTACTCTTCAGTTTTCTCTTATATTCTCTGACCAGTACATTGGTTCCAATACAGTGTAGCTATTATCCTCAGGTCTTTTCCATCTTATTCAATATTTGAGACCATTACATTATGTTTATAAATAAAGTGTAAGCATTGTTATCACATTTATGTTTAATAAATTACAATATCACTTAACAAATAACAACTGGTACAGATATTGTAAAAAGTCTGTCTAAATAAAAACCTAGACGTTTTCCGAAAATAGCAAAATGTTTCAAAGACAGTACTAAGTAACAGGGCTACTCATTTAGTGATTACTACAGTCTTATAGGCATTACGTGAGGACGAATCACTGATTTACTAGTATTTAAATATTTTTCTATTTTTCCGGAGCGGTGAATGATCTGCGCCTGTCGTAGATCGACATCTGTGCCCGCGGCAGCTCGCCAATTCCTCACCTCCAGCGTTGCCCTGGCAGCGGGTTCTCTGTCGCTTCGTTGTTTCTTGAGCATTCGGATGACATCATTCGCTTTGCATGTCAGCTTGACGTAGTGTACTTGTTGTAGTTCGTAATTACGAACCTGCTCCATCATTATCCGTAACTGGTCCAAAAGGTTTCCTTCATTTCTCTTTGCATGCCTCCATATGCGACGATAGGTCGTATTATCCCCATCTTGTATAAGTTATTATAATTTCAGACTTTCGTTGAACTAAAGTTGGCATTATGAAGCATTTCTTTCCCTTCAGAATTCTATTTCTCACCTCCCGGGCATTTATTTCTCTCGACTTCCCTGAGACCGTATCCAGTTCAGAGCTTATTGGTGAGAATCAAACATAAAAAAGTAATTTGGGATCTTATGCGTTACGTGGAAAGAAACTGAATTTCTGTTGCTCCTTATCGTTATACTTCATTTCCAATTCACTCTAAACAATATTACCACGAGATAATTGTTTGTGACAACAACACGGACCACACCACATTGATCCAATAACATGACGCAAGTCTGTAGCCTAGCAATGATTAAACTGAAGAGAGTTTGTTTCTTCATAAAATGCAATGCTGCCTAGATCCTACCCCAGCAATGGGTTTTCTGGAGAAGCGAAAGATAATTTTCTTGTTTCTATAGCAAATAAAAGTGCGAAAATTTTGTATTATTAACGATAACTAATTAATTATGATTCTTCTTCTTCACCGGCGCGACCACCCATTACTGGAGTCAATGCCTCCTTTAACAGCCTCCGCCAGTTATCCCGGTTAAATGCAAACAACTGGCTGGCTGACAAACTGATAGGTTTCTGCACATAAGTGTTTCACAGATAGGCTATGTGAATTCTCCCATCCAAGCCGAAACCTGGAGGACCAGGAACTTTGATTTCGGGGTGCTCTTCCCCTAGAGAGTTGCTTTCACCTGAGCTGACGAGCTCTCCCTCCCCGGTCGCAGTAGGCTAACTGCCTCAGCCCATGTATGCAGCCGTTGGGGTACTATAGCCTCCTCCGCCTCCACACTAGATGGACATCCTGCTGCCGATGTGCACCATCCTGCCAGGATACCCCCTAGACTGCTCGGACAGAACCCCCATCTCTCGTTTGCTTACCGATCCACTCTGCTGAAGGGATTGGTTATCACAACCTTGGAGTGGATTGCTAGGCGTAACAGGGCCCACCGACGTGTAGGTGAGAGTGGAGTTGGAGTGGAGAGTCTGGTGCATTTCTTTTCTATGAAAGCATATGTCCGCGTCACACCCCCTTTGGACCGCAATTAATGATGATCATCATCGTCATTATTAAGTGCGGCACTTTCTATTATTAACGATAGAATAACATCAACTGGATAGGGCTACATCGTGACGCATCCAGTTCAGCGGTATTTTGAGAATTGTATTTTACAAAGTTCATGTGGCTGTCCGGTCATAATCCACATGCGTCCCCTCAATAATGGAAATATTTTATGTTTTAAGTCGAATGTTAATACTACCTCTCGGCCAAAAGGATGACATCCGGCACAAAGCAACTGCAATCAGTAGTAATTAATTGTTTATCACGCGTCAGTGCAGTCATTAAACAACGGCAATACTGACGACGATGGCGGTAATGGGTGCAATGGCGGTATAAATGTCATTACAGATAAAGTTGTTTATTCCAGTCTGCAAGGAAACTCGTACGTGGTGTGTGAAACAAATCCGAAACCTCGTCATACCGGATGAGTGGTTTTGATTTTAACATTTCTACTGCTGTCGTATTAGCTCAATAAATTTAACGGCCCGTATAATAATAGTTATTAAAACTATTCGGCCGTGATCGATTGTGCTCCGTTGCAACTACCTTCAAGTAAGAACTAATTTAGTAAGTAATTATTTATTTAATATTTCCTCAGTTTCTAGCAGTTTTAAAGTAGGCCTAAGAACTTTACAAGCACTTTAAACAGCAATTTATTATTAGCCTATTATTCCGGCTGTACAATGTTTATTTACACATTTTCCGGAACGAAAGATTACAGAATTGATTGAATTCTTATCTTCCACTTCTGCTTGTCTACCGAAAGATCTTCAATTTCTCTTTTCCTCAATGTAGTATTTCTTCTATCCAGATGATAGATGGTCTTCCTCTTTTTCTCCTTCCTGGTGGGGTCTATTCCATAACCCTCTTTGGCAACCTTTACTGTGCCATTCTTTTTGTGCGTCCATACTATTGTAATTTTTTTGGTTGAATAAAATCAGCAATTGAATTTTTCAAATTCATTCTGTTGTTAATTACTTCATTTCTAATTTTCTCACGTCTGGATACTCTTGCCGAACGTCTCCAAAAGACCATCCCTGCTGTCATTAATTTTGTTTTTGTGTATTTACTGTTAGTCCAAACTTCTAAGCCGTAAGTCATGATACTTCTAACAATGGTTTTAAATATTTTAGTTTTAGTTTCTGCTGTAATTTTCTTATCCCACAGGATTCCATTTAATGTAGAGATAGCCATCTTTTCCAAATTAATTCTGGATTTTATTTCTTTCCCTTGCTTCCCATTGGCCGTAATTTACACCCCAAAATACTAGTATTCTTCCGTACATGAAATCTTCCCCATGTCTTCCGCCAATATCAAGTCTTGCTGAAGTTCACCTTTTGCCATGTATTTTGTTTTATTCATACTTACCTTAACTTTTCATTTCTGATATTCCTGTATCAAATTTCTAGTCATGTACTCTATATCTTCAAAATCTTAAGCAAAAGTAATTGGTCATCAGCAAACTGTAATGAACAAACTATATCACCATCAAGTGGAATTCCCATGTTTCTGCACTTTTTTTAAACAGAAATTTATATTTTTTAAAAGAAAATTCAAGGTCAGTAACAATGTATGTTTTTGATGAGGGCAGACAAATTTATGTAATGTTCTTCTTTAGAAACTGAACACGTTTAACGCTGGCCACATCGAATGTATAATATTTCTTTTGCCTTTTTACACGAGAATTTTACCTCATTTAACAGAAAAATACAGGTCACGACCTTTCCGTATTTTGATATCATAGGAACAACGAATTTATAAGCCCAAGCATAACTTGTCGTTTTAACGAAGCAGGCTATAAAACTTGATGATATCTTGTTTTATTCGTGCTGTCTGTGGTATATCCTAAACCTGTTAACATGTCAATGAGGCATTTTGTTAACTAATAAAGACGGGTGTTAAGGAAGCAAGCCAAATCAGTTCTATAATTATTAAACGGTTAAACCAGTAAATTTTGGCTCTAGACCTGTCAAATTATTCCCTAAAATAGAACAGCCCAGCCAACATTTGATTTCGACACTCTGCATTGTTCGTAACAAACGTTTGCCCCTTCTACGATAAGGCATCATCGAGACATTAAGCTTGTGTTAAAACTTAATAAAGTCTAATGAATGACAGATACATTCACCCACTTACCTGTTACTTTACTGACAAGTATACAAAGACCTCCCTAACTCTCTACTCGGAGTAACAAGTAAATACTAATAAGTGGAACCGATATTAGAGAACTACAGTTCTCTTATGGAAAAATAGATAAAACGAAAATCACAAAGAAAAAAACGCAGTGAAGGGATGAAGAAGTAATGGAAGGTCAAAGAAGGCAAGAAACAAGGGAAGATCGTGAAAAACAATTTCACGAGGTCCAGATCTAGCCGCAATCGAAATATTCCTACTTAAAACCCGAAAACTTACGGCCGGTATATTCTTTAAACCCGAAAACTGTATCTTTTTTAATAGAACAATACAACAACTATGAAGTTTGATTCAGTATTCTATGTGCTTTTTAAATTTGTTTGCTGCAGAAGTTTTATGTATCCCCACAGTTCGAGTTAATCGAAAAAAAGGTTCGTGTTTCAAAAATGTACAGTTCCATCAATAATAAACAGATTGGTATGAAAATATTGTCAGCATGTTTTGAAATATTTAATTTTTTTTTATCCTAATATTTTTTCTTCAAGCATTCATTAGTCCTGCCGCCTGTATAAATCACGTTCCACTACCGCCAGAGAGAAATTAGTCACGCGCCGTGGTGTGTGGGGACGCGATGTCGCGACCGCAGCAGAGCCGTTGAGATTCGGGGGCTCTACAAATAAAAAAACGGTAACCGCTCTTCTGCCATTGTTAGTTGCTGTACCAATCTTTTTTTTTTGTGCTAAATCATAGATGCTTTCGCTTGTAAACAATGTTTTTAATGTACTCTCAGAAAACAAACGACGAGGTTGTGGTCTGGGCTTCTAGGACTCCAAAGGTTTAGGCCCACCTTTACCGAAAGAGTCCAGGAACCGGGCGCTCAGGAAGGCTGTAATATATTTGTACACCGTCTTGCATAAAAATAACCCGGATCAAGATTTCATCAGTGCAAAGAAAATTGTAAAGTTTTCTAGATGAGTGTCGCATGTAACTGTTTGGTATACGAAGAAGAAAAGACGTTCTGAAATAATCAATACACCAATCACGAATCATATTTGATTGCTTATTTCCTACAATAAACAACGGTCGACATAAAATCTTTTTGCAGTTATTGCTACATTTCAGCGCTAAAACCAATCTGTTATTTAACATTTGTAGAGTGGAGAATTTTTAAAACTCAGTTCTACTTTTTTGATGATCCAAGGTATGTAAAAAAATTTATTCTTTCCGAATTCATTGACACCTTTTTGATCCCAATCTGTTTATGGACCGTTTTTAAATACGGGAATTATTTTTTGATGGCCCTGTTTAATAAATATGATAGCATATTATTACAGAGTAGCGGATTCAAAAGAATTTCCTTAATCAAACCATAAACGCCCACAGAAACCTGTGTCCAAGTACAAGACAAACGTTTAGTAATAACTATAATAGACATACAGTGGATAAAAATGATGTGAAATGAATCGCGCGCGCGCGCGCACACACACACACACACACACACACACACACTAGTTCAGAGTAGAGCCGTATCAAAACTGTCAATGAAATGCTCATCGTGATTAATTACCGCCTTATTCAAAAACGAATTACAAAAAAAAATATCAATATGTTTACACATCAGAGTAAATAAACCAAGGTGGGATATAAAATGATAACTTGCCCAGTAACAAGCGTTATCAACGAGATAGGTTATTAATCCATATTGATAAGGACACGTGGATTATCCTAAACTACGCTTGTAACATGCCATCGTAAGATTAACCACGTACATAATTAACTTTAGTAAACGGCGCTTGTAAGTCAATCAGAGTTGTTGATAAAGAAGCAAAGTTCTTCTTATTCAGCGGCGCAACTACCCATTACTGAGTCAAGGCGTCCTTTTTTTAGGTTTCTGCACATAAAAGAGTTTGATATATGGGATATGTGAATTCTCCGATCCAACCCCCAACCTGGAGGACCAGGAACTTTGATTTCGGGGTGCTCTTCCCCTAGAGAGTTGCTTTCACCTCAGCTGACGAGCAGTAGGCTAACTGACGCAGTCCATGTGTGCAGCCGTTGGGCTACTATAGCCTCCTCCGCCTCCACACTAGATGCATATCCTGCTGCCGATGTGCACTATCCTGCCAGGCCAAGGCTCAGGGTACCCCCCAGACTGCCCTGACAGAACCCCCACCTCTCGTTTGCTTGACGATCCACTCCGCCGAAGGGATTGGTTACCAACACCTTGGAGTGCATTGCTCTGTGTAACAGGGCCCACCGACGAGTAGGTAAGAGTGGAGTTGGGATAGAGAGGCTGGTGCATTTTCTTCTATGAAAGCGTATGTTCGCGTCACACCCCCTTTGGACCCCAAAAAGCAACGTTAAGGGTCTAATAGATCTTCGGGGTTAAAAGAGTTGTTGATTAAAGTCGATTAAACTAGTCAGAGTTTGGGCTACGAAAATGCGGGCCACAGTTCTGGACAGAATGTGTTTGTTAGTTACGTAACAAATCAACACTGACGGTTACACAATACGCTCCAAAACTCGCTCACAATTTTAAACGAATTACATTTATTATTAGATAAAATCAGATTAATAAATTTACCCCCATGAGTAAATTTCTTCGTATGTATCATTCTTGCTCTTAACGATAAACGATTTTTCAAACCAAACACTGCATTCGGATTTAAATTAAAATTGTCTTTAGTCTGATACCCTGCACAGCATTTTACAATTTTTTCAAAATTCTGACGCCTTTTTTTTGGGCCCTGGAGTGTTAGATTTTGATTTTTTTTGAAACCGAACATTATATTCAGATTCTGGTTAAAATTCTCTTTAATTTGATTACTCGCAAGGATTTGTACAACGTTTACGTACTTTCCCTGGGGTCGCAACATTTTAAAATCAAACGCTATATTCAGATTTGAGCTAAAATTCTGTGCAATTTGATACTCCGCTTGGAGTTTTTCATTTTTCTTCGAAATGTTTAGCCAAATTCCTCTCGTAATAATATTGACATATAATTTATATTTTTTCTAAATCTCCCTTTTCTTGAAATAGAATGTAATCGTTAGCGGTAAGGCATTTTGGTCAAAAAATTCGATTTTAATTTTTTTTGTTCCAAAATATTGTATGGAATAACTTCTTTCATTTAATATTAATTTTAAATTAATCGTACAACCAGAAATTTTTTATAGTTCTTTTAGGTGATGATGTCAGGGATTTAAACTCAGTTCAATATGTCATCCTTTTGAGCTTATGCATATTCCGGTTTGTTATAGTACACAGAACTGTTGCTTTTCGTTCTTATTTATCTCTGCATTTGTACTACATATATGGATGAGCTTAAACCTATATTTTGAGACCTGGCTAGCCCAGAACGTTTAAAAAAGTGTCTCCACGGTAAAAGTCAAAACCCCAATGAGTCGGTAAACAACATAATTTGGTCGCGCATTCCTAAAACTGTTTTTGTTTCCCTACAAACATTGAAGTTTGAGGTTCATGATGCAATTTTATGCTTTAATGGAGATTACTTAACAAGGTGCTTAATGTTGAAGCAACTAGGCATGTCAGTAGGAAAGAACTGTGCTGAAATTATGTTGGGTATTGATATGAAACGAGTGCGGAGAGCTGAACAAGCAACTGCAGAACTACAGAAAGAAGACCGGCAGAAGAGAGCAATGGCAAAAAGGAAGCTGGAAGAAGAATTTCAAGTTCCAGAAAGCCCAGATAAACCTTGATATGCATCAGGACTGTATTAGGCAACACGCACAAATTCATTATATTGATGATTAATCTTCAATTGGTGTTTTCCGAAAATTTTTATTTTTAACACAAAGAAACATTATCTCAGGAACTACTAGAGATACAGAGCTCACATTTTCTGTACACGTGTAGCAAGAAAGGATACAACTTTTAACACAAGGAGTTCTTGATACACTGTGCCTCTCACGAGAAAAAAATTATAATATGCGATTTTTTTGAAGTGTTAAACATTGCATTGGATTAAAATTTCTAAAATAGCTCAACGTAACTATATCCTAAAACCCCTGTGTTAAAGTTTCTATTGAGGGCCAATCAATCAATGGTAAAAGTTTCAAACAGCACAGTTAATTAGTGTTTGAGAAAACGGGTCATGAGGTCTAGTAAATTAACATGGGCGAAATAGGGCTTACAAACGCGCCTTAAGAAATCTTAACATACTTATTTAATCTCCTCGAATTGATGTTACCATATTAAATGGCCTTTTTAATTGCATTATTCTATATAGGCCTATACACTAAACAAAATGTATCCTCAACCCAAAGTTCGGTGGGCTTGCAGTTTCTTCCTTTGCGTACACAGTCATACCTTCTTCCTTCTTTGTCTGGGCGGTGAACCAAGCTGAATGGCGTACCAGGTAATTAACCTTTTCCACTTTGGTTCCAATCAATGCTCTTTTTTCTCCCGCTTTCTTTAAAACCTCATCGTTAGATGCCTCAAACTAGCTGCCTTCAGAACTGTGATACACAGATTAAACAACATCCCACTAGATGGAAAAGACTACATCAATAACAACACTGGAAAAATAGCCCACAAATTTAAAAAAGCAGGATACAGAAGCGCATACAAAACTACAAACAAAACAGAACACTCACTATCAAAACACACACAAAGAACGAAACAAACTTGATCTACCTGGTGTTTACAAACTAAATTGCTGAGATTGCAACAAATTCTACATAGGCGAGACAGGACGTTGCTTCAAACAGAGATACATTGAACACACAAGGGCACTACACTCCACCACCGAGTCCACCTTTGCAAAGCACACATACAAAAACATCAAAAGCAACACGGATATTCTACACGTACACACAAAAGGCCGAAAACTAGACACTCTTGAACAACTAGAAATATACAGACACACGACATCCTAAACGACATAAAAACGACAATCTAAACGAACAGACACAATTCAAATCACACGTATTACTCGAACATATCACACCGCGCACACACAACATCGATCTTTCAAACTAAAGCGCCGTCACGAAGAACAAGACGGACAGCGCTCCCAGTGGCAGCCTCTGACGAAGCTTATAATAAGCAAAAACTGGTTCAGGCTATAAGGTAAAAATTATACATTTTTACCAATATAAAACTTTGTGTTCTGAGTCGGTAGTGTTATAATTAGTTAGGTGCTATTTCCGTCCAATATTCTTTAGGTCCTCCTCCAGTAATAGCTTCAAGGTAAGTCCAACATGCGTATGGTTCAAACGAAACTCCTCATAAATTTTTTTTCTTGTTTCCAAGGACAAATTTCTGGACGCCAGAAGAGATCTTCTAGCCCCTGTCTTACTCCTTTCTAATTATTGCTTCCCCCGTATTTATATTTCAGACCAATTTTTCTTAAAGTTCTATTTGACATTACCAAACGCCTTTTCTAAATCCAGATCTAATGTGTATCTATTTTCTGTATTCTGCCTTCAGTAATTAAGCGCAGCTTTGCGTGTACCTACTACTATTTTCCTCAAATACATCTAACTTCCCCTCTATTTTTTAACGGCACGGCATGTAGTTGATGCACGACGTTATGCTGTACAGATACAAGAGGTTTTGTACTAACCCAACAAAAGGCTTAAAAGAAAATGACTAATAGATTAGATAGGGTAGGTTAGGACAGAATGGGATTAACACATCTGATTAAAATAAAACATAGAGCCTGTAGTAACGTTGTCTATGTATCGATTAAGTTTAGTACCTCTTTCCTGTATTATGAGGGCGGGAAAGTGTATTTGTGTCCAGTATGCAGACGCGTCGGATATGCTTACACAAACAAACAACAAAGTAGAGGCAAGATCAATAGCAAGTTCAGCCTCCGCCCAGCCTTGAGAACGAAGTCTGTCAATATTTACGAAACTTCGCTGCGGTGATTTTCATTTTGAGGGTAACGCGTTTTATATATTATTCATAGTCGATCTTTTGAAGCTTTTGTTTGTTCTTAGCCGCTTATCTTCCGGGTTCTGATGCTCGCTAAGCATTTGACAGCAAAACCTTAAACGGAATATGACATACGCATCCCGTCCCGAAACACCCAAATGTCCCGTATTCAACTGCAGTAAAATAAATGACTATTTAAGCTGGGGCTCTCGGCCGGCTGAGTAGCTGTTGGAAGGTATTTAAAAAAATCAAGAAAACTGGATTTAAATTACAACTCAGCAAAAGTTCTTGTCAACTCTGAACGAACTATGAACGAAGCACTACGTACAGTTAAATGCATTTTGTAGGTTTTAGTCAACGAAAGGCAGTTGTGTTACGAGTTATGCAATCATTTTGGGATCATTGAAAACTAGTTGAAAATTGAATAGAATTAGAATACTCTAATTAGAACGAGAAAAAGCAACAATAAATTAGAATATAATAAATAGTAAATTCATTATAACGACGGATTTTACAATGATATTCTGTTTGCAATTTTTACTGCTTTAATTAAATAGTGAAAAAATTAGGCACACTAGGCGATTCTCTTAAATGTAACGCATTTTTTCTAGGCCTCTGTCAAATAACTGATTTTTCAAATTTAATATTTAGAAATTTAGGAAAAAAGAATTGTTCGTTTAAAAATTATTTATTTAGTACATCACTAATTTTGCTGTTTATTTTCCTGTAACAATAAGCGTCACTATTGCTGAAAGTGTTTCTTAGTCAAAAATGATAAAAAACTGTCTTAAGGTCAAGTATTACACAAAAAGCTACATAAATACACAAAAATACTGTAAAATAATTACGATAAGTAAAACAAGAAACCTTTTTATCTTTGTTAGCCTTTGGTAACCGGAAAATATATTTATGTGGTATGATTTTTACTTCTGAAAAGTGAAACGTTATTATTATGGTAGTCTGTAAATACTGTACAATTCAAACGTAGAGAATCTTTGTATACTTTACCGTTTTAATCTTCATCAGCTGTTTTTAAAATTATTAAGGGTGGTCTGAAGGCAAAAAGTTAAAAGTTCTAATTTCTTTCGAATTGCTTGTTTTTTCTACTTTCCTGATAAAATGGTACTAGCCAGAAAAATGCTCCAAAAAGCAAAAAAGGAGAATATGTTTAAGCCATCCAAAACGTTAAGGGCTGAAAAGTAGGGGACAAGAAAAAGTTTCCCTAGCAATTTCTCACCTACAAGTTTCCCACGCCTATTAATTTTGGCATTGAAACATATTTGCGCTTTTTCTATGTAAAAATCACGAAGCCAATGTACATGCATGATACTGTATGTATAGCTGGAGTTTAAAAATGGTGACGGACTACACGCAAAGTTTATGAATTATTAAAGTAGTTATTATCCCTGCAATTTTACTGACCCATTGCACACCATCCCGTGCAGTAATAGGTCTGGAGGTTTGGACCCCAGATTTTTTGACCGCCTATTTACTTCATAGAAGGCAGTTCCCCAGATCAAGACGTACCCTCTTGTAGCCCACCAAGTATACGAATCGCACACGTATAATTTTTTTGCTGCCCACCCTCAGTATGCTCAGCACCCAAAATATTATTGTGAACCACACCCAGACGTTGTACTGTAAATACTCCTCAAACAGATTAGCAAAGTACAGACTAACTACAGTAGTATTTAGATTATACATAAGCGTATGGGGGAGGGTTTAGAGGTGGTTTTGATTCCCCCACAGACTGGCGGGTTGCCCCATCAAATTTTTTGGGCGCCTATACAGTACTTTTTATGTGGCTATCTGGTTACCCGATTAAATCCCCAGCAAGTCCTACAGGTTTACCCCACCAGAATTTTTGCCCTGCAGATGTACTACGTGCTGTAGATCCTGCTTCCTCCATTTACATAAATTGACTCGTATCAGCAGAATGGTCATACATGAAAAGCGTGGGGTTTGAATGTCTGACTTACACCTTAGATTGGCCTGTACCTTCATTTGTAAGAACCCCAGAACCCAGTGGACCCCTCACATCCCACTAAATCCTATACACGTGTGCTAACAGGTTTTTCCTCTGCACCTATGTATGATCAGCACATAAGAGACATAAATTTGGGTGCATTCTGAGAGAAACACTTCCCATGGGAGTTCATTGGCTTCTGGTTTTTACTCGTACATAGAAAAAGCGCAAATATGTTTCAATGCCAAAATTAACAGGCGTGGGAAACTTGTAGGTGAGAAATTGCTAGGGAAACTTTTTCTTGTCCCCTACTTTTCAGCCCTTAACGTTTTGGATGGCTTAAACATATTCTCCTTTTTTGCTTTTTGGAGCATTTTTCTGGCTAGTCTTCGATTTTTTTCATGCTTCTAAATTTATGGAAAAAGGTGAAAACATGACAATATCTCAATGAAAGTTAATTTTGGTTTTAAAATGTATGGAAAAGTATACTGTTACCTACAAAATGTGAAATCAGAACAAAGAGATTAACACTGATTTTTAACCTTTTTATTACATACGATATGTAGGTACATTAATGCAAAAATAATACGATATACATACAGATATACGAAATAATAGTAAGAACAATTGAAACAACAAGAACAATTAAAACAATAAGAACACAAAGATAATACGCGAAAATAATTGCAAAGTATAGTGAAATTTGCCACAAGGTGAACGCATTAGGCGTGGAATGGTCAATTCTTTATCATGCTGTATGTATGCAAATGAGCCTAACGGCACTAAAATACCCCTAGACTGGATTGCAGACATACATAATTTTCATCAATCTGGTATACTTCCAAATCACCTAACGGCACTAAAATACCCCTAGGTTTCATCGGAAGTATACGGTACATTAAAATGGGATCACTAAAATACCCCTAGACTGCATTGCATACATACATAATTTTCATCAATCTGGTATACTTCCAAATCACCTAACGGCACTAAAATACCCCTAGGTTTCATCGGAAGTTCTACAAAATTTGGCAGACCCCCAGCATTGGCGGACCCCAGAAATATTGTACATAAGCAGGTCCTAGAATTTTTCTCCTGCACACTTATCGTAACAATTTAGCACTACTAACCCACTCCAACATCCATGTGTACTTCAAAGACAACCTAGATTTTCCAAATAAGTAGCAGCTATACAAGTTTTGTGTTAATTTACACTTCAAACACAGGCTTACATTTGATTGATCCATATGTTCAATGTTTTCAACTTCCTCTATTCGTTCCAATACAACGCCTGGAGAAAATGGCTTGTCTGGACCAACCTGTTCACATTTATCGTCCAGCTGACTCAATCGTTTTTGATGATGAATCTGAAGCTTCTGAACACAAATAAAATTGTAAAATACAAAAAAAATCACAATTTTTTAGGTGAAAGTCGAAATTTGGAAAAATACAATTTTTCAGTAAAGGCAAGTACAAGCTACAGTACAATTCTAGTACAAAAGGACTACCCAACCACTCTGGTCAAAAACAAAATCACAAACTGAAATTGACACAAGCGCAATGTGAATAACAAATAGTGTAAACTGCGAAAAATTTGCATAGAACACCAAACGGATGATCAAAAACTAGAACATTTGATATAATATGCAGTTTACAACAACATGAACACAAATGTGTATAGAATAGATTAATGTGTGCGGATAATTAATACAAAAAATATATGACACAATAGAACACATTAAAAAATGACATCACAAATCCCATTATTCAAATGCAATAAAATTGATTTTAGGTTTGTATGGATTTAACGTATTTTTGCCAATTTTTTGACTATTTTTTCTATTCTGGGGACAGTGGCTGATCAGGGGTCCACAACCGTATTTTTCATTTTTAATCTGACCCGCAAACTTAATTTGTGGGTAAACATGAACGGGAACGGTATTTTCATGTTTAAGTCCGACCCGGAAGCGAATCCATGGGTAAAAGTAGCCCTGACATGTAGTCTATTGTTTACCTACTATTTTTTCAGCTTTTGGTACAAAAGTGTTTCTCGGCACTACTCTATACTGAGCAGTGCAACTTAGCTGAAATTTTTACTGAAGAAACTAGAGGATTTTTTCTTGGGTTGATTTATTTTTTATTCCGATCCGATCATTACTTGAGGTACAGTATTAATTTGAATTGAAAAAACTCAGTTAATTTTCATCAAAAAATCAAGTTTTTTCTCATTTATTCCACAACCGTGCAAGATCTGGCGAAACTTTTTGCTGTGCCGATAACCCCAAAGTAAGGGGGTCATCCTTAAAAAACAACTAGCCCTCTATCTTTATTGGATAAATCTGTACACTCAATCTTAATTTTTGAAAACCACTTTTTTCAGGAGGCCTAAAAATCCTACAGTATGCCAGCAGACTCAAAACAACTTGCTAATTTTGTAGAACCCATCATAAAGTATCTATATCCAAAAAATTTTGAAAATCGGATGAATAGCCAATTCATAGTACAACTGCAAAGTTGTGTTCAAAATACTCGAGTTGAAAAAAGATTGCAGGCTATCTTTTGTACAGGCGCTTAAACATATTAAGGCAACGCGCTATCGCGCGTGCCTTGATAACAAATAAACTCATAAAAACATTTGATGAATAATCTAAAGCACTCAGTAAAATCATTACAATTATGTAGACGATTCCTTCCAATAAGCAAGTTTTATAAACGGCTTAACCTAGTGATGTGGTTAGGTTAGATTACATTAGGCTGGGGTAGGTTAGGTCAGATTGCTTCTGCACTACAATATAGGCTGCTTTTGAATTTAAAGTTGAATACAGTAAGTCAAACCTGGGTATGATATACTTTAAACGCATATTTTGAAAAACCATGTTTTTCAACACTTATGTACATATATTTTAGAAACGATGTTTCGTATGATATTGAAATTTTCAGAGCTTAGTAAGTCTACCTACTCAAGTAGAATTGTAGGGCTGAAGTGTACAGTTTGAACGGTGAACAAATAAATATTATTAATTTTCCTTGAAAAATATGTTACGTAATGCGGAAAAATGTTACACCGTTACAGAACATTCCACGTGTTTCTCGGCTCTTCCAGCTGTAATGTGTGTGTGTGTGTGTGCGTACGTATTGCTGCTACGGAGATGAAAGACAATTACGTGACACTTGTCACGCGCCCGAGACTGATCCAGATTTCACCAATCCGCGCGCGCTGTGTGCAAGGCCGCAATCAATTACGTTCTGGTGTTTTCTAGTAGCGTTCTTGACGCGTAGTATGGAATATTCTAGTATTTCAGCGGGGTATAAATATAGGCAGTCAGCGGCCCTTAGTTCAGGTATTGTTGGGCGATTTACACAGTGCGGTTCGAAGTATTGTGGGAAATTGTTATGTGTTTTATAATTGTGCAGGACAATCGTAATACAATTGTGTTTTATATTAGTTAACATTTTTATTGCGTGTGAACAATTTTTATTTGATTTGTTGTAAGAGACTATCTTGTTGATTACAAACTGTTTAATTGTGATAATTAAAACTGGTGATTAGTGACTTAATTGGTGTCTTGTATTTTGTTTTCCACTGTACCATACGACGGTCACTGGACGGTCGTAATAATATTTTAAAATTAAAATAAATATAAATCTTATTATAGCCATGGAAATTCTATGTAAACATTACTATAAAAAATTCTGCTTTAGTAAACATAAAACAACTATAAAATTTCAAGACTATATTATTAGGTTTCAGAGAAATACGTATATACCTAAATGTGGGCAATTTAACATTACCAACTCCCCTTAAACAGGACGAACAAGTTAGTTTCCAACGCAACCGTAGAATCCGGATTCTTTCCGCTGTTTGACAGCCTTGCGACAAACACAATTACCTGGATGCTTAAGAATGCAGACTATTTTACGATGACATTCTACGAATAGTCTTCTAAAAATAGTTTCCTAAAACAGTCGTCTTAAAATATTCTTCTAGATAAGCATCCATAAAAGTTTTCTTCTCGTCGTGTGATTGAAGAGACTAATTATTATACGATTTAATGAAGAAAAGTATTCACGTATTCATGTTTAAAAGGAATAATTCCAAATATTTAGTACCAAGCCGCGTGTTGTTCAATCAAATATATTGCAACTTACCGTCTGCGGCTTCCAGCAGACGGTAAGTTGCAATATATTTGATTCACGTATTCGTTTTATTGGTTTTATCCTTATTGCGGGAACGTGTTCTTAGAATTCAATGGACGGACCTTTGTCGTCTTATAATGTTCGAAAAAGCGACATTTTCGCTACACAAACAATTGGCAGCTTTCTCCAGGCTAAATACAAACTAAAACATTAAATTGAAATGTAAGTTACTATAACTGAATATAAGAAACGACTTACAGCCAAAATCCTAATAATGAGCACACCACACGTCGCACAACATATTGCACAAAGGCCAACCGTCCAATGCATTGACCCCTTTGTGCAATAATTACATGCGAGTGGAAACCTTCGCCGAAAATAATCGAAACTGGAAAGGAATGGCTAAGGAAAGGTCAGAGTTGAGAAGGCAAAAATCCACAAGTAGTTGTGATTACCAATTGAAGAAGAAGAAAGAATGGAACGGAAGGGAACAGAAGCCAGCAGACAGTATTCACACTCAGTAATACCTCTCTACTTAGCGGAAATCTGGATGAATTCAAGCAGGATGGATTAACCTGCAAGAAGAAGATGTCAGATGTGTTATGTGACCATAGAATCAAAGCTAAAGTTAAGAGAAAAGTATAAAGAAACTATAGAGAGACCCCAGTAATGATGTATGGTGCTGAAACATGGCTAATGAGGATCTTGCTGCAGCAGAAATGGAAATGCTTATAAGGATATGTGGCGTAACCAAATTGGACAAGATTAGAAACAACGACGACAAGTAGCTATAGGCCTGTCGAAGAAGATATACGAAAGAAGACTACGGTGGTATGCTCATATGAGGTGAAGACAAGAGTCGTACGTGGGAAAACGGTGCTGGAGACGGAGGTACAGGATGAGACAACTAGAAGCAGGCCTAAGGCGGATGGATTGTGTAAGGGATGAAGTGAGGGATAAGCAGTTATCGGTGGAAGACGTGCACGAACAGGCCAAATGAAGACAAGCTGTCGAGTATATAGTATAGAAAGTTAGAAGAAGAAGAATGAGGAGGAGGAGGTAATTCCCAATACCTTTACCAGTACCATTTTTATAAAATTTCGGCTATTCGATAGACGGTATCGATAAGTAGTGAATATCGCTTATGATTTTAGTAAAATAATATAAAACCTGTTAATGAGTTGTTTTATCCAATTATATAATTGATTTTTCATCATAGTCGCTTTTTATTGTCATTTAGTTACTATGTGTAGTGTTTCTGGATATTATGGGTGAAACCTACATTACTGACGGAAAACATGGTACTAACTAACACGGTCAATGCACTAACTAAAACGTACTAAAAACATAGTACTCACGTTACATTTTAAAAACCCCTCTATAAAAAAAACTCAAGAGTAAAGAGGGATGGCCCAAGTACTGCGGGTTAGTATCTAGACTTCAATTGTGTAACAGGACTCACATTTCGCTTTAAACTTTAAAACTTCCAATACTTCAGTAACACTAGGTATCTTGTTTATACCGTATGCATGTTTTTATACAGAAAGATTAATTTTTTTATTTTTCACATAGTGCGTGTATGTGAAAATACGTAATGTTTTCGTGTACAAAGTTAGTTTCGGTTTTGATAGAATTTTAGTTTCCAATTTGTTGAAACTATTCTGTTCTGTGTGTGTTATTGTGTCACAATCATTATACTTAGTTAATAAGTGTTTTGATTTGTCATATAATGAATATTGTTTCCTTTATAAAATAAGCTAAATATCGAAACAATCAAACAAACTAACAATCTTTCCTAACCTTACTCATAGAAAAGATTAGTATTTTTACATTGTGTTAAGGGATACAATAGGTAGGTGTGACGTGTCGTTACTATCGCGCAGTCAAATGTGGGAAGTTTACTGTAACCCATCCTACTCAGTCCGATTATATAACGTGAAATTTGATAACGTATTTTTCCTTGGATGTTTTATACAACTAGCGTTAAAGTCAAAGACAGCACTGCAGTTCCCTCTATTTCGACTCTTAAAAATTTACAGCAAATAAAGAACCCTTTTGGATTTTTTTTTTTAACTTTAACTTAAAAAGATATTACAGTTAAATGTGATATTTACATTTTCTGCATAAACATTAACTTTTGGTATCCTGAATGAAATTTTTTCAAGAACATTTCAACAAACAATTTTATAGCGTCTATAAAACATTCCGAAACACGTCTATATCTCGTCAACGCTAAAAAAAAAAACAGCGTAAGGATTCAAAAAGACTGGCAAGTGAAAACTTTAATTTAGAAATTTGAATCAGTGGTGAACCACTTTTTCTTGTTTGTTTGTTTCTTGATTGTGCGACGCCCTTCGCCAGTCGGCAATTTAGGAAGATGGGGGTTTTGGAGGTTCAGAATAACATTGCTTGGAAGCTAAGAGCGTTCATTATTATTAAATTTGTCGGAATTTACTAAAAAATCGAATAAACCATTTTGTTTTAAATGAAAAGAAAATTAGAACAGAATAAAATTATTGTAAAATAAGTACAATTTTGAATGTAACTTTGTAATCATAATTAAAATACATTTTTTGTAATAAACATTTGGTCATTTGTATGTAGGCCTAATCCTTATAGAATATGTTCCACAAAACGTAGAGCATGAGTGTGACCTTGACCTTCATACGCTTAGGCCTACTGTTTTTTTGTTCATTTCATTTTTGTTTTGTTTTCTTACTGTCTTATAGCTGTTTGTCCCGTCTTCCAGTCATCTCTGTGTCAGATTAGCGCTTTGGCAAAACCAAAGGCAGGAGTAACTGGGGCGCGATCTACATTGCTGACGTAAACCTAAGACTAAACTACATACATTTAATGATAATTTACAAAAATGATTGTGTTTCCTGCAAGTGTAGTTTAGCCAAACAAAGAAACATGGAGAAAGAATTATCACACCAGTCGCCATTTGTTTTGCTAGTTTAAGTTACTTAAAACGTAAGTGAATTAATTTTAATACGTCGCTAGTTCAGTTCCGCACTTGCAAGATAACAAAAGAGGTAAACCAACGTTGCCTAACTTTGGTAGACGATAGGCAACACATTTTTTCTATAAATTCGCCATGATTCGTTACGACGACGTTGTGAATAAGTTGTATAAGTTCAACCTTATGTGCGGGACCATCAGGCGAGCCCTTAAGTCAGCAAGTAAAGGAACACGCCTAAAATTCTACAAGGTGATGGCTCTCCCCACACTTCTTTATGGGTCTGAGAATTGGACGTTAACGAAAGCCCAGGCCAGCCGCATCCAAGCGACTGAAATGAGATTTCTCAGGCACGTGGCAGGGTATGCTCTCCATGATCATAGAAGAAACACAGATATACGGCACAGGAACTGAATATTATGCATATACTCGACAGGATCGCCCAGTGTCGGCTGAATTGATGGGAACATCTTTGCCGAATGGATGACTGCCCCATCCCCAAACAACTACGGAACTATAAACCGATGGGACGGAGAGGTGTGGGACATTCCAGGAAGCGCTGGAGTGACCAGCTGTAATCTTTGCCTATTAGAGACCGGAACAAACCATCCTTGGTTTAATACTTGAAGATGATGATGATGATGATGATGATGATTCGTTACGACAAAACTGTCAAGTCAACATGGACTTGTCACCGCCAAACAAAGATTACCTGAAATTACTTTCTTCTTCTTCTCCTTCTTCTTCTTCTTCTTCTTCTTCTTCTTCTTCTTCTTCTTCTTCTTCTTCTTCTTCTTCTTCTTCTTCTTCTTCTTCTTCTTCTTCTTCTTCTTCTTCTTCTTCTTCTTCTTGATTGCTGGCCGGTCGTCATCAGATTGTCTTCTCCTTGCATTATCTGTATCCTCTCAAACCTTACCTCTCCAGCTTATTCTTTCCGTAGCAGTTCTTCCATTAACTTTCTCCTCTAGCATCGTAGTCACATATATTACAACGTTATTTGTTGCTGAGCCCCCAACCTCTTGTGAGCTATTTAATTTTGCAACATTACTTACGCTATAAAATTATGACAGTTGTAATAGTAATAATAATAACACAATGTAATATGGTTTAAAATCATTTAAAAATATATTAATCCAAAATTTCTTATTTGGCTGCGATTTAAAATATCATTATTATTTGCTTGTGTGTGTAGCCGTAGCACACATCTAATTATTAACATATAAGTGATACTATCGTATTACGCATAGACATAATATACAATCTTATACTATAATAAACCTTTATAATTATCTAATATTGCTCTCAGCTTGCTCATTAGTGTGATAATTATTAGATTATCTAATTTCTTTCTAATGATCTAATTTCTTTTAATATACTGCATATGCATTGCTTTGTTTTCTAATAAAAATTTACTAATTACATTTATATTAATTTAAATATCAATGACTAAGTTATTGATTCAAAATTATAGTTTACAAAATTTTTAAAACATTACTCTAATTACTATTCAAAGAAATATTTACATTTTCAAATTTTTTTAATTCGTCTTTGTATTAGATTGTCTTTCTTTTTACATTGTTAATTATATTGTCTTTATGTGAGTCTGTGTTTTACAAATACATGGTTGTTTTTCACCTTATTGTCGTGGTAAATGGGCAGCGTGTCCTCTTCGGTCCTAGGTCCTCGATCCTGGATGCTCCTTTGTAGTCGTGTAGTCCTGGAGTCCTTGATCCTCGTCCTTCGTCCGTCGCCTCGTCCCGTACGCTGGATTCTATTTCATGTACTTGGCTGCTCCCTCGTCTCCTGTCATGGCCTCAGGTTGCAGGTGCTCTCACGAAAGTGATGAGTAGTCGTGAAGAACCTTCGGCTGCTGCTGTGGTTGATCGAGAAAGAGTTGTTGTCTCTGGGCAGAGCCTCCGGCTGCCACGGTAGTTGTACGAGAAAGAGTTTTCTCTGGGCAGAGCCTCCGGCTGGCACGGTAGTTGTACGAGAAAGAGAATTAAGTTAACGCGTCTCGTGTATTTATACCCTAGGGCGCTAAAATCATGTTTCGACAATATTCTGCATGTCAGAGTCTGTCCTTGGCGTCCCTTTTTAAACACTTTCTTTTCACACTTAATTCGCTTGTCTTCGCGATATGCGAAGTCTTTTGCACATTACCCGATATTCACCTTGTCGGTAATTTTTATGTTTTCACTGTGTATAAACCGTTTTTCTTTATCTTAATTAACATCAGTTCTATTTATATTTATTTTTTACTACAATCGCACTTTTTATTCTTTTCACACTATTTTTATACACATGTGCGTCTTATTTTTATACACACTTTGGCGTATTTGGTTTTGTAATATTATGCACACAATCTTTACAAAATAAATAAATTCATATAATTAATAGGGTTCAACAAGGGACGCTTTTCAGGAATTGACAGGTCTCACACACACATTTAACATACACGTGTACACACAGACATTGCGGAGTGGCGTGATCAACCTGTCCCAACATGAAATTTGGTCGTTCCTTTTAAAGTTCAGATAGGAAGCTGAATTATTATTGCTAACAATATGAATTATTTATTTACTTTAATTAATTATTTTAATTACTTTGTGCAATGCACAGTACCCTATACATTTGTACTGTTGCAATATATTATACCTATTCAAGTGCCCCCGACCATTTGATCCATCTTCTCTTCTCCAGCCATTTGATCCAGCTTGGTCTTTCAGTAGCAATTTTTCCATTAATTTCCCCCTCTAGTCGCGTATATATTATACCTATTCAAGTGCCCCGACCATCGGCGTTTTCTCCTGTTGTATAACTTTCGTCTTTCATTCATCAATATTCCGTAGGCCTCATATTCATTTAGCAGGTTATTCTTTAATACCGATCGCGTTTAATATACAGGGCTACACAGATGACATGTTAAACGCAGACCATTGGAAGAAGGAGAAGGAATTGATTAAGACCCTCTGGTGATATGCTGATGAGGCAGCAATCACACTCAAAATGTTACAAAAATTAAAATATGGTATATATATATATATATATATATATATATAAGGGTATGAAAATATAATAAATGTAGGAAAACCGAAAGGGTTGTGAAGATCCTCTTCAATAGTAATATTAACGAGGACAATACAGAAGAGGATAGGTGCAGATTCTTAAGTGCAGATTAAGTAATGTTGGCTGAGGAGTTGACCTGTGACCAGGGCTAAAACAGCCATACAGAAGAAAGCGCTCAGTAAGAGAAAAGAGTTTAATTACTTGGAACTGAACAAGAGACTGGTGAAGTAGTTTCAATCCGAAGATCAGCTGGCGGAAGTCCCGGTGGTTACCTTCTCTTTGAAAATAGCTGTATAATTTCAATCCACCCATTTTGATCCAGGTACTTAATCCTTGATTTTCCATTAATTTTCCCCTATAGCATCATAGTTATTGTACCCCCTATAGTTTATAGTTAAGTGTCCCGACTATCCTAACGATGCTCTTCCATAACACTCGTTTTCCTTGGATTTCGTTGTCCATGACGTGTCCGTTACTTAACTAAATATAATTATTTCACTACGACTCGGAACACAAAACTTTTCTGTTCCGAATCGTAGTGAAATAATTATATTTAACTCGTTTTCCATTTATTAGTCTGAATACTCCATCCTTTCTTACTCGAGTCCTCCACGATATGCCTTGAATCCTTCTCCAGCACCATGTCTCAAAACCGTCTATTCGTTCCTTGTTCCTTTTCCCAGTGTCTGTTTTTCAGATCCGTACAAAACCACATTCCACAAAAAAGATATTACGATATTTTTCCTGGCCTCGAAACCAATTCCTATGAGTTAGCATTCTCATTTTTTCGTGAAGACTACTTTAACTAGAGCTATTATAGATTTGACGTCAAGAGTAGGACATCAACAGTAGGTCTTCCATCTTCTGAAACTGTGCTACACAGGTATTTGTGAGTATCAACGTTACTTCTTCCAATCGGATGCCCATCACCGCAGTGGAATCTCCCATCAGCATTACTTCAGTCTTTGCACCATTCCGTGGCCATCACGATGAAGCTTACTTATGAATGGTGTATTCTTTCCATAATTCTTATTTTCTTTATAGGTCTACATTTTTGTCCTTCCCTTTCCTTGCATTAACTTTTTCCACGGTGCGAAATGCTTTACGAGACAGACAGAAATAACGGGAGGGGGGATTTCAGACTCTTGGTATAGACGTGTCTTTAACGATAAATTTAGAATATTTTATTTGTGAGTGAGGAACAGGTATTGGAATTTCCTGAGAAGTTTCTGATTCAATTACGTACCCACTTCGTATGCGTCGAAATTTATTTAACCATTTAGTTTAACTTTGATAAACTTTCTGCTAAAACAGTATCGTGCGTGCTAGTTTTGTTAGCAGCTCTGGTTTACATGAACATGCGCTAACTTCATAGTTTAATTATATGTTACGTGTATTATTCAAACTAGCGAGATAACATTTGACGAGGAAGTCGGAAGCACTCGACTGTTACCTATTGATAAATCTAAGCTGCCAAGCTTTAAATATCTACAGTAGAACAGCGACCGTTGTTAATACGTAGGGCTGGGTATTAATTAACATTAAAATTAACGGTCCAAAATTTGTTTTCAGGTAAGCCCAAAAACGAATTACCACTGCTTTCCAACATACCGCCACAGAGGCAGACATTTATGCTAACAACAGTATCCAACATTTTTACTGTTTCTGTCTCAAAGGCATCACTGATAGTGTACTTTGCACATACTTGTTGATTAAATTCGTCTATAGCAGTGGTTCCCAAAGTGTGGTCCGCGACAATGTTTCAGGTCGTCAGCAGACACTTTAAGAAAAATTAGAATATACCGTAATTTTCACCGTTTGTTATGCTCTAAATTTTGGAATCTTAAAACAAGTAGTAGAAGATTCCAGTATATTTATGGGGTTCAAGTTAATTGTAATTGTAAAAATAATTTCAAACTAATAGCTTTAATAATGTCTTTAAATCATTTCGTGTAGCAGATCTGTTTGTCAACAGAACTGACTAGACCTCTCTGTTACACAACAAAAAGAAGATTCATTTGCAGAACTTTCAACTGACAGTTCATTAAAATTACAGTTTTAGCATTTACAGCTAGCTGACTATATGTAATGACTGACTATCCTGAACTCGCAGTAAAAACTTTGAAGCATTTAACTGTGTTTCTCTCTACTTATTTGTGTGAAACCGCATTCTCCCTGCTCACGTACTTGAAGTCAAAAGTTAAGAAATAAACTTTATGTCGAGAGTGACTTAATATTGAAATTATCAGACATTAAACCCAATATTCCAGAGCTAATTTTTCAAAAGCAGCTTCATTATTCACACAAAACTATGTTTGATATAATTAATATTATAATTTTGTAAGTTAAGAGAATTTTTATTTTTTACATTTTAATTAAAATATAAGTGTTTCTATCATATTTACTGTTTGTTTTATTTCAGAACATAGACGGGGTCCGTGAGTTTTTAAATTATTTGGGGGGGTCCGTAGACAGAAAAGTCTGAGAACCCCTGGTCTATAATATTTTCAATCGTACCTGTATTTTACAGGCAGGAAACGTGGAATGATCGGCTCTCATGAAGCAATGTCACGCCGTTTTGTCACAACAAGCGGCTACATGGCGGCTGTTCCCAAATAACTTTTATTCTTGTACTTTACTCAGATCTGTTTAAGTAAGAATTTCTGTAAGGCTCCCTTCGCGATTTAATATCTGTAACATGCGTCGCAGTAATGAAGTGTCAGTTAGAAATGTCCAGCGTCCGGCGAGGTACGCATTGCACGAATAGCTAGCAGCAGACATCATCAAAATTTCCCCTTTATACTTCATTTTACAACCCCCCCACACACACACACACACACGAATGTAAACGATTGTCTGTATAATTCACTTATAGTAATTTTTCCTTTAATAGTTACACCCGCTGCTACTTGTTCGTGCGAAAGATAAATTGAAACGTTTTCGCTTTGAATGTAAATTAGTCGCTAAAAGCGACGTTTCGTTTTTCCTTTAGAAACGTACTTGTGTATTTATAATTACGTTTAGCAAAATTAGATTCTTAGTAGATTCTTAGTATTTTCTTTAACTACACAAAACACACGACAATATTTAAAACGAAAACTAAAAGTCAATGACGAGCCACTGAAAATAATCCGTCGGAACTGCTTAGTTTTCTTGTTTGAATTTATATTAGTCAATTTGCTGGGGGACAGTTTTTAACGGGTAATTTCGACGAAGGTTGTGGTAGTTAGCAACACACGGTCTAAAATTAATAACTTACGTAAACTTTATTCACTTATCTACTCAACCTGTTTGTTCTACCTTCATATTTCCAAACGCGCTGTTTATTTCCTTTACCAAACGATGCAAAGTTTGGTTGAAGGAGAAGTGCGAGAATGCGAGAAAACAGATGACTTAGAATTAAAGAACGTTAAATAAAAATTCGAAAATAAATAAAGGAAAGATAAAATTCTTACTAGCAACACTTAGAGAAGGTCTTAGGTCACAGGGAATCATGTTAGGAGAGGAATACGACATTTATGAAAATTGTGAGAAATCAAGTACTTGGGAGATTACAGATTATAACAAAATTTCTCGCAAAATTCGTGCCCGAATATGAGCTGGCAACAGATGTTTTTGTGGTTGGAGTGATGGAGAAACACGGCGCAAACGAAGAGCTGGAGAGAATTTTCGGGGAGCTAGATATTGTTACTGAGATTAAAAGAAATAGAATCTCAATAGGTCAATAGGTCAATGGCAGCGGATGATGGACAATAGAGCTGCCACGAAGGTATTCAATGGGAATCCAGATGGGAGAATAAGAAGAGGGGTACCTCGGAAAGATGGGTAGAAGACATAGAACGAGGCAGTGACGGAGTCAAGCACAGAACAGAAGCGAGTGATGTTGGAGGCCCAGGCTCTGGATAATTATCATCGTCAAATAAAAATTTGGAGATACGAAAAGGAGTTGTGGCAATGTCGGAATAAACCGTTAATGAAGAATGGGGTAAGACAGGATGGATACACAGTAGGGGAAAATCCATCAGAAAATGAGTTGGAGGTGGGGCAGAGCTCTAAACACGACAAGGACGTAGGGTAGATAAAATCCTCATCTGAGATACTAAAATCTTTGTAAAACCAAGTGAGGATAGCGTATTTTAAGTAATATTAAGAAGTACCCCGCCCCCCACAAACAGAGCATGTAGTTTCTGACTTTCAGGAGACCGTTACTTATCAAAAGGCTCGTAATCAGATGTGAGATTTATCGCACGGCCAGCTTAATATCACACGCAACAAAGGTTCAAAGAAAAATATTAGGCTACATGGAAGATAGTGTTAACGGACATGAAACAGGTCACTCGATAATATCAAGTGGCATAAACTGTTTGGAATTTTACGGAAAATTAGTTTGAAATGTACGGACAAAACGTATTTTTTTAATCTTCGTAAGAACCAGGTTACTGAGTAGATCAAGAAATGGAAGAAGGAAGTAAGACGGGGGTATTTTCCCATTTAGCCATTGCTATTTAACACGCAGTTTAAGATAGGAATAATAGTTTAGAACTGACAACTACTGGATTCCGGATTCCTGAAGCTATATGATTTCTAACTAGCGGCCCGGCCCGCAACCTTTTCTTGGAAAGCCAATTTAATAATTACTATATTTTAATACTTGAACAAATAGTACACTATTATTTTAACTGAATACAATCCTCCAGGAACCTATGAAAAAATGTGATTCGCTAATACACTCTGTAAACCGGTGTGCTGTGTATGTGGGTTTTGTTTACTCATTTGCGCAGGCTTTCGAAAACATTCGCGAGCGAAAGGAAAAGGAAAAATCGACGAATCGTCATTCGTTTAATTAGGTTATATTCATGAGGATTACATAAAAATTCAAAAAGTTTTTTGTTAACACTCAAAAATTTATTTATAAAAGCGACACATTAAAATTTAAAATGACATACAGTAATATTAAAATTGTAATTTGTAAAAGTAATTTGAAAAGAAAATACTTTCCATGAAACTTACTTTTAAAAAAATGAATCAAGAGTTTTTGGTTTTTGAGTTGACGATATTTTTTGGTACTATTATCCCAGCTTCACGTCAGCTAGCGTCGCTTCGTCCTGCTGCTCGACGTAACGTAGTACCATTTCCAGTGTTCGGGTGCGCGCGTAACACCGGCAGAGTACGGCACCCGCTCAAATAGCAAACCACTTTATTAACAAATCTGAATTTTATTTTTCTAGCGGGGTACCTCGAAGTTTACGGAATTTCGAACTATCGAACCTCGAACTATCGAGACTCTACTGTATTTGCTTAATGGAATGTGTACTTCCTCTTTTTATTTTCATCATATTACAGAACCCAGTATATTTCCCTCCATCCCTCGGCTATAAAAATGTTGCGTTGAAGTCGTAATCAATCGCATCTGATACTCAATGTTATGTCTAAGCGTTTCTAAACTACAACTCGACACACAGAAAGACCTGGGTTTTTAGTGGCCGCAGCAGATCACATTGAAGATTTTATGTTAACATACAATGTGCAATAAAGTATAATATCTTTATTATACTGACAAAATAAACATTGTACCGTTCAAGATATGAAAAATGTGTAAATTATCTCTTTTTACGTATTTACAATTAAGTACCTCTATTTTAGGTAATCAAAAATCGATCACTTACTGCCTTCGGTAGATTCCTGAGCTTAATTGTGGTCTTCAGGCGCTTTTAAGTTGAAACCACTGGTATGGGTGTCAAACCTAGACTAAAGAGAAAACCTACAGACGAGCATTTGAAATATGTTGTAGTAGAATGATAGAAATAAAATGGGCGGACAAAGTAACAGATGAGCGGGAGAGAGAAGTTTGTGGAGACTATGATGAGACAGAGAGGGTAGAACTACAGAGATTGTAGTACCCGAGCTGCAGGTATTGGCTGGAAGTCTGCATCAGGCTAGTCAGCAGATCAGCGGACTCTATAATTATTTTATATAAACGTATTATATAAAATATTATATTATATTCTCTTTCTCGTTTAAAACTAACGATTTATTAGAATTTGCAAGGAAATTGAATTCTAATAGGCCTAAACTTATAATTATATTCATAAATATACTCATTCAATTAAAATAAATACCTCTTTAATGGAAAACGAAGTTATTTCGGACCCGTAAAACCACCATCCTCTCACGAACATCAGCAGCATTCATTGTAACATCTAATGTAAATCAAAACTGTCACTCCGGCCGGGGGTGAGAGAGAGAGAGAGAGAGAGATTTAACGAGTCAAAGTTAACAAAACATGTAAACAGATAAACGGCTAAGTTTAAGGCAAACATTGTACTGCGAACTTGCGAAGTGAAATGAATCTCGATTTTGAAACGCAAAAAGTATACTCGGCCGGATTTCATTCACTGCCGTCAGTATCGTACAATAAACCTTTCAAAGGAAAAAAATAATTCTCTTCTTTGCCTTTCTGAGTTATGTATTATGTACACACACACGCGCGCGCGCGATGACATTGCATAACAGAAGATTAAGTCTGTTACACTGAAACCAAAATTCGCTCTGATACGATAAAGTCGCTTTTGTTTACATGCCTTTGTCACATTACTGTCTCAGCACACCCTAAAACCTTTTGTGTTCTCTCTATTCACGATTTGATTCTTTACAAAGTTTACTGAATTATTTTTCTGCCGTATTATTTATCACCAGTGTGTTTTCTAACATATACAAAACTAGGGTTTACCCGAACAGGTGTTCTTCTTTTATGCGAGGAAAGTTGGACGTCCGGCCGAAATTTTTGACCGAGCCCGGGATTTTATCCATCCTTGAAAAGCGGCTGCTAATGCTGGTTTTGAGAAGCAGATTAACCAGGTTATGGGAACCTGACGGGGCCATCTAGTCAGACTAACCGACGGGGCTTTAGTCGTAAACGATCCCATTTACGACCTTAAAAGGGTCGCTTAGTGACAATAAAATGACTACAGGTATAACAGGTCAAATTTAGGATGGCCCCGTGAAATTGTTTGAGGTATATTTTAAAATAAAATGAGAGTACTTGGGTTGAACACTAAGTATTATGTTACTGTTTGTCCTAACAAAAGAAGACTAATGTCTTTAAGTACTTACCATATACCACACAACAAGAATTTCTCTGAACAATGTATTAATTTTCTTGCCGTTGGTTGTGACAAACCAGTCTCCCTCACAATGGATAAAGGATACTTCAAAAATCCACGCAATTTAAACGGACAACAAGGTGACGGGAAGAAAGCATCAAAGTCAAAAGATAATACTGTCCCGTAAATGTTTTCTCACTCGATAGTTTTTTGCCCAACATCTGTAAATCAAGTTCCCATTTTGCACCTAATTAATACACATGTGTCTTCCACGCTTTATAGTCAGTTGATTTTCTCACAAATTTCCTGCCTTAAGCACAATTTTTAAGGCCTCTCTTCAGTATATGATTTTTCAATAAATCTGTGCTATTAAAATCCATCTCGTTGTTCAATTTACCGGTAAAAGATTGATGTAACAAAAGGTACTGGCACTGGATTACACACTGTAGTAAGTAGTAAAGTATTTATATACTTTAAATTTACATAACCTCCCTCTGTTGAGACTTCAAGTAGTTAAAGCGATTTGCTTGGACCTAACTTGTCCATCCCATTGATCTTAGTTTTGTTTATGACTATTTTTACATTACGTTTTTCACATATTTTACGCGGTCTTTACACGGAGCGGTAACGTTTACCTTCAGCATTTTTAGATCGTGTCCTTCGTATTGCAATAAAACATGCAGTAAGAGTCATTTAAAATATGCGAAGACGCTGTTACACACTTCATGACGTTACAGACATGGTTTAAATTGATCTTGTTCAAATTTTTGTAAAGTAGCTGTAAGTTTTGAAATAAGAGATGTTTAATTATGTGTTCTCAAAATGCCCATAAATATATTCTCTGTCATGTTAAGTGCAAATTTAGTGCGCGTGTTATTCGTGTTTTCCTGAATAACTCCTTATAGTATCGGAATGAAACTTGGACAGTGTATGTGTCATAAATAGCGCTATATCTTTCGTATGTCATAAACTCAAAACATATAATTTTAATATGTATTTTTTAAGGAATTCACTTTTCTATAGAAGCCTTATCTGCAGAAAAGTCATAAAACTTTTATTTTAGATAAAATCTATACAGGATTTTGCAGACTCTGGCATAGTCTTACATATGATGTCTAGCTATCGAGGTAAAATCTATTACGTGTTCTAGATTTCAACCAGTCAGGAACTCCAATTTCCATTTGCGATGTGCTCTAGTAAAGGAAAGATCGGGACAGTTTTCGTCTATAATTCGTCCTAGTACGACATACTCTCTGTGCGAGTTTTTCGTGACAGTACACGTTTTTCTATAAGGGTGACGACGGCTCAAGATCTTAGCTATGAGATACCCTGAAACGCCCCCTTAGTCCCAGAATATTTTTGTTTTAACACCTCTTTTCTAATCTCCAAAAAAAAATTTTAATATATTTTTTTCTGGGAAGGCGTCACTTAAAATTTAAGACTAGGCGCGTGGCCTAGATGGAAATAAAATGTGCTGAGCCCATAGTGACAGGTCCTGCAAGAAAACACTTGATCAACAATAACAAGATTTTATTTATGCTTCTTGAATTTTAAACAATTGCTTTTACACTTACATCTTTGGTTTGAGTTTTCCTTAATTCTTAACATCAATTCAAATATCTCTTTAAAGCACCATGGTGGTTGAATTACAACAAAATATTTCAAAATATCTCCAACAATTAAATAATGACATACCAACCTACTAACTTATTATATTTATTATAAACTTGTATTCTTGTATTTCACTTTCAAAAGATTTGTTTTTATTGCATTAGTAATGCATAAACCATTCCTTAACATAAGATAATTATAAGTACATAAAGAGGACAATCCATGATCAGTAGATAATAAGATAATAATTAAATTTAAAAAAAACTAATCACTTACGTGTGTTGCAGTACCCTCATCTACCTGTTCCCCAGCACTAGGATTAATCGCATTAATATTGAAACCAGTGATCCCATTAAACCGAGTTGAAGTTTGTTAATTAAATATTCAAATATGTCGTTTAATTTTTTATGTTAATTAAATATAAGAATTTTATTGTACTATTATAAATTGAATAGTCAAGCAGAACCAAATAATAAATAACTAAATCAACAGGAATTTAAATTTAGAATATAAAGAACAGAAAATGGAACGTGCAGGATCACAAGTAATATGACAGGTAGATGCAAGTACTCTCCGGGTATTACATTTTCTTAAAATCTGGATTTTGTTAATAAATTAATTTTAAAATTGGTTTTCTTTTTGCAGAAAATAGAATTAATTATTTATCTTATACAATGGTAACCCTTGACATTATGCAAAATCAATACACGAATACTTATAAGTTATTCATAACACAGTCATCACTGTCCACACTTTAGCATGTCTTCACAAAACATGTTCAGTAATGATTGGATAAAACTTCCGGGCTGAAAGGCCGTGGTCGATTGCTTGAAGCAACTTGCTTGTTCCCAGTACATTGGGGACGTGTTCGGCGTACATCTATTCGAACAAGTTTTGCTACTGAAGATGGCCACCGGTGGTGCGGCCGAAACGTATAGCGCCAATGCATCAAGCAATCGACCACGGCCTTTCAGCCCGGAAGTTTTATCCAATCATATTGACACCGGCCGTGAAAGCCTACGTACTAAAATGTTCAGTAATGTTAACTCTGAAGCATGAGTCTAATTTCTAGCACTAAGTTTCTGCGTGTGTGTTACCCGATAAACTGCGGAGTATTTCGTGTGTGAAGTTTATAAAATAAAAGGAAAGTTCCCTCCTGATCTTTCAGAGTGCCTTAACAATATATTTCTGCATTTCCGGTTGGGTGTGAAGAATGATGCCGCATGGCGTGACGGCGTTGGGGCTTCTTACGCAGGCTCTGCGGATGGGCGAAGATGTAGAGTGCCCATTTCATCGACCCCTTTCCTCCCGACTAAAGCGGGGAAACCTGAAGCTCTTTATCGGATTATCTACTCATAGTAGTACATCACGGTACACCGTCACAATCCAAGCCGCACCAAGTTGAAAGAGAAACAGAGGAGGATGAAGACGCTGCGCGAACTTATAAAACTAAAACGTTGCTGTCTAAATCTCGTTGTCAGGAACAGACGCCACTGCCAACCAAATGACGTCACCAATCAAGGTCGCAGCGGCCGGCTGATTCTCGATATCGAAAGCGGGCATCGCAACCTGTAGCGATAATGCACTGAACGCACGGAAAATACAATTAAACTGGCCGTGGTGTTTACCTTTTAATATAACCACGGCACAACCCGTATGCTAGATCAAGGGGTTAATAGAACGCAAAACTAAGTATTTGAAGATCTAATAGTGCTAACCCGCGTTAGTCAAGATTTTCGCTTAGGGACACTTATATTCATCGGAATACACCTGTATGAACGCGTGGACACATTAAGATTGCCAGAAGGTGTATGCTAAACACACCGCATTAAAAAATAATTAATTAACCCACTTTATCGAACCTGAGATTTATAAATAAAAACCATATCGGGCAGATAAACAGGGTGCGTGAGTGAATTGCGAGTGACAGCGCGTCAGCGAAGCCAGAGATCAGCCAACGTAGTAACTTACAACCGCACGACAGAAGGAATTCTTCGACCAAGTAAAATAAATATTGTTCAGATAAACATTCATTAATAATTAAAGATAATATATTTTAATAAATAATTTGTGTAAAAAATCCACACACAAGATTTAAATTTGTTTTAGTTTAATACATGCGTATCTCCAGGTAAGAGACTCTGTTGTATATTATTAGTTCTAATGCACGTCTATGCACCCTCAATTCGTTCCGTTGCAATATATTTTATGCAGTCTATAGATTAAGGTTGCAGTTTACTCCAAAATGTGCAAACTTTGCTGCCGTTGTTATCTTGAGTTTAGTTGTGACTTCCAACTCCTAATTAAATAATCAATGCGTATAGAACCCAGGTCCTTGATTGTATTCCGCTTCTAAGGTATTTGATCCCGTAAAACAGCATACGCATGTATTTGGTAGAACTAATAAAGTGTATTACTGATAAAACTTGCGACAGGGCGCCCGTCTTTACTCTGTGAAAGGCTGTTTCACAGTCGAATTCCCGTCGTTGTTCTATAATTGGCCTAGAAGCAAACACATTACCCTCCACCGGCCTTTCGGAGACCATTTTGTTCTTCTGAGAGGAGAGCGTCTGTCAGAGTTGATTTATGATTTTGTTTCATTCACTTTAATGAGTGGCGTCTAAAAGTCAACTTAATAGTTGTTAAAAATATCACGCTTTCCAACATTTTGGATTTTGCCAGCACTGCCCGTATAGACGAGTCAGTCTAAGTTTCAAAATTAAGTCTTCGGAGTTCAGTGTTTTTTGCCAGTATTTTGTCACGACCCTTCGCGTTTTGCAGTGCAATAGGGATTGTTTCGAATTTGTCTCCATTTGTGGTTTGACTTCTCTCTTCTGCAAGTTGAATATTTTCATTGAAACACATATTTTTCCGTATACTTTACCACTTTTTGTGTATCTGCTCTTGGGTCTATTAGTTACTGAATCTTATTCCGTTTATTAACTTTACACATTATTTCATCAAGAATTTAACCTATTAGTTATATACTTATAGATTTGACTTAATGCCTGGTCTACTTAATAGTAAATTTATTATGCATTGCAATAAATGAACGAAGACCGGAATATGTGGAAATTAAAGAAAGAGTTGGAAAAACACCAAAAATTTATTATACAATGAACAGTAATTTCTTAAGCGAGAGTAAAATTTCGAGAAAAACAAAATTGATGAGATTTTTGACCACATTTTGACGTTTGTTGTGAGACAAGGGTGTTGACTGAGACACAGGAAACTAGGATACGTGTTGGGGAAGGACAGAATGAGAAGTCCTGACACAAGAAGACAATTAGAGACACAGTCTGAATTTCATAGCTGTAAGACAACTGAGTTTACAACGTGTAGAAGAGTTAAGGCTTGTGAACAGAATCTGGAAATGAAAAATTGAGGAGAAAAAAAATAAGGAAGAAATAGGCAAGTAATTGCTAAAAGGGGACAAGCAAAGAGGCTAGCGAGAGGTAAATCGAGTGGAAGAAGTTTGAAATGTAATGAAATGGACAGTGTGTTATACTGTATATATGAGGTATTGATTGAATGAATTCGTATTATATGGTAGTGATTGTATGGACTGGAAATAAATACAAGTTTTATCTTGTAGTTTATTTACTTAAAAGTTTATTAATTCAGAAGTTGGTTTATTTACCTTACAGAATGTATTTACTACATTGTATTTGGTGTTCTGCCCTAAGGCAGGTCTTCAAATGGTAAAAGCTCTCCAAGCTGTCCTATCGCATGACAGTCTTTTCGTTTCTTCGTAACACCCTCTGATTTGAATGCTATCAATTAACTTCATTCTTCTACGCCCCTTCTTTTTTCTCCTTCTATGACACCCTCCATGGGAGTTGTAAGCAAGCAGTCTCTTCTTAAACAATGACCTAACCAATTCTTTTTCCTATTTTCTATTACCTTCAGGATTCTTCTTTCTTCCCCTATATTTCTTAAAACTTCATCATTCCTTACCGGAACATTTTACATAGAGGGCCATACCATTTGCTCTACTAGGGATATCCAACATGGATCCTTAGTGTGGTGGTATCCCGTTGCCTTCCACATCCTCATGCCGTTTACCAAGTGGTTCATCCGCCTTTAGGGGCAGTTTCCCATCCCAAGGACAAAAAATGTCCTACCTTTACCCGCTCATCCGCCCTCCGAAGAGACCGTTGGCACTTGGTAGAGGGGAACTCCTTATCCCGGGAGTCACTCGGCAGGATGCTTGCAGTTTCAAATAAACTGGGCGATGGGTTCGCCACAACCACATTATAAATAATATTTTATAATTATTTACGTTTTAGTTTGTTTATTAATAGTGCAGTTTATTAACTGTTACAAGCTTCAAAATATTGAGTTCTCGGGAGACAATTGCTGCTTGTCGGGGAGATTGTTTGCTTTTAATGTTCCATACGTTTCTCCAACTGGCCATACTACAATGTTGATTTCCAAGTTACTAACAACATAGATTTCCTGTTAAGCTGAATCCTTTCTCAACTTCTTTTTAACCTTTCCCCCTTCAATTTTATTTTTTTTTTTCTGTGGCTCCAACCTTCTGGTAAAAAAGTAGCTAATCGAAAGTTTTGCTTGTAAGCAGAATACACTTTATATGCAATGCTTAAAAATACAGTTGCAGTAAACGTATATTTTTAAGTATTTCTCAATCTATGAGATCCTTATGCTTGATTGCCTGGAACTAGTGTCTTATATCCGGTTCTACTGTTACGAGAGATGTTTGAGGCGATTCCAAGTACATAGCCCAACAGATGGAAACCTGATTCTACCGAACAAGAAGTAGGATTTTTGTTTGACATTTATTTAGGAAATCTCTTATTACAAAGCGTTAAGCATAATCGTTGACTGAATATTGATCCAACTACCAGTTCTTTGTGTAAGTATTTAAAAGTGCCATATCATATACAATGTATTTAACGTCTTATGTGTAAGTAAGTCCAGCGGAAATGTTAAGTCTTGTCTGCAGACCGTTATCTAGCATACGTTGGCAAGAGATCTGTGTACACTTCAAGCCGATTTACATATCTTTCACTGAAGTGCGTAACGGTTTCACTGATTGCATTCAGTTTTAGGTCAATATGTATGTCTCTATTGTCGACGAACCACGGTGCGTCGGTTATGCTACACAACACTTTCCATTATAGCGATGTTAAAGTTCCAGCAGCTTACTTCTCATTGCTAATAATGTTTGCTAAACTTGATGTTCAGTTGTTTTTACTTCATCCCGTGCAAGCTGTTTATCTAGATGGACGCCCAAGTATTTCTGCAGAGTCGGCAACCGGGATGGGTCGCTTATTAATAACACAGTTGGTATTGTACTGTAGCGCTTTGAGAATGTGATATGTGCTGATTTAATTTCGTTTAATTGAATTCTTCATTAAATAGTAAATGCCATCAAGAACAATTTCTGTCGTGTGGAACTATTCAGATACTCTTTTCTTTATCCAAAAAATGTTGTTCTTATATTTCTTTGATTAAAGTTACCTTAGTCGCTCAGTCTGTATGCGCTTATTGTAAACAAACATCAACGCCACTCTTCAAGCATCGGGTCCCCGCTTAACTCTTTCTTCAGTAAAAAATAAAATTTTTCTACTTCCTGGATAGAAAACTATTCTACCAACAATTGTATAACATGGGTACACTTTGCTTCTCTGTGTGGCTCCCGTGACACCCTTGTTATGCGATTTTCACTTGAAAATACAATGGGGCCGTAAGAACCGCTGCCATACGTGATGATGCGACCAGTCCGGGAACAGATTAAAATCTACGAATTGCATATGTTGAATAGTCATATATCTGTATACCTATAACTTGTGTAAAAAAATAATATAAATAAGTCTTTTTGGCGAATGCGTCTTAAGAGAGGCTACAGTGTATTTGATAACATTGTTTTCTTCTGATCTTATGTAGATCTTATGTAAGAAATAAAACCGTACATTTTGTTTTGTTGTTATAAAGACCCTTTGTGGCGCATTAGAGCGGTTTATTTGTTTGCTAGGTGGGTTTACCAAAGGCATAAGAAGCCTTAACGTGTGTGGAGGCGGTTCTACGTACTTAGGTTCACTTATGTTGTTTGTAGATACAGTTCGGTTAATTAAACTCGGTTCTGTTGCTTGTATTTGTGGCATTGGTTATTTTACGTAATTATTTTTGTATGTGGAACCAAACTATAATTTATTACTCCGTCGCGTTAACAGTGTAAGACAATGGAGATTCACGGTTCGAAAATGAATTCGTTTGGCTTTCGTGAGGATTTTAATTAATAAACTAATCTAAACTTAATTGTACATAATTGTAATAATAATCCTTTTTGTTAGAAAGAAACGTAGAATAATATGAATAGTAACAAAATAAGTAAAATTTCGAAAATATTTTAAATTTCTTAACCGAATTTCTACAATTCTTTTATTATACTCTTACCATTTCATTACCTGTATACAATATTACAAGAGAGTATCTTCAACTTTAATTTTAAACAGTTTAATTATTTTTCTTACAGTTTTACCAGGAACTCTCCTTACAGATCTTACGAGCCTATGTTTATTAATTCCTTCCCTCACCTTTTGGCTTTTCCCTCCATCTGTCTTTTAAATTGTTGATTGCTAGTTAGGGAGAGAAGAAGAGATATATGTGTAGTGCTCAAGATTTCCACACATGCTGACACGTAGGTTCTCTGAGAATTCGCGTTGACGGAAAATTTCTGTTGTTTTATTTTTTCCTACTAATCTTACTTTCCGAAATTTAATTACGACAGTCGTGTTAGTGTTATAATCACAAACAGAATTATCGCTGTTGCACACCAATATAGATTAAACTCCATATATGGATGTAAGGGTGAGTGGACGAACCACAGGCGGTGATAGGAAGGGACGAAAAGGGTGTTTACCTAAGTTTGTTGTTTGCGTTAAATATAGAAAGAAAGAGGTTTTGACAATATATCGCATTGTAAAACTGCACCGAAAAGGAACTTCCAGTTAAGAGTGTGAATGAGAAAGGTTTTATAACGTTAGGCATTAAAAAGAATGGGCGCACACATAACACACATACACACAGAATGTACTAGAAAGATATGTAACAGTACAGACATGGGTGACTGAACTCGCTAGTTAATAATAGCCAGAAAGAACGTTTAACTTACAGCTTGTTTACGAAAATGTGTACGGGCGGTAGGGCAAGTGGGGGTATGAAGAAGTTGTTTAGTCCTATTATTGTTATTTCCGATCTGACGATGAGCTGTGAAGTTTGAAAGCACTAATCGGAATAATTTTTCTATAGTGGTGTGCAACAGTGATCATTCTGTTTACGTAGTTCATCACAAGTGCGTGGTTTTCTATAGTGGTGTGCAACAGTGATCATTCTGTTTACGTAGTTCATCACAAGTGCGTGGTTTTCTATAGTGGTGTGCAACAGTGATCATTCTGTTTACGTAGTTCATCACATGTGCGTGGTTTTCTATAGTGGTGTGCAACAGTGATCATTCTGTTTACGTAGTTTATCACATGTGCGTGATTTTCAATTTCGTCACTTGGCATTTTCTTTACTCTTACAATCGCTAGCGCTGACAATAAATCTCTGGCTGCGTGTGTCACGTAAATCTTGTTGCTCCCGTAATTGGATTCTCAGTTTTAACTGGACCGTTTGGCACTTGTCTGTATTGTCGAGGGTACCTTCTTCTTCTTCAGCGCCGCGACAACCATTACTGAGTCAAGGCCTCCTTTAACAGCCTCCGCCAGTTGTCCCGGTCAAGTGCAGACAACTGACTGGCTGAGAAACTGATACGTTTCTGGACATAAAAGAGTTTCACAGATAGGATATGTGAATTCTCCGATCCAACCCCCAAACTGGAAGACCAGGAACTTTGATTTCGGGGTGCTCTTCCCCTACAGAATTGCTTTCACCTCAGCTGATGAGTTCTCTCTGCCCGGTCGCAATAGGCTAAGTGACTCAGCCCATGTGTGCAGGCGTTGGGCTACTGTAGCCTCCTCCGCCTCCACACTAGATGCAAATCCTGCTGCCTATGTGCACCATCCTGCCAGGCCAGGGCTCAGGATACCCCTAAACTGCCCTGACTGAACTCCCATCTCTCGTTTGCTTACCGATCCAGTCCGCCGAAGGGATTGGTTACCACAACCTTGAAGTGGATTGCTCGGCGTAACAGGGTCCACCGACGTGTAGGCGAGAGTGAAGTTGAGGTGGAGAGCCTGGTGCATTTCTCTTCTATGAAAGCACATGTTCGCGTCACACCCCCTTTGGAACCCGTATGTCTCACGATACTTTTTGAAAGAATCGACCAACTTTAGTAAAACTCGGTATGTGCGTCCATACTTTTAACCTAAAGAACCCCGTTATTTTTTAGATTTATTCCCCCAATAACAGCTGGAAAAAGGAGGGGGCAAAAACGTGAAAGGTTCAAAATTGCGAACACATCACAGAAGGTCATTTAGGGTATCAAATTAAAGGGTATTTTAACCATATTCTGAAAATAGTGTCATTTTTTAAATTTAAAAATTTTTAGATATCAGGGCTCAGAAAGTTGGTAAAAATGTGATATAGTCGCAAAAACTCGTGTAGGGTATTTAATTAAATATGATTTTAACTAGGCCTATAATCTAAATGTAATGTTAAGTTTTGGAAATTTCAAAATTTAGGGACCATAGGGCCAAGTAAAGGGATCAAATATTGTAAAAATGGAGCATGATTTTAGACTAAAACAAATTGTAACCAAAATCGGAATTTTGTGAATTTTTGGTGTTTATTGTTGATTTTGCGCTCATTACAGCGGTTTCCTTGTTGTCCGTAGTGTTACTTGCAAAGAAGCTGCCGCCTCTCTATTGGCCTGTTTATTACTGTTTGCCCCGTCCTCTAACGTTAAGTGCTGAACAATCACTAAAATATTTCTCAAAATCAGTGAATTGGGTAGAAAAACAACCAATAACCAATAACCTCTTTTTTCTTAAGGGGATCCGGACCCCCTTATCTAACCAACGTTTAACCAGCGATTTTTATGTAACTTTATCTCAGGTTCTGCAAAATATAGGCTACAGTAATGAAAGTTTACCCAGATATAGAGTTATGAATAGTAACTACGTTTAACACAGGAATTTTAAAAATGTTGTTTGGCTCAGGAAACATTTTTTTGTATGTATATTTTCTTAACCGTGTTTTTGGCACAAGATATTTTACAAATTTTAAACTATCGAGAAAATATACAAAACCTCATGTCAAAGGTCAAAATATTTACATACGATACAGTGAAAACGTTCCAGGTTCCTACCTTCTGTAGGTCCTGAGAAGAAGGAACATATATAGCCTAAAAAAAACTTTTGGGAAACTAAGGTGAAAGATGAGTCTAGTCTCTCAAGATGGGTTTGGTCTGAACGTATTCCTCACCTTTTAAATTTACACCAGCTTTGGTAAATATGCATACAAAGCAGCTTGTTGGTTACGTCGAGGCTTGACAACTTTTAAATAATATTTGTTTAGATACCGTAATATAATAACCATGTATTAAACGGCAAAAGAACATTTACAACTTTTTTTTATTTTGGTGACCGGACCTCTTTAAAACGAGGTATACATGAAGTCAAATTTAGTGAAAGTGATATGCACCGCATTAGCTGTACCGCATTAGGCATTTAAAACACTCACCTTTGCCTTATGAGTTTATTAGTTATTATAAAAGTTTCTGATGGTTCTCGCCCTCTTACCCGAGGTAGGAAAAGTGGTCTCAATATTTTCTGGCCTAACGGCACGACGCGTTTCGCCTGCTGATGAACACCAATTGTAACAACGTGGACGGTGGAACAATCTGATTGGGCAAAACATAGTATTACGTGAAGTGAACTTTTGACTGCACCAGTTACACGTGAGATTATAAAGCAACGCAGTTATGCATTAATGAGGCACATAAGTAACTGGAGTTTTCTTTCTATGTATTGGAGATTTGTAATCTGTTCGACTAACCGAACATTGAACAAATTGGCTGGCAACACACATACAGGATTATGAAGAGCTGACCATTGACAGCTCTTCTTGTTTTTGTTAATAGATTAAAGAGATACACAAATTACAAAACTAAATGACAAAAACATGTAAACAAATGAAGAAAAATCACTTCCACTTGCTGCTGGCATGATACAATAAGTTTAAATGTTAACACTGGGCTCATAAGGCATATATACTGGTTGACATTAACTCTTAATGTTGACACGAATACAAAAGATACAAATATTCACGAACAGATAACACAGACATTACAATACAGTTAATATAGAGTACACATTATTAGTTGAACCTGAAGGTTAAGTCTAACAATTTGTGCCTTTTTAGCCTGTAAATGTCTTCACTATTATCTAACAAATTAATTTCTAGGGGGTTTGGATGCTTTTCTAATTTAGAGATGTGTTTCCTGCAGAGGCGCATGATTTCTTCTCTTACAGTTGCAACTTTGTGGTCTCGGTGTATAGATTTGTTGGAGACGAACCATGGAGCCTCGACTATTGATCTTAAAGTTTTGAACTGAAAGCGCTGTATAATCTTGATGTTACTCGTACTAGCAGTACTCCAAAGTTGAATACCAAAAGTCCATACCGGTTTAAGAACAGCTTTATATATTAAAAGTTTGTTGGCGAGACTTAACGCCGATTTTCTGCCTATCACCCAGTAGATATTTCTGACTTTGAGATTAAGTTCAATCTTCTTACGGGTTATGTGTGTTAAAGGCTTTCTATACGGCATGTAGGCGTTGACGCTAAGTTACCGGCAACAAAGTGGCCTACTACAAAGACTAAGAATAAGTAATTATTCTAATCGTCTCTCCAACGTCCTTGCTGTAAATACGCACGTGACGTAAACAATTAATATCACTCATAATTCTTAGATTACAGTTAAGTCTCTTAGTCTTTCAGTACCACTCGTTTTCGTATAAAGGCACTCATTTCTATCGTTCTTAGGCTGTTGTCTTCTCCTCAATGCTGTAGAATGGAAATTGGCACTTCCATCCCTACGACATTGTGGAGAAATCGACAGCATGTGGACGGTATAGCGAAAAGTCGCAACATCCTTTTCGGGAAAATGAAGCGGACTTCAAGATGGCATTTTGTAATTTTTTTTATGTTTTTGTTGTCAACTGTTTTATTTTGCACAATTCCAGTAAGAGTCTTTGCTCTGAGATAAAGTTTAACATCATCATGGCAAAACGACTCTGAATACTGCTCTATCTTATTAAATCCTTAAATTCGTAGTGACCGTCAATCAATGAATTTTTCCGGTGAAGGTTTTGTGAGGATCTGTCAATAAATATAACACAAATTTATATTATTTGTGTCAACGTTTCGACAATTTTTATTGTCTTCATCAGGACAAGTGTATGAATACAAAAGAAATGTCAAACACAACAGAACGATTATTTTAGTGAACGTGTTTGCATATGTGTATGTGCGTGCGCGCGCACTTGAGTATGTATGTATCTTTTATATGTGAAGGAGTTGAGACAGTTTGTTTTACGAGTTCGTACATCATCAAATATTTTCTCTAAATACAACGAACAAACTATAATATCACAGAAATTAATTTATACAATACTACAATTTAAATTACTCATAATGTAATGGTACTTGTAATTAATTATAATTAATTAAGTTCTGGATTTGGGGACGGATTGAAAGAAATAAGACGGGTGGGTAAAATTAAAAGTGAGGGGGGCCCAAAAGTATTAAGGTGTAAAGAGGATGTAAAGAGGATGTAAATTACATCAAATATATCCTGAGGGCGAACGGATTACGGAGCGAGAGAGAGAGAGAGAGAGAGAGAGAGAGAGAGAGAGAGAGAGAGAGAGAGAGAGAGAGAGAGAGAGAGCGAGGAAACGATTGAATGGCATACTGCAGCAACTGTTGATTTGAATCATCGTAACTGGACAAGTCGATTGCACTTCTTGTTAAACGCCGTTAACTTCGTAATTTTGTTTGTTTTCTAGGGACAGGAATTCTGTCTTGTTTACTGTAAAAACTAAACAAATATTTCAAGTTTTGTAATATCTAAATTTATAAACTGTAAGCAATACTAAATTTGCCAACGATGTTTGTACGTAATATCTTGAAATACAAGCGGTAACACAAACATTACACCTGTGCGTGTGGATCTAGAGTTCGGATCCCAGAGGTGCTGGTTTGGGCCATTAGTCTGAACTAGGACGAATACCTAGGTGGCTGAAGTATAGTTGTAGGCACACAGGCCTACGTTTTGTCTCTAATTTTAATTAGTCTTTCTAAGTACTGTAAAATTAAACGGACATGAAGCAGCGCGCAGGTTCTAGTGGGGAGAAGGCGGGTTAGCCACGAGAAAGGAAAATGTCTACTAACGCAGTTGAAAATATTAGCCTACTTTCTGAGTTATTATGAATAAGACGCACGTATGAATGAGTAATCTGTTTTGAGACGGATTAACTTTTTATACTTAATATGCCGAAGTTACTCTTCTTTAATTAAAGATGAAAGAAAATAGTAAAATTTACGTTTTATTTGTAAAAGTACTAAAATTTAAAAACTGATATCGCTTATAATGACAGCTGAAATAAAGCAGTTATACTGCCTTGTCGATTCACAATTATTTTCTTTTTATTATTTTATAACTTTATATACTGTACTTAATTTTCTATTGTCTATGCATTCTTTAATGTTTTTAATTGTTTATTTTTTATTTTTTAACGATTTTTATGTATTTATTGTTTTCTACATTTCATTAGCTACATTTTTAATTGTATTACTAAATACTTTACTAAACTAAATTTTACAGCCCTACAACACACACACACACACACACACACACACACACACATATCTATATGTATACTTTGTTCAACGAGTGTTTGCAGAAAATGTTGGCCTATTACGACACTGGCGAATGGTAGAGGCCGGTTCACAGGCGGACGTGCGGGGGGCGCACGGGCTACCGAGCATCTAATAAATTGATGTTTTGTGATCGGTGGACGTTAGTATTAATAAGCCTCCGAGGGAAACGTCAACCCCTCCACCTTGTCGGAGATCACTCTTTTTATGCTAGGGGAAAGAGGCTTCCACAGGCCTAGATCACATAAACCTGTGGTACGGAGAACCCCGGACTAAAATTATAACATAGGCAGGCCCATTTGCTATCACAATACTAAAATCTACAATGAAATTAATTATAAAATAAGCCTATTTGCTATGATAATACTAACATGCCATTTACTACAATATTTACATCAGCCTATCTACTACAGTATGTACGTACATTGGGCTATTTACAACAATGGAAACTACGTTTATTCCAATTCCATAGCTAAGTCGGGGTCACTGCTAGTGTCATCATTACCAACATTTATAATCAAAGGGCCACTCTTCTCCATTTCTTCTATTAAGTTGTCCAATTCCCACAGTTTCGCCTCTTCTTTCTTTACGTGCTCTATACACTTCTTCCAGTCTTCTTCAGTTACTTTTTCCACCCCTTCTTCCAACAGCCGTTTTACATCTGCAAGCTTAAATGTTGTGTTGTTAGCCGCAACATGATTTTTCACTTGAGCCCAGATCAACTCGATGGGATTTAACTCACAGTGATGGGGGGGTAATCTCAATACTGTCTGGTTTTCCTTCTTGGCCATCTCATCAATAACATATTTGTCGTAATTTCCTTTTTCTTGTTCTACTATATAAAGAAGTTCTTTCTTTAGATAACTACTATCAGCATTAAAACCTTTTTGTTTTAACCAATTTGCTATTTCATTTTTTTTCCACGACATGTTCGGAATTTTCTCACACTTTACTGAATGATATGGTGCGTTATCTAACACCACAACAGAGTTATCTTCCAGGGAAGGTAGGAGTTCTCGAAAGTAATCTTCAAATACATTCCCGGTCATTTCTTCGTGATAGTCAGCAGTAGACTTTGATTGGAACACCATTAATCCATCTTTCAAAAAGCCCTTCACAGCCCATATGCACAACTATCAGGCGGCTCCCTTTCCCCTTCGGACTTCGTAGTCCTGTCGACAGACCTTTCAAAAACGCATCTTTCGGCGACTTAATAGTTTTATCTTGCCAAACCTTATTTTTGACATGGCCTGCATTTACCCAAGTTTCGTCTTGATAGTAAATTTTACGGCCTTCTTCACGAAACTGTTTAATTTTGCGTAGGTAATTTCGTCGCCATACAACTATATCATCCCTGTCACAGATAAACATGTTACGTCTTCTTTCATGAAATTTAAAATTCAATGATTTTAACAGTTTATATAGCGTAGACCGTTTGAAATCCGGTAAGTCTTTATCGTTGTTAACTGCACTAAAAATTTTATTTATTGTCGGTTGTTCATTTTTGAAAAAAAATTCGTGAACTTTTCTCCTAATAGCACATTTTGTAAATTCGTCCAATTTATCTACTGCCGCTACTCTAGATTTTTTATTTTTTGGTGCACTCAAGCCTAACGTTTTGTTTTTCAAATATACATTAATAACACTATAAACACTCCGCTTGCTAACACCGGTCATTTCAGCAACTTTTTCCATGGCCTTGTCCTTTTTTATGGTAGGATTCTCTGTACTTAAATGTTTAAAATTATTCACTATACACAATCTCTTAGCACTATGTATAACTTTGCCGCGTTTGTTCCTTGCTATTGGGGAAAGAGTCTCCATATTGTACAGTTTTAGTCCAAGCTATTAATAATAACTAAACAGTAAAAACAGACCCAAATGACACGTTATTCAATGGTGAAAACAGGGAAGGAACTGATCTTCAGTAGATTTACGCACAGTACCTACAGAACGTGACGAACAGGAAATATGAGTTGGCGGACTGCTGTGAAACGGGCGTTGGAATGTTACCGATAACAATAGAATCCGACCCTCGTCAATGTCATTCGCGTGAAATATTTTCTGCAAACACTCGGTGAACAAAGTACTTATACTTTTTACTAACTTACGCATTTTGCCATCGTTTGGAACAGGCTGCAATATTAACATGTGACCGGGTTTACCTAACCTTTTTAGTGAATTTAATTATATTATTACACTATACATAATGAGTAACGGTAACTATGAGGCTGACTGTCCATCGTAGTTTGAACCGCGTCACTCTACGCCAGCGGTTTGCGACGCTCCACAATTGAACTCAGGAAATTACCGACGGGACGCATCGTAGGCGATACATTTTCGACAAGTAACGTAAAAATAAAAAAAAGATACTTAAAAGAATGGCAGTATTTAATTGTAAATAAGTAAAAAGATGCAATTTATACATTTAACATATCTTTCTACGTATGTTTAGCGTTTGTAACACTATAATGTTTACGTTAAACATTGTGTATTTACGTAAAATATGAAAACCGAGGACGACCTGCAGCAGCCACTAAAGGAGAAATGTCCGCCAATGTCAGTAGGTGAAGCAGAGGACTTTATTGTGGAGAATTCACTTTCAGATCTCTATCTAAGTGCAGAATAAGAGAAACATTTTTTCATAGGTTTCTCAGTCTATTCTCGGTTAAAATAATATTTTATTATACCCCTATTCATTTACTCGTTAAAGTAAACAGAGTAGTTCAACTAGGGTCGCGGTGGGTATTACTCTGCTGGACGGTTCTCAGTATTTTATTTTTAAAGCGCTACAATGTTCCTAAGTCGCTGATGGCTCACCTCACTGTATACTTTAAATCCAGACAGATTTACGTTAGGTATGTATCTTAACAGCTTGTTTTCAAGTATCACGTTGATCAGACAGTACAATTTTTGTAATTGCTGATGAAGCTGTTTTCTATTCATGACGATGTGTTCAAATGAGACAGATGGAAATTGTCTTTTTCATGGTAAAAGTGACGTAAAGTGATTTGTTTAGGCTTAGTTTTTCACGTTTTTTTAGGTAGACAGATCAGCTGCATTTGCTCATGCGTACAGCAAACGTGTGTCGACACCGATTTGATGGGAAACAAGTCGCTGTAGCTATTCAGACATTTAATCACAAAAACCTGTAGGCTTTGAGTAGTGCAAAGAAACTATATGGCAGGTATCTTTTTAGTTCTGATGTTAACACTTGATGGCATACTTTGTCAATTTCTTGAGATATTTCAATGAATGCAGTGGTTTTGATGCCGAATGCATAGGCGATTCTGTGTGCCTTTAGACAGTATCGTCTAAAGCAAAACTGCCGATTGGATTTAAAATTAGCAAAATGTTTTGAGAGTAACGCCTACCATATTCCATACATTTGTCATCGAAATCAAATATACGTTTTAACAGACGTAGAGAAAAATGTAGTTTCTTGGATTTTGTTGTCCATGACGTGTCCGTTGATTAACTAATTATAAGTATAATACTACTGGCTCGGAACACTAAGTCTACATAAGCCAGACAGGACGTTGCTTCAAACAGAGATACATTGAACACACAAAGGCACTACACTCAGCTACCGAGTGAGTCCACCTCTGCAAACCACCTCATTGAAGCAAACCACACATAAACAAACATCAACAGTAACATGGATATTCTACACGTACACACAAAAGGCCGAAAACTAGACACTCTTGAATAACTAGAAATGTACAAACACACAAAAACACATAACAACGACATCCTAAACGAACAGACACAATTCAAATCACACGTACTATTCGAACATATCACACCGCACACACACACAACATCGATCTTTCAAACGACGGCGCCGTCACCAAGAACAAAAACAGAACAAACAAAACAAAACAAAACAGAATAAAACAAGAACAGCACTCCTAGTGCCAGCCTGTGACGAAGCTTATAATAAGTGAAAAATGGTTCAGGCTATAAGGTAAAAATTTTACATTTTTACCAATAAAAATCTCAAGTGTCCCGAGTCAGTAGTCTTATACTTATAGTTAAAAATGTAACAGTTACAATTAAATTTTATAAATTCGACGTAATTTTAGAGTGCCGCTGAAAAAAGGAAACTTTTACGTACATATGGCTGGCACGAAAATTAATAAGTCTTAGCCGAACACAGTTCGTAGTGTTCTGAGAGAACATTTACAGTGAACATAAATAGAATCATATCACACGTCATTTTATTTTCAGTAGGCCTACGTACATATACAAACAATATGTTAACAAAATATTTTTTTCCATTGCAACAATATGAATTACGCAATATTTAGTAGAAAAGTAGCCTGTGGCAATTATTATATATTTATATTATAATTATATATTATATTATAATTAATTTACGCAGTACAATAATTAAATTCTTTACAAATTTAAGATAGCTAAATTACTAAATCGATGTTCTTTTTAAAAGATAAAAACTTCCAGCCAAATACAAAGTTAGAAACTAGAATCAAACTCACGGATCATCTGAGAAACGTACAAAGTAAACAAAGATACAAAATTATTCTCTTAGACATTTCAAACATGTACCCAAACATTCTCATTGACGATACTATAAGTATTATAATAACAAAACATAGGTGTCACTGATTTTAAATTTTTAATGAATTAAACAATCGGAAAGTTGTGTAAATATATTAAGTTAATAATGAATTAGTTCAAGAGAAGGATATCAAGAGTATTCCGCTTGATCTCTCAGGATGTGAGTACATTTTCTTTTATCATAAATAAAATATTTTTTTATATTTACTTTTTCCGGTAAAGATTCTGTGAGGATCGGTCAAAAAATAACACAAATTTTAAATTATTTGTGTCGACGTTTCGACAATGTTTATTGTCATCATCAGGGCCTGTGCATGAATACAAAATAAATGTCAAACACAACAGAACAATTATTTGAGTTAACGTGTTTGTGTATGTGAGTGTGTGCGTGCGCGAGCGCGCATGTGTGTATCCTTATATATGTGAAGGAGTTGATTTGTGTTATTTTATAACCGATCCTTACAAACACTTTACCGGAAAAATTCATTGATTGACAGTCACTACGAATTTAAGGATTTTTATATTTACGTTACTCTTGTAATAGTATTTAAAAATTTAGAATGTGCTCACATTCTTTTAAATATTATACTCACATATTTGTGGCAGTGGAGAAATTTTGGGTACCTATGTGGAAAAAAGAGGTATGATTGACCTCTGGTTTTTCGTTTCGTCCATTTGGTTACACGTTGAATCAGTTTACTGCCCAAGAAGCGTGATCTGTACGGGATTGAGCTGGGTACAATATTACCGCATATGAAATTCTCACTTCAAAAACCTGCTTACCTGTGGCGTATATTTTCAACTCCGTAAACGAAGTTCAATATCCAATTACTAATTTTTTTTTGCATACTTCTTTGCTTTTTTTGTAGTCCTCAGTTTGTTTATCGTGTTCGGATTGTCGACGCCTCTAAATAGTTACGCAGTGATCAACATAAAAGCCGTCGTGTTCGTCGTTGATCATCTTTACAAAGGCGATCTACTTTGGTTTCGCCAGATTGCAATAGTTTTTGCTTACCTCGTGTTTTCCACGTTTAGTCTTAGAGCAACCTCTCGTCTACACTGTTGTAATACAGATCACAGATCACTCCAATCATCGTCTCTGTCTGGACTGAAACAGCAACACGCCATTGGCAAAGATACATTCCACAAATATATTTCTCTGTTCCCGTAAGCTCAAACTATCTTAGCCATATCGTTTTTCTCTTTTTTCAATTTACTTACAACAGCAATCAGAAATTTACAATAATTTCTGTAAGCCAGTTTGCTGGCTTAGGAACTAGTTTTTTGGCTCCTCTTCTGTCACGATGAGGCTTCTCCATTAAGGTAACCTCTTCTACTCTACGTCAGGTCTATGTGGAGTGATGATCTTGTATAAACGGTTTTGTGCGCGTTTCTAACTTGCATTATGTTTCCTTCTTCTTTTGTGGGTTGGTGTACGCAGTTCTGGTGCAACAGTTATTGCACTAAGGATTTTCGATTGTGCACGTTGAATTATGGCAGTGCTGGGGTTATCAACACAGCCTCATAATTCTATATTACATGCTCAGATAGGCCTGATTACGGATTTATATGGAAGGATTTTGTTTTCTAATGACACTTTTTATTTTGTACCAACTAAACTATTAAAATATTTTCATCCTCAAGTCAACCTGCTTACTTTTTTTTTGTATATTTCCTCCAGTTGAGTTCACTGAAAAGGTGGGTTCCTAATTCATATTACTATGGACTACAGTATTTATATTATTATGTTTTTTCTATGTTATTAATAAAAAACAGGTGGACATTGCTCTTTTCGTATAGTGGAAGTTATATGCTATGATTTACTTTCATTAGTTTTTATCTTCATTTCCTGAGAGCCACTTTTCTAATCGATTCTGGAGATTTTAATAGTCGGGACAGCTCCGTCGTCTGCAAGTGTACCTGTTACAGTATAATCGGTTGTTCGGAGATACGGAGGACTCCAGATTTTATATGGACAGAAATCGGGTGTTTCGCCATTCAGTTTTGATCTGAGATGTCTGTCTAAAAGTATGATCTTTGAAGAATGTAATATAAAGTAGATATTCCTCTTAAATTCGTAATTACGTAACATACAAAGATGATGGCTTTTTGTGGAACTGATCCCGTACGGGCAAAACTTTTTATAGATGGTACTGTCCTGGAACAAGTTAGCAATTTTAAATACCTGGGCTACAGGTGTCTAATAATGCAAGCAATGACGTTGTGAATAAGTTCCATAAGTTCAAACTTATGTGGGGACCATTAGGCGAACCCTTAAGTCAGCAAGTAAAGGAACACGCCTAAAATTCTACAAGGTGATGGCTCTTCCCACAATTCTTTATGGGTCTGAGAATTGGACTTTAACGAAACGCCAGGCCAGACGCATCCAAGCGGCTGAAATGAGATTTCTTAGGCACGTGGCAGGGTATACTATCCATGATCATAGAAGAAACACTGATATACGGCAGGAACTGAATATTATGAGTATACTCGACAGGATTGCTGAGTATCGGGTGAATTGGTGGGAACATCTTTCCCGAATGGGTAACTGCCGCATCCCCAAACAACTCTGGAACTACAGGCCGAGGGGACGGAGAGGTGTGGGACGTCCGAGGAAGCGCTGGAGTGACCAGTTCTAATCTTTGCCTATTTGAGATCGGAACAAACCATCCTTGGTTTAACCCTTGATGAAGAAGAAGATGATGATGACGTACAAAGATTGGTTTGATCTCATGAGATTCTGTAAACACTGCAAGCGTCTCTAGGAGACCGAATCAAACCCTTTCTTGTTGTGACAAATACTCCTTGTAGTTTGTGAATGGTGTATAGTGGAGGCCTCTGAATTCCCGGTGCCTGTGACTGTGACGAGAAAGACTTCAGAGAATGTTTTCGCGTAAAATAACTTAATTGTTTAGTTATACAGTTCGCTGCTGTTGCCATTTGGAGTCATACCAAAACAGTTTATAGTTAGCGTTTCGCCTGTTTGCCTAACTGTGTGATTGTTGTATCCTTTGTCGCTTTCCATCTTCCCTACAGTTGGCTTCCTCGTCATTTAAATCCTTTGCTCATTTAAATCTTTCAACACCTGAGTTATTTCTTCTTCCGATCCCTGGAGGTCATTCCAACTTTCCCTAGATGACATCGTGCAATCGTGCAGCAACTACTACTACTACTATTACTACTACTACTACTACTACTACTACTACTACTACTACTACTACTACTACAGCTACTACTACTACTACTACTACTACTACTACTAATACTACTACTACTATCTACATTTTGTTTGTGTCCACATTTCCGATCTTATAGATCAATGGTCCAACTGTAACACTTTATTGCAAACAGAATAATCACTGTTGCACACCACTATAGAAAAATTATTCCGATTAGCGCTTTCAAGGTTCACAGCTCATCGTCCGATCCGAAGCTTGGAAGCGCTAATCGGAATAATTTTTCTATAGTGGTGTGCAACAATGATTATTCTGTTTGTGATTATAACCACTAACACAACTTTCTTAATTAAATTTGTAACACTTTATTAGTAGTTTGTTCCGCAAATCCAAGCTCAAATTTCTCTCCTTTCCGTATGCGATCTTGTCCATGACCTGATTGTGTGGTATTGACACAAATGGCTCCTCTCTCTCTAACAGAACGTGGTGCATGGCTGGACCCAAAATGTAAACAAAGTAAATAATGTTTAACACATGGCGTAAATGTTATATGCAATTTTATAAAGCACACACAAGTATGTCAGTAAATACACTTCTCTTGATCGTGTAAGCGGCTTGAAAATACGCTGCACCTCATTTCCCAAACGCAAACAAAGAACAAATTCATGTCGTTGAAGCTGAGTGTCTTTCGAGACGTGTTTACTTTTAATTTCATATATGTGCGCATGTGCCCGCGCCCAAGGCCCGAACGCGTACATTCTTACTGTGAGCAAGTTTAGTGTGGAAACCATTTCAACGTTAAGATATTCGTGTATTACGTTCTTTTTCTTGAATTAACATATCTGGTTTATTACTAGTAAGTTTCCAGAGCTGTAGAACTCATTTACTCTTTCCAACAAAATACACAGGACATGATCAATGTAATAATCGTATTGGACAAAATCAGATTAATAAATATTAACTTTCTAAAGCCATGTGTTCGAGACCGTACATCAGTTCTTACACTTTACTGTTCTCTTGTCTTTTTTAAATTCATTTAAGTTTTTATGTGTTCTTGTGTACATTACAAATCAAGAGGTTACACCAAGTATGCTAAATATCAAAGTAAATTATTTCACTTACAAAACAAAAATTTTGAGGTGTATAAAACAGCAGTCGTCTTATAAATGCTCTACATAACTTCTAACAATTTTTTTCAAAATTTGTCTTCCATTTTTGGCTCTTAGCCCCCTAAAATTAAAAAAACTAAAAAACTGAAACTGAAAAACTAAATTCGGGTTTGACTTAAAAATAGCATTGATTTAAAAAAATTTTTCAATTCTTTTCTATAAGCCCAACATTTAAAAATTTTCAACATTATATGCAGTTTTCGACTCAAGTTGTTCTTAATTAAATAACCCGCATAGAGTTTTACGATTTATCCAAAATTATGACACTTTTTTATGTTCACGTGTCAAAAAAGTTTAGAATTTCCACAAGTGAATACTGCTGACTTTAACTTGATACCCCAAAGGGATTTTTTAGTTATTTTTTCATACTTTTACATTTCTAAGTGCCGCCTTACCTTATTTTAGGCCAATAAATTTCAAAGAGAATAAGGATATGAGGATTAAAAGTGTTGACACACGTGCTAAGTTTTGCGAAAATCGGTTACTGCGTTATTGTGAGACAGAATGATAGACACTATACTGCATCCTGCGGTTTCAAACTTCTTCACGTGCATTTCTACTGTAGGTGTTTCAGTTTTGTAATTATACTGCCGTCTTTTCCTTTTTTACTTGTTGAACTAATTTTACTTTTCTGACTTTACGTATTTTCCTTGTCCATTATGTTAAAGTATGTTGTCATTTTTTGCTTTTATTTGTGTGTGTGTGTGTGTGTGTGTGTGTGTGTGTGTGTGTGTGTGTGTGTGTGTGTGTGTGTGTGTGTGTGTGTGTGTGTGTGTGTGTGTGTGTGTGTGTGTGTGTGTGTGTGTGTGTGTGTGTGTGTGTGTGTGTGTGTGTGTGTGTGTACGCACTTCGGTGATGAGTTTATATTTATAAGTGTTCTAGTAGATTCTTTTCAGCACAATTATATACATTTGATTATTTCCGAATTATTAGTTACATTCTACTGTACTCTACACTAAACCAGTTACCACACTATGCTCCAAAGCGGAAAAAATAGTGGAACAAGAGAATTTGGAGTAGCTTTATTATAGATAATAAAATAAAACAACATATAAAGGATTTTACACTAATCAATGAAAGGATGTGCAAAATCAGAATAAAAACTCATTTCTTTAATAATAAATGTACACTCTCCAGTGTCACAAAATGCCGTTCAATCCTATACCAGTAAACAGCCAGGCAGAAATGTTAATGTTGATTTCACAAAACACTGATCCCACAGCTGGCAGATGATGAAAAAACTAAAAAGAAGTCGATCTTCAGAAAACACATTTGAAACACACACTCAGTTTAATGAACAGAACAGATTTACGGTGTTACCTATAGATGACCCTGATGACGTCCAACCTACTCAAGTCTTGGCTCAGCCGAAAGTATCTAAACCTCCTCCTGTATACCTTCATGGTGTCGTCAATTACAATGAAATGATCAATAACCTTACAAAAATTTTGGAATCAGAACAGTACAGTACTAAATCGTTCGATGACAATACGGTGAAAATCAACAATTTTGCACCTGATTCTTACACAAAATTAATCCGTCACCTCGAGGACGAAAAAATTATTTACCATACATATCAAATTAAAGACCAGCGAGCATACCGGGTCGTCATAAGAAACATTCATCCTAGCATCGGTGTACACTTTATTAAAGAAGCACTGAAAGAAAAAGGGCACACAGTCAGAAATATAATGAACGTTAGACACAGAGTAGAGAAAACAACCCTCCCTCTCTTCTTTGTTGATCTTGAACCAGCACCAAACAGTAAACAAATATATAACCTAAGGTCTTTAGGTAACATGCAGATTACTGTAGAGCCACCTCGGAGAAAAAACTTCATAATCCAGTGCAAAGTTGTCAGTCATACGGTCACAGTAAGACGTACTGTAGAAAACCTTTCCAGTGTGTCAAGTGCGGAGGTGAACACTACTCCGCAACTTGTTCCAAACCTAAGGATACACCAGCCACATGTGCATTATGCGATGGTCCTCATACAGCTAATTATAAAGGCTGTGAAGTTTATAAAAATCTGCAGGCCAGAAAAAGCGCCGTACCTAACACCACACCTAGGAGAACCCCTTCAATTTTTAGGACTATGGACACGGAACAGAACATGAATACCCGTAACGTCTCTTTTCCTACTTACGCTCAAATTGTAGGACTACAGCGACACTCAGAATCCTCCCTCCCTGATGACAGCAATCCCAAACAGACAGCAAATGAGGACATCACACTTTCACACTTCCTGACAAAATCTGAGACTATGTTCAGTCAACTCATGCAACAAAATAGCGTCATGCTTAATCTCCTTACAACATTTGTCAATAAACTCTCTAATTAATAATGAATAACAATTACAGGATTGGATTATGGAACGCCAATGGACTCTCTCAACGCAGCCTATAAATCAAAGTTTTTCTTATTGACAATAGGTTAGACGTAATGGTTATATCTGATACACATTTCACAGACAGAAGCCATATTAGGATTCCAGGATTTACTGTTTATGATACCCAACATCCTGACGGTACAGCTCGTGGCGGAACCGCTCTGTTAATCCGAAACAATATAAAACATTATCTCTTCTCTAAAGTAAAAACTGCTCACCTACAGGCGACAAAGTTTTAATTGAAGATCAAAGAGGCCCTCTAATTGTTTCTGCAGTCTACTGTTCCCCAAAACACAGAATCAATGAAACTGACTTCAGCTCCTTTCTTAGAACTCTTGATGCACGTTTTATGGTGGGAGGTGACTTCAATGAAAAACACCCGCAATGGGGTTCGAGATTAGCTAATCCAAGAGGTAGAATTTTATATAATGTCATTAGACAAGAATCTCTGTCCTTTCTGTCTACTGGTCAATCAACCTATTGGCCTTCTGATACAAATAAAATACCTGACCTCATTGATTTCTTTTTAATACGAGCCTTGTCTCATAAATACTACAAAGTTGAATCTTGCCTTGATTTGTCCTCTGATCACACTCCTATTATTGTCACTATTAGCAATACTATAATTGAGTCTGAAAGTCTACCAACATTCACAAATCGTAATACTGACTGGGACTACTTTAGAGAGCTTATAAATCTCGCTATATATCTCGCTATCTTATATATCTCGCTAGATCGTCCACTCCACACGTCTGCTGAATTGGATGCGGCTGTAAATTATCTCACCAGTACTTTTCAAAAATCAGCCTGGTAAGCTACACCTTGCAATACAGCAAAGAGTAAGCACTTAAACCTTACTCTGGTTGTCCGAAAGAAATTATCTGAGAAGCGTAGATTGCGACGAATTTGGCAGCATACTCATCATCCGGATGATAAAAGAAAGTGGAATTCCCGGTCAGAAAACTAAAACGATTGTTAGAAAATTTGAAGAATGAAGGCATTCAGGATTATCTAGAAAATGTGGCACCTAGTGAAAGTACTGATTATTCCTTGTGGAAGGCTACAAAACGATTAAAAAGGCCACAATTACAAATACAACCAATACATAAACCAGATGGTAGCTGGGCGCGAAGCAGTGCAGAGAAATCCCAGACTTTTGCCGAATATTTGGTCAACGTTTTTCAACCTGAAGCCAGCAAGAACGTCTCTGTCGATGAAGAAGTACAAAGATATTTACACTCCCCGCTCCAACTGACTCTACCAATTAAGCCTTCAAAGGTTAACGAAATCAAGGAAATAATCCTGTATAATTTGAAAAGTAAAAAGGCTCCCGGCATTGATTTGTTATCGGGGAAAATTCTAAAGGAGCTGCCTCACAAAGGCGTTGTACTAATAACATACATTTACAACGCCATACTCAGACTTGAATACTTTCCTCTTCTCTGGAAATCAGCTCAAGTAATCATGGTCTTAAAACCTGGTAAAAACCCTCAAGAACCCTTTTCTTATCGACCCATAAGCCTTCTACCGATACTTGGTAAGATCTTTGGGAAGCTGTTTGTAAAACGACTTATGCCAACAATTGTAGAAAACAACCTAATTCCGGATCATCAATTTGGCTTTCGAGAAAAGCACTCTACGGTAGATCAAATACACAGACTAACAAATGTTATCAATAAATCTTTGGAATCTGCTCAGGTGTGTTTGTCGACGTTTCCGAGGCATTTGACAAAGTCTGGCATCTTGGACTCTTATACAAAACAAAGAAAAAGCGGTCACATAATTGTTACCGTAATCTACATTCCTACTTAGTGTGCAGAGTGTTTCAAGTCAAGTACTCGGGTGCTACTTCTCCTCTATTACCAGTGGGGTTCCGCAGGATAGTGTCCTGGGTCATCTGCTCTACCTCCTGTTCACCTCGGACTTACCGTCAGCAAGTGAAACCACTTTTGCTACCTACGCCGAGGACACAGCAATCCTAGCGACACACTCCGACTCCTCAATAGCGTCTCTTCTACTACAAGAATCATTAAACAGCGTTCAGTTATGGCTTGATAAATGGCGCATAAAAATCAATTCGTCCAAGTCAGTACACGTTACCTTCACCACATGTAAGGCTAACTGCCCTCCAGTAACAATTAACGGTCAACCAATACCGCAAGCTGAAAGTTCTAAGTACCTTGGGATGCATCTGGACAGGAGACTAACTTGGAAAAAACATATAACCTCTAAGAAGATTGAACTTAATCACAAGGTCAGAAATATCTACTGGCTGATAGGCAGAAAATAAAGGTCAAGTCTCGTCAACAAACTGTTAATTTATAAAGCAGTTTTTAAACCGGTGTGGACTTATGGTATGCAACTTTGGGGTACTGCTAGTACAAGTAATATTGAAATTATCCAGCGCTTTCAGTCCAAAACTTTAAGATTAATAGTCGACGCTCCGTGGTTTGTCTCCAACAATTCTATACACCGAGACCTCAAAGTTGCAACTGTGAGAGAAGAAATCATAAGCCTCTGCAGGACTCACATCTCTAAATTAGAAAAGCATCCAAACCACCTGGCAATCAATTTGTTAGATAACAGTGAAGATATTTACAGACTAAAAAGGCACAAACTGTTAAACTTACCACTCAGGTTTAACTAATAATGTATTCTCTGTATTATCTGTATTGTAATGTCTGTGATGTCTGTTCTGTTCTGTATGTTTTGTATTCGTGTCAACATTTTATACGAATTCGACATACCAGTTTCACTGTATACCAGTTTACCAGTTTCCTGGTCAAGGATGACAAACTTGATAATGACTAATACAGAAGCTCAGGTACGAATACAAGGACACATGACAGAAGGATTTGTAATCAATCGATGGTTAAAACAAGGAGACGGGCTGTCCCCGACCTTGTTTAATCTAGCTCTAGAATATGTGATCAGAAACCTGTCAGTAGGAAGAAATAATGTAGTGACAAACAAATCGGTCCAATTAGCAGCCTACGCAGACGAAATCAACATAATATATCGGACAAAAAATGCAGCAGAGGAAACGTACTTTGAGCTCAAGGAAAATGCTATCAATATAGGCCTCAAAATCAACATAGATAAAACAAAAATATTAGTGCAGACTGGAAGACAAAGAAACTACGGAACAATCGACAATATCGAAAAGGTGGACAACTTTAAATACTTGGGAACCATATTAGAAAAAACGGCACAGAAGAAGCCGAAACCCGAAACCGGATAGTCCAAGCCAATAAAGCTTATTTCGCCACATCAAGTATCTGCAGATGCAAAGACATCCACAGAAACACGAAACTAAGGATATACAAATCAATAATAAGACCCATCCTAACCTGCAGCTGCGAAACGTGTATCCTGAACTCCAAAGCAGCAAACACTCTCGATATCTTTGAAAGAAAAATATTACGAAGAATGCTGGGTCCAGTTAATGACGTACATGACTGGAGAATAATATATAACTTTGAATTGTATCAAATGTATAAAGAACCACCGCTAACACGATACATAAAACTACAGCGTCTAAGGTGGGCTGGTCATGTAGCCAGGATGGGGGAAGACAGAATACCACGAAAACTATTGAATACCAGAATCCACGGAAAAAGACCAGTGGGAAGACCGAGGAGAAGATGGGAGGACGCGGTGGATGAGGATGCGAAAGAAATACTGAAAGTGCGTTCCTGGAGGAGGATGGCTACCGACAGAAGAGAATGGGGGAAAAAATTGAAGGAGGCCAGGGGTCAACAAGGGTTGTAGTGCCATAGGAGAGAGAGACGAGAGAGACGAGAGAGAGAGAGAGAGAGAGAGAGAGAGAACAACTTACTTGGACCTTTTCTGACGTTCCGTGACTTTTGGTTCCTGGATCGCTGTACCTTACAAAAGTGTGTAACCTGACTCCGTGCAGACGTGTTCAAAACATCGTATACCGTTGTTTCATTCTGTTTTGTGTTATTCGGAAACATTTTTCGTCTCAAAAACTGGGGTGGGCAAACGCTTGCTCCTGACTCCCAACTCACCCCCTCCCCCACCGTTGGTCTACTGTGACTTCTTTCAATTTGGAGAAAAAATCAGTTTACGAAGAAAGCTCTACGATTAAACACAATAGTAGGCATAGATCTACCCACCACAGCGTTGCTTTAAAGCTTCCTCTTATTATAGTATGCATTCTAAGCTCTGAGTTTGGTCTCTGATTGGCGGGAACGTGGAGGTCGGTGTATCAAATATAGTTATTGAAATCAGAATTTTTGTGGACGTTTCACCAATCGCTACTGCAAAAAGCGGCCCTACTGTAAATCGAAGGATACTGCTTATGATTCGATTTCAGTATATCACACAGTTTACAAGTTCCTTATAGAGAAAGGCAGAAAAGCTCGTAGTTTTTAGCTGCGCAAAGGTTTCTGCGCATTTGTTTAACTTTGGACTTCCCATTAGATGTGACAAGTCCACTGACTCCTATTTTGAAAAACATTGTTTTTTACGATTATGATACAAATATATTCAATTATAATAGTGTTGCCATTTATGTGAAACTATATTATAAATTAATATAAATACTTATTTTAAATACTACTTACCATTATCTTAGAAACTTATTATTATTCAGGAAACATTAACCAACAAATAATTAGTTGTGACCACACAGACTTAACGTTTTGTGCCTAATTTCAAATAATCATTGTATGTACGAATTTTGCCATCGTTTGGAACAGTCTATAATGATTAATAGTTGACCGCGTTTTGCTAAAATAATTGCAACGATATACTAACGCGGACAAACGTAAAACACTACAAACCGGCTTAAAGTAATTTCCTCTTCGCTTTATTAATTTTTAAAAATAGATCGATTTGTGACTTTCTTCGTGTTTGACGGTCGCACGGATTGTCGTGTTAAACAATGGAATTAAAATAATTGAACACCAGTTAAATCGTTGGCTACAACTTTAATTACAGTTTGAATAAACAAAACGACTCATTAAACAGTCGTCCACTAATTACAGGCGTCTGCACACAATAATTACTTTATACTAAACAACAAGTTCGATAACGCACACTGAATCACAATTCAAACTGATTGCTGCATTGGAAACAGAAACTGTAAGGATAACGGAGATGTTCCAAGCCTCTGCTTATACCATCCCCGGCTCCCCGTCGAGCTGGAGGTCTTTTGTTCTGAACGCTGATCAGGCGCCTGACAATGTTTTGGTCAGTACCCTTGGGTTTGAGACGTGCAGCTCTAACCCTCCACGGGTTAAGGAATATCTACGATCTAGGATTTAGCAGCAGATAGGTGCATCCTACTCCACCGCACAAGGCGGACACAGAGTCGACGTCCCACAGCCGAAACCACAGACCAACCTCGAGTCCAACCCAATTCATCGGGAATGCGCCCGAGTAACCACGGACCCACCCCCGATGCCGGTGCTTCCCGACCCCCGAGGAGTTGATTTAGCAAGGCCAGGTCAAGGCCAGGTGTGGTTCTATTTCTGTTGAGACGTCTCTTAAGACTTTGTCACTCATCGGATTCTTGTTTGTTTAGTATGTAGCTGTAAATATTATCGAGTGGAGCTGTTAATAATCTATGAGACTGTAAAACTGTTTAGCGTTAGTTAAATCGAGAAATTTGAGTTGATCCATTTCAGGCGCAAGAGTGAATTGTATAATTTCATTGATTCAACAAGTTTACAATTGTTCTACTTGATATAATGTGCCGTTAAAAGTAGTGTGTATTATTTACGCAGAACAGACAAGCGTTTGCATTGATATAGGCCAGCGGTTCCCAAAGTGGGGTCCGCCGAGAGTTTTAAGTAAAAATAGAATATACCGTAATTTTCTCCGATTTTGTATAGTCTAAAATCTAAATTTTAGAATATTAAAACAATTAGCAGAAGATTCTATTGTTTTTTTGTTCAAACTAATTGTTGTTGTAAAAGTAATTTTAAACTAATGGCTTTAATAATGTCTTTAAATCATGTTGTGTAGCAGATCTGTTTGTCAGCTAAACTGACTAGAGAGCCGCATCAACGCAGAACTGATCGCGCTGTGTTAGTCCACGTATAAGCACTGTATCTAACCAAAACGTTTTCCGTGTAGCTGGTTTTCCGCCTAAGTAGCTGGGTTTCGACACGTGTAGTTACATGTCGAATACATGTCTGGAAAGATAGAGCCGAGGTTGGCAAAGTTAAGAAATAAACTTGATGTCGAGAGTGACTTCATATTGAAATTATCAGACATTAAACCTAATATTGCAGAGCTAATTGTTCAAAAGCAGCTTCATTATTCACATTATCCATGTTTGATATCAAGAATATTGTAATTTTTCAAGTTAAGAGAATTTTGATTTTAATACATTTTAATTAAAGTTTGTATCATATTTACTGTTTGTTTGTTTTTTTTTTTGGGGGGGGGGGGTCCGCGGACTGAAAATTTTGGGAATCACTGATATAGACCACTATACCGGACAAAGAAAATGCACCATTTTTCCTGGATTGTAATACTTGCTATTGAAAGGAAAATAATATTGTATCAATACAACGTCTAGTAGCGTTATTGACTCTTTACGTTCTTGTTTGGCTGAGATTCTCGTTTAAGACTGATTTAGTTTTATGAGTAGGCGCAGTCGTATATAGGTTAACGACATCTAAACAAACTGTTATATATTGCAATAAAACATGCAGTAAGAGTCATTTTAAAAACGCGAAGACGCTGTTAAACACTTTATGACATTAATAGGCTACATGTTTTAATTGATTTTGTTCAATTTTTTGTAAAGTAGCTGTAAGTTATAAAATAAGAGATGGGTAATTATGTGTTACATGTCAAAATGCCCATAAATTTATTCTCAGTCATGTCAAGTCAAATTTAATGCTCGAGTGCGCGTGTGCGCGCATTATTCGTGTTTTCCTGAATAACTTCTATAATAATTAACGTAACGGAATGAAACTTGGACAGCGTATGCGTCATAAATAGCGCTACATTTTTCGTATGTCATAAACTCAAAACATATAATTTTACTATGTATTTTTTATTTGAATTCACTTTTCTATAGAAACCTAATCTGCAGAAAAGTCATAAAACTTTTAGATAAAATCTATATAAGATTTTGCAGACTCTGGCATAGTCTTACATGATGTCTAGCTGTTAAGGTAAACATCTATTACGTATTCTAGATTTCAACCAATCAGGATCTCCAATTTCCATTTGCGATGTGCTCTAGTAAAGTAAAGATCGTCCAGTTCTCTTCTGTAACTCGTCCTTGTAAGACGCACTTTCTGTGAGAGTTTTCCTTGACAGTACACGTTTTTCTATAAGAGTGACGACAGTCGAAGATCTTAGCTTTGAGATACCCATATGCTAGATCAAGGGGTTAATAGAATTCAGAAACTAAGTTATTTGAAAATCTAATAGTGCTAACCCGCGTTTGTCAAGATTTCCGCTTAGGGACAGTTGTATTCATCGAGATACACCTGTATGAACGCGTGGACACATTAAGATTGCCGGAAGGTGTATGCTAAACACACCACATTTAAATTTTAACTAATTAACCCACTTTATTGAACCTGAGGTTTATAAATAAAAACCCGTGAGTGAATCGCGAATGTCAGCGCGTTAGCGAAGCCAGCGGTCAACTGTAACGTAGCAGTTTACAACCGTACGGCAAGAAGAAATTCTTCTACCAAGTAAAATAGACAATTGTTCAAATAAACATTCATAAATAATTAAAAACAATCTATTTTTAATAAATAATTTGTGTAAAGAATTTACATACAAGATTTAAATTTGTTTTAGTTTAAGAAATGCCTACCTCCAGATAAGAGACTCAGTTATATATTTTTAGTTCTAATACACGTCTATGCACCCTCAATTTGTTTTGTTGCAATATGTAGGTGAATGTTAAATGATATGAACTTTATTAACGACCTTTTTACTATTTCTGATAATGTGATTATTTTCTAAAACAATTTAATTTTCAATCGTTTTGCTATTGTATGTTTTCCTGTAACCTGGAGTGGGTCTGGTGGCCGTGCTGACTTTACGTAACCCGTCAGTTTTGGAACTCCGATATTTATTGGTTCAAATAATATTCTGTATATTAACGTTTAACGTAGTTGTTGCAGATAACAGTCTAAAGTTATTTCTGTCAAATAAATTCATTGTTACTATACGACTATTACGAATGTTGTATCTCCTGTATCGGCTTAGTCATTAGAACATCGTTAATTTAAAGTTTATAGGTAATCTGGTTACTATAAAAAAAGCTAACCTAGGTAAAATTCTTAATATGGTGAAAGATGGTTTCTTAATATGTTTTTGATGTAGATTAGATAACTTGGCTTTTTTTAAGATTTTAATGCACCCAATGGATTTAATATCGACTAACCAACATATTTCATTTTCCGTTTGTTTACCAGCTGTAGCTATTGTCTACAGTTTATACAGGTACGGGCTAAAGTTGTAGTATCTGACATTCACAGTGTTCCGTTAAAGTTAATGTCGCGTTGCCTTGAAGAATCACACAATGTGTGTAACACTATCCTAACCAGAAACCGAATGCTCAATTATGTTTTCTCCTTCCGGCTGTTTATATCGATCAACATTTGGGCAAGCACCAAAAAATGCTTACTTTTTGTTACAGTAGGCTGATGTAAAGAAAATAGTTTGCTTGAAGACGGTAGTGATGGATTGTAGACGTTAGAATCTGAATGACGGAAGTTTGCCTGGAAAACCTTGTGTGTTGTTTGAATGTTCTGTGTTTTTTCCTAGTGAGTATTTGTCTTTCTATCATATACTTGACTCTCCGGATACTTGATTTTCCTTAAAGCAAAAATTCTGGCCTAAATAACATTCAAGCTGGCAACCTTGAAGTAGCTCTTAATGCGGAGGTATAGGAATACACTCTACAAGAACTTGTATAGTCGATGTTTGAGGAAAATTGTGAAGTAGAAAAATCGAATTTAACGTTATCAGACATTACTGAAGAAGTAATGATCGCTCACAGTGTTGTTGATGATTCTGTGATATAACGCTAAAAAAAAAAAATAAAAAAAAAGGAAACCATCTGTCCGCGCTTGAAATGACATTGATGTATGGAGAGAAACTGTGAGAGGACGTTCGTACAAAAGAGTATGACATCCTTTAACGTCGATGTGCAGATGTATGGATGTATCATAAATCTAACAGTTCAGCTGGACGCCAGAGAGAAGTACGATTAGGATTACCTAGAAGGACACTACAGAGGTGAATGCACTAATTAACAGGGCAGCTGGAAGCTTGAAGAAATTAAGGGATTGTTCTGGCTGAAAGGCATAGAAGACACCAGAGATAAGTATGAACGCGAAATACTAAGAAGGATACAACAGAGGTGAGTGAACTAATCAACAGGACAGCTGGATGCTTAGGGAAACTAAGGGTTGTTCTGGCTGAAAGGCGTAGGAAAACACTAGAGAGAAGTACAATTAGGAAATACTAAGAACGCCACAGCAAAGGTGATTGCACTAATCAACAGAGCAACTGGACGCTTGGAGTAACTAAGGGATTGTTCTGACATAGAAAAACGCCAGAGAGAGAATTACGATTTCAATACCGAGAAAGCTACAGCAGAGGTGAGTGAACTAATTAACAGTGCAGCTGGATGTTAGAAGACACTGAGAGGTTGTTCTGTCTAAATGGCATATAAAAACGCCAGGAAGATTTACGAGTCTGAAATCGGACATACCATGGCAGAAGGGATTGAACTAAGAGAAAGGAATAAAGAGGGAACGGAGATGACCTATCAGAAAACCGCGTTAAAAGTAGGCGGGTTTCCAGGAGTAAATTTCCTAGAAGAAAAGAAAGAAGGACCAATTAAAACGGAGCAGAGTGAAATGTAGGAAACTAGTGGGGAATGATGTGTATTGAATATATACAATGAACTGAGGCGCTATCGGGGGGAGACTTTACTTAAAATTCGAGGAGTCTTTACTTAAAAATTCGTGGAGTCTGTTGTAAAGTTTTTCGGGAGTCTACGATGAAAGCTCAGAGAGTTAACTTAAATTTTCCGCAAAGTTAACATAAGTAAATAGTTTGTGAAAATTTAGAAATCTATTCTAAATTTTCGTAGAGACAAAATAAACGAACAATTTGTGTAACGTAGTTAAATATTAAAGGAGTGAGAACTAGAGTTTTATAAGTTGACAACTCGTAAAACAAAATCGGATCTTATCATGGTGTTGCTAGCGATATAAACTATTGAAACGGAATAAGTCGTTTGCGAACTGTAAACTTACGTAACGAGAGTAACCGTTGTAAACTAGTGAACAGTACTTATGCAAATGTAATTATCGGAAGAAGCCGGATAGACTTAGTTAAACTAAAGTGATTACAAAAGTGTTAATCAATCAATCAGCGAACCACACTATGATTCATCCAAATGATCCTATATGTAAAGGAGCCGTGAGGGAATCTACATCTACTCAACGGATCTAAGGAGCTGGAGATGGAGGCACAGGACATCAACACGCCGTAGACAGGAATATTCGTACCAACAGTAAAACTTTCATGTACTAATTACTATTTTACAATACACCTGTCTGTCCTTCTAAAAGAACTTACGTATGAATTACACCATAAAACTTGAAGTAATACGATTCGAATATAAAAGCGAACTAAGCACTTCCAATTAAGAATATTTATTCATATATTAAAATGAATCCATTTGGAATAAAGGTATTTTTTGTAATATGATAAGTAATTAGATGTAAATGTTATTCATACTTAGACACAAAGTTAAATGAACCCTGAGATATAGAGAGCTTAGCATATAAATTGTCTATTGGTAGAAATTATGTTTAAAATAATTAATGATAATGATATGTTAAAAGTCATAAAGAACTGATATTAATGACAGTTAATATAATGTAATAAATATGTTGGTTAGACTGATAAATGTGTCCTGTTTCATTTATTAAAGATTAACCTTATGGATTATACAACACTATTACTTGAAATAGTTTTTCATGAACACCAACAATTAAATTAAAGAAGTAGTAGTCATCACTTCTGAGAAAACAAATTAATGGATGAATTTCATACTACTAATTTAACAACTACATAAGAGTATAAAATGACACCCACAACTTGGCATATAATAATTAATGGTAAATTGGCACCCACAATTTGGCACATAACAAAATAATCGTTAAATTGGCACTACAATTTGGGGATAGTAATGTCAAATCGGCCCACAACGAAGGGCATAACAAAAATAATTGTTAAAGTGAATTGCTACAGCCAAGTGTAAAACACAATACTAGTTTCTTTAAACAAACAAAAAATTAATTTAATAAATTTAATTAACGTAATAACTAAAGGAAATGCAAACATTAATAGGCATATATTACTCTATTTAATGTAGCCTATAGCTTGTTATTGTCGTTGTACAAATTTTGTATCGTGTGTAGTGTAGGTAGTTATTCGTACTGTGTACTGTATTAACAAAAAGTAACAAACTTGTACAAATTTCATAATACAAAGTATAAAGATTATTTCTTTTTTCTAGGCAGTACTGTACGCATTTAAGTAAGTAATAATTTAAGTACGCAATAAGTAACAAACTTGTACAAATTTCATAATACAAAATATAAAGATTATTTCTTTTTGCTAGGCAGTACTGTACGCATTTAAGTAAGTAATAATTTAAGTACGCAATAAGTAACAAACTTGTACAAATTTCATAATAGAAAATATAAAGATTATTTCTTTTTGCTAGGCAGTACTGTACGCGTTTAAGTAAGTAATAATTTAAGTACGCAATAAGTAACAAACTTGTACAAATTTCATGATACAAAATATAAAGATTATTTCTTTTTGCTAGGCAGTACTGTACGCATTTTCCGGTTTCTATCTTCCTGTCCACGGTTTCGTCGACGATGGTATCCCAAAGCATGGATTATTGTTTAATATGCGTGTATGCGTGATCTGTACAAATTACACACTAAGTAATTCTAGGTATATAATTACAAGTTATAACAATAATTTAACTTTATTATATTAGTGTTACGACGGTCTCACCAATCGTCATGTGGTTCAGTAGAAATATAATACAGATACCAATTAAATCACTAATTACCAGCTTTAGTTGATCATAATTAACAATTCGTAATCAACTCGTTGTCCACACGCAATAATAATGTCAAATAATAGAGTTCCACACTAATTATAACACAAATAACACTTCGCCACAATACTTCAACCACCACTCGATCCGCACTAAGAAATCGCTCAACGAACTGACTGACAAAGTCAGCTGCTGTGGGTTTTATAGGTCGCGGAAGCGTTCTAGAATAAACTTTCCATCCTTATTGCGCAGGTAATGCGTATTTCAAGTGTGCTTCTGAACAATATTGAACACACTTGAGTGCGGCCTTGACTGAGGGTACATCTGGTCGACTAGGGGGACGAGTGGAGGACGCCTCTCGGCTGTTCGAGAGGGTTTCGTGTTTGCATAACATTACTATTGTTTTTACCATTTTATTATCATTATTATTATTGTTATAATTATAATTATATATATAATAATAATTAGTAGTCGTAGTAGTAATAGTAGTAGTAGTAGTAGTAGTAGTATTTACGTTTGGGTGCTTAGCTTGTAGCCCAACAGTGTTGCTCGTAATCTTCGTTGTTCTTCATCTACATTCTAGCTTAGCAATTAAAACGAAAATTCGTACACTTGTAGATGAAAACAGTTCTGTCAGAGCCTATACAGTAAACTTGTTGCTGCTTTTAGGAAGCCATGTCTATCGCTAATTGATCATTTCCGAGGTTCTCTTTCATTCCGCATCTCTGCCCGAGAGCGCTACAGTCTTCAAATTATTATTATAACTATTATTTATTATTATTTATGCGCGCGCGGATACGTAATATTATTGCAGTACAATATTATTACAGTAGGCCTACAATGTTATTACAGTAATATATTATATTACTGTGCGTGCGAGCGCGTATTAAGTTAAATTCAGCTGTCTCTCTCCGCAAATGACTGTAAAAACTGGAAACCGAAAGAAAATATTTTTTAAATCACGATCAAATGTTTTTGTTTTGTTAAAAACGATTAAAAAAACTGTTTCACTGAGAGAAAGGGGAACATTTACAGCAGGCTGTAATCGGTTTATAGAATGAATAAAATATTTATCCGTTTCTAGAAAATTGAATTTTTGAGTGTAAACAGCAAACGGCTGCATTAATTGTTGTTTGCAAACACGTAAATCCTATTGTTCCACGCAAAGGCAATTAAGCAATTGTATTTTATGTATGTTTTATTTGAGTAGATTTCAACAACACACGTTCGTTGAAAGTACTCTGCGGTTTTATGGGTTTGCTGTGACGCTTCGTGCTCCTCCCATTCCCTTATTGTGTTTACAACCGACAGATGACATAATTTAAACAAAGTCCACATCAATAGAAAAGACTTAGGAACTGAATCTCCTGTATTGGAGGACGAATAGCGGTAGAGTGACTGACACGGAGTAACTAGAATAAGTCAAACATTATTTATGTCAAAAATAAGACACGTTTATTTTATGCCTAGTTTTATGTTTATCCAGCCTCGCTCACGTTATTAATACAAGCGAAATAAACAATTCTTAACGAATTCTTACATGCGTAAACAGCTGACAAATGCACAGCCTATTTTTTACTAGCCTAGCCAAAACGAGTCGTTTCGATAAGGTTTAGTTGATGTTAAACAACCCTTCACGTCTGTGCGTTTGAGTGAGTTAGACAGGGATCCGCGCGTATAAAAAATGTTTAATTTCTAGTGTCACGATTATGGATATAGGTATCGTTTTGTCCTCCATTATATTTTTTAAAGTAATTATGCGGTTACAAGAGCCTGAGACTAATCGATTGAGCCTTTTTTTTTGTCAAAACTGTGGCATAGTTTTATAATTTCGAAGGGACGTAACCATTACCCCAATATATTATTCTCTCCGGTAGAAATGAAAACAGCAACTTCCTCCAACTGTGCTTATTATTGGTTTGTTTCTGCAGTTTCAGTCTTCATTTTATCGCATTTCTCAAACAATTAGGTTGTGTTTACCGAATGTGAACTTTTATGTATAATAACCTGGGAGGTACGAATTCCTTTTTGACAAATCGCGAACTGAATTGTAGAATGCTCGACAAGTTACATATCACGCCACGATCATCGTTATAATATGAGTTGTGTATAAGTTGTAAAACATATTAAATGAAAGTAAAATTATTTCCAAGTGATACTTTAAAGCAAACCTCTATTGCGTTAATATCAAATGTGAACAAAATTTACACACTCGATGTAGTTGCACATTGAGTTCCCGACATGGAAATATCCCGATATCTCGATTAACTTTCCGAAACGTTTCGGAATCCGTCCGTTGTTGTGTCGTGTAGACGAAGATGTTGACGTATCGGGTCATCGTAATAAACATCAATAAGCGGAACTTGTGACTGTGGAAATGGCTTCTGGATACACTGAGATCGTAAATCACGTTTTGTAAGGGAGCTAAATTTTCTCGTTGATTCTGTCCCCCGTCTTCGTACAGTACAGTTGAACGTAGTATTCAGGGCACACATTTATTGACCTGAACCAGTGTCACATATGATGCTTGAAAAAAACTGGAATATACAGGAGCGTACATATTACAAATAGTAATAAAAATAATGAGAAGAAGATGAAGACGGAAAACAACAACAACAACATAAAGAAGAAGAAAAAATTTGAGTAGTAGGGAAAACCTTTTTTGATCGTTATCAATGCTGTCACGTATTGTTGCGGTTATCGCGTGGATCATTACCTTAGAAAAATGGAATAAATTACCAAACACCAGATAAATCTACAGCAACAAAATTTGTTTAGGCTAACTCTCCTACGTTAGCCGATATGCTCTATGGACACTGAGTTCGTGAACTATAATATTGCAACACGATCGAAACATATCAGATGTGGTAGGCCTACTGTTGATACGCAGCGTCGCTGTCCCGTACGGGTGACCATACCAGTCCATGCTGTTTGAACGTTAGTAGTTTGTCACAGGAAGACCAAAGGCGGACAAACCGAATCCACAGTCTTCTCGTTCCCGGTTAGATGCGTTTTATTTCGTCGAGGTTAATTCTGAACCCACGAATCCGAAGGATCGCATTCACGAAAGTAATCTATGATTGTTCACAATCAGTGGCGCAACTAACGGGGGGGGGGGGTTCAGGAGATCGACCCCCCAGAGTTATTAAAAATTTCACCAAAATTCCTTAATCACTTAATCTTTCTAAGACAGTTGGGTTTGTTAAAATAAGGCTTTAAATAAAAGAAAAGGCTGTAGAAATAGAAGGAAATACAGTATTTTTAAATTAGTCTTAAAATTAGTACTTGTAAATTAGTATTTATAAATAAAGTTATAGTTTTCTTAACAATGAAACTTACAAAGTAAATGGTAAATAACGTACGTATTTGCAGCCTCAAAAAAAATTAAGGCCTCGCCAGAGTCTATTAATCTACCTTTATCTTTTTCCTCCACACTTCCTTCACAGAGCTGTCTACGTCATGACTCCTGTAGTCTGATATCTCTATGGTTTGCAGAGGTAAAGTAGCAGTTTCTTTATCTTAATTCGGAAAACTGAGACGATTTTATTCCTGCATTTTACGTAAAAATAAAGCACTTTAACACAAACTGTAAGTCCTTAAAGGATTCTTGGGACAACATCTTTAAATTAAAATACGAAGGCGTAATAAAACCAGGTTTATCAAAATATATACAGGAAGACTCATTTTATGACTCCAGAAGAAATCAAGTCGTCATAATAAGACTCCGCATCGGCCACACGCTGCTAACTCACAAGTACATCTTCACAAGTGAGCCTCCTTCTAGATGTAACCACTGTAGCATGGTTTCGTCAGCTTTCCATCTCGTTTCAGAGTGCCCTGCTCTTCAACATCTGCGAAGCAAATTTCAGATGTTAGAAGAACTTTAAATGACAAGACTGCACCCGCCGGTACACTTCTCCTCATAAAGGAGACTCAGTTGTTAACAAAAATATAGGTACGGACTATGGCAATTATAAGAATATTAAAAATTGTGTAATTTCTAAAAAAATTAAGTTAATGGATTCGTATGTAGTCGAGATTGTTATTACTATTTTATTTATTATATATATATTTATTATTATGTAAGTTGTTGTTACATTTATTGTTATATATTGTTTGTCGTTGCATATGCTATTACCTGTTATATTTATTATATATTTATATTTATGTTATATGTCTGCATGATGTGTATTTATAATGTTTTTGTTGTGTGGGGCAATATTTATCATTTTATTTTCCATTATTTAAACAAATATTTTTATTTATCTCATTTATTTGCATTATTTGGTATTTAAACAAATATTTAATGTAGTTTTTAAATTGTACCAGTTCCTGTGTATTTTGTTGCAATGGTTGTCTTCACTAAGCACCTTCTAGTTTAATATATGTTACTGCATCTGTATGAGAATTTCTGTAAGATTTACACATTCATTTTTATAATTTTTGTCGTCGTTAATGACCGATGCTGTTGCAGCAACCTTATAAATAAATAAATTAAAAATAAGACTCATTTTCACAACACTTAATAAGTTCTTGGATTTCGTTGTCCATGACGTGTCCGTTACGTAACTAAATACAACTATTATATTAACGACTCGGAACACAAAGTTTTTTATAAGTAAAAACATAAAGTCTTACCTTACAAACAGTTCAGGTTGTAAGGTAAGAGTTTATGTTTTTACTTATAAAAAACTTTGTGTTCCGAGTCGTTAATATAATAGTTGTATTTACTTAATAAGTATACAAACTTAGAGTTAACATTATTCCTAATTACATAAGATTTATTAATTTTAATTCGAATAACAATTAATCAAGGCAGAATATTTTGAAATCAGCGTTTCTCCATTTGTGAAACTTTATACTTCCTGTTGGCTTACTCAAAAAACTCATGAAACGAGAAGAATTTATAAAATGATATGGGAAGAATCCTGAATTTTTCATTTGTCTCGACGAAAACGGGGGGGGTTCAACCTTGAAGTAATCTCGTCTCCTCCCCCAAAAGCTAATCTTAACCCCCCCCGCCCAGTAACATCAACTAGTCACGCCACTGTTCACAATAATTGGGGCATAGCCGGGCCACGATGAAATATTCCTACTATAATGTTTGGATAATTTTTAAAAATTTATGGACGGGAACGTACATAGTTGTGGAAACTATAACGATTATTACCGCGAAAGATTTATTAAATAATAATAATAATAATAATAATAATAATAATAATAATAATAATAATAATAATAATAATAATGGCTCCCATGTGTACCACCGAAGCAGCTTAGAAGTCAGGCAGGGTAGGCTGCCATATGCGAGCCGTACGGCATACAATAATGGCAGTGTGGCCAGCACTACGCTTCAGCCGCCCATTATTATCCCCAGGATGTTATCTCAGGTACTCATTTTCAACATGTTGAGTCGACCTGGGGGCTGAAAAACGCACCTTGACTTTATGGTGCGGGCCGGAGAATCGAACCCGGTACCTCTACATTACTAGCCAGGTGCCATACCCACTGGTCTACTGAGCCGCCTAAATTATTTTAATACGTAACTCAAATTAACGGTGCCCAGAACAAGCTACCCAGCTTAGGCTTCTTCTTCTGATAGTTCCTATCCGTTTCGGATGTTGGATATCAAACAGACTATTTTAACTTTCTGCACTGCTGCACGGAATAAGTCAGTTGTATTAATGCCAAACCAGGTTCTTAAATTTCTCAGCCATGATATTCTCGGTCGCCCAATTCCTCTCTTTCCAAGTACTTTTCCCTGTAGTATGGACTGCAATAAGTAAAATCTCTGTTAATTTTTCATGAGATGTCCCATATACTGAAGCTTTCTTATCTTCACTGCGTTAATAACTTACCTACCTTTCTTCATCTTTCTAAGAACTCCAACATTAGTATCCCAGCTGATTTGTATTCGTTGACTGCTGTGCCTTCTGAATTATTGTGTTTATTAACACCAACAAATAGTTCACATAAGACCAGAATTGGATTACATTCACTTTATAAGTATGACGTTATCACAGAGGGACAGAAGAGAATGTAAAAAAAAGAATATAAATAGTTTGTTAAGCTCAAAAATTTGTTCATTTATTCTAAGCTGATTACAGAGTTATTAGAGAGAGAGAGAGAGAGAGAGAGAGAGAGAGAGAGAGAGAGAGAGAGAGAGAGAGAGAGAGAGAGAGAGAGAGAGAGAGAGTCAGAATTTATCTCTAATGTACGATTCCTCAAAACGTTATAGATTCAAAGCAACAGTTTCGGGGTTTTCGCTTTGAAATATTTTAAACAGAAAATAAATACCGAATACACGCTTGTCTTTCGTAATTTTTTCTTTAACCGGCAAAAAAATTTCTATTATAAGTTAACCGGCTATAAGGTACAGTGCAATGTATTTGATATTTTGTAAGTTGAATTTTACACCTGCGTCATCGTCCCGAGGATTAATGCCATTGTCACCGAGTAAACTTTTCCACGGCTAAAATTTCGCCTTAAGCTATATATTTGTGAACGCCAGTACTTTAATGAAACTTTGTTTTTCTGTGTTTTTTGTTATTTTTCAATTTTAAATTCATTTTTCAAACGAAGTGATTTTAAAACTTCCGCGTCTATTACGTTTTGAAGACTAGAAATTATCTGTCACTTCGTCGAAAACAAACTTTTCTGCAAATATACAACGCCAACTTACGTTACTTGTGACTGCGTAAGCCACTTGCAGAATATAAATTATAAGACAGAACAATTTTAGTCCAGGTTTGCAGCGACTGTGATTTAAAAGCCTAGATTCGGTGTGCTCAGATTGTCAAAAATATTTGTGGATTTATGCAATAGAAATCCGAAAATATGAGATAAAAATTTGAAAATATGTTACACAATTGTATGGAATTATTATGACACACTACAGTTTTTGTTGCAGCTACTAATGAATTATGTTGATTCACTATGCCCCTTCAGATCATAATCGCTACAATAAATTTCTTAATAAACTTCTCCCCTATATATCTGGACCGGAATACCATTTTTACAAAAAAAAAAACGACAAAAATGGGGTACATAAACAACTTTAATGTAATGATTGCAGTAAAATTTCTTTAGGCGAAACGGGTCGTAAATTCGAGTGTAGAATGAAAGAGCATAAAGATTAGAAGAAACAGGACATAGGACATTCAGTTCATTGTATGAAATTATAGCATAAAGATTAGATGAATCAGGACATTCAGTTCATTATATGAAATTATAAAAGCGGAACATAATTCGAGAGAGAGAGAGAGAGAGAGAGAGAGAGAGAGAGAGAGAGAGAGAGAGAGAGAGAGAGAGAGAGAGAGAGAGAGAGAGAGAGAGAGGACTTGAAATGTCAAAAGAAATAACAAACATTTAAATAATTTAATTAATTCAAAAGTGATGTTGGACAATGACGATAACTTATATGTTATCACAATAAGAACAGTGAAACATAGGAAACTTAGATTCTTAATAGGTTTGGTGCACTGCGGTTGGAAAGTAATGGACTTGACTTGTTTAGTAGTTATAAGGGTTGTTTACCTGCTCTGTGTGTCCACGTTGAGGTGACTCTTCCGAATAGAGTTCAATATATATAAGGGGAAAGTTTACAGATTATTTATTGTGGTGATTACGATCTGAAGATGAACTGAGAGGCTCGAAAGCGCTCATAGTTAGTCAACATAGTTTATTAGTAGTTGCAACAAAAAGTCTAGTGGTATCTTTAAAATAGGTTTAAATGGGAATATTTGCTGTAAGGAAAGTTTCCCCTAAGTCCGTAAAATAAAGTTTACTTTGAGATTGACTGTTTGAAGTACCAGAAACGTCTCCTGTCTTTTGAACAACGCTTGAGAACTTGAGAATTTCAGTTCCAGCGGCCAACAATACAGAACTTAATCATTTGACAAGCCGGTATCTAGATTGTAAACTGCTGCAATCGAAGGGGGAATCAGTTACGTGGGTAATTTCCTACCAGTGTTCTCAGAGTAGTAAGACAGGAGTCTAAAATATGTAATTTTCTATCCACTTGCGTTATTATTATTATTATTGGGTCCTTCAGTCTTACGACTGGTCTGTACCCTCCCCGCAAATACCCGTGGTGCGTGTGTTACTGAGTCTCTCACAGGTATATGGGACCTACAGTTTAATGCCGGATCCGGACGGCATAGTTGCGGGGAGTTTATACTAGGCAGGATACCTCTCCCTGGTTTGTCATCGCCTTGCGAGGGGGGAACGGTCGTACCTAAATCAGATGGCCCCGGCGGGAATCGAACCCGCGCCGACAGCGTAGCAGCGCTACACGATAGCCACTATACCACGTGCGCTCCGCATTTGCGTTAATACATAGATATTTCCTGTAAGCGTTAATAAAAATTTGTGAATCTACGACAAAAGAATTGCAAAAATATTTCCGTTTTATATATTTTTTTTTCATCAAAATACGTGACTTAAAGTGGTAACAATCCAAATACGCATTTGTATGTAAATTATAATAAAATTTATTTACAATTTTAATTACATTTGAATTGATTAATTAACGTTCTTTTGTTCATTAGAATAAAATTAATTTCTTAAAGCATAGAAAGTAAAATTTAGTGGTTACAATTACAGATTACAAGTAAATAAATGTTATTATGTATTTTATGACGTCTGTTGTTAGTACAGGACAGTAATAATTAATAATGAAACTTCAAAATAATTAATACATAAATCGAAATTCAAAAATCTATACTTTAACACACATTTTCTTAAACCAAAATTGAACGTTAAAATATACATAAGGGTGTCAAAGATATGTGCATAATAAGTAAAGAAAAGAAGTAAATACTTGCATAAGAACAGTTTTATAATAAAATAAAGAGTGTATTATTTATTGAATAAAGAAAATAAACAATATATTGTTTATTAAATAAACGAAGAATATAATTTATTTATTGAATTTCTTTAATCATTGTTACATAAGAATAATCAGACGATGATCAAATATTCAGATAATCACTCAATCGTTTGTGTTGTTTTATAGCGTAGTGAGTTTATATAATATATTGTTAAGAATGAATTCTAAATAAAAAAGAAACTTACTAAACAATAAAAATTTGTGAACGTTATTTGCAAAAAGTTTAATTTAAAAAACTAATTTTAACGCTTCATTTGACAGTAGCAAGTGGACCGATCAAGTCTGTGCGATTTCGTAAAGAGTGGTCGCGGATTTTATTACGCGTACATTACATTCGTTATACTACGAAAAATACGTTTAGCCGTTTGGAGGAACTGGATTATGCGGATGACCTGTGCCTTCTTGCAGAAAGCCTACGAGATATGGAAATTAAATTAAACGATATGAAAATAGAAGCAAAACAAGTAGGCTTAAAGATAAATAACAAAAAGACCAAGGAAATGCGTAATAACCATAGAAATAATTCTGATTTGACTAGACGGAAGAGTTATAAAAAGAGTTGAGGAATTCTGCTATCTGGGTAGCATGGTTAGTCAGGATGGAGGTCTGTATAATATTTACCTTAGTGCGCACTCAAGTAAAGCGGGTATGTGTATAATCGTTTTCAAATATTTGTATTTTAATATGTAACGACCTCGCTAAGAGTGAATTTTTATTTTATTTATTTCTGATGACTAGACATATGTCTCGAAACGCGTAAAGCAAATCAAACCGCAAAACGAAGTCACACGACGGAAGAAATAAAGCAAATATTATACAGATTTTGTCAAGAAGTGACTTGGATACCTATTCAAACATGTCTTTCAGGATGCTCTTAGGAATGTGATAAATAAAGCAAAAGGAGTATTTGCACAGTTAAGACCAGTATGGAGATCACGCCATAGCCTATATGCAGGAAGACAAAACTAAGAATATTTGACTGAAATGTCATATCGGTGTTGCTGTATAGATGTGAGACCTGGAAAGTGACAAAGGACATTACCACAAGGTTACAGACTTACATAAACCTTTGCCTGAGGTACATAATGAGAATTTGGTGGCCCAAGACAACCTCGAACAGAGATCTATGGGAAGCCAAAGGTCAGAGTACCATCCAACTTCAGATAAAGAGAAGAAAATGGAGGTGGATCGGTCACACCCTGAGAAGAAGGTAGCCGCAGACGTGGAAGACCGAGGAACACCTGGAAGAGGACTATGGAAAGAGAGCTGGCTGGTCTCAGCAAGACATGGAGGGAAGTGAAGGCCCTCGCAATGGACAGAACACGCTGGAGAAATTTCGTCGAGACCCTGTGTTCCACCTAGGAATTTAAGGACTTAAGTCAAGTTAAGTCAAGTCACGAAAAATACGTTACTAATGCCAAATAAAAAGGGAATTACTATCTAAGAGCACAACTGTCTGTACAACGACCGGACTAATTCCCGTGATGAATTACAGAAATTTGCATCCGGGCGGGACTTCAACACTGTATGCAAATTTCTCTGCTCTACAAATTGCCACTGCAAAAACGAGAAACGAGATACGTTGCTGCCTTACATTCGATGTAACAACGTTCCTCAATTAACTTACTGGGTATCGACTTAACCTGATTTCTCGGAGAATCGGCTTCCCAATGAGTAATCACCGACTGTGCTCTGTGTGTGTGTGTTACCCTGCATAACGGCCATTGAAGATATTATGTTTAATCATAAATATTGTGGCTCGAACAGTCATTGAATATTTATCTGTAAACTTAGATATAAATGACATAACGGTCATTGAATTTATTATTAGTAAACTCAATTATTATGCATATAAGAGCAATTGAAGATACTATCAGTAAACTCAAATATTACGGCCATTGAAGATAGTTTTTTTCTTCTTCTCCTTTCTGGGGAATGACAGTCCTAGACTCTGTGTCACTCCCACCTCTTAGTCATAATGTTGCCCTCCTCCTCCTCCGTGCCCTGAGTATCTAAGTCTTTGCAACTTGACGAAGTTCACTTGGTCAAGTGCTTCAGCTGTACAAGAATTTGATTGATTATAAAATCTATTTGAATTTCCGTAATTATCCGTAAAGCTCTTATGGATAGTAATTAAAACATTTACTAATACTACATATTTTAAACATAAAATCGTTTATGGATTGTTCTTTCGAACACTTGAAATAAGTCGAATTTTCTATGGTTTTAAATTAAATTTATTAAAAAATATAACTCTTCAAACATGTGTAATGTCCAAAGATCTTCAGTATAATCTATCTGACTTATTTTTTTAAATTATTTTAAAAAACTCTCAAGAAAATGGAAAACGTCAGCTTTTATCGTACTTGTAAGACGTGCTATGACTTTTACTACAATTATGAGTCTTTTAATAATGTTCACTGAGATAAGCTTTTAGAATCAGTAAAAACGTCTGTTAAAGTTTATAAAATGTTTTAAAATTTTTATGACATTATTTAAACATTCTTTTAAACAATATTAAGGAAGACTAGATTTTCACTGATGACGACTGACGACGAAACGTGGTGAGTCAGAGTTCGTTGGCCGGGAATGTTAATATTCGCGGATTCGTGGTTTCACCGATACCCGCACACATGTCCACTATTTCACTGATACAGTTTTCCACTAAAACAATTTTAAACAAGTTTATATCAGCAACGTCTTAATACTATGCTACACGTGAATTCTTAATTTACTGAGAATAAGTAACCATTTTCACTTTCGATGAAGATACTCATGTTTTTGGACCACGACTACAATAAATCAGGTCTTATTTATTACAGGAGTGGTCGTGGCGTAGTGGCTAGGCTGTGGCGCTACTACGCTGTCGGCGCGGGTTCGATTCCCGCCGGGGCCATCTGATTTAGATACGACCGTTCCCCCTCGCAAGGCGATGACAAACCAGCGAGAGGTATCCTGCCTAGTATAAACCCTTCCCAACTATGCCGTTCGGATTCGGCATTAAACTGTAGGTCCCATATATCTGTGGAGACTCCGTAACAACGCACCACGGGAATATGCGGGGAGGGCACAAACCCGTCGAAAGACTGAAGGACCCAATAATAATAATATTTATTACACATTTCAGTAAATGCTAGTGACATTGCAACACACACACACACACACACGTGACGTTCATGTTATGTGTATATTCATAATGATAATACGTATTATATGCAGTGCATTGCATATACTATTATTTTGTCGTGTGTTATCTCGTCGGTCGCGCGTGACGCAATAAGCATTATATCAGTGACGTTTTAGTTATCGAGGACACAGAAGACGCGGGTAATTGAAACCGGCAATACGCAGGACGATGTTCTCCGCTGACGTCATACTCGTGTAATATTTACACCATTCCCGCTATTCTTATTTCTGTTCTTCGATTATAATAATTATTATTATGTAATTATTTTATGTATTATTGATGCTGTGCATTTATACCATAAGGTGTGGGCCAAATTATATACATACTTTATATTGCCAACAGCAAGAACAAGTAAAATAAATAAAATTATAACCGAACTGGATGTAAATTCTCGTGCTAAATACTTTTTTGTTGTTGTGTTGGACTCCATTTCCTTAATTCCTTCCTTCCCACTTGATGCCTCTGTTCTTGGATTCTTCTTGAATACTCTCTTCCCGTGTTTTCATTGTTCTTTCCATGGGCTTTTGTTTTGTATACTCTCCTTGTAATCCGTTACAACACATTATGTCCAAACCGTTTTAAATATTTTGACCAATGTGAACTCGATCCCAAGTTTTCTCATACGTATTGTATGTATTCTTGATTGCCTGTAATCTCAATTACTTATTGACTTGATGGTTTCCTTCAACAAAACGATACATTCATAGTTAAGTAACCGATTTAAATTCTACCCCTCCCATTACCTGCTTTCCCAATCATCCGTGCTTTCTTTTCTACTGGTTCTGAGAACCTCATCGCCTCCAGTTAGAAAACGACACGGGTTCAATTTTACCTCATCGCCAAGGTCACTGTGCGAAAATACTATGATGATATATTTAGTACAAAATAGTAAAATAAATCCTTCTAAGGCTAGTTACAAGCTTAAAAAATAATTTTTAAAATATATCAACACCTCGTACGTTTTACAGGTTTTATTTAACTCTGACAGATGTTTCAGCTTATTAAGCCATTGTCAAAGAGATCAGTGAACAACTAAACAAAGAATGTTAGAGTGGTGAATATGTGTTTAGGGCGTGTATCACTACACAGAATTCAGTTGTTCGTTTGTTAAATTTTTCAAACAGAATTATCACTGTTGCACACCACCATAGAAAAAGTTTTCCGATTAGCGCTTTCAAGTTTCTCAGCTCATCGTCAGATCGGAATTAAACAAACAGACGTGAAACTAAACCCTTCACCCCCACCCCCACCCCACTGTCACACACAACAAGCTAAAATTTAAATGTCCCTTCCCAACCTCTGAGCCTTGTCACTCCCGTCTGGACAGTTACATATTTTTCTAGCACATTCCTTGTGTTTGTTTGTTTGTTTGTGTGTGTGTGTGTGTGTGTGTGTGTGTGTGTGTGTGTGTGTGTGTGTGTGTGTGTGTGTGTGTGTGTGTGTGTGTGTGTGTGTGTGTGTGTGTGTGTGTGTGTGTGTGTGTGTGTGTGTGTGTGTGTGTGTGTGTGTGTGTGTGTGTGTGTGTGTGTACATTCCTTTTAAACCTAACGCCTTTCTCATTCACACTTGTGGGCGCGGTCACTCACCCTTATTTTAAAAACATCCAATTAGTCCTATGCAATTTCATTCTTAATCTTATCTATCCGTCCTTTATCTTTTACATTTTAATTATATTATAAAATATTTCTTCATTATCAAATTTAGTTTTAGTATACATTAAATTGTCTAACCCTTTTTCTCTTTCTTTCAATATATAACTCCTCCCTAAGCCTCCTTTCAACTGTGTTATTTACTACTTTTAAAATTTCATAGTCTTCTAAAGGATTAACAAACTTATGGTTCTCTTCTATGAAATGTCTTGCATATAACGAATTCGTTGTTCTATTACCTTCTCCACGTTTGTGGTCGGACAACCTGCATACGAATTTCCGTCCTGTCTCACCTAGGTACACTTTGTTGCAGTCTTTACATTTTAATTTATAAATTCCGCTTCTCTGTAATACTGGGATTTTTTCTATATTTTTATTCCTTATCTTATCAAATACCGTTTCACATTTTTGTAATAGCTATATCTACTCCGTATTTATTGAAACATTTTATATTGTTTCTAGTATGTGATCCTATGTATGTCAATGACCCTGCATAATTCTTTTGTTCTGCTTCTATTTTAGCTTTTTGTATGTTAATAATTTTCATAACTTTATCCACTGTGTTGGTGTTATAGTTATTATTCCTTACAATTCCCTTTATCGTTTTTAACTCCCTATCTTTTGTTTCTGTCTCTTTTAAACACATCTGAGCTCTATAACAAAATGAATTGATTGCCGCCATTTTATATCTATAAGGGTGGTAAGACTCTCTTGGTATAATTATATCAGAATGCGATTCTTTCCTAAATATCCCAAACTGTAGTTTTTCATTATCTTTAATTTCTATGTTTAAATCTAAGTAATTTATTTTCTTACCTCCTATCTCTTCTTTAAACTGTAAGTTTTATCCTTATTATTTACCTTATTTATAAACTCATGCACTTCTTCTATGCTTTCTTCTCAAATTACTAATACATTGTCAACGTATCTAGTCCATAATTTTATATTGTCTTTATACTTAGTGGAATTTATTAATTGCTTTTCAAAATCATTCATGTATATTTCTGAAAGAATAGGGGATAATGAAGATCCCATAGGTAATCGTTTTTTCTGTATATAAAACTTCATTAAACTTCTGATAAGATGTTAAATTTTTGTTACTTTTGACTGCTTTTCTTTAGATCCTTTTATTAAAAGTTGTTATTTAGTTTAGTTAATTTTTATATTTGCCTTCAGATTATATTTAGTTTTAACAGACACTTGACCTTCCCTTAGCTTCTCCAACCCCCCTGCATTATCACACCCTACACATATCCGGATACACGCCCTAAACACATGTTCACCGCCCTAACATTCTTTGTTTAGTTTAGTTGTTTACTGATCTCTTTGATAAAAGCTTAATAAGCTGAAACAGTTCTCAAAGTTACATACAATCTGTGAAACGTACCAAGCGTTTATATATTTTAAAAATTTTGTATTAATATGTTACACCAAGTGCCCAACGAGTCATCAATTAATATCGTTAAAAAAGACTTGCTTAGTGCTGGTGTTAATGTGTAACTGATTTGAGACCAACAGAAACATCCTTTAAGCGCTTGCAGATGAAAAATGGGCCAAAACATTGGTCAGTTGAGGACTGATAAACGGTTCTGTTTTCTGAGGAGAGGCATATTGTTTCAATAAAAGTTTGTTTGACGATCAGATAGTTGAATGTGTCACTGAACTGTCTTCATCGGTTACTAAAACATTCCACTAAAAAGTGTTTTGGGATTATTTTATCTACACGGGTGAAAGAGGTTTTTTCCCTGGACTCCAAACGGGTTTTCTTAAGAAGAACATCGCCAGTGTTGTAAATGGTGCAAAGACCAGCACTAAACATGGTGTCTTGTGTCAATGGTACCAGGAAAGTTTAGCAATGTCTTTCCTTTAGTTAGTTCGTGAAATACGGGATGGGGAAAGTAGAGTGCGAGTTTTTTACAACAAAATCTTATTTTGCTTAGCGATCGAGTGTGCAATGAAGGTCATATGACGAGGTTGTCATTAATGGAGGATGTGGCGTTACAATATAGGTAAAACATGTAGATCCGTTTTGTAAGTTAAAGGAAAAGGACTTGGTTAGGAATGTCGTTTGGACACGTTAATTTTGTTCGTATATGATTGGTGCGAAGAATTCGCGACAACGCAGTTTTGTATAGAAGAATATTAGGGATTACTTCGCCAACAGGATAACTTCAAAAATAATAAATGATTGGAAAAAATAAAAGTGTGCGGAAACAGCTAACTCCAAAATCCAATTGTGATCGGAGCACGAGGTCCTAAGGTCAAAACCGATGAATCGTGTATTTTAAAGAAAAACTTCAACGTTGGCCGAGTATATACCCAGTAATGGGTTTTTGGGAGTAACTGCCGCGAAACTAAAGATAGTTTCGTGTACATGGTGGAACATTACTCTCACAGTGAAGATGCATTTTGCCGGAAACAAAATTTCGTCGATCTTCACAAAGATGCAGGTACAAAGCCTGTTGGGTTTCTGTGGGCATCTACACGATTGAACATCATCATCATCATCTTTAAGGATTAAACCAAGAATGGTTTGTTCCGGTCTCAAATAGGCAAAGATGATGCCACTTCAGCGCTTGCTCGGACGTCCCAAACCTCTCCGTCCCCTCGGGTTATAGTTCCATAGTTGTTTGTGGATGCGGCAGTCATCCATTCGGCAAAGATGTTCCCACCAATTCAGCCCATACTGGGCGATCCTCTCGAGTATACTCATATTATTTAGTTCCTGCCGTATATCTGTGTTTCATCGAAGGTCATGGAGAGTTTACGCAGCCACGTGCGCGAGGATCTCATTTCTGCCGCTTGGATGCGACTGGCCTGGCCTTTCGTTAAACTCCAATTCTCAGACTCATAAAGAAGTGGGAAGAGCCATTACCTTGTAGAATTTTAAACGTGTTCCTTTACTTGCTGACTTAAGGGTTCGCCTAATGGTCCCGCACATAAGGTTGAACTTATGCAACTTATTCACAACGTCGTTGCTTGCATTATAAGACACACTGTAGTCCAGATATTCAAAATTTCTAACTTGTTCCAGGATTGATATTAACTTATATTGACCTCCTGAATAATGGCCGGTTCCGTTAAAATCCGTTACTTTTACGGTTGCTTAGGTTAGGTTAGGTCTTTTTATTCTGCTATATATTATGGCTTTCTGAGTCTTTTAATTCAAAAGTAATTCACACGCATCCACCTATAATCCATCCATAATCCATCTATAATATTATAGAGTTTAAAATATACAGGAAATGTTTTAAGACTGCCAGGGCTGTTCTTAAAAAAGTCGAATTGCACAGGAAGTTACAGCAGTACTTCTACAACTATCCAAGAAGCCTATGAATGGAAAGTGTATTTTAGTTTTAGACTGGCAATGTAATTGACCTGACATGAACTCGGTTAAAAATCTTTGAAGAAATGTACAGAATATGCCTACAATACGGGCTTATTTCAGCTATACTCAACGTTATGCAATGTATACGCCTATTCTATTTGTAAAATATTAATCGAATCAGTGCCTAATAGACTTGAGTTACTAACAAAAGCCTTGTGAGATCATTCTATAAATATGTTTTATATACAGATTCTTTTACTATTTTCTAAATAAACGTGTTGTACGTAAAATCACTTTAATTTGCACAAATGGTAGCGAGTTACAAATACAACGCACGCGTTATTATTCTCTAAATAACGTTATCAACGTGTGACGTACAAGGGCAGTAGTAATCCCAGCGCAGAAACGGGCTTAGCGACGAGCGCGGCAGATTTGATCCCCTCTGTGTAACGCGGAGATTCCCAACGTAACTGTATTATCTCCGACGCGTGTAGCCTTACTCCATTTTGCAGTTTCTAGAAAATCGTTTTGGTTTTATAAAACTCTGAAACGTTTACGCACTAGGTTATCTCCCAACAATTTTTTTGTTCTTTAGATTTTAGGTTTTTTTATTTGTGGTGTTATTGTGTTATTATTTTCCGCAGTTGCGATACAATACACGCCTGTGGACCTGGAATTCGAATCGCAGACGAAGCCCACTTACGTGTTTTTAAGCGTGTAAGCAAATATCTCTGTATCACGCTGGATTCTCATGGGTGCCGACGTCTCATAACTCTCCGGATCGTCGACAGACGTAACCGCTGTCCCATTCTATGAGCTGTATTTACGCGGAGTGCCAACGTCCAGTCAGGGCTTAAGTACATCCGATCCTGCTCGGAACCCTACAGGATCACAGAACGGTGGGCGCCGCCTTCCACAAACTAAATCGTCTCCGAACACCCCGGATCCACGAAGGACGTAACCACTTTTCCTGTCCCTGTGCAGAATTTACACCAAGTACTTACGTCTGATCCTGCTACCTCTCACCCTACAGGGTCAAAGAACGGTGAGCGCCGCCTTCTCCAAACCAAAACGAGCAAAGCAGTCCTCTACTACTTCAACAAACTCTTCCCCGACTCGATTCCTTCCTCCGCAAACTTAACCGCAGATACTACCAGAAAGCAAGACTCCGCCCAGACAACAGCAGAGGCAATTAACAGGAACTCCAAACGCCCCATGCATAGCCGCCGACTCTATTTTTAAAAAAACACTCTAGTAACTCATTCTTCAATACCCCGTTCAAAATCCACATTTAACCAAACCGTTGACGTCACGCTTGCACAACCGTTTGGCAATTAAACCCCTAACCCCCACTCGCTGCTTTTGAACTGTGTTCTTGCTCCTTGGACCAGCAAAACTTACTTCCCTGGAGCTTCCTCCTCTACATTTGATAAATAAAATACGTTTATTCAGCCAATCAAGAATAATAATGATTCTCGATACGTATGCAGCGGGAATACTTACTTTAGTATTATCATACGCGCCACTACTACGAAAGCCGTTTTGATATGTAAATCTGTAAGACTAAATAGAATTATATAAACGCAAGGAAGGGGAATAATAACGAGAAACAGTAGTTGGATTTAATAAAACAACAATATTCAAGCGGAAGAAATCTTACAATTTTTTCGTTTGAAGTAGGATCACATTTCTTAGGAAAACTTAAGATTATGTAAGTCCTAAGTAAAAATTATTCACCTGCGGTTTTTATCAGAATATTTTTTAAATGATTTTCATTGCCTAAGATATGGACAGCATCGTACCTTAATGTTGATATTCGTATGTAGAAAACCAAAGTCCTATTATACTGTACCAACAGTATAATAAAGTTACATTATTTTAGTGAATATTCCTATTTCGTTTTTTTGAAAATTATTTTACTTGACTTGTGCCTTCCAACTTATTTTGTAACATACAATTTTGTAAACACATTTTAATTAATTTATGTAAGTTTTCCAAACTGGGAAAAAGGAATTTCAACTGGAAATTTAACTAATTATGAGGAACATCTATTAAACATTACCTGGCATTAAAGATTAAATAAATATTGTAATTACTCTATGAAACAGCCATTTACATAATATTGGTTAGTGCTAACAGAAAATTTTAATATGCTTTATTTTTGAATATCTAAAACATAATCATCTTTCTTCAGGTACTTCAATCTCAGCCTACTTCTACAGTTCTAACCTTTTACTTCATCTAATATTACCACAGTTATTAATTCTGTATGTCTTAACCAACAATATCAATGCGTGTCTCGTATTGCGTTATCATTTTCAACAAACATTTCTTTTCTCTCCTTATTTCCAGAACATTTTCGTTCGATACTTGGCCCTTCATTTTATTTTACGCATTCTCCTATATAACCAAATTTTAAATTTATTTTTAATTTATTTAATAAACTAATTAATAATTAATTAATACATTAATACGGTGCCCGTAAAGTAAAAAATTCACAGTAAGGGCTGCAATTTGATTTGCGTTAAAATTCACTTTACTCTGACACTCGCTTTTTACAGTGTTTCAAATGTTAGATTCCTTTCTTAGTTCCTGATGTCTAAAAATTATAAATTTTTTTAACTGAACACTATATCTAAATTGTGGCTAAAATTCCCTTCAACTTGATTTACCTTTAATTTTCGCCCATGGATTTTTGGGAGATTTTTCGCAATGTTGACCCCTCACATTCATGCCTACCTCCCCCTTCCATTTGTAGGGGATCATACTCAAAACAATAGAGGTCTGTGGGTAAAAATGTGAACACAATAGCCATTCAAAAGTTATCGTAAGACATATTCAAAATAGATATCTATACTGTTTCCGTTCTTAGTTCACTTCTAATGTAAAGAAACAGGCATGGCACATCTGAGACTGTATTTGCTGCTTGAATTAGAGGCGTGTCTCTCCAACAGAATCAGTACAGACAGGGTACATATAATATTGATATTATATAAACACATGTAAATTGTAATAATCTGTCCTGATCAAAGTAAAATTTTTATTACTGTGTTAGACCGCCAGTTAAATATTTTATTTCACCAGTTAATGGCTTTTTGTATTCACTGTTTGGAATAAAACAAAAAGTAAAGTTTATTTAAAACGAAATTAGAAGCTGTGATAATTACTAGTTGCTGTCAGAGAGTAATTCAATCCCTTCCATATATGTCGGAACTTGTATTATTACTTAAGTCAGCGTTATTAATGGTAAGATTGTCCACAACGATCAGTTGCCATAACTTATCTTCTTCCTTAATTATATGCTGAATATAATGACGCCACTTGTTCCCCGTTGTTTCATTTACCGCCTTCTCTATCGGTTGTTTTATACGAGGCAGCTCATATGTTGTATCGTGACTGGCACCATATCCGTTTAACTGCTCCGTATTACTTCAGTAGAATTCAGAGTGCAGTGATAAGGAGGAAGTTTTAAAACGATGTGACTCGATTTGAGTAGTAAGATAACTTTCACATGACTATACAGACGTTCTGTACATGCGCGTAACACATTATTGTGTGAACGGCCTCAACGTCCCTGACCAATAGCGTTTCAGATATACCACTTTTGTTTGTTTTTTACATCAGGATTGAACTAACAACGTAAACCGTATATACATACAGAGAGATATATGCCAAACGGTCCAGATAAAACTGAGAACTCGCTTCACTCGTGAAAATATGAGCGCGCACACACAAGATTGGCCACCACAGGATTTGTGTCGCCACGTAGAGACATGTTTAATGGGAAGCGCGATAATATTGCACAAACAACAGATGCAGACTTCAACGCCAGTGTATGGTGAGATAATAAATGTTGGGGGGGGGGGCGCACAATAAATATTGAAGAGTCAAGAACAGGGTGGCAGCCTTACAGGTTATAAAAATTAAAATATTGCTTTGCTTTCAAAGGTGGAGAGTTGCGTGTAGTTATTATTCTTGTCATTGTTAATGTTATAGTCTAATAGTAAGGCCGTGAATACGCTTACCTATAAAAAGGACATCTTTTAGTGCTCTTCTATTTTTAATGGTCGTAGTCAGCTTCATGTGAAAAAAAGTGTTGAAAGATGCCGGAGTATTGTAAATAAGAAGAGACTTGCTCCTGAACTTAAATACGAAACAAGAATGATATGGTAAATGAGTGTGGAAAGAATGAGAATCGCGAAAGACAAGAAGATAAGGCCAACTTTTGTGTGCCAGGAAAGCTATGTAATTGTACTGTTTATTCCGCTACTGACTGACAGTGTTATTAATTTATATTGTCGTCTATATTGTACGTGTAAAATAAAGTTTCTTCTCAATAAATAAACACTTGATATAGTTCTGCAGATAATTTGATTTTCCTGACAATTGTTTCACCAGCTACGGGAGCTTAAGCTACAAAGCTGGTGAAACAGTTGTCAAGAAAATAAAAATTATCTGTAGAACTGTAGATGATGATGGTGATGATAATAATAATAAAATTAGGGGGAAAGGAAGCTTGATTTTTTGACGACTTCTCCAAAAGGATTGGTGTTTTTATATAACCCGATGATGAGGATTTATCCTTGAAACGTGTAGTTATTAAAAGTTTTAAAGAAGTCACAAGACGGTGAGTAACCAATGTTTACACATACTACAATTAAATAGTTATACACGTGACTTGGAGACTATAATATAATGAATAAAGGTATAGTGTTCAGTTTTAAGACTTTAAAAAATCTGGACCCTAAAAAGGGATAAAACTTTTGAAGAAATTTGTAAAAATCAATGTCGCGTAATAGACTATAGGTTTTTTTTACCCAAATCAGAATGTAGGCCTACTGTTTATCTTCAAAATTTTAACTTTAGGGAGAGAATGGAAGACAAACTTTTTAAGGATTGTAAAAATCAACGCACGGCTTCGTGGATTTTTATTCAAAATACGAATTCGGTATCATTAAAAGGTCAAACTGTCAACTGTCTGTCACCTGTGGACCGGTTTGTGAGCTATGTTTGCAAAAAAAAACTGTTATCACGGTATATATTTGTGAGATATCTGCAGGAGGCATGCACGCATTTTAACTGTTTTTACTTAGGCATTATAGTTATAAATTTAACTAAAGAAATCAATGCAGCAATCGTGAGTTTAGTATATTCATAATTATAACGAAGCTAATAATGATATTCTGCTTTGCAATTGTCATTTTAATTTAAAAATAGTGAAGTGGTCGGGATTCTTGTAATTTTTCTGATAAGTGAATAACGATATAATATTGAAATTTCTCCAGTAGCCTAATAGTAGCCTAATACTTATGAGTTGTGCAGTTCAAGGGAACCAATCTCATTTGTACATATTAATGACTTTTATCGAAAACCGTAGAAGTAAGTTCATTAAATAAATTTTATTAACTATGGCACTGTACTTAATGCTCCAATAGGTTAAGTGGATATTAAATATTTTTGAAATATCGATTCTTTAATTTTTTTCTCTTGGAATGTCCCATTAATATTGGAATACCCATATTAATTTTTGTTTAATATTTTATATTTAGATATAGATAAGATGTATATATATATATATATATATATATATATATATTGCAACAGAACAAATAGAAGGCATAGTATTAAAAACACAATAAGAGTCTTTTATCTGGAGTAAGGTATATATTTTTAAACAAATTAATTATATGGTCTGTGACTTGAACAAAATTATTTATTCTAAATTTAATAATGTCTGTAAATGATTTGAATGTTTATTTGATCTTAATAGTCTATTTTAGTTGAGCGTTGAATTCCACTGACGAAACCGGTAGACCGTTTCACTGCCACCTCTCGCTGCCTGTTGAATCTGTTGCTCTGATGACACGTGAACTCTCCGCACACACGGACGCATGCCGATACACCGATAGCGTTTATCTCGTTTCTCAGGGCTCGATAATGGGTGTAATTTAAATTAATGTAGTTTTGGTGTATTGTACGTACACCTTCCCGTGTCTTGATGTGTCCTCGCGTTCACACAGATGTATTACGGTAAATACACCTGACCCTATGAGAAAATCTTCACTAACACGATAGAGCACTATTTAATTAATAATTTAATTTATTTTAGTTCTAGTATCCATTAGCCATTATTCTAGTGGATTTTAGCTAACGGGCAACTCGTTGCTAAGATTCCGTACTCGTAACCATTATGTATAACGTATACTGATACGAAAAACTCGCACAGAGTCCGTCTGTTAAGGCCGAGCTGTTAGGGAGAACTGGCTGAAGCTTCGTTCGCGAAGAACCAATCTGACAGAAAATTTGAGCCTCTGATTGGTCAAAACCCCTAGCACGTGATTGATGGGTTAGATTGATAGACAGAAGTCCTGATCAATTTGGCTGAAAACTGCAAAGGCATGTATAGATTATATCAAAAAGTTTTATGACTTTCAGAAGATAAGGATTCTTTAGAAAGATGAATTCTGTTAAAAAATACATATTAAAATAATATGTTTCGAGTCTTTGACATAAGAAAAATGTAGCGCTAATTTAGAAGTATGAGCTGTCCAAGTCTCAATTCAATACGTTAATTTATACCAGAGTTATTCATGTTAATACGAATCACACGCGCACACGCACACTCGCGCACTAAATTCGCATTTGACACGACAGAAAATAAACTTATGGGCATTTTGATATACAACAGTTAATTACCTATTTCTTAATTCAAAACTTATAGCTATTTTACTAAATTTAAACAAAATCAATTTTCAACATGTCTATAACGTCATAAATTATAAATTGGTATAAAAGCACGTAGTCCTAGCTACAAATACCCTTTCTGCGATGTTCCATTGCAATATATAAACAAATAGAGTATAGATTACTGTACTATATGCTTGCCATTTAAAATTTTAAGACAGTAGTAGAAAAAATCAATTGAACTTTTGAAAACTCTGAGGCTGAATTTATGGTATTCATATACACAGCATGCCATTATTGAAGTAGTGAACGTAAAATAAAAATCATTATTATGAGACGGTGGAAGAATTATTAACTTTTGTAAAATTACATATAACGTCTCTCCGTCTGCCCTTTCACCTACACATATCCCGGAGCACAAACAATTAATTATTATTTACAATTATTCATAATGCTGAAAGTAGTTTGGATAAGTTGTAAGCATTTTGTAGTAATCTGATCGTCGAATGACGTCTGTCCACAAACCGCAGAAAGTCACTTAAATGGTCCGGAGTGAAGAGAATGGGGTGGATGGGGTGCGAATGGTCTCCGTTAATTATACACTATCGTAATTTCGTGGTTGTAATAGTATTAGTATTATAAATGGAAAACGTCTGCTTCTTTCATTTGTAACTCAAACACTATAGGCCTAATCCAGTGGTTCCCAAACTTTTCAGTCCGCGGACCCCACAAAAAAATTAAAAATTTCACGGACCCCGTCTGAGTTCTGAAATAAAACAAACGCTTACAAACTCTTACATACTCGTATCCTTATCATATTAGTAAATATGATACAAACTCTTACATTTTAATTAAAATTAATTTTTTTAAATTCTCTTAACTTGCAAAATTATAATATTAATGGTATTAAATATAGTTTAATGAGAACAATGAAGCTGCTTTTGAACAATTAGCTCTGCAATATTGGGTTTAATGTCTGGTAATTTCAATATTTAGTCTTAAAGTTCCGGTTGCGTAACCAGCGTTGCCAACCTCGGCTCTATCTTTCCAGCCACACGTGTCGAAATCCAGCTACTTAGACGTAAAACCAGGTACATGGAAAAACGTTTTGCTTAGATACAGTGCTTATAAGCAAGATGCAGTGCTTATACGTGGACTAAAACAGCGTGATCAGTTATGCGTTGATGCGACGCTCTAGTCAGTTCGGCTGACAAACAGATCTGGTACACAACATGATTTAAAGACATTATTAAATCCATTAGTTTCTAATTACTTTTACAGTTACTATTAGTTTGTACACAAAAAATTACTGGAATCTTCTACTAATTGTTTTAAGATTATAAAATTTAGATTTTAGAGCATAAAAAAGCGGAGAAAATTACGGTATATATTTTATATTTTTTAAGTGTCCGCGGACCCCCTGAAACATTGTCGCGGACCCCACTTTGGGAACCACTGCTATAAGCTATAAGCCTGTAACCTTTGTCAATCAAATATGTAATAACCATCTTCTATATTTCTGTTTGGTTTGTATTCATTAAGGAGCAATCAGATAAAACCTGTCTTTAAAATATGTCTTAAAGTATACCTTAAAAGCATGGCAATTTTATTTTCACCTCAAATGTTGCTATTACTTATTCTCTGCGTTATACTTTAGAAAATATAAAATTTTTAGTAGTTCTGTATTTAAAGTATGATATATGAAGTCTTTATCGTTATAATTTGCGTGCATCGTAACTCTTCTAACTCTGCTCACTCTTCTTCATCATCATCATCATCATCATCTTCACGGATTAAAACATTGACGGTTTGTTCCGGTCTCAAATAGGCAAAGATTAGAGCTGGTCACTCCAGCGCTTCCTCGGACGTCCCACACCTCTCTGCCCCCTCTGATTATAGTTCCAGAGTTGTTTGGGGATGCAGCAGTCATCCATTCGGCAGAGATTTTCCCACCAATTCAGCCGATACTGGGCGATCCTGTTCAGTATACTCAGTTCTTGCCGTATATCTGTGTTTCTTCTATGATCGTGGAGAGTATACCCTGCCACGTGCCTGAGAAATCTCATTTCAGCCGCTTGGATGCGACTGGCCTGGCCTTTCGTTAAAGTCCAATTCTCAGACCCGTAAAGAACACCTTGTAAAATTTTAGGCGTGTTCCTTTACTTGCTGACTTAAGGGTTCGCTTCTTAATTGGCAGTACAGCCAGTACCTCGTCGACTACTTGTCTCCGCCACCCGTCCGTCTCCCGGCACCCAACTTACGCAGGTAGACCTCGGCTTCGCATCCTACAGAACGGCTCCCCTCAGGATTCGTGTTCGTTGGTTCCCCATCCTCTAATAGACTGCGCACTTTTATGTCGGTGACGATTTCCGGAACGTTGTAAAGTACTTCTGACTCGGCATTTGTTCCACTCATTATTCACACAAACAACTCCGAAGATCTTGCGGAGAACCTTCCGTTCCCACGTAAGAAGACTTTCATCCATTTTTGTCAAGGCTCATATTTCGAAATCATACTGCAACGTTACAACAATTATACAAATATATTACCATGTACTCAACGCAACTAAATATGTATTACACCGGCCAGGTCGCAGGATTTTGTTTCTCGTTGCGTCAAGCATATGTGGTTGCACAATAATTAAATACTTTTTAAAGAGGAGTCAGATGTTGACCTGAAATAAATCATTTACAATCGTTTCAAATAATTATTCTAAGATTTATTAATTAACAGAAAAAAATATTTCAATATTAAAATTTCAAACATTAGACACATAAATATTTACCTTTATAAGTTTTACAAATGTACTGTAACCTGCAATGCTATTCATAACATACCACACAAATAAACACCCATATAATCTTATTGACTAAACAAACATGTTAAACAGGTTATTTAAATTCTTTTTATTTCTATGTGTCTGAAATTAACTCAACTTTTAAATACTGATAGCAACTGAGTTACAAACAAAATAAGATTAAGTTACAAGAATGCATTTATTATTGCTTTAAACAAATAAATATGATGTTACATTTACTTTCAATCTATTAATTGATTTATACTGACACACCCAAAAAAACGACAAAAGATTGATATTTCTTTTCTAAATTTTGTTATTAAAGTAACTTTTCTTATTTCTTAATATTTAAACTTATTAACTTTAATGCTTTAATGTTTATAGTTCATTTCTTTTAAGAGCTCTTTTCACAATAAATATAATATAATTGTTTTTTTATCACCTGCATACTGCTGTTACCGTTGCGTGTTTGTGTGTCCAGAATGCTGAGAGTATGATGATGATGATGTTAATGATGGTGCTGTGGTCGTTGTCTCTAAGTGTTGTTGTTGGTGATGCTTCAGAATTCCTTCTTACGTTTTCGTGTGAGTGTGGTAGTGTGCGTGTGTGTCCAGAAGTCGATCGGCAAACGGGCAGCGTAACGTCCTGTAGATTTCTTGAGTCTGAGTGTCGGATCGCCCAAAGTTGCCAGTGGTATTTATACTGGTGGCGATTTGACAGGATCATTCCTCCTTTCGACAGGTTAGAGATGATCAGTTCGCTCCAGAGCGTCCTTTTTATTACACTCACTTTTTGGTTAATTATCGCGAACTTATGAACATACTCGTCACATGAACGATCTCATTGTTTGCGTAATTATTCTCTGGTCACTCACATATACCACACATATTAATTACTCTTCAATTACACTAGTAATTAATATTAATTAAATAGCATCTTTAATATTGCACCTCTGGAAATAAATTTTACATTACCATTCTCGTTACAAATCCCTTTACGTAATAATGGTGTATTTATAATTGGCGTAAGTCTTTGTTAACAGGTTTAAAACAAATAATTATTTTATTTTACTCCTGTTAAAACTTGATTAATTGACAACAAACAATTCGTACGTGTCACCTCATTATCGTGTCGCAGCTGATCACACACACACGCTGTAACTTACGCGGCGGCAGGTGTACGTTCTTCGACAGGTCTCGCCCTGCATTTTCACGCACAAAATTGTATAAAACTGTTCGTCTTATACTTTCTATGCTAATTACATATTATACATACCGCCCTGGGCAAATATGCAAATATATGTATTGTTGCATATATTCCCCAGGTTGGTTTAAATAAAATTTGACGGTTGTTCAAATTCTATTTACACGGCTGTATAGGTGTAATACAATTACAATTACAATTACAATCTATCTTAATAACTACTTTACAAGTGGGTTTTAACTCTTTATAAAAGTAAATATTTTAATCGGATGTAAGAAACCTTCCCCTGTTGCGGAGGGTGACAAACATTCTTTTCCCCTAATATCAACATACGTACATCCTGCTATTGTTTCATTTTACATACACACTCTCGCCGTTGTCGGCTGAATATTCTCACTCTCTGTGTCCCTCTCTCTCTATATGCGTTCTTGCATTAAGAGAGTTAATTATACTACCCCAGTTATTTTTTTTTTCTTTTACTTGAAATATTTCCTCATCGATGAAGCATGATATTTGCCAATTTCTTTTTGTCTTTCCGTGTCATATACTATAAAGGTTTGTGCTCCCCGTCTTGTTTGGAGACAAGGACCTTCGGCAAGGACCTTCGTATAATCTAAAGAACTTTTTGGCGGTATTGTCTATTCTCTTCCCTACTGGATTACTTAGTATCAATACCATATCTCCAACTTTAAATTCCACTGACTTGTGTGTTCGATTGAATCTCTCTACCCTCTTCATACCCTTACCTTTTATCCTAGTTCTTGCGTTATCTAATTTTTGACTCATGGGTATAGGTAGATTCTGATTTTCAGGTTTACTAACGAAGTTCTTCCAAAATCTAGTGGGTTTCTGCCCTTCTCCCAATTCAATTGGTGGGTATCCAGTAGCTTCACTATAATTTTCATTGATAGCTTTCTCAAAGAACGACAAGTATTCAGCCCATTTGTTATGCTGATCATGACAATATATACGCATATACTTGCCCACTTCTTTATAAAAACGTTCGACAAGGTTACCCTGAGGGTGCCTAATTGATGTGAGCATGGGTTTTATTCCTTGCTGCGTTAACGTTTCAGACCATAGCTTATTCCTAAATTGTTTGACTTGATCCGTGATTATCTTCTTTACGTGACCATATGTGGGTACGTACCTCTGTAGTAGTATTTTCAGAACAGTCTTTGTGGTGGGTCGCATAATAGCGTTTAACTGGACAGCCTTGGTAAACACATCTACACATACAAGAATGTGCCTAACACCCCGACTTGATCATGGCAGCGGACCCAAGAAATCCAGAGCTAACAACTCCCCTTTCTCCTTTGCTCTGATGCTTTGCATACATACATAGGTATGTAAATTTGGATGTCTGGCGGTCTGACAATCGTGACACCTTTTTAAGGCGGTTTTAATCCTCCTATACATATTATTGATGGTGAAATCTTCTCTCAAAGTCCAGTAACATTTTAATGCTGACGCATGGGCTAGACTTTCATGACATGGTATAATTACTTGTTGTAACATTTCTGGTGATAACATTACTTTCCAGTCTTGATCCATTAATTGAAATAGTACGTTATTTTTAACTGCATACCTATCGTGCGACGGTTGTTGTTTTAACTGCTGAAGCTTTGGGTCTTTATCTTGCTCTCTTGCTAAGTTCGGAGTAGCTGTTTTACTTCGTCGTTTGCTTTATACTGGATATGCAGTAATTTCAAATCTTTATCATAGGAGAAACGAGTCTCTTCCTTCTTCTCCGTGACATATCGACTTAGTGTATCTGCTGTCTTGTTGTCAATTCCTCTACAGTACTTAATGGTAAACGAATATTCTTCGGCCAGAATCCATCTCATCAGTCTCGCATTAGTGATTCTGCACCTCAGTAAGAATGATAGAGCTTGGTGATCAGTGTGGATTTCAAAGTGCATTCCATAGATGTAGTAGCGGAATTGTTTCAATGCACATACGATGGCCAATATTTCCTTATCCGAAGTACAGTAATGTTTCTCGGCACCTTTGAACACTCTGCTTGCATAGGCGATCACTCGAAGTTCTCCTTTTCCATCTTTTTAATAGAGTACGCTCCCTATAGCATAGTCGCTGGCGTCCGAGTAGATGACGTACTTTCCTTCACGTTGTGGGTGGTGTAGCATAATATTTTCCGCAAACAGTGCCTTGACCCTGTTGACTGAATTGGTGTACTGTTGTTCCCACTTCCACTTCACTTTCTTCTTTGTAAGCTCCAATAGTGGTTTGATCACTTCTGCATATAATGGTGAAAATCGTCTATAGTATCCCGTTAGCCATAGGAATGCTCTTAACCCTTTCACATTTTTCGGTATTGGGAACTCGGTGATACTGCTTATCTTGCATGGAACTGGTCGTATACCTTCCTCAGATACAATATGACCCAAAAATTGTATATACTATCGCATAAATTCACATTTATCTACATTTAATGATATGCGAGCTTGTCGAAACTTCTCAAAAATTTCGACAATTTTCCACCATTATTTGTTGCTTAACTCTTTCCCTGGTACGATTAGCAGTGGTTATGTAAAGTTCATTAACAGGTAGAGTGGGTGTCAATTTAAAATATTGTTTGTTGCTGTGTAGCCATGTCTTACTAACAACAGATATTTCGCTTCCTGTGTCGATCAATGCCTGCACTTTACAGTTGTTGATGTACACAGTAACAGTCGGGCAGTAATTACTTTCGTTCACACGTCTTGCAGTTGTATCCGGTTCTGTTATGTCGGCGTACAAATCAGGTGGAAATAGGTTGTTCATTTTTACTTCACGTGACAGTCAAATATTCTTTGAAGTAGACGGCATATCCGGTGTCGGTCTCTGACCAATTGTTTGTACATTTCGGGTATATGGCTTGTTAAATATTTTATTCGAATTCGGCCAAGAGTACCCCCCCTTCGTATTACTTCCATCTGTTTTATTCTCTCCCTTGCGCTCTTCTCTTTTAAACTCTTTCCCCCCTACGTTCTCACCATACCTTCTCTCGTCTTGGACATTAGTTTTGTTTCTGTAATCGGTATGAAACATGTGTTCAGACTGCGTGAGTAAAATTAATAAATCTTCAACAGTTTTAATTCCTTGTGTGTAAATAGCTAATCTAATATCTCTGTGGAAGTGATGTGCTAATTTCAGCACCAGTTCGTGTGGTGTAAATGTTTGTCTAAGATGTTTACTTCTTTCTACAAGTTGGATTACATATTCTTCTAAGGTAAACCCACCATTATGTTGATATTTAACATATTCTGATTGATCTCGTACATGTCTTTGTGTGTGAATATTCCAATAGCGGCCTTCAAACGATTCTTAAATTTTTCATATGTAGTTAAATTATCTCTGACAATAGTATACCATCGTGCAGCACAATCTTGAAAATGCTTACTAACAAAATCAATTATTTCTTTATCAGTTAACGCATTACCTATTGACTCCATTTCCCGTTCACACCGTAATACAAATTTAACTGGGTTTCCTGTTTTCAAACTTTTGAATATTAGTTTGGCTCGTTCCTCTATCTGTGTTGGATACATCACAATCTGTGCCGGTCGTCTCTTTATCTCCGTTCTCAGACGTTCTACTTCTCCACGTAGATCTTCCTTAAGTGTGTTAGTTTCATCTGAGTAGTCCTTGGTGGATTTTGCAGACTCTACTACAGCAGTTTCCAACGTCGTCGTTCGGGCTTTTATTTCATGCGTTTTATTAATGTTTTCCCGGATTTGTTCACTAACTGTTTTTATCCTAACATCTTGTTCCTGCTTTGAAACTCTAAACTTGTCATACCAATGTTCAGCTAATTGTTTACTACTTTCTTTTAATCCTTTCGACCATTCTGTTTTCTGATCTTTAAACCTATTCTCTATCTTTATAGCTTATTCATTTAGTGACTGTTCTACTCTAGTTTCTAATATTCCTACTCTCGTATTAGTTTCTTCGAGTTTGTCGTCAATTGCTCTTTAAATTCTTTAAATTCGGCTTTAAAGTCGGTCCTAGTTTCTTTGCTATTATTTTGCATTTGTTTATTTATATTTTCATTTAATTCTTGTATTTGTTTCCTATTCTCTTCTTTTTGTTTTGTACTTACTTCGTCCACCCAGGCACGCATCATATTTTGAAGTACTTCTATATCAAAACCTCCTGGTGCTGCCATGTTGAATTATTTTTATTATTTATATTTTAAAATAATTATTATTGGTAAACCGCGACTCTATTGGTTTTTTAGTTAATATTATTTATTTATATTTGTTATTATTATAAATTATCTCATACCAACAATTTCTCTCCTCTTTTAGTTTTGTTGAGCGCCAGTTGTGGAATACACAACAATATTACAATTACAATATAATAACATTAATAACAATACACTTATTAAATCTGAACCAATTTATTATGGCACGTTAATTATCAAGCCTGCCAATTTATTATGGCACGTTAATTTATTATGGTTCTTTTACTATCGGGGCTCCCCACTTTGGGCACGCCAATTATTATGCAACGTTACAACAATTATACAAATATATTACCATGTACTCAACGCAACTAAATATGTATTACACCGGCCAGGTCGCAGGATTTTGTTTCTCGTTGCGTCAAGTATATGTGGTTGCACAATAATTAAATACTTTTTAAAGAGGAGTGAGATGTTGTTGACCTGAAATAAATCATTTAAAATCGTTTCAAATAATCATTCTAAGATTTATTAATTAACAGAGAAAAATATTTCAATATTAAAATTTCAATCATTAGACACATAAATATTTACCTTCATAAGTTTTACAAATATACTGTAACCTGCAATGCTATTCATAACATACCACACAAATAAACACCCATATAATCTTATTGACTAAACAAACAAGTTAAACAAGTTATTTAAATTCTTTTTATTTCTCTGTGTCTGAAAGTAATTCAGTTTTTAAATACTGATACCAACTCAGTTACAAACAAAATAAGATTAAGTTTCAAGAATGAATTTATTGTTGCTATACACAAATAAATATGATGTTAAATTTACTTTTAATCTATTAATTGATTTATACTGACACACCCAAAAAAACGACAAAAGATTGATATTTCTTTTCTAAATTTTGTTATTAAATTAACTTTTCTTATTTCTTAATATTTAAAATTATTAACTTTAATGCTTTAATGTTTATAGTTCATTTCTTTTAAGAGCTCTTTTCGCAATAAATATAATATAATTGTTTTTTTATCACCTGCATACTGCTGTTACCGTTGCATGTGTTTGTGTGTCCAGAATGCTGAGAGTATGATGATGATGATGTTGATGATGGTGCTGTGGTCGTTGTCTCTAAGTGTTGTTGTTGGTGATGCTTCAGAATTCCTTCTTACGTTTTCGTGTGAGTGTGGTAGTGTGCGTGTGTGTCCAGAAGTCGATCGGCAAACGGGCAGCGTAACGTCCTGTAGATTTCTTGAGTCTGAGTGTCGGATCGCCCAAAGTTGCCAGTGGTATTTATACTGGTGGCGATTTGACAGGATCGTTCCTGCTTTCGACAGGTTAGAGATGATCAGTTCGCTCCAGATCGTCCTTTCTATTACACTCACTTTTTGGTTAATTATCGCGAACTTATGAACATACTCGTCACATGAGCGATCTCATTGTTTGCGTAATTTTTCTCTGGTCACTCACATATACCACACATATTAATTACTATTCAATTACATTAGTAATTAATATTAATTAAATAGCATCTTTAATATTGCACCTCTGGAAATAAATTTTACATTACCATACTCGTTACAAATCCCGTTACGTAATGGTGTCTTTATAATTGCCGTAAGTCTTTGTTAACAGGTTTAAAACAAATAATTAGTTTATTTTACTCCTGTTAAAACTTGATTAATTGACAACAAACAATTCGTACGTGTCACCCCATTATCGTGTTGCAGCTGGTCACACACACACAAACACACACAAGCTGTAACTTACGCGGCGGCAGGTGTGCGTTCTTCGACAGGCCTCGCCCTGCATTTTCACGCACAAAATTGTATAAAACTGTTCGTCTTATACTTTCTATGCTAATTACATATTATACATACCGCCCTGGGCAAATATGCAAATTTATGTACTGTTGCAATACGTAACCACTGGATTGATAATTGTCCAATACATCGGCAACTTAAGATGTCTTGTCACAAAAAAAGGATCTGAGGAACACCCATTTCCTGCCGCCACAACACCTCTAAGGTACTTAAACTGTTCCACAGGTTTGCATCCTTTAAACTGTCTCACGCTCCATCTCGTGTTAAGTCACCTCTTAAGCCTTTCCTTGGCTGCTTCCCCTTCTAGTATTACGTTTAACAATTGCGCACACGGGTAACCTAAAGCCGGTTCCGTGTATCCTCCCATTGCAACTCTACAAATGGACTTCACATGCCGGATATTGGACTTCCAAATATTACAACTGTTTAAGAATCGATGACGGCATTCCACCGCTAAAATGTCTTTTTTCAAAAATTAAAATTTAAATCCTTTTAAGCATTAAGGAAACCAGTTTCATTTGTACATATTAATGACTTTTTTCCAAAAACCGTAGAAGTAAGTTCATTTAAATAAATTTTATTAACTATAGTGCCGTACTTAATATGTTAAGTGTGTTATTATATATATGTATTCTTTAATTTTTTTATCTTGGAATGTCCCATTAATATTGGAATACGGATATTACTTGTTGGTTAATATTCTACATTTAGATAAAACTTTTTGGTTATTTATTTAGATAAGATGATTGCAACGTTACAAGTATTATAAAATTAATAGACTTTTGTCCATGTACCCAATGCAACTATAGTGTTAAACACCGGATACGTCGTAGGATTTTTGTGTTCGTTGCGTTAAGTATACTGTATGTGGTTGCACAATAAACGTATTTTTAATAGGAGGAATAAGACGTTGATGACATGACATAATTAATTAAAACATATTAAAAGAATTAATCAACGGTTTATTAAATATTGCATGAAATTACTTGATTATTAAAATTTGAAATTATAAAATTCAAAAATATTATCTTTTATAAGTTTACACTCTGTAAAACGTAACATACCATTGCTATTCAGCTCACATTAAAAACATAATCTTAAATGTGTAAACATATATGATGAACGAATTATACAATTACTTTATATTACATGGGTGTCTGACTTTGAATCATTATTAAAATAGCAACTCATTTATAAAATAATTTTAACTTTATAAATAAAAATTAATTGTAGTTATTAATATTTAAATAAAAAATAACGTTTACTTTAAAAATATTTATGTTTTCTAATGACATACCCAATTTGTAAAATTGAACAGGAGAAAATTATTATTTTTAACCAACAATTTACAATTACTTCTTTTACTCTGAATGTTTACATTATTTAAATTTAAGTATTTAAGTCTGTACTGTCTAATATTATGTTTTTTATGAGTTCTTTGCACAAAATATAATTGTTCATTTGTCACCTGTGTATTGTCGAAGTTACCGTTGCGTGTGTACGTGTGTGTGCGTCCTGAATGATGACAATGACGATGACGATGATGCGTTCTCAATACTCTATGGCTTGTTTTTGATGGTGGCCCTGTGTTCCTCGATCGATCGGGGTATATTGCAGATGATGGTAATGTTGTTCAAATCGATCGGCAGAACGGCAGACTGACGTCGTATAAAGATATCTTGAGTCTGACTTCACCCAAAACTGCCGGAGGTATTTATAGTAGACGGCAAAGTGTCATGTCAGATATTGTTTTAGACATGTTAAATATTGTCACTTCGTACGAACCGTCCTTTTATTTACTGATCACTTTTTAGTCCGTTTTCGCGATCATGTAAACTTGATAATTACGCGAGAGATTGGATTGTCTTCGTATTTTGTCACTCGTCTTTTACATGTAACTCACTAGTTAATGACTAGTTAATTATGGCATTAACTTACTAGTAATTATTATTGCACTTTTCTATAATAATTTTACATCACCATACGTGTTTAAATGTCTTTAATCTAACGGTGTATTTAGAATTGTGATTTGTCTTTGGTAACAGATAAACACATATTAATTTTACTTTATATAATAATGAAACTTTCACTTGTGAACTTACTTGTCTTTTCTCGTGGAACGCGTTTCGGCGTAGTGTTCGCCTTCGTCAGCTTAGAGACAGACTGCCAGACTTTGTAACGGTTATTGCTTGGAAGGTATAGTGGGGGTGGTGTGTCGAGGAAGGGGATTGGCGCGGGGATCCAAATTATTGTTTGTTTTTTGTATCCAAACAATAATTTGGATCCCCGCGCCAATCCCCTTCCTCCACACACCACCCCCACTATACCTTCCAAGCAATAACCGTTACAAAGTCTGGCAGTCTGTCTCTAAGCTGACGAAGGCGAACACTACGCCGAAACCCGTTCCACGAGAAAAGACAAGTAAGTTCACAAGTGAAAGTTTCATTATTATATAAAGTGTAGTGCTGTGAAAAAAGATGATGAACAATCAAGACACATATTAATTAATTTATTTTAATCCTGTCGATACCTCCTTTAATGACAAAACTAACAATTCGTACGTATTTCCCCCTCGTCGTTCAATGCAGGTCGATGCTAACACACACACAAACGGTGTATTTACACGATCGGGGGGGGGGGCAGATGTATACTTTCTACAGACAACGGCCTGCACTTTGCCGCACAAAAAGTTTTAAAACTATTCGTCGTATTCTTTGTACACTAATTATTTACAAAACATACCGCCCTGGGCAAATATGCAAATATATGTATATATGTATTGTTGCTATATATACAGGGTCCGCCAGTGAAGCGGGAAAATTAAAAGTACCCAATTTTTTCATGAAACATTTATTATCAGAATTTTTTTTTACAGATTTGAGTTGAGTAAAGTATGCCATTATTTTACTTTTTAAAAATAACGCCGCTCAAGTGAGAGCCATTTCTGTGTAAACATTCTTCTAATCTTGACCGAAAATTTTCCATCACTCGACGAAGCAGGTCAGGTTGAATCCCTGCAATTTCTTGTCTGATATTCGTTTTTAATTCCGGTATGGTGTGCGGTCTATCAATGTACACCCTGCTCTTCAGAAATCCCCAAAGAAAAAAGTCGCATGTGGACAAATCTGGGGATCTTGCAGGCCACGAGATGTCGCCATATCTGGATATGAGTCCGTCCGGGAAGAGTTCTCGTAAAGCAGCCATGGACACACGAGCAGTATGACTTGTGGCCCCATCCTGCTGGAAAAAATTAATTTGCGGAAACCTAGGGAGCTGTTGCATCAAAAATGTTCTGACCATGTGTGTGTAGCGGTCTGCGTTGACAGTTGTGGTGTTTCCTCTATCGTCTTGGAAAAAATATGGCCCAATAATGCCAGATGATGAAACTGCACACCACACCGTAACTTTCGGACTATGTAATGGCTTTTCATGCAACTCAACTGGGTTTTCATCATTCCAATATCGACTATTTTGTTTGTTTACATATCCATTCAAATGAAAATGTGCTTCATCTGACATAAACATGCGGTGAATAAACATGCCACATTCACATACATAAATAATAAAGTGACAAAGCTAACAAAACTATTTAAAACACACAGATATAAAAATAGCATACAAAACTAATAAAAATAATTTACAAAAACTAAATAGCCACACAACAAAGTAATACAACAACTAACGGTATATACAAAATTGAATGCCAAGATTGCAATAAATGTTACATAGGACAAACAAAAATACAGCTGAAAAAACGTTATTTTGAACACCTAAACGCATACAAAAAACCAGAAATATATAAATCCAATTTACCCACACATGCAATAAACACAGGACATGAATTCCCAGACATAACCAATGTGACACTAACAAAACATATACCACACAAAGGCACCATAATGAACATTTGGGAAAATTTAAAAATATACAAACATAAAACACAAACAAACTAATACCTGAACAAATACAAATCAATACAAAACATGACACAATATTCAAAGAACTCAACATTGAAAATACACAAAATACAAATACATATACCACAATCACACACAATAATACTACTTTAAAATACCAGAGACCAACAAGAAATCTTAATAGCATCCAGCCAACACACAAATACTTCACCAGACGCAAGTTCACGAAGGCTGAAGATGAAAGCACGGGAGCTCTCGAAACATGTTCCGAATAGGAAAAATATAACATCTTGAGGTAATATAAGCATAAATTTTAAATTACTTTATATATATCAAGGAACGAACTGTAGCAGAAAGTGATTGAATATATGTATATGTATATATATATATATATATATATATATATATATATATATATGAAACTTCATATGTTACAACCACACATACACAGGCTGGACCTGTACATAAATTTGCAATCGTTGTTAGGATACTGATTAATGTGTTTTTTGGTATTTTATTGTCCTTTTTGTAAAATATAAATAAACAACGTCCTTCATTTAAACTGAACTCAGTAAAATACAGCTCTTTAAATATGTACAATATATCAAAGTTCTGAGTCCTTTGACACAATTTACTTGATTAAAATGTAACTAATTGAACTTCCTTTGAAACACCGTATTAAACCAGTCATATATATAAAAGAGAGAGAGATAGCGAAAGAGAAGTTATGCTCTCTTTCCATAAATTTCTATTGGCGGAATGACTTTTATAGATGTTGACTTTGTATTTCGGTGGACGTTCTATATGGGGAAGCAAATTAAGCTTTATTTGCGTATTGTGCTTCTGTACGCAAATTGTTCGACCTTTTCCACACTGTTTATCTGCCTGTCCTTCCTCCCGCCCAGAATATACATACGAGGTAATTTTACTCGATAGATGATCGTAATTTTTTTTTACTCAATATTCTCTCAAGTTTATCTAATACTTGTAAAAGACGTTGAATATGACCGTTATAAAAGAGTGCTTGTCACCTCAAGGCGTCTCCTTCAACTCTCTTTTCATCCCTCGTTTAATGCTAAGAGATTTCCTGATATATGCCTACTTTCTTTTTATCCTATTCAAACGGATGACACTATCCCGCTCACACCAAATAGCTATTACTTTTTAATGTCACCCGTAATCCCTGACAGTTTTTCTTGCGAGTGTCGATCGCAGTGAACTACAACAATATTTTACACTTCACCGCCTTTGAATGTTAATTTGTGGAAGCTTCAGTACACAGATGAAGCTTGTGCGAACGGTTTAAGTGAACGTTTTAGACATTTCTGTTGTGGAAACTTTATGCCCCCATTTTTTTTTATAGTGAGAATAGCAGGAGTATACCCACGCCAATTGCGTAAGCACGGTCGCAATATAATACAATCGAGATACGTCGAAAATCAGTACAAAGGAAACAAACTGAGAGAAGAAGCTTATACTTCGTCTTTGGCCTTATGCCATGATCTGTGCAGTCCTGTACACTATACACGGTAAGGCATACACACGTCCTGCCAACAATATGTGTCTTCACAGCGAAACCTGACAGCCTTTCTTGAGCGGTGAGCAGAGAATGAATTACCCCTACTGTGTATAAAGGGGAGAGGTTGTCTCACTTACACACTATCTCTCTCTGTCGCTTTACAACGACATCTGCATGCTTGAACATTTTGTCAATCTTGCAACGAGCTGTTCATCCATTGCGCATCCATAACAGCTGTTCAGAATCTATTGTCAGGTCCTCAAATTTCTGATATACATCATGGGGGGGGGGGCGAAACCGACTGTTTGCTCATGACCCACTTTGACGACATAAATTAAGCGTGCTATGTGAGCAAATTATTTCTTATAAACGTTATATTATTATTATTATTATTAGGTGTTCTGCCCTAAGGCAGACCTTTAAATGGTAAGAGCTCTCCAAACTGTCCTACCGCTTGCCAGTCTTTTGTTTCTTCGTAACACCCTCTTAATGTAATGCTATCTATTAACTTCATTCTTCTACGCCCTCTTTTTTTTCTCCTTCTATGACACCCTCCATGGCAGTTGTAAGCAAGCAGTCTCTTCTTAAACAATGACCTAACCAATTCCTTTTCCTATTTTCTAAATATTTCTTGTAAATACTTCATCATCCTCACTTTATCAACCCACCTCACTTTTTCCATTGCTCGCCAAAATCACATCTCAAATGCTTCTAATACCACACAATTGGTTCTCAAATTTATAATTCTTCTCAAATATTATAAATACCACACAATTCACAACACACACACACACAAAGTATAGCCATAAAGAATATTTTTAGTTGTGCAAACATCTGACGTTGTAGCCGAGATCTCAAATGATACATTTCAACAATGTAATCTGCTGTGCAATCCTTTCATTCAATGTAATTTGTAATTTATCCTAAAATAAAAATATATTTTAAGTCGAGATGTTTTAAAATATGTTTCCGTCATCATAACAAATTAAAACTTTTTATATTGTTACAGCTCGAATTTGGTCGTTCAAATTAACTTAGATTACTCTGGTAACTAACACATAAAAATCTTTGAAGCCTCGAAGTGAATTTATTCAAAGTTACGATCTATTCAGTACGTGATAACAGTTTCGTGAAATCAAAACACCAATCGCTTGGAATTAATTAACACGATAATCGAATGAGGCCGAGCCTGTTCGATTTCGCGTACCGCTTCACCTGTTCGCTCCATCAACTAAGTTCTATTTATATAGTAGCTACTACTTTTTGTATTCAAGCTAAGTGATGCGTTTAATTAAAAACGCAAATAGCAATAACTTAGGAGGCGGGTAGAGTAGACACGATTTGGAATTCAGCCCTGTAACATGTGGAAATCGGACCCGTGGAGCGGTCGAGATAGGAAACTTTAATCAAAACCACAGAAGGAAATAAACAAAAGGCACAAGTTGTGCCCCTCCGGTCATCGCCCCTAGGGGTGAATATTTGAAAGTATGTATACAGAACTGCGGAATTAATCTTCTATCTTATTCGTTGCCTGTCACAATTCTGCCGAGAACAGTGCACCGGAAGTTGTTACTTCTTGCAAAATACGGGCAAATGAAATTGCGTTCCGTCCGAAAATTCCAATACTAGTTTACATGCGCTTTTTGATATCCCTCGAGTCCAAAAATACCATTATAAATAAATTGCGTGTGCGTGTGTGTATATGCGTGTATATGTTTGTGTGCTAGAAAAATAGCTGTTAAACGAAGAATTATAGAGTTGAAAAAACGCACCTGGATTTCGTGTTGTATCTGGGATTCGAACCCGGAACCTATAGATTTTGTAACCAAACAGCGTATTCTCTTTTTGCTGTGATTTTTCGCTTACGGCTACAAAATAAATTTTTTGCTAAGCTGTAACTGGTGATGTACTTTATTAAAGTTTAATGTATTATGGGAGGTTAATCAGTTACATAAGAGCGACAACACAAAATAGTTTATTTTCATACAGAATTAACGTGAGTAAATGTAATTGGCATTAAAAACTATAAGGTTTTTATCATTTTTATAGCGATTTTAAGCTATTATATCCACGTACAATTAATCAAAAGTGTGGAGGCAAATTTCTATTTTTTTTTTTTTTGCTATAAGCCTATTGCTACAAGGATGGTGATCTTAAATATAAAAAACCAAACCGACACCAGAGTGCAAATTTATTCTAATCTATCATAAGTATAACAGTCAGCAATGTATACGACACATAATATTGTCAGGTGTGGTACTATTTAGTCCAGTCTTACAGATACCAACGCTGGCACTCGCCGTTTCAGTGAAGTAGTTTTCTGCTAACGGGTCTCGTCTGCAAACGCTGAATCCGAGCCACGGTGGATATGGGAACATACGTACGGTGCGATTGGATGAGAGACGTTTCCCCATAGTTTGTGCTAAGTCCGTTTATTAATTTACATCTCATAAATAATCACACTTTGTTCAGTTCCACTTGACCTTCTCACGCATCTTGGCGAATCGCTGAACTTCATTTTCGACTGAAGCAATCTTCAAACCTCTGTGGAAGTTCTCATTTCTTATGTTCCACGGAGCATTGACAGTACACGCCTTAGTACATTGTCCTGAAATTTCTGGATAATTTTTCTGTTACTTTTCTTCGAGCATTCCCAAATTTGTACACCATATGCCCAGACTGGTTAAGTATTTATGTTTATAGCAACAGTTTGTTATGTACAGACAACTCGAAATGTCGTCCGAGGAGCCAGTAAATTTTTCTGAATTTCTGCTCAAGATCAGTAATACGTGTACCTTCCAACGTAACTTGACATCTAATGTCATGCCCAAGTACTTTGTACAGTTTTCATGTGGTATCGCTTTTATAACCACAGGCAGATAATTAATTTTCCTATTGGTAAAATTAATGTGCACTGACTTGGCCTTTGTTTAGTTCTATCCACCATCTTTTAGTCCAAGCATTGACTTTGTCTGTGGCAAATTGTAGTACGCCAGTTGCTTCTTCAATTCTGTTACCTTCTGCAATAATGGCGGTGTCACCAGCAAAGCGTACAGCCTTTTCACAGGTTGTGTGCAGCGGGTATAGAACTGGCTGCCTTGTAGAACACTAACTGTGATTTATTTTAACTCAGAATAGGAGTCCTCACTTTTTACTGGAAAATATCTGTATGAAATATAGGATTTCAGTAATTTGCTGAAATTTTTTTGTAAATCACTCTGTAATTTTTATTTTAACCCGCGATGCCAGAATATATGGAAGGCCTGCAAAGATAAGAAAAAGAAAATTTACTTCAAACTTCAACAAGTTTTTTTCTATTGTCGTGCAAGTACAATGTAATTTCACTATTATACCGCGCTATTCTTTTCTTCGAGGTACGATTATAACTTTCATCTTTTGTGTAAACTGACTTCGACAATGTGGATGATGGTAAACATATGCTTTATTTTTTACAAAATTTTTCCAAAACTTTTATAAGAAAGTAACAATATTTAATTCCATTATTAAATGCTAAACAAAGAGTAAATTCTGATATGCATTTGATTATGAACGAGAGCAATACGATATTATTTTCACTCGCAGAATGTTCTACCATAGGCAACAGTTTTTTGGTTGACAACCGCGTTTTATTGGTACCGTTTCGTTTGGCCCATTCTGTAGCGTGGCATCTTCAGTAGTACAGCTGAGAAATTTACTGTTGCTGTGTCAAGCTGAGGCGTCAAACTGTAGTCCGTTGTCAGCTTTACCACTGATGATGCCACGTTACAGAATGGGTCGAAACGTTGAGTGTTCGTAACGGCAAAGTATTGTTGGTAACATTTCAATATTAAATATGGGCATTCGTGCCAGAGTGACAGAAAGGCGAGAATATTTAAATGTTAGGCAAGAGAACATGAGAAACGAATTCGTAACGACAACAAAGGCACCGACGTATAGTCAGCCAACAAGAGGGAAGATTCTCTGCGTCTGGTAACTGGAAAGGTATCGTTACGCCATTACAGAACACACGGCTATTCCAGTGGAACCCGACTGTAATGTGTGTGTGCGCGTACGTACTGCTGCTACCTTGACATGAAGGACAATTACGTGACACTTGTCAAGCGTCCGCAACAAGACTTTTCCAAACCATACCGGTCCGCGCGCACTGTGTTCAAAGCCGCAGTCAACTACGCTCTAGTGTTTTCTAGTAGTTGACGCGTATTATGGATTATTCTGGAAGCTCAGCGGGGTATAAATACAAGCATTCAGCGACGCTTAGTTTCAGTTTGAGTGGCGATTTATTCCAGTGAGGTTCGAAGTATTGCGCCGAAGTGTTATGTGTTTCATAATTGTGCGGGACTCTATTAGTTGACATTATTATTGTGTGCAGACAGATTATGTAGAATTATTGTACGAGTATAATCTTGTTGAATAACGTGTTGATTACAAACTGTACTTGTATAATTAAAGCTGGTTATTAGTGACTTCATTTTGTTTTCCACTGTATCACCGGTAGACGGCGTAACAGTATGCTATTAGGAGGAGGAGAAGAAGAAGAACGAGACTTAATTAAAGTGTAATTTTTTGTGTTACACTACACTTTGTAGTGAAAATGCAAGTTTTTTATATGCACATTAATTTTATCTCACTTCGTGACTGGAAAGTACACAAATCTTCGGTTTTTAATTGCTAATTTTTACAAATCACGTCAAACGCGTTTATAACGCGTTTGCGTAAAGCAAAAAAAGTTCATACAACAAAGAGATCATATCGATTTGTATTATTTCCATGTTTAAGCTGCAGAAGGTTAAAGGTTATACACAGATAACGCGCGTTCACTACCGTTAAAATGCAGAAGTATGTTTTATTTCATCAGTAATTCACGGTTCAGAGCTATTATAAAATTTAATTTCCTGCTTGCTTAAACACAATGAAGTCAAGTGTTCTCAGCCAAACTATATTTACCCGTTGAGGAAAGATCAACGAAATGAAAAAATCGAATTTTACAAATCGAATAATGAAAACCCCAGTTTCCATAGAAAACGGTATTTGACACAGCTTCAACTCTTGTCACGTTTAAACGACACCTTCCACTTTCAGATTTAAGTTTTTGCCAGTTGTACGCATAACTAATTTTGTTTAATTATATTATAACATACAAGCCGCTAAAAAGTGAAAAAATAACGACAGTAAGTCTAGGTCCATGACAGACAATCAACTTGCAATTTCAAAATAACGACAGCCTTGGTCGCTCAAAAACTTAGCCAAAATAATTTTTAAACCGCTGCATAGGAACAGCGGACGTTGTCAGAAGAATTTCCACCAGACAATTTAAACAAACATTCAAAAATTCTGATTCTTTTATTTTGTTTCAAAAGTATTTTCTTTACAAAGCCACTTGTTTGCAGATAACTGATCTTCAAAATTCCGTTTAGAGTTTATGATCTGTTTGACACTGGGATCAAATTCAGTGAAATCGTTGGCTACAAGTAATTCTTTGCTTAGACAAGAGGACGTTATTTTTCTCTGTTCCGGCAGACTGATTTCAATAGCTTCAGTGTGTCAGATACTACCAAGTGAATGGTGTACGCAAGATTGATATAATATATTAGTTACGATTTAGATAATGGGTTAGACCAGTGGTTCTCAACCTTTTAAAGTCCGGGACCCACCTCGAAGGACATTATACTTCATGGGACTCATAAGCATGGGCTAAAGTACTTGTCTGCAGGGGCGGGCTGACCAGGTCGGCTGGTCGGCGGGCCCCGAGGAGGTTCAGGGGGACCCCAAGCCATGAAAATTTTATTTCGAGAAAACACAAGATATATATACATACCGGTATTAAAAACCTTTTTTCGTCTAAATATTGTTGGAAATAAATCTTCAGGATTTATTTTGGTCAGATTGGAAGTGATCACTTCTCAGCCTTGTTTATATACAGCCTATTTAGTATTTACTAATGGAGGAAAGCGAAGGAGGTTACTGTAGAGGTGCGCCGCGTGGCAACTGACTGACTATTGTCATTTTTGTTTGAATGTCATTGCAGCATTCAGGGTTGGGAGGCCCGAAGGCCTGGGAGGGCCTCAGGGCCTTATGTCAAGATTCAAAAGGGGGCCCATGGCATAAACTTGCAGGACGGCCCGGTTAAAAATGTTACGCTACTGGGGCAATGAATTGGCGGGACGGAGTGACAATGGACCGGCCGCTGAGCTCAATTTAATTTACACCCACTGTATGGGACACGCATTAAATTTGGTAGTAGTTGACTCTATATTAAACTTGCTCCAAGCAGAAAATTTACTTGGGTTAGGGGAGGAATCGGCTGTTTTCCTAAGCTCGTCTTATAAGAGAATGGCTGTATGGGAGAAGGAAACTAAAAAAAAAAGAAACACCATGCACAGGATAAAATATACAGACTGCAAAAAGTTGGTGCCACAAGATGGTGGAGTAAGCACAAGGCTCTTTCATCAATTGTAGATGAAGAATTTTTAAGAAGTGATGATCACTCAGTAAAGTTAACCCATCTTCTAAATGTTTTATGGAAAATATCCAGTGGAGGTTTTGATTGTAAATCAAAATTCATGGCCAGAAATTTGATTAGTCAGTAGTCCAGACTTTAAAATATTTTCATGTCTTTTGGTATGCTTGATATTTTTCTTGTTACATCTCCTGTTTCTAAATATTTACAAAGCAAGAACATGACTACTCTACGGCCTAAAATTTAGTACAGATATTGTTGCAACAAATCAGTACTAAAAGGAATGATAAGCACTTTGAAGTTCTGTGTGCAAAATCTAAAAGTATGCAAATATAGTTAATAGTGCTCTTGATGATGTGATTGATGTAGAAGTAGAACTGGATTTTGGAAACAAAAGAACTTCAAAGAAAAAACCAATGCCTGCTGAAAAAACCAAAGACGTAGCTCCTGTAATCACCCCTGCTCAAAAATATAAATTGATCTAAATTGATTAATATTGTCGATTGTGCCCGACCTAGTATTGAAGAACGGTTTAATCCCAACAAAGGAATTTTGAAAGACTGTTATTGATATTTTTCTTGTTACATCTCCTGTTTCTAAATATTTACAAAGCAAGAACATGACTACTCTACGGCCTAAAATTTAGTACAGATATTGTTGCAACAAATCAGTACTAAAAGGAATGATAAGCACTTTGAAGTTCTGTGTGCAAAATCTAAAAGTATGCAAATATAGTTAATAGTGCTCTTGATGATGTGATTGATGTAGAAGTAGAACTGGATTTTGGAAACAAAAGAACTTCAAAGAAAAAACCAATGCCTGCTGAAAAAACCAAAGACGTAGCTCCTGTAATCACCCCTGCTCAAAAATATAAATTGATCTAAATTGATTAATATTGTCGATTGTGCCCGACCTAGTATTGAAGAACGGTTTAATCCCAACAAAGGAATTTTGAAAGACTGTTCTTGATATTTTTCTTGTTACATCTCCTGTTTCTAAATATTTACAAAGCAAGAACATGACTACTCTACGGCCTAAAATTTAGTACAGATATTGTTGCAACAAATCAGTACTAAAAGGAATGATAAGCACTTTGAAGTTCTGTGTGCAAAATCTAAAAGTATGCAAATATAGTTAATAGTGCTCTTGATGATGTGATTGATGTAGAAGTAGAACTGGATTTTGGAAACAAAAGAACTTCAAAGAAAAAACCAATGCCTGCTGAAAAAACCAAAGACGTAGCTCCTGTAATCACCCCTGCTCAAAAATATAAATTGATCTAAATTGATTAATATTGTCGATTGTGCCCGACCTAGTATTGAAGAACGGTTTAATCCCAACAAAGGAATTTTGAAAGACTGTTCCTGGCTGGATCCTAAACATTCCATGAAATCGTAAAAGTTGATAGTTTTCCTACCAAAGTCATATGTAGCATTTCTAAACTATCTAATGTTGACAGAAGTCTTTTAGTAATAGAGCTGAAACAGTTTGCAGATCAGTATGAAATTTTCATAAAGACTGAAAGGGGTGAAAATAAGAAAAACAAGGCCTAAGCTAAACGAAGACGAAGAAGACAGTGATGATGACGGTTTAGAATCAGTATAAGAAGATTATGTTTACTGCTCTGAGAAGAAAAAATGTTTTAGATGTTTAGCGTGTGCCTTTTCTGTTTTTTTAATTATCTCAATCAGAGCTCTTTACCAACCTTTACATAGCCTACAAGTTTGTAATAACTCTTCCTTGCACCCAAGTAACCTGAGAGAGAGTGTTTTCTAAACTTAAAATTGTCAAGAATAGACTTAGGTCAACTTTAAATCAAGAGTTAATGTCTAATCTACTGTTTATGAATATAGAACGAGACTTATTTGTCAATTTAGATAAAAATGCAATTATAAATGAAATAGCAATGACCAATGGAGAAGTTAGGAAAAAGTTGTTAATTAGTCTAATCTTACATTAGGATAAAGATTTTAAAGTCATTGTATCAATCATTAAGTTTATGAAACCCTATTGCTGCTATTAGGATATTAATCTTCTGTTGTTTTCCAGCATGAAAGTATTAGGTTTTTATAATTTTACAGGATGATGATTTCGAAATCCATAAGTTGTTTTTTCTGTGTGGATTCAAGTACTTTATATTATTTGTTCTTTGAGATAAATAACATTTTAGAATTAATTTTTTTTACGATTTTATATTACTTCTAAATCTGTATTGTAAGTTTCATTGAATAAATAGCGTGATTATTTCCAGTAGTATTTATTGGTAACTTAACCTATATATATATATATATATATATATATCACTGACATAGGTAATTATGGTTTTAAAGCTGGTTATGTTAAAGTCTAAATAATCAAATAAACTGTCCTGTATGTTTTGTATTAAAACGTTCACTTACGTAAGTACTGTACATACCATGTATCTATAAAGAGTAAATAAATAATTTAAAAAAGTATACGCACAAATACGAGCGTGCGCATTTGTGTGTGTAGCTGCAGGGGGCCCCTTGACTGCTACCAGCCGAGGCCCACCAGGGATGCCAGTCCGCCCCTGCTTGTAATCATATTTTTGCTGACATCGGGTACTTTAAACCTTATTTTACGCTTAAACATATAATGCATATTTCATTTTAGAAAATGAAATATGCAGGAGATTTTAAAGACACTGTAAATAAATTTCAAGTCGATTTCGCGACCCACCAAACTCCCCATCGGGACCCAGGAGTGGATCGCACCACAGATAGTTCCGCAGACTTTTCTTCGGCTGGTTCGCAAAAGTGTAGTTCGTTTTGTTCGTATAAGACGTATTTTACGTGGTAAAAGTGTGAGCAAAATGGCCTGACCAGTAGACACTGGTCTCCTGGCCACTTTAAGGCCTGCCTAGTTTAGGTTTTGTAAGCAAATTTTTTCAGATTCACATATATTCATGAATGGATTATGTCTTCAAGCCAAAGAAAAGAATATGATTCTCTTATACAGCGTTAACTATAGTAGTGGATCATTTAACAATGGCGGCGTCTTCTTCAATACCACCAATTTCATGATTAATTGCAACTTTAGCAGGCTAGTTCCTTGTCATCTTCTGTTTTACAACTTTTTAAAAGAAATCAGAATTTGTTGTTTTACCTAATTAGGCTCTTAACGAGACGTGTACTTGGAAAATCAGTTAAATCGATTTGTTGTACATGGACTGGGAATCGGTCTGTGGGTGCTTTCTTGTCGTCAACCGATGGTGTAAAATTGAGGCTGTGTTGGGGACAGACAGATCGCACAACTGTGTTTAACTAAGCTAATTTGCAGACGTAACGGCAGACAAACGTGTCGCCTCTTCCACTTACTAAAACAAACTACTTTTTATGCAAAATTTTTATACAAAAAGAAACTGTTATTAAAACCACCCTCTGAATTTAATGAAAACTAAGTTTTTTTTATAAATAAACGTTTCTGTTTAGTAACTTACATAGAATCTGTTTTGAATACATCTTCCCATTTAAGATTAACTAAAATAATAACCCTGAAGAAATTAATTAAACACATAAGTTTGTTTTCAATAGTAGTTGTTTAATTTTTCTTTTACCGACTTCGCCAGTCATTAATTGTTGTACTCCCTTTTGCTGTAAATCGTTTATCTGGTCGTTTTCTATTGTATCGATAATCCGCCCACGCGGTTTGCAGGGCAGTGGCAGAAAAAATACAGAGACAATTCCTGTTTAACTGTTTGCAAGGTCCATCCGCCATATTTGTCGGTTATAGAACTGGAAACGTGGACTGTACTGTGCCCTTAGAATTGCAGTAAAATCTTCAAATTCCACACATTTCTAGAGAAAGTATGTAAAACGCTGCTTAAATGTTGTAGTTACGTTTTATTTAAATAAAAAAATACATTAAACCCTTAAATTAAAATATTAAATTTAATGTTTTACAGTTGTGGTATCTAAGTCACCATGTTTTTTTTTTTTTTATCTGTTACATTTTGTCAGCGTGGATAGTTGTACAAAAGTATCTGAATTTAAGTTTTAACCTCAAGATATTTTTTCTATACAGCTGCTAGTTGTGCCGCAATTGGGTGTAGTAGTGTGGCGCCTCCACACAGTATCCCTCACTTTTTATTCCACATATGTGAATTTTTTCGTGTAACTGTTTAATAAAGGATTAAGTTATTTTATTTGGTGTTCTGCCTTAAGGTAAGTGGTAAAATGTTCAAATGGTGAAAGCTCTCTAAGCTGTCCTATCGCATGCCAGTCTTTTCGTTTATTCGTAACACCCTCTGATTTTAATGCTATCTATTAACTTCATTTTTCTACTTCCTTTTCTTTTTTCTCCTTCTATGACACCTTCCGTGGGAGTTGTAAGCAAGCAGTCTCTTCTTAAACAATGACCTAACCAATACATTTTCCTATTTTCTATTACCTTCAGGATTCCTCTCTCTTCCCCTATTCTCGTTAAAACTTCCTCATTCCTTACTACAACCCACCTCACTTTTACCATTGCTCGCCAAACCCACATCTCAAATGCTTCTTATCTTTTTTTAGAAGAACTTAATCGTTATCAATAAAAATAGTTTATTCACGAGCACGTAATAGTAGTCGATACATGACACACAATACAACCGATATTTGTTTGATACAGACATATATATAGTAATAGAATTTACATTCATACAGGTTTTCAGATATTACTGTTTATATATCATACGGAATGAGCGGTTATGCGTTATTTTGTGTGAATAAGAGGGCCATTTAGAAAATTCCAAACTACGTTCGTCAATATTCTCTTTACTAAGGAGGTGAAAATCAGTGGCGGCTCGTGGTTCTGACCGTTGGGGGTTCAATGTCTGAATGTTTCTACTGAGATAAGAGCAATTATCCAATTCCAAATAACACAGGGGGTAAGTCGCAACATGACGAAATAACTATTGACAACTTTAGGTTGGGGTAATGTTAGGTTGTGTTTATGCTGCTTGTAAATTATTCTAAAAACATAGTTAAAATAAAAGGACAGTAAAATCTTTCTGTTTAATATTAAAACGGTAGCAGCCTACCGAGTTCCTTAATTTAGCATTTATCTTCAACAGACAGAGAAGAAAAATTTGTTTTAAAATAGATTTAACACTATTTATTTTACCAAATCAATAAACTGAACACAAAAATAAGAAATACCTGAACATTGGCCAGCAAGCACTTTGGAAATCACACGCTTCACATTACTAGTCATAACTACCTTAAACACACTTTATTTTCGGGATACAAAGACTTCACTATGTTATTTGATTTTAAAACTTCACTGCACATATTTTTATTGCATACTAAATGAAATAGAGAAATCTAACACAAAACTGAAGGTAAACGGACAAATCATGTGGTAAAAATCGTAACAACGGCGAATGGCGGTATAATAAAAACGTTGCATTCCCGGTCGGGGCGGTTCGGCCCTCGTCGGAACTATTCGTGTCTGTCGTTAACACTCTAGTTCAGCGACAGTTCAGTGTATTATTGAATTATATATACATATTAAATTTAATACATATTGAATTTATAAAACAATATGTATACGAAATTTTTTATAATTTTGCGTATAGTGAGTTCCCCCTCCAAAGCTGTCTATCTCCAAGTCTGTGCACCTCAAGCAGTAGTAGCGAGCAATTCGCCTATTACACGAATCGGTTACTGTTCAGTCGACAAGATGAATCTCACAAATCTCGTTATTCAAATATGAAACCATTCTCCCAACAAATCCTTAAACATATTTAAATTATTTAGGGGGTTCAGGAACCATTACACCTTACGAACGAGCCGCCACTAGAATCGAATAGGAATATTGTAAGCATGCGGCACTAGCACTAGAATGATTCACGCTCTAGTGTCGGCCACTATATATTGATATGATCTCGTGTTATACAGTTAAACAGAATAACTGAAATCGCTAATTACAACTTAGTTACAGCTAATAATAAACAAAGACACTCATATACAACACAGCACTTTCACAAACAGTGTCACTATACCGTGATGACACTTCTTCTTCTTCTTCTTCTTCTTCTTCTTCTTCTTCTTCTTCTTCTTCTTCTTCTTCTTCTTCTTCTTCTTCTTCTTCTTCTGCTTCTTCTTCTTCTTCTTCTTCTTTTTCTTCTTCTTCTTCTTCTTCTTCTTCTTCTTCTTCAGCGACGCGACAACCCATTACTGAGTCAAGGCCTCCTTTAGCAGCCTCTACCAGTTGTCCCAATCAAGTGAAGACAACTGACTGGCTGATAAACTGATAGGTTTCTGCACATAATAGAGTTTCACAGATGGGATATATGATTTCTCCGATCCAACCCCCAACCTGGAGGACCAGGAACTTTGATTTCGGGGTGCTCTTCCCCTAGAGAGTTGCTTTCACCTCAGCTGACGAGCTCTCTCTGCCCGGTCGCAGTAGGCTAACTGACTCAGCCCCCATGTGTGCAGCCGTTGGGCTACTATAGCCTCCTCCGCCTCCACACTAGATGCAACTCCTGCTGCCGATGTGCACCATCCTGCCAGGCCAGGACCCAGGATACCCCCAGACTGCTCTGACAGAACCCCCATCTCTCGTTTGCTTACCGATCCACTCCGCCGAAGGGATTGGTTACCACAACCTTGGAGTAGAATGCTCGGCGTAACAGAGTCCACCGACGTGTTGGTGAGAGTGGAGTTCGAGTGGAGAGGCTGGTGCATTTTTCTTTGAAAGCATATGTTCGCGTCACACACCCTTTGGACCCCAAATCGTGATGACACACAATACATTAAGCCGCACGTCACTATAACTGTTACTCCGACACGCACAGCAAAGTCGAAGGTCCCAAACTAAAGTAACTCCGTTAGTAGTGACACACAATACATTAAGCCGCACGTCACTATAACTGTTACTCCGACACGCACAGCAAAATCGAAGGTCCCAAACTAAAGTAACTCCGCTAGTAGTGACACACAATACATTAAGCCGCACGTCACTATAACTGTTACTCCGACACGCACAGCAAAGTCGAAGTTCCCAAACTAAAGTAACTCCGCTAGTAGTGACACACAATACATTAAGCCGCACGTCACTATAACTGTTACTCCGACACGCACAGCAAAGTCGAAGGTCCCAAACTAAAGTAACTCCGCTAGTAGTGACACACAATACATTAAGCCGCACGTCACTATAACTGTTACTCCGACACGCACAGCAAAGTCGAAGGTCCCAAACTAAAGTAACTCCGCTAGTAGTGACACACAATACATTAAGCCGCACGTCACTATAACTGTTACTCCGACACGCACAGCAAAGTCGAAGGTCCCAAACTAAAATAACTCCGCTAGTAGTGACACAGCCGGTGAAACAGCCGAAAGATTTAATAATCTTTCCACAGCAAGAAAAATTTACTGCAGATTACTTTAGTTAGAAAAAAATAAAAAAAAACACGAATGTACCAATCATGCACAGCGACTGTACATTACCTAACAAAGGTGGAAGACATCACGGAAATGTTCGGTCACAACGTTCATTATACTCGATTGGTGCGCTACAGCACGCTCTCAATGACGTCACGCTGCGCTACATCTGGCTAACCTTTAGTGTAAACATTTTCATGGCTTTACTCCGCCGCTAGCGTGAAAAGTAAAAAAGAAAAATTAACACATGGGTTACAATAGTCACGTACGTACACGCACGGAACATGACTTTGCTAATCTGCAAAATAGTTTGGTACAATATGCAGCTGTCTCCTATGTGAATAAGAAGGTGCGGGCTTGACAAAAATATTGTAATATTAAATTCATTGTATCGCGTTGGAAGCGCACAATTACACAATTATTTGTCGAGTGTGGTGATGATTGCATGAATCATTTAACAATGTGTGCATAATGTTTAATGTGTTTAAGCTATCCCCCATTTTGACAATTGGGACACTTTCCTTCCAGAACAACAGACGACTTTGGCAGTTTGTATCGCCAAACAAACAGCCTTTGTATCCAACACATGCAACGCATTCCATTTTCGATCTCAAAACACGTTTTTTTAAAGCGCAACTTCACAATACCGTTTCATTGCTTTCACTATTTCAGACGTGAATACGTAAGTTACGAAACACACTATGTCTGAACTTGACAATACCGCTTCATTGCTTTCACTATTTCAGACATGAATACGTAAGTTACGAAACACACACTATGTGTGAACTTGACAATACTGCTTCATTGCTTTCACTATTTCAGCATTGAGTACGTAAGTTACGAAAGACATAAAGACATACTATGTGTGAACTTGACAATACCACTTTATTGCTTTCACTATTTCAGACGTGAATACGTAAGTTACGAAACACACTATGTGTGTACTTGACAATACCGCTTTATTGCTTTCACTATTTCAGACGTTAATACGTAAGTTACGAAACACACACTATGTGTGAACTTGACAATACCGCTTTATTGGTTTCACTATTTCAGACGTTAATACGTAAGTTACGAAACACACACTATGTGTGAACTTGACAATACCGCTCCATTGCTTTCAGACGTGAATACGTAAGTTACGAAACACACACTATGTGTGACTTGACAATACCGCTTTATTGCTTTCACTATTTCAGACGTTAATACGTAAGTTACGAAACACACACTATGTATGAACTTGACAATACAGCTGCATTGCTTTCACTATTTCAGACTTGAATACGTAAGTTACGAAACACACACTATGTGTGAACTTGACAATACCGCTCCATTGCTTTCAGACGTGAATACGTAAGTTACGAAACACACACTATGTGTGAACTTGACAATACCGCTCCATTGCTTTCAGACGTGAATACGTAAGTTACGAAACACATACTATGTGTGAACTTGACAATACTGCTTCATTGCTTTCACTATTTCAGACTTGAATACGTAAGTTACGAAACACACACCAAGTGTGAACTTGACAATACAGCTTCATTGCTTTCACTATTTCAGACTTGAATACGTAAGTTACGAAACACACACTATGTGTGAACTTGACAATACCGCTCCATTGCTTTCAGCCGTGAATACGTAAGTTACGAAACACACACTATGTGTGAACTTGACAATACCGCTCCATTGCTTTCAGACGTGAATACGTAAGTTACGAAACACATACTATGTGTGAACTTGACAATACTGCTTCATTGCTTTCACTATTTCAGACTTGAATACGTAAGTTACGAAACACACACTAAGTGTGAACTTGACAATACAGCTGCATTGCTTTCACTATTTCAGACTTGAATACGTAAGTTACGAAACACACACTATGTGTGAACTTGACAATACCGCTCCATTGCTTTCAGACGTGAATACGTAAGTTACGAAACACATACTATGTGTGAACTTGACAATACTGCTTCATTGCTTTCACTATTTCAGACTTGAATACGTAAGTTACGAAACACACACTATGTGTGAACTTGACAATACCGCTCCATTGCTATCAGACGTGAATACGTAAGTTACGAAACACACACTATGTGTGAACTTGACAATACCGCTTTATTGCTTTCACTATTTCAGACGTTAATACGTAAGTTACGAAACACACACTATGTGTGAACTTGACAATACAGCTGCATTGCTTTCACTATTTCAGACTTGAATACGTAAGTTACGAAACACACACTATGTGTGAACTTGTCAATACTGCTTCATTGCTTTCACTATTTCAGACGTGAATACGTAAGTTACGAAACACACTATGTGTGAACTTAACAATACCGCTTCATTGCTTTCACTATTTCAGACATGAATACGTAAGTTACGAAACACACACTATGTGTGAACTTGACAATACTGCTTCATTGCTTTCACTATTTCAGCCTTGAATACGTAAGTTACGAAAGACGTAAAGACATACTATGTGTGAACTTGACAATACTGCTTCATTGCTTTCACTATTTCAGATGTCAATACGTTAGTTACGAAACACATACTATGTGTGAACGTGACAATACCGCTTCATTGCTTTCACTATTTCAGATGTCAATACGTAAGTTACGAAACACATATTACGCCACTACGTCACTTATGTGAAAGTTTAGAGCTTAATAGTTTCCATAAAGTCGTAGGTTAAATTAGCTATTCCTGTACGTATATTCAGATGGCGGCTGCAGTTACGTGGGTGAATTTACAGCGACTAATGCGTGTTGTGTTTAGCGAGTGTTACTAAAGTATTCATCTCTTATAATTGCGGATTAGGAAATATTTAAATATAGTGATTGTTACTGATTCCTTGTATGTAGTTTGAAATCTTGCCATAGCTAGAAAGACGTTTGACATGTTAAAATACATCTCCAATCCAGATTCTACTCCGGGTAAACGAAATTTCACTCCAGGGTGAATTTTGTTATCTTATATGGCTGTGATATTTGGTAAGTCACAAAAGTTATTATCAGAAAATTCCAGATCTATATATGTATATGAAGACTATTGGATGTTTTCTGGTCATACCGGATCACCAACATGGAACTCTGGGCTTGAACTACTCAATCGGAAGCCGCTTCGAAAAGAGATTCAAAGAGATCGGGTCCTTAAAAAAATTCTTAGAAAATCACGACAGGCCAGTGAATAGAGCCTACAAGGTATCGTGCCAGAAGACAATCGAGGATGGCTTGAGAAGAACCCTGGAGGGGTCAAAGATGCTTGGAAATTAAATGAATCGCGGACAACGGGTCAAGTGGAGACGACTCGTAGACTCCCTAATTACAGTTTTTTTTTTAAATTTATTTGTTTATAAGGTCTCTGTAACAGCATCGGTTATTAGCGACCACAAAAATTATATACAAATATTGTAATAAAATACACAGGAACTGGTATGACTTAAAACTACATTAAATATGTGTTTAAATACCGAATAATGCAAATAAATGACATAAATAAAAACATTTGTTTAAATAATGCAAAATAAAATGAGAAATATTGCCCCACACAACACAAACACTATAAATACACATCATCCAGACATGTAACATAAATATAACACGTAATAATATATGCAACGACAAACAATATATATCAGTAAATGTAACAAGTTACATAATGATAAATATATATAATAAATGAAACAGTAATAACAATCTCGACCACACATCAATCCATTAACTTAATTGTTCTAGAAATTAAACAATTTTTAATGTTCTTATAATCTTCATAGTCCGTACCTATATTGTTGCTAACAACTGAATCTCCTTTGTGACGAGAAATATACCGGCGGCTGCAGTCTTGTCATTTAAACTTCTTTTAACATCTGAAGGAATATTAAATTTGCTTCGCAGATGTTGAAGAGCAGGGCACTCTTAAACGAGATGGAAAGCTGACAAAACCGTGCCAGAGTGATCACATCTAGCAGGAGGCTCACTCGTGAAGATGTGCTTGTGAGTTAGCAGCGTGTGGCCGATACGGGGTCTTGTTATGACCACTTCACTTCGTCTGGAGTTAATTACAGGTTTTCGATTGTGTATAAATCAACTTGTGCATATCGATTTCTGAGACCCTTGTAAATACTTCACTCCAGCCGTGTGCTTTCCAAACGAAACCATGCTACGTGTTCTATGCTGTCTGTGGGCTCTTGGGGAAGTCGAACAGTGTTTAGCCTACTGTTCTGTAAAGATTTTTTTTTTTTTAATTAACTTTCTTCACACATTTTATTTACATTTCATTTTCTGGCACTTAATCGTAAGTAGCCGAGCTTCACAGCACTGCGCTTTTTCATCGATTCCGCGTTCGGTCTTCCCTGACAAACCCTGACAAACCCTGACGGAACCAGACGTACCGGAGTCTCCAAATTAAATACGTTTATTGCAAATGTCAAATTTATTACACGAACACCATATAGCGGTCACAGTGGATGTCTGAAGACTAGTTACAGTTTAGCGAACAATGTAACTTTAATAGCAAAGTTTTACAAGGAAGCGAGTGTAACGGCAGACTCCGCAGCTGTGCCAATCTTTGCACATTACAAACAAAGTTAACGGCAGTGTAATTTAGTGAATGAGCAGAAACTCCGGGTTCCTTTTGCAACACGCATTATTATAATTGCAAACGCAGTTTTATCGGCCAATTTGTCTATGGACATGAATGCGCGAGATATTTTGTGTGTTTATCGCTCGCTCGCATATTGTACACGGAGACGTTTGGCACAAGTTTGATATAATAATAAATTATACAGTAGAACTCGATTACCTGTTTTTTTTAACTCGATTATTTGTATTTAACATTCGTATTTACTTACATTATTCTTGTAATTTACAATAAATAATAAATAAACAAACAAATAAATAATAAATAATAAATAAATAAATTATTAAACATAATTAATAAATAAATAATAAACAATAAATAATAGTTTACATATTTATTTTTTAAAAACAAGAATATATTTTTAATTGTTTTTACAATCTTTCGACGGTTTTAAATTAATTCAGTTTCATCATTAGAATTATAATGTATAATAAATATATATGTATAAAATAATAAATAAATCGTAAATAAATTTGAAATAAATTGTTATAACTCTTGTTTTTATAACATTTATATTTGTTATAAACGATTGATTTCAAATTTATTTACGATTTATTTATTATACATTACAATTCTGATGATTACAATAAATTGAATTCAAACTATCACAACACAACTTTCACATTTACACTTTTAAAATTTTCACATTTTCTAACCACACTTTCCTATGTCTTCCTCTAATTCTTCCGCCTACTGCTTTCCACTCCGCGATTCTTTCAGTTGTTCGGCCATCGTGACAAATACATTCTAATCTTCTACTTTTGATAAACCGGACTATATCGGCAATGCGTATTAGTTGATCCAGTTAATAATTCTTTCTTATCTTCCAGAACCCATCTTCAGTTCGTCCAGGCCCAAGGATAATTCGCGAGATTCTTTGTTCAAATATTCTAAGCTGTTGCTCAACTGCATTAGGCATTAGTCCACGCCTCGCGTCCATATGTCACTACTGGTCGAGTACGACTTCTATATATGGTTAGCTTTACTTGTTTTCTTACTGTCCTGGATTTGAACAGCTTTCCATAGGAATCTTCTTCTTCTGATAGTTCCTATCCGTTTCGGATGCTGGATATCATACAGACTATTTTAAATTTCTGTACTGCTGCACGGAATAAATCAGTTGTATTCATGCCAAACGAGGTCCTTAAATTTCTCAGCCATGATATTCTCGGTCGACCAACTCCTCTCTTTCCAAGTACTTTCCCTGTAATATGGACTGCAATAAGTGAAATCTCTGTTTATTTCTCATGAGATGTCCTAGATACTGAAGCTTTCTTACCTTCACTGCGTTAATAACTTCCCTACCTTTCTTCATCTTTCTAAGAACTTCAATATTAGTTACATGTCCTGTCCATGAAATGCTCAGTATTCTACGGTAAAGCCACATTTCGAAAGATTCCAATTTTTTTAGTTGTGGCTTTAGTCAAAGTCCAAGATTCTACACCGTAGAAGAAGACAGAGAATACGTAGCAGCATAAAAGTATCATCTTTGTGTTTATTGTTAAATCTCGACTTTTGAATAAACTACTCATTCTAGTGTATACTGTTCTTGCCTTTTCAATTCTGCTCTTTATTTCTTGAGAGTGGTCCCATTGTTTATTGACTATGATACCTACTGTAGATATGTAAATTTGCTTACACGTTCAACTGGCCTTTGTTTACATTAAGGGTGCAGTTTGTGAACTTGTTCTTAGATACAATCATTAGCTTTGTTTTATTAACTTTGATGTCTAGACCATATCTACGGCTGCTTTCTGTCACTCTATTCATTAGTTGCTGCAGCCCCTCTAAGCTATCTGTGAATGTGACGGTATCATCCGCATAACGTACGTTATTTATTCTTTCCCCGTTCAGAGAGATTCCCACATCACATTCACCTAAAGCTTCTCTAAAAATACCTTCCGAGTAGATGTTGAATAAAAGCGGACATAATATACATCGTTGTCTTACTCCACTCAGAATCTTAATCTCTTCAGTTTTCTCTTTATCTATTCTAACCATTGCTGATTAGTTCTAATACATTGTAACTATTATCCTTGGTCATAGGAGTAATAACACCAAGTTCCACTTATTTGATTAGTATAAGACTTAGTCTGTGGTCGTAAGTAACAAAACCGTTGAAAATGTTCAAAATTTGTGTAGTTTCCAACTGCTTTTGTCGCGTTTCTTCAGACCTCCAAATACTTAATTTTACTCTCATTTACTTTCACCTCCCTCTGTCTATAAAATAAAAATAATAATTGCTGTATAATGTAATTCTTGTAACAAAAGATTACAAGAATAATATAAAATAATCTATATAAAATAATCCATACTCAACTAACAGAAACGTGGCTACATACAAACCAATGTAGATAATTATGACAATACCATAAAAACAACAATTGCATAATTTAGGTTACATTTACTGTGTAACAATTCTGTTTTCAACTCCTCCAGATTATTGCTCAGCTAGAGTTGTGTCACGTTTGCAGGATCTGCTTCAGAAAGACCTTTAGGAAACTTTACAAAATATTTTGTAAATATATAGTTCTATATAAAATATAGAGGTTAGGGTTAAATTTTGCACTTAAAATGTGTACATTAACTGGCTGTACCACACCAGTTGAAGGTTTTTCGCGGTCTGATGATTTTATCAGTCTGACAGAAACAGTTGAAAGGGAAACGCGTAATTGAGTCTCTACGTATTTCAGTTTCAAAACAGGCGAAAATGCCGTGATCGTATAATTTTAAAACCTCTAAATATAGGTATAGAATACCATACATGACTTCCATGTTCTAAGATTTATATTTTAAATCGTTTTCAAAATGAAATATTCCCATTTCAGGTTTTCCCAAAACCTACTTCTTTCTTCAGCCTTAACCACAGTACTGTGGACACTAACGTATAGCGCACGTTAGCGCACGTCGACGGCACTGCCAAAACATCGGACCACCGCCAAACAGCCCGGGAAGGAATTTTAACAACAAACTATTTATTATATAATAATAACGTAGTACAGGTAAAAAATTATCCCCTCCCCTTTCAACTATCATTTTCATTTATAGAAAATTACCCCCCTACCCTTCAACTTCCCTTTCATTTATAGATATTTTATATATCTTTCTACAGTGGATTATTATGACGTTCTTTTAACGATATTTTATTAAAATTAAGTAGTTTACTCTTGTTAAAACATAAAACGTTGCAGGTAAACTACCCTTTTCCCTTAACCAATCTTCACCAAAATTAATAGCCCTTGAGTACTCTACAACTCAGGCAAATATGCAAAACTTTATTTGATTCTGTTTGAATTTGCGGCAGTTATCGTTCGCCATAGAAAACATTCTACAACAGACACACATACACACACACACACACACACACACACACACACACACACACACACAATTTCGGAAAATGACTTTTCTTCATGTTTTGAGGATAGTACAATCAGAATCAGCCCTTATCTCGAACACGATTTTTTTCGCCATCACCATATTTCCATTTTGCTTATGGAACATGGAAGTAAAAATAAGATTAAAGTTATCTCCAAAGCGAAACACTGTGTACTAGTAAGTTATGGTGGGCCAGATTCATGAGAATAACTGGGACTTGCAACAAACTGTGTAGGAACATAGCTGTACGACGTTAGGCCGTGGTCCAATGTTCAAATTTTCAGACACGCCAGACGTAGCAACGGCGGCCATGTTCAGTGGTGCGGAGGTTTTGATTTAGCGGGCATCACTGAAGATGGCCGCCGTCGCCGGTACGTCTGGCGTGTCTAAGAATGCGAACATTGGACCACGGCCTAACGTCGTATAGCTACGACAACTCCAGAGTTTATTCTAACAAAATTAAGATATTCTTACGTTGCTTTTTGCGGTGAAATAGTAACTGAAAATTGGGGGCTGTTTCCCATCAGAAGCATTACGTTAGTGTTACAGCAATTTATCAGGAACGTACATAGTATGTTTTAGAGCGGATGTTTCAACCTTTGTGGTAACATAACGGAATCTGATAAATTCCAAAGAATCCTATTGTTTTTTTGAGCTGTTGGGTGGTTTTGTACAAGCTATTTACCGTTTAAGGGGTAATTTTGGTAAAAAATTCGATTTTTATTTGTTTGTTCCAAAATATTGTATGGAATATCTGCTTTCATTTTATATTGATTTTAAATTAATCGGACAACTAGAAAACCTTTTACGATTTTGTTTGGGTGATGATGTTAGGGATAAACTCAGTCCAATATGTCACCAATTCGAGCTTATGCACATTTCGGTTTGTTATCGTACACAGAACTATTGCTTTTTGTTCTTATTTCTCTTTGTATTTATACTACACATATGGATGAGCTTAAACCTATATTTAGAGGCCTGGCTAACCCAGAACTTTTAAAAATTGTCTCCATGGTAAAAGTCAAAACCCCAATGAGTCGGTAAACAGCATAATTTGGTCGCGGGTTCCTAAAACTGTTTTTTTTTCCATACAAAAATTGAATTATGGGGTTTATGATGCAGTTGCATGCTTTAATAGAGGTTACTTAACGAGGTGCTTTGTGTTGAAACAACAAGGCATGTCAGTAGGAAAGAACTGTGATGAAATTATGTTGAATTATGTTGGGTATTGATATGAAAAGAGTGCAGAGAGCTGAACAAGCAACTGGAGAACTTCAGAAAGAAGCCCAAAAAGAAGAGAGCAATGGCAAAAGGAAGCTGAAAGAAGAATTTCAAGCTGCAGAAGACCCAGATAACCCTTCATATGCATCAGGACTTTATTAGGCAATGCACACAAATTCATGATATTGATTTCCGAATTGCTGTTTTCAGAAAATTTTAATTTTTCACACAAAAACCCAATTATCTCTGGAACTACTATAGATACAGAGCTCACATTTTCAGTACGTGTGTAGAGCAAAAGGGTACAACTTTTAACACAGGGATTTTTTGGTACAATGTGCGTGTCACGAGAAAAAGTTGTATTATGCAATTTTTTTTATGTGTTAAAATTTCTAAAACGACTCAACGTAAACATATCCTAAATCCCCTGTGTTGAAGTTTCTATTGAGGGTCAATCAATCAATGGTAAAATTTTCAAACAGCTCAGTTAATTAGTGTTTGAGAAAATGACATCAAATCTAGTAAAATAACATGAATGAAATAGGGCTTACAAACGCCCCTTAACTTTACGTGAATTTCTGTTTTTATAACTTCCATATAGTAAAATTGTAGTATCTCTAATTAAAAATTTAAGTAAAATTAATTTTCAACATTTCAAGAAAATTTATCTCTGTACGGTGTAAAACGGATGCGGCCAACAAAACTTGCGTGTTGTAATTTGGGAGTATCGTGTTCCCTCCATATCTTATGTTTGATATCAGTCGAACAGTGTCTATGCTTTATAATTTGGGAGTAATCCCTCCATATCTTATGTTTGATATCAGTCGAACAGTGTCTATGCTTTATAATTTGGGAGTAATCCCTCCATATCTTATGTCTGATATCAGTTGAACAGTGTCTATGCTTTATACGAGCATCTCGTAATTTGGGAGTAATCCCTCCATATCTTATGTTTGATGTCAGTCGAACAGTGTCTATGCTTTATAATTTGGGAGTAATCCCTCCATATCTTATGTCTGATATCAGTTGAACAGTGTCTATGCTTTATACGAGCATCTCGTAATTTGGGAGTAATCCCTCCATATCTTATGTTTGATGTCAGTCGAACAGTGTCTATGCTTTATAATTTGGGAGTAATCCCTCCATATCTTATGTCTGATATCAGTTGAACAGTGTCTATGCTTTATAATTTGGGAGTAATCCCTCCATATCTTATGTCTGATATCAGTTGAATAGTGTCTATGCTTTATAATTTGGGAGTAATCCCTCCATATCTTATGTCTGATATCAGTTGAACAGTGTCTATGCTTTATAATTTGGGAGTAATCCCTCCATATCTTATGTTTGATGTCAGTCGAACAGTGTCTATGCTTTATAAAGATTTTGTTTAAAATTAAATTTCCCACATTTTATTTTTATTCTGTACGACTTTAGACAGAGTTTCGCGAAAGTCGTCTAAAATGATGTTTCCTGACGTGTCATATCGACCCGTCACGTGTCTGGCTCCCCTGTCCTCATATCGTATCCCCAGACATGTGAGAGCGTCACACTGGAAAACATTGTACCGTTATTAAATCAGTGTCTTTTTTCTTCTGCTTTGTTCAGATTAGCTCTAAACAAGAAGCATACTGTTGGTTTTCATTTATAATGAATTGTTGTAGACTGAGACATCAAATAAATTAAAAATGGTATAATTACAGTAATGAAATAAACATTATTAATATTAATATTATTATATTACTATTCATGTAAAATGGTGTAATAAGTACAATGAGTTTATGGAAGTATTTCAGTACGCCCAACGTATAAATGTCTGGTTTCCATTCTTTTTTTTATTGTGTTGAAAACAATTGGTTTCATAAGTGAATAAAAAATTATTAACCTCAGCTAAACGAACTGTTACAATACCAATTGATTTATTTAACAGCTGTCATTGTCATATGTTATATTAATTTTAGCCATCAAAAATAGTCAAGTCTACTAGTACTAACTTACTATTGCTGCTGCTGCTACTACTACTACTGTACTCCTGCTACTACTGCTGCTACTACTACTACTACTACTACTACTACTACTACTACTACTACTGCTACTACTACTACTACTACTGCTGCTGCTGCTGCTGCTGCTGCTGCTGCTGCTGCTGCTACTACTACTACTACTACTACTACTACTACTACTACTACTACTACTACTACTACTACTACTACTACTACTACTACTACTACTGTTACTAGTGGCATAACCACGGAGATCAACCCACCCCCCTCAGATCTACTAAAAATTTCAGCGAAATTCCATAATTTATTTAACGAATGCCTTTTTCTAAGCCACTTGCATGTGTTAAAATAAGGTTTATAAATAATTATAGGAACAAAAGAAATTTTTAATTAATAAAATGGAGTTTTCTTAATGACAGCCGCTCAACATTTAGTAAATAATTTACGTATTTGTAGTACTGAAAACATTTTACTTGCACCGTTAGAAAACGTCAACCATTTTGAGACGCAAAAATTTATAAAATGGCAGCTTTCTATTCACTATTTAACAGAATGTACAAAATACCCCTAAACATACAGGAAACAAACAAAGAAACAAATATAATATACCAAATTGTGTATGAAAATGGATACATTAAAAATACTATAAAAATAGAAAACTAAATCAAATATAAAATAAAAACTGAACAATTAAGAAATACTCAAAATGAACAAAACATAAATATTAACAACAATAAAAAATGGGCTACATTTACACATATAAATAATAAAATGACCAAACACCGGATATGAATCCCCGTGACATTACTAAAACACATACCACAAAAAAGGAACCACAATTAACATATGGGAAAATTTACAAATATACAAACATAAAACACAAAACAAACTAATACCTGAACAAATACAAATCAATACAAAACATGACACAACTTTCAAAGCACTCAACATCTAAAATACACAAAATACTAATATATACACCACAATCACACACAATAATACCAATTTAAAATACAAAAAACTAACAGGAAACCATAACAACAACCGACCAACACACAAGTACTCCAAATAATTCAAAATTAAGAAGGTTGAGGATGGGGACAATAAGTTTCCCGAAACATGTTCTAAATAAGAAAAAAACATGTTGAGGTAAAGATATTATAAATATTAAATACTATGCACCAAGAAATAGACTGTTGCAAAAAGTGTTTGAATTTATAAAATTACATGGGAAGAATCTTAAATTCCTCATTTGTCCGGAAAATTTGGGAGTCCAACTATCGTTGTACCTAGGAGTTTACTATGCCGTACAAACTCATTTATCTAATGTTTAAAAGACCGTAAAAAATCGTATCCCTAATTTATTGAATGCCGTGTTTACACTTCGCATAATGTAAACGCGTTGCCCAAGCCGAGTCGCGGTGGGACTCAAAATCTCGACCTCTGTGTTAACACGGGTTATCATTACAATTCAATGGGACGGGCGAATTAAAATATCGGTATGGAGAACCATACATGACTTTCATGTTCTAAGATTTATATTTAAAATCATTTACGAAATGAAATGTTTCCATAGAAACTACTTCTTTCCACTTATTGCTTCAGTCTTAACCACAGTACTGTGGTCACTAACGTATACCACCACACGTTATCGCACTCGAGTTTCACTGATTATGGCAGTCGACGGCACTGCAGAAACGTCTGGTTTTGCAGAAAACATTGGACTACGGCCAAACAGCCCGGGAAGGAATTTTAACAACAAACTACTACTTTGTTGCTGATAACGTAGTACACATATAAAAATTATCCCCTCCCCCCACCCCGTTCAACTAGCCTCTTCATTTATAGATATTTCATCTACGTTTCTATAGTGGATTATTAAGACCTTCTTATCAGGATGCTTTATTTATCAAAATTAAGTACTTTACTCTTGTTACAACAAAAAATGTTTCAGGTAAACTGCCCTTTCCCCGTAACCGATCTTCACCAAAGTCAATAGACTTTGAGTCTTCTACAACTTAGGGACATATGTAAAAAATTATTTGATTCTGTGTGAATTTACGGCAGTTATCGTTCGTCATGAAAAAATTTCTCCTATTACAACATAAAATGTTGAAGGTAAACTACCCCTTTCCCTCAACGGATCTTCACCAAAATCAACAGGCCTTGAGTTTTGTACAGTTTAGGGACGTATACAAAAATTTATTTGATTATGTTTGAATTTACGGCAGTTAACGTTAGTCATAGGAAAAATTAACCTTGTTATCACATAAAATGTTGCTGGTAAACTACCCCTTTCTCTTAACTGATCTTCACCAAAATCAATAGGTCTTGAATACTCTACAATTCAGGGATGCATGCAAAACATTATTTGATTCTGTTTGAATGTGCGGCAGTTGTCGTTCGTCATAGAAACAATTACTCTTGTTAAAACATTAAAGGTGGATGGTAAACTACCCCTTTCTCTTAACCGATCTTCACCAACATCAATAGGCCTTCAGTTCTTTACAATTCAGGAACGTATGCAAAAATTATTTGATTCTCTTTGAATTTACGGCAGTAAAAAAAAAAATTACCCTTGTTAAAATATAAAACGTTGCAGGTAAACTTCCCCTTTCTCTTAACCGATCTTCACTAAAATCAACAGACCTTGCGTACTCTATAATTCAGGAAGGTGTGCAAACAAGTGTTTGATTCTGTTTGAAGTTGCGGCTGTTATCGTTTGCCATAGAAAAAAAGTTGCAGATAAACTACCCCTTTCCCTTAACCGATCTTCACCAAAAACAATAGGTCTTGAGTACTCTACAATTCAGGGGTGTATGCAAAAAATTATTTGATTCTGTTCGAATTTGCGGCTGTTATCGTTTGCCATAGAAAAAAATCTACAGACAGACACACACAGACACTTTGCGAAAAATGACTTTTTTTCATGTTTTGTGGGTAGTACAATAAAAATCAGCAATTATCTCGAACACGATTTTTTTACCATCACCATACTTCCATTTCCTTATGGAACATGGAAGTAACAGTTTAAGTTTCAATAACGACGGGTTTCTTCATTTCATCGGAGTTTATGCATTTAACAGGCTCTGCTACGATTACTGTAGGAATTTCGTACATTTATTATAAAGTCTGCACGATGAGAGTGCTTGTCATGAATCGTTGCTTCGTTGTATGTGTGAGGAGCTTGGTCGCCTGTTCACGCTTCATAAAGTTTACTGCGTTTTCCGTTAAGGACATGTCATCAACACACATACTTTTACACGGTACTTTTAGGTTACTAAATTAAATTGCTTTTATTTTCATCGTCGTTGTGATCACGTAATATTGTTACGACATTCGCACGACCCACGTGTTTGAACAATACTTATGCATGACTATAACAATAAATTATACTACTATTACTACTATTTTATCTTGTTTTTGTTTATTTTTTAACTCTACCTCGTTTCTGCCTTACTGAACACTATTATCTGTTCAACGCACGTCTACAGGACTCGTATGGCAGACATACGCGTCACCCTCACACATATGTATTCCGTGCTGGGACTTCGTTTGATTTTAATTTTACACGTTTCGAGTAATCAGATGTGTTCGGTGCACATCAGCACGGTACGCATCACGCTTTCTCCACTGATATGCGGTTGGTTTAAATGTGGATACATCTAAGAAAAAAGTATCATAGGCGGATCTAGGATACTTAGAGAGAATAGGCACCTAAACTTTTTTTTTGGGGGGGCAGACTTTAATGAAAACGGTTAGGTTCTCGATCTGGAACTGCCAGCATATTTGGAGCTGAAACAGGTTTCTAGACATTATTTAACCCATTTTTGAAAAAAATTTCTATATGAAGACTCTCTTCTCGATTGAGGTATTCTGCATTCAACCCCCACCAACCCGGTAGCAGCGTCTCTCTCTAGGGTCCTCAAAACCAGGATTCGAGACAGTTTTACCAAATGCTTTTACACAGCAAGAATGGAAAAAGTAGTAATCTTAAGATTTCTCCTATAATGGACAACTATTCTACTTCTTAGCTGGATAACACACAGAGTGGGTACAGACTTCATGTAGGCCTACTGTCTCTCAACTGACTGCTACTACAACAGACACAATAGAACTTTGCTTGCATTAAACACACTGGTTCAATAGATCGCGTACTACCAACTGCTACCATGGGTAATATATCAGTCACAATTATAGTCTTAGGGAAAACCTTCATAAAGAAAGGGTCATTAATATTAAATTTTCCTTGTGAAATAAATTAACTGTAACAGCATGAAGTGGCAGATACTGCTTGCAAATGTTTAGAGAAACTTTAAACAATATACACGTAAAAACTAAGCATTCGTTTTAAACAGCTCTAAGAATTCAAAAAACATAACATTTTTAAACAAAACTGTTACAACCGTTTTTGAGTAGATTGTAAAAACCGCTCATAGAAGTAACGAAAAGAAATAAAATTGCAGCAAACCTGGCTAAATTTCAGTAAAATATAACATATTACACAAGTCATCACCATCATCATTATTATGGCGGTCTCAATGGTATACGTTGCATTCGAGGACGTTAACAACTACCACTGCGCGTTCGTTCAAACCACACTTTGCATGATTTAAATTTTAGATAGTTAGATAGATAGATAGATATTTAAACAAAACACACGTTTTTGTTACAGTCTACTCCAGCATATCACCATCAAGCAAATAGAACAAACAAATGTGTTGAACAACAATAAAAAATGGTCCACATTCACAAACATAGGACTAACTAATAAGATGGGAAAGCTAACAAAACTATTTAAAAACACAGACATTAAAATAGCATACAAAACTAATAAAAATAATTTACAAAAACTAAATAACCCACACAACAACGATAATACAACAACCAATGGTATATACAAAATTGAATGCCAAGATTGCAATAAATGTTACATAGGGCAAACAAAAAACAACTAAAAACACGTTATTTTGAACACCTAAACGTATACAGAAAACCAGGAATATATAAATATAATTTGGCCACACATGCAATAATCACAGACATAACCAACATGATACTAATAAAACACATACCACACAAAGGCACCATAATGAACATATGGGAAAATTTACTAATATACAAACACAAAACCCAAAACAAAAAACAAACTAATACCTGAACAAATGCAAATCAATAAAAAACATGACACAACTTTCAAAGCACTCAACATCGAAAATACACAAAACGCTAATATATACAACACAATCACACACAATAATACCAGTTTAAAATACAAAAAGCCAGCAGGAAACCATAAAAACAAACAACCAAAACACAAGTTCTCCACAAGATTCAAAATTAAGAAGGCTGAGGATGGAAACAATATGTTTCCCGAAACATGTTCCAAATAAGGGGAAAAAACATCTTGAGGTAAAGTAATTATAAATTTTAAATATATTATATATGCATCAAGAAATAGACTGTATCAAAAAGTGTTTGAACAAACAAAATATATGCGGTTACATTGTGATGTTAAATATAAACATCATATATCTAAATAAACAAAATACAGTTACCAACGATATAAACCAAATCAATGGTTTTATTCTTGGATATAAACCAAATCAGAAAATAAGTAAACACTACAACAAATAATACAGAAAATACTCAATAACCAACATTCGTATCCAAAATCTTGATTACTAAATATATGAGCTCTGGCTTGTATATTTAGTAATTGTATAATTAGTATATTAGAAACATATATTTCTAATTTAATTAAATCATCAGTACTCTCTTTACCCAACAATCAATTTTTAACTTTTTAAAATATAATTTAATTCTATATTAGCAGGCAGTATTTTGGTCTAATAAATAAAAATAAGCGTTGAAACCATGAGTTGTTTTTTGCAGGTCTAGTGAAATTGTCTTGCCGTTTGTTTTGGATTGTATAATATCCATTGGTAACTATTTGTCCAGACCTTGGATAAAACATAAACGGATAAGTATCGTAGAGGTAAAATTGAGTTGGTGATAGCAGACTTTATTTCTGGACGGACAAGGCTGCCAGAGGTAAGCCTTCTATAAGTGTAATCCTGTAATCCTGGTTACTGAGTCAGCCTCTTCCTGCCCTATGTCAGCCGTCTTCCAAACTCAAGCAATCAGCTTCTTCAAAATTTCATCTGTCCCCATTTATTTGGGTCTGCCTCTGAACGACAAAGAGCAACAAAGGAAAATATCCCTTTAACAAAAGATGTCCTTTCTATTCCAGTCCATTGATGCCTCGATGATATGCTGACGATGCCTCTCTGTTCATTTCGTATAGCGTACGTGGTACCTGCCGTTCTCACATTTAACTCCCAAAATCCTTCTCCATATCTGCAGCATATGTTTTTGTTTCTCATCCTCACTTGATGTTGTTTCCCAGGTTACCAGAGTTTTGTAGGTAACACATTTTGCATTCTTATTTACAAGCCTACTTCTACAATGGTTACATTGTAACCACAGTTAGTGGACCACGATAAGCCGTATTTGTTGTTGTAAGTCTTGATCTATTTTTCGCGGTATATAATTGTTCGGGGTCAGTAAAATTCTTTTGATTAGAATCCGGGTTACGGATTGCCTTCAGGTTCTCTACGGCCGCGATGTGCTTTGTGTCACATTTAGCCACGTTGTCCTAGTTTTCTTCTACCGCTGTAAAATATTCCTCTGTGGGTCTCTTACTAAATCGTCAGCATAACCCATATTTCATATTGTTTTGCAGTAAATACTACGTGAACTGGGAGCAGAAAAAACCACCTTGGTCTTATGGTGCTACCAATGAAACGAACACGGGACCTGTAGATTGGTAACCGAGCGTCATCAATCGACCGTGGCTCTACAACCCTTGGTGGGTCTTGGCATCCTCCAAGAGTTGATTCCATTCCTCCCTATTGCGTGCACTGACTTTCCAGTTTCTTATGTTCAGCTTTCCAAAGTCCTCCTCTATCTGGTCTTTGAATCTACTTCGGAGTCTTCCCCTTTTTCTATCACCCATTGGTCTCTGGTAGAAAAAATGTTTCGTAGGCTGTCCTTCCTCCATTCTCTCCATGTGTCCAACCCACATTAGCCTGTTTATTTTGATTATCCTGACAATGTCCGGCTCTTTGCAAAGATGCCATAATTATAGTGCCTGCGCCACATTCCACTTTCTTGTACTCCTCTTTCTTAGAATTGTTCTTAGAATCCGTCTTTCACAGCAGCCTAGAAGTCTCGCTATTTTTTTGTCATTGTCCAGGTTTCTGAAGCATATATTAGCACTGGCGTGATAAGTGTTTTGTAGATTTTGCATTTCGTGCTCCTTGAGATGAAGCTAGATGTCAGGTGCTTTTTTAATCCATAGTATGTTTTATTTGCGACTTATATTCTTCTTCTTATTTCAGTGTTGATGTCGTTAGCGCTGTTTATCTGGGAGCCAAGATATATGAACTCTTTTACTGCCTCTATATTTTTTGTGCCTATTTCAAGGTTTTGAAGGGTTGGGTTTATTGGTAGTTTGTTGGCAGCATACATATATTTTGTTTTCTCCAAATTTATCTACAGTTCAATTCAATTTTACTTGAGGCTTCCCCTAATGCTGTAAAGGCACTAAAGAGATTTCGTTTTGCCCTGGCAATTAGATCAATATCGTCTGCGTATGCTAAGAGCTGTATACTTTTGTTTAGGATTAAACACAAATACACACAAATACCTCTTGTGTTTATTTGAAGTCTCTTATCGCTTTCTCTAGTGGTAGATCGAATTACAAGCATGGCAGACTATCTCCTTGTCGGAGTCCAGTTCCAGTTGTGAATGAACGTGACAAGCTTTTCTGCACTTTAACTTTACATTCTGGTTTCGAGTGAGATTCTTGGATTGATTTAATTAAGAGTGTTGGTATCCTGAAACCGAGCGCCATACTCGCCTTATTAACCTTACCAGGTCTACTAAGCCTTAAAGTAAAAATTTGTTTGTTTATTACCGAACTGAAGACCGACAGTTCGCGTAGAATCGAGCAGGAAACCTATTTGTGGTTCAAAACTGAGATGCTGTATAACGGAAAACATCAAAGTTTATCGTCAGTTATTGGATCGTAAAACTGTATTTACGGTACCAGTAAACAGCTGCAAACACAATAACATTTTAAAACTAACTTTATCCATTTTGTGTTGGTCTGAAGCCATTAACCAGTAGCAGTTATTGTGTTGTCCTTCTTGATGAGTTGTCGTTTTATTGACGGGCTTCCCCAATTCATCTCAATTACGTGTATTATTTCTTGACAATGTTTTCTGACGAGGGAATCTTGTCAGCCCCGCGCTAGAGTGAGGAGCCCTACAGCCGAGAGGCTACCCGTCATACCGTTGCCCTAGAATCTCTCTCAGGCCTTTCTACTGAGAAAATATTTAGCGGCTTTCTGTTGGTTGTTACATGTCGGGCGTTTCTTAATAATTACAACGTCGATATAAATGGCCACCAAAAGACCCTAAGGGAAGCCGTACCAATAGATATAACTTCATTAGGGGGCTCAAATCGCCTCGCCCGCAATGCATCCTGAGGCAGCACTATATAATTTGTATTTTGTGGATTGAAATCCTCCGGGTCACTTCTTCGGCCAGATCATTTCGCGTGTTATAACGGCCCGGATCGGTATTTTGTCCAATGACCGGCAGGTCAGGTAATGCAATATTATTTTGTATTTGGTTAGTTTCGATAATCACATCTTCAGTTTTCAGTAAGCGCTTATTATTTCCACGTATTATCTAAAATCGAGTTAGTGTTGAAGTGGCCAACGAAAAAGTGTCACAGATAATTAAAGTGTATACTTGGTAGTTTTTAGTGAAGGTCAGTAACCCACTCCAACAACTTACATGTGCTTTGGATAGAGGTATAACCTTGGTCACTTTTTTCAATGTTTCTTTCTTATCATCTAATATGGATTTCAAGGCAGTCAATGTCGTTATTACGGAACAGAGAAGCGTCACGAAAAGGTAAGACGTATTCTTAATATCATTATCGGCACTCACAATACCTTCTTAGTATCTCCAGACCCTACAGATTAAATCTGTAATATATATAATTTCACTATCTCTTGTTCGCTGTAGAAATATCCATCAAAATCTACCAATACTACATTTCATCTTTGTTTTCAAAACCTTGTTTTGGTTTTGTGTCAAAAAAGCAGCTGTTGTCCAATCAGAAAACATACAACATCAACTGTAATAA